>BTHU01000001.1:126105908-127543495 GCA_036184795.1 Tokudaia tokunoshimensis | reverse complement strand
TGTTAAACTTTTAAACCCCCATCAAAGTAATAGTTTATTTGATTTCTCAGGTGCCTATCCTGATCTACCCAGTTAGTTGGGATGGTTCTTCCATTTCAATGACCTTATTCTGTGAGCCACAAGGATAGGTGTGAGTATATCTTAGTCTTGAAACATGGGTAGACAAGGAGACTGACATCAACTTCTCTCTCTGGTATTGCAGTGAATCTCAGTTAGAAAGGACTTACTCTCCATTTCCACCAAAGCTGTGCAGACATTGTCTAGAGATATATTATTGTTAAAAATAGATGGTACTGAGTGTGCTGTTTGCAGCAGGGTGAGAAGCCTACTACACTTCCCACCCACAGAGGACTGTCTCAAGTATCATTAGTTTCAGTTAAGAGGATTAGTGTTAGAGAATTATCTCAAGTTCAGACACTGGTGGCAACTAATGACTAATGTGGATATAGTTCTTTTTTCTCAGGCAATGGAACCCCACCCCATTTGATAAGATGATGGATGCAACATGACCACAATCATCCTCTAGTATGTAGAGGTCAGGCTTTCATCTAGGTATTTGCCCTTGACTTCTTTGAATGCCAGACCTCTCTCCTTCCTCCAACTTCTACCCCATTCTCTTAATCCTTCAAGTTCAGGTCCAAGATTTTACCCTTTTGAATTTTTATATTTTATAAATCTTAATCACTCTCTCTTCCTTCCTACCAGTTTCACATGACATAGTCTTTTATCATGTATTTTTTCAAAATTAAATGTATTTATTAGTTTTAATCAAAGCATAGAGAATTTTGCCCTCCTTATCCTCCATCCTGATTCTCCCTTTTACCTCACTACCTTTCCCTCCCAGATCCACTGGGCCTGGAAACGGTGTTTGTTTGTAGCACATTATGGCCGGAAACTTTTACTGCAGCCTTTTTTGTCCATGTAGCTCCATTTATTCATTCCTGTTCTTGTTCTCTTCAGATTTCCAGATCTTTTCTGATGAAGATTACTCTCACTTTAAACTAATTTTTATTTTAATATGCAGCACAGTGGGCTGCATTGTGGTATTTTTGTGCATATTTGTTCGTATTTACCTACTCCCCCAGCTGTTATTTATTTAGCTAGTTTTGTTATTTGGCTAATAGTGGTTTCAAAGAATGTGTTGATGATGTTTTTCTCTTTTCATATCTGATTTTATTAATTTGGATAGTCTCCATCCTTCTCTTTTTACTTTGACTAGGTGCTTTCTAATCTAGCTTAGTTTCTCAGACAACTCTGATTATTCTACATATTCTTTTTGTTTCAATTTCATTATTATTAACCTCAACTTTTATTATTTCTTTCTTTCTCTTAGGTTTGGCTTATTTTCTCAAGTTCTAAGTTGTATAATACATAATTTGAGAGACTGTTGAGTGTTTGCTGTGAGCATTTATAGCTATATACATTTCTCCATTAACTATGTTAGCCTTATACCTGAGGCTCTGATAGATAGGACTCTGATTTATTTTACTTTCTAGAACTTTATAAATTTCTATCATCCTCCCCTTCCACCCAGTACTTTCTCCTGGAGCACATTGCTAGCAAATTTGCTCCCACAAAGACAACATATCCTGGGCCATCCCAGAAGATCCACTGCACCCAGAGCAGTTGGTAAGACCCCACCACCACCACCACCACCACACACACAGGAAGTCCCAGAGCTGCCACCCTGGTAGCCCAGTGTACTTGGAAACCATTAACCCACAAAACCCTTGCCTGCCTAATACCCCTCCCTTTCTGCCTGGTCCTTTCTGCTGGGGCAGACTGATAGCCAGTCTGCTCCCTTGAAGATGCCTTATGCTGAGCCATCCCAGGAGATTCACTCCATGCAGAGCAGTCTGGCAACTGACACCACTGCCTGAGGCATCTGAGAAGATCTGCTGCACACAGGGCAACTGAGCAACTGACCACCAGTTTGTCTGCTTCCCTGAAAACACCACAGCTTGAAGGCATCCAAGGAGCTCTTCTGTACACAGCACAACACAACTGGGCAATAGATACCACAGTCTGAAGATCTCCCAGGAGCTCTGTGACATGAAGGGCTACTGACCTGAGAGACTGAAAGCCTCCCTGGAGTTGTGCTGCATACAGGGAAATGGAATTCACAGTCTGTAGGGCCCGTGGAGAAGATATTGACACAGGAAAACAGCTTTACTGCTCCTCTGAAGACCCAACAGTTTGAAGGCCTCCCAGGAGATCTACTGCAGCCAGGGCAACAGATCAGCAACTTCTCTAACCTTCTGAAAAGCCCCCAGTTGGAAGGCCCAACAGGTGGTCTGCTACAGCCAGGGCCTCAGGCCTACTTGGAGACCCAAAGCAATCCAGGGAAAAAGAGGCAGACTTCAGACAGAGTCACCCAGACCAGAAAACACCAGAAATAACCAGATGGTGAGAGACAAGTGCAAGACCATAAGCAACAGAAGCCAATATAGGTGGGCATTATGGGAATACAATTTTCCCACCACAGCAAGCCCTGAATACACCAACACACCTGAAAATCAGGAAGCTAATCTAAAATCCTATCTCATGAGGATAATAGAGTCCTTTAAGAAGGATATAAATAACTCACTGAAAGAAATACAGGAAAACACTGGTAAACAGGTAGAAGTCCTTAAAGAGGAAACAAATAAATCCCTTAAAGAGATAGAGGAAAACACCATCAAACACATGAAGGAATTCAATAAAGCAGTCCAAGACCTAAAAGTGGAAGTAGAAACAATAAAGAAAACATAAATGGAGGCAAACCTGGAAATAGAAAACCTAGGAGAGAGGTCAGGAATTACAGATGCAAGTATCACCAACAGAATACACGAGATAGAAGAGAGAATCTCAGGTGTAGAAGATACCTTCGAAGAGATTGGCACAACTATAAAAGAAAATTCAAATCATAAAATCTACTAACTGAAAGCATCCAGGAAATCCAGAACACAATGAAAAAACCAAATCTAAGAATAATAAGAATAGAGGAGAACTAAGATTCCCAGCTCAAAGAACCTGAAAATGTCTTCAACAAAAGCAAAGAAGAAAACTTTCTCAACCTAAAGAAAGAGATGGACATAAAGGTACAAGAAAACTATAGGACACCAAATAAATGGGACCAGAAGAGAAAATCCTCTCTTCACATAATAGTCAAAACATGAAATGCACAGAACAAAGAAAGAATATTAAAAGCTGCAGGTGAAAAGGGCCAAGTAACATACAAAGGCAGACCAATCAGAATTACAACAGACTTCTCAAAAAGATTATGAAAGCCACAAAGATTATGAAAGCCAGCAGCGCCTGGTCAGAGGTCATGCAGAGTCTAAGAGAACATAAATGACAGCCCAGGATGCTATAAGCAGCAAAATTCTCAATCAACATAGATGGAGAAAACAAATTATTCCAGGACAAAACCATATTCAAACAGTATCTATCTACCAATCTAAAATTACAGACAATCCAAGAAGGAAAACTCTAACAGAGGAGAAGTATCTATATCAAAGAAAAGACAAGGTATTAAAGTTCTCACAACAATGCCAAAAGGAGAGAACCACAAGCACATATAGCCACCTACCAAAACAAACATATCAGGAACCAACAGTCATCTCTCTTTAACATCTCTGAACATTAATGGACTCAAATCACCCATAAAAAGACATAAGCTAACATACTGGGTATACAAACATGATCCAGCATTTTGCTACATGAAAGAAACGTACCTCAACAAAAAAAGACTGACATTACCTCAGAGTAAAGGGATGGAAAAAAGGTATTCCAAGCAAATGGTCCCAGGAAACCATCAGGAGTTGCCATACTCATATCCAATAAAATAGATTTTGAACCAAAAGATATCAAGTGTGATAAGGAAGGACACTTCATATTCATCGAAGGGAAAATCCCACAAGAGAAAAATCTCAATTCTGAACATCTATGGCCCAAATGCAAGGGCACAGACATTCATAAAAGAAACTTTACTAAAGCTCTAAACACACATTGAACCTCACACAATAATAATAGTGGGAGGGTTCAACATCCCACTCTCATCAATGGACAGGTCATAGAACCAAAAACTAAACAGAAAAACAGTTAAACTGATAGAGAATATGAACCAAATGGATTTAACAGATATCTACAGAACTTTTCACCCTAAAACAAAAGAATACACCTTCTTCTCAACACCTCATGGGTACCTTCTTCCCAAATCGACCCTCCCAATACAAGAAGATTGAAATAATCTGTACACATCCTATAGGATCACTGTGTCCTAAGGCTGGTATTTAATAAGCAAAAACAACAGAAAGCACACATACATGTGGAAACTGAACAATTCACTACTCAGTGACAACTTGGTCAGAGAATGATGAAAGAAAATAATTTAAGACTTCCTGTAATTTAATGAAAACGTTGACACATCATACCTGTACTGGTTGGTTTTGTGTGTCAACTTGACACAGACTGGAGTTATCACAGAGAAAGGAGCTTCAGTTGAGGAAGTGCCTCCATGAGATCCAACTGTGGGGCATTTTCTCAATTAGTGATCAAGGGGGGAGGGTCCCTTTTGGGTGATACCATCCCTGGATTGGTATACTTGTGTTTTATAAAAGAGCAGGCTGAGCAAGCCAGAAGAAGCAAGCCAGTAAGAAACATCCCTCCATGGCCTCTCCATCAGCTCCTGCTTCCTGACCTGCTTGAGTTCCAGTCCTGACTTTCTTTAGTGATGAACAGCAGTGTGGAAGGGTAAGCTCAATAAACCATTTCCTCCCCAACTTGCTTCTTGGTCATGATGTTTGTGCAGGAAAAGAAACCCTGACTAAGACAATATCCAAACTTATGTGACACAATGAAAGGAGTGCTAAGAAGAAAAATCATAGCACTCCATGCCCTGGTAAAAAACTGAGAGATCTTACACTACCAACTTGACAGCACACCTGAGAGCTCTGGGACAAAAAGAAGCAAACACGCCTAACAGGAGTAGAGGGCAAGAAATAGTAAAGCCCATGACTGAAATCATCTAAATAGAAATAAATAGAATAATAGAAACAAATCAGCAAAATCAAAAGCTGGTTCTTTGAGAGAATCAACAAGATAGATAAACCCATAGGCAAACTAACTGAAGAGCCCAGAGGCAGTATCCAAACTACCAAAATCAAAATGAAAAGGGAAGCAAAACAACAGAAACAGAGGTAACCCGAAATTTCATCAGATGCTACTATAAAAGCCTATACTCAACAAAAGTGGAAAAATCTAGATGAAATGGATAATTTTCTAGACAGATAGCAGGTACCAAAGTTAAATCAGGATCAGATAAATGATCTAAATAATCCCATAACCCCTAAAGAAATAAAAGCAGTCCTATAATAGTCTCCTAACCAAAAAGAAAAACCCAGGACAAGATGGGTTCAGTGCATATTTCTACCAGACTTTCAAAGAAGAGTTAACACCAATACACTTCAAACTATTCTACAAAAATAGAAACAGAAGGAACACTGTACAACTCATTTTATAAAGCCACAATTACACTGATACCTAAACCACACAAAGACCTAACAAAGAAAGAGAACTTTAGACTAGTTTCCCTTATAAATATTGAGGCAAAAATATTCAATAAAATTCTTGTCAACCGAATCAAAGAACACATTAAAACCGTCATCCACCATGATCAAATAGGCTTCATCCCAGGGATGCAGGGATGGTTCAATATACAGAAATCCATCAATGTAATCCACTATATAAACAAACTCAAAACCACCACATGATCATTTCATTAGACACTGAGAAAGAATTTGACAATATCCAATACTTCAAAGTCATGGAAAAATCAGGAATTCAAGGCCCATACCTAAACATAGTAAACATAGTAAAATCAATAAACAGCAAACCATGAGCCAACATCAAACTAAATGGAGAGAAACTTGAAGCAATCCCACTAAAATCAGGGACTTGACAAAGCTGTCCACTCTCTTCCTACCTGTTCAATATAGTACTCGAAGTCCTAGCCAGAGCAATTAGACAACAAAAGGAGGTCAAAGGGAAACACATTGTAAAGGAAAAGTCAAAGTATCACTATTTGCAGAGGATATGATAGTATACTTACTTGACCCCAAAAATTCTACCAGAGAACTCCTAAACCTGATAAATAACTTCATCAAAATGGCTGGTTATAAAATTAACTCAAACAAATCAGTAGCTTTCCTATGCTCAAAGGATTACGAGGCTGAGAAAGAAATTCGGGAAATGACACCCTTCATAGTATTCATGAATAATATAAAATACCTTGGTATGACTCTAACCAAGCAAGTGAAAGATCTGTATGACAAGGACTTCAAGTCTCTGAAGAATGAAATCAAAGAAGATTTCAGAAGATGGAAAGATCTGGAGATTCTTTAGAAAATTGGAAATAGATCTACCTGAAGATCCAGCTATACCACTCTTGGACATATACCCAAAAGATGTCCCACGATGCCACAGGGCCACATGTTCCATTATGTTTATAGATCCCTTGTTTGTGACAGCCATAAGTTGGAATCAACCCAGATGTCCCATGACTTAAGAATGGATACGGAAAATGTGGTTCATTTACACAATGGAATACTAATCAGCTATTAAGAATGAGGACATCCTGTGTTTTGCAGGCAAATGGATGGAACTAGATAATATCATCCTTAGTGAGGTTTCTCAGACCCAAAGTGACATGCATGGTATGTACTCACTAATAAGTGGATATTAGCCCAAAAAAGCCTAGAAAACCCATGATGCAGTCCACAGAACTCAAAAAGATCAATAAGCTGAAGGGACCAAGTGAGGATGCTTCAGCCCTACTTGGAAGGGAGAAGAAAGCAATCACAAGGGGGGAGGAAGGGAGGGACCTGGGAGAGAAAGTGGATGGAGTGGGGGAGGAGGGGAACCTGATCTGGTATTGGGTGAGAGAAAAGGACTGAAACCTTGATGGCTAGTAGAAATAATGGAAATAGGCAACTTTGTGTGGTCGGAGGTTGGGGGAATCCTCCAGAATGCACCAGAGATCTGAGAGGTGAGAGACTTTCAGGACTCAAAGGGAGGGATCTTAGATGAAATACCTGACAGTAGGGAGAGGGAACTTCTAGAACCCACTTCCAACAGGAAGACATGGCATCAAATGAGGGAGAAGGTTGCCATCCCACAGTCACACTCTGACTCATAATTGTTCTTGTCTGAAAGAATCACAGAGATGGAAATGGAGAGGATCCTAAGGAAAAGAAGGTCCAGTGACAGACCCAAAGTGGGATCCAGCTCAAAGGGAGGTCCCAAGGTTGGATACTTTTACTGAGGGTATAGAGTGCTCACAAAAATGGATCTATCATGACTGCCCTCTGAAAGGCCTGACAAGCAGCTGAAAGAGTCAGATGCAGATATTTACACCCAACCAATGGACAGAAGATGCTGATCCCTGTGGTTAAAGCTGGAAGAAGCTGAGGAGGAGTGCAACCCTGTAGGAGAACCAGCAGTCTCAATTAACTTTAACTCTTCATGATCCTATAGATTGACTGACAGATGATGAATGTTTAGACAGATAATTACACTTAATGTATATGCATGTAAACATTCTCTATTGTAAGCTTTTTATTCAATTTATGATTTGAATTTGTGTTTGAATTTCTAGTAAACTTTTGTAAAAAAAAGTGATGCTTGGAAAACTCATTCAATCTATTCTAATAGAAAAGACACAAAAGACTAGGAATGATTACATTGGAGGGCATAGTGCTGGGAGTAAGGCATTGGGAGCAAGGGTTTTGTTACATCAGAGCAGAAGGAGAGAGCAAGACTAGAAGAAGAATGCAGAGTGGAATAACTTAGAAATTATATGGCAACTTAAAAAATTAAGAGAACGATATGCAGAATGCAGAGGGAAAAGGAAGAAGATGTAGAGAGTCAGAAGGAGAAAAAATAGTTATTTTATTTATTGATATTTCAAATGTTGTTTCCCTTCACAGTCTCCCCTCTGAAAACCTTCCATCCCATCCCCTCTACACATTGCTTCTAAGAGAGTGCTCCCCCACTCCCATCTCACAGCTCTGTCATTCCCCTAGGCTGGGGAATGAAGCCTGCACAGGACCAAGGGCCTCCCCTCATACTGATGCCAGATAAGGCAATCCTCTGCTACATATGTAGCTGGAGCCATGGACCCATTCATGTATGCACTTTGGTTGATGGTTTAGTCCTTGAGAGCTCTGGGGGGGTCAGGTTAGTTGGTATTATTCTTCTAATGAAGTTGCAACCCCTTCAGGTCCTTCAGTCCTTCCCCTAACTCTTCCATTGGGGTACCCAGGCTTAGTCCAATAGTTGACTATGAGTATCTATATCTGTATTAGTCAGTACTGTCAGACTTTCTCACATGACAGCTATACCATGTTTCTGTTAGCAAGCACTTCTTGACATCAGTAATGGTGTTGGGGTTTGATGTCTGCAGATGGAATGGAGCCTAAGATGGGGGAGTATCTAAATGGCCTTTCCTCCAGTCTATGCTCTGTTTTTTGTACCTGCATGTCCCTTAGACAGGAAGAATTCTGGCTTAAAAATTTTGAGTTGCTTGGGTAGGCCCATCTCTCAACTAGGGGCCATGCCTATCTACTGGAAGTGGTCTCTACAGATTCTCTTTCCCCTTTGTTGAGTATTTCAGTTAAATGTCATCCTCGTTGGGGCCTGGGGACTTCTCATTTCCCTGGTGTCTTGGACTTTCTAGTAGCTGCCGCCGCCCCTTTTCTCCCATTCCCCAACGTTACCTATTTCTGTTCATTTTCCTGAACCTCTGGAATTCTCTCTTGTCTCCTCCAATATCTGATCCTGTTCTCCTTTTTTCCTTCTCCATCCTCTCTCCCTCCCAGGTTTCTCCTTCCCTCTACTTCCTATAATTATTAGTTCCCTCTTTTAAGTAGGATCATAGCATCCACACTTTGGTCTTTCTTCCTTTTAAACTTCATATGGTCTGGGAATTGTATTGTGGGTATTCTGAGATTTTGGGCTAATATTTGCTTATTAGTGAATACATACTATATGTGTTCTTTTAAATATGGGTTACCTCACTCAGGGTGGTATTTTCTAGTTCCATCTATTTGCCTGCAAATTTCATGAAGTCACTGTCTTTAGTAGCTGAGTAGTGCTCCATTGTGTAAATGTAACACATTTTGTGTATCCATTCATCTGCTAAGGGATAGCTGGGTTCTTTCCAGGTTCTGCCTATTATAAATAAGGCTGCTATGAATACAGTGGAAGATGTGTCCTTGTTGGAGCATCTTTTGGGTATATTCTTAGTAATGGTAGAGTTGGATATTCAGGTAGAACAATTTGTAATTTTCTGTGGAACTACCAGATTGTTCTCCAAAGTGGTTTAACCACCTTGCTATTCCACAAGCTATGGAGGAGTGTTCCTCTTTCTCTACAGCCTAGCCAGAATCTTCTGTTACCTGTGTGTTTTTTTTTAATCATACCCTTTATAACCAGTTTGAGGTGGAATCTCAGGGTCACTCTGATTTGCATTTCCCTGGTGACAAAGGCTGTTGAACATTTGTTAGGTGCTTCTCATCCATTTGAGATTCCTTGGATCAGAATCCTTTGTTTAGCTCTGGACCCGATTTTTAATAGGGTTATTTGGTTCTCTGGAGTCTAACTACTTGAGTTACTTATATTTTTGATGTTAGCCCTCTATTAGATGTAGGGTTGGTAAAGATCTTTTTCCAATCTGTGTGTTGCCATTTTGTCCTATTTACAGTGTCCTTTGCCTTAAAAAAAGGTTTTCAATTTTATGAGGTCCCATTTGTCAATTATTGATCTTAGAGCATGAGACATGGGTATTCGGTTCAAGGAACTTTCCCTTGTGCCTAAGTGTTCAAGGCTCTTTCCCACTTTCTCTTCTCATAAATGCAGTGTGTCTTGTTTTATGTGGAGGTCCTTGATCCACTTGAACTAGAGCTTTGTACAAAGAGATAAAAATAGAACAATTTCCTTTCTTCTGCATGCTGACCAGCACCATTTGTTGAAAATGTTGTCTTTTCCCCACTGGATGGCTTTGCCTTCTTTTTCAAAGTTCAAGTGACCATAGATGCGTGGTTTTATTTCTGAGTCTTCAATTCTATTCTATTGATAGACCAATCTGTCTCTATACCATTACCATGTGGTTTTAATTACTATTGCTTGTAGTACAGCTTGAGGTCAAGGATGACGATTCTCCCAGATGTGCTTTTATTGTTGATAATTGATTTCACTGTCTTAGGGATTTTGGTAATCCAGGTGAAGTTGAGAATTGCTCTTTCTATCTCTGTGAAGAATTGAGTTGGAATTTTGATGGTGACTACATTGAATCTGTAGATTGCTTTTGAGATAATGGCCATTTTCACTCTGTTAATCCTGAATATTCATGAGCATTGGAAATCTTTTCATCTTCTGAGGTTTTCTTTGATTTTCTTCTTCAGAGACTTGAATTTCTTGTCATATAAATCTTTTACTTGCTTCTTTGGAGTTACATAAAGATATTTTATATTACTTGTGTCTACTCTGAAAGGTTTTATTTCCATAATTTCTTTCTCAGCCTGTTTATCCTGTGAGTACAGGAAGGCTACTGATTTGTTAGAGTTAATTTTATATCTAGCCACTTTGCTGAAGCTATTTATCAGCTGTAGGAATTCTCTAGTAGAAGGTTTTGTGTCTGTTAAGTATACTATCACATCATCCACAAATAGTGCTACCTTGACTTCTTCCTTTCCAATTTGTATTCCTTTGACCTCCTTTTGTTGTCTAATTGCTCTGGCTAAAAATTGGAGTACTATATTGAATAGGTAGGGAGAGAGTGGGCATCCTTGTTTAGTCCCTGATTTTAGTGGGATTGCTTCAAGTTTCTCTCCATTTAGTTTGATGTTGGCTATTGTTTTGCTATATATGATTTTTATTATGTTTACGTATGGGCCTTGAATTTCTGATCTTTTCAAGTCTTTTAGCATGAAGGGGTGTTGTATTTTGTTTCTCAAATGCTTTTTTCAGCATCTAACGTGATGATAATGTTTTTTTCTTTGAATTTGTTTATATGGTGGAATACATTGATGGATTTCCTTATAATGAATCATTCCTGCATCCCTGGGATGAAGCCTGCTTGAACATGGCGAATGATTATTTTGATGTGTTCTTGATTTTGATTTTTGAGAATTTCACTGAGAATTTTTGCATCAATATTCATGAATGAAACTGGCCTGAAGTTCTCTATCTTTGTTGATTCTTTGTGTGGTTTAGGTATCAGACTTACTGTGGTTTCATAAATAAAATTGGTTAGTGTTCCTTTTTTTCTATTTTGGGGGGTAGTTTGAAAGTATTTGTATTAGGTTATCATTCAAGGTCTACTAAAATTCTGCGTGAAAACCATATGGTCCTGAGCCTTTTTTGACGTTTAATGATTGCTTTTATTTCTTTAGTGGTTATGGGACAGCTTAGATGTTTTATCTGGTATCTGTCTAGAAAATAATCCATTTCATCTAGATTTTCCAGTTTTGTTGAATATAGACTTTTTTAGTAGGATCTGATGATTTTTGAATTTCCTCAGTTTCTGTTGTTTTCTCCCTTTTCATTCCTGATGTTGTTAATTTGGATACTCTCTCTATACCCTCTGGTTAGTCAGGATAAGTGTTTATCTATCTTGCTGATTTTCTCAAAGAACCACCTCCTAGTTTTGTTGATACTTTGTATAGTTCTCTTTGTTTTCACTTGGTTGATTTCAGTCCTGAGTTTGATTAGTTCTTGTCATCTACTCCTCTTGGGTCTATTTGCATCTTTTTGTTCTAGAGCATTCAGATGTGCTATTAAGCTGCTAGTGTACTCTCTCTCCAATTTCGTTATGGAAGCACTATCAGTTTTCATGTTAACACTGCTTTTATTGTGTCCTGTAAGCTTGGTCAGATTGTGCCTTCATTTTCATTCGGTTCTAAAGAGTCTTCAGTTTATTTTTCCTTGACCAAGTTATCATTGAGTAGAGCATTATTCAGCTTCCATGTGTATGTAGGTTTTCTGTTGATTTTGTTGTTACTGAAGACCAGCTTTAGTTCATTATAATCTGATATATGCATGGGATAATTTCACACTTCTTGTATCTGCTAAGGTTTGTTTTATGTCCAATTATATGGTCAGTTTTGGAGAAGGTACTATGTGGTGCTGAGAAAAATGTATATATCTTTTGTTTTAGGGTGAAATATTCTGTATACATCTGTTAAATCCATTTGGTTCATAACTTGTTTCATTTTAACTGTGTCTTTGTTTAGTTTCTGTTTCTATGATCTGTCCATTGGAGAGAATGTGCTATTGAAGTCTCCCACTATTACTGTGTGAGGTTCAATGAGTGCTTTGAGCTTCAGTAATGTTTCTTTTACAAATGTGGGTACCATTGCATTTGGGGCAAAGATGTTCTGAATTGTGAGTTCATCTTGGTAGATTTTTCCTTTGTGGAAGTGTCTTTCCTCATCTTTTTTGATAACTTTTGGTTAAAAATTGATTTTATTCTATATTAGAATGGCTACTCAAGGTTGTTTCTTTGGACCATTTGCTTGGAAAACATTTTTCCAGCCTTTTTCTCTGAGGTGGTATCTTTCTTTGTTACTAGGCATGTTTCCTGTATGCAGCAAAATGCTACTTCCTGTTTACATTTCCAGTTTGTCTATGTCTTTTTATTGGGAAATTGAGTTAATTGATGCTAATAGATATTAAGGACCAATGATAGTTATTTCCTGTTATTTTTTATGTTAGAGGTGGAATTATGCTTGTGTGGCTCTTTTCTTTTGGTTTGTTGTAAGAAGATTAATTTCTTGCTTTTTCATGGGTGTAGCTTCCCTTCTTGTGTTGGAGTTTTCCATCTTGTGTCCTCTGTAAGGTTGGATTTCCACACACTCCTGGAGGTTAAGCTGTCTATGAACCTGTGAACCTGTGAGCTTGGGTACATCAGCACTCCAGCATCAGCTCACAGGCACAGATAGAAACTGGAAGGATCATGCCCCTAGTCATCCTGTGGCTTCTGCATTTCCTGGGACCCTGGCACGTCTCTGTTGGGCCAGGTATTGGGGAAGTAGTGGTAGTCTTACCTGTGAGCCTGGATGTGTCAGCATTCCTGGGTGTCAAACTTTCCCTGAGTGGGATTAGAGTGTGGAGGGCTGTAGCACAGTGTCAGCTTCTTGGCACAGATCTGCCTGTTTTAATTTACAAGTTTTTAAAACATATACTGAAGGTCGAATTGTTTCTCTAACATTTTCTTATACATTGTGGTTATAGGAATGCTACTGAGTTTTATATGTTAATTTTATATTCTGCTGCTTTACAGGTCTATGATTGTTCAGATGTAAGAGTTTTACCAGGTTTATAGGTTTATTGGAGCCAAGAGTTTCTGGTATATTCCTGTGGTCTTTTGCCTGCCACCATTGGGAATCACCAGATGATTTTATATATTTTTTTTAAATCTGGACAGTTGGTGGCAGCCATTCCCTGGATAGTGGTTTATGGTAACTGGGTAAAGAAAAGACATGTTTGTGAAACAGTGTTTAAAGGGACAATGAGGGAACACACAAGGCACTCTTGTTTTTGATCTAAATTTTTCTTCCCTTTAGCAGCTTGCTGGAGAATTCAAAATGGAGTTCAGAAACTACAGGCATATAGCTTCCTTCACATGTATGGGGAAGGTTTTATGTCTCACCTGCTCTAAAACTACATTCGAAAGATGATTCAAACCAGGCGGTGGTGACACACGCCTTTAATCCCAGCACTTGGGAGGCAGAGGCAGGAGGATTTCTGAGTTCGAGGTCAGCCTGATCTACAAAGTGAGTTCCAGGACAGCCAGGGCTACACAGAGAAACTCTGTCTTGAAAAACCAAAAAAAAAAAAAGAAAGAAAGAGAAGAAAAGAAATTAACAAAGAAACACTTCCTTCAGGCGGTGGTGGCACACGCCTTTAATCCCAGCATTTGGGAGGCAGAGGCAGTTGAATTTCTGAGTTCGAGGCCAGCCTGGTCTACAGAGTGAGTTCCAGGATAGCCAAGGCTATACAGAGAAACCCTGTCTCGAAAAACCAAAAAAAAAAAAAAATAAATGATGATTCAATCATAGGCTCTATTAATGAGCTGGAGTCTTTGGAGAGAAACATGGTGTGAAATAATAGTAATGGCGTCTTGCTCCCAGGCTCCTGTTAGACCTCAGATACTGACACATGAGTAGAGGTGGACACTTGAAATGCCAGACAGTAGGTGGCATCTTGAAAGAAGTCCTTCTCTGTGCTGTGCACATTTTCATGATAACAAGCATTTAAAAAGTTGCTAAAATATTAGCTGAGGGATAGAACACAGTTTAGTGAGAAAATGCCTGCCCTAGTATCAAAGAAATAACTAAACCTGGAAGAGATATCAGATTGTAGTCTTACCATAATATCTTCAAGACTGTGTGTTCTTGCAGTGACTCATACATTTTTTTCAAGATAAATAAGTAGGACTTTGACATTAGTCGGTGCAGAAACATGTTTGTGGCCAAGTCCAACCATTTAAGCACAATTCCTGAGGGACAGACTGTAGAAGGAGAGAACTCACACAATTTTCCTCTGACCTACACTTGTACACTGTAGCATGCACATATACATGGCAGGAAAGAAGGAAAGAAGGGAGAAAGAAAGGAAGGAAGGAAGAAATGGTGATATATTTAAAGTTAAAACTTCTAGTTAGCACCAGGGGCATTGGATCTTACTGAAATCCATGCTTTTGCTTCCTGATCTATAGAATAAAAGAACCAGAACTTAGCCATACATGGGAATGAATCAAATCATTAATATACAAAGGAAACATAATTTAATCCGTATTGAATGGATGTTTACTTAATTTTCCTTATTCAAATGTTTTGTTGATAGAATTAGCAAATAATTTCTCTTATAAAAAATGTGCTCAATATTGTAATGTTAATAGTCACAAGCTTTGTGAGTAGCCACTTGCCTGAAGGCAGGACTTGTAAGCCTCACCATGTATAAATATCTCTGATCCCCACAGGATTTGGGAGGGTCCATTTGCTCACCATTTACTAAGTCTGAAAGTGAAGTGAGCACCATGAAGCTGAGCCTGTGTCTCCTGATCATTTTGGCTGTTTGTTGTTATGAAGGTGAGTATTATTGATGATTAATCCAGACACAGCTCCAGGTAAGTTTGCCTCTTTAAAAAATTGGTAAGTTTCTGTGTGATAAAGTTGAGGTCAGGAAAAAAAATAGTTTAGTATCTCTTCCAACCCCTTTTATTAGCTATCCTTTTAAAAATCCCAGTATATTCAACTAATTTCTTCTATGTAAGAATGATGATGGGGCTGAGGGTGTGGAAAGAGGCAGAAAGGCCATTAGGAACAAAGTTTGGGAATGATCTTCTACTAAAGTAATTCAGTTTGTATTATTTTCCACTTTCTTGTATGTAGGAAGATGACTTGTGTGAGCAGTCTGTTCCATCAATGTTCAGTCAATGTTTTCTAAATCTGTAAATCATACATCTTCAAATCTCTCAACAAGACTATGAGAATAAGCAGGTCAAATTAGTCTGGTCAGTGCCCTGGATGATATGCACTGTGTGGTTATTACCAGTATGATGTCTGTTTATTTAATTAACTAATTTTCATAGATAATCCATTTACACATAAACAGAACATTCCTATGTACTCTATGCCTTCAAAATGAACCAATTTCTCATGGGCTATTGCTCTCTCTTTCCTTTCTGTAACTCCTGTCTACCTAGGTATTCCTCATTCTTTAGCCTGCAATTTTTTCCTACAGTCTGACAGAATCTGCTTAAGGCTCATATTAGACCCTATTCAGGAATCTTCTAAGAACAATATTGACATATTCCTGGGAAAACTGGGTCTGAGGGCACATCCCTGTTATCTAAGATAGGCGAGGTTAAAGCATAAGCAACTTGTATCTGAGGCCAGCCCAGGATATCTGTGGAGATTCAGTTTTTCTTATTTATTTGTTTCAAGAGATTTTACGAAAAAGTAGAGCCTAGATTAGGAAAGTTGATTTCTTCAGTTCTACTGAAATATTTATCACAAATCTTTACAATCCATAAGATAGGTACCAGTTTGCCCACTCACCCTTGCTAGAATCTGAGCTTCATTGTACAAAAGCAAAGCTTTTTCCAGGTTACCAAATATATTCTTGTGTGAGTCAAGAGTGATCAACTCTTGTGACTTTAGCTCTTTACCTTGAACTGTACATGATGTCATGACCTAATTTTGTCAATTTTAGAATTTTTTTTATTATTTTCTATATTTTTTTATTTACATTCCAAATGATTTCCCCTTTCCCGTTTCCTCCCTTCCCGAAAGTCCCATAAGCCCCCTTCCCTCCCTCTGTTCCCCATTCAACACCTTCTCTCTTCTCTGTCCTGGTATTCCCCTACATCCAGTCTTTCCAGGACCAGGGGTCTCTCCTTCCATCTTCATGGAAATCTATTGATATGTGAATTACGTCTTGGGTATTCTGAGATTCTGGGTTAATATCCCCTTATTAGTGACTGCATACCATGTGTGTTCTTTTGTGATTGGGTTACCTCACTAAGGATGATATTTTCAAGTTCTGACAATTTGCCTAGGAATTTTGTGAATTCATTGTGTTTAATTGCAGAATAGTATTCCATTGTGTAAATATACCACATCTTCTGAATCCATTCCTCTGTTGAGGGACATCTGGGTTCTTTCCAGTTTCTGGCTATTATAAATAAGGTTACTATGAACGTAGTGGAGCATGTGTCCTTATTGCGTGCAGGTAAAGCCTCTGGGTATATGCCCAGGAGTGGTATAACAGGATCCTCCGGGAGTGTCATGCTCAGTTTTCTGAGGAACCACCAGACTGCTTTCCAGAGTGGTTGTACCAGCTTGCAATCCCACCAGCAGTGGAGGAGTGTTCCTCTTTCTCCACACCCTCGTCAGCAACTGCTGTCTCCTGTGTTTTTGATCTTAGCCATTCTGACTGGTGTGAGAAGGAATCTCACTGTTGTTTTGATTTGCATTTCCCTAATGACTAAGGATGATGAACATCTTTTTAGGTGCTTCTCAGCCATTAGATATTCTTCAGGTGAGAACTCTTTGTTTAGCTCTGTACCCCATTTTTTAATAGGGTTACTTGCCTCTCTGGAGTCTAACTTCTTGAGTTCTTTGTATATATTGGATATTAGCCCTCTGTCAGATGTAGGGTTGGTACAGATCTTTTCCCAGTTTGTTGGTTGCCGCTTTGTCCTTTTGACAGTGTCCTTTGCCTTACAGAAACTTTATAATTTTATGAGGTCCCATTTGTCAATTCTTGATCTTAGAGCATAAGCTATTGGTGTTCTGTTCAGGGAATTTTCCCCTGTGCCCATATGTTCAAGGCACTTCCTCAGTTTCTTTTCTATTAGTTTCAGTGTGTCTGGTTTTATGTGGAGTTCCTTGATCCACTTGGAATTGAGCTTAGTGCAACGAGATAAGAATGGATCAATTTGCATTCTTCTGCATGTTGACCTCCAGTTTAATGAGCACCATTTCTTGAAAAGGCTAGCTTTTTTTTCCCACTGGATGGTTTTAGCTCCTTTGTCAAAGATCAAGTGACCATAGGAGTGTGGATTCATTTCTGGGTCTTCAATTCTGTTCCATTGATCTACATGCCTGTCACTGTACCAATACCATGCAGTTTTTAACACTATTGCTCTGTAGTACAGCTTGAGGTCCGGGATACTGATGCCCCCAGAAATTCTTTTACTCTTGAGAATTGTTTTAGCAATCCTGGGTTTTCTGTTATTCCAGATGAGTTTGAGAATTGCTCTTTCTAACTCTATGAAGAATTGAGTTGGGATTTTGTTGGGGATTGCATTGAATCTGTATATTGCATTTGGCAAGATGGTCATTTTTACTATATTAATCCTGCCAATCCATGAGCATGGAAGATTTTTCTATCTTCTGAGGTCTTCTTCAATTTCTTTCTTCAGAGACTTGAAATTCTTGTCATACAGATCTTTCACTTATTTGGTTAGAGTTACACCAAGATACTTTATGGCTCAGTGGCAGGGTATTTGCCCAGCATCCATGAGGCTCCCGGTTCAATCCCCACTATTACTAGCATGAAATATTAATATTCAATTTTAGAATTTTAACCCTCTAGACATAGTCTACTCACTTTTTACTTTTCTGTCTCCTGTAAAATTCTAATTCTGTTATTCATGTTAAATTGAATGGCACAAAAAATCTTTTCTTTTCATTTCAAGACTCATAAATATGCTACTGAATATTAAGTCAGACCTGAAACATTTAATGCTAAAAAAGGAAATTTCAGGAAGTCATAGATGCATAGAAAGTTATAGATGTAGACCAAAATACAGAAACATATAGAGCCAACAATGATCTTTCTTTAGTCTTTTGCTGTGTGTTTTTGAGGAATTCATGGAGTTCCAAGAATAAATGAAAAGTATCCAGGTGGTGCTGGCACTGGGAGTCAGAATCAGGTGAATTTTTGTAAGGTTGGGAATCCATGTCAGGGAGCTCTATGGAGGTTTTTCCAAGACAGTCAGGGATATACAGAAAAACCCTATCTTCAAAACAAAACAAAATAAAACAAAATAAGGCAAAACAAAACAAAACAGTAATTTTGATTAAGTAAACTCTTTCTCTTTCTTCTTACACTTTCCAGCTAATACCAGCCTGCTCTGTGAAGCTGTTGCTCATGAAAGCATAAGCTTGTTACTAAAGAGTGAGAAAGAACTGAAGAAGGAACTTGAGACATATAATGCAACTCCAGCGGCTGTTGAAGCAATGCTGAAAATGAAGAGATGTGTGAACCAGATGAGCAATGACGACAGATATAAAGTAGCAGAAAAATTCGTATGTTCATTTTGCTTTACACTCTAAGAAGGCCACAAAGGAAGTTGACCTGACATTCTGTGGGGGAATACATGAATGGTGGGAAAGGACAGGACATCAGTGATAGGTGGCTTCATGAATACATTGCTGAACTGAGTTCAGTTGTAAATAGTAGTTGGGATAGGTGTCTCCTTCTAGAGTTTCAGCCTAGATACAATACTCTAGTGGCATCCTCACAAGGACAAATTGGGTCCTATAAAAGGAGGTTTCATAGCTAACTATTGTCAGTCTGCTGGGAACTTTGCTGAAATTAATATCTAGGAAATAAATGGACATTAACTTCATTGAATACCATAGGAAATGTTGGTAAATTAAAACCCCAAAGATGTGGGTAAAGCTGGAGACAACCTCCCTAAGAGCAAAGTATTGGCAGGATGCATTTCTCTACCAAGTTTGATGTTTCTGCCAGGAGCCTGTGAACCTCCTGTTTCCAATATTTCTTGCCCAATTTTGCCCTGAGTCTTCCTCATTATCCCATTGTAAGGAAAGTAGAGGCCACAATTCTAAATTGTCAGAGAAAGTTATTCCTGGGGAGCAGAGGACACACTCTGTCCCCTCCTGATCACAGTGAGACCACAGAAAGCTAGGGACTTAAGATAAACTATTGAGTCCATTTAGAATGTATTCATCTTAATTTGGAAAGAGTTTCCACTAACATGCATTATTTGATGGTATTTCCTCTTAGCAACTTTTGAGTTTTCACTTCTCTCTTTCCAATGTCCTTTCATGGACTCTTGTGTTTAACTTTTCTTGTCCAGGTGCTGCCTGACTCTCCTCACATTTCTTACCTTAATTTCTGTTTATTTCTAGGTACAATTTATTCTGGAATGCAGTGTGAATGGATGGGTAGAAACATATTATCCTGAGTTTCATTTCTTCTACTAGATGAAGAAGAAATACTACTGATTTTCTCTATTCAATGTGAGAGTTTCAAAGTCTTGCACCAATAAATTACTCTCCTTGCATTTTTCCATCTGTCTGTTGTTTTCCCAAGTCTCAGGTTTTATATTGAATGTGCTTTGATAAACAAAGAAACAAATGAATAAGTAAATGGCATTTTCAGTAATGGTAATATTTAACAGAGTAATTTGTTCTGTGTTTGTTCAAGCACCATCCTGCATTGACCTGCAAGTAAATTTCACATTTCTGTGGACATAAATAAAAATTATCAAAGTTGATGATAAACGTTGGCTTCTTTTGTGTTCACTGTACAAACTGCTCTGTCCCATTGTTATCCCTACCCAACGTGCCATTCACTGCCCAATTCACTATCTTCCCCATTCAACCTATGGTAATTTTTATGACAAGCTCCATATTCTGAAATAAAATTTCTCATTGAAATAAGTTTCACTGAAGTAGTTCCACCAATTTTTCTCCCTTTCTGCTATGAAATTCAGTACATCTTCTCAATGATTCAAATATGCATGCTTGTATTCTAGTCAAAAATACATATTCATTTATAATTAATGGCTCTTCTTCATGTCACTCTGAACAATTCCACATTTTACCCAGTAAAACTATCATGGCTTTATCCCACATCAGGAGACAGGAGAAAATGAAAGGGAAGAAAAAGTTGGAGGTTTAGGGATGCCTAATACCTAAGGTTCTAAACATGGTCCGTATCCTCCAGCCTGAATGGGGACTTGCTCTAAAGGATTGTATGGAAGTGCTTTAGAAAGTTCAGGATACTAACATACCTGCCCTTTATGTCTCAACAAGTAGACAAAGAAAAGCAAAAAACTCTTCTGAGATTGTGATACAATCACTAACCACACAAACAATATACACCATACATGTCTCAAAAAAGTGATTTCCCAAACATACTACATGTAATACAAAAGAAACTGAGACAGAATGTTTAATGAAAAAGAACAGCATATATTAAAACTGCTGTGTGTAACACAGAAGTCAAAACTTGAGGAGAGAGGTGAAAAATAGAATTAAAAAAAGTCAGAAAATATTTTCAAATTAAAACCATATGAAATTCAAGAAGACACAGAAACCTACTTCATGTCCACACTTACCATATATTTGGTTGTCAGAGAGAATATCAATGTAAGAATTGTCTTCCACAAATACCAAACCAAACCAAAATACAGTAATTTGTCTCAAAGGAGAGGGAGTAAAATTGAAACCTATCAAAGGCACTTCTGGGTAATATGCCAGATAAATAGTTGCTTTCTTGTAATCCTGTGAAGGAGACACAGAAGAGAAAAAAGGGAGGAAAGCAAAGGAAAGGAAAGGAATTTGCCAGGTGTGGCACTTTAAGACAGTACCCTTGAAGCATGCTAAGAAAAAGATGGAAAATTGCAGAAAAGAAACCAATCATAGGTCACTTTTGCTACACAGCTTCCAAGTGGTGGAATTGAAAGCTGTGGGTTGCTCTCACAAGCTCAACCCTGGAGTCTGCCTAGAGTCCTGTACTCTGGACAATCCAAAATCTCTAAAAGGTTACAAATCTGTTGCAAGTCAACATGGCTGAGAGTAAAGGGAATCAGTACCATATTGAAAGGAAACCCTCCATTTGTATCTGACTTTCCAGTAGGGCCTGAGAATGGATGACAGATAGGAGTCTGGCAGACTGAATTTAACTGTTTATTGCAGGGTGAGATAGAGTCCTGGGAGGCATTTATGGAGGACAGAAGGTACATACACAGAATGAAAACTCAGCTCACTAGACATTACTGTTTAGTCTGTAAAATGCTTAGTGAAAGATATACCTGAATTCAATGGTTGGGATTATATCTCATCTCTTGATTAGAACTTCCAGGTGATACCTACGCATCACTGCATTATTTTTAATGTTTTTACATGTAAAAATCCTTACATAGTCATTAAAATATGCTTAACTTTTCCTTTTAATATTCTTTATAGCTTTTCTATTTTTTTAATTTGTGCCCCATATTCTGTTTCATTTTCTTTCATCCTTTCTTTTTTTTTAATTTTCTAAGTTTTTTTATTTACATTCCAAATGACTTCCCCTTTCCCATTTCCTCCCTCCCTGAAAGTCCCATAAACCCCCTTCCCTACCCCTTTTCCCCATTCAACCCACTCTCACTTCTCTGCCTGGCATTCCCATACATCCATTCCTTCCAGGACCAGGGGTCTCTCCTTCCAACTTCTTGGAAATCTATTGATATGTGAATTGTGTCTAGGGTATACCGAGATTCTGGTTTAATTTTGCCTTATCAGTGACTGCATACCAATTGTGTTCTTTTGTGATTGGGTTACCTCACTAAGGATGGTATTTTCCCATTCGGACCATTTGCCTAGGAATTTCATGAATTCATTGTTTTTAATTGCAGAGTAGTATTCCATTGTGTAAATGTACCACATCTTCTGAATGCATTCCTCCGTTGAGGGCCATCTGGGTTCTTTCTAGCTTCTAGCTATTATAAATAAGGCTGCTATGAACATAGTGGAGCATGTGTCCTTATTGCATGCAGGTAAAGCCACTGGGTATATGCCCAGGAGTGGTATAACAAGATCCTCCGGAAGTGTCATGCCACGTTTTCTGAGGAACCACCAGACTGTTTTCCAGAGTAGTTGTACCAACTTGCAATTCCACCAGTAGTGGAGGAGTGTTCCTCTTTCTCCACATCCTCACCAACAACTGCTGTCTCCTGTGTTTTTGATCTTAGCCATTCTGACTGGTGTGAGAGAGAATCTCAGGGTTGTTTTGATTTGCATTTCCCTAATGGCTAAGGATGATGAACATCTCTTTAGGTGCTTCTCAGCCATTAGATATTCTTCAGGTGAGAACTCTTTGTTTAGATCTGTACCCCATTTTTAATAGGGTTACTTGCTTCTCTGAAGTCTAACTTCTTGAGTTCTTTGTATATATTGGATATTAGCCCTGTCGGATGTAGGGTTGGTAAAGATAATTTCCTAGTTAGTTGGCTGCCACTTTGTCCTTTCGACAGTGTCTTTTGCCTTATAGAAACTTTGTAATTTAATGAGGTCCCATTTGTCAATTGTTGATCTTAGAGCATAAGCTATTGGAGTTCTGTTCAGGAAATTCTCCCCTGTGCCCATATGTTCAAGGTTCTTCCCTAGTTTCCTTTCTGTTAGTTTCAGTGTGTCTGGTTTTATGTGGAGGTCCTTGATCCACTTGGAATTGAGCGTAGTACAAGAAGATAAGAAGGGGTCAGTTTGCCTTCTTCTGCATGTTGACCTCCAGTTGAACCAGCACCATTTGTTGAAAAGGCTATCTTTTTTCCACTGGATGGTTTTAGCTCCTTTGTCAAAGATCAAGTGACCATAGGAGTGTGGATTCATTTCTGGGTCTTCAATTCCGTTTCATTGATCTACATGCCTGTCACTGTACCAATACCATGCAGTTTTTAACACTATTGCTTTGTAGTACAGCTTGAGGTCTGGGATATTGATTCCCCCAGAGGTTCTTTTACTCTTGAGAATAATTTTAGCTATTCTTGGTTTTCTGTTATTCCAGATGAATTTTTGAATTGCTCTTTCTAACTCTATGAAGAATTGAGTTGGGATTTTGATTGGGATTGCATTGAATCTGTATATTGCATTTGGCAAGATGGTCATTTTTACTATATTAATCCTGCCAATCCATGAGCATGGCAGATTTTTCTATCTTCTGAGGTCTTCTTCAATTTCTTTCTTCAGAGACTTGAAGTTCTTGTCATACAGATCTTTCACTTGTTTGGTTAGAGTCACACCAAGATACTTTATATGGTTTGTGGCTATCGTGAAGGGTATCATTTCACTTACTTCTTTCTCAGCCTGCTTATCCTTTGTGTATAGGAAGGCTACTGACTTGCTTGAGTTGATTTTATATCCGGCTACTTTGCTGAAGTCTTTTATCAGCTGTAGGAATTCTCAGGTGGAGTTCTTTGGGTCGCTTAAGTATACTATCATATCGTCTGCAAATAGTGATAGTTTGACTTCTTCCTTTACAATTTGTATCCCTTCGAACTCCTTTTGTTTTCTAATTGCTGTAGCTAGAATTTGAAGTACTATATTGAAAAGATATGGAAAGAGGACAATCTTGTCTAGTCCCTGATTTTAGTGGGATTGCTTCAAGTTTCTCTCAATTTAGTTTGATGTTGGCTACCAGTTTGCTGTAAATTGCTTTTACTATGTTTAGATATGGGCCTCGAATTCCTGATCTTTCCAAGACCTTTAATATGAAAGCAGACTGAATATTTTCAAATGCTTTTTCAGCATCTAATGAAATGACCATGTGGTTTTTTTCTTTGAGATTATTTATGTAGTGGATTACATTGATGGATTTTCTTATATTGAACCAGCCCTGCATCCCTGGGATGAAGCCTACGTGATCGTGGTGAATGATGGTTTTGATGTGTTCCTGGACTTGGTTGACAAGAATTTTATTGAGTATCTTTACATCAATATTCATAACAGAGATTGGCCTGAGATTCTTTTTCTTTTTTGGTTCTTTGTGTGATTTTGGTATTAGCGTAATTGTGGCTTCATAGAATGAGTTGGGTAGTGTTCCTTCTGTTTTTCTTTGGGGAATAGTTTGAAGAGAATTGGTATTAGGTCTTCTTTGAAGGTCTGATAGAATTCTGCACTAAAACCATCTGGACCTGTGCTTTTTTTTGGTTGGAAGACTTCCAATGGCAACTTCTATTTCTTCAGGGGTTATAGGACGGTTTAGATGGTCTATTTGATCCTGATTTAATTTTGGTATTTGGTATCTGTCAAGGAAATTGTCCATTTCCTCGAGATTTTCTAGTTGTGTTGAATACAGGCTTTTTTAGTAGGATCCGATGATTTTTTGAATTTCCTCAGTTTCTGTTGTTATCTCTCCTTTTCTTTTTTTTGATTTTGTTAATTTGGATACTATCTCTGTGCCCTCTGGCTAGTCTGGCTAAGGTCTTATCTATCTTGTTGATTTTCTCAATGAACGAACTCCTAGTTTTGTTGATTCTTTATATGGTTTTATTTGTTTCTACTTGATTGATTTCAGCCCTGAGTTTGATGATTTCCTGCCTTCTACTCCTCTTTGGTGTATTTGCTTCTTTTTGTTCCAGGGCTTTCAGGTGTGCCATTAAGCTGCTGGTGTATGCTCTCCCCCATTTCATTTTGGAGGCACTCAGGGCTATGAATTTTCCTCTTAACACCGCTTTCTTTGTGTCCCATAAAGTAGGGTATGTTGTGCCTTCATTTTCATTAAATTTTAAAAACTCTTTGATTTCTTTCTTTACTTCCTCCTTGACCAAGTTATCATTAAGTAGAGCATTGTTCAGCCTCCATGGGTTTGTGGGGTTTCTGTTGTTTTTGTTGCCATTGAAGACCACCCTTATTCCATAGTGATCTGATAGGAGGCATGGGATTAGTTCTATCTTCTTATATCTGTTGAGGTCTGATTTGTGACCAATTATATGGTCGATTTTGGAGAAGGTATCATGAGGTGCTGAGAAGAAGGTGTATTCTTTTGCTTTAGGATGAAATGTTATATATATATATATGTTATATATGTTATATATATATGTTATATATATATATATATATATATATATGTTAGTTCCATTCGGTCCAAGTCTTCAATTAGATTCACTGTGTCCCTGTTTAGTTTCTGCTTTCCTGAACGATCCATTTTAGAGAGCAGGGTGTTGAAGTCACCCACCATTACTGTGTGAGGTCAGATATGTGCTTTGAGCTTCAGTAAAGTTTCTTTTACGAATGAGGATGCCCTTGCATTTGAAGCATATATATTCTTCTTGATGGATTTTTCCTTTGATCAGTATGTAGTGTCCTTCTGTGTCTTTTTTGATGACTTTAGGTTGAAAGTCAATTTTATCTGATATTAGGATGGCTACGCCAGCCCGTTTCCTGGAACCATTTGCTTGTAAAATTGTTTTCCAGCCTTTTACTCTGAGGTAGTGTTTGTCTTTGACACTGAGGTGCGTTTCCTGCATGCAGCAACATGCTGGGTCCTGTTTACGTATCCAGTCTGTTAGTCTATATCTTTTTATTGGGGAATTGAGACCATTGATATTAAGAGAGATTAAGGAATAGTGATTATGGCAACCTGCTATCTTTGATGCTATCTTTATATTTTAGTGGTTATCTACTTTTGGTTTTGATGCAAGAAGGTTACTATCTCATTTTTTCTGGGGTGTTGTTTCTCTCTTTGTATTGGCGGTTTCCACCTATTATCCTTTGCAGGGCTGGGTTTGTGGAAAGATATTGTGTAAATTTGTTTTTATCATGGAATATCTTGGTCTCTCCATCTATGGTGATTGAGAGTTTTGCTAGGTATAGTAGTCTAGGCTGGCATTTGTGTTCTCTTAGTGTCTGTATGAGATCTGCCCAGGGTCTTCTGGCTTTCATAGTCTCTGGTGAGAAGTCTGATATGATTCGGATAGGTCCTCCTTTATATGTTACTTGGCCTTTTTCTCTTGCTGCTTTTAATATTCTTTCTTTGTTTAGTACATTTGGTATTTTGATTATTATGTGACGGGAGGTATTTCTGTTCTGGTCCAGTCTGTTTGTAATTCTGTAGGCTTCTTGTAAGTTCATCAGCATCTCTCTCTTTAGGTTAGGGAAGTTTTCCTCCATAATTTTGTTGAAGATATTTACTGGCCCTTTAATTTGCAAATCTTCACTCTCATCTATACCTATAATCCTTAGGTTTGGTCTTTTCATTGTGTCCTGGATTTCCTGGATGTTTTGGGTTACACGTTGTTTGCATTTTGCATTTTCTTTGACTGTTGAGTCGATGCTTTCTATGGTATCTTCAGCACCTGGGATTCTTTCTTCCATCTCTGGTATTCTATTGTTGATGTTTGCATCTATGACTCCTGATTTCTTCCCAAGGATTTCTATCTCCAAAGTTGTCCCCCTCTGTGATTTCTTAGTTGTTTCTAGTTCCTTTTTTAGATCCTGGATGGATTTGCTCAAATCCTTCACTTGTTTGTTTGTATTTTCCTGTCTTTCTTTAAGATATTTTTGTTTTTCTTCTCTCAGGATTTCTGCCTGTTGACCCAAGTTCTCCTGTATTTCTCTAAGCGATTTTTGTGTTTCCTCCTCATGGGCTTCCATCTGTTGATATATAGTCTCCTGCATCTCTTTAAGCAATTCTCGTGTTTCCTTTGTAAGAGCATCTACCCGTCGATTCATTTCTTTAAGCGATTTTTTGTGTTGCCTCCCTATTGGCCTCCATCTGTTGACCCATATTCTTCTGCATTTCTTTATGCAATTTTTGTGATTCCTTTGAAAGGGCATCTACCCGTTGATTCATTTCTTTAAGTGATTTTTGTGTTGCCTCCTTATGGGCCTCCATCAGTTGACCCATGTTCTCCTGCATTTCTCTAATCAAGTTTTGTTTTTTCTTTGTAAGGGCTTCTACCCGTTGATTCATGTTCTCCTGTAATTCTTTTTGTTATTTATTTTTGTCCTTCTTGAAATCCTCTAATAGCATCATGAGAAGTGATTTTAAATCCAGATCTTGTCTTTCGGATGTGATGGGGTATCCAGGACTTGCTGCTGTTGAAGAGTTGGGTTCTGATGGTGCCATATTACTTTGATTTCTGTTAGTAACATTCGTACATTTGCCTTTTGCCATCTGGTTACCTCTGGTGTTAGTTGGTCCTGCTGTCCCTGGCTGTTGCTTGGACCTCCTGTGAGCCTGCAAGCCTATTTCTGCCCCCCCCCGGATTACCAGGGTTCCCCTGGCACCGCTTTCTGGGGCCTGCCCTGCTCCTGAGTGTCTTTGGAGCCCTGATGTGCCTTGCCCCAAGTGAAGTTATATTGGCAATCCCTGCACATCCAAAGGCTCAGCGTAGTGGATTCCTGGGGCAGAGGTAGCCAAAGTGAGGCTGGTATGCTCCTGCCCTGTGCGGGTGTGCTCTCTCCCAGAGCAGGGGGGGGTGGCACGGGAGGCCCTCTGCAGTGCAGATGTCCCACAGCAGAGCTGGCGCTTAGGACCGCAGACCTGCCCAGCTCTTGGGAGCAGGGAGCAAACAAGCTTGCTGAGACCCAAGGGATATTATGCTTGATTGTCCCTGTGTCTGGAGGATCGAGTTGCCCTGTTGCTGGAGCAAAGATGATGGCGGAGTGCATTCTGCACTCTCTTGAGTGCACTTGAGATCACTCTGCAGGGCAGATGGTCCACAGCAGAGCTGGCGCCCAGAGGACCACAGAGCTGCCCTGCTCTTGGGCTCAGATGGAAGCCCAACAGGCTGTGTCCCAGGCAATGTTATATTGGGGAGTCCCTGTGTACCCGTATCCTCAGTGCAGTTGATCCCTGGAACAGAGGTTGCCAAAGGGCTCTTCCTTTCTTTTATTGGGGATTTTTTTTGGGGGACAGAGTTTCCCTGTGTAGCCCTGAATTCCCTGGAACTCACTTTGTAGACCAGGTTTGTATCAAACTCAGGAAAATCTGCCTGCCTCAGTATCCCAAGTACTGGGACTAATGGTATGTTCATGTTGATATTTAAAGTGACATAGTCTCCTGCATGGCTTGTTAAACTAACAACAGCAGCTATGAGTTCATATGCACAATAGCCTTGTCATTGTCATAAGATTCTTTCAGCACTCATCTCTATCCTCCAGCCCTTATATTCTAACTAGATAATAGGCACAGGTTGACACACATGTCTCATCTAATATTGAACACTAATATTAACTTACTATTAACTTATGAGTCTCTGCATTAACCACTGCTTACTGCAAAAAGAGACTGAAACTTCATTCACACACACACACACACACACACACACACACACACACACACACTATTCAGAAGACAATTTGTTAGAAGAACAATTATCAAAGTAATAATACTTGGGTCCCTGTTAGGTACGATGACTTCTTTCGTCATAGATTTTGACCAGGTTTACTATAGGAGACATGAATTCCATCCTATGAAGTATGCTCCAAATCCATTCATGAAGTGGTTGATTATCCCAGTAACATCCATGTCACTATTATATCTCCAGGCATATTTTGCCTGGCCAGCTGGCATTGTGTTATGCAGGCTTCATTGTTGGGTAAGGCCATTTTTTTCTCTTATTTTCTATATTTCATTTATTTAACCCTACTTCCCCTTTATCTTTCCAATTGCCCTGCCTACTTCCTTTTTCTTTCTCACTTACTATGCCTATCTTTGTCCTAAGTGATTTTTAACTTCATAAAATATATTATATTACATAAAGCATTAAGTTTTTCATATTTTTGGTTTATGGTCACTGGTTACATATTAATAGGCTTCAGCCAACTTTATATGTTGTGAATACTAGCAGATCTACACTATAACAACTGTTCTAGCCTATCTCAGCTTCTCCTTGCTCAACTCTTTCCTAACTATCTTCTGCATCAACTGCCTTCTTCTCTTACTTTACTCAATCTCTTCTCTCAGCCTCTGCTGGCTTTTTTATTATCCTCTGTTCCCAGTAATCCAAAAGACAACCACCACTGAAGGTAATAGGGTCAAGCAATTCTAATGGCTAAGAATTCTTTGTTTTACTCTCTCTGTTCCTAGTGTTATTTTCTTCCAGTTCTGTCCTTCTCTGTGCACTATCCTCATCTTTGCTCTCATGGCTTTAATCCTGTGAGTATGTTTATATGTACACTCATTTGTTTCTAGCCCTTCTTCAGACTTCCTCTCCTTTCCCAAAATAAACCTCTTATACAAGATATATTTCATGGCATAATTTCTCAGAGGCACACCTTAACAAGGGCTCCCCTTGGTACTCCCTCACTCCATTATATTTTATAACATTGGAATCGTGACCTCAGGAGGCTCTCCTGGTGTCTGGGCACACTGAAATCCCTTCTCCTGCCACACCTGCCTGTAACAGATCTGCCTTCTGGTTCACAGATCACATTTTCCTGGATGAGATTTTGTTTATCCCACATAGTATTTTTTGCCTTTTTGCCTTATAGTAATATTAAAATTATGTTATAAACTCTTACCTAAGGATTTATAATTTGCTTATAGGGTTTGTTTAATTTTATTTTATTTTTTTGGAAGTCAAAAAATGTTTATTCTATGATCATTTCTGTGAACACTTTCCCCAGTGCTTCTATTAAAGATAAAGATATGAACAGGCTGTACTGATATTGAAGGTAGTAATCATTATGCTTTTCCTAGTAACTACACCCCCATAAGCAATTTTCTTTTCTTTTTATTTTCAAAGTTTTTTATTTACTTTCCAAATGATTTCCCCTTTCCCATTTCCTCCCTCTCCAAAAGTCCCATAAGTCCCCTTCCCTCCCTCTGTTCCCCATTAAACCCCCTCTCGCTTCTCTGTCCTGGCATTCCCCTACATCCATTCCTTCCAGGATCAGGGGTCTCTCCTTGCATCTTCTTGGAAATCTATTGATATGTGAATTGTGTCTAGGATATTCCGAGATTCTGGGATAATATCCCCTTATCAGTGACTGCATACCATGTGTGTCCTTTTGTGATTGGGTTACCTCACTATGGGTGATATTTTCCAGTTCTGACCATTTACCTAGGAATTTTGTGAATTCATTGTTTTTAATTGCAGAGTAGTATTCCATTGTGGAAATATACCACATCTTCTGAATCCATTCCTCCGTTGAGGGACATCTGGGTTCTTTGCAGCTTCTGGCTATTATAAATAAGGCTGTTATGAACATAGTGGGACATATTTCCTTATTGCATGCAGGGGAAGCTTCTGGGTATATGCCCAGGAGTGGTATAGCACGATCCTCCAGGAGTGTCATGCCCAGTTTTCTGAGGAACTGCCAGACTGCTTTGTAGAGTGGTTGTACTAAGGATGTTGAACATCTTGCCAAAAGCAATATACAGATTCAATGCAATCCCCATCAAAATCCCAGCTCAATTCTTCATAGAGTTAGAAAGAGCAATTCAAAAATTCATCTGGAATAACAGAAAACCCAGGATTGCTAAAACTATTCTCAAGAGTAAAAGAACTTCTGGGGGAATCAGTATCCCGGACCTCAAGCTGTACTACAGAGCAATAGTGTTAAAAACTGCATGGTATTGGTACAGTGACAGGCATGTAGATCAATGGAACAGAATTGAAGACCCAGAAATGAATCCACACTCCTATGGTCACTTGATATTTGACAAAGGAGCTAAAACCATCCAGTGGAAAAAAGATAGCCTTTTCAACAAATGGTGCTGGTTCAACTGGAGGTCAAAATGCAGAAGAATGCAAATTGATCCATTCTTATCTCCTTGTACTAAGCTCAATTCCAAGTGGATCAAGGACATCCACATAAAACCAGATACACTGAAATTAATAGAAAGGAAACTAGGGAAGAACCTTGAACATATGGGCACAGGGGAGAATTTCCTGAACAGAACTCCAATAGCTTATGCTTTAAGATCAAGAATTGACAACTGGGACCTCATAAAATTACAAAGTTTCTGTAAGGCAAAGGACAGTGTCAAAAGGAAAAAGTGGCAACCAACAAACTGGGAAATGATCTTTACCAACCTTACATCCGACAGAGGGCTAATACCCAATATATACAAAGAACTCAAGAAGTTAGACTCCAGAGAGGCAAGTAACCCTATTAAAAAACGGGGTACAGAGCTAAACAAAGAGTTCTCACGGGAAGAATATGTAATGGCTGAGAAGCACCTAAAGAGATGTTCATCATCCTTAGTCATTAGGGAAATGCAAATCAAAACAACAGTGAGATTCCATCTCACACCAGTCAGAATGGCTAAGATAAAAAACACAGGAGACAGCAGTTGTTGGCGAGGATGTGGAGAAAGAGGAACACTCCTCCACTGCTGGTGGGATTGCCAGCTGGTACAACCACTCTGGAAAGCAGTCTGGTGGTTCCTCAGAAAACTGGGCATGACACTCTGGAGGATCCTGCTATACCATTCCTGGGCATATACCCAGAAGCTTCCTCGGCTTGCAATAAGGACACATGCTCCACTATGTTCATAGCAGCCTTATTTATAATAGCTAGAAGCTGGAAATAACCCAAATGTCCCTCAACGGAGGAATGGATCCAGAAGATGTGGTATATTTACACAATGGAATACTACTCTGCAATTAAAAACAATGAACTCACTAAATTCCTAAGCAAATGGTCAGAACTGGAAAATACCATCCTTAGTGACGTAACCCAATCACAAAAGAACACACATGGTATGCAGTCACTAATAAGGGAATATTAACCCAGAATCTTGGAATACCCAAGATTCAATTCACATATTAATAGATTTACACGAAGATAGAAGGAGAGACCCCTGGTCCTGAAAGACTGGATGTAGGGTAATACCAGGACAGAGAAGTGAGAGGGGGTTCAATGGGGAAGAGGGGGAGGGAAGGGAGCTTATGGGACTTTCGGGGAGGGAGGAAATGGGAAAGGGGAAATCATTTGGAATGTAAATAAAAAATCTTAGAAAATAAAAAAAAAGAAAGAAACAACTTGGCCATCATAAAAAGAACCTCCCATACTCAAACAACTTGATGATTGAGAATAATATTCTTGGTTAAGAATGTAGTGGCAGATTCATCATCAAGCTACCAAAATAATTTATACAATGATTAAATTGCAATAATTATCATAAAAAAGAAATAACACAACAGAGAACTGTATGCAGATAATTTAATATAATGTAAAGAAATTAATGTGAGGTTTCAACAATTGTCTTGTGCTTTATAAGTAGGAATAATCAAGAAAGAAAAGTGATTATTTGTGGTATCACCTGCTCAATCACTGCCATTTTGCTTGCAGTTCTGTGAGCCAAAGGTCTTGGGGAGGTTTATGACTACTGCTGACACCTCTCGCTGTTATATATTGCATCCTGGAGAACCAAAACAATGAGATGTATTAAATTTAGATTTGTGCCTTAAAAATCACAGGCTAAAAATAAATTTTTCTTGCTACTACTTTTGTTTATTTTTCTCTTAGTAGTTTTTAGATTGTATAAAAAGTACTACATGTATTTTTGTGTGGTGTGCATGTATACCCACACACGTCTGGAAGTCAGGGTATAACTGTTGAAAGATAGTTCTCTCCTTCTGCCTTTACATTAGAAATTTTACAGTTTACAATGAAAACAAATTTAAATTTACCATCATCACTTGAATGTTACCCAGAGTCTCTTCAGACTGGTCTAGAAAACATTGTTTGAATTGCATCACGGCATTTTTAATGTAATGGTCGTGATCATTTTGAATAAACAATTTCACATACTCTTTCTCAGACACAGATGAGTCAATTGCATTTTTGATAGCATTATCTAGAATACTGCAGCCAGAACCTGGAAAGACATGACATTCATTGATGGAGGTTTTAACTCATCAGCACTTACCTGTCATGACAGTTATGTTCTTGAGTACAAATGGAAACAGATTAGCAATGGTGATGTGGCACTGCCAAATCTGGGACAGAAGATTCAGGCTTTGAGATTCTTCTTATAAATAGTAAACTCTGACTCTAACATCCTACCACAACTAAGCCACGCCTCACACAACCTTCGCTAATAAGGAAACTGAAGAGATAGCAGGCTGTTTTGCTGGGCATGGTAAACACTCTTCATTACTATGTTGAGAACATCATGAAATAGTTCAAACATTCTATAACTATGACATTTAAAATATTATCTATGTTGTTGTGTTAACTCTAGCATCTGAATCACAATGCAACATAAACAGAAGCCTGAGTACTTGAAATGACCTCATAGAGCCTGGCTAGGAGTGGGGAGGGAAGGAGCTCAGGACTTTGATTCACTTGAATTAGTTCTAGTCATGAGTCTTTAATTTTATTTAAAATTCACTGAACCCTTCACATTTTTTCAACCTGTACCAAACAAAGTAGGCAATTAAAACAATGTACACTCTACAAAGCACACTGCATGATGGTCATTTATAATAATCACATTCTTTTTTGCTTTTTTTTTTAGGGACAGTGTTTCAATGTATAACCTTGTTTGTCCTGGAACACAATCAATAGACCAGCCTGACCTTGAACTCAGAGATGTGCCTGCCTCTGCTTCTGAATGCTGGGATTAAAGATGTGAACCAACACTGCCCAGATGGCCACATTTTAAACTTGTGTTTTTAAATTAAAGTATAATTATATCATCTCACCTTGTTCCTTTCCTCTCTCCAACTCCTCTATGTCCCATCCTTTCTATCTATCTATCTATCTATCTATCTATCTATCTATCTATCTATCTATCTATCTATCTATCTATCTACCTACCTATCTATCATCTATCCATTTAGTGTTACAGGTATGTATATGATTTCAGGGTTGATCATGGTATTAGATAACCAATTAGGGAGTTCATCCCTGGGAACAATTATTTCTCCTGCTCTTGGAATTCCTTAGTTGCATGTATTTTTTTTCAACAGACAGAGGCTATTAAAGAAAACCATAACTAGTTGAAATGCAGAGAACATCTGATCATGGTGTGCCCAGTAACCAAGGCCTAGAGGCCATTGCAGTAGAGCAGCAGGAAGATTGTAAGTAACAGAGAACCAGGAAATCTGCTGAGATAGTTCCTCCCAAAATTACAGGGACACTTTACCTATGAAACTTCAACATATGGCTGCCAAATGAAGAGCTTTTTTATTATAAAGGCATCAGATTTCACATATGAATTATGTATTTCACTCATATCCATTCCTCTCTGCTCCCTTTCAGTTCCTCTCAGATCTCCCTCACATCTTTCTCACAACTTCATGTCTTATTCTTCTTTGTTTTTAGAAATAATATGCTGAGTACAATTAGTGTTGCTCATTTTTCACTGATATAAGGCCATCCATTTGACCATTGGAAACCTACCATGAGTCACAACCCTGAAGAAAATTAACCCTTCCTCCCTCAGCTGCCAATCACTTGCCAAAAGCTTCTCAGTTAGGAGTAGGGTGTCAAGACTCCTACCCTGTCAACGTTTAGAGTGTTGACCAGCTTGATCTTGTGAAAGTCCTGGGCAAACAAACATATCCCCTCTGAGCTCATCAGTACAATAGCCCAGACATGTCTAGAAGACAGTATTTTGCAGCAGTTCTCCTTGACCTCTGGCTCTTACAATCTTTCATCCCCTGTTTCCACGGTGTTTTCCGAGTCTTGGAGAGAAGGACATGAGATAGATATCCCAGTTAGGAATGAGCACACAACAGTCATTTATTCTCTGCACTTTGGTCATTTTTTTGTGTGTGAGAGGGCTTTACATCATTCATTACTGGAAGAAGTCTCCAGAAAATGCAAGCTGTCCTCCCTATTAGCATGAACACAAAGGACATGGAGATAAAGGACCATGTAAAGAATTCAGAACAATCTCTTATATGTCTGTCACATAATGTCCAAGCTTTTTACCCTGGCATTATATGCTACAGTTGGAAAGCAGCACCTTTCAGAAGTTTTCCATTTCCTTCCACAGTTAGAGTCTCATGAATATATCCTCTAGGAAACCCATATGGGCCCAGTGTTATGGGAGCACATTTATATCATCACCTCTTTCTGTTGAAATATCTCATAATCAAACCTGAGCTTTCCCATGGATTTTAAAAGAGTAGTTTTCATAGTGGGACATTTTGTATGGTATTGATACATGACGTGCAGCTCCAACACAGGAATAAAATCTACCATAGAGATACCCTTTTTATTATCTGAACTAATGTTGATCCATGGAATTATTACATCAGACACTTTATACTAGTGCTCAGGTACAATGACTTCTTCCTGGAAGACATAGTAAGAATATGTAGTCTAAAAGCATTCTTCCCTTCTACAGAACTTACCACTAGCATAGCAGCAAATGGGGATGGTGACCAACATGAATAGAACCACCAGCTTCATGTTGAGGCAGTCCCTGTTGGTTGATCTGTTGTCTAAGACAGAAACCAGGAAACTCTGTGGAGTTGACACCCCAGTGTTCCTCTATTTATTACTAATGCAACCACCTTAGTCTCATCCAATAAATAAGAACACAAGTCATATGTTTAATATGGCACTGCACCAGGATACATAAGAGGATGAAGAGAAGTCAGAGAAAACCGATTTCATTGAAGAAAGCAAGAAAACATTTTTGTGACTCTGAGGATAAGTTAATGGCAAATGGCAACAGCAACATGTTGGCAAGTGCTTCTAATGTCCAGTCCAGACTACAGCACTGTGGGTTGATTTGCTCATCTGCTGTTCTGATTTTATGGTGGTCTCATTATATTCTTTCCTGCCCCCCTTTCCTCACTTATAATCCTCAAGCTGCTTTATTCCTTGTCTGTCATCTGTTGATTTCATTGTAAATCCCTTCCAGTTTGGGAGAGGGCCTACCAATTTTAACTCATTATTGGAAGGGCTGGAATATAAAATCTGTCCTTGGGAGAGTTATAATGGTTTTCTCTCTAAGATTTCTTTTAGACATTGATAAAATTGGGGTTTGAATGACACCCTGATGAGCTTTTATCAGGATAACACTATGTAAAAAAAATCTATCATATTGCATATTATAAGACAACCATAATAAATGTGAGTTTCTGTGACTGGAGAGATGGCTCAGTGGTTAAGAGCACTTACTGCTTTTGCAAAGGAACTGAGTTGAATTCCCTGTACCCATACAGTATCTCACAGTCACTCTAGTTCCAGGGGATCTGATGTCAATTTTTAACCTCTTTGGGTTCCTCATGCATGTGTAACACATGTGTCCATTTCATCACTCTCACACTTATACACATAAAATAAAATAAGCAAATACTTGAAATGTAAGTGTAGTTTCTGAAGTAGCCATTATGGAATGTGTATGAAGATTTCTCAAAACCTGAGCTACTCATGATTAAGCTGGATCTTTGGGGTATACACCTGATGGTATCTGAGTAAGACTACTTCAGAGGCACTTGCATATCTGTGTTTGTTGCATTATTCACAATAGCTAAGTTATGAAGCCAGCTTAGATGACTATATCAACAGGTGACTGTACAAATAAAATGTTTATGTGTGTGTGTAATAGGGGTTTAATCAGCTATAAAGAAGATTGAAAATATGCCATTTATTTAGAAATGAATGGAACAAAAGAGTGTTATATTGAATGAAAACTATTAGAATCAGAAAGACCAATATCACATTTACTTTTATATGCACAATGTGTATTTTATGTGACTCATATATGTATATAAGTATACAAGCACAGATTGAGGACAAGAAATAAGAAGAGAAAATATTTCAGGTGAGGACAAGGAACAGAAGGAGAAAAGAAAAGAATGTGGTAGGGTATGTTAAAAAGAGCAAATTTACATTGATATATGTATAGAATGTCACAATGAACCCTACTACTTGCACATCATTACTCCCAAATAGTTTACTTTTATCCTGGGTATTTTTTAAAGACAATGTCTTTCTATGTAGCTATGATCTGGCCTGTAACTCACTGTGTAGACCAGCCACATAATAATCAAATCACCAAACATAGAGCACAAAAAAACAGCACTAAAAGATGCAATGGAAAAAGGTCAAGTAACATACAGAGGTAGACCTATTATAGTGTGGTCATTATACCAAAGGCAATAAAATAGGCCCACAACAAGCAGTGGGATTATATTAACAATTAAAATTCTGCCTACTTAGAAAAATCCAGGGTCAGACATATTCACTGCTAAATTTTACCAAAATTCCTAGGAAGATCTAGTACCAGTACTACTCAAAACCTCAACAGTCTTGCCCAGTGGTGAACTCTATGAACTACAATACCAATAAATCAGTCAGCAACATCCACCCACTGATGTAACAGTGGCATGACTATTGTGATGGTAACAAATCATTCTTTGGGTTGTATCTTAGACTTGTTCCACAGAAGGAACTGATGTCTAAGTACTGTAAATACAATCAAAATCCCATCCATGGCTGAGGAGATCTTTTCCCGTAGGGAAGAACAGACTACTCTTGTTTGGCTACATTTACATAGTGCCACACTGCCCTTTAAATATTTATGCTTATGTATTCAAACAAATTCTATGCTTATCTTTAATCACAGAAACTTCTCTGCACAGAACTGTTGTGAACACAGATTCTCATGGCCTTTCAAGTGCGGAGAATAAGTGATGTTTGAGTGCTCAGCACTAAAGAAGACTTTTGTATAAACTCCTTTAAGACTCAGGGAACAGTTAGACCAGAAGTCAGGGAACATATAAGAGCTGGATGATGTGGAAGAAGGTTATGAAATGCTGTTATGAATTTGACACAACTGCTACAATCATAATCTCTAACCAGCTACAGTTGCCTGAACTAGGCCTGAACAAAACTAGACCTAGCATCAGTCAGGGAAGACTCAATGAGCCATACCTAACCCTGATTAACTATTTGCTCCTGGAAGATTCTGGAGGAAGGCAATCATTGTCCTCAGTTAAGTACTCTAGTTTGGGTACACAGTTGAGTGTGAAGTTCAAATAAGAATCACTCCATAGGCTAATATATTTGAATGTTTGGTTGCCAGTTGGTAGACAGTTTAGAAAGGATTAGTAGATGTGGCTTTGTTGAAAGAAGTATGTTACTAGGGAAAGCTTTGAGCTTTTAAAAGCTCAATCTTACTTTCTCTCTACCTCCAACTTCAAGATAAATTACATGGTCCCAGTTACTGCTCTTGTGCCATGCTGCCTGCCTGTTGTCATTCTCCCTGCCATGATGGACGTGGACATAAACTGACCCTCTGAAACAGTAAGTGAATGCCAAATTAAATGCTTTGTTTGAAACATACCCTGTACTATAACAAAATACTTACCCAGGGCTATTATTATGAAAAGAGAGTTTTAATTATTGTATAGTTTAGGACGTTAAGTGTCCAAAACTGAGAGGTGAAACTCATTTCTCTCATTGTAAAGTTTATAGAAGATGGTATATGTTAGTGGCTCATGAGATATAAGTATCTCAAATTTTAAAACAGAGGGGCTGAATTTCAAGCTGGGGGTTACATAATTGCTTTCAAGGGCAACATACAGTGATCTATGAACGCTCTACTGGACCTCACCTCTTAAGGCTCCACAAAGATGACACACTATCACCACTCTTTGAATAAGCCTTTAACTACAGAAATCTGGGTGTAGCATTCCACTGTAGTCCTCAAGGTACCATGTCTATTTCACAATACCAACTGTGTTCACTAACTCTGTAATATTTTTGAAGTTTAAGCCTAAGAGGAAGTCAAGTGTGAGGCCCTTTAAAGTAAAATAAGCAAAAGAACAGTTTACCCTCTTCCATATTGTGATTGTGGGACTAGCATAGGTGGTATTTTGTTTCATTCCCCAAATTTACTGATATTTTGTAGTTTTTTGGAGTGAACACCACATGTTGGCATTTCACATTTTATTTTTATGTTGTCTTCTCCTTCATTAAAAAGGGATTGCTTGGCTGGGTACTGGTGGTTCATGTCTTTAATCCCAGCACCCAGGAGGTAGAGGCAGAGGAAGCTCTGAGTTTGAAGACCCATTCTTGTCTACGGAATAAGTTCCAGGATAATCAGGGCTATACAATGATATCCTGTCTTAAAAAAAAGAAAAAATAAAAAAAAGAAAAACAAAACAAAGTGGGCAAGGAAAAACTTTCCTAAAAGTACATTCAGCAGTAATCCTGGATTCATGCTAGAGAAGATGCCCTTAGTTACATGTTCAATGAAGAATAGATGCATGATGGACAGAAGGATACTTTTCATGATTATCTGGGATACTTTATTTATTTACATTCCATTCATTGCCTCTCACTTTGGTACTCCCTTCCCACAGTTCTTTGTCCCATTCTTCATCCCCTTGCCTCCAAGAGGGTGCTCCCTGCTCCTCCAGATCTCCCCATTCCCTGGATCCACAAGTCTCTGGAGGATTAATCACATCTTCTCCCACTGAGACCAGACCAGATAGACATCTGCTACATATGTGCCAGGGGTCTGAGACCAGCCCATGGATGTTCCTGGTTGGTGGTTCAGTCTCTGGGAGCTCCCTGGTTCTGGTTAAGTTGAAACTGTTTGTCTTCCTTTGGGGTTGCTTTCCCTTTCAGCTTCTTCAATCTTTCTCCTAATTCAAGCATAGGGGTCCATGACTTCAGTCCAATGGTTGGGTGTAAGTATCTGCTTCTGTCTCAGTCAGATGCTGGTAGGGGCTCTCAGAGGACAGCCATGTGAGACTTCTGTCTGTAAGCACATCATAGCATAGTAATGTCAGGCCTTGGTGTCTCTCATGAGATAAATTATCTAGTTGGGCTAGTCATTGGACTGCATTGCCTACAGTCTCTTTTACATTTTTGACCCTGTAGTTCTTTTAGAAAAGAACAATACTGAGTCAGAAATTTTGACTGTGGGTTAGTAACCCATTTCCTTCACTTGAGGCCCTGTCTATGTACTGGAGGTGGACTCTTGGAGCTTCCTCTCCCCAGTGTGACCATATGAATTTACTCTTTCCTTTTTTGTTCTTTAATTATGTTTATTTATTTAGAGTGTTTGCATGTGCATCACAGGACATTGTGGAGGCCACAGGATGACTTCTGGGAGTCAGTTATCTTCTTCAACCATATAGGTCTCAGACATAAAACTCAAGTTGTAAGGCTTAGTGGTAAGTATCTTTGTCTACTCCATCCATATGGATCTTTACATGGGACAAATTTTATCCTTAAATGCTTGGCATTATACCTGGTCACACATAAGCAAGGAGCTTCTATCACTTTTAGAGTAAAGGATATGTCCTTTTGTTTTCAGAACCCACCTGTGACTGTGAAGGGAGACAGATAATGTAGATAATAATCACAGACAGCTCAAAAGTAAGCTGAAATTCAGGGAACTGCTCCCTGAAAAAAACAGAATAATCACTTGAAGAAAGGGCAGAGTTGTGAACCCTAGGAACCACAGCACCAACACCACTGATGCAAAGAGTGGGCAAAACATGTATCATATGGTCAAGCAGAAAATAATCTAGAAGAAGCTGTGATGGACAGGCAACGTTCTCACCCACCTATACATCTAGCTATCTGTCAAGAAAAGTTGAATACGTGATAATTGACTTTTCATAACCTGTGCCCTATACAGTCTGTTGTATAAACAAGGTGCTTCAGATCTTGTCTCTTGTTGAATTTATCTCCTTGCAAGGACAATGAACAATCCAACCATTAAATGAGTGATTAGAACAACTTGTAGAAGACCTGCCTTAAATGTCCGCAGCAATTTCCTTTAGACTGAGGTCCTGGGCAGAATAAAAGAGAAAAACATTGACTCAGCATTGCTTCTTGTCTTTTCGCTACCCTGCTGGATAAGATCAAAATCTCAAGTAATAGCACATGCTTGTGCAAATGTGAAGTAAGAGGAACACTCTCTCATTGCTAGTTGGAGTGCAAACTTGTGCAACCTCTTTGGAAATATATTTAGCATTTTTTAGAAAAAAATTGAATAGTTCTGCATTAATACCCAGCTATACCACTCCTGGGAAAATACTGAAATGATGCCCTACTATACACAGGAATACTTGATCAGCTATGTTCATAGCAGCTTTATTCGTAATAACCAGAAACATGAAACAACATCAATGTCCCCCTACTGAAGAATGAATAAAGAAAATTTGGTACACAATGTAATATTCTTCAGCCATTAAAAGCAAAGACATAGTGAATATTGCAGACAAATGGAGGGAACTTGAGATTATTGTCCTGAGTGAGGTAATCCAAACCCAACAGGATGTGCATGGCATGTACTCATTTATAAGCGGATATTAGCCATAAAGTGTAGAATACACACATACCATTCCACATCCCAAAAGAAGATAAACAAGAAGGAAGGTCTAATGAGGATGCTTAAAACTCACTTAGAAGGGGAAAGAAAATAGTCATAGGAGGCAGAGGGAGAGAGTGAATGAGTGAGAAACAGGATGGAGAGGGGAATGATCAGAATCAGGTGTGACCAGAGACAGGAGAAAGGGGCAGATGGCCAAGAAAATGAATATAAATCTGCAGCTGACAGCATGGAACATCTTGAAGGGGAACATCTTGAGGTGGGGAACATCTTGAAGATCATCCAGAGATGTGGGACAGGGGAAGATTTCATGAATTAGTGGGAGTGACCTTAGCTGAGACTCACAACAGTGGGGAATTTGAACTAGAAGAGTCCATCTCCTATAGCCAGACAGGAACCTCGTGGAGTGATAAAGACACCAATATATGCATAAAATATCTGACCCCAAATTTATTCTATCTACATGAATTTCAGGGATGGGGGATGGAAAAGAGCCTGAGGGAATGGTCAATTAATGACAAGCCCAAATTGAGATCCATCCCATGGGCAAGCACCAATCCCTGGCACTGTTAATGATACTCTTTTATGCTTGTAGACAGGAGCCTAGCATGAATATCCTCTAAGAGGTTCCACACAGCAGCTGACTGAAATAGATGTAGATACTAACAACCAAATATTGAATGGAGCTTGGGGAATCTTGTGAAAAAGTTGGGGGAAGGATTGAAGGCCTTAAAGGAATAAGAACTCCACAGGAAGATGAAGAGAGTTTACTAACCTGGACCCTTGGGACCTCTTAGATAATGATCCACCACCAAAGAGCATAAGACAGGCTGTCCCTAGGCACCCTGCACACATGTAGCAAATGTGCAGCTTTGCGTTCATGTGGATCCTCCAACAACTGGAACAGAGTTATTCCCAAAGGTTTTGGCTGTCTGTGGGACACTCTTCCCTAACTGGGCTGCCTTGTCTGACCTCAGTGGGAGATGATGCACCTAGCCCTTCAGAGACTGGATGTGCCAGGGTAGGGGGCTATCCAGGAGACCACTACCCTGTCAGAGGAGAAGGGGAGAGGTTGGGAGGATGGACTATATGAAGGCAGAACTGGGAGGGTGGCAGCAATCATGATGCAAAATACATACATACATACATACATACATACATACATACATACATACATACATACCAAATAAAAACAATGTATTAATATTAAACATCTATACAAATCACTTTTAATTTTAATTTTTCTCATGTTCATATAATCATACATAATATGTTGAGCACATCTCTTATACTAAAAATCTAGTTTTAGTCTTCTACATGTACATAAGTAGTTTTCCAGCAACATTTGTTGAAGATTTTGTAATTTTTCCAATGAATAATTTTGACATCCTCTTCATTATATATTTAGATATTAATACAACAATATAATAAGCAAGAAGATGTCATGAATTTTAGAGAAATGGGAGAGCACAGAAATAGTTGGCAGGTGAGGCAGAGGGATGGGAATGACATGATACAACATCTGTGCAGCTCTCAAAAAACAAATTATTAAAAAGGAGAAAACTTAAAAAATGGGAGACTGAAGTTCCACAGGCTTGTTTCTGTGTCTTCTATTTTGTTTCATTGATCTACAGCAGGAGTCCTCAAGCTGTGAGCCATAGCCCCTTTGGGAATTGAATGACCCTTTCACAAGGGTTGCATATAAGTTATCCAGTAAATGAGATATTTAGATTATGATTAATAATGTAGTAAAATTACAGTTATGAAGTAGCAATGATGGTAAGGGTTCACCAGAACTTGAGCTGTGTCAAAAAATCACAGAATTTACAAATTTGAGAACCACTGATCTACAGTTTGCTTTATGTTAGTACCATGCCATTTTTATTACTATGGTTCTATAGTGTAGTTTTCAGTCAGTTTCTTCTGCATTGTTCTTTTTGCTAAAGGTTGCTTTAGCTAGTGGATGATTTTTACAATTCTAATTCAATTGTAAGATCGTTGTTGTTTTTCTATTTGTGTGAAAATTTTCATTACAATTCTGATTGGAATTGTATTAAATCTGTAGGTAGGTTTAACTACTTCTGTAAGGCAAAGGACACTGTCAAAAGGACAAAGCAGCAACCAACAAACTGAGAAAAGATCTTTACCAACCCTACATCCGACAGAGTGCTAATATCCAATATATACAAAGAACTTAAGAAGGGAGACTCCAGAAAGCTAAATAACCCTATTAAAAATAAGGTACAGAACTAAACAAAGAGTTTTCACCTGAAGAATATCTAATGGCTGAGAAGCACCTAAAGAAATGTTCAACATCCTTAGTCATTAGGGAAATGCAAATCAAAACAACCCTGAGATTCCATCTCACACCAGTCAGAATGGCTAAAATCAAAAACACAGGAGACAGCAGTTGTTGGTGAGGATGTGGAGAAAGAGGAACACTCCTCCACTGCTGGTGAGATTGCAAGCTGGTATAACCACTCTGGAAAGCAGTCTGGCTGTTCCTCAGAAAACTGGGTATGACACTCCAGGAGGATCCTGCTATACCACTCCTGGGCATATACCCAGAGGCTTTACCTGCATGCAATAAGGACACATGCTCCACTATGTTCATAGCAACCTTATTTATAATAGCCAGAAGCTGGAAAGATCCCAGATGTCCCTCAACGGAGGAATGGATTCAGAAGATGTGGTATATTTACACAATGGAATACTACTCTGCAATTAAAAACAATGAATTCACGAAATTCCTAGGCAAATGGTCAGAACTTGAAAATATCATCCTTAGTGAGGTAACCCAATCACAAAAGAACACACATGGTATGCAGTCACTGATAAGGAGATATTAACCCAGAATCTCGGAATACCCAAGACACAATTCGCATATCAACAGGTTTCCAAGAAGATGGAAGGAGACAACCCTGGTCCTGGAAAGACTGGCTGTAGGGTAATACCAGGACAGAGAAGCGAGAGGGGGTTGAATGGGGAACAGGGGGAGGGAAGATGGCTTATGAGACTTTCGGGGAGGGAGGAAATGGGAAAGGGGAAATCATTCGGAATGTAAATAAAAAAAATATAGAAAAATAAAACTTTGGTAGGATGGCCATTTTGAGGACATTAGATCCTCAAATCCAAGAACACTGTTTGTCTTTCCATATTCTAGTTTTTGCTTTATGTTCATTCTTTAGTATATTAAAGCTTCCATTAAAGAGGTCTTTCACTCCATTAGTTTATTTTAAGATACTTTTTAAGCCATTGTATTGTGTACTTTAGTGGGTAGAATTTACATTCCTTGACTCTAATACTTCAAATTAGCTCATTAAAATATAACTTTCTTAAATATGCCAAGTTATATTTATCTTGATAGCAAGAAACAAGAGAAATATTAGGAGATGAGGAATGACTGAACATATGAAGGGACATTTGAATCATGAAACTGAATAGGAAGTTAATTATTTTATAGAATTAACTAACTGGGTTGTTCTTTTTCTGTGGTTTTAAATTTTACCTGCTCTAAAACTACATTGCCAAGATGTTTCAATCATAGGCCCTGTTCGGAGAGCTGGAGTCTTTGGAAAGAATAAGGTGTGAGATAACAGTGATAGCTGTCCTGCTCTCAGTCTTCTGAAAGACCTCAGATACTGATGTATGAGTAGAGTTGGCCACTTGAGATGTCATACAATACCTAACCATAGGTAACATTTGAAAGAAGTCTTTCTCAGTGCTGTACATGTTTTCATGATAAAAACAGCCAAAAAGTCCCTAAAAGATTGACTGAGGAATAGAATATAGTTCACTGAGAAAATGCCTCCTCCAGCACAAACTAAATAACCAAATCATTGCAGATATGTCAGACAATAGTGTTGTTAAAATGTCTCCAAGACTACTGGCCTTTTTAATGACTCATAACATCTTATTTTAAGATAAATATGTAGGACAAATGAAATGAGTAGGTGAGTAAAGGTGTTTGTGGCCAAGTCAAATCATCTAAGCTCAAAGCCTGACAGGAAGCTTTAGAAAGAAAGAATTCATACAATTTTCCTCTGATACACACTTGTACACTGTAACATATACTTATGTATGGGAGCAAGAAAGGAAGGAAACAAGGAAAGAAGGAAGGGAAGAAAGAAGGTAGAAGGAAGGAAAGGAAGAAGTTAGGAATGAAGGGAAGGAAGGAAGGTAGAAAGTAGTATATTAAAATTCAAAACATCTAGTTACCACCATGTACATCAGAACCAACTGAAATTCCAGCTTCTGCTTTAAAATATACAGAATAAAGAACAAGAACTTAGCCATATATGGAAATGAACTAAACTAAAAAGGAAAACATAATTGATCCATGTTCACTGGATGTTTACTTAATTTCTCATTTTTCAAATATTTTGTTGTTAGAATTTGAAAATAATTTCTCTTCTAAAAATGGTGTCTATTGTTGTAATGTTACTAGTAACAAGCTTTCTGAGCTGCTACTCACCTACGGGCAGGACTAGGAAGTCTTACCTTGTGTAAATATTTCTAGTCCCCACAGGTTCTGGAAGAATCCATTTGCTCAACATTTGCTAAGTCTAAAAGCAAACTGAACACTATGAGTCTGAGCCTTTGTCTTCTCCTGATCATTCTGGCTGTTTGTTGCTATGAAGGTGAATTAATATGATTAATTCAGCCACAGCTTCTGCTACGTTTGTCTCTTTGAAGGGTTGATATGTGCCTGTGTGATAAGGTTGAGATCAGGAAAAAAGCAATAATCTGAAATTTATCCCAACCTCTTTTACTAGCCCTCCTCAAAAAGGCCCAGATATATCCAACTAAGTTTTTCTGACTTAGGAATCTTGATGTGGGGCCAGTATGAACAAAGGTCAGGGAATATTTTACTAAATGGTTTCTGTTTGTTGTGTTATTTTTCACTTTATTGCATATGGGAAGGTGATTTGAGAGAAGTGCTCTGTACCTAGCAGTCAATATTCTCTGAATCTGTGAATAATATCTCTTCAAATCCTTCAACTAGACTCTGAGGATAAGCAAACCTGTATAGCCTGATAAGTTTTCTTGGAATCCTAGCAATAATGGTGATAGAAATGGTATACTCATTACTAGTAAGATACCTGTTTTTCTTATATTTTTTAAATTGGACAAAGCTTTAATACACAAACTGGGGATTGCAGGACAAATCTGACAAATCTATGTATATCAAATAAGAGTCAAGAGACTGAAAATGGGAGATAGATGAAGTGATGCTGTAGAGACTAGTGAATGTTTCCAAATCCAAACAAAACAAAACAAAACAAAAACAGGGAGATTCATTTCTCTTCTTCCCCTCTTCTCATCCTCTTCCTTCCCATATCATGCTCTTTAGATTCTCTCTCATCCTTCCCCTTTCCATTTCCTCTTCTATTTTTCTCCAGTCTTTTCTTCCTAGAACTGTTCTTCCTTTCCTCTCCTCTTCCCTCACCTCTCTTCCACCCCTCCACTTACTCCTCTTTTATCTTTCCACCTAACTTTTGTATTCCTTTTTTATCTTCACCCTTTCATTACATTTATTTTTTCTGTTTTTCATGTTTTGAAGGTCTCAGAACTTCTGACACCTTTATAACAAATTCCTCCAAAAACAACTTGTCACGTAAGGATCATAATTTGTCATTTCAGTCATCTTTGCTTCATTTTTAGAAGCTACATAAATTGTGTTTAAATCCTAAGGAAGATAAAACAAGACATTCTTTTAAGTTATGGTGGAAATATTAACACATTATTATTTGTGGTCATCAGTACATGATACAAATGCTTAATGTTTCATTTCTTATAAGATAGAAATGTTTTTATCCCTATATGTTCCTTATTGAAACTCATCACTTGCTTTTGAAAATTAAATAAGGGTTCTTAACTCACCTATGACTTTCATTTTTTATAGAAATATGTGACTTTGGATAATATGTTCGACATAACTAATGTTTGAACTTTTTCCTTCCAGGTTAAAAAGAGCTAGTAGTTCTCAAAGTTGTAAAGAAAATTGTGTATAATTTCATGTAATGTACAATGCATAAACATGGATAGGTATAATACTTGATCAATGAATGATAACTAGCTCTTTGTAATTATATACACTGGTTTTTCCCCAGAAGCCTTATTTAATGGCATGGTAACATCTAAAGAAAATCCCTTTCTCACATATCATTCTAAATAAATACACTAGTGAAGTTTTACAAATTTACTTTGTTATAATAACTGAAGTTAATGTCAGTGAATGGAGAAGAAAATAAAGACTTTAGGTTTGTGTAGCTCCCTAGTGACACAAAATCAATCAGTCAACTGGTTGAATGAGGTCTTACACCTGCTCATTATGAATACTGATAGAGCTAGACAGGATAAAATGTAGTTATTTGATTATTCCTCTTTAAATTGAGAAATGTGTATAGAATGATAAATGATGTCATGAACTAATTCTGTCAATATAAGAATGCCACCTCTCTATACAGTGTAGGCTTAGATATTTCAAAACTTTACTTTAATAAGTGTTCTTAAACTCTTCAACATCCCTTCTTGCCCACTAACCAAAGGTTGGGGAGAAGAAAGTTTAATAGGAAATGGGGAATGTTGATCTGTTTAGAAGTAGTCCTTTGGAATGATTCCAAACACAAATCAGTAGTGGTTGTCCATTCCAATAGGCACACAACAAACACAAATATGTAGCACCATCTGAATCCAAAAGAAACTGTGAATCTCTGACAAATTGGCATGAGTCCAGGGACATGGCAAGAAGCAGCTGGAGAAAGATCTTTAGAGATTTTCTTTCTACAAATCATGACAAGCAAACATCAGCAAAGACCAGCAAAACATTGCAAGGGGAACCAATGCAAGAGTGTTGTTCACAGTCTGTTGGGTTATACTTATAGTCTTTCTAATGATCACACTTCTCAAGTGCCTGCTTTAACAAAACATCCTCTTATATGTCTGCTTCGTGAAACATCTTCTCAGATGCCTGATTCAGCAAAATATCCTCTCTTTAAGTCAAATTCCTGAAAAACATCACATGACACAGCTGTGTTTCTCAAGAAACCAAAAATTTCCACTTCAACACAGAAACAATCTACTTGCTTTTCACTTCTCCTATCTCTTGTAAAATTCTAATTCTGTGATTCATGTAAAGTTGGATGGCACAAAAATTCCTTTTTTCACCTATCCAAGACTCATAAATATGCTACTGAAAATGCAGTCAAACCTCAAAGTTTTAATGCTATAAAGGGGAATTTCTGGAAGCCATAGAAAGTTTGAGAAACATGGATGTGGACTAAAATACAGTAACATAGATAGCCAACAATACAATTCCTTGCTCTGTGATCTTGAGGAATTTACAGTCTTTTATCAGCACACATCACAGGAATGGGCCACAGTATACTGTTTATTGTGTTCAGTCTGCAGTCTAAAGTCAGAAGGGTTCATGCATAAAAGCAATTAATTAAAAAGAAAATAAGCTGGTGGCAGTGGCACACTCCTGTAATCCCAGTACTTGGGGGCAGAGATGGGGAGATTTCTGAGTTTGAACCTTGAGACCTGCCTTGGTCTACAGAGTGAGTTCCAGGACAGCCAGGACTACACAGACAAACCCTGTCTAAAAAACTAAAAAAAAAGCCAACAAAATAGTACTTTTGATTATCTAACATTTTCTTCTTTCTCCATACACTTTCCAGCTAATGCGAACCAGGTCTGTGCAGCTGTTATGCATGAAATCATGACCATCATACTAAAGAGTGAAGAACTTAAGACAGAACTTGAGACATATAATGCACCACTAGAGTCTATTGAAGCAAAACTGGAAGTGAAGAGACATGTAGACCAGATGAGCAATGTAGACATACGGCTAATATCAGAAGCACTGGTATGCTCATTTTTCTTTACACTCTCAAAAGGCCACAAATGAAGTTTACTTGACATGAATGAGTGGAAGCACAGGATATCCATGATATGTTGGTTCAGGAATACATTGCCGATCTGAGTTCAGTTGTAAGCAGTGCTTGGGATAGAAGCCTCCTTCTAGAGTTTCACCCTAGATGCAACACTCTGTGGCATCCTAACAAGGACAAATAAGGCCCTAAAACATGAGGATTCAAGGCTAACTCTATTGTGAATTAGAGGAAGTTATACCTGGAATTTGGAGCCCACTCTGTTCCCTCCTAATCACAAAAAAATCATAGAAAGATAGGAACTTGAACCAGTGTTGAGTCCATACAGAGTGTGTTTACCTGACTTTGGAACCGGTTTCCACAAATAAACATTAGTAGATGTTCTTTCCCGAAGCACACTTTCCATTTTACCCTTCTGTCTTTCCAGTATCCTCCATGGACTCTTGGATTGTTAACTTTTATTCTCAAGGAGCTGCCTGGCTTTCTTTACCTTTCTGATCTAGATTTCTGTTTATTTTCAGGCAGAAGTTATATCGGAATATGATTGGCAAAAATGGACAGAAATACGTTTGCTTGAAAATGTCTTGTTCAACTAGATTAACTGATTTTCCCTGCTTAAAGTGAATGATTCAATGTATTGTACCAATAAATTACACTCACTGCATGTAACCATTTGTCCATTGTTATCCTAAGTCTTGGGTCTTGCACTTAATGGGTTTTGATTTTTTAAAAAATTGTATTTTTCAGTGATGGTAAAAAAGGTACAGAGATTCTGCTCTAAAACCACCTGGCCCTGAGAATTTTGTTTTGAGAGACATTAATGTCTGTTTCCTTACTTCCTTGTTTATATGTTTACCTGATCTTTATTTAATATGGAATTTGTATCTCTTAAGAAAATCATCCATTGCACTTAGATTTTCTAATTTTGTGAGGTACAGTCTTTTGAAATAAAGCCTAATGATTCTTTGAATTTCCTCAAATTCAGTGTCTATTGTTATTTCCCTCATTTCATTTCTGAGTTTGTTAACTTAGATTGTCTTTCTGCCTTTTAATTAGTTTGGCTAAGGGTTTATCTATCTTATTGATTTTCTTGAAGAACCAGCTCTTGGCTTTGTTGATCCTTTGTGTTTTTCTTGTTGTTTCTAATTGATTAATTAAAGTCCTGAGGTACTGTTTTGGGGTGTGGGGGAGAAGGCAGTGAGCAGGATGTAACGTGAATAAATATATTAATTAACGGAAAAAGCTACACAGATGATCTCTCTCAACATTACTATCAAGTCTTGGAAGCAGGCATCAGAAACACAATGTGTTTTATTAAGCCCAGAATGGTCTTGCCCTGCAAGTAAGTTTTTCCATTTCTGTGGCCATAAAGAAAAATGATCAAAGATGATAATAAACATTGGCCTTTTCTATGACCACTGTATTAATCTATGTCATTGCTACCCCTATGCAACATGTCATTCATTGCTCAAGTATTCCAACTCAGTATCTTCTTCATTTAATCTATGGTTCTACTTATGACAAGCTCCATATTCTGAAAGAAAAGCACTGGTTGTCATCATCTTCACTGGAGTAATCCATCATATTCTCTATTCCTTACATAAAATGCAGTGCAACTTCTCAGTCAATAATTCTAGCATTCAAGCGTGTGTTCTAATTAAAACAACATATTCTCTACTTTATGGCTAATATCCAGTTATAAGTAAAATGAATTAATAAATAAACTTGTAGGAAAAGGGCTGTGTAAGAATACACACATTTATGAATAATTGATGGATTTTCCTTAAGTCTTTCTCAATATTTCCACATTTTCTTCCCCAGTAATTCAATCATGGCTTTGTACCAAAGGAGAAATTGAGAGAGAAGGAAAAGGTGGTTTTAAGGTTGGATCCTGCCTAATGTTCTAAACATGGTCCATATCCTCCATTCTGATGGGGACTTGCTCTAAGGGAGAGTATAAAAGTGCTTCAGATATTTCAGGTTATTAACATCCCTGCCTTTAAAAAAATAAAGTACAACCTCTTCTGAGTTTATGTCACAATCAACAGCAACAGAAACAGTACATACAAGGATAGATGTTTCGATAAACAGATGTCCCAACCATATTCCATGTAATGGGAAAGAAACTGAGACAGAATGTTTAATGATAGGCAATGGTATATCTTAAAACTACTGTGTGTGATACAGATTTCAAACTTCAAGGAAACAATTGAAAAATGGAACTAAAAAAAGAAGTCAGGAAAAATTTCCAGAATTAAAGCTACATGAAACTGAACATGCCATAAAACTTACCTCTTCAGCACACCTGCAAAGTCCCAGGATATCCAGATCTACACAGTGAAATCCTGTCTCAGAAAGTGATAGAGAAGAGGAGAAAGGGCCTCTTTACAAAGAGAGAAAGACGGGTGTCAGAAATCCCCAAGGGCAGTGACAGTACCCTTTATAGGTGCAAGGAAAAGTTGGCAATTTGCAGAAAATAAACTAATCACAGGTCAGTACAACTCCATGACTTCCAAGTAGAAGAACTGAAATTTGTGACTTGCTCCCACAAGCTAAACCAGACATCCTGCTTCAAGTTCTGCACCCAGGACAAGCCCAAATCCTCAAGCTTAAAAACTAGTTGCAAGTCCACATGACTGAGAACACAGGGACTCAGTGTCATCTTGAGAGGGAACCCACCATTTGAAACTGACGTACCAGAGGAGCCTAAGCATGCATGATAAATAGGAGTCTGGAAGACTGAATTTAACATCTCTATTGCATGGTGAGTGATAGTCTTGAGAGACATTTGTAGAGAACAGAAGAACAACAGAGAACTCAGGTCTCCAACTGTCTCTGTTTAGATGGTGAATTGCTTAGGGAAAATGGATCCCTGTGTTCAGTGATTAAGATCAGATCTCACCTAATTAGAACATCTGGGTGATACTCCTCTAACTCAGTTCATCCTGATGACAACATATATAGCCCCCATTCTGCCAGCCAGGCTTCTAGAGTCCACACAGGACTCTGAAGTTTCAATGGCCTCCTTGGCACTCACTACTACATCCTAGGGTGGTTAATGAGGAGATCTTGAAAAGCTGGAGACAGGCCTCCCAACTGTAGAGATCTCAGTGCTGTGCTTGTGTTTCAAATCCCAGCACAAATGAGAGATGTGACCCCTGTTTCTCTTCCAGTAAGCACATCAGTCAACCAAGGAAATATAGCTGAGCAGCATCAAAAGAGTGAGAGAACTATCCAGTCCACAGATTGTCAAATATATGTCACCCACAAAGTCCCTGGTATGCAAGTAAATATAATGTAAGAAGAAAAGACACATGTGGGAAACACTATACTCTTCCAATAGTGGCTGAACACCAATAGAAACCGCAGGAAAAATGAAACACCACAGTTCACCAGCTCTCTTCCCCCCTAACTCATGTGACCAGAAAGCACTGATTTTCTTTTTTTATTATTATTAGTTGTTTGAAGATTTTGAACAGTATATTTTGATAATATTTACCTTCCTCCCTTACTTCCTCCACTTTGTGTTCTCTGCTTCCCTATCCACTTTACTTTGGGCCCTCTTTGGGAAGTTATTGGTTTTATAGCCCATTGTGGACCTGTCTGCAGATTCTCAAAGAAGTTCCTGAGGGGTGGAGTGAGGACCTAGGAGCAAGAGATGAGAGAAATGGAGACAAGACAGGATTCTGTTCAAGTCTCGTTTAATGCAGGTTCACATAGCTGTTATATGGTAAAACATTTGGCAGCAAAATATTTTAAAAAATAAAACAGGATGTGGTAAGCAACCAGCAAAGATAAACAATCTGATCTTCACAGAGAATCTAATCTAAAGTATACGTCAGCACACTGTGTCTCATCAAGAACTCAGGGTACAGTCAGTAGCAACAGTTCCAGACTGACCAGACCCCTTCCCGTAACTAATGCTCTCACCTTGACTCTGATCAGGCCTGAGAAAAGATATGTCTGACTCCAGCAGTCTCCTACATGTCCCCCTTCTGTAAAATAAAATAAAAGTCAATGGATGAGAGCCTGTCTTAGGTTCTGTGGTGCAAGCAGCTTCAAGTCATGTTTGTAGCCATCTCTGAATAAACATCTAGCAAAGGGATGTCTTCTTTCTTAGCTCAAAAAAACAAAAACAAAAACAACAAAAAAAATGATGCCCGCTGTAAAGCTGTCACCATGTGGATTTCCCTTCATTGACTACTCATCAACTTAGGCAAGATGCTGATAATGAACTTGTATAGGTTAAGATTGAATTTGATCAATCTGTTGTTTCAGAAAGTTCATCAGCTTATTGAATACAACTGGACCAAGGTACAGTAGGATGATCAAACCTATCAATGGTCCAAGCAGAGAAAGTAGAAGAGTAGTCAGCCACAGGGAAGTGCTGAACCAAGTCTGAAACCATCCTGCATTCTTTTCCCTCAACTTATTACGAACCTCTAACCCTTCACATACTTTGACTAGAGAATCTTCTATGACTCCAGTGTGATCAGCATAAAAACAACATTCTTCCTTTAGGGCAGCACATAAACCTCCTTGCTGCAAAAATAATAAATCTAAACCCCATCTATTATGAAGAACTACCTCAGGTAAGGATGTTATAGAACCTCTTATAAGAGACAAAGCTACTTCTAAATTCTCTAAATCATCTATGGCTATTCAAAGCTCATAATCTTTGTTTTGCAGAACAAGTGGGGAATTAACAGTGCCGGTTCCAATGAATCCCAACCCCAACAAAACAGCCATAGTCACAGCAATGACAGGTTCTCTGGTCCTTCTACTAAGGACCAGGGTGTCATGGGGGTCCCAGGCATCTAAAAAGGCCTGACCAGAAAAAAAACAGTAACATGTGGAACAAGTTACACTAGAAGACAAAAATCATAGTCTTCAAAAAAATCCAAAGAAACAGTGAGTAATGTTGCTCTTACAAGCCCACCAGAAAATTTCTGGTAGCACCAAATAATCACTAGTATTGAATACCCTATGAATGGCACAAAAATGACCATAGTCTCTGGGTAACTGACCAATGCATAAAAGAGTCCCCACTATAGACAAAAGGGTAACTTTTTCATGAGATTGATGCCATTGACAAGCAGCTCGATCAGAAACTAGCCTGATAGTTCCATTAGAGGCTACAGCTTCATAAAATGGGGGATTGGAAGAAAGGCAGAGCCAACAGTCTTTAGTAAAGATAGGTTGAGAAAAAAAATCAATGCTGAAAAGGATCCACTGACAAGCTTAAACAATCCCTCATGGGAAGAGGCCAAGGATGCCTGATGGGGGATTGGAGTAGGATGACTCATAGAAAAGGGATTTGGAGTAATGTAATCTGGATGCAGTAATGGTGGAACCGTAAGTTCATTTGGACCAAGGCCCTGCATAGGTGAAACAACCTTCTTGATCTATCTAATTCTGAAAGTACTACCAACATCATAACCTCCTGATATGTAAACTCAAATACCCCACACAAAACCCCTTGACCAATTAACCCTTGTCAGTGAGTGAAATACCTAATGTAGGATAGACACTGTTGCTTCTGTTACAAGAATAGAGATTATTTATGGACACAAAGTGCTTACATCTCATAGAGATGCCAGAATCTTGCCGCATGAAATACGTAATTATCAGGACTCCACCCTTAGTCTTCCAGTAGATGTGCCCAGAAGTTTCACAACCAAGATGCACAATAATAGAATCGCTAGAGCCACAAGATTTTTCATCCAAATCCAAGTGGCACAGCTAAACAAGTCCTTCTCCGAGAGAGTGATATCCAGAAACCAGGTTCCAAGAGTTGTTGTTCTTGTCACTGATGTAAGTTTTCTTCCCTTTCCATCTTCTATGATCCATGTCAGCTCCATTGGCCCATGCAGTACAGGTATGCGGGCAGCCTCCACAACCCTCAGGATCATGACCATCAGCATGATGCCCTTCATCTGAAACTCATAAAAAATATTATCTCAGGGACTCATCCCTGGATAGATCATTAATTTGTTTCATCAATCTTTCTGGTAGTCATCTTGCAGAGTAAACTTGATGATCAAAAATATAAGCAGATCCTCAACCTCATCTGAGGACAGGAGAGGGTCCATTCCAAAGTCCATACAACAGGTGCTTTTACATGACCTTTGCATACATGGATTTGGAATCTTCATGCCAAAAATGATCAGCTGCAAATTTACCATCCTTGTCCACATTTAAAAAATTCAAAATGAAGAGAATGGTGAAGTATGCTTTGAGGTCTTCTTTAAATTAAAAGGGTACAATTCTTCCCTTTTAATTTAATAAAAAGATGCTTTAAAATGGCATTGGCTCTTTTCACAATACCTTGACCCTGTGGGTTATAGGGTATGCCTGTTTAAAGTAATCTGCAATTTACTACAAAAGGTTTTTAAACTATAAGAGCAATAAGCAGGTGCATTATCAGTTTTAATACAAGAAGGTATACTTACTATAGAAAAACAATATAAGAGATGTGCTATGACATTATTTGCTACCTCCCCTGTATGTATGGAGGCCAAAACAAATCCACTAAAGATACCTACCCAGACAAGAAGAAATTTTACCTGTCCAAATTCAGGAACATGAGTAACTTCCATTTGCCATAAAGTATTAGGTATCAGTCCTGGAGGGTTAACGGACAAATGTGGGGCAGGTAGCAATTTAGCACAATTTGTACATTGTTTAACAATTTGACAACTCTGATATCAAGTTAGCCTAAATCAAAGCCATAATGATCTAGAATTTAAATGATGTAATTTATGAGCTTCTTGTAATTTAAAAAAGAAAGCATTTTTGGTTGCATCATCAACTTTAGCATTACCAAGAGATAAGGGAGATTAGTGTGGGCTCTAATATGTCCCAAGAAAAACGTTTTGGTACATGCTCTAATAGCATCCCCACACTGCAAAAATATAGGAGCAGCTGTATTATCAGGCTTAAAATTGCCTAAAGTTTCCAAAAAGAGAACAGAATGAACTACATAATGAGAATCAGAGTAGATATTAACAGTGGTATCAGCAAACTGTTTCAAAACTTCCAACACTGCATAGAGCTCAGTTATTTGAGCAGAAGATGTAGAAACATCTAAGACAACAGTATTATCTTCATAATGATATACAGCTTTGCCATTAGCAAAGTCATCAGTAAATATTGTCAAAGCATTTTCCAAAGGAGAAAAAGAAGTGATAAGAGGAAATAAAAAAGAATGCTATTAGCAAATTGAATTACTTTATCTGGAGGGTAGTGATTTTCAATATCACCACGAAAACTGATAAAAAATAGCAACCATTATTGATCATTAACTATAAGCCATTGTACTTGGTCTCTATTAAAGAATACAATGATTTTTGCGGATTCTTTGCAAAGTATTTTACACTCTCAGTTCTGCCCATAATAATAAGGTCAGCAACTGATAAATAATATGCATAAATGACATTCTTACGTGAGGAAGGTAGATGAAGCCATAGCAATGGTCCTCCCTGCCATAAGAGTCCTGTAGGTAAGATTTCTGTCTTGCGAATAATTAATATGATGTGAAAGTCATAGTTAACATATTTGACTCATTGATTTTGAATAGCTTGATTTACTAACTCTAAAGCCTGCTTAGCTTCTGTGGTCAGGGTTCTAACAGATAAAGGATCAGAATCGCCTTTTAAAATGTCAAATAAAGGTTGTAACTGTCCTGTAGATAATTTTAAGTAAGGTATCAATGAATTAATATCGCTTAACAACTTTCGAAAGTCATTTAGAGTATGTAAATGCTCAGTTCTAATCTTAATTTTAAAAGAATGTGTATCTCGAGGAAAAAGCTGAAAAGCTAAATATGAATAAGGACATTGTAATTGATTTTTTTGAGCAGCTACTAACCCAAATTCAACTAAATGAAATTTCAGGTCCTTAAAACATGTTTATAAATCACCATAATTAGGATGAGCTAATAATATGTCATCCATATAATGAATTATATACTACATCTATCCATTTTTCACGAACTGGTTGAATAGCAGCAGCAACAAATTTTTGACAGAGGGTAGGACTGTTAGTCATCCCTTGAGGCAATACTTTCCATTGAAAGCTATGCATAGCTTCTATAAAATTTATAGCAGAAAAGGCAAATCTCTTCTTATCTTCTTCAGTGAGAGGAATAGTAAAGAAGCAATCTTTTAAATCTATAATAATTTTGTGAAAAATTTCGGGAACTGCAGCAGGTGTAGGCAACCCTGGCTGCAAAGTACCCATGAGAACCATGGAGCTATTCACAACTTGAAGATCCTGAAGCAATCTCCATTTACCACACTCTTTCTTAATGACAAAAGACGGTGTATTCCAGGGAGAATTACTGATTTCAAGATGACCAGCTGCCAATTTTTCCTAGACTAACATATGAGCAGCTTATAGTTTTTCTTTATTTAGGGACCACTGATCGATCTACACTGCATAGTCACTTTTCCAAGTAATAGGATCAGCATGAAGTACAGGAATGGCAAGAGTTCATTGAATGAAAATTCAAGTCCTTTTTTATCAATTGACCTGAGGGAAAATAGGTTCAGTAATCACTTTCTTGTCCTTGCTAAGTCCTTTTCCAGGAACAAAGCCTGTTTTAAGCATCTGAGCTATAACTACATCATTAGGACTTTTCATAATAATACCCAGTTGAGATAAAATATATTTCCCCCACCGGAGCAAGCACAGGTTATCCCAACTCACCAGAAAAGCAAGACTCTGATTTAAAATCACATCTCATAATGATGACAGAGGACTTTGATAAGGACATAAATAACACCCTTAAAAAGTACAAGAGAACACAGGAAAACAGGTAGAAGAACTTGAAGTGGAAACACAAAAATCCCTTAAATAATTACAGGAAAACACAATTAAACAGGTGAAGAAAATGAACAAAACCATCCAGGATCTAAAAATTGGAATAGAAACAATAAAGAAAACACAAAGGGAGACAACCCTGGAAATAGAACACTGAGGAAAGAGATTAGGAGTCATAGATTCAAGTATCACCAGCAGAATACAAGAGATAGAAGAGAATCTCAAGTGCATATGATAGAAATCAAGTGCATCCCATAGAAAACACTGATACAACAGTCAAAGGAAAATGCAAAAAGCTCCTAAACCAAAACATCCAGGAAATCCAGGACACGACAAGAAGACCAAACCTAAGGAAAATAGGTATAGAAGAAAGTGAATATTCCCAACTTAAAGGACAAGGAAATATCTTCAACAAAATTATAGAAGAAAATTTTCTTTTATTTTCTTATTTTATTAGATATATTCTTTATTTGCATTTCACATGATTTACCCATTCCTGGTTCCCCCTACACGAAAGTTCCAAAAGCCATCTTACATTCCCCTGTTCCCCAATCAACCCCTCCCGCTTCCCTGTCCTGATATTCCCCTATACTGCTGCATCAAGCCTTTCCAGGACCAGGGACCTCTCCTTCCTTCATCTTGGACATCATTTGATAAGTGAATTGCATCTTGAATATTCCGAGATTCTGGGCTAATATCCACTTATCAGTGAGTGCATATCATGTTTGTTCTTTTGTGATTGGGTTACATCACTCACGATAATATTTGCTAGTCCCAACCATTTGTCTAAGAATTTCATGAATTCATTGTTTTTAATAGCTGAGTAGTATTTCATAGTGTAAATATACCACATTCTCTGTTTCCACTCTTCTGTTGAGGGACATCTGGGTTCTTTCCAGCTTCTGACTGCTATGAACATAGTGGAGCATGTGTCCTTATTACATGCTGTGGAACCCTCTGGGTATATGCCCAGGAGTATAAAGGAGTCTTCCAGCAGTATCAAGCCCAGTTTTCTAAGGATCTGCCAGTCTGATTTCCAGAGTGGTTGTACCATCTTGTAAATCCACCAACAGTGGAAGAGTGTTCCTCTTTCTCCACATCCTTGTCAATACCTGCTGTCTCCTGAGGTTTTGATCTTAGCCATTCTGACTGGTGTGAGGTCCTATCTCAGGGATGTTTTGATTTGCAATTCCCTAATGACTAAGGATGTTGAACATTTCTTCAAGCGCTTCTCCAACATTCGATATTCCTCAGGTGGAAATTCTTTGTTCAGCTCTGTACCCTATTTTTAATAGGGTTATTTGGCTCTCTGGATTCTAATTTCTTGAATTCTTTGTATATATTGGATATTAGCCATCTGTCGGATGTAGGGTTGGTAAAGATCTTTTCCCAATTTGTTGGTTGCCGTTTTTTACTATTGACAGTGTCCTTTACCTTACAGAAACTTTGTAATTTTATGAGGTCCCATTTGTCAATTCTTGATCTTAGAGTATAGGCTATTGGTGTTCTGTTCAGGAAAATTTCCCCTGGGCCCATGTGCTCAAGGCTCTTCCCCTGTTTCTTTTCTATTAGTTTCAGTTTGTCTGTTTTTATGTGGAAGTCCTTGATCCACTTGGAATTGAGCTTAGTACAAGGAGATAAGAATAGATCAAATTGCATTCTTCTGCATGCTAGCCACCAGTTGAACCAGCATCATTTGTTGAAAAGGCTAGCTTTTTTCCACTGGATGGTTTTAGCTCCTTTGTGAAATATCATGTGACCATAGGTGTGTGTGTTTATTTCTGGGTATTTAATTCTATTCCATTGATCTACCTGCCTGTCACTGTACCAATACCATGCAGTTTTTTTTAACACTATTGCTCTGTAGTACTGCTTGAGGCCCAGGATACTGATTCCCCCAGAAGTTCTTTTACTGTTGAGAATAGTTTTAGCTATCCAAGGTTTTTTTGTTACTCCAGATGAATTTTTGAATTGCTCTTTCTAACTCTATGAAGAATTGAGTTGAGATTTTGATGGGGATTGCATTGAATCTTTATATTGCTTTTGTCAAGAAGGCCATTTTTCCTAAATTTATCCTGCCAATCCATGAGCATGGAAATTTTCTTTTTCCATCTTCTGAGTTCTTCTTCGAATTCTTTCTTCAGAGACTTGAAGTTCTTGTCATACAGATCTTTCACTTGTTTGGTTAGAGTTACACCAAGATACTTTGTATTGTTTGTGGCTATTGTGAAGGGTGTCATTTCCCTAAGTTCTTTCTCAGTCTGTTTAACCTGTGAGTATAGGAAGGCTACTGATTTGTTTGAGTTAGTTTTATATCCAGCCATTTTGCTGAAGTTAATTATCAGCTGTAGGACTTCTCTGGTGGAGTTTTTTGGGTCACTTAAGTATACTATCATATCATCTGCAAATAATGATAGTTTGAATTCTTCCTTTCCAAATTGTATCCCTTTGACCTCCTTATGTTGTCTAACTGCTCTAGGTAGAACTTTAAGCACTATATTAAAAAGATATGGAGAGAGGACAACCTTGTCTAGTCCCTGATTTTAGTGGAATTTCTTCAAGTTTCTCTCCATTTAGTTTGATATTTTCTACTGGTTTGTTGTATATTGCTTTTACTATGTTTAGATATGGGCCTTGAAATCCTGATCTTTCCAAGCCTTCTAGCATGAAAGGTTGCTGAATTTATTTAAATGCTTTTTCAGCATCTAATGAAATGACCATGTGCTTTTTCTCTTTGAGTTTGTTTATGTTGTGAATTATATTGATGGATCTCCATATATTGAACCATCCCTGTATCCCTGGGATGAAGGCTACTTGATCATGTTGAATGATCCTTGAATTGATTGTTTTGATGTGTCCTTGGATTCAGTTGGCAAGAATTTTATTGAGTATTTTTGCATAGATATTCATAAGGGAAATAGGTCTGAAGTTCTCTTTCTTTGTTGCATGTTTGTGTGGTTTTAGTATCAGCATAATTGTGGTTTCATAGGACGAGTTGGTTAGTGTTTCTTCTGTTTCTATTTGTGGAATAGTTTAAAGAGTATTGGTGTTAGGTCTTCTTCAAAGGTCTCATAGAAGTCTGCACTAAAACCATGTGGTCCTGTGCTTTTATTGGTTGGAAGACTTTCAATGACCACTTCTATTTCTTTAAGGGTTATGGGACTATTTAGATTGTCTATTTGATCCTAATTTAATTTTGGTATTTTGTATCTGTCTAGGAAATTGTCTATTTCTTCTAGATGTTCCAGGTGTGTTGAGTATAGGCTTTTTTAGTAGGATCTGATTTTTTTTAAATTTCCTCAGTTTCTGTTATATCTTCCTTTTCATTTATGATTTTGTTAATTTGAATACTGTCTCTGTGCCCTCTGATTAGTCTGGCTAAAGGTTTATCTATCTTGTTGATTTCCTCAAAGAACCAGCTCCTAGATTGGTTGATTCTTTCTATGGTTCTTTTTGTTTCTACTTGGTTGATTTCACCCCTGAGTTTGATGATTTCCTGCCTTCTTCTCCTCATGGGTGTATTAGTTTCATTTTGTTCCAGAGCTTTCAGGCGTGCCATTAGGCTGCTTATGTATGCTCTCTCAAGTTTCTTTTTGGTGGCACTCAGGGCTATGTGTTTTCTCCTTAGCACTGCTTTCATTGTGTCTCATAAGTTTAGGTATGTTGTGCCTTCATTTTCATTAAATTCTAAAAAGTCTTTGATTTCTTTCCTTATTTCTTCCTTGACTAAGTTATCATCAAGTAGAGCATTGTTCAGCTTCCATGTGTATGTGGGCTTTCTGTTGTTTTTGTTGCTATTGAAGACCACCCTAACTCCAGAGTGATCTGATAGGAGTCATGAGCTTATTTCAGTCTTCTTATGTCTTTTGAGGTCCGTTTTGTTACCAATTATACAGTCAATTTTGGAGAAGGTACCATGAGGTGCTTAGAAGAAAGTATATTCTTTTGCTTTAGGATGAAACTAAACAGAGACACTGTGAAACTAACAGAAGCTATGGAACAAATGGGTTTAATATATATCAATAGAACATTTCATCCTAAATCAAAAGAGTATACCTGCTTCTCAGCATCCTATGGTACCTTCTCCAAAACTGACCATATAATTGGTCACAAAACTGGGAAAAGGAATAACATTTGAAATGTAAATGAAGAATATATTCAATAAAAAATAAATATCAGTGAAAAATAAACAAACTCAAAGAAAAAAACCACATGATCATTTCATTAGATGCTGAGAACACATTTGACAAAATCATACACAGCTTCATGATAAGTCTTAGAAAGATTAGGAATTCAAGGCCCATACTTCAACATAGTAAAAGCAATATACAGCAAACCAGTAGCCAATATCAAACTAAATGGAGAGAAACTTGAAGCAATCCCACTAAAAACAGGGACTAGACAAGACTGCCCACTCCCTGCCAACCTATAGTACTTGAAGTCCTAGACAGAGCAATCAGAAAACAAAAAGAGGTCAAAACCCAATAATTGAAAATTTCTGCCAAAGTCTTTTATTAGCTCTCCTTAAACAAAGCCCAATAAATTCAACTAATTTTCTCCTAATTTTAACACTCAAAGGGAGGTGCGGTTGAAGCAAGCAAGGAGACCATTATGAGCAATGTTCAGGAAATGTTTTTTTATTAAATGGATTCTGTCTGTTGTGCTATTGTTTCATTTTATTTTATCTGCGAAAGTGATTTGAGAGAACTCTCTGTTTCTAAGAGTCCATGTCCTCTGAATCTGTCAATAATGCAACTGCAAGTTCTTCAACTAGACTCTGAGGATAAGCAGGTTTGCATAATCTGATGAGTTTCCTGGGGTCCTAACAATAAAGTGATAGAAACAGTGTGCTCATTAGCAGTAAGATGTCTATTCTTTAAACTTAACTAAATTTTTATAGACAATTTGTACATATAAAGAAAATTCCTGCGTATAATCTGTACCTTAAAAATGAACCAATTTTCACGGTCAGTAGTTACTCTCTATTTCCTTTCTGGATCTCTTCCTGTCAGCCTCACTACCTCTCATCCTATAGCCTACAACATTTCCCTACAGTCTGATGAAATCTGCTTAAAGCTCATATCTGACTCTGTTCGGGTATCTTATAAATATATTGACATGTCCTTGGGGAAACTGGCTGTGGTGTCACATCCTTGTGATTCAATCAAGGTGAGGTTACATATGAGGAACTTGGATCTGAGTCTAGCACAGGCCATCAATATATGGAGATTTGTATTTACTTGTTGGTTTTGAAGAGTTTTAAAGGGAATGTAGAATTCAGATTACAAAAGTTGATTTTATCAGTTCTACATGAACATTCACCATAGATATTTAGAATCCATAAAGTAGAGTTTCATTTTGCTCTATCACCCTCCCTAGAAATGAATCTGAATATCACTATGTGCAAAAGCAAATCTTTTCCAAGATTTTTAGATGTGTAACTTAGGGTTTCCATTGATATAAAAAGGCACACCATGACCAAGGCAAATTTTATAATGGACAAAATTTAATTGGGGGTAGCTTAAAGACTCAAAGATTCAGTTCATTTTCCTCAAGGAAGAAAACATGGCAGCATTCAGGCAGGCATGGTGCTGAAGATGGAGGTAATAGTTTTATATTTTGTTCTATATCTTGTTCTGAAGGAAAGAGGAGAAGACTGAATATCTCAGGCAGCTAGGAGGACGGCATCAAATCCCACTCCACAGTGACACACTTCCTCCAACAATGCCATATCTACTCCAACAAGGCCACACCTCCTAATAGTGTGACTCCCAGGGCCAAACATATTCTAACCACCACACTGGATGTGTGCTGGAGTACATCAAAACTGATCAACTCTTGTACATTTAACTTTTTGCCTGGAACTGTACATGATGCATCATTAGGAGGTGTAGCCTTGTTAGAGTAGATATGATCTTGTTGGAGGAAGTATGTAAATTTCAAAATGAAAACTCTATAAGTCTACTTGCTTTTTTCTTTTGCTGACACCTGTACAATTATAATTCTCTTATTCATGTCACATTGGATGGTGCAAATTTCCTTTTCTTTTCAACTATCCAAGACTCATAAACCTGGTACTGAAGTTTCAGCGTTCAGAAGCCATAGAATCTTTTGGAGTCATGGATGTGGACTAAAATACAGAAACATAGAGAGCCAACTATAATCTTTCTTTGGTCTCTTGAGGAATTCACAGCTTTGGATCAGCACAATTACATGAGTGGGTTACAATGTCCTGTATATCCTCCAGTCTGTAGTCTCAAGTCAGAGATGATGCTGCAAAAAAAATTAATTGTAATTGAAAAGTATCCAGGTGGTGGTGGCAGAAAGCTTTAGTCTCAACACTGGGGTGCCAAACATTGGAAGGAGGTCATTGATTCTTATAGAAGATTTGGAGGAAGGATTAAAGACTCTGAAGGGGATAGGAATTCTACAAGAAGACCAATAGTGCCAACTAACTTGTACACTAAGGAGCTCTCAGAGAATGAGCCACCAACCAAAGAGTATTCACCACATAATCTGGACAGAGCCTCCCTGATCACATGTAGTAGTTGTACAGGTCAGTCTTGATGTCAGATCTCCAACAACCTGAGTGGGAGCTGTCCCTTAAGCTACTGCCTGTTTGGGGAATCTGTTTCCAATCAGGGATGCCTGTCTGTCCTCAGAGGGAGAAGATGTTCCTAACTGTGCAGAGACTTGATGTGCCAGTGTGGGGGATACACAAGGGGATCCTACCCTCTCAGGAGAGAAGTGGAGGAAGAATGGGGTAGACAGACAAGGACGTCTTAAAAGAAAAGAATGAGTGGATAGGGATTGGCCTGTAAAATAAATAAATATTACTCAAATCTGAATATTAAAAAAGGAAAGAAATGTATTTAGGCAACAGTAGCACACACATTTAATCCCAGCACTCTGGAGGCAGATGCAGGCTCTATGAGTTTAAACCTCTAGGCCGTTCTTGGTCTAGAGAGTGAGTTTCAAGACAGAAAATGTTACGCAGTGACTCTGTCTCAAAAACGAAACAACAATAAAAGTAATTTTGTTTAACCTTTTTCTTTTTCTCCTTATACTTTACAGTTAATGCCCCAAGTACTCTCTGTGATGATGTTATACATGAAAACATTATGTTCATAATGGGTACCCCTGTATATTCTTTGGTTGGGGGTTTAGTTCCTTGGAGTTTGGGGAACTGGTTGTTTGATATTGTTGTTCTTCCTATGAGGTTACAAGCCCCTTCAGCTCCTATAATCCTTACCCTAACTTCCCCATTGGGGTGCCCATGCTCAGTCAAATGTTTGGCTATGTACAAATGCATCTGCATTAGTCAGGCTCTAGCAAAGCCTCTCAGGGTACAGCTATACCAGGCTCCTGTCAGTACTTCTTGTCATCAGCAATAGTGTCTTGGTTGGTGTCAGTAGATGGGATAGATCTCTAGGTGGGGCAGTCTATGGATGGCCTTTCCTTCAGCTTCTGCTCCACTCTTTGTCCCTGCATTTCCTTTTGACAGGAATAATTCTGGATTAAGATTTTTGATGTGGATGGGTGGCACCATCCCTCAACTGAGCACCATGCCTATCCACTGCATAAACTTGTCTCTACAGATTTTATCTTGCCTTTGTTGGGTATTTCTGATAAATTCTTCCCTGTTGGGTCCTGGGAGCCTCTTCGGTTCCTCATCTCTGTCAGTTGCAGATTTCCATTCATTTTCATGGCCATCTACCAATCTATCCTGTCCTTCCCCACACCTGTTCCTGAAACCACCATTCCACTCCACATAACCCACTTACCAGTTAATTCCATCCATCTGCTTGATATGACTATTTCACTCCCTCTTCTAAATGAGTTTCAAGCTTCTTTACTTGGGCCATTCATGTTGTTGTTTAATTTCTTTGGTCTGTGGAATATTACAGGGTACCTGCATTTTATGCCTAATATCCACTTAAAAGTGAATACATATCATGCATGTCTTTCTGTGAATCTGATACCTCACTCATGATGATTTTCTCAAGTTCCATCCATTTGCTTTTAAAATTCATGTTTTTTAATAGCTTAATAATATTCCATTGTACAGATGTACCACATTTCCTTAGCCATTTTCAGTTGATGGATATCTAGATTGGTTCCAGTTTCTGGCTATTACAAATAAAATGGCTATGAACATGTTTGAGTGTGTTTGTCAGATGCTACAGCATCATTTGGAGATATGGCCAGAAGTGGTATAGTTGGGTCATGAGGTAGAACTATTTACAGTTTTTTAAGAAACTGCCAAATAAATGTACACATGAACAGAACACAATATAGAGTGAAACAAAAAAGAAAATCCTCCAGTCACACTATAATCAAAACACTAAATCTACAGAACAAAGAAACAATATTAAAAGCCATAAGGGATAATGGACAAATAACATAAAAGAGCAGATCTATTAGAATTTCTCCAGACTTCTCACCTTCAACTTAAAAGCCAAAAGGGCTCAGAAAGATGTCTTACAGTCTCTAAGATATAACAATCAATATAGATTTAGAAAAAGAGGGTAATCTATTCTATTCTTAGCATCTATGAGATGTCTTTTTCCAATAAAGGTTAGAGCTTATTTTACATCCACAAAGTTATAGGTGTATCTGTGTAAGAGTTCAAGAACACTCGTGAAGTTGACAAGACAAGTGGTCAGGCCTGATCTAATGTGTGTGTGTGTGTGTGTGTGTGTGTGTGTGTGTTTCATTTTAGTTGTATAAAACATTTTCTTTCTATGAGGATGACTTTCTTTCAATGGCTAACAAGTGTTTAAGGACTTTTGAGCCTTATGCCAGAAGAGAAAGGGGACTGCAAGAAAAGAAAAAGGAGCCAGAGTAATCACTTCTTTACTTAATTCCTCATTGTTTTTTATTTATTTATTTTATTTTCTATATTCTTTATTTACAATCCAAATGATTTCGCCTTTCCTGGTCCCTCCTCCCCGAAAGTCCCATAAGCCCTCTCCCCCCACCCCTGTTCCCATGAGGAGGAAACACAAAAATCGCTTAGAGAAATACAGGAGAACTTGGGTCAACAGGCAGAAATCCTGAAGGAGGAAATGCAAAAATACCTTAAAGAAATACAGGAAAATACAAACAAACAAGTGAAGAATCTCAGCAAATCCATCCAGGATCTATAAAAGGAAGTAGAAACAACTAAGAAATAACAAAGGGAGAAAACTTTGGAGATAGAAAACCTTGGGAAGAAATCAGGAGTCATAGATGCAAGCATCAACAATAGAATACAAGAGATGGAAGAAAGACTCTCAAGTGCTGAAGATTCCATAGAAAGCATCGAATCAACAGTCAAAAAAAATGCAAAATACAAAAAAGGTGTAACCCAAAACATCCAGGAAATCCAGGTCACAATGAGAAGACCAAACCTAAGGATTATAGGTATGATGAGAGTGAAGATTTGCAACTTAAAGGGCCAGTAAACATCTTCAACAAAATTATGGAGGAAAACTTCCCTAACCTAAAGAGAGAGATGCCGATGAACGTACAAGAAGTCTACAGAACTCCAAACAGACTGGACCAGAACAGAAATACCTCCCGTCACATAATAATCAAAACATCAAATGTATTAAACAAAGAATGAATATTAAAAGCAATAAGAGAAAAGGGCCAAGTAACATACAAAGGAGGACCTATCCGAATCACATCAGACTTCTCACCAGAGACTATGAAAGCCAGAAGATCCTGGGCAGACCTCATGCAGACAGTAAGAGAGCACAAATGCCAGCCTAGACTACTATACCCAGCAAAACTCTCAATTACCGTAGATGGAGAGACCAAGACATTGCATAATAAAACCAAATTTTCACAATATCTTTCCACAATCACAGCCCTGCAAAGGATAATAGGTAGAAACCACCAATACAAGGAGAGAAACAACACCCTGTAAAAAATGAGATAGTAACCATCTTTCTTCAAACCCGAAAGTAGATAACCACTCAAACATAAAGATAGCATCAAGAATGGCAGGTGGAAATAATCATTATTCCTTAATCTCTCTTAATATCAATGGTCTCAATTCCCCAATAAAAAGACATAGACTAACAGACTGGATATGTAAACAGGACCCAGCATTTTGCTGCATGCAGGAAATGCACCTCAGTGTCAAAGACAAACACTACCTCAGAGTAAAAAGCTGGAAAACAATTTTGAAAGCAAATGGTCCCAAGAAACGAGCAGGAGTAGCTATCCTAATATCAGATAAAAGTGATTTTCAACCTAAAGTCATCAAAAAAGACACAGAAGGACACTACATAATGATCAAGGGAAAAATCCACCAAGAAGAACTCTCAATTCTGAATATCTATGCTCCAAATGCAAGGGCACCCTCATTCGTAAAAGAAACTTTACTAAAGCTCAAAGCACACATTGCACCTCACACAATAATTGTGGGAGACTTCAACACCCCGCTCTCTGAAATGGATTGTCCCAGAAAGCAGAAATTAAACAGGGACACAGTGAATCTAATTGAAGCCTTGGACCAAATGGAACGAACAGATATATATATAGAACATTTCATCCTAGAGCAAAAGAATACACCTTATTCTTAGCACCTCATGGTACCTTCTCCAAAATCGACCATATACTTAGTCACAAAACAGACCTCAACAGATATAAGAAGATAGAACTAATCCCATGCCTCCTATCAGATCACTATGGAATAAGGGTGGTCTTCAATGGCAACAAAAACAAAAGAAAACCCACATACACATGGAGGCTGAACAATGCTCTACTCAATGATAATTTGGTCGAGGTGGAAATAAAGAAAGAAATCAAAGACTTTTTGAAAGTTAATGAAAATGAAGGCAAAACATACCCTAATTTATGGGACACAATGAAAGCAGTGCTAAGAGGAAAATTCATAGCCCTGAGTGCCGCCAAAAAGAAACGGGAAACAGCACACACTAGCAGCTTAATGGCACACCTGAAAGCCCTGGAACAAAAAGAAGTAAATACACCGAAGAGGAGTAGAAGGCAGGAAATCATCAAACTCAGAGCTGAAATCAATCAAATAGAAACAAAGAAAACTATACAAGAATCAACAAAACGAGGAGTTGGTTCTTTGAGAAAATTAACAAGATAGATAATCCCTTAGCCAGACTAACCAGAGGCCACAGAGACAGCATCCAAATTAACAAAATCAGAAACAAAAAGGGAGAGATAACAACAGAAACTGAGGAAATTCAAAAAATCATCAGATCCTACTACAAAAACCTGTATCCAACACAACTAGAAAATCTCGAGGAAATGGACAATTTCCTTGACAGATACCAAATACCAAAATTAAATCAGGATCAAATAGACCATCTAAACCGTCCTATAACCCCTGAAGAAATAGAAGTCGTCATTGGAAGTCTTCCAACCAAAAAAAGCACAGGTCCAGATGGTTTTAGTGCAGAATTCTATCAGACCTTCAAAGAAGACTTAACACCAATACTCTTCAAAGTATTCCACAAAATAGAAACGGAAGGAACAGTACCCACGTCGTTCTATGAAGCCACAATTACGCTAATACCAAAAGCACACAAAGACCGGCAAACAAAGAGAATCTCAGGCCAATTTCTCTTATGAATATCGATGCAAAAATACTCAATAAAATTCTTGCCAACCGAATCCAAGAACACATCAAAGCGATCATTCACCACGATCAAGTAGGCTTCATCCCAGGGATGCAGGGATGGTTCAACATAAGGAAATCCATCAATGTAATCCACTATATAAACAATCTCAAAGAAAAAAACCACATGGTCATGTCATTAGATGCTGAGAAAGCATTTGACAAAATTCAGCATCCTTTCATGCTAAAGGTCTTGGAAAGATCAGGAATTCGAGGCCCATATCTAAACACAGTAAAAGCAATTTACAGCAAACCCATAGCTAACATCAATCTAAATGGAGAGAAACTTGAAGCAATCCCACTAAAATCAGGGACTAGACAAGGCTGCCCTCTCTCTCCATATCTTTTCAATATAGTACTTGAAGTTCTAGCTAGAGCAATTAGACAACAAAAGGAGGTGAAAGGGATACAAATTGGAAAGGAAGAAGTCAAACTATCACTATTCGCAGACGATATGATAGTATACGTAAGCGACCCAAAGAACTCCACCAGAGAACTCCTACAGCTGATAAACGACTTCAGCAAAGTGGCCGGATATAAAATCAACTCAAGCAAGTCAGTAGACTTCCTATGCTCAAAGGATAAGCAGGCTGAGAAAGAAGTAAGAGAAATCATACCCTTCACGAAAACCACAAAACATATAAAGTATCTTGGTGTGACTCTAACCAAACAAGTGAAAGATCTATATGACAAGAACTTCAAGTCTCTGAAGAAAGAAATTGAAGAAGACCTCAGAAGATGGAAAAATCTGCCATGCTCATGGATTGGCAGGATTAATATAGTAAAAATGACCATCTTGCCAAAAGCAATATACAGATTCAATGCAATCTCCATCAAAATCCCAACTTAATTCTTCATAGAGTTAGAAAGAGCAATTCAAAAATTCATCTGGAATAACAGAAAATCCAGGATAGCTAAAACTATTCTCAAGAGTAAAAGAACCTCTGGGGGAATCAGTATCCCGGACCTCAAGCTGTACTACAGAGCAATAGTGTTAAAAACCGCATGGTATTGGTACAGTGACAGGCATGTAGATCAATGGAACAGAATTGAAGACCCAGAAATGAATCCACACTCCTATGGTCACTTGATCTTTGACAAAGGAGGTAAAACCATCCAGTGGAAAAAAGATAGCCTTTTCAACAAATGGTGATGGCTCAACTGGAGTTCAACATGCAGAAGAATGCAAATTGACCCATTCTTATCTCCTTGCACTAAACTCAATTCCAAGTGGATCAAAGACTTCCACATAAAACCAGACACAATGAAACTAACAGAAGGGAAACTAGGGAAGAACCTTGAACATATGGGCACAGGGGAGAATTTCCTGAATAGAACTCCAATAGCTTATGTGCTATGATCAAGAATAGACAAATGGGACCTCATTAAATTACAAAGTTTTTGCAAGGCAAAAGACACTGTCAAAAAGACTAAGCGGCAACTAACTAACTGGGAAATGATCTTTACCAACCCTACATCCAACAGAGGGCTAATATCCAATATATACAAAGAACTTAAGAAGGTAGACTCCAGAGAGGCAAGTAACCCTATTAAAAAATGGGGAACAGAGCTAAACAAAGAGTTCTCACCTGAAGAATATCTCATGGCTGAGAAGCACCTAAAGAGATGTTCATCATCCTTAGTCATTAAGGAAATGCAAATCAAAACAACCCTGAGGTTCCATCTCACACCAGTCAGAATGACTAAGATCAAAAACACAGGAGACAGCAGTTGTTGGCGAGGATGTGGAGAAAGAGGAATACTCCTCCACTGCTGGTGGGATTGCAAGCTGGTACAACCACTCTGGAAAGCAGTCTGGCGGTTCCTCAGAAAAGTGGGCATGATACTCCCGGAGGATCAGACTATACCACTCCTGGGCATATACCCAGAGGCTTTACCTGCATGCAATAAGGACACATGCTCCACTATTTTCATAGCAGCCTTATTTATAATAGCCAGAAGCTGGAAAGAACCCAGATGTCCCTCAATGGAGGAGTGTATTCAGAAGATGTGGTATATTTACACAATGGAATACTACTCTGCAATTAAGTGGTATATCTACACAATGGAATACTACTCTGCAATTAAAAACAAGGAATTCACGAAATTCCTAGGCAAATGGTCAGATCTTGAAAATATCATCCTTAGTGAGGTAACCCAATCACAAAAGAACACACATGGTATGCAGTCACTGATAAGGGGATATTGACCCAGAATCTCGGAATACCCTAGACACAATACGCATATCAATAGATTTCTAAGAAGATGGAAGGAGAGACCCCTGGTCCTGGAAAGACTGGATGTAGGGGAACTCAAGGACAGAGAAATGAGAGGGGGTTGAATGGAGAAAAGAGGGAGGGAAGGGGGCTTATGGGACTTTCGGGGAGGGAGGAAACGGGAAAGGGGAAATGATTTGGAATGTAAATTAAAAAAAAATAAAATAAATAATAATAAATAAAAACAATGAATTCACGAAATTCCTAGGCAAATGATCAGAACTGGAAAATATCATCCTTAGTGAGGTAACCCAGTCACAAAAGAACACACGGTATGCAGTCACTGATAAGGGGATATTAACCCAGAAACTCAGAATACCCTAGACACAATTCGCATATCAATAGATTTCCAAGAAGATGGAAGGAGAGACCCCTGGTCCTGGAAAGACTGGAAGTAGGGGAATGCCAGGACAGAGAAGCGAGAGGGGATTGAATGGGGAAAAGAGGGAGGGAAGGGGGCTTATGGGACTTTTGGGGATTGAGGAAACGGGAAAGGGGAAATGATTTTGAATGTAAATAAAAAAGGCTTAGAAAATAAAAAAAAATAAAAAATAATAAAAAGAAGAAACAGTTCATAGTTTTAATGTTTTATTATTAAAAAAGTAGAAAGAGAAAAGGAGATAGAGATGAAAAGAGAGAAAGAGAAGTTAGAGAAATGAGGGAAGGCCATGACCATGAGGAAAGGGGAGAAAGAATGGAGAGAGAGGAGGAACAGAAAGAGATGAGAGAGATGTGGAGAGATGAGAGAGATAAGAGAGAGAGGAGGGGCAAGAAGCCTTCTTTTATAGTGGGCTAGGTTAACTGGCAACAGGTAACCGAGGGACGGGGAAAGCCTGGTGACTGCAGAGGTGGAGTCCAGACAGAATGCTAGGGGCCTGGGGCATGGCCACACGTGACTGATGGCCACAGGATTATGGACTCGAGGAATCAGTAGTCTGGGAGCATACCTCACAGGACGGTCTCTGGAGTGGCCTTGCCCAACCAAGCTACAGACTGTCTCACATCACGGTCCCACAAATGTGGGTACCCTTGCATTTGGGGCCGAGATATTTAGAATCTGGACTTCATCGTTGTGCATTTTTCTCTTGATGAGTATGAAGTATCTTTCACCATTTCTTTTGATTACTTTTTTGAAGGTTTATTTTATCGGGTATTAGAATGGTGAGTCCAGCTTGTTTCTTGGGACCATTTTTTTCTTTTCTTTGTGTTTAGAAAGGCTTTTTTGGCTTGCAAATTCCAATCAGAGCCCGTTACCGAGGAAAGCCACAGCAGGAATCTGAAGCAGAAGTCACAGAGGAACACGTGCTTGTTCCTTACAGATTGCTCAAATAAATTTTTTATACAACCCAGGGCCACCTACATACAGATAATGCTGACCACAGTACACCTACATACAGATAGCCTTCCCACATCAATTATTAAATCAAAAAAATGCTTCATAGACTTGCACACAGTCCAGTCTGGTAGAGTCAGTTAGATTCCTTCTTCTGATTTTTTGTAGGTTTGTGTCATGTTGACATATACTAACTAGCACAGAACTCAAAACTCTTGTATTTCCTTTTTGAAGAATGTTACACACATTAAAAATAACTTGTCAATTTACACCAAATAATCTTATCATGATAAAATATATGTTTGAATATAGCTCATTCCTCCATCTTATGTAGAAGAGTTACTGGAAATGGTACTTACACACAAGAAATCTGCAAAGTTCATAAAGTTTGTAGCATTTTCAAAGAATCTTTAAAAATAAAATAAATATGTTTTGATAACTATTCTAATTTTTAGTTTTCATTATTCCTGTTATACTCGCAAATACTAATACCAAAGTTCCCTTATACAGAAAACAGAATGTAACAGAATATATTTTAACAGCCAGGTTCATCATCAGAACGTTGAACACGGAGGAAAAGCAGTGAGCTAACTGGCAATTGAAAGAAAGCTGGTTGAATGAAAATATACAAAATCATAATAATTAATGCTTTATAGCACTCTAAAATGTCTACAATACAACCATATGATCTCAGATACACAGAGCTTACTCTTTTGGGGGGGACACCATTTTCTTGGGGAATTTGTCTGACTCTTTACTCTGAAATATTGTCTGTATGGGTCACTAGGGTGTATTTCTTATATCCACCAAAATGCTGGATGCTGTTTATATATCCATTCTGTTAACCTGTGTGTTTTTATTGGGGGAATTGACTACATTAATATTAAGAGATATTAAATCCCAGTGATTGTTTGTTCTTATCATTTTTGTTGTTGGAAGGTGTATTATGTGTATTCATTATTTTCTTCTATAAGGTTTGTCTGAGCTAATCAATTTCTTGTGTTTTCATGGGTGTGTTTACCTTTTTACTGTTGACCTTTTCCTTCTAGTATCTTTTATAGGATTTAAATTTGGATTTATCATGGTTTCTCCATCTACGGTGATTGACATTTTTCTGGATATAGTAGTCTGGGCTGACATTTGTGGTTTCTTAGGATCTGCATGATACCTGTCCAGGATCTTCTGGTTTTTATTTTCTGTGTTGAGAAGTCTGGTATCTTAATACTTCTGCCTTTATATGTTACTAGGCCTTTTCCCTTAGCACTTTTAATATTCTTTCTCTGTTCTGTGCATGTAGTGTTTTAAATATTATGTGATGAGAAGTATTTCTTTTCTGGTACAATCTATTTTGTGTTCTGTAGGCTTCTTATATGTTTATAGCCCTCCTTCATAAAAAATTCCATATTTTTCTTCTATGATATTGTTGAAGATGTTTTCTAGTTCTTTGAACTGGGACTCTTCCCCCTCTCCTAATCCTATTATATTTTAGGTTTGTTCTTTCCATAGTGTCCCAAACTTCCTGTAGGTTTGGTTTAGGAATTTTTCATGCTTTGTATTTTCTTTGAACATTGTGTCATTATCTTTGATGGTATCCTCTATGCCTAACTTTATCTCTTCTATGCCTTGTATTCTGTAAGTGATGCTTGCATATGTAGCTCTAGAACTCCTTCCTTGGTTTTCGATCTCCAGGGTCTCCCCCATTGGTGATCTCTTCATTGTTTCCATTTACATTTTTAGGCCTTGGACCATTTTCTTCAATCCCATCACCTGTTTGATTGTGTTTTCCTATATTTTAAAGGGATTTACTTGATTCCTCTTTAAGAGTTTCTCCCTGAAGCACTTAAAGAAATGTTCAGCCCTTAATCATCAGGGAAATACCAATCAAAACAACTCTGATATTCTAAAGGTGAAACCAGATTGGCTAAGATCAAAACCTCAGGTAACAGCTCATGTCGGCAAAGATGTGGAAAAAGAGGAGCATTCCTCCATTGCTGGTGGGATTGCAAACTGATACAACTATTCTGCAAATCAATCTGGAGTTTCCTCAGAAAATTAGAAATAGACCTACCTGAAAACCCAGCTATGCCACTCTTGGGCATACCTAAAAGATGCCCCACCAGGCCTCAGGGGCTTGTGTTCCACTATGTTAATAGCAGCCTTATTTGTGATGGCCAGAAGCTAAAAATAACCTAAATGTCCCACAACAAAAAATGGATACAGAAAATGTGGTTCATTTACACAGTGAAATGCTATTCAGCTATTAAGAATGAGGACATCCTGAGTTTTGTGGGCAAATGGATTGAACTAGAAAATACCATCCTGAGTGAGGTAACTCAGACCCAAAATGATATACATGGTACGTGTCACTAATAAATGGATATTAGCTGAAAATGTACAGAATTTCCAGGATAAAATACACAAAACTCAAGAAGAATAACAAGCCAAAGGACCAAGTGAGGATGCCACAATCTCACTTGGGAGGGAGATGAAAGCAATCACAGGATGGAGAGGGAGGGAAGGACCTGGGTGGAAAGGTGACAGGGAGGAGAAGACTGAAGCCCTGAGGGAGACCAGAAAGAATGGAAGCAGGCAACCTGGGGTAGGAGGTGGTGGGACCCTCCAGAATGTACTAGAGACCTGGGAGGTTAGAGACTCTCAGGACTCAAAGGGCCTTAGATGAAATGCTCTATAGTGACAAAAGGGAACTGGTCGAGTCCACCTCCAGTAGAAAGACAGGGCATTAAGTGGAGGAATGAGGCTGCCATCCCACAGTCAAAAACTCTGACCTAGAATTGTTCCTGTCTGAAAGAACTTCAGGAACAAAAATGGAGAAGTTCCTGAGGAAAAGGAGGTCTAGTGATAGGCCCAACTTAGGATCCAGCTCAGGGAGAGGCTCCAAGGCCTGACACTATTACTGATGTTATGGTGTGCTTAAAAAAGGGGCCTATCATGACTGCACTCTGAAAGGTCCCATAAGCAGCTGAAAGAGTCAGAGGCAGATATTTACACCCAACCAATGGAGAGAAGCTGGTGACCCCTGTAGTTGAATTAGGGGAAAGCTGGAAGAAGCTGAGGAGAAGGGTGAACCTATAGGAAGACCAGCAGTTAATTCACCTGGATCTACGGAATCTCTCAGACACTGAATCACCAACCAGGCAGCATACACCAACTGATATTAGGTCCCCACACATATACATAAGAAGACTGCTGGGTCTGAACTCAGTCAAAGAATATGTACTTAACCTTTGAGAGACTTGGGACCCCAGGGATTGGGGAGGTCTGGTGGGGTTTGGGGACATCCTCTAGGAGACAGGGGTAGGGAGGAGGTGTGGGATGTGGAACAATCAGAGAATTGACTGGGAATGGGAATAAAGTCTGGAATGTAAAAATGATTAAGTAATACATAAAAATAAATATAAAGAGTAAAAAAAAGTTTTTTTCCTGTTTGTCTGTGTTTTCCTTTATTTCTTTAAGTGAGTTTTCTATATCCTCCTTGAAGATCTTTATCATCTTCATGAGATGGGATTTTAGCTCAAAATCTTGTTTTCAGGTGTTTCAGGATATCCAGGACTTGCTATAGTGGGAGAACTTGGTTCTGTTGGTGCTAAATTGCATTGGAGTCTGTTGCTCATATTCTTGTACTTGCCTCTTGCCATATGGATATCTCTGGTGTTAACTGGCCTGGTTGTCTCTGACTTGAGTCTGCCACTTGTGTCCCTCGCTATGACAGACTTCAAAGGAGACAGAAAGGCTCTAGGGTGTGGGAGAACAAGAGAAAATTTCATAGTACTATATACATTCAGAAAGAAATTGGAGAATTTCCAAACTAGCAAATTAAAAGCTTGCATGAAAGCTCTAGAAAAAGGAGAATCAAACAGAGTCAAGAGGTGCAGATGGCAGGAAATAATCAAACTCTGAGCTGTAATCAAAGAATTAGAAACAAAGAAAGCAATGCAAAGAATCAAAGAAATCAAGAGCAGGTTCTTTGACAATATCAGCATGATAGCTAAACTCTAAGCCAAATTAAAAGGCAGATGGATGGTACCAAAATTAACAAAATCACAAATGAAATCAGAGACCTAAAAATGGATACCAAGGAAAATCCAAGTATCTTAGGTCTTTCTTCACAAAATAGGACAAAATGAAAGGAATTATTTCCTAGAGAGATACCACTTACCAAAGTCCAACCAAGAGCAGGTAAGTTCTTGAAATTGTCCTATAAGTGCTGAGAAAATATAAGGAATAATTTGAAGTCTCTAACAACAACAACAACAATAACAACAAGCCAGGAAGAAATGGATTTTGTACAGAATTCTACCAGATTTTCAAAGAGCTAATACCAATATTCCTTAAACAAATCCATGAAATAGAAACAGAAGAAACATTTCCCAACCCACTCTGTAAGGCCACAGTCACCCTGATACCTAAACCACACAAAAACTCAACAAAGAAAGAGAACATCACACCAATTTTCCTTATGAACTTTGATACAAAAATAATCAATAAAACACACACAAACTGAATGTAAGAACACATCAAAGACAACATCCACCACTATTAAGAAGACTTCATCCCAGTGACATTGGCGTGGTTCAATATATGAAAATCCATCAACATTTAAACAAACTCTAAGAAAAAACCACATGGTCATCTCATTAGCTGCTGAAGATACTTAGACAGAATCTGACATGCCTTTGTGTTAAAAGTCTTTTAGTGATCAGGGATAATGGGCACATACCTTAACACAATAAAAGCAAGATAAAGTGACCAATAGCCAACAGCAAACTAAATGGAGCAACTCTTAAAGCAATTCCACTAAAATTAGTGGCAAGACAAGACTGTCCATGTTTTCCCTGTCTCTTCAATACAGTACTTGAAGTTACAGATAGAACAATAAGACAACTAAGGAAATCAAGGGAGTACAGATTGGAAAAGATCAAGTCAGAGTTTTGCTATTCACATCAATATACAGATTTTCAAAGCAATTCCCATCAAAATTCCAAAACATTTCTTTTCATACCTTGAAAGAACAATTCTAAACTTCATATGGAAAAGCAAAAAGCACAATATAGCTAAAGTAATCCTTTACATTAAAAGCAATTCTTAATATATTACCTTGACTGACTTTAAGTTTTACTGCAGAGCAATAGAAATAATAACTGCATGAGGCTGGTATGGAAAAAGAAAGACTGATATATGGAATCAAATATAAGACACAAAAATAAACCAATATACCTAAGGGCACTTGATTTTTGGTAAAGAAGCCAAAACCATACAATGGAAAATAGAGAGCATCCCCAACAGAAGGTTCTGGTCTAACTGGATGTCTGAATGTTGAAAAATTCAAATAGATCCATAATTATCACCCTGTAAAAAACTCAAGTCCAAGAACTCAACATAAAACCAGATACACTAAAACTAATAGAACAGAAGTTAGGGAATATCCTTATAGGAGACAAATTCCTGAACTAAGGCACTAAGATCAGCAATTGATAAATAGTACCTCATGAAATTGAAAAGCATCTGGAAAAGCAAAGGACACCATCAAGAACAAAAATAACAGCCTACATAATTGGAAAAGATCTTTACAATCCTTACAGCTGACAGAGGCTAATGTCCAAAATATATAAAGAACTCATGAAGTTAGACATCAACAACACAAATAACTTATTTTTTTAAAAGCTACAGAGCTAAATGGATAATTCTCAGCAGAATCTCTATTGACTGAGAGTAATTTAAAGAAATGTTCAGCATTCTTAGTCATCATGAAATAAAAAATCAATACCTCTGAGATTCCACCTTAATCCCATCAGAATGGCTAAGATACAAAATTCAAGGGACAGTGCTTGTTGGTGAGGATGTGGAACAAGGGAAGGACCCCATTATTGCTTACAAACTTGTACAATCAGTCTGGAAATCATGTTCACAGTTTCTGAAAAAATTGGGAATTGTTCTACCTCAAGAACCAACTTTACCAACTCAGCTAAATACAAAAAAGATGCTCCATTTTACTACAAAAACATTTGTTCAACTATGTTTATAGAAGGTTTGTTTGTAATATCCCAAACCTGGAATCAATGCAGGTGTCCCTCAACTGAACAGTGGGTAAAGAAAATGTCTGCATTTACACAGTTGAATATTCCTCAGCTATAAAATACAAGAAGATCATAAATTTCTCAGGCAAATAAATGGAATTAGAAAATATGATCCTGAGTGTAGTAACCCAGACACAATGGAACATGTATAATATTACTTACCTACAAGTGAATAGTATTCATAAATTACAGTATAGCTATGCTGTAACCTACTCACCCAAAGAAGCCTAATAACAAAGAGGACCCAAGAAAGGATGCTTGAATCTTACTCAGAAGGGGAAATAAGATAGAAATTGGATCTATACGGAGTCAGAAACCTCTGTGGGAGAAGGAATGGAGGTGGGAACAGGATTGATGGAAGGGTGAAGTATAGGGAGAGGGGGGATGTCGGAGAAAAATCAGAGGTCTTTAAGGAGGACACCAAAGGTATGCCAGAGACCTGGGAGAGTGGGAATCCCCAGGAAATTTTTGGAGTGACTCTGGCTGAGCCTCCTAGAAGAGGAGAATATGGTACCCAAAGTGGCCACATGCTTTAGTACCTCTAGTGGAGGGATAAGGAGACCAGTCTACCCACTAAGGCTTTGTCATCAAATGTATCTTGTCTACAAAATATGCATGGGAAAAGAGCAAAGACAAAGAGAATTGCCAAAAATGACTGTCCCAAATTGAGACCAATCTAATGATCATGAAACAATTCTTGAAACTCTAAATGATACTCTGTAATGCTTGAAGACAGAAACCTACCATAACTGTCTTCAGAATGTTCCACCCAGCAACCAATGGAATTATGCAGAAACCCACAGAAAAACATTAGAAGGAAATAGGAGAGTCTTGTGGAGGAGTCAGGGGAAGGATTGGGGAAAGTAAAGAGAATAAGAACTTCACAGGAAGACCAACAGACTCAACTAACGTGGACCCTTGTGATCTCACAAAGACTGAACCACCAACCAAAGAGTGAGCAAAGAATGGACCTAGTAACCCCCTTTCTATACATATTTAGATGTATAGCTTGGTCTTGATGTGAGTCCCCCAACAACTGTAGCAGGTACTGTACCTGAATTTGTTGCATACATGTGGAACTGGTTCTCTTAACTGGGCTTCCTTGTGTGGCCCCAGTGACACAGGGTGAGCCTAATCTTGCTGTGACAGATGTTTCAGGGGTTGGGGCTGAGAAATACCTGTGAAGAGGGCTCCCTCTTTTCAGAGAAGAAGACGGGGGGGATAATGGTGGGAGGTGCTGCGATGACAGAGACTGGGTGGAAAGGGGCTGATATTTGCCTAAAAAGTAAATAAATGGGTTATTTAATTTTTTAAAAAAGTAGCAAAATTACTGAGTCAGGCAACCCAGACCTAAAGGGACACACATGGTATGTACTCACTAATAAGTGGATTTTAGTCCAAAAGCTCAGAATTCCCACCATATAACTCATAGACCATATGAAGCTTAACAAGAAAGATGACTGAGTATGGATGCTTCAATCCTACTTAGAAGGGGGAAGAAAATGATCCTGGGTGGTAGAGTGTGGGAAGGATCTGGGAGGAAGAAACAAGGGGCAGGGAAAGGGGGACAGGATCAGGTATGGAAAGAGGCAGAAGTCCAGTCAGTCAGGAAAATGAATAGAAATGCATAGCAGTGGCGGGGGCAGAGGGCATGTACCATTATAAAGTCCCAGATGCCAGGGAAGCAAGAGGTTCCCAGGACCCAATGTAGATGGCATTACCCAAAATAACCAAAACTAGGGAGATAGAACCTGTAGAGACTACTTCCAGTAGATAGGCATGGACTGCAGTTGAAGGATGGGGCTACTCTCCCACTTCAAAAATTTTAAACCAGAATTGTTCCTGTCTAAATGAAATGAAAGGACAAAAACTGGATCAAAAGCTAAAGGCCATCCAAAGACTGCCCATCTTGGGATCCATCTCATCTGCACACACCAAAATGGTAACACTATTATTGATACCAAAGAGTGTTGCTGACAGGAGCCTGGTATAGCTGTCCTCTGAGAGGCTCTGCCAACACCTTACTAATACAGATGCAGATACAGACAACTATTGGACTGAGCCTGGAACCCCAATGGAAGACTTATGGGAAGGACTGAAAGAGCTGAAGGGATTGCGACCACATTGGAAGAACAACAGTATCAACCTACTGGGCCCCTCAAAGCTCGAAGGGTTTAAACCACCAACCAAAAACTATACATGGATGGGCCCATGGCTCCAGCTACATATATAGCAGAGGATTGCCTTAACTACCATCAATAGGGGGAGAGGCTTGTGGTCCTGTAGAGACTTGTTGCCCCAGCATGGGGTGGTGGTGGTGGTGGTAGAGGGGTGAGGAAGGAGTGGGTTGGTGAGTGGAGGAGCACCCTCATTGTACTAGCTATTCCTGGTTGTCAACTTGACTAAATCTGGAATGAACTAATCAAGAATTGGAAGGCTCAGTGGCACACGCCTTTAATCTGGGCCACATCCTCTGCTGGAGACCTATATAAAGACATTGGAAGAAAGAAGATTCACTCTGGCTTTTCCTGGCCTGCCTTGTGGGATTGAGCAACTGCTAGATCCTTGAACTTCCATCTACAGCTGCCTCGTGTGACTGAGCAACTGCTAGATTCTTGGACCTCCATCCACAAATACTGCTGACTATTGTTGAGGAGTTGGACTATAAGCTGTAAGCCATCGACAAATTCCCTAACTATATAGAGACTACCCATACATTCTGTGACTCTAGAGAACCCTGACTAATACAGAAGTTGGTACCAGGAGTGGTTCTAGAGGAGCAGAAATATAAGGATGAATATTTTAAAAATCTGGAGTTGGTTTGGTAATTCATCAGCACCTTCAACTACAGAAACCTCTCCAGATTCTCTTCCTTTTGGGAGTTCAGAAAATATTGAAGACCCGTGGTTGAAACTATATTTCAAGCTTAAAGAAGCTAATGTCTTTGAGTATCTGGATGAATTAGATGACTCAGTGGTGTACAATACTTTCTACAAGTTGGGGAAAAAATTGAAAAATGATTTTGCCGGCTGGTTGCTCTTAGCATCTCAGGAAAAAACAATGAAGGAAAGGAAGAAGTTGTGTGATAAAATCGAACAGCTCCAGACACAAGTAAACAATCTAAAAGTTGCTAAGTGTGCCCTTGAAGAGAATCTTCTCTCTAGCAGCCATAGAGCTCAAGTTGCAGAAAAATCAAACTGAAGCTCTCATTATAAGGTTGGCTGAATTACAGCGAAAATTCCAATCTCAGCCTCAGAGGGTGTCAGCAGTTAAAGTAAGGGCATTAATTGGCAAAGAATGGGATCCTATAACTTGGGATGGGGATGTGTGGAAAGACCCTGTTGAAATTGAGAATTTTGAATCTTCAGATTTTCAAGGATTTGCCCCACCTGAGGAAGTAGTATCCTCAGACCCAACTCTTGAAATAATGCCTTCTCCATATAATGAAAATAATCTCTCAGAGCCTGATAAACCAGCAGTGACTTTTGAGGAAGAAAATGCCAGACAAGACAATACTGATGTTTCTCAAGGCCCATCAATAGTTTCTTCTAGACCTATAACCAGACTCAAGACAAAACAGGCCCCTAGAGGGGAGGTAGAAAGTGTAGCCCATGAGGAAATATACTATACTACTAAGGAGCTTAATGAGTTTACTAATTTATTCAAGCAGAAGTCTGGGGAATATGCATGGGAATGGATTTTAAGGGTATGCAATAATGGTGGCAGGAACATAAAACTAGAGCAGGCTGAGTTTATTGGCATGGGCCCTCTGAGTGGAGATTCTAGGTTTAATATGGAAGCTTGCACAGTTAAAAAAGGTGTCAGGAGTTTGTTTGAGTGGTTGGCTGAAGTGTTTTTCAAAAGATGGCCTACTGTAAAGGAGTTGGAGATGCCTGATATCCCTTGGCTTAGTGTTGATGAAGGGGTTTTAAGGCTTAGGGAAATTGCAATGCTTTAGTGGACACGTTGTGTAAAACCTAAAGATCCACAATGGGAAGGTCCAGAAGATATGCCCTTCACCAGTCCTATAAGACGCAAACTGGTGAAAGGGGCATCAGCACATTTAAAGAGTTTTGTTCTTGCCCTTTTCCTTGTGCCAGACCTTAGGGTTGGAGATGCTGCTGCTCAATTAGATGAATTAAATTCAATGGGTTTAACTGGGCCTTGAGGTAACAAGGACCAGGTGGCAGCATTGAATCACCAGAGACAAGGTGATTGTAGTTATTATAATGGACAGGGTAGACAAAACAGTGTTTATAATGACATATCCCATAATGGTCAGTACAAGAGAGGTGGCACTTATAATGGCATGACTCATTTGGACCTTTGGTACTGGCTAGTCAATCATGATGTTTGCAGGCATGAAATAGATAGGAAACCTACTGCATACCTGTTTGATCTATATAAGCAGAAAAATTCTCAAACAAATGAAAGAAAGGCTACATTGGATCATGGCAAAAGGCAATCTCGGCCAGTGAATCAATTTCCAGACTTGAGTCAGTTTGCAGAGCAAGAACCCCTTGAATTAAGGGATGGCCAGGTTCCTCTGAGGAAGAATCTTGATAAGACACCTAAAAGTTTTGCAGTTAGTCTTTCCCAATTCTTCCCCAGAGGGACCTATGGCCTTTTAAAAGGGTAACTGTACACTGGGGGAAAGGAAATAATCAGACTTTCCGGGGTCTATTGGATACTGATTCTGAATTGACACTGATCCCAGGAGATCCCAAGAAACATTGTGGCCCTCCAGTTAGAGTAGGAGCTTATGGAGGACAGGTGATTAATGGAGTTTTGACTGATGTCTGATTCACAGTAGGTCCAGTAGGTCCCTGAACACATCCAGTGGTCATTTCCCCAGTTCCAGAATGTATAATTGGGATAGATATACTCCGAAATTGTCAGAATTCTCACATTGGTTCCCTGACCTGTGGAGTGAGGGCTATTATGTTTGGAAAGGCAAAATGGAAGCCTTTAGAGTTGCCTCTGCCAAGGAAAATAGTGAATCAAAAACAGTATCGTATTCCTGGAGGAATTGCAGAAATTACTGCCACCATCAAGGACTTGAAAGATGCAGGGGTGGTGGTTCCCACCACATCTCCCTTTAACTCTCCTATCTGGCCAGTGCAGAAGACAGATGGATCATGGAGAATGACAGTTGACTATCAGAAACTAAATCAGGTGGTAACTCCAATTGCAGCTGCTGTACCAGATGTAGTTTCATTACTTGAGCAAATTAAAACATCTCCTGGAACCTGGTATGCAGTTATTGATCTGGCAAATGCCTTCTTCTCAGTACCTGTTCATAAGGACCACCAGAAGCAATTTGCTTTCAGTTGGCATGGCCAGCAGTATACCTTTACAGTTTTGCCTCAAGGATATATTAACTCTCCTGCCCTGTGTCCTTAGTTAGAAGGGATCTTTATCATTTGTCTCTTCCACAAAATATCACATTGGTGCACTATATTGATGACATTATGCTGATTAGACCAAGTGAGCAGGAAGTAGCAACCATTTTGGATTCAATGGTAACACATGCGTATCAGAGGATGGGAAATAAATCCAACCAAAATTCAAGGACCATCTACCTCAGTGAAATTCTTAAGAGTATAGTGGTGTGGGGCATGTAGAGATATTCCTTCTAAGGTGAAAGATAAGTTATTGTGCCTGGCCCCTCCCACCACCAAGAAACGTTTAGTGGGTCTATTTGGATTCTGGAGACAGCACATTCCTCACTTAGGTGTGTTACTCAGGCCTATTTATCAAGTGACTCAGAAAGCTGCTAGCTTTGTGTGGGGCCTGGAACAAGAGAAGGCTCTTCAACAGGTCCAGGCTGCTGTGCAGGCTGCACTACCACTTGGATCATATGATCCAGCAGACCCAATGGTACTTGAGGTGTCAGTGGTAGATAGAGATGCTGTTTGGAGCCTCTGGCAGGCGCCTATAGGTGAATCACACAAGAGACCTTTGGGATTTTGGAGCAAAGCTCTACCATCATCTGCAGACAACTACTCTCCCTTTGAAAAACAGCTCTTGGCTTGCTATTGGGCCTTAGTGGAAACTGAATGTTTGACAAGAGGACACCAAGTTACTATGGGACCTGAACTGCCCAATATGAGCTGGGTGTTATTAGATCCTTTAAGTCATAAAGTAGGATGTGCACAGCAGCAGTCTCTTATCAAATGGAAGTGGTATATACATGATCAGGCCCGAGCAGGTCCTGAAGGAACAAGCAAGTTACATGAAGAAGTTGCTCAGATGCCTATGGTTTCTACTCCTGTTACAATGCCATCTGCTGCCAAGCATGCACCTAAGCCTCATGGGGTGTTCCCTATGACCGGCTGACTGAAGAAGAGAAGACTAGAACCTTGTTTACTGATGTCTCTGTACGTTATGTAGGCACCACCCAGAAGTGGACAGCTGCAGCATTACAACCCCTTTCTGGGACAACCCTGAAAGATACATGTGAACAAAAATCTTCACAGTGGGCAGAACTTCGGGCAGTACACATGGTATTACAGTTTGTTTGGAAGAAGAAATGGCCAGATGTACGATTGTTCACTGACTCATGGGCTGTAGCCAATGGATTGGTTGGATGGTCAGGGACATGGAAAGATCACAATTGGAAAATTGGTGAGAAAGACATCTGGGGAAAAAGTATGTGGATAGATTTCTCCAAATGGGCAAAGGATGTGAAGATATTTGTGTCCCATGTAAATGCTCACCAAAAGGTGACTTCAGCTGAGGAGGAGTTCAACAATCAAGTAGATAAGATGACCCGTTCTATGGAGAGTCAGCCTCTTTCCCCCCCCCATCCCAGTCATTGCCCAATGGGCAGATGAACAAAGTGGCCATGGTGGCTGAGATGGAGGTTATGCTTGGGCTCAGCAACATGGACTTCCACTCACCAAGGCTGACCTGACTACAGCAGGTGCTGAATGCCAGATCTGCCAACAGCAGAAACCAACACTGAGCCCAAGATATGGCACCTTTCCTCTAGGTGATCAGCCAGCAACCTGGTGGCAGGTTGACTACATTGGACCACTTCCTCCGTGGAAAAGACAATGTTTCATTCTTACTGTAGTACTTATTTTGGTTATGGATTTGCCTTTCCTGCATGTAATGCTTCTGCCAAAACCACCATCCTTAGACTCACAGAATGCCTTATCTATTGCCATGGTATTCCACGTAGTATTGCTTCTGACCAAGGAACTCATTTCACAGCCAGAGAAGTGTGACAGTGGGCCCACAATCATGGAATTCACTGGTCTTATCATGTTCCCCATCATCCTGAAGCAGCTGGTCTGATAGAAAGATGGAATGGCCTTTTGAAGACACAGTTACAATGTCAATTAGGTGGCAACAATATGGAGGGCTGGGGCAGAGTTCTTCAGAAGGCAGTATATGCTTTGAATCAGTGTTCAATATATGGTACAATTTCTTCCATAGCCAAGATCCATGAGTCCAGGAATCAAGGGGTGGAAAAGGAAATGGTTCTACTCACTATCACTCCTAGTGACCCTCTAGGAAAATTTTTGCTTCCTGTCCCCACAACTTTGGGTTCTGTTGGCCTAAAAGTTTTGGTTCCAGAGGGGGGAGTGCTCCTACCAGGAGCCACAACAAACATTCCATTGAACTGGAATCTCAGACTTCCCCCTGGCCATTTTGGGCTTCTAATGCCTTTGAACCAACAGGCTAAGAAAGGAATAACAGTGTTAGGAGTGGTGATAAATCCAGATTACCATGGGGAAATTGGATTGCTTCTTCACAATGGAGGTAAGCAGGATTATGTCTGGAGTGCAGGAGATCCCTTAGGGCGTCTCTTGGTACTACCATGTCCTATGATTAAAGTCAATGGCAAACTACAACAGCCTAATCCAAGCAGGATGACAAAGGACACAGAACCATCAGGAATGAAGGTATGGGTCCTCCCATGAAGCTTCAGGAAAAGAGCCAAGACCTGCTGAGGTGCTTGCTGAAGGTGAAAGAAATACAGAATGGGTAGCAGAGGAAGGTAGTTATAAATACCAGCTAAGACCACATAACCAGCTGCTGAAACGAGGATTATAAGTGATATGATTTCTTCTGTCTTATTTTGTTAAGGATACATTTGTCTTTCTTCCAATTTCTTTGACATCAATTGGTATTGAGACACTTAAAGAATGTTTCCAAGGGACATTACCCCATTGTAAATTTACAAATGCTTTTGCGATTGTACAAGGAATAGTTATATCATGTTAGGTGTATTCATGAAGTTGCTATTATTTCATGTGGACATGAAATATTATTTGTGTCAAGTTGACAAGGGGTGGACTATAGTGGCTATTCCTGGTTGTCAACTTGACTAAATCTGGAATGAACTAATCAAGAATTGGGAGGCTCAGTGGCACACGCCTTTAATCTGGGCCACACACTCTGCTGGAGACCTATATAAGGACATTGGAAGAAGGAAGATTCACTCTGGCTTTTCCTGGCCTGCCTTGTGGGACTAAGCAACTGCTAGATCCTTGAACTTCCATCTACAGCTGCCTCGTGTGACTGAGCAACTGCTAGATCCTTGGACTTCCATCCACAAATACTGCTGACTATTGTTGGGGAATTGGACTATAAGCTGTAAGCCATCGACAAATTCCATAACTATATAGAGACTACCCATACATTCTGTGACTCTAGAGAACACTGACTAATACACTCATAGACACAAAGTGGGGAATAGGATGGGGCCTCTGCGGAGGGTAGACCAGAAAGGGGACATAATTTGAAATGTAAATAAATAAAATAAACAGTAAAAAAGTATTTACTGTTTTCATGTTAATAGTCAGAAGCATTGTGAGTTGCCATTTGCCCCAGGACAGGACTGGTAAGCCTCACCATGTATAAATATTCCTGGTTGCCATTAGCTCTGGTGGAGTACATTTGCTCTCATTTGCTAAGTCTGAAAGCAAACTGAGCCTGTGTCTTACCCTGATTATTCTGGATGTTTGTTACTATGGAATTATTATTAATGATTAATCCAGCCACAGCTCCTGTGAACAACATACACCTCACTGAACATTTGGTAAATTTATGTGTGATAAGGTTAAGGGCAAGAAAATACAATAAATAATCCAAAATTTCTCCCAATCTCTTTTATTAGCTCTCAACAAAAGATAAATTCATCAAATTTTCCCCTACTTGGGAAACTTGATGTCTATGTCTGTGGGAGTGGGCAACCGAAAAGTCCATTGTAAACAAAGGTTGGGAAAAATTTTTATTAAAGGGATTTTTGTTTGCTATTATACCTGGTGAGGTGACTTGAGAGAGCTCTCTGTTTCTAACAGTGATTGTTTTCTGAACATATGCATAATACATATTTGTTTTTATTTTTTTATTTTCTAAGTTTTTTTATTTACATTCCAAGTGATCTCCCCTTTCCTGTTTCCTCCCTCCCTGAAAGTCACATAAGCCCCATTCCCTCCCTCTGTTCTCCATTAAACCCCCTCTCACTTCTCTGTCTTGGTATTCCCCTACATCCAGTGTTTCTAGGACCAGGGGTCTCTCCTTCCATCTTCTTGGAAATCTATTGATATGAGAATTGTGTCTAGGGTATTCCGAGATTCTGGGTTAATATCCCCTTATCAGTGACTGCATACCATGTGTGTTCTTTTGTGATTGGGTTACCTCACTAAGGATGATATTTTCCAGTTCTGACCATTTGCCTAGGAATTTTGTGAATTCATTGTTTTTAATTGCAGAGTAGTATTCCATTGTGTAAATATACCACATCTTCTGAATCCATTACTCCGTTGAGGGACATCTGGGTTCTTTCCAGCTTCTGATTATTATAAGTAAGGCTGCTATGAACATAGTGGAGTATGCGTCCTTATTGCATGCCGGGGAAACCTCTGGGTATATGCCCAGGAGTGGTATAGCAGGATCCTCCGGGAGTGTTATGCCCAGTTTTCGGAGGAACTGCCAGATTACTTTCCAGAGTGGTCGTACCAGTTTGCAATCCCACCAGCAGTGGAGGAGTGTTCCTCTTTCTCCACATACTTGCCAACAACTGCTGTCTCTTGTGTTTTTGATCTTAGCCATTCTGACTGGTGTGAGATGGAATCTCAGGGTTGTTTTGATTTGCATTTCTCTGATGATTAAGGATGTTGAACATCTCTTTAGGTGCTTCTCAGCCATTAGATATTCTTCAGGTGAGAACTCTTTGTTTAGCTCTGTACCCCATTTTTAATAGGGTTACTTGACTCTCTGGAGTCTAACTTCTTGAGTTCTTTGTATATATTGGATATTAGCCCTTGTTTGGATGTAGGGTTGGTAAAGATCATTTCCCAGTTTGTTGGTTGCCTCTTTGTCCTTTTGACAGAGAACTCCTACAGCTGATAAACAACTTCAGCAAAGTGACCGGATATAAAATCAACTCAAGCAAGTCAGTAACCTTCCTATACTCAAAGGATAAGCAGGCTAAGAAAGAAATAAGAGAAATGATACCCTTCACGATAGCCACAAACAATATAAAGTATCTTGGTGTGACTCTAACCAAACAAGTGAAAGAACTGTATGACAAGAACTTCAAGTCTCTGAAGAAAGAAACTGAAGAAGACCTCAGAAGATGGAAAACTCTTCCATGCTCATGGATTGGCAGGATTAATATCGTAAAAATGACCATCTTGCCAAAAGCTATCTACAGAGACAATTCAATCCCCGTCAAAATCCCAACTCAATTCTTCATAGAGTTAGAAAGATCAACTCAAAACTTCATCTGGAATAACAGAAAACCCAGAATAGTTGAAACTATTCTCAAGAGTAAAAGAACTTCTTGGGGAATCAGTAATCCAGACCTCAAGCTGTACTACAGAGCAATAGTGTTAAAAACTGCATGGTATTGGTAGTGACAGGCATGTAGATCAATGGAACAGAATTGAAGACCCAGAAATGAATCCACACTCCTATGGTCACTTGATCTTTGACAAAGGAGCTAAAACCATCCAGTGGAAAAAAGATAGCCTATTCAACAAATGGTGCTGGCTCAACTGGAGGTCAACATGCAGAAGAATGCAAATTGACCCATTCTTATCTCCTTGCACTAAGCTCAATTTCAAGTGGATCAAGGACCTCCACATTAAACCAGATACACTGAAACTAATAGAAAGTAAACTAAGGAAGAACCTTGAACACATGGGCACAGGGGAGAATTTCTTGAACAGAACTCCAATAGCTTATGCTCTAAGATCAAGAATTGACAAATGGGACCTCATAAAATTACAAAGTTTCGTAAGGCATAATACTCCGAGGATAGCATTACTGTGTAGCCTGATCATTTCCTGGTGTCCTACCAATAATGGTGATAGAAATGGTATGTTAATAACAGTAAGATGCTTGTTTTTCTTAACAAAATTTTCACAAACATTCCATTTCCATGTAACATTTCCACATACTCTGTGCCTTCAAGATGAACCAAGTTTCATTGGCAGTTGCTCTATCTTTCCTTTCTGTTTCTCCTCCTGTCTGACTAGCTACCCCTCATCCTATATCCTATAACATTTCTCTCCAGTCTGGTGAAATATGCTTAAGTCTCACTACAGATCATTTTGGGTGCCTCCTGGCATGTTCTTGGGAAAACTGGCTCTCGTGGCACATCCCTATGATCCAAGCTAGGTGAGCTTAAAACATGAGGATCTGGGGCCACCACAGGACACCTCTGAAGATTTTAGTTTTGTTGGTAGTGATTTATTATGCTAGTAGTGGTGGTTTGTTTGGTTGTTTGTTTGCTTATCTAAGAGCCTAGAAGGGAATTTGGAGCCTAGAGTAGGGAAGATGTTTTGTGTTTTTTTTTCAATTTTTAAGTGGGCATATCTTAGATCTGTAGAATCCATAAGGTGGGTGTCAGTTTCCTCTGTCAGCCTCCCTAGAAGTTAATCTGAGCGCCATTGTGCAAAAGTAAAGCTTTTCCCAGGTTCTCATGTGTGCTCTGGTATGCATCAAAACACCTCACATCTTGTAAGTTTAGCTTTTTACCTGGAGCTGTAACTGATGCTGTGGCCAAATTCTGTCATTTCAGAAATGTCAACTCTAACTAACCATAAACAGGCTTCTTGATTTTTACCTTTTCTGTCTCTTGTAAAATTCTAATTCTGTATTCATGTCAAGTTGGACGACATCCTTTTTCAACTATTCAAGACTCAAAAGATGCTACTGAAGATGAGCCAAACCTCAAAATTTAATGTTAGAAAAGGGAATTTCAGCAAACCACAGAAGTTTTGGGTGTCATGGATGTGGATTAAATTACAGAAACATGGAGAGCCAACAATAAATTTTCCTCAGTTTCTTGATGTGAGATCTTGAGGAATTCACACAACCTTGCATCTCTGCCACAGGGGTGGGCCACAATATACTGTGTATCCTTTCAAATGCAGTGTAGAGTCAGATACATGCAAAATAATAATAATAATAATAATAATAATAATAATAATAATAATAATAAAAGTAATTTGGTAGTGGTGGCATACTACTTTAATAACAGCACTCCAGAGGCAGAGGCCAGTGGATCTCTGTGAGTTCAAGCCCAGCCTTGTCTACAGAGTAAGTTCCAGGACAGCCAGAGCTACATAGAAAAATTTTGTCTTGAAAAAAAAACGACAACAACAAAAAGTAATTTTTATGAAATAAATACTTTCTCTTTCTCCTTATTCTTTCCAGCTAGTGCTGGCAAGGTATGTGGAGCTGTTGTGCATGAAATCCTGTCCTTTGTACTAAAGTGTAAGGAAGACATGAAGATACAACTTGAGAGATATAATGCACCTCCAGGGGTTGTTGAAGCAAAACTGCAAGTGAAGGAATGTGTAGACAAGACAGACCCTATAGACAAATCAGAAGTATCAAATATGTTAGTTTGTTTATTTTTCTTTACATTCTCAGGCCACAAGAAACTGACCTGACATTCTGTAGCGAACACATGGATGGGGGAAGCACAGAACAACAATGAAACTTTGGTTCAAGAATAAGTGTATTCCTGATCTGAGTCCACTTGTAAACAGTGCCTGAGATAGATGCCTCCTTCTAGAGTTTCACCTTAGATGCAACACTCTCATGGCATCCTCACAAGGACAAATATGGCCCTGAAAATAGGAGGATTCAAGGCTAACTCTATTGGCAATCTACTGGGCATTGTGCTGAACTTACAATTAGTATAACAAATGGACATTAGCTGTATTGAATACTGTGGGGAATGATGGTAAAGGAAAATCCCACAGATTGGAGGAAGGATGCTAGAGACAACCTCTTTAAAAGCAAAGCATTGGCAGGATGCATTTCTCTGTCACTTTTACTGGCCCTTTCAGGAGCCTGAGCCTCCTGTTTTCAATACTTTTTACCCACTTCTGCTCTGGGTCTCCCCTGATTATCCCACTGGAAGGAAAGCAGAGGCCACAACTTTAAATCATCAGAGAAAGTTATGCCTCAGGAGCAGGGGACACAGTGTGTCCCCTCTTGATCACAGTGAGATCACAGAGATCTAGGAAATTGAGCCACACTTTTGAATCCACTTAGAGGGTATTCACTTGAAGTTAGACAGAGTTTCCCTAATATGCATTATCTGTTGTTATTTCCCAAGCACACTTTGCATTTTCCCTTCAGTCTTTCCACAGTGCCCACAATGAACTCTTGGTTTGTAAAACATTTCTTCTCTAAGAGTTACATGTCTTTTCTCACCTTTCATCTCTTGCTTTCTGTTTATTTCCAGACAGAACTTATATTGTGATATGCTGTGACAGCATAGGTTAAAACATATCAACCTGATATCTCATAGTTCTACTAGATGATCTGACTTTCCCTGATCAATATGAAGGTTTCCACATCTTGTACTAATAAAATACTTTCCTTGCATGCTACCATATGACTGTTGTTATCCTGAGTCTTAGATCTTCAACTGAATGTGTTTTTATAATTTAAAAAAAGCATTTTGGTGTTGCTATTAAGTTACAGAGATAATCTCTATCAACATAATTTTCAAGCCAGAAGATCAGGCATCAAAAACACTATGTTTGGTCAAATATCATTCTGCAATGCACTACAAATAAGTTTCCCATTTCTGTGTTTTGTCATAAACCAAAGTGTTCAAAGATGATAACAAACATTGGACCCTTCTTTAACCATTGTACTAAACTGTCTCTTTATTATCCCTGTATAGTGTGATATTCACTGCCTAAGCACTCCAACTGAATATCTTTCTCATTCAACCTATGGTTCTACTTATGACAAGTTCCATATTCTGAAATAAATCTCTGATTTTCATGAGCTTCATTAAAATAGATTCACTGTGCTCTTCATCCCTTACCTGAAATGCAGTACATCTTCACAATAATTCAAACATATTGGCTGCTGTTCTAATCAAAACCACATATTCATTTATAATTAATGGCTGTCACTCTGTCTCACTGAATATTTCTATATTTTTCCCAAATAAAACAACCATGGCTTTTTACAACAACAGGGCACAGGAGAAAAGGAAAGGAGCAGAAAAGAGGGGTTTTAGGGCTGTTTATTACCTACTATTCAAAATGTAGCCCAGACCTCTCAGTCTGATGGGAGCTTGCCCTAAAGGAAAATATGAAAGTGTTTTAAAAAGTTCAGGTTACTAACATCCCTGCCCAATATGGCTGAGAAAGTAAACAAACAAAAAAAGGCAAAACTCTGCTGAGATTGTGATACAATCACCAGTCTCACAAAAAGTACACACCAGCATAGATGTTCAATAAAACTGATGTCCCAGGATCTAACAGGAAAGAAACAGAAAAAGAATGTTAAACAAAAAGAAATGGCAGTTTTTTTTTAAATTTTAATTTACTTATTTTCTATTTACATTATAGTTGTTTCTCTGCCTTCAGTCTCCCCCTCCCACAGTTCATCATCCCATTCCTCCTCCCCCTTGTCTCTAAAATGATACTCCCACAGCAAGTCTCTCAAGGATTAAGCACATCTTCTCCCACTGAGGCAAGACCAGGTAGACCTCTGCTATAAATGTGACAGGGCCCTATGACCATCCTGTGTATGTTCTTGGTTGGTGGCTCAATATCTGGGAGCTCCCGGAGGTCTGGGTTATTTAGTCTGCTGTGTTTCCTTTGGGGTCACTCTCCCTTTCAGCTTCTTCTATCTTTCCCCTAATTCAAATGTAGGGGTGCCCAACTTCATTCCAATGGTTGGGTGTAAGTACCTGCCTCTGTCTCAGTCAGCTGTTTTTAGGGACTCTGAGAGGAGAGCTATACCAGGTTCCCTTCTGTAAGCAAATCATAGCATCAGTAAGAGTGTCCACTCCCCAACCCCCACCATGAGCTGGATCTCAAGACAGGCTGCTCATTGTACTGCCTTTCAGTCCCTTCTCCATTTTTGTCACTGCAATTCTTTTAGACAGGAACAATTCTGGATCAGAAATTTTGACTGTGGGTTAGAAACCCAGTCTTTCCGTTTGAGGCCCTATCTACTAGAGGTGAACTCAATGAGTTCCCTCTCTCCAGTGTTAGGCATTTTGGCTAAGGACACCCCCAATGAATCTTAAGAGTCACTTACCTCTAGGGTCTCTGGCACTTTCTAGAAGTTCTCCCCACCTCCCTCCCCCCAGTGCTGCTTGTTTCCATTCATTGTCTAGGCTCTCTTGACTTCTTGCCTGCTCCCCTCATGTCTGATACTGTTCCTCCTTTTCCCCACACCTTCCCCTCTCCCACCCAAATTCCTCCCTCCCTCTACTTCTTGTGGTTATTTCCTTCTCCTTTATAAGTGGGAGTGAAGCCTTCTCACTTGCTCCTTTCTGCTTGTTACACTTCTTAAAATCTGAAGGTTGTATCCAAGATATTCTGTACTTTTTGGCTAAAATACATGATATATACTTACTAGTGAATACGTACCATGCTTGTACTTTTGAATCTGAGTTACGTCACCCAGGATGATTGAGATTCAATCATAAAAGTCTGTTTTCAAGCTATTTCAATTAGAAATAGTTGAGAGTAGTCAAGGTTTAACACTTCAGATTACCTTATGTATGGATTGATAGTCTTCAGAAATCCACAGAATGTGATATTTAATGTTATTTAATCATTTGACAGTGAGACATATCTGCTCCTGACAACACCCTGTTCTTGCTTAAAAGAAGCTATTGAGCATCTTCACCTCAAGACAAGGTTGCTTATCATAGCAAAGTAGCCACTGGACAGAAATTGCCTATTTCATATGCAGACTAATACTTTTCAGGTAAAGGACACATTATGCTGAATAGTCAACTGTTGGTTTTTCCAAGACAGGGTGAGCAGTACTTAATAATTCTGCTTTGCATGGCTTATCAGATGTTGTGGGACCAGAAGGCCAAAGACTGATGCTATAAGGTTTTGAGGAATTAAGGGGCTGTCCAGGTAGTCATCTGTCTCTACAGTTGTTTGAGAAGCTATGTTTGGTGCTTTCTATATACCCAGGTAATGTTTAGGTCATTCTCAGATTTCTGATGGAGTTGAAGACTAATTTTAGTGTCATTATCAAACTCATTGTTTAACACTGAGAGAGAGAGAGAGAGAGAGAGAGAGAGAGAGAGAGAGAGAGAGAGAGAGAGATATTATAGAGTGGAAGACATGGTTTCAGAAGGCATTACAGGGTGAAATCTAAACATAATCTAGGCATAGAATCATGACTCTTTCAGTTAGGAATGATGGTAGAGAACTTCTCTTATTGACAAATATGATAGACTGGATGTCATTTGTATATCATACTGTGTAATTTACTTGATTGTTATGGCTTTGTTCAATTTATATCTGGAAGAAGAATTTTTTAATTTTTTATTGGACAGAGAAGGTGAGGTGTAATGGGAGGTTCTGATGCTAATGTTCTTGTTACCCAATTGGTTCTTGATTTGTCAGTAAAGAAAGCCATGGACCAATCGCTGGGCAGAAGGTAGAGGTGGAACTTCTGTGTCCCAGAAGGCAGGGAGAGGGATGTGAAGAATGAGAGGGTTTGGGTCATGTTTTGGAACCAGAAGAATGCAGTAGTCATGTGAGGTCTCAGGAGGAGCTGGTGCCTGGGGCTACTACTACACATGGGCAGTCATGGATGTTTGGTAGGGGCCACGTGAGATTCTCCCCTAAGTTTAGGACAGGTGGAAGAGACTGATTGAAGAAATTGATAAGAGCATGCTTTTCCAGGCGGGAGATAGAAGTGCTCAGCAATTGTGCCAAGAAGGCAGGTTGTAGAGAAACAAACTGTGTTTGATCTGAAGAGTCAAGGGTCTCAGGAAGGGGCTGATAGTGCAAATACCTCCCAGAGCTAAAGGTGGATAGAGCAAAGGGAAAGCCAGGAGTGGCTGGTAGCACAGCCAATCCTGCAGTATCATTAAAACTACACACAACAATAGCCACTAAAATTAGGAACAGGATGAGACTGCTGACTCTCTCCATATCTATCCAATATAGTACTTGAAAGTCTAGCTAGAGTAATAAAACAACTAAAGAAGATTAAGGAGATATAAACTGGAAGTGAAGAAATCAAAGATATATAGTATAACAGATGATATGATACTATACATAATTGAATCCTAGAATCCTGCCAGAAAACTCCTACAGCTACTAAACTCACTCAGCAAAGTGATTGGGTGCAGCACTGACTAAGGTACAAAAATGAGTGGACCTTCATACAAATAATAAACAGGCTGAGAAAGAAATCAGGGAAACAGCACTCTTCATGTTAGCCAAAAATATTACAAAATACCTTGGAATAACACTAGAGTACCTGTCATTCCTATAAAAAGTCAATATGGTAGTTTATTTCTTTAATATATTTTTGGTTGCTTTCAAAAATGTTGACAAAGCTAAAATATAAAGGCCTCAGTGATCAACCTTTTAATTTGTCACAAATTTGTGTGACATTCACTATCCAAATCCATAAAATCTGCATTCTCTTACAATATGTATCTACTAATACAAAGCATCTTTAGATTTATTAGAAACAAAATTCTAGAAGCAAAGAGGGTTTTTTCAAACAGAATTTTTAAGATTAATTTAGGGATTCAGATAATGTAAAATTTGTGGATATAAATAGGAACTCTAGTCAGAATTCCAATGAGATACTTCCATATCTGTACATATTTAGGCATTATTTATCATAACTTAAATATAAGTTCAGCTTAGATCACCATCTACAGAATTTTAAAATGTTAAAAATATGGTATACTCACAAATAATGAAAGTTTATTCACCCTTAAAGATAAGTGAAATTATGAAATTTAAATAAAAATGCATGAAACAGGAGATTGTTAAGCATAATGAGCCAGACTCAAAGACAAATCCCAATTTACCCAAAATGCAGAAAATATATTTGCACGCACAATACCAATCTATACATATAGAGGTCTGTTCTACTTTCATAGCATATGTGTATACACAATTTGCATGGAATAATGGAAACAACAATAAGGCACAATAATTTCTATGCATGAAAATATCATATTGAGACCATTATTTTGTACATCATCTCAAATTTATGAAGATTTAATTAAAGTAAAAGAAGTAAGCCAAAAGAGAAATACACAGATGAAGAAAAGCAGTTTTCATCCTTCTGTCAAAATAGGAACCCACACACTAAGGACCACAACACTAAGGAAAATTTCCAATGATCTGCATCATGTATAGCCTGCACGTTGTTTGTAGAGAAACAAGAGCCTTGGTCTTTTATTCTGTTGAGACAGATTTCTAACCAATGTCTAGAGTGAAACTACAAGCCTAGCAGGAAAAGTGATATCAGAATGGCAGTTGCTGCAAGATCAATAACTATCCCCAAAACACAGTAAATAATTGTTGATTGATAGAGTGATTGATTGATAAGACAAAAGCAGTACAAAACAGAATTGGAAGAGGTGTCATTAATGCTGAAACTAAATCAATTCACCATAGGATCTGGAAGAGACTTGGAGGCCAAAGCTTAGGGTTAGACAAGAGAAAATGACAGAGTGTGATGCGGAAATTTCTGGGTTTTGTGGAGACTCATTTGTATCATATGATGATTTTCTAGAAGCTGAATTATGAGAAGAGGTTTGCTGTAAAGAAAATGTGGTATTTTTCTAGAAGCTGTCTTATTAAAGAGTATGTGATTCTTTGCTGGAGCAGACTATTGAGAGGATGTGCAATGTTTGGAAAGCATATAAGGGTAACCTAACAGGAAGTGGATTACTCTCTGGCATTGGTTTGCCTTGTTAGTATTCTTTAGGCTTTGCTGGTCTTTACTGAGAACACTGTGTGCCTTGTGGGTCTTCATTAGATTTGCTTTCTTCGCTGATCTTCACATCATGACTTCATAGAGAGAAATGTACCAAATAATATTTTGTTGTGTTCTGGCTGCTCCTTGCCACTTCAGTGGACTTGTACTGATAGGCAGAACCACATGATTTCTGGTGAATAGAACTACTGCTGCTGATTCATGTTTGGTGGTTACCAAGTGGACTAGAAGGCCTCTGCTGATTTGTGTTTTGTGTAAGTTTAGTGGATTGGATCACTGACAACGAAGACTGGAATGGCACAAAATAACTACATTTAAACATGTCCATGTCTACTTCCCCCTTATCCTAACACCCTTTCTTCTCCACCTACCTTTGGTTAGTGGGCTATCAGGGAGGTTGAAGCATTTAAGAACCCTTATTACAGTAGGTTTTTAAAAAATCTAAGTCTACAGGTTGTGCCCCAATTGGTTTAGGCATTATAGGTAACTCTGTTTCTAATATAGTACAGGAAAAGACAGGTTTTGATGGGGTAGCATCAAAGGAGGTTAGCAAAATAGGAGCTTCTCCTATTGGGTGATCATCTGTCTTACTCCCAGAGGAGGTTTTTTTGGTTTTGCTTCATAGTCTTCATGTATACTATTTAAAAAAATAGTTTTGGGGAAAAGCTGAAAATTCTTTTGTGTTAGAGATGATTGTATAGTTGGCTATGCATTTAGAGAGTTTGTGGATAGAGGTAGAAGTGATTGTAAAGCAAAAAGAGCCAATGGGAGGAAAACAACAAGGTTCAAGCTTGGTGTCTGAGACCAGAAAGTTACTGCACAATTAAAGCAGGAAGCAAACCAGGTTGGAAGGTAAACTACTGTACCACCCTGTTCCAAGCACTGTCACTGCCAGGTGCCAGAGCACATCCATGAGACATGGGGCCAGGAAGGGCAGAAGGCAGTACAACAGGTTAGTGTCCAGCCAAATGATTTAACAAATATTTTGCTTCAGGATACACAAGTACCTACAGACTGTGAAATCTTTGTGCAGCATATGCCTGCTAACCATGATGCTCATACTTTTAATGAGGTGACCTGGCATCTGATAGAAATGCTAGATCTAAAGCTTTTTCAAGAAGCTATTGAATTTTATAGTTTGCATTCTTTATTTCTGAAAGAAATGTTAGGTAACTGGGCTACACATCATAGTGGTACTTTTCAGTATTTAAAGGGATTGGTATCAACTCTACTAGAAGCTTGTCAACAGTTTCAATGGTTATAGTGGTTGAATAATGAAAAACACATAAAGAACAATATTATTTAATGAGAAGGATAAATGTTACTAAGCACCAGTTGCTTGGTGAAAGGCATTATGCTTATGTACAAGAATAAATCTAATCTGATGATGTTGTAATTGAATGATGTCATGCTGCAGTTTTTAGAGCTTTGTATATGATTGAGGAGTCTGGGGAAGAATATGTCTCATTTATTAAGTTAATACTTGCTTCTGCAGAAACCTTTACTAACTCCTGAAAGAGACTGAGGTCAGCTAGAAATAGAGCCACATCAGACCATAAAACCAGAATGTCATTGATAGAAATATTGGCATTTGAAAATGAAAATATTGAAAGTGAGAGAACAATCAGATCATTGAAAACACAAAGAGCCCAAATAGATAAGAGAGACAACTGTTACTGATATTCAGAAGCATAATGGCAATGTCATAGGGAAAATCATACCTAGAAATCTGAGGAATAAAAATGCCTGATGCTTTAATTGTTGTGAATTTTGTCATTTCCAAGAAATTGTAAGGCTAGAAAATTCAAAATAACAGGTACTTTGACTCTAGAGGATGAAGCAGGTTTTGGCTGCAATGAACCACAACAGCTTCCAGAATATTGTAGTCACTATGGAAAGAGAAAATATTGCTCAAAGGATTGAAGGTCCAAGAGGGAAATAGGAGGTAACCTTTTGCCTTCCACAAACGAAAAGGAGGTCCTGTCATTCTGAGACCCCCACAACAAACAATACAAGCTGTATTCCTTTGGTCAGCCAGGTGATCCTAAGTAGACAAGCAAATCAAACTCAGTACTTCTGGTATTATACATGCTATGGAAGGAGTGCAGCTTTGGATCTAGGCACTAAGACCCTTTTTACACTATCCCCAAAAGTTGAATATTAAAGTTACCCATCTGTGTTTATGGTCCTTTACCTTCAGAGAGAGTAGGAATAATCTTGAGAAGAAGGATTTATTGTGCACCCAGATATAGTCGATAGGGATAGCAAAGAAGAAATAAAAATCATGGCATATGTTTAAGGAGAGATGAAAATTGATGCAGGGGATAGAATTATTCAATTGTTGTTACTTTCTTATATCAAGGCCAAGTCTGCTCCAGTAGAAAGAACAGAGGTTTTTTAGGTGTACTGGAAAATGTGTATTCTGGAAAACAGTGGTTACTTACTACAGACCAAAATTAATGATACAAATGAATGGTGTTGACATTGAAGTTTTGGTAAATATAGAAGCTGATATTAGTATACTTTCATAAAATTCACGGAATCCAGAATGGCCCCTTCAGAAGGCTTACATACAGTTAATAGGAATTGGTAAATTATCACAAATTAGACAAATCATCTGATGGATTACCTGTGTGGGACCAGAAGGGCAAACAGAAAATTTGAGAACATACGTGACTGATGTACCCATAAATTTATAAATATTTATGTAAAAGAAGGTATCTTTTACAACAATAGAGAACTCAAATCAATGTTCCTGCAATTCTGGGGACAGCAAATGAGGATATTAGGGATAATATGGTAGATGCTGCTGGGGAAGGTATTGATATGGGTGGTTGAGAACAATCATAAGCTGTTTCCACTGTCCAAACGCAGGATATCACAGGAATTGAGTTTCCAAATTTATAAAAAAGTGCCATTACTGACAAACCAAGAGCCTTGCTTTTAAAATGGTGTGATAACCTAGGGAGTAGAACTATGTGAAAGTGTGGCCTTGTTGAAGTAGATGTGTCACTGTGAGAATGAGCTTTAAGACTCTACTCCTAGCTGCCTGGAAGCAAGTATTCTGCTAGGAGTCTTCAGATGATGTAGAACTCTCAGCTCCTCCTATACCATGCCTACCTGGACAGTGCCATGTTCCCACCTTGATGATGCTAGACTGAACCTCCAAACCTGTAAACTATCCCCAATTAAATGTTGTTCTTTATAAAACTTGTCTTGGTTGTGGTGTCTTTTTACAACAGTAAAACCCTAACTATGACCGAAGGTACTAGGAGTGGTTCTAAAGGAGCAGACATATAAGGCTGAATCTTTGAGGGCTGCTCCACATAGGAGAAATTCTTGCCTGCTACTGTAAACCAGGTTATAAGCCTTTGGTTAAATTGGGTACGGTGTCACACAGTTTTAATTCCAGCACACAGAAGGCAAAGGCAAGAAGATTTCTATGAGTTCGAGGTAAGTCTAGTCGATAGAACAAGTTCTAAGCCACCCAAGGCTGCAAGGTGACATCTTGTGTAAAAATAAATGTCTTTTTTATATACCTGTAGCTGGGAGGTCGTAGAACCTATGAGGCAACTGCTCTAATTACTTTTCTTTTATGATATTGTGATAAATACTATGACCAAAAGCAACTTAACAAAGGAAAGATTTATTTTAGCTCACAAGTCCAGGTCAAAGTCGATCAGTAAAGGAAGTCAAGGCAGGAACCTGAAGACAGGTCTGCCTGCTATTCCACACAGCATTACCTCCCACTAAGGAACTCACTTCACAGTAAAAGAAGTATAGCATTCCCTGTGTAGACTGCTGCTTGCTAGCTGGCTCACAGTCCAGCTTATAATCAGCTAGCCTTCTTATATAATTAATGACTACCTACTTAGAGATGGAACTGCCTGCATTGGTCTGGGCCTTCCTACACTGATTAACAATCAAAAGAATATCTCTACAGTGCAATATGGTCCTTGAATTTCCTCAGTTGAGACTGTCTTTTTAAATAATTGTAATCTGTGTCAAGTGGACCTACAAAGCCAACTGGGGCAGCAACCAATGTTTTACTCTATGATCATGTTGTCAAACTGCTTCCTGGATGCTTACTCCAATGGATTACTGTAGCTCTCAGTCTTCTGCAGTGTTCCTTCTGCAGTGGGCAGAAGTCAATGTATGGATTCCTACTTGGTCAAAGTGTTCAGAATAAGTAACTCTTAAATGCTCAGCCCTAACTGAGACATCTATATCAACTGCACCCAATGAGGCTTAGGAAACATCATCAATGAGAGGGCAGAAAGAAATAAGAGCGAGAGAATGAGGAAGAAAGCTGTAAAATGTGCTTTTCTAGATATGACATGGACATTGAACTCATGAACTCAACAGCAGCTGTAGTTAGTTACACAAGACCTCATAACCTTAAAGCAGTCAACACTCTAGCATAGACAGGGAGAGGCTCATAAGGTCTAGTTCCAACTGAATAGCTTATTGGCAGTTTATGGATGCTATGTGACAGAGTCAGGTGCTTTCCCACAGAGGTGTGGCCAGTTGTAGGTCTCCTATGACACAGAGAATAGCCCCATACCCATATAGACAGCACTAGATGAACTCAGTTGATTATGAAAAAAGAAAGGGAGTGACATGAAGATGGGAAAGAACCTGTATGGGGTATGTGAGTAGGGATAAGTGTGTGTGTGTGTGTGTGTGTGTGTGTGTGTGTGTGTGTACAACCAAGATACATTATATGAATGTATGAAATCTCAAAGAATAAATTTTAAAAGCTTTGCAAATAAAATAGCTAAAGTATTTTGACACACACACACACACAAGAATGTGGAGATGGTTTAATAATTTACCAGCTCCTTCAACTACTGGAACCTCTCCAGATAATCTATTTCCTGGGAGTTTGCTGAATATTGAAGGACCATGGTAGAAACTATATTTTCAAACTTAAAGAAGCTAATACCTTTGATTATCTTGCTACATTATTTGTAAATGGTGATGAATTAGGTTATCCAATGTGCCAAAATATCTACAAGTTGGTGGAAAATTGGAAAGTGATTTTACTAGATTGTTGTTCTTACTATCTCTGGAAAAATTGATGAAGGAAACCAATCAGTTGTATACTAAAATAGAATGTCTCCTGATGCAAATAAAAAATCTTAAGGTTTCTAAATGAGCCCTTGAAGAGAATCTTCTCTACAGCAGCCAAGCTTAGGCAGTGAAGGAGTTGGAAAACACAAACCGGTGATAAAATAATAGAACAAGAGGGCCATGTTCTAGCCCCAGAAAGCAACAGCACCCAGAAGCTTTGGCCACATGACTCTGGCTTTAGAGTCCAGAATAGAAGGGACTATTGGAACAATTGATGCTGGGTAGCTGGAGCTAAAATATTAGCAGTGATTAAGAAGAGACCAGCATTCCTGAGGTGAAGTCTTCTGGGAAGTGTTTTTTGAGAGCACAAAGAAGCTGTGATCCAGAGATAGACAAGGTTGTACCTCCTGCAACACCTGTACTTGGTTATGTGTAAGAGTCACCCAGATGAAACTGGTTTTGAAGCATGAAGATCAGCTGAGGCTTGGCACTGTGAGAGGTCCTGGAAGGCCATTGGTGATGGAAGGCTTCAATTGAAGTTGACAGCCCAGGACTGAAGGAGACATCTAAAGGATTTGAGACTTGGCACCATGAAGACAGCCTATGAGAGGATATTGGTGAAGCTTAGTTGCAGTAAAAGACCCCAGTGTATTGGAGATACCAGTACCATGCGTGATCACCAAGAACATCAGCAGCAGTGGAGTGGATCAACCTGAGCTTAGAGTGCTGCAGAGGGCAGATCTGGAGACATGATACCAGTCCTTTGATGGAGCCCAGAAGATCATTTGTGGATCCCAGACAGTGAAAGAAGTAATATTTGAAATTGCCTTGGAGACCCAAATATGTTAAAGATGCCAGAGCCAAGGGATACCTGTCAATGAAAGCTACTAACAGGTAGTGGAACCAGCCCAGGGGAAAGAAGATTGTTGCAGTCAACAAAGATGACAAAAGAGTGGAGATCTGAAGACCACTTGATCTCAGACATGGAGATGTTTGGAGTTTGCCCAGCTGGTTTCCTGTCTTGCCTTGGGGACTGATTATAGTTCAGTGATTAGATGAATCTCAGAAGAGACTTTGATCATAGAACTTTTAACATTATTGAGACTACTATAGACTATGGGAACTTTGAAAGTTGGATGGTATGGTCCTCATAGACTCATGTGTTTGAACAATCCTGTTGGAGTCAGGGAGTGGAATGTGGTGGTTTATATATGCTTGGCCCAGGGAATTGCACTATTAGGAGGTGTGGCATTGTTGGAGTAGGTGTATCACTGTGGGCATGGGCTTTAAGACCCTACTCCTAGTAGCCTGTAAGTTAGTCTTCCACTAGCAGCTTTCAGATGAAGTTGTAAAACTCTCAGCTCCTCCTGTACCATGCTTATCTGGATGCTGCCATGTTCCTACCTTGATGATACTGGACTGAGTTTCTGCAAGTGTAAGCCAAGTACAATTAAATGTTGTCCTTTATAAGCCTTACCTTGGCCATAGTGTGTGTTTTTATAGCAGTAAAACTATAACTAAGACAAATGGTTATCAAACATACCTGTATGGAAAGAGCAATGACTCATAACAAAGAAAAATTGCAGGCATCGGCACAAATACTACAAGAGCAACTGGAGGCTCAACATATAGAAGTGTCTATGCACCTATGAAATTTCTTTGTGTTTGTTGTAAAAATAAATAAATAAATAAATAAATAAATAATCAGGAAAATGAGGGATAATAACAGATTTAAGAGTAGTGAGTAATGATATGCAGTCACTGATAAGGGGATATTAACCCAGAATCTCGGAATACCCTAGACACAATTCGCATATCAATAGATTTCTAAGAAGATGGAAGGAGAGACCCCTGGTCCTGGAAAGACTGGATGTAGGGGAATACCAGGACAGAGAAGCGAGAGGGGGTTGAATGGGGAAAAGAGGGAGGGAAGGGGGCTTATAGGACTTTCGGGGAGGGAGGAAACGGGAAAGGGGAAATGATTTTGAATGTAAATAAAAAAACTTAGAAAATAAAATTTAAAAAAAAGAGTAGTGAGTAAGGTAATTCAACCAATGGATTCTTTACAGCCTGGACTTCCTTTAACTTCTTGTTATCAAGATCTTGGCCTAAAGTAATAATTGACATAAAAGATTGCTTTATCACAATGCCCTTTCATTGGTCTTTGCTGAGGATGTTGTTTGCCTTGCTGCTCTTCATTACTATTGGTTTCATTGCTGATCACTTGTTGTGACTTCATAGAAAGAAATGCACCAAAGAATCTCTGGTTGTGTTCCTGCTGCTTCTTGACACTTCAATGAAATTGTACTCATCAACAGAGCCTCATAGTTTCTTCTGGGTAGAACTGCTACTGCATATTTGTGTTGTGTCATTGCCTAGTAGACTGGAATGCCTCTGATGATTTCTACTTTGTGTAAGGCTAGTGTACTGGACTCCTGACAACAAGGATTGGAATTACACCAAGAACTTCTAAACAGGTCCATGTCACCCCTTTTGTCCTCATAAACTTTCTTCTTCACCTAACTTTGCTTGGTGGGCTATAAGGGAGGTTGAAGCATTTAAGATCCCTTATTAAAGTAGGTTTTAAAATACTTTTGAACATATGAGTGATTGAAATAGTGATCATGGTTAAAATAGTGACAAGAAAATGTTTGGCCCTATTTAAAATATAAGAAATGTAGGCTCAAGAGAGAGAGAAATGGATATCTTCCTATTTACCTGTGAATTCATTGTTTAATATCAGTTTTGTTCTGATATCTTTCTTCCTATAATTCATAGAAAACAGAAGATGCCCAGAACAAAGCTCATTTAGCAAGTGTCAGAAAGGAGCAATATGTAAACTTGTGTGAGTACTTTCATCTTCTAGTTCACAGCCAAAGTCCTTCAGTACAAAGTCAAGTAAGAACTCTAACAGTGAAACAGAACAGCGTATTTTTATCAAAGACACTACCTACCAGGTCTTTACCTGGTGCCCCAATTATTATGGACAATTACTATGGATATTCCTTGTCAGTTAAGAGTATTCTATTCCTTAAAGGGCTCATCTTTCATTAAAAAAAATACATCACAAGTCTAGAAGTATACTAGAAAGAAGCCATATTTTCTCTATCCACCATAATATCTTCAGACACTTCATGACGACCTTTATATAAGTGCTCAAATGACAATAGCCTATCAAAAAATAATGGCCACTTTAAGTTCTGGGAACTAAAACCTCACAATAATGGTTCTGCTAACAGTCTCTTCACCTGAGAAACACTCTTTATAATTCCAATAACTTCTGAAACTAGAAGATTCTACATGCTTGAATGTGCCACATCCTTAGATAGATCCTTAAGGATCATCTTGTGGGACACATATGGTACACTGTTCTTTGTTCACAGATGGTATGTTGAATATAATTATTATTTAGGAAAGAAATTTTCAGATAGTAAAGGGTTTTATTTCTACGGCAACTAGCTCATAAAAGAGATGAGATGAAATTCAATCAACTTTCAGCATCTTAGAGTATGTAATAAATGAGGAAAATGAGAAACATCCTGTGACTTGTATGTTTTCTAAAAAAAAAAAACTACTTCCTATAGTTAACAAAAGGAAATGTCTGAGATATGTAATAAGAGAGTTCAACATGACATTTGTGTATTTACATAAAAACAGCAAATAAAACATTTTGCCATTTAAATAATTTTTAAATTATTTACAGGTCTGTATCTATTCTATAGCACACATTTCATTCTCATTCATTGTTACTTTATAAGTCTTAATTCTCTGTCATGATTCAAGCCTACTAGGATGTAAACCTCATACATGCCATAGAAGGTGTGCCTCTTTCTCCATGAAGTCATTTAAAGCTCAGAAATTGGAAAAAGTTATGTTAGCTCAAAATAAAAATTACAGCAGAAGACTCTGCACACATATTTAGCTTGCAATTAGATGTCTTTGCTGCATTTCATTTGAACTTTTTTCTTTGCTAGATGCTTCTCTTGATTTACTGTGTTGATCATTGTTAAATCACTAGTACACACACCAGTATCAATGCCTTCTGATAGCTTTCCATGGGAAGAACATAGTCCTCAGCTCTACCAAAAGCACCATCCCCTGTCTCCCTCTTCTTCATAGCATAGAAGGAGATTCCAGGTTTGCCATGTTCCTCTCAAAATAGTAACTCAGCCCCAGCATCCCATAGTTTTCCCCATGTATTCTTGCCCAGAGATTCTGCATGTGACTGACATGATCCTTGGCATATGGTACATATTAGCTTTGAAAAAGACTGCAAGTATCAGTTGTGATTTCTCTAAGAGGGAGACATTATCCATTCTTGTCTTAGATGGGGTTAGAAAAGAGAGGCCATGACCTCAGTGAGTAGTCTATGGTGAGTCATATTGTCTATGTTATTTTTAGAGTTCTGTGCCCCTTATATTTGTGAGAAGGCTAAAGTGATATACACATGAAATCCAGTTTGTGAAACATAGCATAAATAGACACGCATAAAGTGCTCTAGAAGGCAGTCAAGGGGATAAAAGTTTAGAGAGATCAATCCTCATGATTGAGATCATTGGGTGTCTTTGTCTTCTTTGTTTTTAAGAGTACATCTCTTTCTAGTGAAGGCTGCTTCAAACAAATTTAAATACAGTCTATATAAGCTTCACACTCACATAACCTTTAGCCATCCTCCCACAACCCACCATGTTCTTGGGTACAGGTACAAACAAGTATAAAAAACTATGGTGGGCAGAGTCCAGGTGATTTATATAGAACTGGATTTAGGAGGTTAGGGAATGTCATCATGGCATTTTCTTCCTTCATCAGCTTTCTCCTGACTTTTCAGACCTTCATACCCTGCACCTTCCTATGTACTCATGCTGCTTGAGAGCACATTCTGTTCACGTCCTTTATTCTCCTACAAGCATCACAATAAAATGCTAATAAATTATCAATAAAAGAGAATGAAATTACTGTTTGCAAGCTCCATTTTACCGAAGAATACACTAATCATAATTCTTGGTTTCATACTGTATTGTTATAAAGTGCATTTTTACCAAAACATTAAACTTTAATTAAGTGAGAAGTTATATTCCACATTGAAGACAGATGTCTCATAACTTTCTTGGTCCTAATTAGCACTCTTTACTGTGTTAGATAAGGGCTTGGTAGACAGGAAGGGAGGAGTACAGATAGCTGTTATCATGATATGCTCCAAGATGGAACCCCCAAATAGTCATCACCTAAGGTCAGAAATCTGAAGCACAAGAGGCAGTAAATAAAAATGGTTTGTCCTGATCCCACATTCTGTGAAGCAGATACATATCTGTAACTTATAATCAGAAACTCTGAAATATCACCTAATCACAATAATGCTTCCTTTAATAGGTATGTATATTTTTACACTGAGTGAATCATTGGGACAAAATGTCTCACACACAATATTACTTCATTCTATTAAGTATGGGTAGGACTGTTATGTTCCAAAAGTGTTAATTTGTATTTCAAGTTTACAGGAGTCAAGGGTCATATATATATGCTTGTTCCTCATCAAATATTTTATTTTTCTCTTAAAACACAAAGCCATCCAATGTCTAACCCAAAACAATTTACAGACTACAGTGGTTTGAACTAGATTGTCATCCAAAAATATTTTCCCAGAGAGTAGAACATTAAAGGAATAAAATTGTCAATAACCTGAACTGTTGGGCAGTGGAAGCAGACTTAGTCAACTTTAGAAGAGAGAAATATCAACAGAACAATTATGTTGAGCCATTTGATATAATAAAATTTCAATTGAATCTTTCTTGGATTGAGTCATTGATATTTCCTTTCTCACATAAAAATCTGTATCAAATTTTGTCTTATGGACACTTGTATTTCATGTGTAAAGTTAAATATAAGCAAAGACCCTTTTAAGGGGTCTTGTTTCAGCTGAAAACAAGACAGGGCCACAAGGACTTGGTAAACAGATATAGCCCAGCTACGGACTGGGCAAAGAGACAACATTACATATTACTGTCACTTGACTTTAGATTGGAGGACTCTGGACAAATGCAATGAGATAAAAGTACACACATAAAGACACATGCAAGCACTTAATGTGCTTGGCTAAAGCAGTTTTGTTACTTGATTCTGTTCCAGCTGCCTGTTGAGAAGGAACTTTTCACAACAATTCTGGCATTAAATAAAATATTCATGGGTCATTAAGAATTGGTATTTTATCTCTGGCTCACATACGCAATTCCTGTTCTTTTTTAATACTAGAACTGATCTTATTTTTCTTCTCATAATGTGATTCATGTGTCACTATGCACACACACACGCACACACACACACGCACACACACACACGCACACACACACACACGCACACACACACACGCACACACACACACATGCACACACACACATACACTCCTTCTTATTAGTAGTTTCAAAATATCTACTTGTCTCTTGGATAGGGGAGGAGTTATGAAGCTGAAGACTTTTGACAACTGAAGGGTACAGATGTAGGGAGAGTCAGTTTTTTTCAACAGGTGGAAACTAGTATTTTGTTCATGGGCCAGCACATGGCCCTACATGCAAGCCCATAAGAACAGCACAGATTGGACTCAGTAGGCAATGGATACCAGATATGAAGTTGGGTGGCACGTGGAGGAAGGTATGGGAAGAGTTTGAAGGATAATGGAGGTTGATATGGTCAAAAGACACAGTATACATGTAAGAAATTACCAAACAATGGATTTTTAAGACACACACAAACCAAAATTTAGAAATAAAACAAGTAAAATGCCACGGGCAATGAAATGGCTCAGCAGGAAAAGGCAGTTGCTGTACAAACCTAGACAGAAGATACTGATCCCCAAAACCCATGCAAAAAGTCAGAAGCAAAACTACAATGCAGAAAACCCCAACAAAAATATATGCAGAAATAGGATGCTGGTACAAATTTTATTGTTAAGTTAGGCAGTCTCAATGAGACAACATGGAAGAAACACTGAATGACCATACCTCAAAAAGTGTAAGTCAAAAATTGATCCTGAGGGTTAGACATATCTTCTCCCACTGAGGCCAGACCAGAGGACTGAGGCAGTCTTCTGCCGTATATGTGTCAGGGGCCTCATATCAGCTGGTATATGTTGCCTGGTTGGTTGCTCAGTGTCTGAGAGATCTCTGGTGTCCAGATTAGTTGAGACTGCTGGTCTTCTATGGGGTCATCCTCCTCCTCAGCTTCTTCCATCCTTTCCCTAATTAAACCACAGGGGTCCCCGATTTCAGTCTGGTGGTTGGGTTTAAGTATCTGCATATGTCTTTCAGCTTCTTGTTGGGCCTCTGCTCCTGGATGTGTCTAAATATCTGGAAAGTAAAGCTGCAACTGGGGTGTGGGCTGTGTGGGTATGAATCCAGAGCCTAGACTGTGTGGGTATGGATCCAGAGCCTAGGCTCTGCTTCCAACAGAGGTGGAAACTGAACTACACAATATTTTTAAATACTTCAGAGGGTTCAAAAATAGTGCTGAGGTGCATCATGACTCTAAGAAAGAAACAGAAAACTGTTACCTGTGTCACATAAGAACAAAGTTTCTCATTTCTTGCTTGTTATTTCTAAAGGCTGTTTGAGTATTGGAAAGAATAGGAATTCAAGGTCAATACCTAAATATAATGAAAACCATGTATAGCAAATCAACAGCCAATATCAAAGTAAATATAGAGATACTTGAAAACAATCTCACTAAAATCATGGACAAGACAAGGATGCCCACACTCCCCATATATATATTCATTACTTGAAGTTTGAGCTAGAGTGAGAATACAACAAAAGAAGATCAAGGGGATACAAATAGGCAAAGAAGAAGTTAAGGTATCATTATTTGTAGATGATATTATAGTATTTATAAGTGACCCCAAAGTTTTACCAGAGAATGTCCACCACAGCTCATAAACACCTTCAGCAAAGCAGATGAATATAAAATTAACTCAAAAAAATCAGTAGCCTTCCTTTATGTGAATGAGAAAAGAGCTGAGAAAGAAAGTAGGGAAACAACACCCTTTACAATAGTCACAAATAATATAAAATACCTTGGCATAAATAACCAAACAAGTAAAAGATCTGTATGAAAGGAACTTCGAGACTCTCAAGAAAGAAATCGAAGAAGACCTCAGAAAATGGAGAGATCTCCCATGCTCATGGATTGGTAGGATTAACATAGTAAAAATGTCTATCCAACCAAAAGCAATCTACAGATTCAACACAATCACCATCAATATTCCAATACAATTCTTCAAAGACATGGAAAAAACAATTCTCAATTTCATATGGAAAAACAAAAAACTCAGGATAGCAAAATCAATTCTTAACAATAAAATAAAATCTCAGGGAATGCCCATCCCTGACCTCAAGATGTATGACAGAACAATAGTGATCGAAACTGTATGTTATTGGTACAGAGATAGGCAAGTCAATCAATGGAATAGAATAAAAGACACAGAAATAAACCCACACACTTACAGACGCTTGATCTTTGACAAAGATGCCAAAAATATACAATGGATAAAAGAAAGCATCTTCAATAAATGGTGCTGGTCTAACTGGCTGTCTGTATACAGAAAAATGAAGAGATCCACATTTGTCACCTTGTACAAAGATCAAGGTTCATGTGGATCAAGAACCTCGACATAAAAGTAGATACACTGAATCTAATAGAAGAGAATGTGGTAAAGTTCCTCATACTCATTTTTGTAGGAGTAGATTTCCTAAAGATAACTCCAATGGGTCATGCTCTAAGAGCAAGAACTGATAAATGGGACCTCATAAAACTGAAAAGCTTTTGTAAGGTAAAGGACGTAGTCAATAGGACAAATTTAAATATGGTGGAAAATCTTCACTAATATCTCCCATCCAATAGAGGGTGAATATCCAAAATATATAAAAAAACTCAAGAAGCTAACCTCCAAAAAAATCAAACAACCAAATTAAAAGAAAACTAGGGTAGAGAGCTAGACAGAATTCACAACACAGGAATCTCAAATGGTCTATAAGCACTTAAAGAAATGCTGGAAGTCCTTATTCATCAGAGAAAAGCAAATCAAAACAACTATGAGATTTCACCTTACACCAATCAGAATGATTACAGTCAAATCCTCAGGTGACAGCACATTTTGGCGAGGATGTGGAGAAAGAGAAAGACTCCTCCATTGCTGGTGTGATTGCAAGCTGTTATAACCACTTTGCAAATAAAACTGTAGGTTCCTCAGAAAATTAGAGATAGATCTACCTGAAGACACAGCTATATCATTCTTGGGCATATACCCAAAAGATGCCCTAGCATGCCACAGGGGCATGTCTTTCTCTATGTTTAAAGCAGCCTTATCTGTGATAGCCAGAAGCTGGAAACAACCCACATGTCCCACACAATATATCCTCATAAGAATGGATACAGAAAAATGTGGTTCATTTACACAATTGAATACCATTTAGCTATTAAGAACAAGGGCATCATGAGTTTTGCAGGCAAATGGATGGAACTAGAAAATATCATCCTGAGTGAGGTAACTCAGACCCAAAAGGACATGCATTGTATGTACTCACTAATAAATGGATATTAGCCAAAAAATGTATAGAATACCCAGGATACAATCCAGAGAACTCAAGAAGGTTAACAAGCCAAAGGGCTCAAGTGAGGATGCTTCAATCCCACTTGAGGGTGAGAAAAAAACAATCACTGAGGGCAGAAGGTGGGATGTTGTTGGGAGAGAGGCAGGTGAGGGTAAGAGGAAAGGTGAACATGATGAGGTACTGGGGGGAAACAGGAGAGAAGACCTAAGGGACATCAAAATGAATGGAAATATACAACCTGGGGGGATAGAAGGTGGAGGGACCCTCTAGAATGTACCAGAGACCTGGGAGATGAGAAACTTTCAGGACTCAAAGGAAGGGAACTTAGATGAAATGCACAATAGTGGGGAGAGGGAACTTATAGAATCTACCTCCAGTAGAATGACAGGGCATCAACTGGAGGGATAGGGTGTCATCCCACAGTCAAAACTCTGACCCAGAATTGTTCCAATCTAAAAGAACTGCAGGGACAAAAATGGAGAAAAGACTGAGGGAAGAGATGTCCAGTGACCAGTCCAACTTGGGATCTATTTCAACGGGAGGCTCCAAGGCCTGATGCTATGATGTGCTAACAGACAGCACCCTAGCATGGGTATTCTCTGAAAGACCCCACAAGAAGTTGACTGAGACAGAAGCAAACACATCCAAACAGTGGACTGAAGTCGGGAACCCCTGTGGTTGAATTAGGGAAAGGCTGGAAGAAGCTGAGGAGTAGACATACATGGAAATGAAAGAAAATATACATGGAAATTCAGAAAGGAAACCAGAATTTGATGCATGTTCACTGGATGTTTACTTAATTTCTTTTTTTCAGATGTTTTATTGATAGAATTTGTAAACAGTTCCTCTTTTAAACATTGTGTGTGCTGTTATCATGCTAATAGTCACAAGTTTTGTGAACTGCCACTTGCCTGAGGACAGGTCCAGTAATCTTCACTGTGTTAAATATCCCTGATCCTCACAGGTTCTGGTAGACTCCATTTGCTCACCATTTGCTAAGACTAAAAGCAAACTGAGCACCATGAGTCTGAGCCTGTGTCTTCTCCTGACAACTCTGGTTGTTTGCTGCAATGAAGGTGAGTATTATTCATGAGTAATTCAGCCACAGCTCTTGGTAAGTTCACCTCTTTGAACAGTTGGTAAGTTGATGTATGACAAGTTTGAGGTTATGAAAAGACTAATAATGTAAAATTTCTCTCTAACTATTTTATTATACTAAAAAATAGCCCAGAGACATTCAACTAATTTTCACCTACTTAGGAAGCTTGATGGTGGAGACTGGAGGTAAATACCAAAGAGGCAATTATGAGCAAAGGTTAGAAAATATTTTTTATTAAAGGGATTCTGTTTGTTGTATAATTTTTTACTTTATTGTATTTGGGATGGTGACCTGAGATAACTTTATGTTCCTAACAGTCAATATTCTCCAAATGTGTGACCAATAAATCCTCAAATCTGTCAACTAGACGACGAAGGCTTGTATAGTCTGATCAGTTACTTGGGGGTCTGACTAATAACAGTAATAGAAATAGTATTGTCACTACCAGTAAAATGTCTGTTTTTCTTTAATTAATGAATATTTCTACAAATTGACCCAACTTTCAAGGGAAATTACTCTCCCTTTCTTTTCTAAATCTCCCCGTCTGCCTAGCTACTCCTCATCCTATAGCCAAAACATTTCCCTACAGTCTTATGTAATGTACTTAAGGCTCACACCAGACTCTGTTTGGCACCTCCTAGGTACAGTAAATATTGACTTGTCTTTAAGAAAACGGGCTCTGGTGGCACATCCCTATGACCCAAGCTAGGTAAGGTTGAAATATGTGGAACTGGAATCTGAGCCTACCCCAGGCAATATCTGAAGCTTTTTTTCTTATATTTTGTTTGTTTTATTTCTTAAAAGCCTTGAAGGGAGTGCGGAACCTATACTAGGAAAGTTAATTTCTTTAGTTCTACATGGATATACATCATAAATCTTTAGAATCCATAAGCCCTCCTTAGGAGTGAATATAAGCATCATTGTATAAAAGCAAAGCTTTGTCCAGCTTCCTAGATGTGCTCTGGTGTGCATCAAAACTGCTCAACTCTTATTACTTTAGTTTTTTTATCTAGAACTGGACCAGAGGTCATGACCTAATTCTGTCAAATTTAAAATGTCACCTCTATAAGCATAAGTAATCTACTTGCTTTTAACATTTCCTGTTTTCTGTAAAATTCTAATTCTGTTATTCATGTCATATTGGATGATGCAAAATTCCTTTTTGCAACTATCCACGACTTATAAAAATGCCGCTGAAGATACAGTGAACCAGCAAACTTTTAATGCTAGAAAAGGGAATTTTAGGAAGCCATAGAAGCTATGAGAGTAGTGGAAATGGAGTAAAATACAGAAACAGAAAGTCACCAATAATTTTTCTATAGTCCCTTTCTGTATAATCTTGGGGAATTCATGCAGTTTTGCATCAGCTCAGTCACAAGAGTGGGCCACAATATCCTGAGAATCATATCCAGTCTGAAGTATCAACTCAGACAGGTTACTACAAAATGAAATGAAAAGTAGCTGGGTGGTAGCACATGCCTTTAATCCTAGCACTCTGGGAGGAGAGACCTGCAAATCTGAGTTTGTACCTTGAGACCAGCCTTGATCTAGAACGTGAGTTCAAGAACAGCCAGGGCTACACAGAGAAACCCTGACTCCAAAATCAAAACAAAACAAAAAAAAACAACAAAATAATTTTGATTAACTGAACTCTTTCTCTTTCTCCTTACACTTTTCAGTTAATGCTGAAAAGGTCTGTGAAGCTATTGCACATGAAATGATGTCCTTCATACTAAAGACTAAGGAAGAGCTGAGGAAAGAACTTGAGCAATATGATGTGCCCCCAGAGGTTGTTGAAGCAAAACTGGAAGTAAAGACATGTGCAGACCAGATGAGCGATGGAGACAGATTTCAAGTAGCTTTAACATTGGTATGTTCGTTTTGCTTTACACTTTCAGAAGGGAAAATATGGAGTTAACCTGACATACTGTCAGGAACACATGGATGGGGTGAACCATGGGACATTAATGATATCTTGTTTCAGGGATACACTGATGACCTGAGTTCAGTTGTAAACATTGCCTGGGGCAATGCCTCCTTCTAGAGTTTCACCTTAGATGCAACACTTCTATGGTATCCCAACAAGCACAAATAGAGTCCTATAAAAGGAGGATTCAAGTCTATCTTTATTATCACACTGCTGGGGACTTTGCTTAAGCTATCATCTGTATAATAAATGGACATTAACTCTATTTAATACTTTGGGGAATGCTTGTAAGAAAAATCCCACAGAAGGGAGGAAGGAAGGTGGTGACAACTGCCTTAGGAGCAAAGTGTTGTTAGGATGCTTTGTTCTGCCAACTTTGTTGGCCCTGTCAGGACCCGATGAACATCCTGTTTCCAATACTTCTTATCAACTTCTGCCCTGGGTCTCCCTTGGTTATCCCACTGGAAGGAACGTAGAGGCCCCAATTCTACAACCGGGTAGCGTAGTGGTGGTGCATGCCTTTAATTCCAGCACTTGGGAAGCAGAGGCAGACAGATTTCTGAGTTCAAAGCAAGCCTGGTCTACAGAGTGAGTTCCAGGACAGTCAGGGATAAACAGAAAAACCCTGTCTCGAAAAACCAAAAACCAAAAACAAACAAACAAACAAAAAAACAAAACCACAAGAGGCCACAATTCTACATCATCAGAAAAAGTTATGCCTAGGGATCTGTGACTCACTATATACCTTCTTTACCATAGAGAGATCACCAAGACCTAGAGACCTAAGAAACATTAGAGTCCATTCACTGTGTTCACCTGAATTAGAAAAGAGTTTCCCCTGGTATGCATAATTTAATGTTGTTTCCTTGAGCACTCTTTGCAATTTCCCTTCTATCTTTCCATAGTGCCCTCTCTGAACTCATGGTTTCTTAACTTTTCTTCTCCAGGAACTTCGTGACTTTCCTCATTTTTCTTTTGATTTCTCTTTATTTGCAGGCACAAGTTTTAATGAAATGTGATAGGCAAGAATGGTTAAAATTATATTTTCCTATTATCCAGTGGTTCTGATGGAAGAACTATCTTTACCTACCCAATGTCTTGCACTAATAAATTAAACTTCTTGCAAATTACCATCTGTCTATTTTTTATCCTCAGTCTTGTGTCTTGCACAGAGTGGGTTTTGATTTTAAAAAAAATGTCCATTTTTCAGTGATGGTAATAATTTGCAGAGATAATCTCTATGAACATGAGTATCAAGCCTGAGGCTCTGGGATGAAGAACACATTATTTGGTCAACCATCATCCTACACTGTTATGCAAGTAAGTTTCCCATTTCTGTGGCTATATCAGAAAATTATCAAAGATAATAACAAACATTGGCCTCTTCTGTGGTCACTGTGTTAAACTGTCTCCTTGCTAACCCTGTAAATGACAATTCACTGCCTAAAGCACTCCAACTCAGCATCTTCCCCCATTCAATGTATGATACTACTTATGACAAGCTCCATATTGTGAAAAGAAATCCTTAGATGTCATGAGCTTCATTCCAGTAGATTCACTGTGCTCTCCATTCCTTACTTGAAATGTGATACATCTTTTCAATAATTTAAACATGCTAGCTAGAGTTCTAACCAAAACCACATATTCATTTGTAACTAATGACTTTCCCTCTGTCTCTGAGTATTTGCACATTTTCCCCAGTAGAGCAACCATGGCTTTGTACAACAGAGCACAGGAGAAAAGGAAAGGAAAGGAAAAGAGGGTGTTTTAGAGATGCCTATTGCCTTCTATTCTAAGATATGTAGATATGGAAGATATGTAGTCCATATCTTCCAGTCTGATGGGAGCTTGCAGAGGCAGTCAGGCTACTGTGAGTCCCAAACCACCCTAGTCTATAAAGCAAGTTCTGGACTATGCAGAGATGCATAGCAAGAATCTGTCTCAGAAAGAGGAAAAGAGGAGAGAGAAAGGACCTTGTTACAAAGAGACAATGAGAAGACAGGTGTCAGAAATTCACAAGACAGTGATAGTACCCTTTCAGTGATAGAGCACAGAAAAAGTCTGCAACTTGCAGAAAAGAAACAAATCCCTGGTCACTCCTTCCAAACATTGGATGGAGGTTGGGACACTTATGGAAGAGCTTCAGGAAGGATTGAAGACTCTGAAGGATATAGAAACCTCACAAGAAGACTACAGTTTCAACTAACTTGGACCTCTCAGAGACTAAGACACTAACCAAAGAACAAACATGGGCTGGACCAAGGCTCCCAGCAAAAATGTGGCAGAAAGATACCTTGTCTGGACAGCATATGCTTAATCCTGTAGAGATTTGATGTGCCAGGGTCAGGGGGTTGGGAGAAGGAATACCCTGCAGGATCCCAGCCTCTCAGAGGCAAAGGAGATGGGATAATGGAGGAGAAACTCTGTGAGGGGGTACAGGGAGGAGGGTTATGTTTGGGATGGAAGTAAATTAAGTAATTACATTTAAAAAGTTATGTAAAAAAAGGAAGGAAAGGGAGAAAGTTCCTCTTTACAAAGACAGAAAGAGAAGACTGGTATCAGAAATTCAAAAGGGCAGTGACAGTAGCCTTGAAATGTGAAGAAAAAGATGGCAGTTTGCAAAAAGGAAACCAACCACGGGTGGATAGGTTGAAAACTATGAGATCCTCCCACAAGCTCAACCAAGTACCCTGCTTGCAGTCCTATACTCAGGACAAGTCCAATTCCACACAAGCTTAAAAACCAGTTGCAAGTTAACATGACAGAGAGTGCAGTACCATCTTGAAAGGAAACTCACCATTCAAAACTGACTTATCAGAGAGGCCTGAGATGAGTGACAGATAGAATTCTGGGTAAGTGAATTTAAGTTGTTTATTATAGGAGATAGAACTGGGAAGCATTTGTGGGGAACAGCAGGGACAGACACAGGGTGGCTGAAAACTCAGCTCTCCAGGTGTCTCTGTTTAGGTGGTGAACTGCTTAGGAAAAGGCATCCCTGCATTCAGTGGTTGGGATGAGATCTCATTCCCTGATTAGAACCTTCAGGAGACACTTATTCATCACTGAATTTTATAAATATTTTACTTGTTAAAACCTTTTCTTTCTCATCAAGATATGCTTATTTTATTTACTGAATGGCTGTTCCTCTTTATTTAGGTTTTCTTTATGCACCACATAACCCCCCTTTTATCTTTGTCTTTATAGTTAGTGCCTTGGGAGGTTCTTTTCTTCTATAATTATTACATTGTGTTCATTGTGTTTGCTTGTGGCGATGTATTTTAGTTGCATTAAAACAACCTTTTATTTTTGTTTCTGCATTCTAATGATTATCAAATTTTGGATTGAACTTTCCCAATACTGACATTTTTTCTAGTATCTTCCTCATTTACCTTTGCCGGGATCTTACCCAGCCTAAAAATGGGTTGAAGCTGAACACTGCATCACCTCTGGCCTCTTAATTCTTTTTTACTATTCTGTCCTATAAGGTTAGCTCTTTATTACTGTTCTGTACTTCATTAAACCCTGGAAAACTTAACGCTTATTTACATTATAAACTTACTCTATAATACCCTGTCAAGTAGCAAACATATGCTCTATAGCAGCAGCAGGGAATTCAGTAGAGGATTGAATTTCTAGGGCTCCTTTCTATATTGCTTGGTATCTTCAGCTCTTACTAGCAAGGCAAAAGGAAGACTTGGAGCAATTAATTTCTATTGAACTATGAAAAGAGAGCCACACTCATAGAATAAAGAACTCACTCATTCTGGAAGAAAAATAAGTTCCAACTTTTATTACAGAAAGTAAAAGCTTCTACCTTTGTATTGCTAAATGAAGTAACTCAAATCCGTAAGTAAAAGGCTTTTTCCTATTTGGTAAGAAGAATCCTGCTTTCCTATTAAGAAAGAAACTGTCCACAGTACAGGGAAGTCTGTCTGTTGCTTTTTGCTCTCTCTGAAGTTCTTTCTTCTCTGCTCTCTGTGCTCTATCCTGCCTCACTTCTCCCTCCTCAGCTCTTCAGCTCCTCAACTCTGATAAATTCTTCTTTTGTCTCTTCTCTTTCTCCTCAGCTCTATTATATTCTACTGCCTTTTCTGCTTCTATTTTGTTTCTAATCTGCTTCTCTTCTAATCTCCTTCTGCCTACTTAATGTCATTGCTTCTAGTTTTTGTACTTTTTTAGGAGAATAGGTCACATGGTATTCCAAGTCTCTTTTTACAAAAGTTCCCAAAAAGTTCAAACATAAATTCAAATCATAAATTGAATAAAGATTACAACAGATATGTTTATATGAGTATCCATTAAGCATAGTTATCTAACTGAACACTCATTTTCTAGCTCCACAGGTGTGTTGGGAGTTTAAAACTGTAATTTTTAGGTCTCAGTTTGCAAATCATCTGCCTAGTATTTCATTAGTATCGAAGATTTGTCTAGATAGGTCCAGTCATTATTTTATCTTCTACTCTTACACTTACAGTAAACTATTTATTCCCAGTTTGTGTTCTTTATTCATTTATTTTTACATTGGAGGGACCTGAGGGTATGGGCACCAGCTTGAATAAAGTCTCTGCATTTGCATGCAAGTTCAAGCAGTGGTGTTCTTTGAGGACCCTCAGATCTGAGCATAACACACATATGTGTGTGTACATGCATGTACCTATGTGTGTATTCTCTCACATGCTTATGGGTATCAGAAGACATCATTAGGAGGGTAATTTTCTCATTCTACTAAGTTAACCCAGGGTCTGCCATGTCTGTCCAACAAGCATCCAGGTAATACTCTTGTCTCTGCCACCCACATGACCATAGGAGTGATGAGATTAGAGGTATAAGTTCCTTTATCAGTGGATTTGTGTGAATTTAGGAATCAGATAACAAGGCTTGCATGTTAAGCAATTTTACTCACTGAACAATCTTTCTAGTCTCCTTTAATTTTTCTTTTTTAAAATATAGCCATTGATGATAAGAACATATTGATTATGTGTTTTAAAGTTAAATAAATTCACACCAGTAAAATACACTTATTGAATCTTATGTTCTTTAGTTTTCAGATAATAGTTTTACAACCAGCCCAGAAAGGAATATTCCTTGGCTGGAAAACTGCCTGCTTTCTATCCTAGTGCCTGTGACATGTGAAGATTTTCAAGGCCCTTACTGCAGTCAGTTTTATAAAGGATTCAATAATTAGTAATATAAACTTAAGAATTTTATAAAACCACTATTAGGAATTAAAAAAATCATCTATTTGTATACATAGCATCACTACAAAGTAGTACATTTTTGTTTATCTACAGAAAATCTGCCCAATAGGGTGGGCTAATACCCAGGAATTGTTGTATTAATTTGTTTTTTAATTGGATATTTTCTTTATTTGCATTTCAAATGTTATCCCCTTTTTAGGTCTCCCCTCCAGAACCACCTATCCCATCACCTCTCCCCCGCTCTACCTTCCAGAGCAGTTGTACCAGTTTGCAATCCCACCAGCAATGGAGGAGTCTGCCTCTTTCTCCACATCCTCTTCAACATGTGTTGTCACCTGTGGTTTTGATCTTAGCCATTTTGATTGGTATAAAGTGGAATCTCAGGGTTGTTTTGATTTGCCTTTTCCTGATCACTAAGCACTTTGAAAATTTCTTTAGATGCTTCTCAGCCATTTGAGAATCCTCTGTGGTGAAATCTCTGTTTAGCTCTATATCCCATTTTTTCATTGGAGTGTTTGGCTTTTTGGTGATTAGTTTTTTGTGTTCTTTATGTATTTTGGATATTAGCCCTCTATCAGATTAGAGGTTAGTGAAGATTTTTTTCCCAATCTGTCGGTTGCCAATTTGTATTATTGCCTATTCCCTTTGCCTTACAGAAGCTTTCCAGTTTCATGAGGTCTCATTTATCAATTATTGATCTTAGATCATGAGCCATTGGAGTTCGCTTTGGTAAATTCCCCCGTGTGCCAATGAGTTCAAGGCTCTTTCACACTTTCTCTTCTAATATATTCAGTGTATCTAGTTTTATGTGGAGGTCCTTGATCCACTTGGACTTGAGCTTTGTGCAAGGTGACAAATATGGATCTATTTTCATATTTCTACATAAAGACAGCCAGTTAGACCAGCACCATTTATTGAAAATGCTTTCTTTTTTCTATTGTATATTTTGGCTTCTTTGTCAAAAATCAAGTGTCTGTAAGTGTGTGGTTTTATTTCTGGGTCTTCAATTCTATTCCATTGATTAATATGTCTGTCTCTGTACCAATACCATGCATTATTTATCACTATTCCTCTGTAGTAAATCTTGAGGTCAGGGATGGTGATGCCTGCAGTTGTTTTTTAATTGATAAGAATTGTTTTCTCTATTCTGGGTTTTTTTTTTGCCTTTCCAGTAAAATTTGAGAATTGCTCTTTCCACGTGTTTGAAGATTTGCATTGGTATTTTGATGGGGATTGCACTGAATCTATAGATTGCCTTTGGGAGGATGACCATTATTACTATGCTAATTCTGCCAATCCATGTGCATGGGAGATCTCTCCATTTTCTGTGATCTTCTTTGATTTATTTCTTAAGAGACTTGAAGTTATGGTCATACAGGTCTTTCACTCGTTTGGTTAGAGTTACCCCCCAAGATATTTTATATTATTTTTGGCTATTGTGAAGAAAGTTATTTCCCTAATTTCTTTATCAGCCTGTTTATCATTTGTATAAAGGAAGGCTACTGGTTTATTTGAGTTAATTTTATATCTGGCTACTGTGCTGAAGTTGTTTATCAGCTGAAAAAGTTCTCTGGTAGAAATTTTGGTTTCCCTTATGTATAATATCTGCAAATAGTGATACGTTTATTTCTTCTTTGCCAATTTGTATCTCCTTGATCTCTTTTGTTGTCTCATTGTTTTAGCTAGAACTTTGAGTACTATATTGAAGAGATATGGGGAGAGTGGGCATCCTTGTCTCGTCCCCAATTTCAGTGGTATTGCTTCAAGTATGTCTCCATTTAATTTGATATTGACTGTTGGTTTGCAATAAATTACTTTTATTATGTTTCGGTATGAGCCTTGAATTCCTGATCTCTCCAATTATTTTAACATGAAGGAGTGTTGTAGTTTTTTGCTTTGTTTACATCTAATGAGATGATCACATTTTTTTTATTTATTTATTTTGTTTTAGTTTGTTTATATAGTGGATTACATTGATGGATTTCATTATATTGAACCATCCCTGCATCACTGAAATGAAGCCTACTTGATTGTGGTGAATGATGATTTTGATGTGTTCTTGCAATCGGTTTGCAAGAATTTTGAGTATTTTTGTATTGATATTAATAAACAAAATTAGTTGGAAGTTAAAGCCATCTGGCCCTGGGCTTTTTTTGTGGGGAGGTTTTTTTAACGATTTACCTTGTGTGATATGGGCCTGTTTAGATCATTTTACCTGCTCTTGATTTAACTTTGGTATGTGTTATCTGTCTAGAAAACCATCCATTTCATCTAGTTTTACCAGTTTTGTTTGGTATAGGCTTTTACATTAGGGTCAGATGATTTTTTGAATTTCCTCCATTTCTGTTGTTATTTCTCATTTTTTGTTTCTGATTTTGTTAATTTGGATACTTCCTAGTCACCCTTTAGTTAGTTTGGCCAGGGGTTTATTTTACTTGTTAATTCTCTCAAAGAACCAGCTTCTGGTTTTGTTTTGGTTTGGTTTGGTGTATTTTTTATTTTTTTGTTCTCTTTTTATTTATTTTATTGTGTTCTTTGTTTCTATTTGGTTGATTTCGGCAAACTGTTTGATTATTTCCTGGACCACACTGAAATTTCTGCTTGTTTAAAATCTATGGAAAAATATCAGAAAACTGGGCATGACACTCCCGGAGGATCTGGCTATACCACTCCTGGGCATATACCTAGAGGCTTTACCTGCATACAATAAGGACACATGCTCCACTATGTTCATAGCAGCCTTATTTATAATAGCCAGAAGCTGGAAAGAACCCAGATGTCCCTCAACAGAGGAATGGATTCAGAAGATGTGGTATATTTACACAATGGAATACTACTCTGCAATTAAAAACAATGAATTCACGAAATTCTTAGGCAAATGGTCAGAACTGGAAAATATCATCCTTAGTGAGGTAACACAATCACAAAAGAACACACATGGTATGCAGTCACTGATAAGGGGATATTAACCCAGAATCTCTGAATACCCTAGACACAATTGGCATATCAATAGATTTCCAAGAAGATGGAAGGAGAGACCCCTGGTCCTGGAAAGACTGGATGTAGGGGAATGCCAAGACAGAGAAGCGAGAGGGGGTTGAATGGGAAACAGAGGGAGAGAAGGGGGCTTATAGGACTTTTGGGGAAGGAGGAAACGGGAAAGGGGAAATGATTTGGAATGTAAATTAAAAAAACTTAGAAATAAAAAAAAATAAAAACTATAAAAAAAGAAAGAAAAATAGAGCAAGAACATAGCCATACATGAAAAAGAACTAAACCATTGAATTAGAAAGGAACATATAATTTGATCCTGGTTCACTGGATATTTACTTAAGTTATCCCTTTTCAAATGTTTTGTTGAAACAATTTGAAAATTTCCTTTCTAAAACTGTTTCTACAGTTGCCATGTTACTAGTCTCAAGCTTTGTGAGCTGCCACTTGCTTCCAGGCAGGAACAGTTACCCTCACTATTTGCAAACAAGAAAGGGCTCTGGTACAGACAATCTGCTCATCATAAACTAAGTCAAAAAGCCAACTGAGCACTATGAGATTGAACCTGTGTCTTGTCCTGATAATTCTGACTATTTGTTGCTATGAAGGTGAGTATTATTTATAATCAATCCAGGCAGAGCTCATGGTAGGTTGACCTTTCTGAACAGTTGGCAAGTTTCTGTGTAATAGGGTTGAGGTCAGGAAAAGAAGAATAATCTAAAATTTCTCCCAATCTCTTTTATTAGCTCTTCTTTAGAAACAAGTCTAGATACATTCAATAAATTTTCTCCTACCTATGAATCTTTATGTGGGGTGCAGGTGGAAGAAATAACCAAAAAGGCCACTATGAACAAAGATCAGGTAATATTTTTATTAAAGGGATTCTGTTGTGTTATTTTTACTTTATTGCATCTGGGAAGGTGTCTTATGAGAGTTCACTGCTCCTAACAGTCAATGTTCTCTGAATCAGTGAGGAATACAGCTTTGAATCCTTCAACTAGACTCTGGGAATAAACAAGCCTTTGTAGTTTGATCAGTTTCCTGGGGTGTTCTACCAATAATGGTGATAGAAATTGTTCATTTTCATTAAGATGTCTGTTTTTCTTAAATTAACATTTTTTCACAAACAATGCATTTGTATGTAAACACAGCATTCCTATGTACACTGTGCCTTCAAAATAAACCAAATTTCAAGGGCAATTATTTTCTTTCCTTTCTGCATCTCCTGTCTGCTTAGCTACCCTTCATTCTATAATGTACAACATTTCCATACAGTCTGATTGAATCTGCTTAAGACTCACATCAGACCCTGTCTGGATACCTCCTAAGTACAGTATTAACATGTTCTTGGGGAAACTCGTTCTTGTGGCACATCCCTGCTATCCAGCTAGGTGAGGCTAAATATGAGGAACTTAGGTTTGAGGCCAGTCAAGGCTAACTATGGAGATATGATTGTTCTTGTTTATTTTCTTCTTTTAAGAGCATTGAAGGGAACTTAGACTATTAAAGTTGAGTTCTTTAGTTCTACATGAACATTCATCATAGATCTTTAGAATCCATAAAGTGGGTTTCAGGTTGCCCTTTCACTCTCCTGAAGTGAATCTGAGCATTGTTGTGCAAAGCTAAACCTTTTACCAGGTTCACACATACGTTCTGGTGTGCATCAAAACTGAATGATTTTGTAACTTTATTTTTTTTTACCTGGAACTGTACCTGAGGCCATGACCTATGGTGGTCTTACCTGTACTTACAGGTGAGTCAGCACTCCTGGGAGACTGGCTCTCCCATGGTGGTAATTGTGTATGTCTGGCTGTGGCACAGGTTCAGCTCTGGGTGCAGAAGGAAACCAGGATGCTCCTTTCCCGGGCTGCTCCTTAGTTCCTGTGTACTGAGGATTCTGGGAGGGGCCCTCTGAGTAGTAGTGGTGGTTTTTCCTGTGCTCACATGTTTGTCTGTACTCCTGGGAGGATAGCTCTCTCCTGGTGCTATTTTGGTATGGAGCCCTGTGGCACAGGGTCAGCTCTGGGTACAGACAGAAACTGGAAGGCTCCTGTCCCAGTCCACTCATCCTCAAATGTTTTCTTGACAGAATTTGCAAATAATTTCTCTTTTCAAAACTGTCTACTGTTTTCATGTCAATAGTCACAAGTTTTGTGAGCTGCCATTTGCCTGAGGGCAGGTATAATGAGCCTCACCTTGTATAAATATCCCTGGTCCCCATGGCTCTGGTAAAGTCCATTTGCTCACCACTTGCAAAGTCTGATAGCAAACTGAGCACCATGAGGTTGGGCTTGTGTATTCTCTTGATCATTCTGATTGTTTGTTGCTGTGAAGGTGAGTATTATTTATGATTAATCCATCCATAGTTCCTGGTAAGTTCACCTTTATAAACAGTTGGTAAGTTTATAAGCTTAAAGTCAGAAAAATACCAATAATCTAAAACTTCTCCCAACGTCATTTATTAGCTCTCAAAAAAAGTCCAAATAAATTAATCTAATTTTCTCCTACGTATGAAGCTTGATGTGTATGGGTTTGGGGGTGGGGCAAAAAGATCATTATGAACAAAGGTTGGGAACTATTTTTATTAAAAGGATTTTGTTTGCAGTGTTAGTTTTCACTTTATTGTATCTTGGAAGGTGACTTGAGAGAGCTCTTTGTTTCTAACAGTCAATATTTTCTGAACCTTTAAATAAAAACCGTGGTCCCTAACAAAATAAAAATGGCAGACATTTGAAAAAGCAGAACAAGAACAACTGGAAGATCAACATATAAATGTGTCTACCCACCTATGAAATTCCCCTGTGCTTGTTGTAAAAATAAATAAATAAATAAATAAATAAATAAATAAATAAATAGATAGATAAATAAATAAATCAGGAAAAAGGGGGATGATAAGAAATTTAAGAACCGTAAATAAGGTAGTTCACCCAATGGATTCTTTACAGCCTGGACTCCCTTTACCTTCCTTATTACTGAGATCAAGGCCAAAAATAATAATTGACATGAAAGATTGCTTTATCATAATGCCCATGCTCTTGTCTTGGCTGAGGATGCTCCTTGCCTTGCTGGTCTTTATTACACTTGGTTTCTTTCCTGATATTCACTAGTTGTGACTTCATAGTGAGAAATGCACCAAAGAATTTCTGGTTGTGTTTCTGCTGCTTCTTGACACTTCAGTGGACTTCTAATGGTCAACAGAGCCTCATGATTTCATCTGAATAGAATTGCCAGTACTTATTTGTTTTGGTGTGGTTGGTTAGTAGACTGGTCTGCCTTTTCTGATTTCTACTTTGTGTAAGGATAGTGTACTGGACTCCTGACAACAAGGATTGGAATTGCACCAAGAAATTCTAAACAGGTTCATGTAGTCCCTCTTCTCCTAATAAACTTTCTTCTTCAACTATCTTTGGTTGGTAGGCTATAAGGGTGGTTGGAGCATTTAAGAACAATTATTAAAGTAGAATTTAAAATACCTCAGACTATGTAAGTGATTGAAATATTGATCATGGTTAAAATAGTGGCAAGAAAATAAATTTGGCCCCATTTAAAATATAAGAAATATGGGCAAAAGAGGGAGAAATGGATCTATTCTCATTTACCTGTGAGTTCATTGTTTAATATCAGTTTTGTTTTGATATCTTTCTTAGGGGAATTCATAGGAAAGAGAGGATGCACAGAACAAAGCTCATTTATCAAGTGTCAGAAAGGAGCAAGGTGATTGAGTACTTGGGTAAATACTTTCACCTCCAAGTTCACAGCCAGAGTCCTTCAGTCCAAAGTCAAATAAGAACTCTAAGAGTGAAATGGAACAGAGTATCTTTGTTCAAGACATTACTTACCAGGACAGTACATGGTGTCTCAATCATTATGGACAATTACTATGGCTATTCCTTGACAGCTAAGTGTGTTCTATCCCTTAAAATGTTCCTCTTTCACTAAAACAGACAAACAATAAAACCTCCACATGTCTAGAACTGTACCAGAAAGAACAGTATTTTCTCTACCCACCATAATATCTTCAGACATTTCATGATGACCTTTCTATGAGCACTCAAATGGCAATGGTATATCAAAAAAATGGCCTCTTTTTAAATTCTGGGAACTAAATCCTCATAATGATGATGCTACTACAGTCTCTTTCCCTGAGAAACATCCTTTATAATTCAAATAACATCTGAAACTAGAACATTCCTCATGCTTGAATGTGCCACATCCTTAGATAGATTCTTAAGGATCACTTTGTGGGACAAATATGGTGCACTGTTCTTTGTTCACAGATGGTATGCTACCATAATGATACATGGCTTTAGGAACTACAGATACAAGCATCACCAACAGAATACAAGAGAAGAAAGTGAGAGCTCAGATAGAGAATATACAAGAATTGTTATAAAGGTCAATAAAAATGGTAAAGTTGAAAAGTTTCTAACACAAAACATCCAGGAAATTTGGGACATTATGAAATGACCAAACCCAAGAATACTAGAAACAGAAGGACAAGACTCCCAAACCAAAGAACCAGAACTATCTTCAAAAAATCATAGAAGAAAATTTTCCTAACCTAAAGAAAGTTGTCTATAACTTTACTAAATCTGGTTCCCTAATTGTTTCATAGTTATATCAATAAAGATGGCAGAAGCTAATCGCAAGGCTACGAGAAAAAGAGGGGATTTGCAGGTCACAGGAGGAAGAGAAGGGGACTCAGAGAAGATCAGGAATTTGGATTGAGGCTGTGCAGTGGATAGGAAGTGGCAAATATTTCTGTCTGTTCCCAGAGCTGATCCTAGGACACAGAAATATATGCACAAATACTGCGAGGAGAGAGGTGGTCTCCCTGGAGTGCCAACAGATCTGCGAGCACAGGTAAGACCACCACTTCTCTTCAAATTACTGGCATAAGAGGGACCTGCTCAAAATCATCAGGACACAGGAACCAAGGATGAGCTGGGAACAGGATCCTTCTGGTTTCTGCTTGCACCCCAGATTTGACCCTGTACCACAGCTCTTCATAACTAAATTGTTCCTGGAGAGAACTGGTCTCCCTGGAGTACTGACACACAGGTTTGGAGGACAGACAAGCCACAGTCAGAGACTGCAAGACGAGTTAACACCAGAGATAACCAGATGGTGAAAGGAAAGCACAAGAACATAAGCAACAGAAACCAAGCCTAATCAGTATCATTAGAACCCAGTTCTTCCAGCATAGTGAACCCTGGTTACCCCAAAACACCAGAAAAGCAAGACTCTGATTTAAAATCATATATCATGATGATGATATAGGACTTTAAGAAGGACATAAATAACTCCCTTAAAGAAATACAAGAGAACAAAGGAAAACAAGTAGAAGAACTTAAAGAGGAAACATAAAATTCCCTTAAAGAATTACAGGAAATCACAATGAATCAGGTGAAAGAAATGAAAAAAAAAATCCAGGATCTAAAACTGGAAATAGAAAGAATAAAGAAATCACAAAGGGAGACAACACTGGAGAAAGAAAACCTAGAAAAGTGGTCAGGAGTCATAGATGCAAGCATCAACAACAGAATACAAGAGATAGAAAAGAGAATATCAGGTGCAGAAGATAACATAGAAAACATTGACATAATAGTCAAAGAAAATGCAAAATGCAAAAAGTTCCTAACACAAAACATCCAGGAAATTCAGGACACAATGAGAAGACCAAATCTAAGAATAAGAGGTAGAGAAGGAAATGAAGATTCCCACCTTAAAAATTAAAAATTAAAGAAGAAACTTCCCTAATATAAAGAAAGAAAGGTCTATGTATGTACAAAAAACTTACAGAACACAAAATATATTGGACCCAAAAAGAAATTCCACCTGTCACATAATAATCAAAACACTAAGTACACAGGATAAAGAGCATATTAAAAGTGATAAGGGAAATTTTTAAAGCAAAATATAAAGGCATACCTATTAGAATTATACCAGACTTCTCACTAGAGACTATGAAAGCTAGAAAATACTGGAAAGATGTCATACAGACCCTAATGCCAGCCCAGACTACTGTACCCAGCAAAAGTCTCAAGATATTACATCTTGAGATATTACATGACAAAAACAAATTTACACAGTATCTTTCCACAAATCCAGTCCTACAAAGGGTAATAGATGGAAAATACCAACACAATGTGGAAAACTACACCCTAGAAAATGCAAGAACGAAATATTCTTTCAATGAACCCAAAAGAAGATAACTACAAAATATAAAAATAACATCAAATATAACAAAGAACAACAATCACTATTCCTTAGTATCTCTTAAGATTGCCTGTGACTGAGCAGACAGGTACAGCCAGGAATGCAGGGAACACTCCAGTGTCAGAACACTTGAGACACGGTCTGCCAGGGTCCCACCTACACCCAGGAGCTAGGCAGTGCCACAGCCAACTGTGCACCTACCCTGCAGGGAGTCCAAAGTTTAGAGGTGAGACCATCATCTTTGCTCATGTGACTGAGAAGAAGGTTACAGCCAGGAATGCCTAGAACATGCCAATATCAGAACAGCTGGGGCAGGGTCCACCAGAACCCCACTTGCACTCAGGAGCTGGGCAGTGTCACAGCACTCTTTGCCAGGCAAGAACCGGTCACCCAGGGGTGCTAAGACAGTCTTCCAGACACGCAGGAGGAACAAGCACCAGCCAGAGACAGCAGGACCAAATAACAGAAATAACCAGATGGCAAAGGTAGGAACATTACTAACAGAAATCAAGGCAACATGGCACCATCTGAACCCAATTCTCCCACAACAGCAAGTCCTGGATACCCCAACATACTGGAAAAGTAAGACTTGGATTTAAAATCACAGCTCATGATGCTGATAGAAGGCTTCAAAAAGGATATAAATAACTCCCTTACAGAAATACAGGAGAACACGGGTAAACAGGTAGAAGCCCTTAAAGATTTACAGGAAATCACAACCAAAAAGGTGAAGGAATTGGACAAAACCGTCCAGTATCTAAAAATAGAGGTAGAAAAAATAAAGAAATCACAAAGGGAAAAAACTCTGGACAAAGAAGACCTAGGAAAGAAGTCAGGAATCAAGGATGCAAGTATCAACAACAGAAAAAAGAGATAGAAGAGAGAATCTCAGATGCAGAAGATACCATACATAGAAAGCATTGACACAATGGTCAAAGAAAATGCAAAATGCAAAAAGCTCCTGACCCAAAACATCCAAGATATCCAAGACAAAATGAGAAGACCAAACCTAAGGATTATGGGTATAGAAGAAAGTGAAGACTTCGAACTTAAAGGGCCAGTCTTCAACAAAATTATAGAAGAAAACTTCCCTAACATAAAAAAAGAGATGCCCATGAACATACAAGAAGCCTACAAAATTCCAAATAGATTTGACCAGAAAAGAAATTCCTCCCATCACATAATAATTAAAACACCAAATTCACTAAACAAAGAAAGAATATTTAAAGCAGTAAGGGAAAAAGGTCAAGGAACATATAAAGATAGACCTATCAGAATTACACCAGACTTCTCACCAGAGACTATGAAAGCTAGAAGATAACCACACAAACATAAAAATTACATCAAAAATAACAGGAAGGAAAAATCATTATTCCATATTATCTCTTAACATCAATGGAATCAATTCCCTTATAAAAAGACATAGACTAACAGACTGTTAACATAAACAGGACCCAGCATTTTGCGGCATACAGGAAATGCAACTCAGTGTCAAAGACAAACACTACCTCAGAGTAAAAGGCTGGAAAACAATTTTCCAATCAAATGGTCCCAAGAAACAAACTGGAGTAGCCATTCTAATATCAGATAAAATAGACTTTCAACCAAAAGTCATCAAAAAGACATGGAACAGCATTTCATACTCATCAAAGTATAAATCGACTAAGAAGAACTCTCAATTCTGAACATCTATGCTCCAAATGCAATGGCACCCTCTTTCATAAAAGAAACTTTACTAAAGTTTAATGCACACATTGCACCTCACACAATAATTGTGGGTTGTGAGACCCTGGTGTGAGACAAGGACAACTCCATAATCCTGTGGCCAACAGTCATGTGTAACCATGCCCTAGGCCCCTAGGTTCTGACTGGACTGTACCTCTGCAGTCACCTGGATGCAGCCAGGCTTCCCACCCCTCAGTAACCTTGCAACAGCCAGGTAACTTGACTCACTATAAATGTAGGCTTCCTGCCCCTCCATGCTCTCTCTCTCTCTCTCTCTCTCTCTCTCTCTCTCTCTCTCTCTCTCTCTCTCTCTCTCATCTCTGTCTCTCTCTCATCTCTCTATCTCTCTATTTTTCTCCCTTTTCCACATGGTCATGGCTTTTCTCATCTCTCCATTTTCTCCTTTCTCTTTATTTTTCTATCTCCTTTTCTCTTTCTATTTTCTTAATAATAAAGCGTCAAAGCTATGAACTGTCTTTAATTAAATTTGCTGCACGGAGCTAGCCTCAGCATTTCCAGCCACAAGAGAAGGATCTACGCCATTGCAGTCAAGTCATCTCAGCCAGCCAAACAGCCACAGGTACTGGGGAGGTCCAAGCCAGAACAGGACCCCATTCTGAGCAGAACCTCCCCTGCCCCCACCCCAGTCCTACAGCTTCATGCCCTATATTCTGGTGCCATTGCTCACTATTGCAGTGAGGCAGACTATAGACAGTGAGGCACACTATAGACACTGAGGCCTCACTGACTTGGAAAGAACAGGAATTCAAGGCCCATGCCTAAACATAGTAAAAGCAATATACAGAAAACCAGTAGCAAACATCAAAATAAATGGAGAGAAACTTGAAGCAATCTCACTCAAATCAAGGACTACACAGGACTGCCCTCTCTCTCCATATCTACTCAGTATGGTACTTGAAGTTCTACCTGAAGCAATTAGACAACAAAAGGAGGACAAAGGAGTACAAATTGGAAAGGAAGAAATTAAAATATCATTATTGGTAGATGATATGATAGCATAGTTAAGTGACCCCAAAAACTCCACCAGAGAAATCCTACACCTGATAAACAACTTCAGCAAAGTGGCCGGATATAAAAATTGACTAAAACAAATCAGTAACCTTCCTCTTCTCAAAGGATAAACAGGTTGAGAAAGAAATTTGAGAAACAACTCCTTCAAAATAGTCACAAATAATAAAAAAATCCTTGGTGAAATATGTATGACAAGAAATACAAGTCTCTGAAGAAAGAAATGGAAGAAGATCTCAAAGATGGAAAGATCTCCCATACTCATGGATTGGCAGGAGTAATATAGTAAAAATGATCAACTTGCCAAAAGCAATATACAGATTCAATGCAATACTCATCAAAATTCCAACACAATTCTTCATAGAGTTAGAAAGAAAAATTCTCAAATTTGTCTGGAATAACAAAAAACCCAGGAGAGCAAAAACTATTCTCAACAATAAAAGAACTTCTGGTGGAATCAGCATCATGGATCTCAAGCTGTACTACAGAGCAGCAGTGATAAAAACTGCATGGTATTGGGACAGTGGCAGGCAGGTAGATCAGTGGAATAGAATTGAGGACCCAAAAATGAACCCAAACACCTATGTTCATTTGATCTTTGACAAAGGAGCTAAAATCATTCAGCTGAAAAAAAGGTAGTCTTTTAAACAAATGGTGTTGTTTCAACTGGAGCTTAGCATGCAGAAGAATGCAAATCAATCCATTCTTATCTCTTTGTAAAATGGTCAAGTCCAAATGGATCAAGGACCTCCACATAAAACCAGATATACTGAAACTAATAGAAAAGAACGTGGGGAAGAACCTTGAGCTCATGGGCATATGGGAAATTTCCTTAAGAGAACACCAGAAGCTTATGTTCTAAGATCAAGGATTGATAAATGGGACATCATGAAATTGCAAAGATTCTGTAAGGCAAAAGACCCTGTCAATAGGACAAAATGACAGACACCAAGTTAGGAAAAAAATCTGTACCAACCCTACAGTCAATAGAGGGGGAATATCCAATGTATACAAAGAACTCAAAAAGTGAGACTCCAGAGAACCAAATAACCCTATTAAAAAATTGGGTACAGTGCTAAACAAAGAATGTTCAACCTAGGAATATGTAATGCCTGAGAAGAACCTAAAGAAATGTTCAACATCCTTAGTTATCAGAGAAATGCAAATCAAACCAACCCTGAGATTCCACCTCACACCAGTCAGCACAGCTAAGAACAAAAACTCAGGTGACAGCAGGAGCCAGTGAGGATGTGGAGAAAGAGGAACACTCCTCCACTGCTGGTGGGATTGCAAGCTGGTACAGCCACTCTGGAAATCAGTTTGGTGTTTCCTCAGAAAATTGGACATAGTACTATAGGGGGATGCAGCTATACCACTCTTAAGCATATACACAGAAAATTCTCCAACATGTAATAAGGACACATTCTCTACTATATCCATAGCAGCCTTGTTTATAATAGCCAGAAACTGGAAAGAACCCAGATGTCCCTTAACAGAGAAATGGATAGAGAAAATGTGGTATATATACACAATGGAATACTACTCTGCTATCAATAAAAATGAATTCATGACATTCTTAGGCAAATGGATGGAACTAGAAAATATCATCCTGAGTGAGGTAACCTAATCACAAATGAACATACATGGTATGCACTCACTAATAAGTAGATATTAGCCCAGAAGCTTGGAATACCCAAGATACAATTCACAGTCCAAACAAAACTCAAGAAGCGGGAAGACCAAAGTATGGATATTTTGGTTTTTCTTAGAAGTGGGAACAAAATACCCATGGGAACAGATACAGAGACAAACTGAGGAGCAAAGACTTCCCCACCTGTGGATACAGCCCATATACAATCAACAAACCCAGTTGAGTTGCCAACAAGTGCTTGCTGACAGGAGCCTGATATAGCTATCTCCTGAGAATCTCTTCCAGTGCCTGACAAATTACAGAGGTGGATGCTCACAGCCAACCATTGTACACAACATAGGGTCCCCAATGGAGGAACTAGATAAAGGAACCAAGGAGCTGAAAGGGTTTGCATCACCATAGAAGGAACAACAATATGAATCAACCAGTACTCCAAGTGCTCCCAGGGACTAAACCACCAACCAAAGAATACACATAAAGTGATGCATGTCTCCAGTAGCATATGTAGCAGAGGATCAACTTGTCGGACATCAGTAGGAGGAGAAGCCCTAGGTTCTGTGAAGGCTCAATGCCCCAGAGTAGGAGAATGCCAGGACAGAGAATTGGGAATGGGTGGGTGGGTGATCAGGGGGAGGTGATAGGAGGGCTTCAGGGGGGAAACCAGGAAAGGAGATAACATTTGAAATGTAAATAAAGAAAATATCTAATATTTTAAAAAAATGATTAGGAAAGGAAATTCTTCGCCCAAAGAATATGTAATCTGGTCAGTTTTAAAATAATAGTGGATTACATTGATGGACTTCCTTGTATTGAACCATCCCTGCATCCCTGGTATGAAGCCTACATGATCGTGGTGAATGATCATTTAAGAAAAAAAAACACATGGTCATCTCATTAGATGCTGAGAAAGCATTTCACAAAACTCAGCATCCTTTCATGCTAAAGGTCTTGGAAAGACCAGGAATTCGAGGTCCATATCTAAACATAGTAAAAGCAATTTACAGCAAATCAGTAGCCAACATCAAACTAAATGGAGAGAAACTTGAAGCAATCCCACTAAAATCAGGGACTAGACAAGGCTGCCCTCTCTCTCCATATCTTTTCAATATAGTACTTGAAGTTCTAGCTAGAGCAATTAGACAACAAAAGGAGGTCAAAGGGATACAAATTGGAAAGGAAGAAGTCAAACTATCACTATTTGCAGACGATATGATAGTATACTTAAGCGACCCAAAGGACTCCACCAGAGAACTCCTACAGCTGATAAACGACTTCAGCAAAGTGGCCGGATATAAAATCAACTCAAGCAAGTCTGTAACCTTCCTATACTCAAAGGATAAGCAGGCTGAGAAAGAAATAAGGGAAATGATATCCTTCACGATAGCCACAAACAATATAAAGTATCTTGGTGTGACTCTAACAAACAAGTGAAAGATCTGCATGACAAGAACTTCAAGTATCTGAAGAAAGAAATTGAAGAAGACCTCAGAAAATGGAAAAATCTGCCATGCTCATGGATTGGCAATATTAATATAGTAAAAATGACCATCTTGCCAAAAGCAATATACAGATTCAATGCAATCCCCAATCAAAATTACAACTCAATTCTTCATAGAGTTAGAAAGAGCAATTCAAAAATTCATCTGGAATAACAGAAAACCCAGGATAGCTAAAACTATTCTCAAGAGTAAAAGAACTTCTGGGGAATCAATATCCCAGACCTCAAGATGTACTACAGAGCAATAGTGTTAAAAACTGCATGGTATTGGTACAGTGACAGGCATGTAGATCAATGGAAAAGAATTGAAGACCCAGAAATGAATCCACACTCCTATGGTCACTTGATCTTTGACAAAGGAGCTAAATCCATCCAGTGGAAAGAAGATAGCCTTTTCAACAAATGATGCTGGTTCAACTGGAGGTCAACATGCAGAAGAATGCAAATTGACCCATTCTTACCTCCTTGCACTAAACTCAATTCCAAGTGGATCAAGGACCTCCACATAAAACCAGACACACTGAAACTAATAGAAAGGAAACTGGGGAAGAACCTTGAACATATGGGCACAGGGGAGAATTTCCTGAACAGAACACCAATAGCTTATGCTCTAAGATCAAGAACTCACAAATGGGACCTCATAAAATGCAAAGTTTCTGTAAGGCAAAAGACACTGTCAAAAAGACAAAGCGGCAACCAACTAACTGGGAAATGATCTTTACCAACCCTACATCTGACAGAGGGCTAATATCCAATATATACAAAGAACTCAAGAAGTTAGACCCCAGAGAGCAAAGTAACCCTATTAAAAAATGGGGTACAGAGCTAAACAAAGAGTTCTCACCTGAAGAATATCTAATGGCTGAGAAGCACCTAAAGAGATGTTCATCATCCTTAGTCATTAGGGAAATGCAAATCAAAACAGCCCTGAGATTCCATCTCACACCAGTCAGAATGGATGGCTAAGATCAAAAACACAGGAGACAGCAGCTGTAGGCGAGGATGTGGAGAAAGAGGAACACTCCTCCACTGCTGGTGGGATTGCAAGCTGATACAACCACTCTGGAAAGCAGTCTGGCGGTTCCTCAGAAAACTGGGCATGACACTCCCAGAGGATCCGGCTATACCACTCCTGGGCATATACCCAGAGGCTTTACCTGCATGCAATAAGGACACATGCTCCGCTATGTTCATAGCAGCCTTATTTATACTAGCCAGAAGCTGGAAACAACCCAGATGTCCCTCAATGGAGGAATGGATTCAGAAGATGTGGTATATTTACACAATGGAATACTCTTCTGCAATTAAAAACAATGAACTCACGAAATTCCTAGGCAAATGGTCAGAACTTGAAAATATCATGCTTAGTGAGGTAACCCAATCACAAAAGAACACACATGGTATGCAGTCACTGATAAGGGGATATTAACCCAGAATCTCGGAATACCCTAGACACAATCCGCATATCAATAGATTTCTAAGAAGATGGAAGGAGAGACCCCTGGTCCTGGAAAGACTGGATGTAGGGGAATACCAGGACAGAGAAGCGAGAGGGGGTTGAATGGGGAACAGAGTGAGGCAAGGGGGCTTATGGGACTTTTGGGGAGGGAGGAAGCGGGAAAGGAGAAATGATTTGGAATTTAAACAAAAAAACAGAAAATAAAAAAAAGAAAACTATGTAAAGGTAATAAACTTCCAGTTAAACATCAAAAAAAAATAAAATAAAATAATAAAAGCTTCTAGTGTCTTCCTTTCTTGGGGCTGAAGGGGGCAGAAGGAGAGAGCAGGCAGCCAGGGTGGTTAGCCAGTAGTGTGAGAAGAGCAGCACACAGTATTTTCAGGAAGGGTGGTTGTTGGCACCTTGGCAAAGCTAGCCAGAGGAAAGGAAGGTATTCTCAGGAGCTGGCAACTGGTGGGGCAGAAAGAGAAAGCAGCATGGTGGCGGCTGTTCTCTCATCATTGCTGCGACCTCAGCCAGAGCTTCCGAGAAAGAGCAAGCATGTTTTTAAAATTGAATGCAACATCTAAACATACATACTACCGCATAGAGTGGGCTAGAAAAGAAAATCCTCCCACCCTATAATTATCAAAACATTAAATACTCCAAATAAAGAAAGAATATTAAAAGCTGCAAGAGATAAAGGTCAAGTAACATGTCAAGGCAGACCTATTATAATTATCCCAGACATCAAACAGAAACTTTAAAATTCAAAAGTTATTGGGGTGTTGTGTTACAGACTCTAAGAGGTCACAGACACAAATCCAGACTAACATACCCAGCAAAATTGCAATAGCCATTGATGGAGAAAACAAGATATTCCATTAAAAAATAAACTTAAATAATATCCACTAATCTACCCCTACTGAGGATCCTAGAAGTAAAGCTCCAACATAAGAGTGTTAGCTAGATCAAAGAAAACACAAGAAATACATAACTCCACACCATCAAAACAAAAATAATGGATACACAATGCACTACCACCACCAAAATCAAAATAACAAGAAATAACAATCACTGTTCACTAATATCTCTCAACATCAATGGCCTCACATCCTTAATTTTAAAAAAAACAAACAATATATCAGAGTGGATGAATAAAAATTCTGCTCCATACCTCACCAAAAATAAACACACTCACCAAAAGGAAACACATCTCACAAAAAGAATGAAATTATCTCAGAATAAAAGCTGAAAAAGATTTTTCAAGGAAACAGACACAAGAAAAAAGCTTAGGCAGCTATTGGAATAACTAACAAAATAGAGTTTCAACCAAAAGTAATCAGAAGACATGCAGATGGACACTTCATATTCAACAAAGAAAAAAAAAACAAGACGAAGTCTCAGTTCCAAATATGTATCCCTCAAATGCAGGGTACACAAATTGTTAAAAAAAATATTAATGAACCTTAAATCACATACCAAATCCCACATGGTAATAGTGAGAGACTTTAACATGCCATTCTCACCAATGGACAGGTCACCAAGACAGAAACTAAACATAGAAATTATGAAACTAACTGACACTAAAATCAAATGTCCTATCAGATAGTGACAAGCCATTTCACCAAAACAAAAAAGATTATATGTTCTCAGCACCTCAAGGAACCTTCTTCAAAATTGGAAAACAAAGCAAGCCTCATCAGATTTTAAAAAACTTACATAACTCCGTGTGTCCTTTCAGAACACCAATGATTAAAGCTGTACTTCATGAACAACTAAGACAACAGAAAGCATACGAACTCATGGGGACTGAACTACACTCTATTCAATGATAACTGGGTCAAATATGTGATAAAGAAATATTTAAAAAACTTCCAAGAATTCAATGAAAATGAAGGCACAGCATACCAAAACTTAAGGGACACAATGAATGCATGGCTAAGAGGAAAGTTCATAGCATTAAGTGCCTCCATAAAAAAACTGGAGAATTATCAGACTAAGCATTTAAAGGACACTCAAGTTCTAGAACAAAGAGAAGTAAATACACTTAAGAGGAATAAATGCCAGGAAATAATCAAAACCAGGGTGGAATTTGATAAATTAGGAACAAAGAAAACAAGAAAAAGTTCAATGAAACCAACAGCTGACTGATTCTTTGAAAAAATAAAGGAGACAGACAAACACTTAGCATACCCAAATCAAAATCGGAAATGAAAATGTAGGAAAAAAATGGATAGTTAAGAAAGTCAAAGAATTTGTCCTAATGACTGTGTCCTTTGCCTTACAGAAGCTTTTCAGTTTTATGAGGTCCCACATATCAGCTCTTGATCTTAGAGCCTGAGCCACTGGAGTTGTGTTCAGGAACTCTCACACCCATAGTGCCCATGTGTTTCAGGTTCTTTCTCAATTTCTCTTCTATTAAAATCAGTTTATCTGATTTTATGTTGAGATCCTTGATTCACTTGGACTTGAGTTTTGTGCAAGGTGACAAATATGGGTGTATTTTCATTTTTCTATATAAAGACTTCCAGTGAAACCGTTTATCAACGATATTTTCATTTTCCCATTCTAAATTTTTGACTTCTTTGTCAAAGATCAAGTGACCATAGCTGTGGGGGTTTATTTCTGGGTCTTCAATTCTATTCCATTGATCAACGTGTCTTTTCACCAATACTATGCAGTTTTTATCACTATTGCTCTGTAGTACAGCTTGAAGTCAGTGACATGATTCCCCTAGGGTTCTTCTATAGTTAAGAATTGTTTACACTATCATGAGATTTTTGATTTTCATTGGGAAAAAGTCTTTACTGACCCATCATTCAATAAAGGAATAATACCCAAAATATATAAAGAACTTAAGAAATTAACCACCACAAAACCAAACAATCCAATCAAAAAATGAAGTATAGAGCTAAACAGAGAAATCTCAAATGTCAGAGAAGTACTCAAAGAAAATTTCAAAGTCTTTAGTCATCAGGCAAATGCAAATCAAAACAACCCTGAGAATTCACTTTACACCAATCAGAATGGCTAAGATCAAAATCTCAGGTGACAGCAGATCCTGGCTAGGATGTGGAGAAAGAGGAATACTTCTCTATTGCTGGTAGGATGGCAAACTGGTAAAAAACACTTTGGAAATCAATCTGGAGGTTCCTCAGTAAATTGGAAATAGATCTACTGAAGACCCAGATATACCAGTCTTATGCATATACCTAAAAGATTCCCCACCATGCCACTGGTGCACATGTTCCACTATGCTCATAGAAACCTTATTTGTGATAGCCTGAAGCTGGAAACAACCCAGACATCCCACAACGAAAGAACTTATACAGAAAATGTGGTTCAAGTACAGAGTGGAATACTATTAAGAACGAGGACATCATGGCTTTTTCAGGCAAATAGATGTAATTAGAAAATATCATCGTGATTGAGGTAACTCAGACACAAATTAAATGTGTGGCATGGGAGAGATAAAAAAGCAATCATGGGTGGGGAGAGAAAGGACAATCAGTTCAGGAGACAGGAAGTGGGGAGAAGGTGAACATTATCAGGTATTGGAGTGGAAACAAAAGACAAACCCTGAGGGCCAGCAGAATGAATGGAAATATGCAACCTCTGGGGGAGGGAAGTGAGGGGAACCTTTAGAATGTACAGGAGATTTTAGAGATGAGAGACTCTTAATACTCAAAGGGAGGGACCTCAGAAGAAATATCCAACAGTTGGTAGAGGGAACTTGTAGAATCCACTTCCACTAGAAAGGCAGGGTATCAAGTGGAAGGATTCCACAGTCAAAAATCCTGACCCAGAATTGATCCTGATTCAGGGAAAAAAATGGAGAAGAGACTGAGGGAAAGGAATTCCAGTGACCAGCACAAACTGGGATCCATCTCAAGGGGAAGCTCCAACACCTGACACTATTACTGATGCTATGGTATGCTTACAGATAAGAGCCTAGCATTGTTGTCCTTTGAGAGTCCCAACAAGCAGCTGACTGAGACAGAGGCAAATACTTACACCCAACCAATGAATAGAAACTGGGGATTCTTGTGGTTGAATTAGGGAAAGGCTGTAAGGAGTTGAAGAGAAGGGTGACCCCATGGAAGAGTCCTGAGATCTTTCAGACACTGAGCCACCAACCATGCAGCATACACTAGCTGGCACAAGGCCCCAGACACTGTTCTTAAGTTCTGTGGACTCTATCCTGGCTATTCTGTACTTTTTTGGCTAATATCCACTTATTAGTGAGTACATACCATGCATGTTCTTTTGGTCCTGAGTTGCCTCATTCAGGATGACATTTTCTATACATCACTCAATGCACTTATCATCAAAATTCCAATACAATTCTTTACATATCTTGAAAAAATTCACAGATTTATAGAAAAAAGTAAACACCCAGGATAGCTGAAACAATCCTGTACAATAAAAGAACTTATGGAGGAATCACCATCCCTCACTTCAAATTTTACTATAGAGCAATAGCAATAAAAAATGCAGGAGATGGGTATAGAAACAGACAAATTAATCCCTGGAATCAAAGCAAAGACACAGAAAGAAATCCCACATGCCTATGGACACTTAATTTTTGATGAAGAAGCCAAAATCATTCAATGAAAAGAGGAGAGCATCTTCAACAAATGATGTGGGTCTAACTAGATGTCTACATGGAGAAGAATGCGAACAGATCCATATTTATCACCCTACACAAAACTCAAGTACAAGTGGATTAAAGAGCTCAACATACACAGGTACATTAAATCTAATAAATGATAAAGTGGAAAGTATTCTAGAATACATTGCTACAGGAGAAAACTTTCTGACCAGAACACCCAGACCTCAGGCACTGAGATCAACAATTAATACATGTAACATCATGAAACTGATAAGCTTCTATAAGGCAAAGGTCACCATCAATGAGCCAAAATGACAGCCTACAGAATAGGAAAAGATCTTCACCAACCCTATATTCAGCAGAGGGCTAATATCCAAACTATATAAAGAATTCAAGAAGTTAGACACCAACAACATAATAACACAATTAAAAATGAAGTACAGATGTAAATAGAGAATTCTCAACAGAGAAATTGCTAAAGACTGAGAAACGCTTAAAGAGATGTGAACATCTTAAGTCACCAGGAAAATGCAAATCAAGAGGACTCTGAGATTCTACCTTATACCAATCAGAATGGCTATGATCAAAAACTCAAGTGACATCACATTCTGGTGAGGATATGGACAAAGAACACTCCTCCATTGCTTGTGGAAGTATAAACTTGTACAACCACTCTGGGAATCCATTTAACTCTTTCTTAGAATATTTGGAATAGATCTACCTCAACTCCCAGATATACCACTCCTGAGCCTGTACCTAAACTGTAACCCACCACACAAAAGTACATGTGGTTAACCACATTGTGAGCAGCTTAACTTGTAATAACTAGAAACTGGATACGACACAGATGCCCCTCAATGAAAGAATGGATAAAGAAAATGTGGTGCATTTACACAATGGAATGCTATTCAGCTATTGAAATCAAGGACATCATGAATTTTGCAAGCAAATGGGCAGAACTAGAATATATCATCCTGAGTGAAGTAACCCAGAGCCAAAAGGACATGCATAGTACAGTGTACTCCCTTATAATTGGATATTAGCCAAAAGATACAGGATATTCACATTGCAACCTACAGATCAAAAGAAGCCAAATAACAAGGAGGATCCAAGGAAGGATGATTGAATCTTAATCAGAATGGGAAATAAAATAGATATAAGAGATAGATGGAGGGATGGATCAGGGTGGGATAGGAGAAGGAGAAGGGAATGGGGCAGAGGGGAGCAGGTGTATGAAGATCAGAGAATAAGGGGGTAAGGAAATCAAAAGCTGACAATGGTGGGTATCTCTCAAACAGGCAAAAATCCTGGGATGCAAGAGGCTCCTGGGAGACTCATAGCAATGGGAGATATAGAACCTGAAGTAGCCAACTCCTGTAGTCAGGCAAGGCATCCGGGTAGGGATAAGGAATCCAATTCACCCACAAAACCTTCGACCCAAAACATGTCCTGCTTACTAGTATTTCAGGAACAAAGATAGAGGAGAAATGAAAGGAATGGCCAACCAATCATTGGCCCAACTTGAGACCCATCCCAAGGGTGAGCACCAATCCCTGACACTATTAGTGATACTCTGTTATGCTTGCAGACAAGAGTCTAGCTCTGAGAGCTCCACCCAGAACTCAATGGAAACAAATGCAGAGGCCCACAGCCAAACATCAGATGGAGCTCTGGGAGTCTTTCAAAAGAGTTGGGGGACTGATTGAAGGACACAAAAAGGATAGGAATTCCACAAGAAGACCAATAGAGTCACCTAACCTTGACCCATTGTGGCTCCCGGAGACTGAACCACCAACCAAAATACAAGCATGTTCTGGACCTACACACTTATCCATGTATGCTTATCCTAAATGGATACCCAAGAGATGTATAGCTCGATCGTCATGAAATTCTTCCAACAATTGTAGTGGAGCTATCCCTGAATCTGGTGCCTGCCTGTGGATCCTGTTCATCTACCTGGATGCCTTGTCCTGTTGCCAGTGACATGCTTTGGCATCCATATGGTAGGTAAAATGAAGCAGGCAGATGTTGGGGATCAGTGCTTAGAGACACTATAAGGGGTGGAACCAGATACCTACAGGGGATACTGCCAATGCAGCCAGCCATTGGAGAAGTTACTCAGAGAATTTTTCTCTGAAGGAACAAACATTAATTTACTGGAACTGGCACTTCCTGTGGCCAGCATAAAACTATGAACTCTTATAACTCCTTGAGGCCTGTGAGAAAGTGAAGGAAAGAGAAAAAATTCATATGTGCGCATGTGTGCATGCACACACACACACACACAGAGAGAGAGAGAGAGAGAGAGAGACAGAGAGACAGAGAGACAGAGAGAGAGACAGAGAGAAATACAGAGAGAAACACAGAAAGAAACAGAGAGAAAGAAACAGAGAGAGAAACAGAGAGACAAAGAGAGACAGAGGATGAAACAGAAAGCAGAATCCAATAACTTCATCAACACAAATATAAATATATACATACACATATATACATGCATATATATATGTACAGAACTAGAGAAAGACATAAATATTCACTCATAGAATGGTTAGAGCAAAGTTTCAGCAAGCAGGCTCCAAGCATTTCACACATACATACATACATACATACATGCATACATACAAACATACATACATACATACATACATACATACATACAATTAATGAATGGATCAAGCTCCAACACACACTCAGACAAGTTGACATATATAAATACGTACACAAATTTGATGGATGTAAGGAATAACATTCTAGTCCCCCTTCACACAAACCTTACAATAATACATGCATACACATAATAGACGGATGGAAGGAACAATGTTCCAATCTGACACTCATACAAACTGTACACATAAACATAATTGATGGATGCTCCAACCCTCATTCTTTATTTTTTCTTCCATACCTTATATATTCCAGCAAAATCTTTCAAGCAGTACAAGATTACAGTGTGATTACATTTTAGTTTCCATCTAATAAATTGTTATGGAAAAAACAATTTGTTGCCCTAAATCTTTACAAGAAATAACGTTATATATTACACGTAAATAAAAAAATTATTCCCAAAATCCCACATACATTCATAACTAAGCAATTTATTATAAATTATCAAAGTGTAATTAAGCATGGTGGTTTTCTCAGTCAGTTTCTCTTACTGGCAGGCAGCAATTTGCCATTACAAAGAAAGAGATAATTACTTCATTATTTATCTTTAAAAGGAATCTTGTAAGAATCTTAAGAGAATCACAATATAAACTTTTATATGAAAATCAGTCATCTCTGCCTTAAATCCTCGAAATGCATATTTACTCATCAGCAATTCTTAATAAATCTGATCAGGAAGCTGAGGGCAAAAATGGGTATAAAAAATTAATCACTAGTTCATCCTCAGTGAGAGTCACATCAGCCAGTGCTTCCATTGTTCTTGTTTCCAGACCATAAAGATCCTAGCTTAACAAATAAGATTGTGCCTCTGAACTTCATATTGTTTCCTGATATTTTCTATGTCAGAGCCAAAAGTAAAAACACCTCAACCTAGTTTCACTAAGAATTTTCTTTTTCTAAATGTTTAGAAAAGTGGTGATCATTGTTCTTTCTTAGGGTGGTGATTGAATCATCAATCTGCTCCAGCAGCAATGCCTGAAAGAACACAAGTTAAGTGGCCAAACCTACTCCAGTTTGGAAACAGCCTCCATCTTAAAAGGAAAAAGAAAAAGAAAAAAAGACTGAGAACTTGGCCTGCAGGTGAACCCATGCTGCACCCAAGTACCAGGAAGGACCCAACAGCTTGTCCTTGGTCAGAGGTACTCCCTAGCTACTTCCTAGCAACAGTTAATCAAAGATTAGTCTGATTGTTTCAGATGTATTTTCAGACCATTCATGATTGAATACAGTCTTGCTTCAGAGCACCCATCTGTTGGCTTACTATAGACATTGTTGGCTGGATGAGAGTGCAGGCTGCTTCACCAAACCATTCAGTGGGTCAATTGTGAATAATTCCAAACTCAATTTTGTAGTATAGAGACTATAATGTGACTATATTGGAAATGGTTCCTTGATGGTCTTTTGGGATTCACAAATACTTCATAGTACAATTCATTATTATTGTGAATTCGAGATATACTGCATAGTTAGGCACTGGAAGCCCTCTTAGGGTTTTCATATAATTCTTAAATTAAGAGGGATGTGAAAGGCAGCAAGTAGAGCAGAATTCATGGCAGCATGAAGTACATGGGTCATGTAGTCCTCAAAGGTATGCCACACAAAGGCTCACCCATGTGACTGTGATAACTTGTGAGCCACATTCCATGAATTCTAAAGTCATTTGTAGTTCTGCCTGCATAGCCATCAGCATCTGGCCTAAGTGGGAAAGGATATACCTAGTTCTCCAGTGATTTGATGGGCCAGTGTGAGGTGATGTCTAGGGATGCCCCCATTTCATTGAGGAAAAGGAGGGGGGTTGATGGGGAGGGGCCATGTGAGGGGATTGTTAGGGGGAATCTAACTGGGATGTAAAGCAAATAACTAAATTAATGAAAAAACGTATATATTTCAGAACAACAATTAGACTGGACAAGAAAAGAAAATTCTTCCACCATATAATAATCAAAGCACAAAATCTAGAGAACAAAGAAAAACTATTAAAAGGGGGAAGGGAGAAAGGGCAAGTACCATACAAAGGCAAAACTAGGAGAATTATGTCAAACTTTCCCAAAGAGATTATAAAACTAGCCATGCCTGGACAAATATCTTCCAACCTGTAAAAAAAAAAAAAACCATACAGGTACAAACCTAGACTACTATACCCTGCAAAACTCTCAGCAACCACAGATGAAGAGAAAAAAGATACTTCAAGACAATTTTAAATTTAAACAGTATCCATCTTCAAATCCAGGACTACAAAAAATACTAGAAGGAAAACACTAATTCAAGAAGATTATTACATCCAAGAAAACACAGGAAATAAATAATTTCACACCACCAAAAATGAGGTAAGTATACACACACACACACACACACACACACACACACACACACACACCACCAACATCGCAATGACAAGAATTAACTATCACTGGTCATTAATCTCTCTCAATACCCATGTACTCAGTTCCCCAATAAAAAAGACACAGACTGCCTTCCGCGACCTCTGTTCCCGCAGACTGCGCTGAAGAGACAGGTACCCCAAGCTCTCTCTCCGCAATATAACATCACTTGGGACACGGCCTGTTGGGGCTTCCGTCTGTGCCCAAGAACTGGTCAGCGCTGTGGTCGTCTGGGTGCCAGATCGGCAGGCCATCGCGTCTGCAGGGTGAGCGGCTCCATGGAGAGTGTGCAGATTGCACTCCGCCATCTTTGCTCCAGTGACTGGGAAGTTGGGACAGCCAGGTTCTGAGACAGACAGGCTTAATATCTTTTGGGTCTCAGGCGGCTTGTGTGTGTGCAGCTCCCAAGTGCTGGGCAGATCTGCAGGAACCAGCGTGCTAGCTCTGCTGTGGGACTTCTGCCTGGCAGAAGGACGCCCCCTCCCCCCCCCAGGAGAGATCACGCACCCCTGCACAGGGCAGGAGCCTACCAGCCTCCCTTTGGAGACTTCTGCTCCAGGAATCCACTAGGCTGAGCCTTTGGATGTGCAAGGCCTCCCCAATATAAGATCACTTGGGGCAAGGCACATTAGGGCTCCAAAGTCACTGAGGAGCAGGCAGGCCACAGAAATCGGTGCCAGGGGAATCCTGGTAATCCAGGGGGGGCAGAAATAGCTTTGCAGGCTCACAGGAGGTCCAACCAACAGCCAGTGGCAGCAGGACCAACTAACATCAGAGGTATCCAGATGGCAAAAGGCAAACGTAGGAATGTTACTAACAGAAATCAAAGTAATGTGGGACCATCCGAACCCAACTCTCCAACAGCAGCAAATCCTAGATACCCCACCACACCCGAAAGAAAAGATCTGGATTTAAAATCACTTCTCATGATGCTATTAGAGGATCACAAGAAGGACACAAATAAATCTCATAAAGAGTTAGAGGAGACCATGAATCAACGGTTAGAAGCCCTTACAAAGGAAACACAAAAATCGCTTAGAGAAATGCGGGAGAACATGGATCAAAAGATGGAGGCGCACAAGGAGACAACACAAAAATCGCTTAACTAGATGAATCAACGGGTAGATGCACTCACAAAGGAATCACAAAATTGGCATAAAGAAATGCAGAAGAATATGGGTCAACAGACGGATGCCCATAAGGAGGCAACACAAAAATTGCTTAAAGAAATGAATCAACGGTTAGATGCCCTTACAAAGGAAATACGAGAACTGCTTAAAGAAATGCAGGAGACAATGGATCAACAGATGGAATCCCATGAGGAGGAAACACAAAAATCACTCAGAGAAATGCAGGAGAATGTGGGTCATCAGGAAGAAATCCTGAAAGAGACAATGCAAAAATACCTTAAAGAAATACAGGAAAATACAAACAAACAAGTGAAGGATCTCAGCAAATCCATCCAGGAACTAAAAAAGGAAGTAGAAACAACTAAGAAATCACAAAGGCAGACAACTTTGGAGATAGAAAACCTTGGGAAGAAATCAGGAGTCATAGATGCAAACATCAACAATAGAATACAAGAGATGGAAGAAAGAATCTCAGGTGCTGAAGATTCCATAGAAAGCATCGACTCAACAGTCAAAGAAAATGCAAAATGCAAAAAACGTGTAACCCAAAACATCCAGGAAATCCAGGACACAATGAGAAGACCAAACCTAAGGATTATAGGTATAGATGAGAGTGAAGATTTGCAACTTAAAGGGCCAGTAAACATTTTCAACAAAATTATGGAGGAAAACTTCCCTAACTTAAAGAGAGAGATGCCGATGAACGTACAAGAAGCCTACAGAACTCCAAACAGACTGGACCAGAACAGAAATACCTCCCGTCACATAATAATCAAAACACCGAATGTTCTAAAGAAAGAAAGAATACTAAAAGCAATAAGAGAAAAGGGCCAAGTAATATACAAAGAAAGACCTATCCGAATCACATCAGACTTCTCACCAGGGACTATGAAAGACAGAAGATCCTGGGCAGATCTCATGCAGACACTAAGACAGCACAAATGCCAGCCTAGACTACTATACCCAGCAAAACTCTCAATCACCATAGATGGAGAGACCAAGATATTCCATGATAAAACCAAATTTTCACAATATCTTTCCACAAATCCAGCCCTGCAACGGATAATAGGTGGAAACCTCCAATACAGGGAGAGAAACAACACCCTGGAAAAAATGAGATAATAACCTTCTTGAATCACACCCGAAAGTAGATAACCACTCAAACATAAAGATAGCGTCAAGAATGGTAGATGGCAATAATCACTATGCCTTAATCTCTCTTAATATCAATGGTCTCAATTCCCCAATTAAAAGACATAGACTAGCAGACTGGATACGTAAACAGGACCCAGCATTTTGCTGCATGCAGGAAACGCACCTCAGTGTCAAAGACAAACACTACCTCAGAGTAAAAGGCTGGAAAACAATTTTACAAGCAATTGGCCCCAAGAAACGAGCTGGAGTAGCCATGCTAATATCAGATAAAATTGATTTTCAACCTAAAGTCATCAAAAAAGGCACAGAAGGACACTACATACTCATCAAGGGAAAAATCCACCATCAAGAACTCTCAATTCTGAATATCTATGCTCCAAATGCAAGGGCAACCTCATTCATAAAAGAAACTTTACTAAAACTCAAAGCACACATCGCACCGCACACAATAATAGTGGGTGACTTCAACACCCCGCTCTCTGAAATGGATCGTTCAGGAAAGCAGAAACTAAACAGGGACACAGTGAATCTAATTGAAGCCTTGTACCAAATGGAACTAACAGATATATAGAGAACATTTCATCCTAGAGCTAAAGAATACACCTTCTTCTCAGCTCCTCATGGTACCTTCTCCAAAATTGACCATATAATTGGTCACAAATCAGACCTCAACAGATACAAGAAGATAGAAATAATCCCATGCCTCCTATCAGATCACTATGGAATAAGGGTGGTCTTCAATGGCAAGAAAAACAAAAGAAAACCCACGTACACATGGAGGCTGAACAATGCTCTACTCAATGATAACTTGGTCAAGGTGGAAATAAAGAAAGAAATCAAAGACTTTTTGAAAGTTAATGAAAATGAAGGCACAACATACCCTAATTTATGGGAAACAATGAAAGCAGTGCTAAGAGGAAAATTCGTAGCCCTGAGTGCCGCCAAAAAGAAAGGGGAGACAGCATACACTAACAGCTTAATGGCACACCTGAAAGCCCTGGAACAAAAAGAAGGAAATACACCAAAGAGGAGTAGAAGGCAGGAAATCATCAAACTCAGTACTGAAATCAATCAAGTAGAAACAAATAAAACCATACAAAGAATCAACAAAATGAGGAGTTGGTTCTTTGAGAAAATCAACAAGATAGATAAGCCCTTAGCCAGACTAACCAGAGAGCACAGACATAGTATCCAAATTAATAAAATCAGAAACGAAAAGGGAGAGATAACAACAGAAACTGAGGAAATTCAAAAAATCATCAGATCCTACTACAAAAACCTGTATTCAATACAACTAGAAAATCTTGAGGAAATGGACAATTTCCTTGACAGATACCAAGTACCAAAATTAAATCAGGATCAAATAGACCATCTAAACTGTCCTATAACCCCTGAAGAAATAGAAGTTGTCATTATAAGTCTTCCAACCAAAAAAAGCACAGGTCCAGATGGTTTTAGTGCAGAATTCTATCAGACCTTCAAAGAAGACCTAACACCAATACTCTTGAAACTGTTCCACAAAATAGAAACAGAAGGAACACTACCCAACTCGTTCTATGAAGCCACAATTACACTAATACCAAAAGCACACAAAGATCCGACAAAGAAAGAGAATCTCAGGCCAATCTCTCTTATGAATATCGATGCAAAAATACTCAATAAAATTCTTGCCAACCGAATCCAAGAACACATCAAAACGATCATTCACCACGATCAAGTAGGCTTCATCCCAGGGATGCAGGGATGGTTCAATATAAGGAAATCCATCAATGTAATCCACTACATAAACAATCTCAAAGAAAAAAACCACATGGTCATCTCATTAGATGCTGAGAAAGCATTTGACAAAATTCAGCATCCTTTCATGCTAAAGGTCTTGGAAAGATCAGGAATTCAAGGCCCATATCTAAACATAGTAAAAGCAATTTACAGCAAACCGGTAGCCAGCATCAATCAAAATGGAGAGAAACTTGAAGCAATCCCACTAAAATCAGGGACTAGACAAGGCTGCCCTCTCTCTCCATATCTTTTCAAGATAGTACTTGAAGTTCTAGCTAGAGCAATTAGACAACAAAAAGAGATCAAAGGATACAAATTGGAAAGGAAGAAGTCAAACTATCACTATTTGCAGACGATATGATAGTATATAAGCGACCCAAAGAACTCCACCAGAGAACTCCTACAGCTGATAACCGACTTCAGCAAAGTGGCCGGATATAAAATCAACTCAAGCAAGTCAGAAGCCTTCCTATACTCAAAGGATAAGCAGGCTGAGAAAGAAGTAAGAGAAATAATACCCTTCACGATAGCCACAAACCATATTAAGCATCTTGGCGTGACTCTAACCAAACAAGTGAAAGATATGTATGACAAGAAATTCAGGTGAATTTCAAGTCTCTGAAGAAAGAAATTGAAGAAGACCTCAGAAGATGGAAAAATCTGCCATGCTCATGGATTGGCAGGGTTAATATAGTAAAAATGAGTATCTTACCAAAATTAATACACAGATTCAGTGCAATCCCCATCAAAATCCCAACTCAATTCTTCATAGAGTTAGAAAGAGCAATTCAAACATTCATCTGGAATAACAGAAAACCCAGAATAGCTAAAACTATTCTCAAGAGTAAAAGAACCTCTGGGGGAATCACTATCCCGGACCTCAAGCTGTACTACAGAGCAATAGTGTTAAAAACTGCATGGTATTGGTACAGTAACAGACATGTAGATCAATGGAACAGAATTGAAGACCCAGAAATGAATCCACACTCCTATGGTCACTTGATCTTTGACAAAGGAGCTAAAACCATCCAGTGGAAAAAAGATAGCCTTTTCAACAAATGGTGCTGGCTCAGCTGGAGGTCAACATGCAGAAGAATGCAAATTGACCCATCCTTATCTCCTTGCACTAAGCTCAATTCTAAGTGGATCAAAGATCTCCACATAAAACCAGACACACTGAAACTAATAGAAGGGAAACTAAGGAAGAACCTTGAACATATGGGCACAGGGGAGAATTTCCTGAACAGAATTCCAATAGCTTATGCTCTAAGATCAAGAATAGACAAATGGGCGCTCATTAAATTACAAAGTTTTTGCAAGGCAAAAGACACTGTCAAAAAGACAAAGCGGCAACCAACTAACTGGGAAATGAACTTTACCAACCTTACATCCGACAGAGGGCTAATATCCAATATATACAAAGAACTCAAGAAGTTAAACTCCAGAGAGGCAAGTAACCCTATTAAACAATGGGGTACAGAGATACACAAAGAGTTCTCACCTGAAAAATATCTAATGGCTGAGAAGCACCTAAAGAGATGTTCATCATCCTTAGTCATTAGGGAAATGCAAATCAAAACAACCCTGAGATTCCATCTCACACCAGTCAGGATGGCTAAGATCAAAAACACAGGAGACAGCAGTTGTTGGCAAGGATGTGGAGAAAGAGGAACACTTCCACTGCTGGTGGAATTGCAGGCTGGTACAACCACTCTGGAAAGCAGTCTGGCGGTTCCTCAGAAAACTGGGCATGACACTCCCGGAGGATCCGGCTATACCACTCCTGGGCATATACCCAGAGACTTTACCTGCATGCAATAAGGACACATGTTCCACTATGTTCATAGCAGCCTTATTTATAATAGCCAGAAGCTGGAAACAACCCAGATGTCCCTCAACGGAGGAATGGATTCAGAAGATGTGGTATATCTACACAATGGAATACTACTCTGCAATTAAAAACAATGAATTCACGAAATTCCTAGGTAAATGGTCAGATCTTGAAAATATCATCTTTAGTGAGGTAACCCAATCACAAAAGAACACACATGGTATGCAGTCACTGATAAGGGGATATTGACCCAGAATCTCGGAATACCCTAGACACAATCCGCATATCAATAGATTTCTAAAAAGATGGAAGGAGAGAACCCTGGTCCTGGAAAGACTGGATGTAGGGGAACGCCAGGACAGAGTAACGAGAGGGAGTTGAATGGAGAAAAGAGGGAGGGAAGGGGGCTTATGGGACTTTCGGGGAGGGAGGAAACGGGAAAGGGGAAGTGATTTGGAATGTAAATTAAAAAAATAAAATAAAATAAATAAAAAAAATTAGCAGTAAAATTATATTAATTGTAAAGACAAAGTATTTATTTTCTATCAAGTGTTATTGTAATATTAGTTACTTTGATCATCTAGATAGAAAACAATTGTTTTTATATAGTACTTGGATCCATGGATATAATTTGTGGAGGAAAACAAAGTAGTAATGTTAACTAATTAATTAATAATCATAATTAATATATAATAAAATACAGTAATTAGTACACATCTTAATTCCTAATAAAACAGTCTGAATTGCAAAAAAACAGACACAGACTAAACAGAAGGGATGTGAAAACTGGATCCATCATTCAGCTGCTTACAAGAAACATACTTCAGCAACCGAGATAGATAATACCTCAGAGTAAATGGCTAAAAAGGGGGGGATCTCCAAGCAAAGGATCTAAGAAACAAGATGTAGTAGCCATTCTAATATCTAATAAACTAGACTTTCAATGAAAATTAAATACTCAGGGGACAGCAGATGCTGGAGAGCAGATTGCAAGCAGGGAAAACCACTCTGGAAATCAGTTTGGCGATTCCTCAGAAAACTAGAAATAGTATTACCTGAGGACCCAGCTATACCACTCCTGGGCATATACCCAGAAGATGCTCCTACATGTAATAAGGACACATGCTCCACTATGTTCATAGCAACCTATTTATAATAGCCAGAAGCTGGAAAGAACCCAGATGTCCTTCAACAGAGGAATGGATGCAGAAACAGTGGTATATATATACAATGGAGTACTATTCAGCTATTAAAAACAATGAATTCATGAAATTCTTAGGCAAATGGATGGAACTCAAAAGTGTCATCCTGAGTGAGGTAACCCAATCACAAAAGAATGCACATCGTATGCACTCACTGATAAGTGGATGTCAGCCCAAATGCCCAAAATAAACAAGTTACAATTCACAGACCACAGGAAGCTCAAGAAGGAGGAGAACTGAAGTGGGGATGCTTTGGTTCCTCTGAGAAAGGGAACAAAATACACACCGGAGCAATAAGGGAAACAAAGTGTGGAGCAGAGACTGAAGTAAAGGCTACCCAGAGACTGCCCTGCCTGGGGATTCATCCTATAAACAGTCTCCAAACGCTGACACTATTATGGAAGACAAGAAGAGCATACCAAAAGGAGCATGTCATGGTTGTTCCGGGGGGGGGGAACCTGCCAGAGCCTTACACATACAGAGGCAGATGCTAGCAGCCAAATATTGGACTGGGCATGGGGTCCCCAATGGAGGAGTTGGAGGGCAGTCCGGAGGAATGAAGGGATTTATAGCCCCATGGGAAGAACAATGATGTCGGCCACCCAGACGCCCATGACTCCCAGGGACTAAACCATCAACCAAGGGGTACACATGGTTCCAGCCAAAAAATGTGGCAGAGGATGCCTTGTCAGGCATCATTGGGAGGAGTGGTCCTTGGTCCGGTGAAGGCTCAATAGATGCCCAACAAAGGGAAATATAGGTGGGGGGAGAGGGGGGAGTGGGTCGGGTAGAGGGTCACATACTTGGAAGCAGGGGGTGGGAGGAAGGGTTGGAGGTTTTTGGGGAGGAGGGAAACCGAGAAAGATTTTATCATTTGAAATATAAATAGAAAAAAGAATTAAAAATAAAAAAATTAAAAATTAAGAAAATTAAATTAAAAGAGACATGAAATGTCTCAATTCTCAATTCATAGATGTTCTCAATTCTGAACATCTATGCCCCAAACACAAGGGTAAAGACATTTGTAAAAGAAACATTACTAAAACTTAAAATAAATCACACATTGAACCCTACACATTAATGTTGGGAAATTCAGCATCCTGCTCTCACCAATTAGTTGATCATCCAGACAAAAACTAAACAAAGAAATCATGAAAATAACAGAGGTTAGGAACCATATGTACCTAATATAATTCCACAGAATATTTTATCCAAAGACAAAGAAAAGTAACTTCTCAGCAACTCAGGGATCCTTCTCCATAACTGACCATATAGTCAGTCACAAAGCTACAGCTTCAGCAGACACGAGAAAATTGAAATAATGATCTGCATGTCATCAGACAACCACAAATTGAAGCAGAACTTTAACAACAACACAAACACCAGAAAGTCTATACAATCTTGGAAACTGAACAACTCTCTTCATCTCTGTGTTGACCCATGGCACCTAGTCCCATACTCCCTTTCATGCTGAGTCCCCGGCCCCTCGGTGCAGATGTCTCCTGCCTTTGAAGGAGGCAGAAAATTAGTGCCCATGAAGTGATAAGTTCGCCACTCTGAAGCTATGGGAAAAAGGCAACTAAGTGTTTCCAGACAGCTGTGGCCAGCATGTAAAAATATCCTAGCTTCTTACAATGGAAGAAGTTATTTCTTCCCAGGTCAAAAAGGTCCTTTTCCAGATGTATTGTCTGGCCTTGCTGTCCGAACAAACATTATCAGTTCTGAAGGATAGCATTCCTTTATCCTCTACCCAATCATGTAAAATGAAGACTTGAAAGGTCCCAGCTTATGCTTTTCCCATATATACCCAAACCCCTAGATGTGAGCATCGCATTCCTAACCTGCAGAGCAGGGAAGGCTGGGATCTGAGCCTGGACTCTTAAAGACTCTGTGTATTTGCATCAGCATTGCAATCTATGGTGGTCTCCTGGGTTTCCCACAAACTGAGCATAGCAAATGGTCAGAGAAAACAAAAAAAATTATAGGCTTTCTAAAATTCAATAAAAATGAAGGCATAATGTGTTCAATTTTATGGGACTCAATAAAAGCAGTTAAAAGAGCAAAGTTCATAGCAGCAAGTGCCTACAAAAAGAGATTAGAAAGTTCTCATACCAACAATTTAAGTGTACATCTGAAATCTCCAGAAAAAAGTAGCAAACAAACTGCAGCAGCAATCAAGTTGTAAAGTGAATGAATAAATAAATTTTAAAAAAGAATGTGTTAATATCTAACATCTATACAAATCACTTTTGATTTTTCTCATTTTCATATAATCATATATAACATTTTGTGTACATTTCCCATACTAGAAATCTAGTTTCAGTCTTCTACATATACACATGTAATTTTTCCAGCACCATTCGTTGAAGGTTTTGTAATTTTTCAATGGGTAATTTTGGCATCCTTCTCAATAATAAGGGAAAATCATAAATTTTAGAACAATGTGAGAACACTGAAAAAGTTGGAGGGTGAGAGGGAGGGATGGAAATGAGGGAATACAGCATTCATCTGTGCAGTTCTCAAAAAATAAATTAGAACAAAGAAAAAAACTTAAAATATTAGGTGGTTGAACTTACATAGACTTGTTTTGGGGTCTTCTATTCTATACTGTTGACCTACAACAGTGGTTCTCAACCTGTTGTTTGTGGCCGCTTTGGGAAATTAAATGACCCTTTCAGAGGGGTTGCATATGATATATTGTAAATCAGATATTTAGATTATGGTTTATAAAAGTAACAAAATTACAGTTATAAAGTAACAATTTTATGGTAAGGGATCACCACAATTTGAGGAACTGTGCTAAAAATTCACAGAATTTGAAATTTGAGAACTTTGATCTACAGTGTGCTTTCAGTTAATATCATGCTACTTTAATTACTATGGCTTCATAGTGTAGTTTGAGGTCAGGTATTGTGTAGTACCTCCTGCACTATTCTTGCAGAGGGATGCTTTAGCTCTAGGAGAGTTTTGTGATTCTAATTCAATCATAAGGTTGTTGTTGTTGTTTGATGTTGTTGTTGTTGTTGCTGATGATGATGATTATGATGTTTTCTATTTGTGTGAAAATATTAATTAATATTTTACTTGCAGTGCCATTAAACCTGTAGCTTGACTTTGGTATTATGGTCATTTTTACACTAGATCTTCCATTTCATGAACAAAGCAACAGCAGCTGCCTGGGCAGTTGTGGCAGCAGCACCAGAATTTGAGAAAGCAGTTCTCCCTCCCTACTTGTGCCCCTTCTCCTAGACTTGAACCCGTTCACTGGAACAGACCAGAGACCTCCATAGATAGCCTGGCACACAGACTGGCATCTTGAGTCCCTTCAATGGCAGATAACCTCCTTAGCAGGAGTTGTTCTCCAAATTCAGAGGGTCCCAGATGTACAGACGGCTGAACAGGCAGGGATTTGCATTTTTCTCAGGGAGGAAAGTTTCTTCTATGTCAATGCATCTGAGCTGTTAGAACAAGATGTACAAATGCTCAAAGGGAATGCTCTGGGGGAATCTCTGGGCACTCTATGCTCCTAACACTCCTACCTCTTGGTACTCTAACCCTTTGGTAGCATTGCTTCTTGCCCTCCTTGACCCCTCCTAACTATTGGAACCTTGCTTCTTTTGGCACTCTGCCTTATCCAATTTCTAAAGTAACAGTTGAGTAGCATTGAAAGACCACTACTAATCAGGTCTTGGTTTAATATCAAACCGTTCCTAACCCAGTCCCACAAAACCCTGAGGAAGTTTGACTCCCAAGTTCTCTAATATTCCCAGGAGCATAGGTGAGGAGGCCACAACATCTGCTCCAACACCAGGAGTAACTGGGATCCCCGGGATCCAGGGACACAGGAATTCTGCCTGGCCACTGGCCTGGATTCCTTCAGGTCTGAGCCAGTAACCAGAGCAGACCTTGGCCTTTGGCTCCAAACATAGTCTCACAACACCCAAAGGAAGCTCAACTCTCAGGTGATCTAAATGCCCAGGTTCACAGGTGCTCTAACAAGACCAGAACCACAGGATCTTATGAGCTTGTTCACACCAGGATTTTAGGATCTCAGATGTAGCCTGACTCCCAGAAGCTCTGACACACTCAGGATCTCAGGATCTGAGAATTACAGGATCAGAAACAGTTGGACTCCTAGGAATTCTTACACAACCAAGATTACAAGAGAGACAGGCTCCAATTAGAGACAACAAGGGCAGGTAGCACAGGAGATAACAAGATGATGAGAGGCAAGCACAAGAACATAAACAAGAGAAACCAACATTAATTGGCATCATCAGAACTCAGTTATCCCATGAGTCCTGGATACCTCAACACTCCAGAAGTGCAGGACTTAGATTTAAAATCACATCTCGTGATGATGAGAAAGGAAATTAAGAAGGACATAAACAACTTCCTTAAAGAAATACAGAACATAAGTAAACAGATAGAAGCCCATAAAAAGAGAAAACACAAAAGCCCTTAAAAATTTACAGGAAAACACAACCAAAAAAAGTGAAGGAATTGAACAAAACCATTCAGGATATAAAAATGGAAGTAGAAACAATAAAGAAATCACAAACGGTGACACTCTGGAGCTAGAAAACCTAGAAAAAAGATCAGGAGTCATAGATGCATGCATTCCAACAGAATACAAGAGATAGAAAAGGAATCTCAGTGCAGAAGAAATCATCGAAAACATTAACACAAGAATCAAAGAAAACGCAAAATGCAACAAACTCCTAACTGAAAAAAATCCAGGAAGTCCAGGACAATATGAGAAGACTAAACCTAAGGATAATAGGTATAGAAGAGAGTGAAGATTGCCAAATAAAAGGTCCAGTACATATCTTCAACAAAATTATAGAAGAAAACTTCTCTAACCTGAAGAAAGAGATGACCATGAACATACAAGAGGCATACAGAACTGCAAATAGACTGGACGAGAAAAGAAATTCATCCTGTCACAATAAAAATCAAAACACCAAATGCACAAAATGAAGAAAGAATATTAAAAGCAGTGAGGGAAAAATGTCAAGTGAAATATAAAGACAGACCTATCAGAATTACACTAGAATTCTGACCAGAGACTGTGGAATCTAGAATCTATGAAATTAATATACAGAAATCCATCAATGTAATCCACTACATAAACACAGTCAGAGAAAAACACATGATCCTCTTATTAGATGCTGAGAAAGCATTTGAAAAAATTCAATACCCCTTCATGTTAAAAGTCTTGTAAAGATCAGGAATTCAAGGCCCAAACCTGAACATAATAAAAGCAATATACAGCCAACTAATAGCCAACATCAAACTAAATGAAGGGAAATTTCAAGCAGTCTCACTAAAATCAGGGACTAAAAAAAGCTACACACTCTCTTCTTATCTATTAAATATAGTGCTTGAAGTTCTAGCTAGAGAAAGTAGAAAACAAAACAAAAAAAGGCCAAGGCATACAAATTGGAGAGGAAGAAGTCAAATTATCACTATTTGCAGATGTTATGATAGTTTACTTAATTGACACCAAAAATTCTACCAGAGAACTCTTAAATCTAAAAAACTTCAGCAAAGTGGCTGGATGTAAAATTAACTCAAACAAATCAGTAGCCTTCCTCTATTCAAAAGATAAATAGGCTGAGAAAGAAATTGGGTAATGACACACTTCACAATAGTCACAAATTATATAAAATACCTTGGTTTGACTCTAAGCATGCAGGTGGAATATCTGTATGACAAGAACTTCAAGTATCTGAAGAAAGAAATAGAAGATCTCAGAAGATGGAAAGATCTCCCACGTGCATGGATTGGCAGGATAAATATAGTGAAAGTGGCCATCTTGTTGATAGCAGTCTACAGATTCAATACAATCCCCATCAAAATTCCATCTCAGTTCTTCATAGAGTTAGAAAGAGCAGTGTGCAAATTAATTTGGAATAACAAAACATCCAGGAAAGCAAAAACTATTCCCAACTATAAAAGAAATTTTATGGAATCACCATCTATGACCTCAAGCTGTATTACGAAGCAATAGTGGTAAAAAAAAGAAAAAAAAAAAGAACAGTACAGAGATGGGCAGAAAGATCAATGGAATAGAATTGAAGACCCATAATTGAATCCACACACCTATGGTCACTTGATCTTTGATAAAGAAACTAAAATCAAACAGTGCAAAAGAGACAGCATTTTCAACAAATGGTGCTAGTTCAACTGGCTGTCAGCATGTAGAAGAATGCAAATTGATCCATTCTTATCTCTTTGTACAATGATTACGGCCAAGTGGATCAAGGACCTCCACATAAAACCAGATACAATGAAACTAATAGAAGAGAGAGTGTGGACGAGCATTGAACACATAGGCACTGTGGAAAACTTCCTGAACAAAACACAAATGACTTATGCTCTAAGATCAACAATCAAGAAATGGGACCTCATACAATCTCAAAGATTCTGTAAGGCAAAGGACACTGTCAATAGGACAAAATGGCAACCAACCAATTGGTAAAAGATCTTTATCAATCCTACACCCGATAGAGGGCTAATATCCAATATACAAAAAGAACTCAAGAAGTTAAACTCCAGACAATCAAATAACCCTATTAAAAATTTGTGTACAGATCTAAACAAAGAATTTTCAATTGAGGAATATGAAACAGCTGAGAAGCACCTAAACAAATGTTCAATATCCTTAGTCTTCAGGGAAATGCAAATCAAAACAACCCTGAGATTCCACCTCACACCAGTCAGAATGGCTAAGATCAAAATCTCAGGTGACAGCTGATGCTGGTGAGGATGTGGAGAAAGAGGAACACTCCTCCATTGGTGGTGGGATTGTAAGCTTGTACAACTACTGTGGAAATCAATTGGTGTTGCCTCAGATAATTAGACATAACATTACCTGAGGACCCAGATATACCTCTCCTGGGCATATAATCAAAAGATTCTCCAACATATAATAAGGACATGTGCTCCACTTGTTAATAGCAGCTTTATTTATAACAGACAGAAGCTGGAAAGAACCCAGATATCCCTCAACAGAAGAATGGATACAGAAAATGTGGTACATTTATACAATGGACTACTACTCAGCTATTAAAAATAATGAATTCATGAAATTCTTAGGCAAATGAATTTAACTAGAAAATGTCATACTGAGTGAGGTAACCCATTCACAAAAGAACACACATGGTATGCACTCACTGATAAGTGGATATTAGCTCGAAATACCAAGATATAATTCACAGACCATATGAAGCTCAAGAAGAAGGAAGACCAAAGTGTGGGTACTTCAGTCCTTCTTAGAAAGGGGAATAAAATACTTACAGAAGGAAATACAGAGACAAAGTGTGGAAAAGAGACTGAAGGAACGGCCATACAGGTACTGTCCTACATGGGAGCCAACCCATATATAGTTACCAAAAGCAGAAACTATTGTGTATGCCAAGAAGTGTTTGGAGACAGGAGCCTGATACAGCTGTCTTCTGAGAGGCTCTGCCAGATCCTGACAAATGTAGAGGTGGATGCTCACAGCCAACCATTAGACTGACCATAAGGTCCCCAATGGAGGAGTTAGAGAAAGGAATGAAGGAGCTGTAGGGTTTTGCAACTCCATAGGAAGAACCAAGATATCAACCAAACAGGCCCCTCCCCCCCAAAGCTCCCAAGAACTAAGCCACCAACCGAGGAGTATACATTGAGGGACCCATAGCTCCAGCTGCATATGTAGCAGATGGTGGCTTTGTCAGGCGTCAATTGGAGAAGAGGCCCTTGGTCATGTGAAGGTTCTATGCCCTAGTGTAGGGGAATGTGAGGGCAGGGAGGTCGGAGTGGGTGTGTGGGTGTGTGGGAATACCCTCATAGAAGCAGGGGGAGTGAGCATTGGATTGGAGTTTTCTTGGTGGTAAACCGGGATAGGGGAGACCATTTGAAATGTAAATAAAGAAAATATCCAATAAAAAAGAAAAAAAATATTCCCAATTGGAAATAGTTACTCTAGAGACAGTTTTTTTAAAATAAAAAATAAAAAGAATTGTGTGGCAGCAGACCATGCCAGGAAACTTGGTAATGCTGAGTGGGTTGGAAGCATTAGAATTCCATACCAGACGATGGTAGGAACTTCACCTGCTTCCAACCAGGCCCTGTCCAGTGACCACACCACCCCACGGAGAGGATCGTGGCAATCAGTCACATAGGGAAAGCACCCTAAGCCAGTGTACATGCACATGAGGCACCCCTAACATCTCAGATCAAACCCCAAACCCACACCAAAATGTATATAAGATCCTATCCAGAAGGAATAATAGTGTAAAGGTGTGTGACAATTACCCCATCAAGGATCATCTGGCAGCTTCTCATTATAAGAGCTGTAAAACTTCCTGTGTAAGAGAACTCTCTCCTGAAGCTTTGGCCACTGGAGGCAGCCTGAGGCCTATTGCAGTCACTTCCTGCCAGGTGGCCCTGACCTTGGTCTCTAAACCACTGTACCTTGCTTGCTAACTGAGTACTCTGCCAGTTCTGCACAGAACAGCATCTCACCACTTCTTGCCAACTTCAGAGCAGTGGTTGCACTTTCCTCTCCCTGCTCATACATGCTGCTTAACAGTGTCTTACCATAGCAGCAGCCACTAAAGGGAGCCTCCATCTGACTCCCTTTCCCTTGAATGCTACTGCAGGGCCAGAGCCTCCAAAGACCTCTGTGAATAGCATCCAGTATACATACATGTAGTCCTGGAAGGCATTTGTGGGGAACTGCAGAGACAGACCCAAACTGGCTCAGCTCTCTAGGAATCTACATTTAGATGTTGAAAATCTTAGGGAAAATGAATCTCACCATTCAGTGGTTGGGATGAGAACTCATCTCCTGATTTGAAATTTTAGGTGATACTCATCACTCAATTTTTTTAAAATGTATTTCCTTTTTAAACCCTTTACCTATTCATTTAAATATGCTTATTTTCATTATTCCTCTTTATTTTCTTTTTAATTTTCTTTTCTTTATATTTTGTGCCTCACTTTCTTCTTTTATTATTTTCCTTTCATTTATTGGAGGTTTTCTTTGACAAGAGTTTCTATTTAGACCTAGATGCCTTGGAACTCATTCTGTAAACAAGGCTGGCCTCAAACTCAAGAAGATCTGCCTACCTATGTATCTTGACTGCTGGGACTAAATATGTGTCTATGTAGGTATTTTAACACTCACATGGTGTTGTACTGGACTTGTAAAAATAACTACAGAAGCTGTGAATTCATGTGTGCAATAGCCTTGCCATTTCCATAAAATAGTATTTTTCAGCACTCATTCTATCCTCTGGCCTTTATATTCTACCTGACCTCTCTTCTTTGGTACTCTCTCAATCTTCACATAATGGGGACAGATAGAATCAGATGTCTCATCTAAGATTCAAGATTCACATTAGCTTAATATAAAGTTTCACAGATTATGAGTTTCTGCATTAGCCACTGCAAATGCAACTAGTAACTTCATTGAAACAGACAAAGAGCAGTACCAATATATAGATGTAAACACTATTCAGCAGGGAGTTTGGTAGCAAAAGCATTTATCAAAGTAACCTTAGTAGGTCACAGCTAAGTGCTCTGTCTTCCTTAGCTATAGGCTTTTAGCCAGGCTTACTATAGAAGACATGAATTTCCTCCTATGAAGTATGCTCCAAATCCAGTCCTGAAAGTTTTGGTTATTCCTATAACCTCCATGTCACTATTACATCTCTGATCATATCTTGCCTAGCAGACTAGTATTGTATTGTGCAGGATACAATACTGGTGAAGACTATTGTTTTTCTTTCCTTTTCTATTTCTCTCATTAAATGAACTCTACTTCTCAGTTATATTTTCAATTCCCCAGTCTATTCTCTTTGCTATTCTCACTTACAAGGCTCATATTTGTTCTAAATAATTTTAAACTTCATAACACATAGTACATTGCATAAACATTATATTTTTCATATTTTTTGTTTTTGGTCATTGTTTAAATATAAATAGGCTTCAGTCATCTTTAAATATGCTATGTGATGTAATGTTCTTGCTGTTCTAAAACTTGTTTTCTCTCAACTGCTCCTCCTCATCTGCTGGTACCAGAGATTGAAGACAGTAAACTACAATGCTTGGAGCTTAAAAGTGGCTTAGTCAGTAAAATTCTGTCCTGAGGGAGAGGGAGAGGGGGAGGGGGAGGGAGAGAGGGAGGGAGAGGGGGAGGGGAGAGAGGGGGAGGGAGAGTGAGAGTGAGAAGGAGAGGGAGAGTGAGAAGGAGAGGGAAAGGAAGAGGGAGAGACACTAATTTTGATTCCTTTCCAGCTGTTCCCTCCCACGTTCCAGTCCAAGTCCTTCAAAAGTTTCTCCTAACTCTCCATCAGTCAGCAAATCTTTTTTTTATTATTTATTTTATTTTATTTTTTTAATTTACATTCCAAATCATTTCCCCTTTCCCGTTTCCTCCCTCCCCAGAAGTCCCATAAGCCCACTTCCCTCCCTCTTTTCTCCATTCAACCCCCTCTCGTTACTCTGTCCTGGAGTTCCCCTACATCCAGTCTTTCCAGGACCAGGGGTCTCTCCTTCCATCTTCTTAGAAATCTATTGATATACGGATTGTGTCTAGGGTATTCCGAGATTCTGGGTCAATATCCCCTTATCAGTGACTGCACACCATGTGTGTTCTTTTGTGATTGGGTTACCTCACTAAGGATGATATTTTCAAGATCTGACCATTTGCCTAGGAATTTCGTGAATTCATTGTTTTTAATTGCAGAGTAATATTCCATTGTGTAGATATACCACATCTTCTTAATCCATTCCTCCGTTGAGGGACATCTGGGTTCTTTCCAGCTTCTGGCTATTATAAATAAGGCTGCTATGAACATAGTGGAACATGTGTCCTTATTGCATGCAGGTAAAGCCTCTGGGTATATGCCCAGGAGTGGTATAGCCAGAACCTCCGAGAGTGTCATGCCCAGTTTTCTGAGGAACCGCCAGACTGCGTTCCAGAATGGTTGTACCAGCTTGCAATTCCACCAGCAGTGGAGGAGTGTTCCTCTTTCACCACATCCTCGCCAACAACTGCTGTCTCCTGTGTTTTTGATCTTAGCCATCCTGACTGGTGTGAGATGGAATCTCAGGGTTGTTTTGATTTGCATTTCCCTAATGACTAAGGATGATGAACATCTCTTTAGGTGCTTCTGAGCCATTAGATATTCTTCAGGTGAGAACACTTTGTTTAGCTCTGTACCCCATTTTTTAATAGGGTTACTTGCCTCTCTGGAGTTTAACTTCTTGAGTTCTTTGTATATCTTGGATATTAGCCCTCTGTCGGATGTAAGGTTGGTAAAGATCCTTTCCCAGTTAGTTGGTTGCCGCTTTGTCTTTTTGACAGTGTCTTTTGCCTTGCAAAAACTTTGTAATTTAATGAGGTCCCATTTGTCTATTCTTGATCTTAGAGCATAAGCTATTGGAGTTCTGTTCAGGAAATTCTCCCCTGTGCCCATATGTTCAAGGTTCTTCCCTAGTTTCCCTTCTATTAGTTTCAGTGTGTCTGGTTTTATGTGGAGATCTTTGATCCACTTAGAATTGAGCTTAGTGCAAGGAGATAAGGATGGGTCAATTTGCATTCTTCTGCATGTTGACCTCCAGCTGAGCCAGCACCATTTGTTGAAAAGGCTATCTTTTTTCCACTGGATGGTTTTAGCTCCTTTGTCAAAGATCAAGTGACCATAGGAGTGTGGATTCATTTCTGGGTCTTCAATTCTGTTCCATTGATCTACATGTCTGTTACTGTACCAATACCATGCAGTTTTTAACACTATTGCTCTGTAGTACAGCTTGAGGTCCAGGATACTGATTCCCCCAGAGGTTCTTTTACTCTTGAGAATAGTTTTAGCTATTCTGGGTTTTCTGTTATTCCAGATGAATTTTTGAATTGCTCTTTCTAACTCTATGAAGAATTGAGTTGGGATTTTGATGGGGATTACATTGAATCTGTGTATTACTTTTGGTAAGATGCATATTTTTACTATATTAATCCTGCCAATCCATGAGCATGGCAGATTTTTCCATCTTCTGAGGTCCTCTTTAATTTCTCTCTTCAGAGACTTGAAGTTCTTGTCATACAGATCTTTCACTTGTTTGGTTAGAGTCACGCCAAGATACTTAATATGGTTTGTGGCTATTGTGAAAGGTATTATTTCTCTTACTTCTTTCTCAGCCTGCTTATCCTTTGAGTATAGGAAGGCTTCTGACTTGCTTGAGTTGATTTTATATCCGGCCACTTTGCTGAAGTCGTTTATCAGCTGTAGGAGTTCTCTGGTGGAGTTCTTTGGGTCGCTTAATTATACTATCATATCGTCTGCAAATAGTGATAGTTTGACTTCTTCCTTTCCAATTTGTATCCCTTTGACCTCTTTTTGTTGTCTAATTGCTCTAGCTAGAACTTCAAGTACTATATTGAAAAGATATGGAGAGAGAGGGCAGCCTTGTCTAGTCCCTGATTTTAGTGGGATTGCTTCAAGTTTCTCTCCATTTAGATTGATGCTGGCTACCGGTTTGCTGTAAATTGCATTTACTATGTTTAGATATGGGCCTTGAATTCCTGATCTTTCCAAGACCTTTAGCATGAAAGGATGCTGAATTTTGTCAAATGTTTTCTCAGCATCTAATGAGATGACCATGTGGTTTTTTTTCTTTGAGATTGTTTATATAGTGGATCACATTGATGGATTTCCTTATATTGAACCATCCCTGCATCCCTGGGATGAAGCCTACTTGATCGTAATGAATGATCATTTTGATGTGTTCTTGGATTCGGTTGGCAAGAATTTTATTGAGTATTTTTGCATCGATATTCATAAGAGAGATTGGCCTGAGATTCTCTTTCTTTGTCGGATCTTTGTGTGCTTTTGGTATTAGTGTAATTGTGGCTTCATAGAACGAGTTGGGTACTCTTCCTTCTGTTTCTATTTTGTGGAAGAGTTTGAAGAGTATTGGTGTTAGGCCTTCTTTGAAGGTCTGATAGAATTCTGCATTAAAACCATCTGGACCTGTGCTTTTTTTGGTTGGAAGACTTCCAATGACAACTTCTATTTCTTCAGCGGTTATAGGACGGTTTAGATGGTCTATTTGATGCTGATTTAATTTTGATATTTGGTATCTGTCAAGGAAATTGTCCATTTCCTCGAGATTTTCTAGTTGTGTTGAATACAGGTTTTTGTAGTAGGATCTGAGGATTTTTTTGAATTTCCTCAGTTTCTGTTGTTATCTCTCCTTTTCGTTTCTGATTTTATTAATTTGGAGACTATCTCTGTGCCCTCTGGTTAGTCTGGCTAAGGACTTATCTATTTTGTGGATTTTCTCAAAGAACCAACTCCTCGTTTTGTTGATTCTTTGTATGGTTTTATTTGTTTCTACTTGATTGATTTCAGCCCTGAGTTTGATGATTTCCTGCCTTGTACTCCTCTTTGGTGTATTTGCTTCTTTTCGTTCCAGGGCTTTCAGGTGTGCCATTAAGCTGTTAGTGTAGGCTGTCTCCCGTTTCTTTTTGGCGGCACACAGGGCTAGGAATTTTCCTCTTAGCACTGCTTTCATTGTGTCCAATAATTAGGGTATGTTGTGTCTTCATTTTCATTAACTTTCAAAAAGTCTTTGATTTCTTTCTTTATTCCACCTTGACCAAGTTATCATTGAGTAGAGCATTGTTCAGCCTCCATGTGTACGTGGGTTTTCTTTTGTTTTTGTTGCCATTGAAGACCACTCTTATTCCATAGTGATCTGATAGGAGGCATGGGATTAGTCCTATCTTCTTATATCTCTTGAGGTCTGATTTGTGACCAAATTATATGGTCAATTTTGGAGAAGGTACCATGAGGTGCTGAGAAGAAGGTGTATTCTTTACCTCTAGGATGAAATGTTCTATATATATCTGTTAGTTCCATTTGGTCCAAGGCTTCAATTAGATTCACTGTGTCCCTGTTTAGTTTCTGCTTTCCTGAACGATCCATTTCAGAGAGCGGGGTGTTGAAGTCACCCACTATTATTGTTTGTGGTGCGATGTGTGCTTTGAGTTTTAGTAAAGTTTCTTTTACGAATGAGGGTGCCCTTGCATTTGGAGCATAGATATTCAGAATTGTGAGTTCTTGATGGTGGATTTTCCCCTTGATCAATATGTAGTGTCTTTCTGTGTCTTTTTTGATGACTTTAGGTTGAAAGTCAATTTTATATGATATTAGGATGGCTACTCCACCTCGTTTCTTGGGGCCATTTGCTTGTAAAATTGTTTTCCAGCCTTTTACTCTGAGGTAGTGTTTGTCTTTGACACTGAGGTGCGTTTCCTGCATGCAGCAAAATGCTGGGTCCTGTTTACGTATCCAGTCTGCTAGTCTATGTCTTTTAATTGGGGAATTGAGACCATTGATATTAAGAGAGATTAAGGCATAGTGATTATTGCCATCTGCCATTCTTGACGCTATCTTTATGTTTGAGTGGTTATCTACTTTTGGGTTTGATTCAAGAAGGTTATTATCTCTTTTTTTCCAGGGTGTTGTTTCTCTCCCTGTATTGGAGGTTTCCACCTATTATCTGTTGCAGGGCTGGATTTGTGGAAAAAATTGTGAAAATTTGGTTTTATCATGGAATATCCTGGTCTCTCCATCTATGGTGATTGAGAGTTTTGCTGGGTATAGTAGTCTAGACTGGCATTTATGCTCTCTTAGTGTGTGCATGAGATCTGCCCAGGATCTTCTGGCTTTCATAGTCTCTGGTGAGAAGTCTGATGTGATTTGGATAGGTCTTCCTTTGTATGTTACCTGGCCCTTTTCTCTTACTGCTTTTAGTATTCTTTCTTTGTTTAGAACATTTGGTGTTTTGATTATTATATGACGGGAGGTATTTCTGTTCTGGTCCAGTCTCTTTGGAGTTCTGTACGCTTCTTGTACGTTCATCGGCATCTCTCTCTTTACGTTAGGGAAGTTTTCCTCCATAATTTTGTTGAAGATGTTTACTGGCCCTTTAAGTTGCAAATCTTCACTCTCATTTATACCTATAATCCTTATGTCTGGTCTTCTCATTGTGTCCTGGATTTCCTGGATGTTTTGGGTTTCACGTTTTTTGCATTTTGCATTTTCTTTGACTGTTGAGTCGATGCTTTCTATGGAATCTTCAGCACCTGAGATTCTTTCTTCCATCTCTTGTATTCCATTGCTGATGTTTGCATCTATGACTCCTGATTTCTTCCCAAGGTTTTCTATCTCCAAAGTTGTCTCCCTTTGTGATTTCTTAGTTGTTTCTACTTCCTTTTTTAGATCCTGGATGGATTTGCTGAAATCCTTCACTTGTTTGTTTGTATTTTCCTGTATTTCTTTAAGGTATTTTTGCATTACCTCTTTCAGGATTTCTTCCTGATGACCCACGTTCTCCTGCATTTCTCTGAGTGATTTTTGTGTTTCCTCCTCATGGGATTCCATCTGTTGATCCATTGTCTCCTGCATTTCTTTAAGCAGTTCTCGTGTTTCCTTTGTAAGGGCATCTAACCGTTGATTCATTTCATTAAGCAATTTTTGTGTTGCCTCCTTATGGGTATCCGTCTGTTGACCCATATTCTTCTGCATTTCTTTATGCAAATTTTGTGATTCCTTTGTGAGTGCATCTACCCGTTGATTCATCTCGTTAAGCGATTTTTGTGTTGTCTCCTTGTGCGCCTCCATCTTTTGATCCATGTTCTCCCGCATTTCTCTAAGCGATTTTTGTGTTTCCTTTGTAAGGGCTTCTAACCGTTGATTCATGGTCTCCTGTAACTCTTTATGAGATTTATTTGTGTCCTTCTTGTGATCCTCTAATAGCATCATGAGAAGTGATTTTAAATCCAGATCTTGTCTTTCGGGTGTGGTGGGGTATCCAGGACTTGCTGCTGTTGGAGAGTTGGGTTCGGATGGTGCCATATTACTTTGATTTCTGTTAGTAACTTTCCTACGTTTGCCTTTTGCCATCTGTTTACCTCTGATGTTAGTTGGTCCTGCTGTTACTGGCTGTTGGTTGGACCTCCTGTGAGCCTGCAAAGCTATTTCTGCCCTCCCCCCTGGTTTACCAGGATTCCCCTGGCACAGATTTCTGGGCCCTGCCGTGCTCCTGAGTGACTTTGGAGCCCTGATGTGCCTTGCCCCAAGTGATGTTATATTGGGGAGTCCTTGCACATCCAAAGGCTCAGCGTAGTGGATTCCTGGAGCAGAGGTCGCCAAAGGGAGGCTGGTAGGCTCCTGCCCTGTGCAGGGGTGTGTGATCTCTCCTAGAGTGGAGGGGTAGGGGGCGTCCCTCTGCCAGGCCGAAGTCCCACAGCAGAGCTAGCGCGCTGGTTACTGCAGATCTGCCCAGCACTTGGGAGCCACGTACACACAATCCGCCCGAGACCCAAGCGATATTATGCCTGTCTGTCTCTGAGCCTGACAGTCCCAACTTCTCGGCCACTGGAGCAAAGATGGTGGAGTGCACTCTGCACTCTCTCCATGGCTCTGGTCACCCTGCAGAGGTGATGGCCTGCAGATCTGGCACCCAGACGACCACAGCGCTGTCCCGTTCATGGGCGCAGGCGGAAGCCACAACAGGCCGTGTCCCAAATGATGTTATATTGGGGAGAGCCTGGATACCTGTCTCTTCAGTGCAGTCTACTGGAACAGAGGTCGTGGAAGGGAAGCTGGTAGGCTCCTGCCCAGTGCGGGGTCCCTCTGCCAGGCAGAAGTCCCACAGCAGAGCTGGCGCACTGGTTACTGCAGATCAGCCCAGCACTTGGGAGCCGCCTACACACAAGCTGCCCGAGACCCAAGCGATATTATGCCTGTCTGTCTCAGAGCCTGGCAGTCCCTACTTCCCGGCCACTGGAGCAAAGGTGGCGGAGTCTAAAAAACAACTTGAATAGAGGCTATAATACTTGAAGTACCTCATTCAGAAAATGAATGCAGTCTCTAAGATTCCTTTGAATTCTGACGCCTTGCCCCTGAGAAGCCAAAAGTAGAGGTCAAAACTCACATGACTTTTGCTTTGTTATGTGAGGTACCCAAGTAATGAAAAATTTTATTCAGATGGGACACAAGGAATAGTTTTGTTCTTTTTCTTCTAGCCATGTTGCATCTCAGTGCAATTTTTTGAACCCCATGAAGTATTTAAACTAATAAAACCACTTTGGAAATCAATCTGGTGGTTCTTCAGACAATTGGAAATAGTACTACCTGAAGACTCAGTTGTACCAGTCCTGGGCATATACCCCAAAGATGCTCCAACGTGTAACAAGGACACATACTTCTCTATGTTTACAGCAGCCTTATTTATAATAGCCAGAAGCTGGAAAAAACCCAGATGTCCTTCAACAGAGGAATGGATACAGAGAATGTGATCGATTTACAAAATGTAATCCTTGTCAGGCATCAAATGGGAGGAGAGTTCCTTAGTCCTATGATGGCTTGATAGATGCCCCAGAGTAGGGTAATTGAGGGCAAGGAGGTGGAAGGGTGGTTGGGTGAAGGAACACCCTCTTAGAAGCAGGAGGAGGGAGGATGGGATAGTGGGTTTCTGGGAGGTGGAACCTGGAAAAGGGGATAACATTGAAATGTAAATAAATAAAATATCCAATGAAAAAACATAAAAAAAGAAAGTAGAGGAGAAACTCTTTGTAGTGAGAATGTTAAAGGAGGGTATTGATAGGACCGAATGACCAAATCAAAATGATGCATGTATGTGAAAATTTCATAATGGAATTCATTGTTTTGTAATCACTTATAACAAAGTTATATAAGAAGAAGTAGGTTTTCAAGGAAACATTCAGGTATAACAAAACATGAAGTGGAAGTTTTCATCTATGCATCAAATATGCAGCTGTCTGTTGTGGAAAATGTATTTAAGAGGTATATCCTATTAGCTGCAACCTGTGTTGAATGCACATTCAGTTTGAAGAATGCTTTGTCCAGATCTTGTGTAGGTCTCTTTTAAACTTGAGAGTCTATACAACCCTACCCATAAACGTCAGATTTCAGAGAGAGTTAGGTGTGGGAAGAAAAATACGTTATCAATAGGAATAACGAAATCATAGATGGAAGTCACTATCTTTTACAGAGCACTGGGCAGCCTTTTGAAGAAGGTACCATTGTTTTGAACAAGTTGAGGATGATACTGGGAAATATAAATCAGTAATTCATTTCTGGACAGAGGTAATGGCTTAGTATAGGCTTAAAGTAAAATGTCACCTGCTAACATTAAAAAGTAAGGGGCAAGCAGGTATTTTGAAACAATAATAAGAAAGGATGTATGTGTGTGTGTGCATAGTGACACGTGAATCACATTATGAGAAGAAAAACAAGACCAGTTCCAGTATTCAAAAAGAACAGGAAATGTGTATGTAAGCCAGAGATATAAAATCAATTCTTAATGACCCATGAATACTTTATTTAATGTTAGAATTATTGTGAAATGTTCCTTCCCATGAGGCAGCTGGAACAGAATCAAGGAACAAAATTGCTTGAGCCAAGCACATTTAGTGCTTGCATGTGTCTTTATGTGTGTACTTTTATCTTATTGTCTTTGTCCAGGGTCCTCCAATCCAAAGTCAAGTGACAGTGATATGCAATGTTGTCTCTTTGCCCAGTCTGTAGCTGTGTTGTTTCTGTTTCCCAAGTCCTTGTGGCTCTGTCTTGTTTTTAGTTGAAACAAGACCCCTTGAAAGGGTCCTTGCTCATGTTTAACTTTCCACACGAGATACAAGTGTCCATAAAGCAGAAACCATCTTTACTTTCATCCGAGTTATTTCTCAGGAGATTTGATACAGATTTTTATGTGAGAAAGCAAATATCAACGACTCAATCCAGGAAAGATTCAACTGAAATTTTGTGACATCAAATGGCTCGACATAATTATTCTGTTGATATTTCTTTCTTCTAAAGTTTACCAAGTCTTCTTCCACTTCCCAACAGTTCAGTTTCTTGACAATTTTATTCCTTCAATGTTCCACTCTCTGATAAAATATTTATGGATGACCATCTAGTTCAAACTACTGTACTCTAAATTGTTTTTGGGTTGGACATTGCATAGCTTTGTATTTTAAGAGAAAAATAAAATATTTGATGAGGAACAAACATATTTATGTGACCATTGACTCCTGTAAACTTGAGATACAAATTAACACTTTTGGCACATAACAGTCCTAGCCATACTTAATAGAAGGAAGTAATATTGTGTGTGAGACATTTTGTCCCAACAAATCATTCAGTGTCAAAAATAATACCTATTAAAGAAAGTATTATCATGATTAGGTGATATTTCAGAGTTTCTGATTATAAGTTACAGATATGTATCTGCTTCACAGTATGTGGGATCAGGACAAAGCATTTTTACTTATTGCCTCTTGTGCTTCAGATTTCTGTCCTTAGGAGATGACTTTTTGTGGGTTCATTCGTAGAGCATATCATGATAACAACTATCTGTACTCCTCTCTTCCTGGCCACCAAGCCATTATCTGACTGGTAAAGAGTGCAAGTTAGTACCAAGAAAGTCACAAGGCATCTGTCTTCAGTGTGGGATATAACTTCTCCCTTAATTAAAATTTAATGTTTTGGTAAAAATATCTACCTTATAATTTAATATAGTATGAAATCAAGAATTATGATTAGTGTATTCTTTGAAAAAGGGAGCTCACACATAGCAATTTCCTTCTCTTTTTTGAAATTTATTTTCTAAGTTTTTTTATTTGCATTCAAAATCATTTCCCCTTTCCCGTTTCCTCCCTCTCTGAAAGTCCCATAAATCCCCTTCCATCCCTCTTTTCCCCATTCAACCCCCTCTCGATTCTCTGTCCTGGCAGTCCCCTACATTCAGTCTTTCCAGGACCAGGGGTCTCTCCTCCCATCTTCTTGGAAATCTATTGATATGCAAATTGTGTCTTGGGTATTCCAAGATGCTGGGTTAATATCCCCTTATCAGTGACTCCATACCATGTGTGTTCTTTTGTGATTGGGTTACCTCACTATGCATGATATTTTCCAGTTCTGACCATTTGCCTAGGAATTTTGTGAATTCATTGTTTTTTTTTTTATTTTTTTTTAATTTAATTTAATTTTATTTTTTTAATTTACATTCCAAATCACTTCCCCTTTCCCGTTTCCTCCCTCCCCGAAAGTCCCATAAGCCCCCTTCCCTCCCTCTTTTCTCCGTTCAACCCCCTCTCATTACTCTGTCCTGGCGTTCCCCTACATCCAGTCTTTCCAGGACCAGGGGTCTCTCCTTCCATCTTTTTAGAAATCTATTGATATGCTGATTGTGTCTAGGGTATTCTGAGATTCTGGGTCAATATCCCCTTATCAGTGACTTCATACCATGTGTGATCTTTTGTGATTGGGTTACCTCACTAAGGATGATATTTTCAAGTTCTGACCATTTGCCTAGGAATTTCGTGAATTCATTGTTTTTAATTGCAGAGTAGTATTCCATTGTGTAAATATACCACATCTTCTGAATCCATTCCTCCGTTGAGGGACATCTGGGTTCTTTCCAGCTTCTGGCTATTATAAATAAGGCTGCTATGAATATAGTGGAGCATGTGTCCTTATTGCATGCAGGTAAAGTCTCTGGAATTCATTGTTTTAAATTGCAGAGTACTATTCCATTGTGTAAATACACCACATCTTCTGAATCCATTCCTCCGTTGAGGGACATCTGGGTTCTTTCCAGTTTCAGGCTATTATAAATAAGGTTGCTACGAACATAGTGGAGCATGTGTCCTTATTGCATGCAGGTAAAGTCTCTGGGTATATGCCCAGGAGTGGTGTAGCCGGATCCTCTGTGAGTGTCATGCCCTGTTTTCTGAGGAACGGCCAAACTGGTTTCCAGAGTGGTTGTACCAGCTTGCAATCCCACCAGCAGTGGAGGAGTGTTCCTCTTCGTCCACATCCTCACCAACACCTGCTGTCTCCTGTGTTTTTGATCTTAGCCATTCTGGCTGGTGTGAGATGGAATCTCAGGGTTGTTTTGATTTGCATTTCCCTAATGACTAAGGATGATGAACATCTCTTTAGGTGCTTCTCAGCCATTAGATATTCTTCAGGTGAGAACTCTTTGTTTAGCTCTGTACCCCAATTTTAATAGGGTTACTTGCCTCTCTGGAGTTTAACTTCTTGAGTTCTTTGTATATATTGGATATTAGCCCTCTGTCAGATGTAGGGTTGGTAAAGATCATTACCCAGTTAGTAGGTTGCTACTTTGTCTGTTTGACAGTGTCTTTTGCCTTGCAGAAACTTTGTAATTTAATGAGGTCCCATTTGCCAATTCTTGATCTTAGACCATAAGCTTTTGGAGTTCTGTTCAAGAAATCCTCCGCTGTGCCCATGTGTTCAAGATTCTTCCCTAGTTTCCTTTCTATTAGTTTCAGTGTGTCTGGTTTTATGTGGAGGTCCTTGATCCACCTGGAATTGAGCTTAGTGCAAGGAGATAAGAATGGGTCAATTTGCATTCTTCTGCATGTTGACCTCCAGTTGAGCCAGCACCATTTGTTGAAAAGGCTATCTTTTTTCCACTGGATGGTTTTAGCTCCTTTGTCAAAGATCAAGTGACCATAGGAGTGTGCATTCATTTCTGGGTCTTCAATTATGTTCCATTGATCTACATGCCTATCACTGTACCAATACCATGCAGTTTTTAACACTATTGCTCTGTAGTACAGCTTGAGGGCCAGGATATTGATTTCCCCAGAAGTTCTTTTACTCTTGATTATAGTTATAGCTATCCTGGTTTTTCTGTTATTCCAGATGAATTTTTGAATTGCTCTATCTAACTCTATGAAGAATTGAGTTGGGATTTTGATGGGGATTGCATTGAATCTGTATATTACTTTTGGTAAGATGCTCATTTTTACTATATTAATCCTGCCAATCCATGAGCATGGCAGATTATTCCATCTTCTGAGGTCTTCTTCAATTTTTTTCTTCAGAGACTTGAAGTTCTTGTCATACAGATCTTTCACTTGTTTGGTTAGAGTAACACCAAGATACTTTATATGGTTTGTGGCTATCGTGAAGGGTATCATTTCTCTTACTTCTTTCTCAGCCTGCTTATCCTTTGAGTATAGGAAGGCTACTGACTTGCTTGAGTTGATTTTATATCCGGCCACTTTGCTGAAGTCGTTTATCAGCTGTAGGAGTTCTCTGGTGGAGTTCTTTGGGTCGCTTAAGTATACTATCATATCGTCTGCCAATAGTGATAGTTTGACTTCTTCCTTTCCAATTTGTATCCCGTTGACCTCCTTTTATTGTCTAATTGCTCTAGCTAGAACTTCAAGTACTATATTGAACAGATATGGCTAGAGCGGGCAGCCTTGTCTAGTCCCTGATTTTAGTGGGATTGCTTCAATTTTCTCTCCATTTAGATTGATGTTGGCTACCGGTTTGCTGTAAATTGCTTTTACTATGTTTAGATATGGGCCTTGAATTCCTGATCTTTCCAAGACCTTTAGCATGAAAGGATGCTGAATTTTGTCAAATGCTTTCTCAGCATCTAATGAAATGACCACGTCGTTTTGCTTTTGAGATTGTTTATGTACGGGATTACATTGATGGACTTCCTTATATTGAACCATCCCTGCATCCCTGCGATGAAGCCTACTTGATCATAGTGAATGATCGTTTTGATGTGTTCTTGGGTTCGGTTGTCAAGAATTTTATTGAGTATTTTTGCATCGATATTCATAAGAGAGATTGGCCTGAGATTCTCTTTCTTTGTTGGATCTTTGTGTGCTTTTGGTATTAGCGTAATTGTGGCTTCATAGAACGAGTAGGGTAGTGTTCCTTCTGTTTCTATTTTGTGGAACAGTTTGAAGAGTATTGGTGTTAGGTCTTCTTGGAAGGTCTGATAGAATTCTGCACCAAAACCATCTGGATCTGTGCTTTTTTTCGTTGGAAGACTTCCAATAACGATTTCTATTACTTCAGGGGTTATAGGACGGTTTAGATGGTCTATTTGATCCTGATTTAATTTTGATATTTGGTATCTGTCAAGGAAATTGTCCATTTCCTCGAAATTTTCTAGTTGTGTTGAATACAGGCTTTTGTAGTAGGATCTGATGATTTTTTGAATTTCCTCAGTTTCTGTTGTTATCTCTCCCTTTTCGTTTCTGATTTTATTAATTTTGATACTGTCTCAGTGCCCTCTGGCTAGTCTGGCTAAGGGCTTATCTATCTTGTTGATTTTCTTAAAGAACCAACTCCTCGTTTTGTTGATTCTTTGTATGGTTTTATTTGTTTCTACTTGTTTGATTTCTGCCCTGAGTTTGATGATTTCCTGCCTTGTACTCCTCTCTGGTGTGTTTGCTTCTTTTTGTTCCAGGGCTTTCAGGTGTGCCATTAAGCTGCTAGTGCATGCTGTCTCGCGTTTCTTTTTGGAGGCACTCAGAGCTATGAATTTTCCTCTTAGCACTGCTTTCATTGTGTCCTATAAATTAGGGTATGTTGTGCCTTCATTTTCATTAAATTTCAAAAAGTCTTTGATTTCTTTCTTTATTTCCTCCTTGACCAAGTTATCATTGAGTAGAGCATTGTTCAGCCTCCATGTGTATATGGGTTTTCTGTTGCCATTAAAGACCACCCGTATTCCATAGTGATCTGATAGGAGGCATGGGATTAGTTCTATCTTCTTATATCTGTTGAGGTCTGATTTGTGACCAATTATATGGTCGATTTTGGGATGCTGAGAAGAAGGTGTATTCTTTTGATTTAGGATGAAATGTTATATATATATATATATATATATATATATATATATATATATATCAGTTAGTTCCATTTGGTCCAAGGCATCAATTAGATTCACTGTGTCCCTGTTTAGTTTCTGCTTTCCTGAACGATCCATTTCAGAGAGTGGTGTGTTGAAGTCACCCACTAGTATTGTGTGAGGTGCGATGTGTGCTTTGAGCTTTAGTAAAGTTTCTTTTACGAATGAGGATGCCCTTGAATTTGGAGCATAGAAATTCAGAATTGAGAGTTCTTGTTGGTGGATTTTTCCCTTGATCAGTATGTAGTGTCCTTCTGTGTCTTTTTTGATGACTTTAGGTTGAAAATCAATTTTATCTGATGTTAGGATGGCTACTCCCGCTTGTTTCTTGGGGCCATTTGCTTGTAAAATTGTTTTCCAGCCTTTTACTCTGAGGTAGTGTTTGTCTTTGACACTGAGGTGCGTCTCCTGCATGCAGCAAAATGCTGGGTCCTGTTTACGTATCCAGTCTGCTAATCTATGTCTTTTTACTGGGGAATTGGGACCATTGATATTAAGAGAGATTAGGGCATAGTGATTATTGCCTCCTGCCATTCTTGATGCTATCTTTATGTTTGAGTGGCTATCTACTTTTGGGTTTGAAGCAAGAAGGTTACTATCTCATTTTTTCCAGGGTGTTGTTTCTCTCCCTGTATTGGAGGTTTCCACCTATTATCCTTTGCAGGACTTGGTTTGTGGAAAGATATTGTGAAAATTTGGTTTTATCATGGAATATCTTGGTCTCTCCGTCTCTGGTGATTGAGAGTTTTCTTGTGTATAGTAGTTTAGGCTGGCATTTGTGCTCTCTTAGTGTCTTCATGAGATCTGCCCAAGATCTTCTGGCTTTCATAGTCTCTGGTGAGAAGTCTGATGTGATTCGGATAGGTCTTCCTTTGTATGTTACTTGGCCCTTTTCTCTTACTCCTTTTAATATTCTTTTTTTGTTTAGTACGTTTGGTGTTTTGATTATTATGTGACGGGAGGTATTTCTGTTCTGGTCCAGTCTGTTTGGAGTTCTGTAGGTTTCTTGTACGTTCATCGGCATCTCTCTCCTTAGGTTAGGGAAGTTTTCCTCCATAATTTTGTTGAAGATGTTTACTGGCCCTTTAAGTTGCAAATCTTCACTCTCATCTATACCTGTAATCCTTAGGTTTGGTCATCTCATTGTGTCCTGGATTTCCTGGATGTTTTGGGTTTCACGTTTTTTGCATTTTGCATTTTCTTTGACTGTTGAGTCGATGCTTTCTATGGTATCTTCAGCACGTTAGATTCTTTCTTCCATCTCTTGTATTCTATTGTTGATGTTTGCATCTATGACTCCTGATTTCTTCCCAAGGTTTTCTATCTCCAAAGTTGTCTCCCTTTGTGATTTCTTAGTTGTTTCTACTTCCTTTTTTAGATCCTGGATGGATTTGCTGAGATCCTTCACTTGTTTTTTTTGTATTTTAATGTATTTCTTTAGGGTATTTTTGCATTACCTCTTTCAGGATTTCTGCCTGTTGACCCAAGTTCTCCTGCATTTCTCTAAGCGACTTTTGTGTTTCCTCCTCATGGGATTCCATCTGTTGATCCATCGTCTCCTGCAGTTCTTTAAGCAGTTCTCATGTTTCTTTTGTAATGGGATCTAACCGTTGATTCATTGCTTTAAGCAATTTTTGTGTTGCTTCCCTATGGGCATCAGTTTGTTGACCCATATTCTTCTGCATTACTTTATGCGATTGTTGTGATTCCTTTGAAAATGCATCTACCCGTTGATTCATTCTTTAAGCGATTTTTGTGCTGTCTCCTTGTGGGCTTCCATCTTTTGATCCATGTTCTCCTGCATTTCTCTAAGCCATTTTTCTGTTTCCTTTGTAAGGGTTTCTAACCGTTGATTCATGGTCTCCTGTAATTCTTTATTAGATTTATTTGTGTCCTTCTTGTGATCCTCTAATAGCATCATGAGAAGTCGTTTTAAATCTAGATCTTGTCTTTTGGGTGTGGTGGGGTATCCAGGACTTGCTGCTGTTGGAGAGTTGGGTTCGGATGGTGCCATATTACTTTCATTTTTGTTAGTAATGTTCCTACGTTTGCCTTTTGCCATCTGGTTACCTCTGGTGTTAATTGGTCCTGCTGTCACTGGCTGTTGATTGGACCTCCTGTGAGCCTGCAAAGCTATTTCTGGCCCCCCTGGATTACCGCGATTCCCCTGACACCGATTTCTGGGGCATGCCGTGCTCCTGAGTGACTTTGGAGCCCTGATGTTCCTTTCCCCAAGTGATGTTATATTGGGGAATCCCTGCACATCCAAAGGCTCAGCGTAGTGGATTCCCGGAGCAGAGGTCGCCAAAGAGAGGCTGGTAGGCTCCTTCCCTCTTCAGGGGTGTGTGTTCTCTCCCAGAGGGGAGGGGGAGGGGGGCGTTTCTCTGCAAGGCAGAAGTCCCACAGCAGAGCTGGAGCATCGATCACTGCAAATTTGCCCATCTTTTGGGAGCAGGGTACACATAAGCCGCTTGAGACCCACACGATATCATGCCTTTCTGTCTCCGAGCCTGGTGGTCCCAACTACCTGGCCACTGGGGCAAAGATGGCAGAGTGCACTCTGCACTCTCTTGGCAGTGCAGGTCACCCCGCAGAAGGGATGACCCACAGCAGAGCTGTCACCCAGACGACCACAGTGCTGTCCCGTTCTTGGGAGCAGATGGAAGCCCCAACAGGCCGTGTCCCAAGCGATGTTATATTGGTGGGAACCTGGGTACCTGTCTCCTCAGTGCTGTCTACCGGAACAGAGGTCACCAAAGGGAAGCTGGTAGGCTCCCCCCCAGTGCGGGGGTGCCTCTGTAATGCAGAAGTCCCACAGCAGAGCTGGCACGTCAATTCCTGCACTCCTGCCCAGCTCTTGCGAGCAGGGTACACACAAGCTGCCTGAGACCCAAGCGATATTATGCCTGTCTGTCTCTGAGCCTTGTGGTCCCAACTACCTGGCCACTGGTGCAAAGATGGGGGAGTGCACTCTGCACTCTGCACTCTCTCGGCGATGCAGGTCACCCTGCAGAGAGGATGGCCCACAGCAGAGCTGGCGCCCAGACGACCATAGCGCTGTCCCATTCTCGAGAGCAGATGGAAGCCCCAACAGGCTGTGTCCCAAGTGATGTTATATTGGGGAGAACCTGGGTACCTGTCTCCTCAGTGCAGTCTACCGGAACAGAGGTCGCCAAAGGCTGTAGTAATTTTCAAAGTTAATATGTACTTTATTATTATGCCAAGGATCACATCAGTCACATGCAGAATCTCTGGGCAGGAATACATGGTGCTAATTGTGGGATGCTGGGTGTGAGTTACTGTTTTGGGAGGGACATGGTCAACCTGGAATCTCCTTCTATGCTGTGGGGAAAAGTCAGCCTGCAGATGGTGCCTTTGGTGGAGCTGATGACTATGTTCTTCCCATGGAGGGATATGAGAAGGTGTTGATACTGGTATGTGTACCAGTGATTTAACAATGAGTTGCACAGTAGATCAAGAGAAGCATCTAGCAAAGAAAAATTCCATGTGACATGAGGCAAAGTCATCTAACTGCAAGCAAAATATGTCTATGTGAAGAGTTTTCTGCTGTAACTCTTGTTTTGACCTAACATAACTTTTTACCTATTTCTGAGCTTTGAATGACCTCATGGATAAAGAGGTACACCTTCTATGGAATGTATGAGGTTGAATTTCTAGCAGGCTTGAATCATGACAGAGAATTAAGACTTACAACAAAACAATGAATGAGAGTGAAATGTATGTTCTCCTACTCCAAATGCTGTACAAAACACACAAGTCACAGGATGTTTTACATTTTCCTCACCTATTATATACTTTAAGATGTTGCAAGTTGATTGAATTGTATCTCTTCTCTTTTATGATCTAGCTGCCATAGAAATAAAACCTTTTAGTGTCTGAAAATTTTATTCCAAAATAATAAATATATTCAGCATACCATTTGTCAACAAAGAAAAGTGCACCATATTTGTCCCACAAGATGATCCTTAAGGATCTTTCTAAGGATATGGCTACATTCAAGCGTGTAGAATGTTCCAGTTTCAGAAGTTATTGGAATAATAAAAAAATGTTTCTCAGGGGAAGAGACTATCAGCACCAGCATTGTGAAGTTTTATTTCCCAGAATTTACAAAGAGGCCATTATTTTTGGATAGACCATTTCCATTAGAGTGCTCATAGAAAGATTATCATGAAGTGTCTGAAGATATTATGGTGGCTAGAGAAAATATGGCTTCTTTATAGTATACCTCTTGACATGTGGAGTTTTTTTTATTTTATTTTTTTAATTTACATTCCAAATCACTTCCCCTTTCCCGTTTCCTCCCTCCCCGAAAGTCCCATAAGCCCCCTTCCCTCCCTCTTTTCTCCATTCAACCCCCTCTCATTACTCTGTCCTGGCGTTCCCCTACATCCAGTCTTTCCAGGACCAGGGGTGGAGTTTTTTTTAATGAAAGAGGACCCTATTAAGGGATAGAACGCTATAAACTGACAAGGAATATCCATAATAATTGTTCATAATAATTGGGGCACCAGATAGAGTCCTGGTTGGTAATGCCTTGGACAAAAATACTCTGTTCCATTTTACTCTTAGAGTTCTTACTTGAACTTGAACTGAAGGATTCTGATTGTCAATTAGAAGATGAAAGTACTCACCCAAGTACTCAATCACCTTGCTCCTTTCTGACACTTGCTAAGTAAGCTTTGTTCTGAGCATCTTCTGTTTCCTATGAATTACAGAAAGAATGATATCAGAACAAAACTGATATTAAACAATGAACTCACGGGGACTAAACCACCAACCAAAGAGTACAAATGGAGGGACCCATGGCTCCAGCCTCATTTGTAGCAGAAGATGGCCTTGTTGGATATCAAGGGGGATAAGAGGCCTTTGGTCCTATGAAGGCTTGATTCCCCAGTGTAGGTGAATGCCAGGACAGTAAAGCGATTGTGGGTGGGTTGGTGAGCAGGGGGAGGGGGGATGAGATAGTGGGTTTTCGAAGGGGAAAGCAGGAAAGGGTATAAAATTTGAAATGTAAATAAAGAAAATATCTAATAAAAATTAAAGTAAAAAACCCAGTGAACTCACAGGAAAATAAGTATAGATTAATTTTTCTGTCTTGAGCCCATATTTCTTATATTTTAAATGGGGCCAAACTTTGTTTACTTGTCACTATTTTAACCATGATCACTATTTCAATCACTCATATATTCTAAGGTGTTTTAAAACCTACTTTAATAAGGGTTCTTAAATGCTTCAACCTCCCCTATAGCTCACCAACCAAAGGTAGGCGATGAAGAAAGTTTATTAGGACAAGAGGGGGGACATGGACCAATTTAGAAGTTCTTGGTGCAATTCCAATCCTTGTTGTCAGGAGTCCAGTACACTAGCCTTACACAAAGTAGAAATCAGAGGCAGTCCTGTCCACTAGGCAACCACTCAAAACAAATAAGCAGCAGGAGTTCTATCCAGAAGAAATCATGAGACTCTGTTGAACAGTACAATTCTATTGAGGTGTCAAGAATCAACAGGAACACAACCAAAGATTCTTTGGTGCATTTCTTTCTATGAAGTCACAACAAGAGAAGATCAGCAAAGAAACCAAGAGTAATGAAGACCAGAAAGGCAAACAACATCCTCAGCAAAGACCAGTGAAAGGGAATTGTGATAAAGCAATCTTTCATGTCAATTATTATTTTAGGCCATGATCTTGAAGACAAAGAAGGCAAAGGAAGTCCAGGCTATAAAGAATCCATTGGTTGAATTACTTATTCACTACTCTTTTTTTTTTATTTTTTTAATTTACATTCCAAATCACTTCCCCTTTCCCGTTTCCTCCCTCCCCGAAAGTCCCATAAGCCCCCTTCCCTCCCTCTTTTCTCCATTCAACCCCCTCTCATTACTCTGTCCTGGCGTTCCCCTACATCCAGTCTTTCCAGGACCAGGGGTCTCTCCTTCCATCTTTTTAGAAATCTATTGATATGCGGATTGTGTCTAGGGTATTCTGAGATTCTGGGTCAATATCCCCTTATCAGTGACTGCATACCATGTGTGTTCTTTTGTGATTGGGTTACCTCACTAAGGATGATATTTTCAAGTTCTGACCATTTGCCTAGGAATTTCGTGAATTCATTGTTTTTAATTGCAGAGTAGTATTCCATTGTGTAGATATACCACATCTTCTGAATCCATTCCTCCGTTGAGGGACATCTGGGTTCTTTCCAGCTTCTGGCTATTATAAATAAGGCTGCTATGAATATAGTGGAGCATGTGTCCTTATTGCATGCAGGTAAAGTCTCTGGGTATATGCCCAGGAGTGGTATAGCCGGATCCTCCAGGAGTGTCATGCCCAGTTTTCTGAGGAACCGCCAGACTGCTTTCCAGAGTGGTTTATTTTATTTTTTTAATTTACATTCCAAATCACTTAAATCTGTTATTATCCTCCATTTTCCAGATTTATTTATTTACTTATTTTTACAACAAACACAGGGGGATTTTATAGGTGGGTAGACACTTTTATATGTTAAGCCTCCAGGTGCCCTTGTACTATTTGTTCAAATGCCTGGAATTTTTCTTTTATTATCAGCCACTGCTCTTTCCATACAGGTCCATTTGATAACCACTTGCCTTAGGGTTTTACTCCTGTGAATAGACACCATGACCAAGGCAAGTTTATAAAGTACAACATTTAATTAGGACTGACTTACACATTCAGAGTCTTAGTTCAGTATCATCAATGTGGGAATATGGCAGCATCAGACAAGCATGGTACAAGAGTTGCTGAGAGTTTTACATCTTCATCTGAAGGGTGCTAGTTGAAGACTAACCTCCAGGCAGCCAGGAGTAGGGTCTTAAATACCATGCCCACAGTGACACACCTAATCCAACAAGGACACACCTTCAAATAGTGCCACTCCCTGGGCCAAGCATATATAAACCACCACATTCCACCCCCTGGCTCCAATAGGCTTTTTCAAACACATGAGTCTATGGGGACCATATCTAGCCATAGCATAATGAAAAAGTACATTTAGTCCAACTTCCAAAGTCCCCATAGTCTATAGCAGTGTCAACAATGTTAAAAGTCCAAAGTTCGAAGTCTCTTCTGAGATTCATCCAGTTACTTAACAGTAATCCCCAAGGCAAGACAGGAAACCAGCTGGGCAAACTCCAAACATCTCCATGTCTGATGTCAAAGTGTTCTTCAGATTTACACTCTTTTATCATTTTTCTTGACTGCAACAAACTTCTTTCTCCTGGGCTAGTTTTACTTCCTGTTTACAGTTTTCTTTGACAGGTATCCCTTGGCTCTGGCATCTTTAACATCTTTGGATCTCCAAGGCAATTTCAATGTTATAGTTTTTTTCAATGTCTGGCATCCACACATGATCTTCTGGGCTCCTCCAAAAGACTGGTGCCACTTCTCCAGATCTGCCCTCTGTAGCACTCTGAGCTCAGGTTGATCCACTTGATTGCTGCTGATATTCTTGGTGACCATGCATGGTACTGGCATCTCTAATACACTGGGTTCTTCCACTGCAACTAGGCTTATTATATGACGGGAGGTATTTCTGTTCTGGTCCAGTCTGTTTGGAGTTCTGTAGGCTTCTTGTACGTTCATCAGCATCTCTCTCTTTAAGTTAGGGAAGTTTTCCTCCATAATTTTGTTGAAAATGTTTACTGGCACTTTAAGTTGCAAATCTTCACTCTCATCTATACCTATAATCCTTAGGTTTGGTCTTCTCATTGTGTCCTGGATTTCCTGGATGTTTTGGGTTACACGTTTTTTGCATTTTGCATTTTCTTTGACTGTTGAGTCGATGCTTTCTATGGAATCTTCAGCACCTGAGATTCTTTCTTCCATCTCTTGTATTCTATTGTTTTGGGTGTGGTGGGGTATCCAGGACTTGCTGCTTTGGAGAGTTGGGTTCGGATGGTCCCACATTACTGTGATTTCTGTTAGTAACATTCCTATGTTTGCCTTTTGCCATCTGGATACCTCTGGTGTTAGTTGGTCCTGCTGCCGCTGGCTGTTGGTTGGACCTCCTGTGAGCCTGCAAAGCTATTTCTGCCCCCCCCGGATTACCAGGATTCCCCTGGCACCGATTTCTGGGGCCTGCCTGCTCCTGAGTGACTTTGGAGCCCTAATGTGCCTTGTCCCAAGTGATCTTATATTGGGGAGGCCTTGCACATCCAAAGGCTCAGCCTAGTGGATTCCTGGAGCAGGAGTCGCCAAAGGGAGGCTGTTAGGCTCCTGCCCTGTGCAGGGGTGTGTGATCTCTCCAAGGGGGTGGAGGGGGCGTCCCTCTGTCTGGCAGAAGTCCCACAGCAGAGCTAGCACGCTGGTTACTGCAGATCTGCCCAGCTCTTGGGAGCCATGTGCACACAATCCACCCAAGACCCAAGTGATATTATGCCTGTCTGTCTCAGAACCTGGCAGTCCCAACTTCCCAGCCACTGGAGCAAAGATGGCGGAGTGCACTCTGCACACTCTCCGTGGCGCCGCTCACCCTGCAGACGCGATGACCTGCCGATCTGGCACCCAGACGACCACAGCGCTGACCCGTTCTCGGGCGCAGACGGAAGCCCCAACAGGCCGTGTCCCACGTGATGTTATATTGGGGATAGAGCCTGGGTACCTGTTTCTCCAGTGCAGTCTGCGGGAACAGAGGTCGCGGCAGTCAGCAATTCTAATAGCTACAAATTCTTTGTGTTCAATATTCTCTCTCCCTATTTCTGTCTTTCCCTGTGCCACAACCTTCTTCTGTGCCCTCATGGCTCTATTTTCAACTGTCTGCCTGTGTACATGTCCAGTTATCTAAATCTACCCCTTCTTCAGGCCCTAAACCCAGTGAACTTCCACACAGCAGATCTGTTGCATGTTGTAGATTCTCAATGGCAGATTTTGACATAAGCTCACCATGGTACCACTTCACTGAATTATATTTTATAAGATTGGTGAATAGCTGTCAGGAGGCTCTCTCAGTGTCTGGACACACTGGGATCCCCATCTGCTGCTATACCTGCCTGCAACAGATCTGCTTTTGGGTCCACAGATAATCCTCCCAATACAAACAGTTGGTGAAGTCTCTCTGTAACTCAAGTTAAATGTTTCTCTGAGTCTGACCATTTCACTGGATGAGGCTTCCATTTTCTAGCACATTTTTTGATCTTGTGGCCTCTTTCAAAAATCCTCATATCAAATGAACCATGTCTGGTCTTGATTTTAGCACTGACCCTAATCTGAGTTAATGAAGATTTACCAGGATAACTTGTGCCTGCTCATTTTATTTCTCCCTGGATTACTTGAAATTTTGGAAATCCTATCTTAGGACTCTTCTGTACCTTACCCATTAGAACTGTGTCCTGATACACCTAGATTCCAAATTATTCAAATCTGGCCAATATACTAACAAACAATCTGGAACACATGAAAAATTCTTTCTTTATCCTTTTCACTCACTTCAATCCTTGTTTCTTTCTGACTATTCTCCCTCCTGATGCTGAGCAAATGTTTTTCCTCTAATTATGCAACAAGTTTGAGCAATATGGGACCATGGATTGAACTACAATACACACATCTGTTCCTAGCAGCCGATCTAATCACTCCTGAGCTATGTACACATTATTTGACTGAATTTGAATCCAAATTCTAGCTAGAGTCAGATTCCTCCGCGTGGCTCTGGCTTTCAGTCTCCCCAATAGTCTGCAATCCCTTCCCCCTACTACAACCTCACTGTATTAAGCCAAGCACACCTGCTCGCTCGCTCTCTCTCTCTCTCTCTCTCTCTCTCTCTCTCTCTCTCTCTCTCTCTCTCACTAGCTCGCTCTTGCTCTCACTCTCGCTCTCTGCATTCATGTACTGAAATTTTATTACAAATTGGCACCCCTGATATCCAGATTCTCTCCACCACTGAAAAAATATTCCTAAATAACTTATCTGAACTTTTGCTATTCTAACCTGCCAATGTCTCTGTCTCTAGAGCTTTACTGTCTCACTCTTAAAAAATCTTTTACCTCTGAATTCTTTACACTCAAAAAGAAGGAATCTTAAAATTATGCTGTAAACTTTTACTAAGGATTTCTATTTGCTCATTGTGTTTGGTTTTAAATCTATGTAATCTGCATGATTTTGTTCCTTTAAACTTTAATAACAAAATGCTAAAAATCAAAAGTCTATACATAAGTAGATAAGCAATTCAACTCTAGTTTAGGGTGTTCACGCATATAACATAGGTAGAACTCTCTTATCAGTGACTGCATACCACGTGTGTTCTTTTGTGATTGGGTTACCTCACTAAGCATGATATTTTCAAGTTCTTACCATTTGCCTAGGAATTTTGTGAGTTCATTGTTTTTAATTGCAGAGTAGTATTCCAATGTGTAAATATACCACATCTTCTGAATCCATTACTCCTTTGAGGGACATCTGGGTTCTTTCCAGCTTCTGGCTATTATAAATAAGGCTGCTATGAACATAGTGGAGCATGTGTCCTTATTGCATGCAGGTAAAGCCTCTGGGTATATGCCCGGAGTGGTATAGCAGGATCCTCTGGGAGTGTCATGGCTAGTTTTCTGAGGAACCTCCAGACAGCTTTCCAGAGTGGTTGTACCAGCTTGCAATCTCACCAGCAGTGGAGGAGTGTTCCTCTTTCTCCACATCCTCGCCAACAACTGCTGTCTCCTGTGTTTTTGATCTTAGCCATTCTGACTGGTGTGAGATGGAATCTCAGGGTTGTTTTGATTTGCATTTCCCTAATGACTAAGGATGATGAACATCTCTTTAGGTGCTTCTCAAGAACTCTCATTTTAAAAAGTACATATATACCTAATGAAACAAAATGTGTTTTAAAACTTCAACATATCAACCACGTAGCTTGTAACCTGCCATGTCACTTCACCATCTTAAGATGATCACATGGTATAAAGCAACAGTTAAAACTTCTTAGTTCTAATATTCTTTCTATTGCTGTATCTCCTTAGAAGCTATGAAAGCAACAAGTCTCATTTTAAATTGTTATGGATTTTTATATGATGATAGATATTCAAAGTTATAATTTTACAGCACACTGTATATGTGATTCAAACCTGGTTTAAAATATTCTTTAGTGATGAAAGCTCAAGGTCATAAAGGTCTATTGAGGACCTATTAGCAAAAGCTAATTTTAAATGTACTTGGCCTCTGCATGCTTACTTCTGCTTGGTCTTGAAAGCATGAATAAATGGATTTTCGTTTTCCTGCTGCCAGCTGCCTAGACACAGAATTTACCTCTGGGCTTTCTAGCCACTGGATCTAATATAGTAGGAATTCAAATATTATTTAAATATACATAATATTAAAATTATTTTATACTATTGTACTGCTATGTTATAAAGTGGGGTTGTACTGTGTGGGTACTGGTTGTAGGTTAAAGGGGCAATGGCCAGCGTCCTGCCCAGAGCTCTGGCCACTGAGCAAGGCAGATTCAGGGAGTTCAATTACTGTAGATATTCCCTCAGGGCTGCTGGGTGAGCATCAGGTTTTGGAAGGCTTCTATACCTCGAGCCAGGGGTCGGGCAGGTGCAATCTTTGGGGGGATCACCCAGGGAGCCAGCAGGATGGAGTTTGAAGGCGACAGGTTCTCAGTTTTCTGCTGGGTGTTGCCAAAGAATTGAAAACAGGAGAGTGGGCCTTCAGGGCTAGGCTCTGGCCCGTGGCCAAAGGGGACAGGGAGAGCTCTGACTGGGTCCCACAGGGAAGAACGTCCTTAGTATGGGTCAGTCAACAGCTTGGGTTGGTGGCCTCCAAGGCTGATGATGCTGGGAGGCCTTCTATCAGGAGACTAGATATATGGCTCTTTAGGGGAAGACCTGCTCCATTGTTCCTGCACAGTGAGTCCAGTTGAGAAGAGTCAGTACATGGTTTTCGAGAGTTTATTGTAGGGAAGGAGAGAGAGAGAGAGAGGGAGAGAGAGACAGACAGACAGAGAGAGAGAGAGAGAGAGAGAGAGAGAGAGAGAGAGAGAGAGAGAGAAGGTAGAGAAGTAGAGGCCAGCCATGGCCATGTGGAGAGAGTGGGGAAAGGGAATGGGGAGAAGGGGGAAGCAAGGGGATAAGAGACAAGAGAGAGAAGAGACTAAGAGAGTGGAGAAGGGGCAAACAGCCCTTCTTATAGAGGGCTGGGCCTACCTGGCTGTTGCCAGGTAACTGTGGGGAGAAACATACCTGGCTATAGCCTGGTGACTGTGGGGGTGGAGTCCAGTCATAATACTAGGGGCTGGGGCCATTGCCCTACATGACTTATGGCCACGGAATTATAGAGTTGAGGGACTCGAGTCAGAAGCCTGGTGTCTGGGAGCATGGCCAGTGTGTCAATCTCTTGCAGAATTAATCTGTGGGGTCTTAGGAAGTTAAGCCTCACTCAACCAGAACACAGACTGCCTTTCACTGTCCTACAGTACTACTATTTTATAATGTGGGGTGAGGTCAGACAGTGTTGTGGGAAATATTTAAAAAAATGAACCCACCAACTCTCCATGAGGTCAGACATTCTCTGGCTATGCCAGCCCACAGGGCTCCCACCGGGCCATCTCTCCTGCAGGTAGGCCTCAAATTCCTCTCACTACCATGCACCCCATGCATGGTCAGCTGTCACATCACAATACCCAGTACTCCAGTAGAATCAAGACTCTTAATGCTTAATTAACCAATCAGATTTATATATCTATAATATCACAATTTACAAGATTCCAATACAATAATTTCAGAGTCAATTTATAATGAGAAAAGCTTATCCCAATATTTCTAACCTTGTGAATTCATAACTAATTGTGGATGGTGAACTCCATGTGGGTACACATCTGTCATCTTCCTTCTCCTACTCTGAGATGCTCCTTCTCTCTGAGACTCTTAGCTCCACCTCCCTTTTTCCTATCCAATTACAGGCCTCCCACTGCACTAATGTGATTGGACATGGAAAATCCTGAAACAAGACAGCATGGATTATATACATTTATGAAGTCACTAGAGAACAGTTTTAATGAAAGTTTTCTAAAAAAAAACAAAATTGAATACAGAATTTTATTGTATTTTGTGCTCTGAGTTTGTATAAAAGGGAGAAATGTGGCTCATGCCTAATTTTAGCTGATAGAACATTTCCTTCAATAAAAATAAAAATATTGGCAGAGGGGCACCCTCTCATCAGCAAAAGAGAGGGAGGGTGGGAGGAAAAACTTATTGAGGAGAGACCTGGATGGGGACAAAAATTGGGATGTAAATAAATAAAATAATTAATAAAAAATAGTGACAAGATTCTACATTTAAGAAATACAAACCAATGATGTCAACAGTGAAATTGTTCAGTGGAAGAAGTATAGGGCAGAGAACAGATGTTTCTCTCCAAGAAGAATTAAGGCAGGGGACATGGGCACAGGAGAGCAAGATAATGACAAGAGAAAATCTTATCTTTGAAAACCTAGATCAAGTAGAGACAGGGGGCATGTTGAAGAAAGAATGACTAAGAAAAGAATGGTTGGCTGACACACTAACAAGTAAAAACAACAGAATAAGTAAGATATTCAGGAAGATACATGCTCTGATTGTCTGCCAGTATGTTTTGCTTATGAATACCATGTCATTCTTTCCATCACTCAGCAAAGAAGTTGCCAAGAACAAAGCTATTACAGAAAGTACATGTGAGCCCTCTTTCATGGCTATTCCCAGCAGGTTGTCAAAGGCTAGATCTTCAACCTTCAGTTGAGTAAAGACCTGGGAAAGTAAATAGATGTTACATCCTTGACCAGGATGCAAAATGATTCTGCCCACAGGTACATCGAATGGGTTACCTGGAAGGGAAGCTGGGGATATATGGGAAGGCGGTAAAAAGAGATGAAGACCAAGACAGCATTGCAGTTGAAGGTCTCAAGGTTTAATGGAGAACTCCAAATAAATAGGCAGGGGAAAGCCCTTCCCCCCAAAGGCTGGAAGCTTCTCCACAGGTTGCTAGTGTTTTTTCAGGAAACTGCAGGTTCTTGAAAAACCACAGGCTTCACCTTGGTCTGAGTGCTCCACCCCAGGTAGAGTGGATTATGGCTAACTCAGGAGTTCTCGTTCAAAGACTGAGAGAGGAACTTCACATTGGTAAATATCAAATTCCTTCCAGGTGGCATGGCACCCCAATAAGGCACTCTACAGGTGTCCCAAACATATGTCTCTGCCTTAGTACCTGCTGGGATAAAGGTCACCTGAGTGGGTTATACTCATAAAAACTATCCCACACTAGGTACAAACCTCACATTGAACAGACTACAACTGTGAATTCATTTTATACCTGGGCACTTAGTAGTGGCCATTTTCTGGAAAGTGATTAATGGTAACTGGTTTTTAAAAAAAGATGTGTTTGTGAAACAATGTTTAAAGAGACAATGAGGGGCACATAAATCTCAGAGCACCTGTATTTCTGGTCTGAATTTTGGTGCATCAGGGTATTTATGACCAAGTTCAACCATCTGAGCTCAATACCTGTGCCACAGACTTAAACAGAAAGTATTTAACCAATTTCCTCTAAGCCACCATTGTACACTTAAATTGACACATATACACAAAAGGAAGAAAGGAAGGAAATGAAGAAAGACAGAAGGAAGGAAGGAAGGAAGGAAGGAAGGAAGGAAAGAAGGAAGGAAGGAAGGAGAAGGTAAGTAATAAAAGGAAGAGGGAGGAAAAGAAGGGAGGACTGAATAAAATGAAAGAGGGAGAGAAGGAGGGTAGGGAGTAAGGCAGACAGGAAGGAAGGAAAAAGGGTAGGAAGGAAGGAAAGAAAGAAGAAAGAAAGAAAGAAAGAAAGAAAGAAAGAAAGAAAGAAAGAAAGAAAGAAAGAAAGAAAGAAAGAAGGTAAGTAGGTAGGCATGCAAGGAGGGAGGAAGGGAGAGAGGAAGGAACATCAGATTTCAAAATATCTACTTATCAACAGGTTCATTGGATCCCAATAAGATTTTCATGCTTCTGCTTTATAATCTACAGTAAAAGAAGCTAAAATTTAGTCATATATGAGGATGAGTGAAACCACTTTAAATATTTTCTTTACAAAATTTGAAAATAATTTCTCTTCTGAAAATTGTTTCATTTTAATAGTTGTCATTTTAATAGTCACATGATTACTTAGCTGCCACCTGCCTGAGGGCAGGATCAGTGAGCCTCACTTTGTATAAATATCCCTGCTCTCCACAGGCTCTGGAAGAGTCCATTTGCTCAGCATTTGCTAAGTCCAAAAACAAGCTGAGAACCAGGAGGGCACACCTATATCTTCTCCTGATCATTATTTCTGCTTGTTACTATGAAGGTAAGAAATATTTGTGGTTATTCCAGCCACAACTCCTGGTAAGTTCACCTCTTTGAATAGTTGGTAACTTTCTGTGTAATAAGATTGAATTCAGGAGAAAACCAATAATCTAAAATTTCTACCAAAGTCTTTTATTAGCTCTCCTAAAAAAAAAAAGTTCAATATATTCAACTAATTTTCTCCTAATTTGTCCACTCACTGGGAGGTGGGGTTGAAACAAGCAAGAAGACCATTATGAACAACGCTCAGGAAATATTTTTTATTAAATGGATATTTTATTGGATATTTTCTTTATTTACATTTCAAATGTTTTCCCCTTTCCTTGTTTCTTCTATTAAATGGATTCGATTTGTTGTGTTATTGTGTCATTTTATTGTATCTGGAAAAGTGATTTGAGAGAACTCTCTGTTTCTAGGAGTCCATGGTCTCTGAATCTGTGAATAATACAACTTCAAGTCCTTCTACTAGATTCTTAGAATAAGGTCTGTGTAGTCTGATGAGTTGCCTGGGGTCCTACCAACAAAGTGATAGAAATAGTGTGCTCATTACCAGTAAGATGTCTGCTTTTTTTAAGTTAACTAATTTTACACAGACAGTCCATTTGTACATAAAAAAAAGTTCCTACATAACCTGTGTCTTAAAACTGAACCGATTTTCATGTGAAGTTCTTCACTATTTCCTTTCTGGATCTCTTCCTGTCAGCCTAGCTACCCCTCATCCTATAGCCTACAAAATTTCCCTACAGTCTGATGGAATCTGTTTAAAGCTCATATCCAAACCTCTTCATGTATCTACTAAGTATATTGACATGTCCTTGGGAAAACTGGCTGTGGTGTCACAACCTTGTAGTCCAATCTGGGTAAGATTGAATATGAGGAACTTGGATCTGAGTCTAGTACAAGCCATTCACCTATGTAGAGTTGTATTTACTTGTTAGTTTTTAAGAATTTTGAAGTGAATGTAGAATTTAGATTATGAAAGTTGATTTTATCAGTTCTACATAAACATTCATTGTATATATTTAGAGTCCATAAAGTGGAACTTCAGTTTCCTCTATCATCCTCCCTAGAAATGAATCTGAACATCATTGTGTGCAAAAGTAAAACTTTTCCCAGATTTTCAGATGTGTTATGAGGGTTTCCATTGATATAAAGAGATATACCATGACCAAGGCAAGTTTTATAAAGGACAAAATCTAATTGGGAATAGCTAATAGGTTCAGAGAATCAGTCCATTATCATCAAGGCAAGAAACATGGCAGAGTTCAGGCAGACATGTTGCTGGAGAAGGATCTGAAAGTTCTACATTTTGTTCTACATCTTGTTCTTAAGGAAAGAGGAGAGGACTTAATCTCTCACGCAGCTAGGAGGAGGGCATCAAATCTCACTCCAGACTGACACACTTCCTCCAACAAGACCACATCTACCCCCAACAATGCCATACCTCCTAATAGTGTGACTCCCTGGGCCAAACATATTCAAACCACCACACCAGATGTGTTCTGGAGTGCATCAAAACTGATCAACTCCCTTACCATTAACTTTTTATCTGAAATTGTATCTGATGCATCATTAGGAGGTGTGGCCTTGTTGGAGTAGTTATGGCCTTCTTGGAGGAAGTGTGTCAATTTCAAAATGAAAACTCAATAAGTAAGCACCGTCTTCTTGTTTTTTCTTTTCTTGCCCTCTGTAAAATTTTAATACTCTTATTCATGTGACATTGGATAATGCAAATTTCCTTCATTTTTCAACTATCCAAGACTCATAAACATGATACTGAAGTTGCAGTGTACAGAAGCCATAGAATATTTTGGAGTCATGGATGTAGACTAAGATACAAAAACATAGAGAGTCAATATAATCTTTCTTCAGTTTCTTGGAGAATCCACAGTTTTTCATCAGCACAGTCACATGAGTGGTTTACAATAACCTGCATATCCTGTCCAGGCTGTAGTCTCAAGTCAAAGATGATAGTGCAAAAAAAAATTATAATTGAAAAGTATCCGGGTAGTGGTGGGAGAAAGCTTTAATCTCAGCACTGGTGTACCAAACCTTGGAATGAGGTCATTGACTCTTATAGAACAGTTGGGGGAAGGATTGAAGGCCCTGAAGGGGATAGGAACTCTACAAGAAGACCAACAGAGTCAACTAACCTGGACGCTAAAGAGCTCTCAGAGAATCAGTCACCAACCAATGAGCATTCAAGACATCATCTGGACAGAGGCTTCTTGCACACATGTAGTAGTTGTACAGCTAAAACTTGATGTAGATACCCCCCAACAACCTGATTGGGAGCTGTCCCTCATGCTACTGCCTGTCTGGAGAATCTGTTCCCCAACGTTGCTATCTGACTGTCCTCAGGAGAGAGGATGAACCTAACTGTTCAGAGACTGGATATGCTAGGTTGTGGAATATACAAGAGGACCCCACCCACTTCAAGGACAACAGAAGGAAGAATGGGGAGAGGGACAAGGATGTGTTAAGGGTAGAGTGAGTGGACAGGGATTGGCATGTAAAATAAATTAATTAATTAATTAATTTCATTCAATTTAGAATATTAAAAAAGAGGAAAGAAATGTATTTGGGCAGCAGTGGCACACATTTTTAATTCCAGCACTCTGGAGGCAAATGTAGGCTGATCTCTGTGAGTTTAAACTTCTTGGTCATACTTGGTCTAAACAGTGAGTTCTAGGACAGCAAATGTTACACAAGGAATCTCTATCTCAAAAAAAATACAACAAAAACCAATTTTGATTAAAGTTCTTTTTCTCCTTATACTTTACAGCTAATGCTGCCAGCATTGTCTGTAAAGGTTTTGTACATAAAGGCATTATGCTCATACTGAAATCTGAGGAGAAAATGAAGATAGAACTTGAAAAAAAACAATGGACCTCCAGAGGCTGTTGAAGCAAAAGTGGAAGTGAAGACATGTATGGACCAGATGGGCAAATAATACAGATATATAATAGTATACACATTGGTATGGTCCTTGGCTTTGTACCCTCAACAGGCCACAAATGAAGTTTACCTTACATTCTGTGGGAACACATAAATGGGTGGAAGGACAGGACATCAATAATAGGTTGACAGAGGAACACACTGCTCATCTGAGTTCAGTTGTAAACAGTACCTTGCATAGGTGCCTCCTTCTAGAGTTTCACCCTATATGCAAAAATTTTGTGGCATCCTAACAAGGACAAATAGAGACCTACAAAAAGAGGATTCAAGTCTAATTATATTGTCAGTATACTGGAAATATTGCTGAGGTTAATATTTGTGCAATATATGGACATTAACTCTATTGAATATTGTGGGAAATTTTGATAAATGAATATCCTACCAACGGCAGGAAGGAAAGCTGGAAGCAACCTCATTAAGAGAATGGTAATGCCAGGTTGCATTTCTCTGCCACCTTTACTGGCCCTGCCAGGAGCCTATGAACTTCATAATTCCAATACTTCTTATGCACTTCTGCCCAGGGTCTCCCTGATTATCCCAATGAAAAAGGAAGAAGAAGCCACAATACTAATTCATCAGAGAGACTTATGCCATGAGACTTGTGACCCACTCTTTCCAGTTCTGATCATGGAGATCACAGAGAACTAGGAACTTGAACCATACTGTTGAGTTCATTCAAAATGTGTTCATCTGAATTTGGAAAGAGATTCCACTAATATGCATTATTTAATGTTATTTCTCTGAGGAGACTTTGCCTTTTCCCTACTGTCTCTCTAAAGTGTCCTTCATGGACTCTTGGTTTCTTCACTTTTCTTCTTCAGTAGCTGCCTGAGTCTCCTCACATTTCTTCTCTTGCTTTCTGTTTATTTCCAGCTAGAAATTGAGATGTGATATGATTGGCAATCGAGGACAACAAAGTTTATTCCTATTTACCCATTTCCTGTATAGAAGAACAGAGTTTCCCTGCCTAATATTAATGTTTCAATGTCGTGGATAAATAAATTACACTCCTTGCATGTTACTATCTGTCTGCTGTTATCCTAAGTCCCCTGTCTTATACTAAATGTCTTCTGATTTTAAAAATTACATTTTAGTGATGGTAATAAGGTACAGAGATAACCTCTATCAACATGACTATCAAGTGTGAGGATTGGGTATCAGGAACACTGTTTGATTATGCACTATCCTGCACTGACCTGCAAGTAAGTATCTGATATGTATGAAAAGATGGTAACAAGGATTGGTCCCTTTTGTAGCCACTGCACTAAACTGACTCATTGTTACCCCTTTAAAATGTGTCATTCACTGCCTAAGCACTTCAACTCAGTATATTCCTTATTCAACCTATGCTACACCTTATGATAAGTTCTGAATCCTGAAAAAATGAGCCCTGGTTACCATAAGCTTCATTGAAGTAGATCAACTGTGCTCTCCATTCACCGCATGAAATTCTGCACAACTTCTTAGTAATTTGAACATGCAGACTTGTGTTCCAATCAAAACCAAATATTCATTCATAAGTCATGGATCATCCTTATGTCTCTCAAAATATTTCAACATTTTCCCCAGTAAAGTAATCATGATTTTTTACTACATAACAGCAAAGGAGAAAAGGAGAAAATAGACAAGAAGGTATTTTCAGGATATCTAATACCTACTGTTCAAGACATTTTTCATATTCTCTAGTCTGATGGGGACTTGCTCTAAGGCAAAGTATGAACATGTTTCAGAAATTTCAGGTTACTGAAAACACTGACTTTTATGTTTTTGAAAGTAAACAAAGTAAAGTAAAACCTCTTCCAATTTTGTGCCACAATCACCAGCAACACAAACAGTACACTCCAGCATAAATGATTTTATACATCTGACGTACTAACTACATTATAGCTAATGGAAAAGAAATGGAGAGAATGTCTAATGAAAAGAATGGTAGATCATAAGTAAAAATGCTGTATACAAACACAGAAGTCAAACCCCGAAGTGATAGTTGAAAAATAGAACTAAAGAGGAAAGTCAGGAAAAATCTCCAGAATTTAGATCACAAGCAATTGAAAAGGCAACAAAAATTCTTTTCCACAGCTACAAAGAAAGTCCAAGTCTATCCAGTGCTAAATAGTGAGATCTTTTGCAGAAAGAAGAATTGAGGAGAGACAAAAGGGTCATAGTTTCCAAGAGAGAAACAGAAGACAGGTGTCAGAAATTTACAAGTACTAAGAAAAAGATGCCAACTTGCAGAAAAGAAATGAATATCTAGTCACTCCAGGTGTGTGGCTTCCAGAGAGGAGAGATGAGTTGAGAGTTGTAAGATGATCCCACAAGCTCAAATAGAGAGCATACTTAAACTCCTGCATTCAGGACAATTGAAAGTCCTCCCAGGCTTAAATGGAACCTCATAAAATTGAAAAGTTTCAATAAGCCAAAGGACACTGTCAATAGGACAAAACAGCAGGGCATAGACTAGGAAAAAATCTTTACCAATCCCATATCTGACAGAGGATTAAAGTCCAAAATATACAAAGAAATCAAAAAATATGACTCCAGAGAACCAAATAATACTATTAAAAATAGGGTATGGAGCTAAACAAAGAATTCAAAACAGAAGAATCTCAAATGGCTGAGAAGCACATAAAGAAATACTCAACCTCCTTAGTCATCAAGGAAAAGCAAGTCAAAACAACCCTGAGAATCCACCTCATACCAATCAGAATGGTTATGATAAAAAATGCAGGTAACAGCGGATGCTGGCAAGGATGTGAAGAAAGAGGAATACTCCTCCATTACTGGTGGGACTGCAAGCTGGTAAAACCATTTTGGAAAACAATTTGACAGATCCTCAGAAAACTGGAAATAGTTCCACCTGAAGACCCAGATATACCATATTTGGCCATATACCCAAAAGATGTTCAAACATATAACAAGGACACATCCTCCATTATGTTTATAGCAACCTTATTCATAATAGCTGGAAGCTGGAAGCAACTGAGACATCCCTCAACCTATGATGGATACAGAAAATGTGGTACATTTAAATGATGGGGTACTACTCAGATTTTAATAACAATGAAATCATGAAATTCTCAAGCAAATCAATGGAACCTGAAAATATCATGAATGAGGTGATCCAGATACAAAAGAACACACTTGGCATGTACTCACTGATAAGTAGATACTTGCTCCAAAGTTCAAAATATCCACAATACAACCCACAAACCATGTGGAGCTTCACATGAAGGAAGACCAAAATGTGGATGCTTCAATCCTATGTAGAAGGGGGAACAAATAATCACAGAAGGTAGATGGAAGGAGGAACCTGGGAGAGAAAGAGAAGAGGGGTAGGGAAAAGGGGGAGCAGGATCAGACATTGGAAGGGACAGAAGAACAGAGGGTGGGGGAAAAGAATAGAAATATGTAGTAGTGGGAGATGGGGAACTGGAGGTGGCCAGTACAAAGTCTCAGACTCTAGAGAAGTCAGAGGCTCCCAGGACCCAGTGAGGATGACTTTAGCTGAAACACCCAACAAATGGGAAATATGACCTGTAGAGATCACCTCCAGTGCATAGGCATGACCCCCAGTTAAGAGATGGAGGCTACCCACCCATCACAAAACTGTTAACCCAGAAATGATCCTGTCCAAAGGAAAGACAGGAACCAAAAAATGGAACAAAGACTGAAGGAAAGGCCATCCAGAGAGCTACAGATCCATCCCATTTACAGACACCAAACACCAACACTATTGTTAATGCCAAGAAGTGCTTTCTGGCAGTAGCCTTGTATGACTGTTCCCTGAGAGGTTCTAGCAGCAGCTTACCAATATAGATGCAGAGACTAACAACCATGGGACTGAGACGAGGGACCCACAGTGGAAGAGCTAGGAGAAGGACTGAAGGAGCTGAAGGTGATTGCAAAACCACAGGAAGAACAATATCAACTAACTGGGCCACTCAGAGTCCAAACACCCAACCAAAAATATGTATGGAGGGATCCATGGCTCCAGATACATATTAGGAAAGGATGTCATTGTATGATATCAACGGGAGGGAGGTGCTTTGTCCTATGGAGGCTTGATGCCCCAGCACAGGAGGATGCTAGAGCAGTGAGACAGGTGTGGATGAGTAGGTAGAGGGGGAAGAGCTTCCTCACAGAGGCAAAGGGTAGGGCAAAGTGGGGATGGGATATGGCATTTGTGGAAGAGTAACCAGGAAGGGGAATATCATTTGAAATGAATATCATAATTAATAAAAAAAAGTTTCAAATCAACGTGGATGAGAATATAGAGATTTATTGGTATCTTGAGAGGAAGTCCTCTATTTGAAAATGAATTACAAGATGGTTGTGAGAATGAGTGACAAGTAGGAGTCTGAGAGAGTGAATTTATCCTGTCTACTGCAGGATAAGAGATTGTCCTGGTAGGCATTTACTGGAACAGAAGGGATATACAGATAATGGCAAAAAACTCAGGTCTCCAGGGTTATCTGCTTAGGTCATGAACTGCTTACAGAAAAGGAAAACCTGCATTTAGTGGCTGGTACCAGATCTCTTCACCTGGATAGAAATTTCAGGAGATATTTACTCATCATATTTTTGTAACCATTTCTACTATTTAAAGCCTGTATATTCATTTAAATATACTTAATTTTTTAATAAGTAAATTTTCCTCTTTATTTTTGGTCTGTATTTTTTTTTACTTTTATTATTTTCTTTATTTATGTTTTAAATGATATACCCTTTCCTGGTTTCCCCTCTGAAAACACCCTATAAAACCCCCACTCCACCTGCTCAATAACCCAACCACTCCTGCTTTCTTGCCCTGCCATTCCTCTATACTGGGATATAGAGCCTTCTCAGGACCAAGGGCTCTCTTCCTATTGATGTCCAACAAGGCCATCCTCTGCTACATATGCAGAGCTGGAGCCATGGGTCCCTCCATGTATACTCTTTGGTTGGTGATTTAGTTCCTAGGAGCTCTGGAGGTACTGGTTGTTTCATATTGTTGTTCTTTCTATGGGGCTGCAAGCTCCTTCAGCTCCATGGGTCCTTTCTTTAGCTCCTCCATTGGGGACTTTTTGTTCAGTCCAATGGTTGGCTGAGAGCACCCACCTCTGTATTTGTGAGATACTGGCAGAGCTTCTCAGGAGACAGCTATATTAGTTCCCATCAGCAAGTGCTTGTTGTCATCCACAATAGTGTCTGGGCTTGGTGACTGTATATTGGATGGATTCCCAGATGGGATACACTCTAGTTGGTCTTTCCTTCAGTGTCTGCTCCAAACTTTGTCTCTATATTTCCTGTCATAGGTATTTTGTTCCCCCTTCTATGATGAACCAAAGTCATAGGTATTTTGTTCCCCCTTCTATGATGAACCAAAGTATCCATCAAAGAATACCTAAAGCTGACAAACAATTTCAGCAAAGTGACTGGATATAAAATTAACTCAAAAAAAAGTAGCCTTCCTATACTCAAAGAATAAACAGGCTGAGAAAGAAATTAGGGAAGCAACACCCTTCACAATAGTCATAAACAATAAAAAGTATCTTGGTGTGACTCTAACCAAACAAGTGAAAGACCTGTATGACAAGAACTTCAAGTCTCTGAAGAAAGAAATTGGAGAAGACCTCAGAAGATGGAAAGATCTCCCATGCTTGTGGCTTGGCAGGATTAATATAGTAAAAATGGCCATCTTGCCAAAAGCAATCTACAGATTCAATGTAATCCCCATCAAAATTCCCACCGGATTCTTCATAGAGTTAGAAAGAACAGACTTAGGTGGGAGCCTTCCGGGTTCTGTCTGCTGCTGGAGACAAACCTCAGGCACAGGGCTGCATACCCAGGTGGTGTGGGGAGAAAGCTAACCTTCCAGGAGTGTTGGCAGGCCTGAGAGTGCAGGTAGGACCAACCCTGCTGCTCAGAGGAGCTGGACCAAATCACTCAGGACACAAAGACCCCAGGGGCAGCTGGGAAGAGGACTCTTCTGATTTCCATCTGTGACCAGAGCTGATCCTGGGCCACAGAGCTACATGCACAAATATTGCAAAGAGGGATATTGTCACCCAGGAGTGCCTACAGACCTGTGTACACAGAGAAAAGGGGTACCCCGGGAGTACTGTTACACAGGATTGCAAGACACAAACAAGTCACAGTCAGAGACAGCAAGACTAGCTAACACCAGAGATAACCAAATGGTGAAAGGCAAATGCAAGAAAATTAACAAGAGACCCCAAGGCAACACAGCATCATTCAAACTGAGTTCTCCCACAACAGCAAGTCTAAGATACCCCAACACATGGGAAAAGCAAGATTTGGAATTAAAAATCACATCTCTTTTTTTTAGATTCTTTTTTTTCTAAGTTTTTTATTTATATTCCAAATGATTTCCCCTTTCCCATTTCCTCCCTCCCCGAAAGTCCCATAAGATAACAACACAAGCAAAATAACACCAAAATAATAGAAAGCAAGAATCTCTTTTTGTTAATATCTCTTTTTTTAATTATTTATTTTATTTTTTTAATTTATTTACCAAATCATTTCCCCTTTCCCATTTCCTCCCTCCACGAAAGTCCCATAAGCCCCCTTCCCTCCCTCGTTTCTCCATTCAACCCCCTCTCGTTACTCTGTCCTGGCGTTCCCCTATATCCAGTCTTTCCAGGCCCAGGGGTCTCTCCTTCCATCTTCTTAGAAATCTATTGATATGCGGATTGTGTCTAGGGTATTCCGAGATTCTGGGTCAATATCCCCTTATCAGTGACTGCATACCATGTGTGTTCTTTTGTGATTGGGTTACCTCACTAAGGATGATATTTTCAAGATCTGACCATTTGCCTAGGAATTTCGTGAATTCATTGTTTTTAATTACAGAGTAGTATTCCATTGTGTAGATATACCACATCTTCTGAATCCATTCCTCCGTTGAGGGACATCTGGGTTCTTTCCAGCTTCTGGCTATTATAAATAAGGCTGCTATGAACATAGTGGAGCATGTGTCCTTATTGCATGCAGGTAAAGCCTCTGGGTATATGCCCAGGAGTGGTATAGCCGGATCCTCCGGGAGTGTCATGCCCAGTTTTCTGAGGAACCGCCAGACTGCTTTCCAGAGTGGTTGTACCAGCTTGCAATTCCACCAGCAGTGGAGGAGTGTTCCTCTTTCTCCACATCCTCGCCAACAACTGCTGTCTCCTGTGTTTTTGATCATAGCCATCCTGACTGGTGTGAGATGGAATCTCAGGGTTGTTTTGATTTGCATTTCCCTAATGACTAAGGATGATGAACATCTCTTTAGGTGCTTCTCAGCCATTAGATATTTTTCAGGTGAGAACACTTTGTTTAGCTCTGTACCCCATTTTTTAATAGGGTTACTTGCCTCTCTGGAGTTTAACTTCTTGAGTTCTTTGTATATATTGGATATTAGCCCTCTGTCGGATGTAAGGTTGGTAAAGATCCTTTCCCAGTTAGTTGGTTGCCGCTTTGTCTTTTTGACAGTGTCTTTTGCCTTGCAAAAACTTTGTAATTTAATGAGGTCCCATTTGTCTATTCTTGATCTTAGAGCATAAGCTATTGGAGTTCTGTTCAGGAAATTCTCCCCTGTGCCCATATGTTCAAGATTCTTCCCTAGTTTCCCTTCTATTAGTTTCAGTGTGTCTGGTTTTATGTGGAGATCTTTGATCCACTTAGAATTGAGCTTAGTGCAAGGAGATAAGAATGGGTCAATTTGCATTCTTCTGCATGTTGACCTCCAGCTGAGCCAGCACCATTTGTTGAAAAGGCTATCTTTTTTCCACTGGATGGTTTTAGCTCCTTTGTCAGAGATCACGTGACCATAGGAGTGTGGATTCATTTCTGGGTCTTCAATTCTGCTCCATTGATCTACATGTCTTTCACTGTACCAATACCATGCGGTTTTTAACACTATTGCTCTGTAGTACAGCTTGAGGTCCGGGATACTGATTCCCCCAGAGGTTCTTTTACTCTTGAGAATAGTTTTAGCTATTCTGGGTTTTCTGTTATTCCAGATGAATTTTTGAATTGCTCTTTCTAACTCTATGAAGAATTGAGTTGGGATTTTGATGGGGATTGCATTGAATCTGTGTATTACTTTTGGTAAGATGCTCATTTTTACTCTATTAATCCTGCCAATCAATGAGCATGGCAGATTTTTCCATCTTCTGAGGTCTTCTTTAATTTCTCTCTTCAGAGACTTGAAGTTCTTGTCATACAGATCTTTCACTTGTTTGGTTAGAGTCACGCCAAGATACTTAATACGGTTTGTGGCTATCGTGAAGGGTATTATTTCTCTTGCTTCTTTCTCAGCCTGCTTATCCTTTGAGTATAGGAAGGCTTCTGACTTGCTTGAGTTGATTTTATATCCGGCCACTTTGCTGAAGTCGTTTATCAGCTGTAGGAGTTCTCTGGTGGAGTTGTTTGGGTCGCTTATGTATACTATCATATCGTCTGCAAATAGTGATAGTTTGACTTCTTCCTTTCCAATTTGTATCACTTTGACCTCTTTTTGTTATCTAATTGCTCTAACTAGAACTTCAAGTACTATATTGAAAAGATATGGAGAGAGAGGGCAGCCTTGTCTAGTCCCTGATTTTAGTGGGATTGCTTCAAGTTTCTCTCCATTTAGATTGATGCTGGCTACCGGTTTGCTGTAAATTGCTTTTACTATGTTTAGATATGGGCCTTGAATTCCTGATCTTTCCAAGACCTTTAGCATGAAAGGATGCTGAATTTTGTCAAATGCTTTCTCAGCATCTAATGAGATGACCATGTGGTTTTTTTCTTTGAGATTGTTTATGCAGTGGATTACATTGATGGATTTCCTTATATTGAACCATCCCTGCATCCCTGGGATGAAGCCTACTTGATCATGGTGAATGGTCGTTTTGATGTGTTCTTGGATTCGGTTGGCAAGAATTTTATTGAGTATTTTTGCATCGATATTCATAAGAGAGTTTGGCCTGAGATTCTCTTTCTTTGTCGGATCTTTGTGTGCTTTTGGTATTAGTTAATTGTGGCTTCATAGAACGAGTTGGGTAGTGTTCCTTCTGTTTCTATTTTGTGGAACAGTTTGAAGAGTATTGGTGTTAGGTCTTCTTTGAAGGTCTGATAGAATTCTGCACTAAAACCATCTGGACCTGTGCTTTTTTTGGTTGGAAGACTTCCAATGACAACATCTATTTCTTCAGGGGTTATAGGACGGTTTAGATGGTCTATTTGATCCTGATTTAATTTTAGTACTTGGTATCTGTCAAGGAAATTGTCCATTTCCTCAAGATTTTCTAGTTGTGTTGAATACAGGTTTTTGTAGTAGGATCTGATGATTTTTTGAATTTCCTCAATTTCTGTTGTTATCTCTCCATTTTCGTTTCTGATTTTATTAATTTGGATACTATCTCTGTGCCCTCTGGTGAGTCTGGCTAAGGGCTTATCTATCTTGTTGATTTTCTCAAAGTACCAACTCCTCGTTTTGTTGATTCTTTGTATGGTTTTATTTGTTTCTACTTGATTGATTTCAGCCCTGAGTTTGATGATTTCCTACATTCTACTCCTCTTTGGTGTATTTGCTTCTTTTTGTTCCAGGGCTTTCAGGTGTGCCATTAAGCTGTTAGTGTATGCTGTCTCCCGTTTCTTTTTGGCGGCACTCAGGGCTATGAATTTTCCTCTGAGCACTGCTTTCATTGTGTCCCATAAATTAGGGTATGTTGTGCCTTCATTTTCATTAACTTTCAAAAAATCTTTGATTTCTTTCTTTATTTCCACCTTGACCAAGTTATCATTGAGTAGAGCATTGTTCAGCCTCCATGTGTACGTGGGTTTTCTTTTGTTTTTGTTGCCATTGAAGACCACCCTTATTCCATAGTGATCTGATAGGAGGCATGGGATTATTTCTATCTTCTTATATCAGCTGAGGTCTGATTTGTGATCAATAATATGGTCAATTTTGGAGAAGGTACCATGAGGAGCTGAGAAGAAGGTGTATTCTTTAGCTCTAGGATGAAATGTTCTATATATATCTGTTAGTTCCATTTGGTCCAAGGCTTCAATTAGATTCACTGTGTCCCTGTTTAGTTTCTGCTTTCCTGAACGATCCATTTCAGAGAGCGGGATGTTGAAGTCACCCACTATTATTGTGTGCGGTGCAATGTGTGCTTTGAGTTTTAGTAAAGTTTCTTTTACGAATGAGGGTGCCCTTGAATTTGGAACATAGATATTCAGAATTGAGAGTTCTTGATGGTGGATTTTTCCCTTGATCAGTATGTAGTTTCCTTCTGTGTCTTATTTGATGACTTTAGGTTGAAAATCAATTTTATCTGATATTAGGATGTCTACTCCACCTCGTTTCTTGGGGCCATTTGCTTGTAAAATTGTTTTCCAGCCTTTTACTCTGAGGTAGTGTTCGTCTTTAACACTGAGGTGTGTTTCCTGCATGCAGCAAAATGCTGGGTCCTGTTTACATATCCAGTCTGCTAGTCTATGTCTTTTAATTGGGGAATTGAGATCATTGATATTAAGAGAGATTAAGGCATAGTGATTATTGCCATCTGCCATTCTTGATGCTATCTTTATGTTTGAGTGGTTATCTACTTTTGGGTTTGATTCAAGAAGGTTATTATCTCATTTATTCCTGGGTGTTGTTTCTCTCCCTGTATTGGAGTTTTCCACCTATTATCCGTTGCAGGGCTGGATTTGTGGAAAGATATTGTGAAAATTTGGTTTTATCATGGAATATCTTGGTCTCTCCATCTATGGTGATTGAGAGATTTGCTGGGTATAGTAGTCTAGGCTGGCATTTGTGCTGTCTTAATGTCTGCGTGAGATCTGCCCAGGATCTTCTGGCTTTCATAGTCTCTGGTGAGAAGTCTGATGTGATTCGGATAGGTCTTCCTTTGTATGTTACTTGGCCCTTTTCTCTTACTGCTTTTAGTATTCTTTCTTTGTTTAGAACATTCGGTGTTTTGATTATTATGTGACGGGAGGTATTTCTGTTCTGGTCCAGTCTGTTTGGAGTTCTGTAGGCTTCTTGTACATTCATCGGCATCTCTCTCTTTAGGTTAGGGAAGTTTTCCTCCATAATTTTGTTGAAGATGTTTACTGGCCCATTAAGTTTCAAATCTTCACTCTCATCTATACCTATAATCCTTAGGTTTGGTCTTCTCATTGTGTCCTGGATTTCCTGGATGTTTTGGGTTACACGTTTTTTGCATTTTGCATTTTCTTTGACTGTTGAGTCGATGCTTTCTATGGAATCTTCAGCACCTGAGATTCTTTCTTCCATCTCTTGTATTCTATTGCTGATGTTTGCATCTATGACTCCTGATTTCTTCCCAAGGTTTTCTATCTCCAAAGTTGTCTCCCTTTGTGATTTCGTAGTTGTTTCTACTTCCTTTTTTAGATCCTGGATGGATTTGCTGAGATCCTTCACTTGTTTGTTTGTATTTTCCTGTATTTCTTTAAGGTATTTTTGCATTACCTCTTTCAGGATTTCTTCCTGATGACCCACGTTCTCCTGCATTTCTCTGAGCGATTTTTGTGTTTCCTCCTCATGGGATTCTATCTGTTGATCCATTGTCTCCTGCATTTCTTTTTTTTTTAAATTTTTTTTAATTTACATTCCAAATCACTTCCCCTTTCCCGTTTCCTCCCTCCCCGAAAGTCCCATAAGCCCCCTTCCCTCCCTCTTTTCTCCATTAAGCAGTTCTCGTGTTTCCTTTGTAAGGGCATCTAACCGTTGATTCATTTCTTTAAGCAATTTTTGTGTTGCCTCCTTATGGGCATCCATCTGTTGACCCATATTCTTCTGCATTTCTTTATGCAATTTTTGTGATTCCTTTGTGAGTGCATCTACCCGTTGATTCATCTCGTTAAGCGATTTTTGTGTTGTCTCCTTGTGCGCCTCCATCTTTTGATCCATGTTCTCCCGCATTTCTCTAAGCGATTTTTGTGTTTCCTTTGTAAGGGCTTCTAACCGTTGATTCATGGTCTCCTGTAACTCTTTATGAGATTTATTTGTGTCCTTCTTGTGATCCTCTAATAGCATCATGAGAAGTGATTTTAAATCCAGATCTTGTCTTTCGGGTGTGGTGGGGTATCCAGGACTTGCTGCTGTTGGAGAGTTGGGTTCGGATGGTCCCACATTACTTTGATTTCTGTTAGTAACATTCCTACGTTTGCCTTTTGCCATCTGGATACCTCTGGTGTTAGTTGGTCCTGCTGCCACTGGCTGTTGGTTGGACCTCCTGTGAGCCTGCAAAGCTATTTCTGCCCCCCCTGGATTACCAGGATTCCCCTGGCACCGATTTCTGGGGCCTGCCTGCTCCTGAGTGACTTTGGAGCCCTAATGTGCCTTGCCCCAAGTGATCTTATATTGGGGAGGCTTTGCACATCCAAAGGCTCAGCCTAGTGGATTCCTGGAGCAGAGGTCGCCAAAGGGAGGCTGGTAGGCTCCTGCCCTGTGCAGGGGTGTGTGATCTCTCCTGGGGGGGAGGGGGCTTCCCTCTGTCAGGCAGAAGTCCCACAGCAGAGCTGGCGCGCTGGTTACTGCAGATCAGCCCAGCACTTGGGAGCCGCATACACACAAGCCGCCTGAGACCCAAGCGATATTATGCCTGTCTGTCTCAGAACCTGGCTGTCCCAACTTCCCAATCACTGGAGCAAAGATGGCTGAGCTCCTTAATATCTCTTAACATCAATGGACTCAATTCCCCAATAAAAAGACATAGACAAACAGACTGGATATGTAAAAAGGACCCAGCATTTTACTGCATTCAGGTGAAGCACATCAGTTTCAAAGATAAACACTACCTCAGAGTAAAGGGCTAGAATACGATTTTCAAAGCAAATGGTCCCAGGAAACAAGCTGGATTAGCCATTCTAATATTGGATAAAATCGACTTTCAACCAAAAGTAATCAAAAAAGACACAGAGGACACTTCATACTGATTAAAGGAAAAATCTACAAGAAGGACTCTCAATTCTAAACATCTAAGCTCCAAATGCAAGATCACCCACCTTCATAAAAGAAGCTTGATTAAAGTCAAAGCGCACATATAATGTGGGTACTTCAACACCCCACACTCATCAGTGAATAGATCAGAAAAACATAAACTACACACAGACACAGTGAAACTAACAAAAGATATAGACCAAATGACTTTAACAGATATCTACAGAACATTGCATCCTAAATCAAAAGAATATACCTTCTTCTGAGCAACTCATGGTACCTTCTCCCAAAATGACCACGAAACAGACATCAACAGATGTAAGAAGAATGAAAGAATCCCATGCCTCCCACCAGATCACTGCGGATTAAAGTGGTCTTTAATAGCAACAAAAACAACAGAAAGCCCACATACACATGGATGCTGAGCAATGTTCTACTCAATGATGACTTCATCAAAGAAGAAATAAGGAAAGATATAAAAGACCTTTTAGAATTTAATGAAAATAAAGGCACAACATACCCAAACATATGGGACAAAATGAAAGCAGTACCAAGAGGAAAGCTCACAGCTCTGAGTGCCTCAAAAATGTAACTGGAGTGAGCATACACAAGCAGTTTAACAGCACACCTGAAAGCTCTAGAACAAAAATAAGATAATACACCCAAAAGGAGTAGATGGCAAGAAATAATCAAAATCAGGGCTGAAATCAACAAAGTAGAAACAAAAAGAAATATAGAAAGAATCAACAAAACCAGGAGCTGGTTCTTGGAGAAAATTAAAAAAAATAGATTAACCCTTAACTAGGTTAACCACAGAGCAAAGACACAGTATCCAAATTAACAAAATCAGAAATGAAAAGGGAGATATAGCAACAGAAAGTGAGGAAATTCAAAAAGTCATCATATCCTACTACAAAAGCATGTATTCAACACAATTGGAAAATCTAGATGAAATGGACAATTTTCTAGACAGATACCAAATACCAAAGTTAAATCAGGATCAGAAAAACCATCTAAACAGTTACAGAATCCCTAAAGAAATAGAAGCAGTCATTGAAAGCCTCTCAACCAAAAAAATCCCAGGGCCAGATGGGTTTAATGCACAATTATATCACACCTTTAAAGAAGACCTAATACGGTTCCCGCAGACTGCACTGAAGAGACAGGTACCCAGGCTCTCCCCCAATATAACATCACTTGGGACACGGCCTGTTGGGGCTTCCGTCTGCGCCCAAGAACGGGTCAGCGCTGTGGTCGTCTGCGTGCCAGATCTGCAGGCCATCGCGTCTGCAGGGTGAGCAGCGCCACGGAGAGTGTGCAGAGTGCACTCCGCCATCTTTGCTCCAGTGGCTGGGAAGTTGGGACAGCCAGGTTCTGAGACAGACAGGCATAATATCGCTTGGGTCTCGGGCGGCTTGTGTGTATGTGGCTCCCAAGTGCTGGGCTGATCGGCAGTAACCAGCTCGCCGGCTCTACTGTGGGACTTCTGCCTGGCAGAGGGACCCCGCACTGGGCGGGAGCCTACCAGCTTTCCTTCCGCGACCTCTGTTCCCACAGACTGCACTGAAGAGACAGGTACCCAGGCTCTCACCCAATATAACATCACTTGGGACACGGCCTGTTGGGGCTTCCATCTGCGCCCAAGAACGGGTCAGCGCTGTGGTCGTCTGGGTCCCAGATCTGCAGGCCATCGCGTCTGCAGGGTGAGCAGCACCACGGAGAGAGTGCAGAGTGCACTCCGCCATCTTTGCTTCAGTGGCCAGGAAACTGGGACAGCCAGGCTCTGAGACAGACAGGCATAATATCACTGGGGTCTTGGGCGGATTGTGTGCACGTGGCTCCCAAGAGCTGGGCGGATCTGCAGTAACCAGCGTGCTAGCTCTGCTGTGGGACTTTTGCCTGGCAGAGTGACGCCCCCTTACCCCCCCCAGGAGAGATCACACACCCCTGCACAGGGCAGGAGCCTACCAGCCTCCCTTTGGCGACCTCTGCTCCAGGAATCCACTAGGCTGAGCCTTTGGATGTGCAAGGACTCCCCAATATAAGATGACTTGGGGCAAGGCACATAAGGGCTCCAAAGTCACTCAGGAGCAGGCAGGCCCCAGAAATCGGTGCCAGGGGAATCCTGGTAATCCAGGGGGGGCAGAAATAGCTTTGCAGGCTCACAGGTGGTCCAACCAACAGCCAGTGGCAACAGGACCAACTAACATCAGAGGTATCCAGATTGCAAAAGTCAAATGTAGGAACGTTACTAACAGAAATCAAAGTAATATGGGACCAATCAAACCCAACTCTCCAACAGCAGCAAGTCCTGGATACCCCACCACACCCGAAAGACAACATCTGGATTTAAAATCACTTCCCATGATGCTATTAGAGGATCCCAAGAAGGACACAAATAAATCTCATAAAGAATTACAGGAGACCATGAATCAACAGTTAGAAGCCCTTACAAAGGAAACACAAAAATCGCTTAGAGAAATGCGGGAGAACATGGATCAAAAGATGGAGGCGCACAAGGAGACAACACAAAAATCGCTTAACGAGATGAATCAACGGGTAGATGCACTCACAAAGGAATCACAAAATTTGCATAAAGAAATGAAGAAAAATATGGGTCAACAGACGGATGCCCATAAGGAGGCAACACAACAATTGCTTAAAGAAATGAATCAACGGTTAGATGCCCTTACAAAGGAAACACGAGAACTGCTTAAAGAAATGCAGGAGACAATGGATCAACAGATGGATTCCCATGAGGAGGAAACACAAAAATCGCTCAGAGAAATGCAGGAGAACGTGGGTCATCAGGAAGAAATCCTGAAAGAGGTAATGCAAAAATACCTTAAAGAAATACAGGAAAATACAAACAAACAAGTGAAGGATCTCAGCAAATCCATCCAGGAACTAAAAAAGGAAGTAGAAACAACTAAGAAATCAGAAAGGGAGACAACTTTGGAGATAGAAAACCTTGGGAAGAAATCAGGAGTCAAAGATGCAAACATCAACAATAGAATACAAGAGATGGAAGAAAGAATCTCAGGTGCTGAAGATTCCATAGAAAGCATCGACTCAACAGTCAAAGAAAATGCAAAATGCAAAAAACGTGTAACCCAAAACATCCAGGAAATCCAGGACACAATGAGAAGACCAGACAAAAGGATTATAGGTATAGATGAGAGTGAAGATTTGCAACTTAAAGGGCCAGTAAACATCTTCAACAAAATTATGGAGGAAAACTTTCCTAACCTAAAGAGAGAGATGCCGATGAACGTACAAGAAGCCTACAGAACTCCAAACAGACTGGACCAGAACAGAAATACCTCCCGTCACATAATAATCAAACCCCCGAATGTTCTAAACAAAGAAAGAATACTAAAAGCAGTAAGAGAAAAGGGCCAAGTAACATACAAAGGAAGACCTATCCGAATCACATCAGACTTCTCACCAGAGACTATGAAAGCCAGAAGAGCCTGGGCAGATCTCATGCAGACACTAAGAGAGCACAAATGCCAGCCTAGACTACTATACCCAGCAAAACTCTCAATCACCATAGATGGAGATACCAAGATATTCCATGATAAAACCAAATTTTCACAATATCTTTCCACAAATCCAGCCCTGCAACGGATAATAGGTGGAAACCTCCAATACAGGGAGAGAAACAACACCCTGGAAAAAATGAGATAATAACCTTCTTGAATCAAACCCATAAATAGATAACCACTCAAACATAAAGATAGCATCAAGAATGGCAGATGGCAATAATCATTATGCCTTAATCTCTCTTAATATCGATGGTCTCAATTCCCCAATTAAAAGACATAGACTAGCAGACTGGATACGTAAACAGGACCCAGCATTTTGCTGCATGCAGGAAACGCACCTCAGTGTCAAAGACACACACTACCTCAGAGTAAAAGGCTGGAAAACAATTTTACAAGCAAATGGCCCCAAGAAACGAGGTGGAGTAGACATCCTAATATCAGATAAAATTGATTTTCAACCTAAAGTCATCAAAAAAGACACAGAAGGACACTACATACTCATCAAGGGAAAAATCCACCATCAAGAAATCTCAATTCTGAATATCTATGCTCCAAATGCAAGGGCACCCTCATTCGTAAAAGAAACTTTACTAAAACTCAAAGCACACATCGCACCGCACACAATGATAGTGGGTGACTTCAACACCACGCTCTCTGAAATGGATCGTTCAGGAAAGCAGAAACTAAACAGGGACACAATGAATCTAATTGAAGCCTTGGACCAAATGGAACTAACTGATATATATAGAACATTTCATCCTAGAGCTAAAGAATACACCTTCTTCTCAGCTCCTCATGGTACCTTCTCCAAAATTGACCATATAATTGGTCACAAATCAGACCTCAACAGATATAAGAAGATAGAAATAATTCCATGCCTCCTATCAGATCACGATGGAATAAGGGTGGTCTTCAATGGCAACAAAAACAAAAGAAAACCCATGTACACATGGAGGCTGAACAATGCTCTACTCAATGATAACTTAGTCAAGGTGGAAATAAAGAAAGAAATCAAAGACTTTTTGAAAGTTAATGAAAATGAAGGCACAAAACACCCTAATTTATGGGACACAATGAAAGCAGTGCTAAAAGGAAAATTCATAGCCCTGAGTGCCGCCAAAAAGAAACGGGTGACAGCATACACTAACAGCTTAATGGCACACCTGAAAGCCCTGGAACAAAAAGAAGCAAATACACCAAAGAGGAGTAGAAGGCAGGAAATCATCAAACTCATGGCTGAAATCAATCAAGTAGAAACAAATAAAACCATACAAAGAATCAACAAAACGAGGACTTGGTTCTTTGAGAAAATCAACAAGATAGATAAGCCCTTAGCCAGACTAGCCAGAGGGCACAGAGATAGTATCCAAATTAATAAAATCAGAAACGAAAAGGGAGAGATAACAACAGAAACTGAGGAAATTCAAAAAATCATCAGATCCTATTACAAAAACCTGTATTCAACACAACTAGAAAATCTTGAGGAAATGGACAATTTCCTTGACAGATACCAAGTACCAAAATTAAATCAGGATCAAATAGACCATCTAAACCATCCTAAAACCCCTGAAGAAATAGAAGTTGTCATTGGAAGTCTTCCAACCAATAAAAGCACAGGTCCAGATGGTTTTAGTGCAGAATTCTATCAGACCTTCAAAGAAGACCTAACACCAATACTCTTCAAACTGTTCCACAAAACAGAAACAGAAGGAACACTACCCAACTTGTTCTATGAAGCCACAATTACACAAATACCAAAAGCACACAAAGATCTGAAAAAGAAAGAGAATCTCAGGCCAAACTCTCTTATGAATATCGATGCAAAAATACTCAATAAAATTCTTGCCAACCGAATCGAAGAACGGATCAAAACGATCATTCACCACAATCAAGTAGGCTTCATCCCAGGGATGCAGGGATGGTTCAATATAAGGAAATCCATCAATGTAATCCACTATATAAACAATCTCAAAGAATAAAACCACATGGTCATCTCATTAGATGCTGAGAAAGCATTTGACAAAATTCAGCATCCTTTCATGCTAAAGGTCTTGGAAAGATCAGGAATTCAAGGCCCATATCTAAACATAGTAAAAGCAATTTACAGTAAACCGGTAGCCAGCATCAATCTAAACTGAGAGAAACTTGAAGCAATCCCACTAAAATCAGGGACTAGACAAGGCTGCCCTCTCTCTCCATATCTTTTCAATATAGTACTTGAAGTTCTAGCTAGAGCAATTAGACAACAAAAAGAGGTCAAGGGGATACAAATTGGAAAGGAAGAAGTCAAACTATCACTATTTGCAGACGATATGATAGTATACTTAAGTGACCCAAAGAACTCCACCAGAGAACTCCTACAGCTGACAAACGACTTCAGCAAAGTGGCCGGATATAAAATCAACTCAAGCAAGTCAGAAGCCTTCCTATACTCAAAGGATAAGCAGGCTGAGAAAGAAGTAAGAGAAATAATACCCTTCACAATAGCCACAAACCATATTAAGTATCTTGGCGTGACTCTAACCAAACAAGTGAAAGATCTGTATGACAAGAACTTCAAGTCTGTGAAGAAAGAAATTAAAGAAGACCTCAGAAGATGGAAAAATCTGCCATGCTCATGGATTGGCAGGATTAATAGAGTAAAAATGAGCATCTTACCAAAAGTAATACACAGATTCAATGCAATCCCCATCAAAATCCCAACTCAATTCTTCATAGAGTTAGAAAGAGCAATTCAAAAATTCATCTGGAATAACAGAAAACCCAGAATAGCTAAAACTATTCTCAAGAGTAAAAGAACCTCTGGGGGAATCAGTATCCCGGACTTCAAGCTGTACTACAGTGCAATAGTGTTAAAAACCGCATGGTATTGGTACAGTGACAGACATGTAGATCAATGGAACAGAATTGAAGACCCAGAAATGAATCCACACTCCTATGGTCACGTGATCTCTGACAAAGGAGCTAAAACCATCCAGTGGAAAAAAGATAGCCTTTTCAACAAATGGTGCTGGCTCAGCTGGAGGTCAACATGCAGAAGAATGCAAATTGACCCATTCTTATCTCCTTGCACTAAGCTCAATTCTAAGTGGATCAAAGATCTCCACATAAAACCAGACACACTGAAACTAATAGAAAGGAAACTAGGGAAGACCCTTGAACATATGGGCACAGGGGAGAATTTCCTGAACAGAACTCCAATAGCTTATGCTCTAAGATCAAGAATAGACAAATGGGACCTCATTAAATTACAAAGTTTTTGCAAGGCAAAAGACACTGTCAAAAAGACAAAGCGGCAACCAACTAACTGGGAAAGGATCTTTACCTACCTTACATCCGACAGAGGGCTAATATCCAATATATACAAAGAACTCAAGAAGTTAAACTCCAGAGAGGCAAGTAACCCTATTAAAAAATGGGGTACAGAGCTAAACAAAGAGTTCTCACCTGAAGAATATCTAATGGCTGAGAAGCACCTAAAGAGATGTTCATCATGCTTAGTCATTAGGGAAATGCAAATCAAAACAACCCTGAGATTCCATCTCACACCAGTCAGGATGGCTAAGATCAAAAACACAGGAGACAGCAGTTGTTGGCGAGGATGTGAAGAAAGAGGAACACTCCTCCACTGCTGGTGGAATTGCAAGCTGGTACAACCACTCTGGAAAGCAGTCTGGCGGTTCCTCAGAAAACTGGGCATGACACTCCCGGAGGATCCGGCTATACCACTCCTGGGCATATACCCAGAGGCTTTACCTGCATGCAATAAGGACACATGCTCCACTATGTTCATAGAAGCCTTATGTATAATAGCCAGAAGCTGGAAAGAACCCAGATGTCCCTCAACGGAGGAATGGATTCAGAAGATGTGGTATATCTACACAATGGAATACTACTCTGCAATTAAAAACAATGAATTCACGAAATTCCTAGGCAAATGGTCAGATCTTGAAAATATCATCCTTAGTGAGGTAACCCAATCACAAAAGAACACACATGGTATGCAGTCACTGATAAGGGGTTATTGACCCAGAATCTCGGAATACCCTAGACACAATCCGCATATCAATAGATTTCTAAGAAGATGGAAGGAGAGACCCCTGGTCCTGCAAATACTGGATGTAGGGGAATGCCAGGACAGAGTAACAAGAGGGGGTTGAATGGAGAAAAGAGGGAGGGAACGGGGCTTATGGGACTTTCAGGGAGGGAGGAAACGGGAAAGGGGAAATGATTTGGAATGTAAATTAAAAAAATAAAATAAAATAAATAATAAAAAAGAAGACCTAATACCAATACTCTTTGAACTATTCCACAAAATAGAAACAGAAGGAATACTACCCAACTCGTTCTATTAAGCCAAAATTACACTGATTCCAAAGCCACACAAAGATCCAACAAAGAAAAAGAAATTCAGACCAATTTCCCTTATGAATATCAATGCAAAAAAACCAAAAAAACAAAAAACCTCAATAAAATTCTTGCTACTCGAATCCAAGAAGGCATCAAAACAATCATTCACCACGATCAAGTAGGCTTCATCCCAGGGATGCAGCGATATAATATACAGAAATCCAACAATATAATCCACTACATTTAACAAACTCAAAGAAAAAACACATAGTCATTTCATTAGATGCTGAAAAATCATTCAACAAAATTCAGCATCCCATCACGTTAAAAGTCTTAGAAAGATCAAGAACTCAAGGCACATATCTAAACATAGTAAAGGCAATAAACAGCAAACCAGTAGCCAACAGTAAACTAAATGGAGAGAAACTTGAAGCAATCCAACTGAAATCAGGGACTATACAAGGCTCCCTCTCTCTCCACATCTATTCAATATAGTACTTGAAGTTCTAACTAGAGCAATGAGAAAACAAAAGGTCAAAGGGATAAAAATTGGAATACAAGAAGTCATACTATCACTATTTGCAAATGATATGATAGTATACTTAGGTAACCCCAAAAACTCCACCAGAAAACTCTTATAGCTGGTAAACAACTTCAGCAAAGTGGCTGGATGTAAAATTAATTCAAACAAATCAGTAGCCTTCCTATACTCAAAGGATAAATAGGTAGAGAAAGAAATTAGGGAAATGACAACATTCACAATAGCCACAAACAATATAAAGTATCTTGGTGTGACTCTAACCAAACAAGTGAAAGATCTGTCTGCCAAGAATTTCAAGTCTCTGAAGAAAGATATTGAAGATCTCAGAATATGGAAAGATTTCCCATGCTCATGGATTGGCAGGATAAATATTGTAAAAATGGCCATCTTGCCAAAAGCAATATACAGATTCAATGCAATCACCATCAAAATTGCAAACATAGTCTCCATTTAGTTAGAAAAGAGCAATTATCAAATTCATCTGGAATAATATAGAACCCATGAAATCAGCATCCCAGACCCCATGCTGTACTATAAAGCATTAGTGATAAAAAAAAACTGCACGGTATTGGTACAGTAACAGGCAAGTACATTGATGGAATACAGTTGAAGACCCAGAAATGAGCCCACACACCTATGGTCACTTGATCGTTGACAAAGGAGCTAAAACCATCCAGTGGAAAAAAGATAGCCTTTTCAACAAATGGTGCTGGATCAACTGGCAGCTAGCATGCTGAAAAATGCAAATTGATCCATTCTTTTTTTTATTTTTATTATTTATTTTTTTCTATTTACATTTCAAATGCTAAAGCCTTTCCTGGTTCCCCCTCTCTGAAAACCCCCAACCCCTCCTCCCACCCCCTGCCTCCAAGAATATGACCCTCCACCTGAGCCACTCCCCCCTCAATCCCCTCGATTTCCCTTTGTTGGAACATCTATTGAGCCTCCAATGGACCAAGTACCACGCCTCCCACTGATGCCCAACAAGGCATTCCTCTGCCACATTTTTGGCTGGAACAATGTATACCCCTTGGTTGATGGTTTAGTGCCTGGGAGTCCTGGGGCATCTGGTTGGCCGACATCATGGTTCTTACCATGGGACTGTAAACTCCTTCAGCTCCAGACTGCCCTCCAACTCCTCCTTTGGGGACCCCACAACCAGGCCAATGCTTGGCTGCTAGTATCTGCCTCTGTATGCGTAAGGCTCTGGCAGTGTGCCCCCCCACCCGGAGACAACCATGACATGCTCCCTTTGGTATGCACTTCTTGTTGTCCATAATAGTGCCAGGGTTTGGTGACTGTTTATAGAATGAATCCTCAGGCAGGGCAGTCTCTGGGTGGCCTTTATTTAAAGAAATGTTCAGCATCCTTAGTTATCAGGGAAATGCAAATCAAAACAACACTGAGATTCCACCTCACACCAGTCAGGATGGCTAAGATGAAAAACACAGGAGACAGCAGTTGTTGGAAAGGATGTGGGGAAAAAGGAACATTTCTCCATTGTTGGTGGGATTGCAAGCTAGTAAAAACACTCTGGATATCAGTTGTATGATTCCTCAGAAAATTAGACATAGTACTACCTGAGGACTGAGCTACACCACTCCTAGAAGGACACATACTCCACTATTTTCATAACACTCTTATTTATAATAGCCAGAAGGTGGAAAGAACACAGATGTCCTTCAACAGAGGAAAGAATGCAGAAACTTTAGTATATATACACAATGGAGTACTAGTCAGCTATTAAAAACAATGAATTCATGAAATTCTTAGGCAAATGAATGGAACTAGAAAGTGTCATCCTGAGTGAGGCAACTCAATCACAGAAGAATGCACATGGTATGCACTCACTGATAAGTGAATGTTAGCCCAAAAGTTCAAAATAAACAAGTTACAATTCACAGACCACAGGAAGCTCAAGAAGAAAGAGAACTGAAGTGAGGGTGCTTGGATTCCTCTGAGAAAGGGAAGAAATACTCACAGGAAAAATAAAGGAGACAAAGTATGGAGCAGAGACTGTATTTGATCCATTCTTACCTCCTTGTACTAAGCTCAAGTCCAAGTGGATCAAGGACCTCCACATAAAACCAGACACACTGAAACTAATAGAAAAGAAACTGGGGAAGTGCCTTGAGCACATGGTCACAAGAGAAATTTTCCTGAACAGAACCCTAATGACTTATTCTCTAAGATCAAGAATTGACAAACAGCAGATGGTTATTGCAGATCTGCCCAGCTCTTGGGAGCAGCGTACACACAAGCCGCCCGAGACCCAAGCAATATTATGCCTGTCTGTCTCCGAGCCTGGCAGTCCCAACTACCTGGCCACTGGAGCAAAGATGGCGGAGTGCACTCTGCACTCTCTCGGTGGCGCAGGTCACCCTGCAGAGGGGATGGCCTACAGCAGATCTGGCGCCCAGATGACCACAGCACTGTCCCGTTCTTGGGAGCAGACGGAAGCCCCAACAGGCCGTGTCCCAAGCGATGTTATATTTGGGAGAACCTGGGTACCTGTCTCTTCAGTACAGTCTACTGGAACAGAGGTCACGGAAGGGAAGCTGGTAGGCTCCCGCCCAGTGCGGGGTGCCTCTGCCAGGCAGAAGTCCCACAGCAGAGCTGGCGCGCTGATTACTGCAGATCTGCCCAGCTCTTGGGAGCAGCATACACACAAGCCTCCCGAGACCCAAGCGATATTATGCCTGTCTGTCTCCGAGCCTGGCAGTCCCAACTACCTGGCCACTAGAGCAAAGATGGTGGAGATCAGCCTTATTTATAATAGCCAGAAGCTGGAAAGAACCCAGATGTCCCTCAACGGAGGAATGGATTCAGAAGATGTGGTATATTTACACAATGGAATACTACTCAGCAATTAAAAACAATGAATTCACGAAATTCCTAGGCAAATGGTCAGAACTTGAAAATATCATCCTTAGTGATTGGGTTAATCACAAAAGAACACACATGGTATGCAGTCACTGATAAGGGGATATTAACCCAGAATCTCGGAATACCCTAGACACAATTCGCATATCAATAGATTTCTAAGAAGATGGAAGGAGAGACCCCTGGTCCTGGAAAGACTGGATGTAGGGGAACGCCAGGACAGAGAAACGAGAGGGGGTTGAATGGGGAAAAGAGGGAGGGAAGGGGACTTATGGGACTTTCGGGGAGGGAGGAAACGGGAAAGGGGGAATGATTTGGAATGTAAATAAAAAAAAACTTAGAAAATAAAATTTAAAAAAAAAAAGAATGTATTATTGTGCAGTGTCCAGTGCAAATGGGAAAAAAAGAATTAACAAACAGGACCTCATAAAATTACAAAGTTTCTGTAAGGCTAAGGATACTGTCAATAGGACAAAACGGCAACTAACAAGTTGGGAAAGGATCTTTAGCAACCCTACATCAGACAGAGGGAAATATTTAATATATACAAAGAACTGAAGAAGTTAAACTCCAAAGAGCCAAATAAGCTATCAAAAATGGAGTACAGAGCTAAACAAAGAATTTTCACCTAAGGAAAATCGAATGACTGAGAATAAGCACCTAAAGAAATGTTTAACATCCTAGTATTCAGGGAAAGGCAAATAAATACAACCCTGAGATTTCACATCATACCAATCAGAATGACTAAGATCAAAAACTCAGGAGACAGCAGATGCTGGCAAGGATGTGGAGAAAGAGGAACACACTTCCACTGCTGATGGGATTGCAAGCTGTTACACCACTCTGGAAATCACTCTGGCAGTTCTTCAGAAAACTGGGCATGATACTACCAGAGGACCCTGTTATACCACTCCTGGGCATAAATCCAGAGGATTCCCCAGCATGTAATAAGGACACATGCTCCACTTGGTTCATAGCAGCACTATTCATAATAGCCAGAAGCTGGAAAGAACCCAGATGTCCCTCAACAGAGGAATGGATACAAAAAAGGTGTTATCTTTACACAATGGTAAACTAATCAGCTATTAAAAACAATGAATTCATCCCACAGATGCAGGAATGGTTCAATATATGGAAGTCCATCAATGTAATCCACTACATAAACAATCTGAAAGAAAAAGCCACATGGTCATTTCATTTGATGCGGAAAAAACATTTGACAAAATTTAGCATCCTTTTATGCTAAAAGTCTTAGAAAGACCAGGAATTGGAGGCCCATATCTAAACATAGTAAAAGCAATTTACAGCAAACTGGTAGCCAACATCAATCTAAATGGAGAGAAACTTGAAGAAATCCCACTAAAATCAGGGACTAGACAAGGCTGCCCTTCTCTCTTTCCATATTTTTTCAATATAGTATTTGAAATACTAGCTAGAGCAATTAGACAACAAAAGGAGGTCAAAGGGATACAAACTGGAAAGAAAGAAGTCAAACTATCACTATTTGCAGATGATATGATAGTATTATTAAGCGACCCAAAGAACTCCACCAGAGAACTCCTACAGCTGATAAACAACTTCAGCAAAGTGGCTCGATATAAAATCAACTCAAGCAAATCAGTAGCCTTCCTATACTCAAAGGATAAACAGGCGGAGAAAGAAATAAGGGAAATGATACCCTTCACGATAGCCACAAACAATATAAAGTATCTTGGTGTGACTCTAACCAAACAAGTGAAAGATCTGTATGACAAGAACTTCAAGTCTCTGAAGAAAGAAATTGAAGAAGACCTCCGAAGATGGAAAAAGCTTCCATGCTCATAGATTGGCAGGATTAATATAGTAAAAATGACCATCTTGCCAAAAGCAATATACAGATTCAATGCAATCCCCATCGAAATCCCAACTCAATTCTTCATAGAGTTAGAAAGAGCAATCAAAAATTCATCTGGAATAACAGAAAACCCAGGATAGCTAAAAGTATTCTCAAGAGTAAAAGAACTTCTGGGGGAATCAGTATCCTGGACCGCAAGCTGTACTACAGAGCAATAGTGTTAAAAATTGCATGGTATTGGTACAGTGACAGGCATGTAGATCAATGGAACAGAATTGAAGACCCAGAAATGAATCTACACTCCTATGGTCACTTGATCTTTGACAAAGGAACTAAAACCATCCAGTGGAAAAAAAGAAAGCCTTTTCAACAAATGGTGCTGGTTCAACTGGAGGTCAGCATCCAGAAGAATGCAAATCGATCCATTCTTATCTCCTTGTACTAAGCTCAATTCCAAGTGGATCAAGGACCTCCACATAAAACCAGACACACTGAAACTAATAGAAGAGAAACTAGGGAAGATCCTTGAACGTATGGGCACAGGGGAAAATTTCCTGAACAGAACACTAAGAGCTTATGCTCTAAGATCAAGAACTGACAAATAGGACCTCATAAAATGCAAAGTTTCTTTAAGGCAAAGGACACTGTCAAAAAGACAAATCAGCAGCCAACAAACTGGGAAAAGATCTTTACCAACCCTACATCCAACAGAGGGCTAATATCCAATATATACAAAGAACTCAAGATGTTAGACTACAGAGAGCCAAATAACCCTATTAAAAATTAGAGTACACACTGACTGCTCTTCCGAAGGTCTTGAGTTCAAATCCCAGCAACCACGTGGTGGCTCACAACCATCCCTAATGAGATGTGACACCCTCTTCTGGTGTGTCTAAAGACAGCTACAGTGTACTTATATAACAATAATAAAAATTAGAGTACACAGCTAAACAAAGAGTTTTCACCTGAAGAATATCTAATGGCTGAGAAGCACCTAAAGAAATGTTCATCATCCTTAGTCATTAGGGAAATGCAAATCAAAACAACGCTGAGATTCTACCTCACACTAGTCAGAATGACTAAGATCAAAAACACAGGAGACAGCAGTTGTTGACGAGGATGTGGAGAAAGAGGAACACTCCTCCACTGCTGGTGGGATTGCAAGCTGGTACAACCACTCTGGAAAGCAGTCTGGCAGCTCCTCAGAAAACTGGGCATGACACTCCCGGAGGATCCGGCTATACCACTCCTGGGCATATACCTAGAGACTTCCCCTGCATGCAATAAGGACACATGCTCCACTATGTTCATAGCAGCCTTATTTATAATAGCCAGAAGCTGGAAAGAACCTAGATGTCCCTAAACAGAGGAATGGATACAGAAGATGTGGTGTATTTACACAATGGAATACTACTCTGCAATTAAAAACAATGAATTCACGAAATTCCTAGGCAAATGGTCAGAACTTGAAAATATCATGCTTAGGGAGGTAACCCAATCACAAAAGAACACACATGGTATGCAGTCACTGATAAGCGGATATTAACCCAGAATCTCAGAGTACCCAAGACACAATTCACATATCTGTAGATTTCCAAGAAGATGGAAGGAGAGACCCCTGGTCCTGGAAAGACTGGATATAGGGGAATACCAGGACAGAGAAGGAAGAGGGGGGTGAATGTGGAACAGGGGGAGGGAAGAGGGCTTATGGGACTTTCAGGGAGGGAGTCACCAAGAAAGGGGAAATCATTGGAAATGTAAATAAAAAATACAGAAAATAAATTTAAAAAACAATGAATTCATGAAATTCTTAGACAAATGTGTGGAACTGGAAAATATCATCCTAAGTGGCGTTACCCAATCCAAAAGAATGCACATGGTATGTACTCACTGATAAATGGATGTTAGCCCAAAAACTCAAAATAAATGTTACAATTCACAAACCTTCGGAAGCTCAAGAAGAAAGAGGTACTTAAGTAAAGCCTTAATCACAATAGAGATAGAAATTTACAATTATAACATTGTACTAATTGACCCATTTTTATCTCCTTGTACAAAGTTCAAGTCCACGTGGATCAAGAAGCTCCCCACAAAACCAAATATGCTGAATCTAATATAAGAGAAAGTGAGGAAGAGCCTCCAACATATAGGCCAGGGGAAATTTTTCTGAACAGAAAAATCTATCCTCTAAGATCAACAATAACAAATAGGACCTCATAAAATTGAAAAGCTGCTGTAAGGCAAAGGACACTCTCAAAAGGACAAAACAGCAGCCCGTAGATTGGGAAATGATCTTTACCAACCCTACATCAGGTAGAGGGCTAATATCCAAAATATACAAAGAACTCAAGAAGTTAGACTCCCAAGAACCAAATAACCCTATTAAAAATGGGATACAGTGCTAAACAGAAAATCTCAACTGGGCAATTTGGAATGGCTCTGAAGCATTTAAAGAAATGCTCAGCATCCTTAGTAGTCAGAGAAATGCCAATCTATATGACAGTACAATTCCACCTTACTCCAATCAGAAAGTCTAAGATCAAAACATCAGATAACAGCAGATTCTGTCAAGGACGTGGAGAAAGAGGAACACTCCTCCTTTGTTGAGGGACAGCAAGCTGGCAAAACCACTTTGAAAATCAGTCTGGAAGTTCCAGAGAACATTGGAAAGAGTTCTACCTGAAGAAGCAGCTATACTACTATTGGGCATATATTCAGAATATGCTCCAAAATACACCAAAGACATATGCTCCATTATGTTTATAGCAGCCTTATTTATAATAACCAGAAGCTGAAAATCACCCAGATATCCCTAAACAGAAGAATGGATACAGAAAATGTGATCCATTTACACAATGGAGTACTACTCAGCTGCAAAACAATGACTTCATGAAATTCACAGGCAAATGTATGGACCTAGAAAATATCATCCTGAGTGAGGTAACCTAGACACAAAAGAATACACATGGTACATACTCACTGATAAGTGGATCTTAGCCAAAAAACTCACAATGATCATGAAACAACCCACAGTTCATGTGGAGCTTAGGAAGAAGGAAGACCAAAGTATGGATGCTTCAGTCCTGAATTGTGTGGGGAACACAGTGATCATGGGAGGTGGAAGGATAGGGGGACCTGGGAGGGAGAGAGGAGTGAGAGGGAATAAAAACAGTAGTATCAGATACTGGAGGGCATGGGAGTGAGGGACAGAGTTTCAGGAAATTAAATAAAAATATGTAGCAGTGGGGAATGAGAAACCATGCAGAACTCAGGTAATGAAGTGTCCATCTATCCCAGATGGGATATTCAACCTCTTAGCAATCCAGACACACTGAGTGCTGTGACAGAAGCTGAATTTGGAATCAGAAGGTTGCAGTTATTAAGTACCATGTGTAACCAAATCTTAAAGTATGAAGAATTTGAAACTGCATAAAAAGTGTGGTTAAATGTTTAATTCTTTACCCATGGGTTAGTTGATGTACTTCATAGATTTGGACATCAACATCATTCTGTTAGTAACTTGTGATTCCTCAAAACCAGCATATTCTTTCTGCAGTGGTCACAACATTTGTGACTCTGCATCCTGGAAGATATTTGAGGAACTGTATGGAGAAATTCTATGAGTATTTTTCCCTTAAAGAGAGAATCTCAGCTGGAGACAGTTTTACTTCCTTTATCTGCCAGAAAAGAACTAAATTTAGATGCAAGAATTTTGTTTCTGCAGTAATGACACATAGCTTCAGAAACAAATATCACCAACGGAGTATATGATATGTAAGAAAGAATGTCTTGAAGACAAAACAGAAGAAATTGATACTCCTATCAAAGAAAATGTTAAAGCTCAAAGGATTCAGTCTCAACTAAGCTGGACCCCCAGGATGTCTAAGGCACTGAGCCACCAACCAGGCAGCATACACTAGCTGATATGAATCTCCCAACACATATAAAGCAGAAGACTGCCAGATCTGGACTCAGTCAGGGAACATTCACCTAACCCTTGAGAGACCTGAGTCCTCAGGGAGTGGGGAGGTATGATGGGGTGGTGGTGGGTGTGCATATCCTCTTGGAGATAAGGAGGAGGTGTGGGATGTGGAACAGTCAAAGGGTGAACTGGGAAGGGGATAAAGCCTGGACTGTAAAAAAAAAATTAAAGAATAAAAAAAGCAATATATGTTTGATAAATAGGTAAAGTCTATGAATTACTAAGGTCAATTCAGGCTAGCAAAAACTGTATTAAAAGCTTCTAGTACACAATTAGCCATGAATAAACATGATCTTGAAATCTGAAAAAAATAGATAGGAAATATAAGACCATAGAAAGAATATTAAAAGCCACAAGGGATAAAGGTTTTTTTATTCCAAGCAACATATAAGGCAGACAAGCGTTTATTTCAAGATTATAAATTACTAAATGTATTTATACCATTTACATAATCATTAGCATTGGTCTTAAAGGTAGAGGTTCTATGTATTTAACGGTATCTGTGCAGTTCTGCTGTGTTCTGTCCTCCATTTTCTTCCAAATTGAGCTTAAGGTCTTCCAGAGGAGAGAATAAAGTTGTGTGTTCAGATTAGGTTTTTGTTTAGTTTTTAAAATTCAATACATTGTTTCAATTTACTTTTTGGATTTCTTTGGGGAGTGTTTTCATATGCTGGAAAATTTCCCTGTTCATTTATAAATAGTTAACAGTAATTGGCAGCTCTTAAGTTTTAAGTGCAGTAAGTTAGAAAGGGCCCCTGTGGTTTGGGGTAGCTGTTGAATTAGGGTAAATTGCTTTTAGTCTTGTCTAGTGTGGTTTCCATGTATATGAAAGGCTGTCAATATTACTCAGCATTTGCTGTGCCAAGTTGTGTGTTTTCCAGATACTCCTACTTAACCTTAAAATCACTCCCAGGAAATGAATACTTATCCTGTCCTGTTTTTCAAATAAGAAAGCTGTCTTCTGTGGGATCCCCACCACGTGGACAGGAATTTTTGCATACATACCTTCTAACCTTACTAAAAGTGTATTCTAAGATTATAGGCTGTTGGAACTCCAGCACTCTTGAGCTGGCTTCCAAACTTGTTACTTTTGACTCTTCATTGTACTTTTTTTACCATGTTCCATTTTTACAAATATTGAGATTAAAGACTGTAACTTCAACAGTAGCCAGGAATCAGAGAGATTAAACAACTTGTCCTCAACTGTTAGCTTCATCAAGCTACCCTAATTATTGTTGAAGATTCTTTTCTCTCGGGTGTTTTCCTGTCCCTCCAATCCTGTTAGTTATTAATGTTTGTGTATTTGTAAAGCTGGTTTACCATTCACCCTGTGTTAAAACTGTAGTTCTTGGTTTTTTTGTTGTTGGGAGTTTTTTGTGTGTGTGTATGCAGTGGTGGGAGGGGTAAAAACTTGAGGCATGTAAATTTTTATTAGTAACAGTAGTTTGTAAAGAAGTAAAAGGCCTTTGTAATCCAGGTTTTGTTTTTGCAGATCACATTTCTTTGAATGTTGGAGAGTAAAATAAACTGGTCTAGGAGATTTAAAAGAAAAATTACACCTCATTTCTCAACAGAAACATTAAAAGCCAGAAGGGATTAGGCAGATATCTTAAAGACTATAAGATATCATAAATACCAGCCTACACAAATATAACTAGGAAAATTAAAATCACCATGCACAGAAAAAACAAGAGATTCCGTGAAAAAAGCAAATTTAAGTATACTTTACTACTCTACTCTACTCTACAATAGCCTTATACTACTCTAGCCCTACAGAGGATACTAGAAGGAAAACTCAAACATAAGAAGGGAAACTACAAACAAGAAAACACAAATAGATAATTTCATACCAGAACATCCTTGCACACAAACACAAACAGAAAAACAGGTACGCAGGTATGCAGGCAGACAGAGACCAACACACACACACACACACACACACACACACACACACGAGAGAGAGAGAGAGAGAGAGAGAGAGAGAGAGAGAGGAACTACTGCCAACATCAAAGTAACAGAAACTGAGGGACATTGATCATAGTTATCTCACTACATTAATGGATACAATTCACCAATAATAAACAAACACAAAGTAACAGATTGGATACAGAAACAGTACCCATTATTCTGCTACATAGAAAAACCACATCTCAGGAACAAAGGTAACCATAATCTTAGAATAAAGTTCTGAAAAAAAGGCTTTCCAAATAATTCAACCCTAGAAATAATGAGGAGTAGACATTCTAATATCTAATAAAATAATAAATAATATTATATTTAATAATAATATTAATATTATTATTATTATTTTATAATATTATATTGAATTTCAACCAAAAGTAATCATATGCCAAAGGACACATATATATCAGAGAAAAGAACTGACCACAATGATGTCTCAATTCTGAATATATATCTCCAAAATGCAAGAGCAACCACATTTGTAAAAGAAACATTACTAAAACTTAAATTATACATTGAACCCCACCCATGAATATTGGGTGATTTCAACATCCTGTGTTCACCAATTGACAGGTCATAGAAGAAAAACTATAAAAAGAAATGATGGAACTAACAGAGGTTATAAAACAATCAACCAGTCTATAGAACATACCACCCAAACAGTTATGCTGTGCCCTCATTTTCACTGAATTATAGAAAGTATTTAATTTTTTATTTCTTTCCTGACCAACTTATCACTGAGTTGAGTTAGTTTCCATGGGTATATGGACTTTCTGTTGATTTTTTTTGTTATTGAAGTTCAGTCTTAGACCATTCAGATGTGATAGAATAATGGGATTATTTCAATCTTCTAGTATCTGATGAGGTTTGTTTTGTGTCCAATTATATGGTCTATTTAGGAGACAGAAACTGAGGAAATTTTAAAAATCATGAGCTCTTACTACAGAGGCATATACTGAACAAAACTGGAAAATCTGGCTGAAATGAAGGACGTACTGAGAAGAAAGTATATTCTATTTTTTCTGCTGAAATGTTCTGTAGATTTGGATCATAAGTTCTGCTAGATTCAGTGTACCTCTGTTTAGTTTCTGTTTAAATGACCTGTCTAGTGGTAAGAGTGGGGGTATTGAAGTCTCCCAGTATTATACTGTGAGGTTCAATGTTTGTGTTAAGCTTTATTAAAGTTTCTTCTGTGAATGTTGGTGTCCTTCCATTTGAGGCAAAGATGTTTAGAATTTGGACTTCATCCTGGTGGATTTTTCTTTTGATGAGAATGAAGTGTTCTTCCACATCTCTTTTTATTACTTTTTGCTAAAAGTCTATTTTATTGGATATTAGAATTGCGATTCTAGTTTCTATCTTGGGACCACTTTCTTGGAGAATTTTTTCTGACCCTTTACTCTGAGGTAGTACCTGTCTTTGTCACTGTGGTATGTTTCTTCTGTGTACCAAAATGCTGGATATGGTTAAGATATCCTTTCTATTAATCTTTCTCTTTTTCTAAGGGAATTGACTACATTGATGTTAACAGATATTAAAGTCCACTGATTGTTAGTTCCTATTATTTTTGTCATCAAAAGAGATATTATGAGTATTTGTTATTCTCTTCTTTTAGAATTCAATTTTTTGTGTTTTCATGGGTATATTTACCCTTGTTGTGCTGGAGTTTTCCTTCTGGTATCCTCTGTAGGGCTGGATTAATAGAAAGATATTGTTTCAACTTGGTTTTGTTGTGGAATGTCTTGGTTTCCAAATATATGCTAACTGAGATTTTGCTGGGTATAGTAGTCTGGGCAGACATTTATGTTCTCTTAGGTTCTGCATGACATATGTCTAGGATCTTCTGATTTTTATTGTCTCTGTTGAGAATTCTGGTGTAATTCTAATAGGTCTGCCTTTATATGTTACCAGGGCTTTCCCCCTTAGCACTTTTAATATTATTTCTCTGTTCTGTGCATGTAGTGCTTTGATAGTTATGTAATAAGAGGACATTCTTTACTGGTCCAATCTATTTAGTGTTGTGTATGTTTCTTGTATGTTTATGGCCATCTCTCTCTTCAGGTTATGGATTTTTCTTCTATGATATCCTTGAAGCTGTTTTCTAGCCTTTGAACTGAGATACTTCCCCCTCTTCTATTTCTATTATTTTTAGGTTTATTCATTCCTTAGTGTCCTAAATTGCTTTATGTTTTGGTCTAGGAGCTTTTCATGCTTTGTATTTTCTTTGATTATTGTGTAAGTATCTTCTATGGTATCCTCTATCTCTTGCATTCTGTTGGTGATGCTTGCATCTGGAGCTCTTGAGATCTTTCTTAGGTTTTCCATCTCCAGGGTTACCTACATTTGTGAATTCTTTATTGTTTCTATTTATATTTTTAGCTTTTGGACAATTTTATTCAATCCCTTCACTTGTTTGATTGTGTTTTCTTATAATTGTTTAAGAGATTTATTTGCTTCCTCTTTAGGAGTTTCTCCCTGTTTGCCTGTTTTCCTATATATTTTTTAAAGGGAGTGATCTATATCTTCCTTGAAGGCCTCTGTAGTGACTATTCCTGGTCAGCCTCTATCATCTTCAAGAGATGGGATTTTAGGTCAGAATCTTGCTTATTATGTCTTTTAGGGTATCCAGGGATTCTGGGTTCTGATAGTGCCAACTTGCATTGGACTTTTTGCTCATATTATTACATTTGCCTTTACCATCTGGATATCTCTGGTATTAACTAGTCTGCTTGTCTCGGACTGGAGAGGGCCAACTATGTCCCTGGTTTTGGCAGACCTCTGGAAGACAGTAAGGGTGTGGGAGAGCAAGTACTAATTTCATAATACTGTATGCCTTCATAAAGAAATTGGAGAGTACTCAAATTAGCAAATCAAAAATAAGCCTGAAAGCTCTAGAGAAAAAAAGAGAGGCAAACAAGCCAAAAGAAGTAGATGGCAGGAAATGATCAAACTCAGAGCTGAAATCAATGAATTAAAGACAAACAACAACAACAACAAAACAAAAGCAACACAAAGAATCAAAGAAATCAAGAGCAGGTTTTTTGACAAAATCAGCAATATAGTCAAAGTCTGAGCCAAACTAACTAAAAGGCAGATAGACAGTACTCAACAAAATAAGAATGGAAACCAGAGACATAACAATGGATACCAAGAAAATTCAAAGAATCTTTAGGTCTTTCTTCTCAAAATTGGACATCTAAATGAAAGCAAAGATTTTCTAGAGAGATACCACTTACTAAAGTCAAATCAAGATGAGGTAAATTATTTAAATTGTCCTATAAGCCCTGAGGAAATATAAGCAGACATTTGAAGTCTTTCAACAAAAACAATTGCCAGGGTGAGATGGCTTTAGTACAGAATTCTACCAGACTTTCTTTTTTTTTATTTTATTTTTTTTATTTTCTAAGTTTTTTTATTTACATTCCAAATCATTTCCCTTTTTCCATTTCTTCCCTCCCTGAAAGTCCCATACTTTCAAAGAATAGCTAATACCAATAATCCTCAAATGATTCCATGAAAGAGAAACAGAAGAAGCGTGACCTAACCTACTCTGTGAGACCACAGTCACCCTGATGCCTAAACCACACAAAGACTCAACAACACATCAAAGACAACATCTACTGCTATTAAGAAGACTTCATCCAAGGGATGCAGAGGTAGTTCAATATATGAAACTTCATGAACATAATCCACCATAAAAACACATTAGAAGAAAAAACCACACGATCATCTCATTAGCTGATGAAAATACAAAGACAGAATCTAACATGCCTTTATGTTAAAAGTCTTTTCATGATCATGGATATAGGGCACATACCTTAACACAATAGAAGTAATATACGTCAAACCAATAGCCAACAGGAAATTAGATAAAGAGTAACTTAAACCAATTGCACTAAAACGAGTAAAAAGACAAGTCTATCCACGTTCTACCTATCTTTTCATTATAGAACTTGAAGTTACAGATAGAACAATAAGACAACTAAGGAGATTGTCAAGTGGATAAAAATCAGAAAAGAAGTCATAGTTTCACCAGTCACAGATTATGTGATAGCATACCTAATTGACCCCAGAAGTTCTTCCAGACAACTCGTATAGCTGATAAATTCGTTAAGAAAAGTAATTGGATACAAAATTAACTCAAAGAAATCAGCAGCTTTCCTTTATACAAATGATAAATGGGCTGAAATAGAGGTTAGGAAGACAACACCCTTCAAAAATAGCCACAAATAATATAAAATATCAGGTTGCAACTCTAATCAAGCAAGTAAAAGTGCTGTATGAGAAAAACTTCAAGTCTCCGAAGAAAGAAATTTGAAGAAGATATCAGAAGATGGAAATACCTCCAATATTTGTGTGTGAGCAGAATTGACATACAGAAAATGGCCATCTTACCAAAAGCAATCTACAGATACAATGCAATTCCCATCAAAATTCCAACACATTTCTTTTCATACTTTGAAAAAACAATTCTAAACTTCATATAGAAAAACAGAAAGCACAAGATAGCTAAAGCAATCCTTTATATTAAAAGAAATTCTGAAGTCAGCACCATTACTGACTTCAAGCTGTACTACAGACCAATAGTAATAAAAATTCCATGCATTTGGTATAGAAAGAGACTGATATATGGAATCAAATAGAAAATCCACACAGATAAAAACACTTGAATTTTTTATAAAGAAGCCAAAACATACAATGGAAAATAGAGAGCATCCCCAACAATTGGTGCTGGTCTAACTGGATGTCTGAATGTAGAGAAATGCAAATGGATCCATAATTATCATCCTAAATAAAACTCGGGTCCAAGTTGATCAGTGACCTCAACATAAAATCAGATACACTAACACTATTAGAACAAAAATTAGGGACAAGCCTTGAAATCATTGGTACAGGAGACAACTTCCTGAACTAAGGCACTAAGATGAATAATTGATAAATGGGATATCATGAAACTGAAAATCTGTAAGTCAAAGGACACTATCAATAAAAAAAATGACAGCCTACAGAAATGGAAAAAAACCTCCACAATCCCTACAGATGACAGAAGTCTAATGTCCAAAATACATAAACAGCTCCTGAAATTAGACACCACCAACACAAATAATCCAATTTGTAAAAGCCTATAGAGTTAAATGAATAATTCTCAACAAAAGAATATCTAATAATTGAGAAAATTTTAAAGAAAAGTTTAGCATCTTTAGTCATTGGGGAATTGCAAATCAAATAACTCTGAGATTCCACCTTACACCCATCATAATGGCTAACACAAAAATTCAACGGATAGTAAATGCTGCTAAAGAGGATGTGGAACAAGGGGAGTACCCCTTTATTGCTTATGAGAATATAAACTTGTACAAACATTCTAGAAATCAATTTCACATTTTCTCAGAAAACTGGGAATACTTCTAACTCAAAAACTATACACAACTCAACTTTATACAAAACAGATGCTCCATTTTACCACAAAAATAATGCTTCATTCTACCACAAAAAAAACTTGTTCAACTATGTTCATAATATCTTTATTTGTAATAGCCTCAAACTGGAATCAATGAGATATCCCTCAACTGAACAATAGATAAAGAAAATGTCTGAATTTGCATAATTGAATACTACTCAATTTAAATACAAGAACAGCATGAGTTTTGCAGGCAAATAAACGGAATTAGAAAATATGATTCTGAGTGAGGTAACCCAAAACCATTAGGACATGCATAGTATGTACTACTTATAAGTGGATATTATTCATAAACTACAGAATAACCATGCTAGAGTCCACAGACCCAAAGAAACCAAATGACAAAGAGGATCCAAGGGAGTATGTGTAAATATTACTCAGAAGGGGAAATTAAATAAAATTGGAGGTACATTGAATCAGAGAACTCTATGAGTGGAGGGGTGGGGAGAAGAACATAATGGAGCAGAGGGTGAGGTGTAGGGAGATAGGAACTGTCTGAGAAAAACCAGAGGTATTAAAGGGGGAAATCTCAGGCATGAGAGAGATCTAGGACAGTGGGAGGCCCTAGGAAGATTTTGGTGTGACTCTGACTGAGCATCCTAGCAGAGGGGAATTTTTTACCTGTAAGTGACTACATGTTGTAGGACCTCCAGTTGAAGCATAAGGACAACAGGCCACACACAAATACTTTAACCTCAAATGTGTCCTGATTACACTATATGCATGGGAAAAGATGGAGCAAAGACAAAGGGAATGGCCAAAGAACAACTGCTCCAAATTAAGACCAAAATAATTGTCAAGTACCAATTCCTGACACTCTTAATGATAGCCTGTTATGCTTGAATATAGAAGCCTATCATAACTGTCTTCTGAGTGTTCCACCCAGCATCCAACAGAATTATGCAGAGACCCACAGTCAAACATTAGAAGGAGATGGGGAAGTCTTGTGAAAGAGTCAGGAGGATTGAGGAAAGCAAAGAACATAGGGATTTCATAGGAAGACCAACCTAGACACTTGGGGTCTCACAGACTTAACCACCAACCAAAGAGCAAACAAGGAATGGACCTGGTAACCTACCTCCATGCACATATTTAGAAGATGTGTAGCTTGGTCTGAATGTGCGTCCCCCCAACAACTGTAGCAGGAGCTGTACCTGAATTTGTTGTCTGCCTGTGAATCTGGTTCTCTTAACTGGACTGTCTTGTGTAGCCCCAGTGACAGAGGATGAACCTAATCCTACTGTGACAGATGTGGCAGGGGTAGGAGTTGAGTAATACATGGGAAGAGGTCTCCCTCTTTTCAGAGGAGAAGATGAGGGGCTAATGGTTGGAGGCACTACAATATGGGAGGCCAGGAGAAGAAGGGGACTAATATTAGAATATAAAGTGAATAAATAAATTATTTAATTTTTTTTTTTTTTTTAATTTAATTTTATTTTATTTTTTTAATTTACATTCCAAATCACTTCCCCTTTCCCGTTTCCTCCCTCCCCGAAAGTCCCATAAGCCCCCTTCCCTCCCTCTTTTCTCCGTTCAACCCCCTCTCATTACTCTGTCCTGGCGTTCCCCTACATCCAGTCTTTCCAGGACCAGGGGTCTCTCCTTCCATCTTTTTAGAAATCTATTGATATGCTGATTGTGTCTAGGGTATTCTGAGATTCTGGGTCAATATCCCCTTATCAGTGACTTCATACCATGTGTGATCTTTTGTGATTGGGTTACCTCACTAAGGATGATATTTTCAAGTTCTGACCATTTGCCTAGGAATTTCGTGAATTCATTGTTTTTAATTGCAGAGTAGTATTCCATTGTGTAAATATACCACATCTTCTGAATCCATTCCTCCGTTGAGGGACATCTGGGTTCTTTCCAGCTTCTGGCTATTATAAATAAGGCTGCTATGAATATAGTGGAGCATGTGTCCTTATTGCATGCAGGTAAAGTCTCTGGGTATATGCCCAGGAGTGGTATAGCCGGATCCTCCGGAAGTGTCATGCCCAGTTTTCTGAGGAGCCGCCAGACTGCTTTCCAGAGTGGTTGTACCAGCCTGCAATTCCACCAGCAGTGGAGGAGTGTTCCTCTTTCTCCACATCCTCGCCAACAACTGCTGTCTCCTGTGTTTTTGATCTTAGCCATCCTGACTGGTGTGAGATGGAATCTCAGGGTTGTTTTGATTTGCATTTCCCTAATGACTAAGGATGATGAACATCTCTTTAGGTGCTTCTCAGCCATTAGATATTCTTCAGGTGAGAACTCTTTGTGGAGCTCTGTACCCCATTTTTTAATAGGGTTACTTGCCTCTCTGGAGTTTAACTTCTTGAGTTCTTTGTATATCTTGGATATTAGCCCTCTGTCGGATGTAAGGTTGGTAAAGATCATTTCCCAGTTAGTTGGTTGCCGCTTTGTCTTTTTGACGGTGTCTTTTGCCTTGCAAAAACTTTGTAATTTAATGAGGTCCCATTTGTCTATTCTTGATCTTAGAGTATAAGCTATTGGAGTTCTGTTCAGGAAATTCTCCCCTGTGCCCATATGTTCAAGGTTCTTCCCTAGTTTCCCTTCTATTAGTTTCAGTGTGTCTGGTTTTATGTGGAGATCTTTGATCCACTTAGAATTGAGCTTAGTGCAAGGAGATAAGGATGGGTCAATTTGCATTCTTCTGCATGTTGACCTCCAGCTGAGCCAGCACCATTTGTTGAAAAGGCTATCTTTTTTCCACTGGATGGTTTTAGCTCCTTTGTCAAAGATCAAGTGACCATAGGAGTGTGGATTCATTTCTGGGTCTTCAATTCTGTTCCATTGATCTACATGTCTGTTACTGTACCAATACCATGCAGTTTTTAACACTATTGCTCTGTAGTACAGCTTGAGGTCCGGGATACTGATTCCCCCAGAGGTTCTTTTACTCTTGAGAATAGTTTTAGCTATTCTGGGTTTTCTGTTATTCCAGATGAATTTTTGAATTGCTCTTTCTAACTCTATGAAGAATTGAGTTGGGATTTTGATGGGGATTGCATTGAATCTGTGTATTACTTTTGGTAAGATGCTCATTTTTACTATATTAATCCTGCCAATCCATGAGCATGGCAGATTTTTCCATCTTCCGAGGTCTTCTTCAATTTCTTTCTTCAGAGACTTGAAGTTCTTGTCATACAGATCTTTCACTTGTTTGGTTAGAGTCACGCCAAGATACTTAATATGGTTTGTGGCTATCGTAAAGGGTATTATTTCTCTTACTTCTTTCTCAGCCTGCTTATCCTTTGAGTATAGGAAGGCTTCTGACTTGCTTGAGTTGATTTTATATCCGGCCACTTTGCTGAAGTCGTTTATCAGCTGTAGGAGTTCTCTGGTGGAGTTCTTTGGGTCGCTTATGTATACTATCATATCGTCTGCAAATAGTGATAGTTTGACTTCTTCCTTTCCAATTTGTATCCCTTTGACCTCTTTTTCTTGTCTAATTGCTCTAGCTAGAACTTCAAGTACTATATTGAAAAGATATGGAGAGAGAGGGCAGCCTTGTCTAGTCCCTGATTTTAGTGGGATTGCTTCAAGTTTCTCTCCGTTTAGATTGATGCTGGCTACTGGTTTGCTGTAAATTGCTTTTACTATGTTTAGATATGGGCCTTGAATTCCTGATCTTTCCAAGACCTTTAGCATGAAAGGATGCTGAATTTTGTCAAATGCTTTCTCAGCATCTAATGAGATGACCATGTGGTTTTTTTCTTTGAGATTGTTTATGTAGTGGATTACATTGATGGATTTCCTTATATTGAACCATCCCTGCATCCCTGGGATGAAGCCTACTTGATCGTGGTGAATGATCGTTTTGATGTGTTCTTGGATTCGGTTGGCAAGAATTTTATTGAGTATTTTTGCATCGATATTTATAAGAGAGATTGGCCTGAGATTCTCTTTCTTTGTCGGATCTTTGTGTGCTTTTGGTATTAGTGTAATTGTGGCTTCATAGAACGAGTTGGGTAGTGTTCCTTCTGTTTCTATTTTGTGGAACAGTTTGAAGAGTATTGGTGTTAGGTCTTCTTTGAAGGTCTGATAGAATTCTGCACTAAAACCATCTGGACCTGTGCTTTTTTTGGTTGGAAGACTTCCAATGACAACTTCTATTTCTTCAGGGCTTATAGGACGGTTTAGATGGTCTATTTGATCCTGATTTAATTTTGGTACTTGGTATCTGTCAAGGAAATTGTCCATTTCCTCAAGATTTTCTAGTTGTGTTGAATACAGGTTTTTGTAGTAGGATCTGATGATTTTTTGAATTTCCTCAGTTTCTGTTGTTATCTCTCCCTTTTCGTTTCTGATTTTATTAATTTGGATACTATCTCTGTGCCCTCTGGTTAGTCTGGCTAAGGGCTTATCTATCTTGTTGATTTTCTCAAAGAACCAACTCCTCGTTTTGTTGATTCTTTGTATGGTTTTCTTTGTTTCTACTTGATTGATTTCAGCCCTGAGTTTGATGATTTCCTGCCTTCTACTCCTCTTTGGTGTATTTGCTTCTTTTTGTTCCAGGGCTTTCAGGTGTGCCATTAAGCTGTTAGTGTATGCTGTCTCCCGTTTCTTTTTGGCGGCACTCAGGGCTATGAATTTTCCTCTTAGCACTGCTTTCATTGTGTCCCATAAGTTAGGGTATGTTGTGCCTTCATTTTCATTAACTTTCAAAAAGTCTTTGATTTCTTTCTTTATTTCCACCTTGACCAAGTTATCATTGAGTAGAGCATTGTTCAGCCTCCATGTGTACGTGGGTTTTCTTTTGTTTTTGTTGCCATTGAAGACCACCCTTATTCCATAGTGATCTGATAGGAGGCATGGGATTATTTCTATCTTCTTGTATCTGTTGAGGTCTGATTTGTGACCAATTATATGGTCAATTTTGGAGAAGGTACCATGAGGAGCTGAGAAGAAGGTGTATTCTTTAGCTCTAGGATGAAATGTTCTATATATATCAGTTAGTTCCATTTGGTCCAAGGCTTCAATTAGATTCACTGTGTCCCTGTTTAGTTTCTGCTTTCCTGAACGATCCATTTCAGAGAGCGGGGTGTTGAAGTCACCCACTATTATTGTGTGCGGTGCGATGTGTGCTTTGAGTTTTAGTAAAGTTTCTTTTACGAATGAGGGTGCCCTTGCATTTGGAGCATAGATATTCAGGATTGAGAGTTCTTGATGGTGGATTTTTCCCTTGATCAGTATGTAGTGTCCTTCTGTGTCTTTTTTGATGACTTTGGGTTGAAAATCAATTTTATCCGATATTAGGATGGCTACTCCACCTCGTTTCTTGGGGCCATTTGCTTGTAAAATTGTTTTCCAGCCTTTTACTCTGAGGTAGTGTTTGTCTTTGACACTGAGGTGCGTTTCCTGCATGCAGCAAAAAGCTGGGTCCTGTTTACGTATCCAGTCTGCTAGTCTATGTCTTTTAATTGGGGAATTGAGACCATTGATATTAAGAGAGATTAAGGCATAGTGATTATTGCCATCTGCCATTCTTGACGCTATCTTTATGTTTGAGTGGTTATCTACTTTTGGGTTTGATTCAAGAAGGTTATTATCTCATTTTTTCCAGGGTGTTGTTTCTCTCCCTGTATTGGAGGTTTCCACCTATTATCCGTTGCAGGGCTGGATTTGTGGAAAGATATTGTGAAAATTTGGTTTTATCATGGAATATCTTGGTCTCTCCATCTATGGTGATTGAGAGTTTTGCTGGGTATAGTAGTCTAGGCTGGCATTTGTGCTGTCTTAGTGTCTGCATGAGATCTGCCCAGGATCTTCTGGCTTTCATAGTCTCTGGTGAGAAGTCTGATGTGATTCGGATAGGTCTTCCTTTGTATGTTACTTGGCCCTTTTCTCTTACTGCATTTAGTATTCTTTCTTTGTTTAGAACATTCGGTGTTTTGATTATTATGTGACGGGAGGTATTTCTGTTCTGGTCCAGTCTGTTTGGAGTTCTGTAGGCTTCTTGTATGTTCATCGGCATCTCTCTCTTTAAGTTAGGGAAGTTTTCCTCCATAATTTTGTTGAAGATGTTTACTGGCCCTTTAAGTTGCAAATCTTCACTCTCATCTATACCTATAATCCTTAGGTTTGGTCTTCTCATTGTGTCCTGGATTTCCTGGATGTTTTGGGTTACGCGTTTTTTGCATTTTGCATTTTCTTTGACTGTTGAGTCGATGCTTTCTATGGAATCTTCAGCACCTGAGATTCTTTCTTCCATCTCTTGTATTCTATTGTTGATGTTTGCATCTATGACTCCTGATTTCTTCCCAAGGTTTTCTATCTCCAAAGTTGTCTCCCTTTGTGATTTCTTAGTTGTTTCTACTTCCTTTTTTAGTTCCTGGATGGATTTGCTGAGATCCTTCACTTGTTTGTTTGTATTTTCCTGTATTTCTTTAAGGTAATTTTGCATTACCTCTTTCAGGATTTCTTCCTGATGACCCACGTTCTCCTGCATTTCTCTGAGCGATTTTTGTGTTTCCTCCTCATGGGATTCCATCTGTTGATCCATCGTCTCCTGCATTTCTTTAAGCAGTTCTCGTGTTTCCTTTGTAAGGGCATCTAACCGTTGATTCATTTCTTTAAGCAATTTTTGTGTTGCCTCCTTATGGGCATCCGTCTGTTGACCCATATTCTTCTGCATTTCTTTATGCAAATTTTGTGATTCCTTTGTGAGTGCATCTACCCGTTGATTCATCTCGTTAAGCGATTTTTGTGTTGTCTCCTTGTGCGCCTCCATCTTTTGATCCATGTTCTCCCGCATTTCTCTAAGCGATTTTTGTGTTTCCTTTGTAAGGGCTTCTAACCGTTGATTCATGGTCTCCTGTAACTCTTTATGAGATTTATTTGTGTCCTTCTTGTGATCCTCTAATAGCATCATGAGAAGTGATTTTAAATCCAGATCTTGTCTTTCGGGTGTGGTGGGGTATCCAGGACTTGCTGCTGTTGGAGAGTTGGGTTCGGATGGTCCTACATTACTTTGATTACTGTTAGTAACATTCCTACGTTTGCCTTTTGCCATCTGGATACCTCTGGTGTTAGTTGGTCCTGCTGCCACTGGCTGTTGGTTGGACCTCCTGTGAGCCTGCAAAGCTATTTCTGCCCCCCCTGGATTACCAGGATTCCCCTGGCACCGATTTCTGGGGCCTGCCTGCTCCTGAGTGACTTTGGAGCCCTAATGTGCTTTGCCCCAAGTGATCTTATATTGGGGAGGCCTTGCACATCTAAAGGCTCAGCCTAGTGGATTCCTGGAGCAGAGGTCGCCAAAGGGAGGCTGGCAGGCTCCTGCCCTGTGCAGGGGTGTGTGATCTCTCCTGGGGGGGGGAGGGGGCGTCCCTCTGCCAGGCAGAAGTCCCACAGCAGATCTGGCGCGCTGGTCACTGCAGATCAGCCCAGCACCTGGGAGCAGGTTACACACAAGCTGCCTGAACCCGAAGCGATATTATGCCTGTCTGTCTCTGAGCCTGGTGGTCCCAACTACCTGGTCACTGGAGCAAAGATGGCGGAGGGCACTCTCCGTGGCGCTGCTCACCCTGTGGTCACGATGGCCCGCCGATCTGGCACCCAGACGACCACAGCGCCAACCCGCCCTCAGGCACAGAAGGAAGCCCCAACAGGCCGTGTCCCAAGTGATGTTATATTGGGGGGAGAGCCTGGGTACCGGTCTCTCCAGCGCAGTCCGCGGGAACAGAGGTCGCGGAAGGGAAGCTGGCGGGCTCCCTCCCTGCGCAGGGTCCCTCCACCAGGCAGAAGGTCCCACCGCGGAACTGGCGCGCTGGTTACTGCAGATCAGCCCAGCACCTGGGAGCAGGTTACACCCAAGCTGCCTGAAACTGAACCGATATTATGCCTGTCTGTCTCTGAGCCTGGCGGTCCCAACTACCTGGTCACTGGAGCAAAGATGGCGGAGGGCAGTCTCCGTGGCGCCGCTCACCCTGTGGTCACGATGGCCCGCCGATCTGGCGCCCAGACGACTACAGTGCCAACCCGCCCTCGGGCACAGACGGAAGCCCCAACAGGCCGTGTCCCAAGTGATGTTATATCGGGGGGAGAGCCTGGGTACCGGTCTCTCCAGCGCAGTCCGCGGGAACAGAGGTCGCGGAAGGGAAGCTGGCGGGCTCCCTCCCTGCGCGGGGTCCCTCCAGCAGGCAGAAGGTCCCACCGCGGAACTGGCGCGCTGGTTACTGCAGATCAGCCCAGCACCTGGGAGCAGGTTACACCCAAGCTGCCTGAAACCGAAGCGATATTATGCCTGTCTGTCTCTGAGCCTGGCGGTCCCAACTACCTGGTCACTGGAGCAAAGATGGCGGAGGGCAGTCTCCGTGGCGCCGCTCACCCTGTGGTCACGATGGCCCGCCGATCTGGCGCCCAGACGACTACAGCGCCAGCCCGCCCTCGGGCACAGATGGAAGCCCCAACAGGCCGTGTCCCAAGTGATGTTATATCGGGGGGGAGAGCCTGGGTACCGGTCTCTCCAGCGCAGTCCGCGGGAACAGAGGTCGCGGAAGGGAAGCTGGCGGGCTCCCTCCCTGCGCGGGGTCCCTCCAGCAGGCAGAAGGTCCCACCGCGGAACTCTATTTAATTTTTAAAAAGTAGCAAGATTATAGTTGTGTAGTAGAAGTGAAATAATTTTATATGTCATCCCTGCTCTCTGAGCTCTGTGAGTCAAGTGAAGCTTCCCTGAGTAGCCTGCCATCCCAAGGGAACCTATATTCTCCTGCTACCTCTCTTCAACCTCTGACAGACTCACGAACCATACTGGTAAGCTTCCCTCTGTCACTCATCTTCGCTGCTGGCTGAGCCCTCTGGGTCAAGCTAAGCTGCCCGAAACAGCCTTCCACTCCATGAGGATATCAATTGTTCTACCACCTCTTCACCCACTTTCATAGGACCTGAGGCTCCTGAATCCTACAGAACTAACTGCATGTCTGGAACCATACAGCCCAAGGATATTTAAAGGAAGCCTGCCACACCAAGACCAGCGAGGTACACCCTCCTCACAATAGCTAATATAACAAGAACATCCAGGGTTCAAAACAATCCAGATGGCTAAAGGTCCTCGAAGGAACACAATGAACAAGAGCCAATCAAAACACAAGAAAATGACCTTAAATCCAACCTTATAAAGATAATAGAGGCCATTAAAGAGGAAATGAATAAATCCCTTGAGGAAGTACAGGAAAATATAATAAAACTGATAGAGGTCTTTAAAAGAGGAAACAAATAAATCCTTAGAAACTTCCAAGAACCTCTTGCCTCTTGGCATTCTTACTCTCTACCTCTCTCTTCCCTTCCCCTGTTCCCTTTCCACCTCTCTCCATGTAGTCATGGCTGGCCTCTACTTCTCTACTATCTCCCTCTCTCTACCTTTCTCTGCCTCTACTACTCTCTTAATTCCCCTCCCCATGCCCTAAATAAACTATTCTATGCTTTAAAAAAAATGCTAAGAAACGACTTACAAGAAAATACAATTAAATAGGTGAAGGAAATAAAACTGTGCAAAACCTGAAAGTGGAAATAGAAGCAATAACAAAAACACAAACTGAGGAAATCCTGGAAAAGGAAAACCTAAGGAACAGAACAGGAACAAGAAATGTATCACCAACAGAATATAGTAGATGGAATAGAGAATCTCGGGCATAGAAGATGCAATCAAAGAAATTGATATAAAACAGCATAAATGTTAAAGGTAAAAGATTCCTGACACAAAACATCCAGGATATCTGTGATAATATGAAAAGACCTAACCTAAGAATAATAGGAATAGAAGAAGGTGAAGAGTCCCAGCTCCAAGACCCAGAAAATATTCTCAACAAAATTATAGAAGAAAACTTTTTGAACGTTAAGAAAGAGATGCCTATAAACATACAAGAGGCTTATAGAACATCAAAGAGACTGGACCAGAAAAGAATATCCTCCTGGCACATAATATCAAAACACAAAATCTACAGAACAAAGAAGGATGTTGAATCTAACTTGGAAGTGGAAATAAAACAGTTCTAAGAGGCAGATAGATTGAGGAAACTGGGAAGAGGGAAGGATGGTTAGGGGAAGGAAGGATTCAGAATTAGATATGGGGAAGGACAAGATAGATGGCTACATGGCCATGAAAATGAATAGATAACTGCAACTGATAGAGTTAATTACACATCCATCAACTGTAGCTCTTAACAATGAGTTGACTATAACCACTGAAATGACTCATTAAAATACAAGTTTCTCAAATATTCCAAGCTATCTTTATCTTGAAAGTGAAAAACAAGAGAAAAAGTAAGCATGAAAGCATCATTATGAGAGGATATGAAACAACTGAATGTAAAGGACATTTGACTCATGAAAATGAATAGGAAGATCATTCTTTTTCTGGTTTTTTACTCTGCTGGAGTTCTTCATGTTTAGGTGGTGGACAAGCGGTTGAAATCAAATTTATGCAGAAAGGGTAAAATCCAGTTGGAAACTCCAGAGAATAGCTATCCTAACTATACAGAAATACATTATAGACATTGGGCATGCTTGATTTCACTGTTGTATTTTTATTTGCAAAGGTTTTTTTTCTTTTTTTTGAACATATGCTATGGGCAGAAGTGTTTTCACTAATTTATTCTTAATACATCATTGTTATAGAAATGCTGCTGCTTATATGTGTTGATTTTATATTCTGCTACTTTGAATACCTAAGAAATTCTAAATCTAATAGTTTTGCAGGGTTGATAAGCTTTATTAGAGATAAGTGTTTCTCATAGAATCTTGTGGTCTTTACATATAGAGCCATGTCATTTGCAAAGGATTCCCATCTTTCCCACAAAAAGCAGTCCAAGTAGATCAACAACTTTATCATGAAGCACAAAACTATGAAAGTATTAGATGAACAAGAAAAGGAACACATTCCAAGACACAGTATAAAGAAAGGATTTTCTAAACAGGACTGGGATTGTTGCAAGCCCTGCTCAAATAGATAGCCCTGGTTCAACCGAGTTGTTCCCCTATAAAGTCAGTGAGGCCTGAATGTGGGAGAGAAACATATAATGAAGGGTGGGCTAGGGATGAGAGACCAGCGAGTGTGAGGCAATGTCAGCCAAAATGCAAGAGATGCTTGTAGGAAGTTGCTAAAGAAAAATTTAATGGAATTTTTAAAAGAAAAAAATAACAGTATTTTATTATATTTTGGGCTCGAAGTTTATTAAAAAAAAAAGCATGAAATGTAAATGTACCTTAGGCTTGATTTTAGCTCAAGGCACGTATCTTTCATGGGAAATAAAAATATTGGCATGATTGTGCTTTTAAAAAAAAATTCCAAAACAAAGATATCGTCAGTAAGCCTGATCACTGGGAGAAGTATTGGGCCAAAGACAGCTTCTATTCCCCAAGGACCAGTAAGGAAAGGGACATTGAAACAGAAGTGTAAGATAATGAAAAGACAAAAGCTTGGAAACTTAGATCAGATAGAGACAAAGGAACACATTAAAGGAAGAAAGAACAAGAAAAGAATAGTTGGCTGACACACTAAGGAGTTAAAGCAACAGAATAAGAGAGAATGTCAGGAAGGTGTGTTATCTGATTATCCACAAGAGTGCTTTGTATGTGATTAGTAATGATGTTCTAGCCATCAATCAGCAGAACAATTTACCCAGAACAAAGCTGACTTCTCCAGAAAGTACATGAGTGTCCTCCTTCATACATACTCACAGCTGATTGTCCAAAGCTGGATCTTCAACCTCCAGTCAAATAAAGTCCTTCAAAAGTAACTAGGACACTGCATCTTTGACCAGCATGTAAAAAGGCTCCGCTCAGTGTTCCAGATTGATATCCCTGCCCTCGCACCTGCTGAGCCAAAGGCCACTTAAGTGATTCTGAGTCATAAAAAATACCCCACAATAACCACACAGAAGGAATTACAACTGTTACTTCATTTTTCATTTGGTCACTTGGTGGTGGTCATTCTCTGAAGAATGATTAATAGTAACTGTGAGAAGAAAAGATGTGGTTGTGAAGCAGTGTCAAAAGACACAGTGAGTTGATAAACAAATCTCAGGGCACTCATATTTCTGATCTGGTCTGGTTGTTTTTCACCTTCCAGAAGTGACTTACCTGGAGCTTCCAAAGCAGTACAGAAACTATGGGTGTTCTGATTCCTTCACATGTGTAGAGTAGGTTTTTTGTCTCGCATGCTCTAAAACAGCATTGCAAATATGATTCAGTTCAGAAAGCTGATGTCTTTGGAAATAAATATGCTGTGTGATGATAGTGATGGCTGTCTTATTCCCAGGCTTCCGGAAGACATCAGATACTGACTCATGAATAGAGTTGGCACTCGACATCCTATACAACACTTAAGAGTAGGTGACATCTTGAAAGAAGTCTTTCTCAGAACTGTGCATATTTTCATAAGACCACCTAAAAAGTCTTGCAAGGATTGGCCCAAGGGATAGTTTAGTGTTTAGATGGATGGATGGACCATATATATGTGTATTTCAATGAGAAAATGCCTGCTGCATCAGTAAATAAATAAATAAATAAATAAATAAACAAACAAAGTGTGTAAAGTTGTTAGGCAATACTGTTATTATAATCAATACTGTTATCACCAAGACCATTGTCCCTTGCAGTGACCCATAACATTTTATTTTAAGATAAAAAAAGAGTAGGGCCAGTGAGATGAGTCGGTGCTGAAGGGGTTTGTGGCCAAGTTCCACCATCTGAGCTCAATAACTTAAGCACAGATCTTAGAAGAAAAGAAATCACACAACTGTCCTTTGACGCATGCTTGTTCACTGTACCATACACATATACATGGAAAGAAGTAAGGGAGGAAAAAAGGAAGGAAAGAGGGGAGAAAGGAAGAAAAGAAGCAAGGAAACAAAGAAGGGAGGAAGAGAAAAGGGAAGGAAGGAAAGAAGGTTGGAAGAAAAACTTTTAGTAAAGTTAAAATTATGTAGTTACCAGCTCCATAGGACCATACTGGAATTCCTGCTTCTGGTTTAAAATATATAGGAAAATAAAGAGAGACAGAGACAGAGACAGAGCATAGACATATGAAAAAAAACCACCTAAACCAATGAGTTAGATAGGAAAATGTAATTTAATTCTGGTTCACTGACTGTTTACTTAGTTTCTCTTTTTTCAAATGTTTTATTGACAGAATTTGAAAATTTCTTTTCTAAACTCTGTCTTTTACAGTTGTCATTTTACTAATCTTAAACTTTGTGAGCTGCCATTTGCCTCAGGGCAGGACCAGTAATCCTCACAATATATAAATAACCAAAGGGTTCAGGGACAGATAATTTACTTACCCTTTGCTAAGTCAAAAAGCAAATTGAGAACCATGAAGCTGAACCTGTGTCTTCTCCTGATCATTCTGCCTATTTGTTCCTATGAAGGTGAGTATTATTTATAATCAGTCTGAGAAGCACACCTGATAAGTTCTCCTCCTTGAATAATTGGAAAGTTGCTGTGTGATAAGGTTGAGATCAGGAAAAGACCAAGAATCTGAAATTTCTCCCAATTTATTTTACTATAACTTCTATAAAAAACAAGCCCAGATCCATTCAATTAATTTTCTCCGACTTAGGAATCTTTATGTGCAGTACAGGGGGTAGAAACAATAAAAAAGACCACTATGAACAAAGGTTAGGGAATATTTTTTATTAACGGGATTCTGTTTGTTTTGTTTTCACTTTAGTGTATCGGGAAGGCGTCTTGAAAGAGCTCTCTGTTCCTAGTAGTCAATGTTCTCTGAATCCGTGAGTAATAAATCTTCAAGTTCCTCAACTAGATTGTGAGGAGAAGCAGACCTTTGTAGTTTGATCAGTTTCCTGGGGATCCTACCAATAATGGTGATAGAAATTTTTTATTCATTTCCTGTAAGATGTCTGTTTTTCTTAAATTAACAATTTTTTTTCACAAATAATGCATTCGCATGTAAACAAAACATTCTTATATACTCTGTGAATTCAAAATAAGCCAAATTTGAAGGGCAGTTATTTTCTTTTTTTTTCTATATCTCCTCCTGCCTACCTAGCTACCCCTCATTCTATAGCATACAACATTTCCACAGTCTGATAGAATCTGATTAAGGCTCACTTCAGTCTCTGTCTGGGCACTTCCTAAGTATAGTATTAGCATGTCCTTGGGAATACTGGTTCTGGTGGCACATCCCTGTGATACAACCAGGTGAGGTTAAATATGAGGAACTTAGATCTGAAGCCAGTAAAGACTAAGATATCATTTTTCTTGGGTTTTTTTCTTTTCTTTTAAGAACATTGAAAGGAATATGGAACTTTGATTATGAAAGTTGATTTCTTCAGTTCTACATGAACATTTATCATAGATCTTTAGAATTCATAAAGTGGGTTTCAGTTTGCCTTGCCACTCTCCCTGGGAGTGAATCTGAACATTGTGGTGCAAAATCAAAATTTACTGGGTTCACAGATATAGTTTTTGTGCATTAAACTGATCAACACTTGTAACTTTAGCTTTTTACCTAGAACTGTACCTGCTGCCATAAACTAATTCTGTCCATTTCAAAATATCCCCTCTCTGAACATAAGCAGTCTACTTACTTTTTACTTTCCCTGTCATTTGTAAAATTCTAATTCTTTCATTCATGTCAAGTTAGATGATGCAAATATTACTTTTTAAAAACGAACCAAGACTCATAAATATGCTACTGAAGATACAGTCAAACATTAAAGTTTTAATGCTAGAAAAGGGAATTTCAGCAAGTCATAGAAGCTTTGGGAATCATGGATTAAGACAAACATAGAAACATAGAGAGCCAGCAATAATTGTTCACCAGTCCCTTACTGTGAGGTCTTTTGGTATTCACACAGTCTTGCATCAGCAAAGTCACAGGAGTGGGCCACGATATGCTGCATATCCTGTCCATTCTGTAGTCTCAAGTCAGAGAAATTCATACCAAAAAAAATAATTAAAAATGAAAAGTGTTTAGTAGCATTTGCAAACATCTTTAGTCCCAGAACACCAGAGGCAGACACAGGCAGATCTATGAAAGGTTGAAACTTAAGGCCAGCCTTGGGCTACAGAATGAGATCTAGGACGAGTAGTGATACACAGCAAAACACTGTCTCAAAAACAAAACAAAAGAAAACAACAACAGAAAGTAATTTTAACTAAACTCTTTCTGTTTCTCCTTATACTTTCAAGCTAATACAGGCTATGTCTGTGATCCTGTTATGCGTGGAAGCCTGTTCTTCATCCTAGAAAGTAAAGAAGAAATGAGAAGAGAACTTGAGAGATTTGATGCACCACCAGAGGCTGTTGAAGCAACACTGGAAGTAAAGAGATGTGTAGATCATATGATGTATGAAGACAGGGTGGGATTATCAGAAGCATTGGTATGGCCATTTTGCGCTAACCTCTGAGAAGGACACAACTGAAGTTAACCTGACAGTCTGTAAGGATCACATGAATGGGGATAAGCACAGAACATCAGTGATAGTGTGATCACTACTGATCTGAGTTCAGTTGTAAACAATGTCTCGGGTATATGACTTTTTCTAGAGTTTTCACCCTAAATGCAGCACTATTGTGGTATTCAAACAAGGAAAACCAGAACCAAACAAAACAAATCAAGGATACCTCTATTGTCAATCTGCTGAGAATTTTGCTGAAGTTAAAATCTGCAAAATAAAAAGACATTAACTCTATCAAATGTTATGGGGAATGTAGGTAAATGAAAATCACACACAGATGGGAGGGAAGAAGTTGGAGAAAACCTTCTTAGAAGCAACTTATCAACAGAAAGCATTTTCTGCCACCTTTACTGAGCCTGCCAGGAACTTTTAAACTTCCTGTTTCCAATTCTTCCTATCCACTTCTGCCCTAGGTCTCCTTGGTTATCTCATATGAAGTAAAGTAGAGGCCACAATTCTACATCATTAAAATTATGCCTGGGTAGATGTGGCCTACCCTAACCCCTCCTGATCACAGAGATATCAAAGAGTGAGGGATCTGAGTCACACTGTTTAATCTATTCAGAATTTTTCACCTAAATTTGGAATGAGTTTCCACTAATATGAATTATTCAATGTTATTTCCCCAAGCACACTTTGCATTTTCCCCTCTGTCTTTCAACAGTGACCTCCATGGACTCTTGGTTTGTTACCTTTTCTTTCTCATGAGCTGTCTGACACTCCTCACATTTCTTCTCTTGTTATCTGTTTATTTCCAGACACGAGTTATTCTTGACTGCAATTGGGAAACGACAGTTGAATTGGTTTTACATATTGCCCTTGGGAAGTAATGGAAGAACTGACTTCCCTGCTCAATATGAAATTTTTAATGTCTTACATTAATAAACTATCCTCATTAAATGTTACTATCTGTCTCTTGCTATCCTAAGTACTGGATCTTGTAGTGAGTATGTTTTGAGGTAAAAAAGTCATTTTCAGGGATGGTAATAAGTTACAGAGATAATCTCTATCAGCATGACTATTAAGCCTGAAGATCGAGCATGAGGAACATTGTGTTTGTTTAAGCACTGTCCTGCCCTCTCCTGCAAGTAAGTTTCATATTTAGCCCATAATATTCCCAATTATCCATAAATGAAAGTTACCAAAAATGATGACAAATATTGGCTTCTTCTGTGGCCACTGTACTAAAGTGTCCCATTGTTGCCCTTTACAAAGTGGCATTCACCACCAAAACATGCCAACTCAGTATCTTTCCCATTCAACCTATGGTACTTCTTATGGCAAATTTCTAATCTAAAAGAAGTTCCTTGATTGTCATAAGCTTCATTGAAGTAGATTTAGTGCTCTCCATTCTTCAGCATAAAATGCAGTAAATCTTATCAATAATTCCAAAATGCAAGCTTGTAACCTGTACAAAGCCTTGATAGAAAACATTTGCAGTTAATAGCTCTCCTTTCCATCTTTCTGAATGTTTTCACATTTTCTTCTCCAGTATAGCACTCTTGGCTCTTAACTTCATTGAGTCACAGGAGAAAATTATAGAAAAGTTAAACAGGGGGGTTTTAGAAATGTCTACTGTCTACTTTACTAAATAGGGTCCATATTCTCCAGTCTGAGGGATGCTTGCTCTGAAGGAGAATAGAAAATTTCTTCAGAAAGTTCAGATTATTAACATCTCTGCCTTTTATGGGTTTTCAATTAAACAAAAAAAGCAAATCTATTCTGGGATTGTGATACAATCACAAGCAACACAAACAGTACACACCAACAGAAATGCTTCAATAAAACTGAAATCCCAGTCATATTACACCTAATGGGAAAAAACTGAGATAGAATGCTTAATGAAAAAGAATGGTAGATCTTGCTATCATAAACAAGATAGCCAGAAGCTGGAAACTACCCAGATGTCCAAGACAGAAGAATGAATAGAGAAAATGTGATTCATTTACAGAGTGGAATACTACTCAGCTATTAAGAATGAGGACATCCTGAGTTTTGCAGGCAAATGGATGGAACTAGAAAGTATCATCCTGACTGAGGTAACTCAGACCCAAAAGGACATGCATGGTATGAACTCACTAATAAGTGGATATTAGCCCAAAAAAGTACAGATTACCCAAGATACAGGACATATAATTCAAAAGGGACAACAAGCTGAAGTGCCCAAGTGAGGATACCTCAGTCTCACTTGGGAGAGAGAATAAAGCAAACACAAGCAAGGTAGGGAGGGACCTGGGAGGGAAAGTGGATGGGGCAGGGAAGGGAGAAGAGGGAAACATGATCTGATATTGGGTTAAGTAAAAATGACTGAAACCCTGAGGGCCAGCTGAAAGAATGAAACAGGCAACCTTGGGATGTGGGAGATGGGGGGGGACTCTCCAGAATGCACTGGGGACCTGGGTTGAGAGTTTCTCAGGGCTTAAAGGAAGGGATCTTGGATGAAATGCCCTACAATGGGGAGGGAAAATTTCTAGAGCCCACCAACAGTCATGGCATCAAGTGGGGAGGGAGTTGTAAATCCACACACAACTCTGACCCATAATGTTCCTGCCTGAAAGAATTACAGGGAAGGAAGTGGAAAAGATCCTGAGGAAAAGAAGGTCTGGCAAAAGACCCAAAGTAGGATCCAGCTCAAGGGGAGGTCCCAAGGTCTGACACTAATACTGAGGTTATAAAGTGCTCACAAAAAGGGACCTATCATGACAGACTTCTGAAAGTACCAATAAGCAGCTGAAACGAAAAGTGAGAGATAACAACAGAAACTGAGGAAATTCAAAAAAATCATCAGGTCCTACTACAAAAGCCTGTATTCAACACAACTAGAAAATCTCGAGGAAATGGACAATTTCCTTGACCGAAACCAAATACCAAAATTATATCAGGATCAAATAGACCATCTAAACTGTCCTATAACCCCTGAAGAAATAGAAGTCGTCATTGGAAGTCTTCCAGCCAAAAAAAGCACACGTCCAGATGGTTTTAGTGCAGAATTCTATCAGACCTTCAAAGAAGATCTAACACCAATACTCTTCAAACTGTTCCACAAAATAGGAACAGAAGGAACACTACCCAACTCGTTCTATGAAGCCACAATTACACAAATACCAAAAGCACACAAAGATCCGACAAAGAAAGAGAATCTCAGGCCAATCTCTCTTATGAATATCGATGCAAAAATACTCAATAAAATTCTTGCCAACCGAATCCAAGAACACATCAAAACGATCATTCACTACAATCAAGTAGGCTTCATCCCAGGGATGCAAGGATGGTTCAATATAAGGAAATCCATCAATGTAATCCACTATATAAACAATCTCAAAGAAAAAAAACACATGGTCATCTCATTAGATGCTGAGAAAGCATTTGACCAAAATCAGCATCCTTTCATGCTAAAGGTCTTGGAAAGATCAGGAATGCAAGGCCCATATCTAAACATAGTAAAAGAAATTTACAGCAAACCGGTAGCCAGCATCAATCTAAATGGAGAAAAACTTGAAGCAATCCCAATAAAATCAGGAACTAGACAAGGCTGCCCTCTCTCTCCATATCTTTTCAAGATAGTACTTGAAGTTCTAGCTAGAGCAATTAGACAACAAAAAGAGGTCAAAGGGATACAAATTGGAAAGGAAGAAGTCAGACTATCACTATTTGCAGACGATATGATAGTATAATTAAGCGACCCAAAGAACTCCACCTGAGAACTCCTACAGCTGATAAACGAATTCAGCAAAGTGGCCGGATATAAAATCAACTCAATCAAGTCAGTAGCCTTCCTATACTCAAAGGATAAGCAGGCTGAGAAAGAAGTAAGAGAAATGATACCATTCACGATAGCCACAAACCGTATAAAGTATCTTGGCGTGACTCTAACCAAACAAGTGAAAGACCTGTATGAAAAGAACATCAAGTCTTTCAAGAAAGAAATTGAAGAAGACCTCAGAAGATGGAAAATTCTGCCATGCTCGTGGATTGGCAGGATTAATATAGTAAAAATGACCATATTACCAAAAGTAATATACACATTCAATGCAATCCCCATCAAAATCCCAACTCAATTCTTCATAGAGTTAGAAAGAGCAATTCAAAAATTCATCTGGAATAACAAAAAACCCAGAATAGCTAAAACTATTCTCAAGAGTAAAAGAACCTCTGGGGTAATAGGTATCTCGGACCTAAAGCTGTACTACAGAGCAATAGTGTTAAAAACCGTGTGGTATTGGTACAGTGACAGGCATGTAGATAAATGGAACAGAATTGAAGACCCAGAAATGAATCCACATTCCTATGGTCACTCGATCTTTGTCAAAGGAGCTAAAACCATCCAGTTGAAAAAAGATAGCCTTTTCAACAAATGGTGCTGGCTCAAATGGAGGTCAACATCAGAAGAATGCAAATTGAGCCATTCTTATCTCCTTGCACTAAGCTCAATTCCAAGTGGATCAAGGACCTCCACATAAAACCAGACACACTGAAATTAATAGAAAGGAAACTAGGGAAGAAACATGAACATATGAGCACAGGGGAGAATTTCCTGAACAGAACTCCAATAGCTTATGCTCTAAGATCAAGAATTGACAAATGGAACCTCATTAAATTACAAAGTTTTTGCAAGGCAAAAGACACTGTCAAAAAGACAAAGCAGCAACCAACAAACTGGGAAATGATCGTTACCAACCCTACATCCGACAGAGGGCTAATATCCAATATATACAAAGAACTCAAGAAGTTAAACTCCAGAGAGGCAAGTAACCCTATTAAAAAATGGGGTACAGAGCTAAACAAAGAGTTCTCACCTGAAGAATATCTAACGGCTGAGAAGCACCTAAAGAGATGTTTATCATCCTTAGTCATTAGGAAAACGCAAATCAAAACAACCCTGAGATTCCATCTCACACCCGTCAGAATGGCTAAGTTCAAATTCACAGGAGACAGCAGTTGTTGGCTAGGATGTGGAGAAAGAGGAACACTCCTCCACTGCTGGTGGGATTGCAAGCTGGTACAACCACTCTGGAAAGCTCTCTGGCGGTTCCTCAGAAAACTGGGTATGACACTCTCGGAGGTTCCGGCTATACCACTCCTGGGCATATACCCAGAGGCTTTACCTGCATGCAATAAGGACACATGCTCCACTATGTTCACAGCAGCCTTATTTATAATATCCAGAAGCTGGAAAGAACCCAGATGTACCTCAACGGAGGAATGGATTCAGAAGATGTGGTATATCTACACAATGGAATAGTACTCTGCAATTAAAAAGAATGAATTCACGAAATTCCTAGATAAATGATCAGAACTTGAAAATATCATCCTTAGTGAGGTAACCCAATCACAAAAGAACACACATGGTATGGAGTCACTGATAAGAGGATATTAACCCAGAATCTTGGAATACCCTAGACAGAATTCACATATCAATAGATTTCTAAGAAGATGGAAGGAGAGACCCCTGGTCCTGGAAAGACTGGATGTAGGGGAACGCCAGGACAGAGAAACAAGAGGGGGTTGCATGGGGAAAAGAGGGAAGGAAGGGGGCTTATGGGACTTTCAGGGAGGGAGGAAATGGGAAAGGGGAAATGAATTGGAATGTAAATAAAAAATACTTAGAAAATAAAAAAAAATTAATGAAAATGAAAGCACAACATACGCTAATTTATGAGACACAATGAAAGCAGTGCAAAGAGGAAAATTCATAGCCCTGAGTGCTGCCAAAAAGAAACGGGAGACAGCATAGACTGGCAGCTTAATGGCACACCTGAAAGCCCTGGAACACAAAGAAGCAAATACCCCAAAGAGGAGTAGAAGGCAGGAAATCATCAAACTCTGGGCTGAAATCAAACAAGTAGAAACAAATAAAACCATATAAAGAATCAACAAAACAAGGGGTTGGTTCTTTGAGAAAATCAACAAGATAGATAAGCCCATAGCCATACTAGCCAGAGGGCACAGAGACAGTATCCAAATTAATAAAATCAGAAACGAAAAGTGAGAGATAACAACAGAAACTGAGGAAATTCAAAAAAATCATCAGATCCTACTACAAAAGCCTGTATTCAACACAACTAGAAAATCTCGAGGAAATGGACAATTTCCTTGACCGAAACCAAATACCAAAATTATATCAGGATCAAATAGACCATCTAAACTGTCCTATAACCCCTGAAGAAATAGAAGTCGTCATTGGAAGACTTCCAGCCAAAAAAAGCACACGTCCAGATGGTTTTAGAGCAGAATTCTATCAGACCTTCAAAGAAGATCTAACACCAATACTCTTCAAACTGTTCCACAAAATAGAAACAGAAGGAACACTACCCAACTCGTTCTATGAAGCCACAATTACACAAATACCAAAAGCACACAAAGATCCGACAAAAAAAGAGAATCTCAGACCAATCTCTCTTATGAATATCGATGCAAAAATACTCAATAAAATTCTTGCCAACCAAATCCAAGAACACATCAAAACGATCATTCATTACAATCAAGTAGGCTTCATCCCAGGGATGCAGGGATGGTTCAATATAAGGAAATCCATCAATGTAATCCACTATATAAACAATCTCAAAGAAAAAAAAACACATGGTCATCTCAATAGATGCTGAGAAAGCATTTGACCAAAATCAGCATCCTTTCATGCTACAGGTCTTGGAAAGATCAGGAATGCAAGGCCCATATCTAAACATAGTAAAAGCAATGTACAGCAAACCGGTAGCCAGCATCAATCTAAATGGAGAAAAACGTGAAGCAATCCCACTAAAATCAGGAACTAGACAAGGCTGTCCTCTCTCTCCATATCTTTTCAAGATAGTACGTGAAGTTCTAGCTAGAGCAATTAGACAACAAAAAGAGGTCAAAGGGATACATATTGGAAAGGAAGAAGTCAGACTATCACTATTTGCAGACGATATGATAGTATATTTAAGCGACCCAAAGAACTCAATCTGAGAACTCCTACAGCTGATAAACGAATTCAGCAAAGTGGCCGGATATAAAATCAACTCAATCAAGTCAATACAGGGAGAAAAACAACACCCAGGAAAAAATGAGATAATAATCTTCTTGAATCAAACCCAAAAGTAGATAACCACTCAAACATAAAGATAGCGTCAAGAATGGCAGATGGCAATAATCACTATGCCTTAATCTCTCTTAATATCAATGGTCTCAATTCCCCAATTAAAAGACATAGACTAGCAGACTGGATACGTAAACAGGACCCAGCATTTTGCTGCATGCAGGAAACGCACCTCAGTGTCAAAGACAAACACTACCTCAGAGTAAAAGGCTGGAAAACAATTTTACAAGCAAATGGCCCCAAGAAACGAGGTGGAGTAGCCATCCTAATATCATATAAAATTGACTTTCAACCTAAAGTCATCAAAAAAGACAGAGAAAGACACTACATATTGATCAAGGGGAAAATCCACCATCAAGAACTCACAATTCTGAATATCTATGCTCCAAATGCAAGGGCACCCTCATTCGTAAAAGAAACTTTACTAAAACTCAAAGCACACATCGCACCACACACAATAATAGTGGGTGACTTCAATACCCCGCTCTCTGAAATGGATCGTTCAGGAAAGCAGAAACTAAACAGGGACACAGTGAATCTAATTGAAGCCTTGGACCAAATGGAACTAACAGATATATATAGAACATTTCATCCTAGAGCTAAAGAATACACCTTCTTCTCAGCTCCCCATGGTACTTTCTCCAAAATTGACCACATAATTGGTCACAAATCAGACCTCAACAGATACAAGAAGATAGAAATAATCCCATGCCTCCTATCAGATCACTATGGAATAAGGGTGGTCTTCAATGGCAACAAAAACAAAAGAAAACCCACGTACACATGGAGGCTGAACAATGCTCTACTCAATGATAACTTGGTCAAGGTGGAAATAAAGAAAGAAATCAAAGACTTTTTGAAAGTTAATGAAAATGAAGGCACAACATACCCTAATTTATGGGACACAATGAAAGCAGTGCTAAGAGGAAAATTCATAGCGCTGAGTGCCGCCAAAAAGAAACGGGAGACAGCATACACTAACAGCTTAATGGCACACCTGAAAGCCCTGGAACAAAAAGAAGCAAATACACCAAAGAGGAGTAGAAGGCAGGAAATCATCAAACTCAGGGCTGAAATCAATCAAGTAGAAACAAATAAAACCATACAAAGAATCAACAAAACGAGGCGTTGGTTCCTTGAGAAAATCAACAAGATAGATAAGCCCTTAGCCAGACTAACCAGAGGGCACAGAGATAGTATCCAAATTAATAAAATCAGAAACAAAAAGTGAGAGATAACAACAGAAACTGAGGAAATTCAAAATACCATCAGATCCTACTACAAAAACCTGTATGCAACACAACTAGAAAATCTTGAGGAAATGGACAATTTCCTTGACAGATACCAAGTACCAAAATTAAATCAGGATCAACTAGACCATCTAAACCGTCCTATAACCCCTGAAGAAATAGAAGTTGTCATTGGAAGCCTTCCAACCAAAAAAACCACAGGTCCAGATGCTTTTAGTGCAGAATTCTATCAGACCTTCAAAGAAGGCCTAACACCAATACACTTCAAACAGTTCCACAAAATAGAAACAGAAGGAACACTACCCAACTCGTTCTATGAAGCCACAATTACACTAATAACAAAAGCACACAAAGATCTGACAAAGAAAGAGAATCTCAGGCCAATCTCTCTTATGAATATCGATGCAAAAATACTCAATAAAATTCTTGCCAACCGAATCCAAGAACACATCAAAACGACCATTCACCACGATCAAGTAGGATTCATCCCAGGGATGCAGTGATGGTTCAATATAAGGAAATCCATCAATGTAATCCACTACATAAACAATCTCAAAGAAAAAAACCACATGGTCATCTCATTAGATGCTGAGAAAGCATTTGACAAAATTCAGCATCCTTTCATGCTAAAGGTCTTGGAAAGATCAGGAATTCAAGGCCCATATCTAAACATAGTAAAAGCAATTTACAGCAAACCGGTAGCCAGCATCAATCTAAATGGAGAGAAACTTGAAGCAATCCCACTAAAATCAGGGACTAGACAAGGCTGCCCTCTCTCTCCATATCTTTTCAAGATAGTACTTGAAGTTCTAGCTAGAGCAATTAGACAACAAAAAGAGGTCAAAGGGATACAAATTGGAAAGGAAGAAGTCAAACTATCACTATATGCAGACGATATGATAGTATACTTAAGCGACCCAAAGAACTCCACCAGAGAACTCCTACAGCTGATAAACGACTTCAGCAAAGTGGCCGGATATAAAATCAACTCAAGCAAGTCAGAAGCCTTCCTATACTCAAAGGATAAGCAGGCTGAGAAAGAAGTAAGAGAAATAATACCTTTCACAATAGCCACAAACCATATTAAGTATCTTGGAGTGACTCTAACCAAACAAGTGAAAGATCTGTATGACAAGAACTTCAAGTCTCTGAAGAGAGAAATTGAAGAAGACCTCAGAAGATGGAAAAATCTGCCATGCTCATGGATTCGCAGGATTAATATAGTAAAAATGAGCATCTTGCCAAAAGTAATACACATATTCAATGCAATCCCCATCAAAATCCCAACACAATTCTTCATAGAGTTAGAAAAAAACAATTCAAAAATTCATCTGTAATAACAGAAAACCCAGAATAGCTAAAACTATTCTCAAGAGTAAAAGAACCTCTGGGGGAATCACTATCCCGGACCTCAAGCTGTACTACAGAGCAATAGTGTTAAAAACCGTGTGGTATTGGTACAGTGACAGGCATGTAGATCAATGGAACAGAATTGAAGACCCAGAAATGAATCCACATTCCTATGGTCACTTGATATTTGACAAAGGAGCAAAAACAATCCAGTGGAAAAAAGATAGCCTTTTCACCAAATGGTGCTGGCTCAGCTGGAGGTCAACATGCAGAAGAATGCAAATTGACCCATTCTTATCTCCTTGCACTAAGCTCAATTCTAAGTGGATCAAAGATCTCCACATAAAACCAGACACACTGAAACTAATAGAAGGGAAACTAGGGAAGAACCTTGAACATATGGGCACAGGGGAGAATTTCCTGAACAGAACTCCAATAGCTTATGCTCTAAGATCAAGAATAGACAAATGGGACCTCATTAAATTACAAAGTTTTTGCAGGGCAAAAGACACTGTCAAAAAGACAAAGCGGCAACCAACTAACAGGGAAATGATCTTTACCAACCTTACATCCGACAGAGGGCTAATATCCAATATATACAAAGAACACAAGAAGTTAAACTCCAGAGAGGCAAGTAATCCTATTAAAAAATGGGGTACAGAACTAAACAAAGAGTTCTCACCTGAAGAATATCTAATGGCTGAGAAGCACCTAAAGAGATGTTCAACATCCTTAGTCATTAGGGAAATGCAAATCAAAACAACCCTGAGATTCCATCTCACACCAGTCAGGATGGCTAAGATCAAAAACACAGGAGACAGCAGTTGTTGGCGAGGATGTGAAGAAAGAGGAACACTCCTCCACTGCTGGTGGAATTGCAAGCTGGTACAACCACTCTGGAAAGCAGTCTGGCGGTTCCTCAGAAAACTGGGCATGACACTCCCGGAGGATCCGGCTATATCACTCCTGGGCATATACCCAGAGACTTTACCTGCATGCAATAAGGACACATGCTCCACTATGTTCATAGCAGCCTTATTTATAGTAGCCAGAAGCTGGAAAGAACCCAGATGTCCCTCAACGGAGGAATGGATTCAGAAGATGTGGTATATCTACTCAATGGAATACTACTCTGCAATTAAAAACAATGAATTCACGAAATTCCTAGGCAAATGGTCAGATCTTGAAAATATCATCCTTAGTGAGGTAACCCAATCACAAAAGAACACACATGGTATGCAGTCACTGATAAGGGGATATTGACCCAGAATCTCGGAATACCCTAGACACAATCCGCATATCAATAGATTTCTAAAAAGATGGAAGGAGAGACCCCTGGTCCTCGAAAGTCTGGATGTAGGGGAACGCCAGGACAGAGTAACGAGAGGGGGTTGAATGGAGAAAAGAGGGAGGGAAGGGGGCTTATGGGACTTTTGGGGAGGGAGGAAACGGGAAAGGGGAAGTGATTTGGAATGTAAATTAAAAAATAAAATAAAAAAAATAAAATAAAAAAAAATAATAAAAAAAAGAATAGACAAATGGGACCTCATTAAATTACAAAGTTTTTGCAGGGCAAAAGACACTGTCAAAAAGACAAAGCAGCAACCAACTAACAGGGAAATGATCTTTACCATCCCTACATCCGACAGAGGGCTAATATCCAATATATACAAAGAACTCAAGAAGTTAAACACCAGAGAGGCAAGTAACCCTATTAAAAAATGGGGTACAGAGCTAAACAAAGAGTTCTCACCTGAAGAATATCTAACGGCTGAGAAGCACCTAAAGAGATGTTCATCATCCTTAGTAATTAGGGAAATGCAAATCAAAACAACCCTGAGATTCCATCTCACACCAGTCAGAATGGCTAAGGTCAAATACACAGGAGACAGCAGTTGTTGGCTAGGATGTGGAGAAAGAGGAACACTCCTCCACTGCTGGTGGGATTGCAAGCTGGTACAACCACTCTGGAAAGCTCTCTGGCGGTTCCTCAGAAAACTGGGCATGACAATATCAGAGGATCCGGCTATATCACTCCTGGGCATATACCCAGAGGTTTTACCTGCTTGCAATAAGGACACATGCTCCACTATGTTCATAGCAGCCTTATATATAATAGCCAGAAGCTGGAAAGAACCCAGATGTCCCTCAACGGAGGAATGGATTCAGAAGATGTGGTATATCTACACAATGGAATACTACACTGCAATTAAAAACAATGAATTCACGAAATTCCTAGGTAAATGATCAGAATTTGAAAATATCATCCTTAGTGAGGTAACCCAATCACAAAAGAACATACATGGTATGGAGTCACTGATAAGAGGATATTAACCCAGAATCTTGGAATACCCTAGACAGAATTCACATATCAATAGATTTCTAAGAAGATGGAAGGAGAGACCCCTGGTCCTGGAAAGACTGGATGTAGGGGAACGCCAGGACAGAGAAACGAGAGGGGGTGGAATAGAGAAAAGAGGGAGGGAAGGGGGCTTGTGGGACTTTCAGGGAGGGTGGAAACGGGAAAGGGGAAATGATTTGGAATGTAAATAAAAAATACTTAGAAAATAAAAAAAATTAATGAAAATGAAAGTACAACATACGCTAATTTATGGGACACAATGAAAGCAGTGCAAAGAGGAAAATTCATAGCCCTAGTGCCGCCAAAAAGAAACGGGAGACAGCATACACTAGCAGCTTAATGGCATACCTGAAAGCCTTGGAACAAAAAGAAGCAAATACACCCAAGAGGAGAAGAAGGCAGGAAATCATCAAACTCAGGGCTAAATCAATCAAGTAGAAACAAATAAAACCATACAAAGAATCAACAAAACAACAGATTGGTTCTTTGAGAAAATCAACAAGATAGATAAGCCCATAGCCATACTAGCCAGAGGGCACAGAGACAGTATCCAAATTAATAAAATCAGAAACGAAAAGTGAGAGATAACAACAGAAACTGAGGAAATTCAAAAAATCATCAGATCCTGCTACAAAAGCCTGTATTCAACACAACTAGAAAATCTCGAGGAAATGGACAATTTCCTTGACCGAAACCAAATACCAAAATTATATCAGGATCAAATAGACCATCTAAACCGTCCTATAAGCCCTGAAGAAACAGAAGTCTTCATTGGAAGTCTTCCAGCCAAAAAAAACACACGTCCAGATGGTTTTAGTGCAGAATTCTATCAGACCTTCAAAGAAGATCTAACACCAATACTCTTCAAACTGTTACACAAAATAGAAACAGAAGGAACACTACCCAACTCGTTCTATGAAGCCACAATTACACTAATACCAAAAGTACACAAAGATCCGACAAAAAAAGAGAATCTCAGACCAATCTCTCTTATGAATATCGATGCGAAAATACTCAATAAAATTCTTGCCAACCGAATCCAAGAACACATCAAAACGATCATTCACTACAATCAAGTAGGCTTCATCCCAGGGATGCAGTGATGGTTCAATACAAGGAAATCCATCAATGTAATCCACTATATAAACAATCTCAAAGAAAAAAAACACATGGTCATCTCATTAGATGCTGAGAAAGCATTTGACCAAAATCAGCATCCATTCATGCTAAAGGTCTTGGAAAGATCAGGAATGCAAGGCCCATATCTAAACATAGTAAAAGAAATTTACAGCAAACCGGTAGCCAGCATCAATCTAAATGGAGAAAAACTTGAAGCAATCCCAATAAAATCAGGAACTAGACAAGGCTACCCTCTCTCTCCATATCTTTTCAAGATAGTACTTGAAGTTCTAGCTAGAGCAATTAGACAACAGAAAGAGGTCAAAGGGATACAAATTGGAAAGGAAGAAGTCAGACTATCACTATTTGCAGACGATATGATAGTATAATTAAGCGACCCAAAGAACTCCACCTGAGAACTCCTACAGCTGATAAACGAATTCAGCAAAGTGGCCGGATATAAAATCAACTCAATCAAGTCAGTAGCCTTCCTATACTCAAAGGATAAGCAGGCTGAGAAAGAAGTAAGAGAAATGATACCATTCACGATAGCCACAACCTGAATAAAGTATCTTGGCGTGACTCTAACCAAACAAGTGAAAGATCTGTACGACAAGAACTTCAAGTCTCTGAAGAAAGAAATTGAAGAAGACCTCAGAAGATGGAAAAATCTGCCATGCTCATGGATTGGCAGAATTAATATAATAAAAATGACCTTCTTACCAAAAGTAATATATAGATTCGATGCAATCCCCATCAAAATCCCAACTCAATTCTTCATAGAGTTAGAAAGAGCAATTCAAAAATTCATCTGGAATAACAGAAAACCCAGAATAGCTAAAACTATTCTCAAGAGCAAAAGAACCTCTGGGGGAATCAGTATCTCGGACCTTAAGCTGTACTACAGAGCAATAGTGTTAAAAACCGTGTGGTATTGGTACAGTGACAGGCATGTAGATCAATGGAACAGAATTGAAGACCCAGAAATGAATCCACATTCCTATGGTCACTTGATCTTTGTCAAAGGAGCTAAAACCATCCAGTTGAAAAAAGATAGCCTTTTCAACAAATGGTGCTGGCTCAACTGGAGGTCAACATCAGAAGAATGCAAATTGAGCCATTCTTATCTCCTTGCACTAAGCTCAATTCCGAGTGGATCAAGGACCTCCACATAAAACCAGACACACTGAAACTAATAGAAAGGAAACTAGGGAAGAACCTTGAACATATGGGCACAGGGGAGAATTTCCTGAACAGAACTCCAATAGCTTATGCTCTAAGATCAAGAATTGACAAATGGGACCTCATTAAATTACAAAGTTTTTGCAAGGCAAAAGACACTGTCAAAAAGACAAAGCAGCAACCAACTAACTGGGAAATGATCTTTACCAACCCTACATCCGACAGAGGGCTAATATCCAATATATACAAGAACTCAAGAAGTTAAACTCCAGAGAGGCAAGTAACCCTATTAAAAAATGGGGTACAGAGCTAAACAAAGAGTTCTCACCTGAAGAATATCTAACGGCTGAGAAGCACCTAAAGAGATGTTCATCATCCTTAATCATTAGGGAAATGCAAATCAAAACAACCCTGAGATTCCATCTCACACCAGTCAGGATGGCTAAGATCAAAAACACAGGAGACAGCAGTTGTTGGCTAGGATGTGGAGAAAGAGGAACACTCCTCCACTGCTGGTGAGATTGCAAGGTGGTACAACCATTCTGGAAAGCAGTCTGGCGGTTCCTCAGAAAACTGGGCATGACACTCCCAGAGGATCCGGCTATACCACTCCTGGGCATATTCCCAGAGGCTTCCCCTGCATGCAGTAAGGTCACATGCTCACTTATGTTCATAGCAGCCTTATTTGTAATAGCCAGAAGCTGGAAAGAACCCAGATGTCCCTCAACAGAGGAATGGATTCAGAAGATGTGGTATATTTACACAATGGAGTACTACTCAGCAATTAAAAACAATGAATTCACGAAATTCCTAGGCAAATGGTCAGAACTTGAAAATATCATCCTTAGTGAGGTAACCCATTCACAAAAGAACACACATGGTATGTAGTCACTAAAAAGGGGATATTAACCCAGAATCTCGGAATACCCTAGACTTAATTCGTATATCAATAGATTTCCAAGAAGATGGAAGGAGAGACCCCTGGTCCTGGAAAGACTGGATGTAGGGAATGCCAAGACAGAGAAGCGAGAGGGGGTTGAATGGGGAATAGTGGGAGGGAAGGGGGCTTATGGGACATTCGGGGAGGGAGAATACGGGAAAGGGCAAATGATTTTGAATGTAAATAAAAAAAAACTTAGGAAATAAAATAAAATAAAAAAAACAATGAATTCACAAAATTCCTAGGCAAATGGTCAGAACTTGAAAATATTATCCTTAGTGAGGTAACCCAATCACAAAAGAACACACATGAAAGGAGAGACTCCTGGTTCTGGTAAGCTGGATGTAGGGGAATACCAGGACAGAGAAGAGAGAGGGCGTTGAATGGGGAACAAAGGGTGGGAAGAGGGCTTATGGGGCTTTCGGGGAGGGAGGAACTGGGAAAGGGGAAATCATTGGGAATGTAAATAAAAGAATATAGAAAATAAGAAAATATAGAAAATAAATTAAAAATTTTATATTTCCAACAAAACAAAAAGAGAATATGAGGGGTGCATAAATCTCAGAGCCCTTGTGTTTCTGAATTTTGGTGTGTCCAGGTATTTGGGACCAAGTACTGCCCTCTGAGCTCGATAACTTTGGCACAGAACTTAAAAGGAAACAATCCACACAATTGTTCTGTGACTCACAATTGTACACTAAAGCATGTATATATACATGAATGGAAGGGAAAAACAGAGGAAAGAAGAATGGAATGAAGGAAGGGAGGGAGGGAAGAATAAAGATTATAAGCTAGGATAGATGGAAATAAGGAAGAAAAGAAGGAAAGAAGAAAGGAACAAAAGAAGGAAAGAAGGAAGGAAAAAAGGAAGAAGGGGAAGAAGAGAAAAGAATGAATGATGAAAGTATAGAAGGAAGGAAAAAGGAAGGAAGAAAGGAAGGGAATAAGGCAGAAAGGAATGAAAACAGGAAGAAAGGAAGGATGGATGGGTGGAAGGAAGAAGGATAGTATAGTAGATTTCAAAATATCTAGTTACCTCCAGGTCTCTTGGAGCCCACAGAAATTTCTGATTCTGCTTCATAACCTACAGAAAAAGAGCTAGAATTTAATCATACATGGAGATGGTTGAAACAACATGAAAAGGAAAGCATAATTTGATCCATGTTCACTGGGTGTTTATATAATTTCTCAGTTTCAAATGTTTTGTTGACAGAGTCTGAAAATAATTTATCTTCTAAGAATTGTTTCTACTGTTGTCATGATAATAGTCACAAGCTTTCTAAGCTGCCACTTGCCTGAGGGCAGGATCAGTAGCCTTACCATGTATAATTATCCTTAGTCTCCACAGGCTCTGATAGAGTCCATTTACTCAGCATTTGCCAAGTGAAAGAGCAAGCTGAGCACCATGAGGCTGTGCCTGTATCTTCTACTGATAATTCTTGCTGTTTATTGCTATGAAGGTGAGAAATATTTATGGTTAATCCAGCCACAGCTCTTGGTAAGCTCACCTCTTTGAATAGTTTGTAATTTTCTGTGAAATAAATTTGAATGAAGTTAGGAGAAGAACAATAATCTAAAACTCTCCTAACATCTTTTATTATATATCCTTAAACAAAGCCCAATACATTCAACTAATTTTCTCCTGACTAGGACAATTGATGGGGGAAGGATGGAAACAAGCAAGAAGACCATTATGAACAACTTTCAGGAAATATTTTTTATTAGAGGGATTCTGTTTGTTGAATTATTGTTTCATTTTATTTTATCTGGGAAAGTGATTTGAGAGAACTGTTCCTAAAAGTTCATGTTCTCTGAATCTGCCAATAATTCAACTGTAAGTCATTCAGTTAGATTCTGAGGAAAAGTAGGTCTATGTAGTATGATGAATTTCCTAGGGGTCCTATGTCAATAAATTGATAGAAATCTTAATTATCATTAAGATGTCTTTTTTTTAATTAACTAATTTCTCATAGAAAATCCATTTGTACACACAAAGAAAATTCCTACATAATCTGTGCATTAAAAATGAACCAATTTTCATGGGCAGTTACTCTTTCCTGTCTGGATCTCTTCCTGTCAGCCTAGCTACTCCTCATCCTATAGCCTACAACATTTCCCTACAGTCTGATAGAATCTGCTTAAGGCTCATATCTGACTCTGTTCAGGCATCTCCTGAGTATATTGACATGAACTTGGGAAAAGGGCTCTGGTGTCACATCCTTGTGACCCAATATAGGTAAGGTTAAATATGAGGAACTTGGATCTGAGTCCAGCACAGACCATCCATTTATGGAGATTTGTGTTCACTTGTTGATTTTTAAGAGTTTTAAAGAGAACGCAGAAAATAGATTATTAAAGTTCATTTCATCAGTTCTACATGAGCATTCATCATAGATATTTAGAATACATAAGGTGGAGTTTCAGTTTGCTCTATCACCCTCCCTAGAAGTTAATCTGAGCATCACTATACAAAAGCAAAACTTTTCCCAGATTTTCAGATGTGTTACTTAGGGTTCCCATTGATATAAAGAGATATACCATGACTAAGGCAAGTTTTATAAAAGACAAAATTTTATTGGGGGTAGCTTACAGGTTCAGAGATTAAGTTCATTATCATCAAAGCAGGAAACATGGCAGCATTCAGGCAGGCCTGATGCTGGAGATGAAGGTAAGAGTTCTACATTTTGTTCTACATATTGTTCTGAAAGAAAGAGGAGACTGAATCTCTCAGGCAGCTAGTAGAGGGGTATCAAATCCCACCCCACAGTAACCAACTTCCTCCAATAATGCCGCATCTATTCCAACAAGGCCACACCTCCTAGTAGTGTGACTCTCTGGGGCAAATGTATTCAAACCACCACACCAGAAGTGCTTTGGAGTGCATCAAAACTGATCAACTCTTGTACCTTTAACCTTTTACCTGGAACTATACCTGATGCTATGATCTAATTTTGCCAATTTCAAAATGAAAACTGTCTATGCATATATAGTCTACTTGTTTTTTTATTTTCTTGCCACCTGTAAAATTCTAATTCTCTTACTCTTGTCACATTGGATGATACAAATTTCCATTTTTCAACTATCATGACTCATAAACATGGTACTGAAGTTGCAGTCAACTCTCAAACCTTATTACTAGAAAAGGGAATTTCAGGAAGCCATAGAATCTTTTGGAATTATGGATGTGAATTAAAATGCAGAAATATAGAGAGCCAACAACAATCTTTTCTCAGTCTCTTTCTAAGTTATCTTGAGGAATTCAGTTTTACATCAGCACAGTCACATGTGTGGGTCACAATATCCAGCATATCCAGTCCAGTCTGTAGTCTCAAAGTCAGAGAAGATGATGAAAAAATTAATTATAATTGAAAAGTATCCTGTTGGTGATGGAAGAGAGCTTTAATCTCAGCACTGGGGTGCCAAGCCTTGGAAGGAGGTCATTGACTCAGAGTTGGAGGAAGGATTGAAGGCCCTAAAGGGAATAAGAGCTCTACAAGAAGACCAACAGAGTCAAGTAACCTGGACGATAAGGAGCTCTCAGAGAATCATCCACCAACCAATGAGCATTCACCACATCATCTGGACAGAGGCCCCGTGCACACATGTGATAGTTGTACAGCTCAATCTTTATGTGCTCCCCCCAACAACTGGAGTGGGAGTTATTCCTTATGCTGCCACCTCTCTGAAGAATCCTTTTCCAAACATGGCTGACTGACTGTCCTCAGGGGGAGAGGATGTTCCTAACTATTCAGAGACTTGATATGCCAGGGTGGGGGATACACAAGCAGACCCCACCCTCTTCGAGAAGAACAGGAGGAAGAATGGGGAGAGGGACAGGCATGTTTTAAGGGGAGAGTGAGTGAACAGGGATTGGCATGTTAAATAAATAAATAAATAAATAAATAAATAAATAAATAAATAAATAAATAAATAAAATGTGTGACCGTGAAAGGCAATCTGTGGCCTGGTTGATTAGGCTTACTCTGGAGACCCAGTAGAATATTCTACAAAGGACAGAACTATGAGGAGTGTGCCCATATACTTAGGCTCCTGACACCAACTCCATACTCCTGATTCCTCAGCTCCATAATCCTGTGACCATCAATCACTCAGGGCCAGGCCGCTAGTCTTCTGGCTGGACTTTACCCCCACAGTCACCTGGCTAAAGTCAGGTTTTCCGCACCCCACAGTTACCTGGCAACAACCAGGTAACCCATCCCACTATAAAGGGGGGATGCTTTGCCCCACCTAGCTCTCTTGCTCCACTTCTCTTGCCCCTTCTCTCTTGTCCCTTCCTCTTGCCCACTTGTCAACCTGTTCCACCTCTCTCTCCATTCTTCTTCCCTCTTTCCACGTGGTCATGGCCAGCTCTCACCCCTCTATCTTTTCTTTCATTCTTTACTTTTCTGTCTCTTTTCCTTTTCCGACTTTCCTATAATAAAGCTATAAAACCACAGGCTGTCTCTTCTTATCAAAACCTGCCATGTAGGAGCAATGGAACAGGCCTCAATGTCTCCAGACACAAGAAAGGACCCAGGACTTCCCCACCTAGCCAGTCTTCCTCTACAGGTACACAGGGCCTCTGGCAGAACAGCCCCACATTCTTGAAAAGCCCCAAGCTGGACAGTCTCCCTCCACAGGTACTCGGGTCTCTGCCCCACAGAATCAAGTCCAAATTCCCCACCCGAATCAGGCAGACTCCCTTCACAGTTACTCAGGCCTCTGCCCAACAGGATCAAGTCCAGATTCCCCCTGGAGCTGGGCAGCGTCCCTCCCCAGGTACACGGGCACTTGCCAAGTCTATACAGTACACGACCCCACTCATTTCCCAAATAAATAAATAAATATGAAACTTACAATATTAAAAAGGAAAAGAAATATATTAGAACAGCAATGGAACACATGTTTAATTGCAACACTCTGGAGACAGAGACAGGCTGATCTCTGTGATTTTAAACTTCTAAGAATTCCTTGGTCTAGAGAGTGAGTTACAGGACAGCAAAGGTTACACAGGAAAACTCTGTCTCAAAAAAATAAAACAAAAAAGTAATTTTAATTAAACTTTTTCTTTTTCTCCTTATACATTACAGTTAATGCCACCAGCATTGTCTGTGATGATTTTGTACATAAAGGCATTATGTTCATACTGAAGCCTGAGGAAGAAGAGAAGACACAACTTGAGAAATACAATGCAACTCCAGAGGCTGTTGAAGCAAAATTGAAAGTGAAGAGATGTGTGGACCAGATGAGCTACGAATATAGACATACAGTAGTATATACATTGGTATGTTCTTTTGCTTTATATGCTCAGCAGGCCACATATGAAGTTAACCTGACATTCTGTGAGGAACACATAAATGGGTGGAAGGACAGGACATCAATGATAGTTGGCAGACAAACACACTGCTCATCTGAGTTCAGTTGTAAACAGTACCTTGGATAGGTGCCTCCTTCTAGAGTTTCACTATAGGTGCAACAATCTTGTGGCAGCCTAACAAGGACAAATAGGATCCTACAAAAAGAGGATTCAAGTCTAACTCTATTGTCAATCTACTGGAGATATTGCTGAAGTTAATATCTGCACAATAAATGGACGTTAACTCTATTGAATATTGTAGGGAATATTGATAAATGAAAATCCTGCCAATAGGAGGAAGGAAGCTGGGAGAAATCTCCTTAAGAGAAAGGTATTGCCAGGAAGCATTTCTCTGATTCCTTTTCTGGCCCTGCCAGGAGCCTATAAACTTCCTATTTCCAGTACTTCTTATCCATTTCTGCCCAGGGTCTCACTGATTATCCCAATGGAAGGGAAGAAGAATCCACAATTCCAATTCTTCAGCAATAGTTATGCCAGGGGACCTGTGACCCACGCTCTCCAATTCTGATCACAGAGATCACAGAGAGCTAGGGACTTGAGCCACACTGTTGAATCCACTTAGAATGTGTTCTCCTGAACTTGGAAAGAGATTTCACTAATATGCTTTATTTAATGTGCTTTTCCTGAGCAGACTTAGCCTTTTCCCTACTGTCTCTCCAAAGTGCCCTTCATGGACTTTTGGTTTCTTCACTTTTCTTCTTCAGTAGCTTCCTGAGTCTCCTCACCTTTCTTCTCTTGCTTTCTGTTTATTTCCAGCTAGAAATTGTGTTGGAATGTGATCTGCATTCAGAGTCAGCGAAGTTTTTTTTCCTTTTTACCCAGTTTCTGTATAGAAGAACTGAGTTTCCTAGGCCCAGAAGATTTCATTGTCTTGGATTAATAAATTACATTCCTTGCATGTAACTATCTGTCTGTTGTTATCCTAAGTCCTGGGTCTTATACTGAGTGACTTCTGATACTTAAAAATTGCATTTTATTGATAGTAATAAGGTACCGAGATAATCTCTAACAATGTGACTATCAAGCCTGAGGATTGGGCATCAGGAATACTGTTTGGTCAAGCATTACCCTGTGTTGCCACACAAGTAAGTTTCTTATTTTTATGAAAAGATGGTAACAAAGATTGGTCTCTTTTGTAGCCACTGTACTAAACTAATTGTTGCCACTTTGCAATGTCATTCAGTGCCTAAGCACTTCAACTCATTATATTCCTCACTCATCATATTCTACTCCTTATGATAAGTTCTGAATCCTGAAAATATAAGCCCTGGTCATCATAAAGTTCATTGAAGTTGATCAACTGTGCTCTCCATTCATTGTATGAAATGCAGCACAACTTTTCAGTAATTTGAACACACAAACTTGTGTTCTAATCAAAACCACAAATTCATTCATAAGGCATGGATCTTCCTTATGTCTCTCGAAATATTTCAGCATTTTCCCCAGTAAAGCAATCACAGCTTTCTGCCACATAATAGCACAGAAGGAAATGAGAGAAAGGACAAGAAGGTATTTTAAGGATATCTACTGCTTACTGTTCTCGACATTGTTCATATTCTCTAGTATGATAAGGACTTGATCTAAGGCAGAATATGAACATGTTTCAGAAATTTCAAATTATTAGAAACACTGCTTTTTATGGCTTTGAAAGTAAACAATGTAATGTAAAACCTCTTCTGAGTTTGTGCCACAATCACCAGCAACACACAGTACACTCCAGCATAAATGTTTTCTTAAAACTGATGTACTAAATACACTATATCTAATGGAAAATAAACTGAGATAAAATGTCTGATGCAAAGGAATGGTAGATCTTAATTAAAACTGCTGTATATAACCACAGAAGTCAAACCTCAAAGAAACAGTTGAAAAATAAAACTAAAGAAAAAAGTCGGGAAATTTTTCCAGAATTAATATCACAAGCAATTGAAAAGACCACAAAACATTCTTTTCCTACAAAGAACGTCCCAATATATCCAGGGCTAAATCATAATATCCTTTTTCAGAAAGAAGAATTGAGGAGAGACAGAAAGGGCATAGTTACCAAGAGAGAAAGAGAAGACAGGTGTCAGAAATCCACAACAGCAGTGACGGTGCCCAGAAAAGTACAAAGAAAAAGATACCAAGTTGCAGAAAAGAAATGAATATCTAGTCACTTCAGGTGCATGGTTTCCAGAAAGAAGAGTTGAGAGTTGTGAGATGCTCCCACAAGCTCAAACAGACATCATGCTTAGAGTCCTGCATTCAGGACAATCGAAAATCCTCTGAGGATTAAATGGAACATCATAAAATTGAAAAGGTTCTGTAGGGCAAAGAACACTGTCAATAGGCCAAAAAATAAAACCCGCAGATTAGGAAAAGATCTTTCCCAACCCCATATCTGACAGAGGACTAAAATTCAAAATATACAAAGAACTCAAGAAATCTGACTCAAGAGAACCAAATAACCCTATTAAAAATGGGGTACAGAGCTAAACAAAGAATTTAGAACTGAAGAATTTCGAATGGCTGAGAAGCACTTAAAGAAATATTCAACATTCTTATAGTCATCAGAGAAATGCAAATCAAAACAACCCTGAGAATCCACTTCACACCAATCAGAATGGCTAAGATCAAAAATACAGGTGACAGCATATGCTGGCAAGGATGTGCAGATGGGGTCACCCTCATCCTCAACTTCTTCTAGCCTTTCCCCTAATTCAAGCACAGTGGTCCCTGATTTTAGTTCATTGGGAGGGTATAAGTATCTGCTACTGTCTTAGTCACTTGTTTGTTTGACCTCTCAGTGGACAGCCATGCTAGGCTCCTGTCTATAAACACACCATAGCATCAATAATAGTGTCAGAACTTGGAGCCTCCCCTTGAGATGGATCCAAATTTGGGCTAGTCACTGGACCACCTTTCCTTCAATGTCTTCTGCATTTTGTCCCTGCAGTTGCTCTAGACAGGAAAAATTCAGGGTCAGAGTTTTTAACTATGGAATGGCAACTTCACACCTCCACTTGATGTCCTGACTTTCTATTTAAGGTGGACTCTACAAGTTCCCTCTCCCCACTATTGGCCATTTCATTTAAGATCCCTCCCTTTGAGTCCTGAGAGTCTCTCACTTCCTAGGTCTCTTGTACATTCTAGAAGGCCCCTCCCCACCTTCCACCTCCCAAGTTTGCCTGTTTCCATTCATTCTTCTGGTTCTCAGGGTTTCATTCACCGTCCCCCAACATCTGATCATGTTTCCTTCCCCCTCTCCCCTATTCTACCCAGGTCCCTCCCTCCCTCTGCCTCTCTTGATTGCTTTCTTCTCCCTGACAAGTGAGATTGAAACATCCTCACTTGGGTCCGTCGGTTTGTTAACCTTCTTGAGTTCTGTATTCACACAACTGTCCTCTGATCCACAATTGTACACTGCAACATAGACATATACATAGAAGAAAGGAAAAATAGAGGAAGGAAGAAAGGAAGGAAGGAATGAAGAAGGAAGAAAACAGAAGGAAGGGAAGAAGAAAAAGGGAGTAGGAAAAGAATAATAGAAAGGAGTGAAAAAGGAAGGCAGAAATAAAAGGAAGGAGGGATGGAGGGAAAGAGAGGAAGGGAGAAAGGCAGGCAAGAAGGAAGGAAGGAAGGAAGGAAGGAAGGAAGGAAGGAAGGGGGAGGGAGGGAAGGAAAAGGAACATTAGATTTCAAAATAGATACTTGTCACCAGGTTCATTGGATACCAATGAGATTCCCCTGCATCTTCTTTATAATCTAGAGAAAAAAAGCTGAACTTTAGTCATACATGGAGATGAGTCAAACCAGTTAGAAAGGAAAAAATAATTTGATTCATGTTCATTGTATAATTTCTCTTGTTTTAAATGTTTTGTTGACAGAATTTGAAAATAATTTCTGTTCTAAAAATTGTTTCTACTGTTGTCATGTTAATAGTCATAAGCTTTTTGTGCTGCCACTTGCCTGAAGGCAGGACCAGTAAACCTCATCTTGTATAAATATCCCTGATCTCCACATCCTTTTGTAAAGTCCACTTGCTCAGCATTTGATAAGTCTAAAAGCAAGCTGAGAACAATGAAGGTGTACCTGTGTCTTCTCATGATCATTCTTGCTGTTTGTTGCCATGAATGTAAGAAATATTTGTGATTATTCCAGCCACAGTGTGTGATAGGTTCACCTCTATAAACAGATGGTCAGCTTCTGTGTAATAAGGCTGAAGTCAGGAGAAAACCAATAATCTGAAATTTCTGCCAAATTCTTCTATTAGCTTCCCTTGAATAAAGTCCTGTAAATTCAACTAATTTTCTCCTAATTTGAACACTCACTGGGAGGGGGGTTGGAACAAGCAAGAAGATCATTATGAACATCATTCAGGAAATATTTTTTTATTAAATGGATTTTTTATTAGATATTTTCTTTATTTACATTTCAAATGTTGTCCCCTTTCCTCATTTCCCCTATTAAATGGATTCTATATGCTGTGTTATTGTTTCATTTTATTGTATCTGGAAAAGTTATTTGAGAGAACTCTCTGTTTCTAAGAGTCTATGTTCTCTGAATCTGTGAATAATACAACTTCAAGTCCTTCTACTAGACTCTGAGGATAAGCAGGTCTTTGTAGTCTGATGAGTTGCCTGGAGTACTACCAATAAAGTGATAGAAATAGTGTGCTCATTATAAGTAAGATGTTTGCTTTTTTAAATTAACTAATTTTTCACAGACAGCCCATTTGTACATAAAAGGAAAATTCCTACATAATCTGTGCCTTAAAAATGACCTGATTTTCGTGGGCAGTTCTTCTATATTTCCTTTCTGGATCTCTTCCTCTCAGCCTAGTTACCCTTCATCCTATACCTACAACATTTCCCTACAGTCAGATGGGATCTGCTTAAAGTTCAGATATGAACCTGTTCAGGTATCTTCTAAGTATATTGACATGTCCTTGGAGAAACTGGCTCTGGTGTCACAACCTTGTAATCCAATCTAGGTAAGGTTGAATAAGAGAAACTTGGATCTGAGTCCAGTACAAGCCATTCATCTATGTAGATTTGTGTTTACTTGTTGGTTTTTAAGAGTTTCGAAGGGAAAGTAGAATTTAGATTATGAAAGTTGATTTTATCAATTCTATATAAACATTCATCATAGATAGTTGGAATGCATAAAGTAGAGTTTCAGTTTCCTCTATCATCCTCCCTAGAAAGGAATCTGAACATCAATGTGTGCAAAAGCAAAACTTTTCCCAGATTTTCAGATGTGTTACTTAGGGTTTCCATTGATCTAAAGAGATACACCATGACCGAGGCAACTTTTATAAAGGACAAAATTTAATTGGGGGTAGCTAACATATTCAGACATTCAGTCTATTATCATCAAGGCAGGAAACATGGTAGAGTTCAGGCAGACATGGTGCTGGAGATGGAGCTGAAAGTTCTACATTAGGTTCTACATCTTGTTCTTAAGGAAAGAGAAGATTTAATCTCTCAGGCAGGTAGGGAAGAGGGCATCAGATTTCACTCCACAATGACACACTTCCTCCAGGAAGACCACATCTACCCCAAAAGGCCATACTTCCTAATAGTGTGACTCCCTGGGCCTAACATATTTAAACCACCACACCAGATGTGTTCTTGAGTACATCAAAATGGATTAACTCTTGTACAATTTACTTTTTACCTGAAACTGTACCTGATGCATCATTAGGAGGTGTGGCCTTGTTAGAGTAGATATGGCCTTGTTGGAAAAAGTATGTCAGGTTCAAAATGAAAACTCTATAGGTATACACAGTCTACTTGCTTTTTTTCCTTTTTTTCAACTATTCAAGGTTCATAAACATGGTACTGAAGTTGCAGGATCCAGAAGTCAAAGAATAATTTGGAGTCATGGATGTGGACTAAAATACAGAAACATAGAGTGCCAGCTATAACCTTTCTTCAATCTCTTGAGGAATTCACAGTTTTACATCAGCACAGTCACATGAGTGGTTTACAATATGCTGCATATCCTGTCCAGTCTGTAGTCTCAAGTCAGAGATGATGGTGCAAAAAAAGTAATTGTAATTGAAAAGTATCTGGGTAGTGATGGCAGAAAGCTTTAATCTCACCACTCATGTGCTAAATCTTCGAAGGAGGACATTGAATCTTATGGAAGAGTTGGGAGGAGGATTGAAGACCCTGAAGGGGATAGGAAATCTACAAGTAGACCAACAGAGTCAACTAACCTGAACACTAAGGAGCTCTCAGAGAATCATCCACCACTCAATAAACATTCACTACATCATCTGGACAGAGGCCCCCCAAACACATGTAGTAGATGTACAACTCAGTCTTGATGTGGGCCCCCTCAACAACTGAAGTAGGAGTTATCCCTATACCGCTGCCTGTCAGGAGACTCTGTTTCCCAACATGGCTGTCTATCAGTCCTCAGGGGGAAATGATGTTCCTAACTATACAGATGCTTGATATGCCAGGGTAGGGAATATACAAGGGGACCCCACCCTTTTCGAGGAGAACTGGAGGGAGAATGGGGAGAGGGACAGGGATGCTTCAAGGGGAGAATGAGTGGACAAGAGAATGACATGTAAAATAAATAGATTAATTAATTAATAAGTAAGTAAATAAATATTATTCCACTTAGGATATAAAAAAGAAAAGAAATGGAATTTGGCAGCAGCGGCACACACATTTAATTCCAGCACTCTGTAGGCAGATGAAGGCTGATCTCTATGTGTTCAAAATTCTAGACCATCCTTGGTCTACAGAGTGAGCTGCAGGACAGCAAAAGTTTACAGGGAAACTCTGTCTCAAAAACAATACAACAAAAATAATTTTGATTAAACTTTTTCTTTTTCTCCTTATGTTACAGCTAATGCCACCAGCATTGTCTGTGATGATTTTGTACATAAAGGCATTATGTTCATACTGAAGCCTGAAAAAGAAGAGAAGACACAACTTGAGAAATACAATGCAACTCCAGAGGCTGTTGAAGCAAAACTGAAAGTGAAGAGATGTGTGGACCAGATGAGCTAGAAAGACAGATATATAGTAGCATACACATTGGTATGTTCCTTTGCTTTATACTCTCATCAGGCCACAAATGAAGTTAACCTGCCATTCTGTGAGGAACACATAAATGGGTGGAAGGACAGGACATCAATGATAGTTAGCAGACAAACACACTGCATGCATGTTACTATCTGTCTGTTGTTATCCTAAGTCTTGGGTCTTATACTGAGTGACTTCTGATTTTTAAAAATTGCATTTTATTGATGGTAATAAGGTACAGAGATAATAACATGACTATCAAGCCTGAGGATTGGACATCAGGAATACTGTTTGGTCAAGTATTACCCTGTGTTGCCATGCAAGTAAGCTTCTTTTTTTTCTTTTTTAAAAATTTTTCTATGTTATAAGTTCTTTTTTTATTAGATATATTCTTTGTTTACATTTCAAATTTTGTCCCCTTTCCTGGTTCCCCCTCCCCTGAAAATACTATAAACCATCTCCCCTTTACCATCAACCCTCTCCCGCTTCCCTGTCCTGGTATTCCTCTACACTACGGCATCAAGTATGTTTCTTATTTCTATGAAAAGATGGTAACAAAGATTGGTCTCTTGTGTAGCCACTGTACTAGACGGTCTAATTGTTCCCACTTCACAATGTCATTCACTGCCTAAACACTTCAATTCACTATATTCCTCATTCAGCCTATACTACCCCTTATGAAAAGTTCTGCTTCCTGAAAAAATAAGCCCTGGTCATCATAAGGTTCATTGAAGCTGATCAACGTGCTCTCCATTCATTGCATGAAATGCAGAACAACTTCTCAGAAATTTGAACATGCAAGCTTGTGTTCTAATCAAAACCACATATTCATTCATAAGGCATGGATCTTCCTTATGTCTCTCAAAATATTCAACATTTTCCCCAGTAAAGCAATCATAGCTTTCTGCCACATAATAGCACAGGATAAAATGAGAGAAGTGATAATAAGGTTTGTTAAGGATCTCTACTGCTTATTGTTCTAGACATTGTTCATATTCTCTTGTCTGCTGTGGACTTGCTCTAAGGCAAAGTGTGAACAGGTTTCAGAAATTTCAAGTTACTAACAACACTGTCTATTATGACTTTGAAAGTAAAGAAAGTAAAGTAAAACCTCTTCTGAGTTTGTGCCACAACACCAGCAACACAAACAGTACCCTCCAGCATAAATATTTTCATAAAACTGATGTACTAACTGCATTATATCTAATGGAAAAGAAACTGAGATAGAATGTCTAATGAAAAAGAATGGTATATCTTAATTAAAACCACTGTCTACAACCAGAGAAGTCAAACCTCGAAGAGATGGTTGAAAAATAGAGCTAAAGAAAACAAGTCAGGAAAAATCTCCAGAATTAATATCACAAGTAATTGAAAAGGACACAGAAAATTCTTTCCACACCTACAAAGAAAGTCCCAGTATATCCAGGACTAAATGGTGAGATCATTTTCAGTAAGAAGTGAGTAAAGACAAAAAGGACATATTTACCAAGAGAGAAAGAGAAAACAGGTGTCAGAAATTCACAATGGCAGTGACAGTACCCTTAAAAGTACAAAGAAAAAGATGCCAACTTGCAGAAAATAAATGAATATCTAGTCACTCCAGGTGCATGGCTTCCAGAGAGAGGAGAGATGAGTTGACAGTTGTGAGATGATCCCTCAAGCTCAAGTAGAGAGCATGCTTACACTCCTGCATTCAGGACAGATGAAAATCCTTCCAGGATTAAATGAGACCTCATAAAATTGAAAAGTTTCTGTATGCCAAAGGACACTATCAATAGGACAAAACAGCAAAACAGAGATTAGGAAAAAATCTTTACCAACCCCATATCTGACAGTGGACTAAAATCTAAAATATACAAAGAACTCAAGAAATCTGACTCCAGAGAACCAAATAACCCTATTAAAAATGAGGTACAGAGCTAAACAAAGAATTCAGAACTGAAGAATCCTGAATGGAGGAGAAGCACTTAAAGAAATATTCAACATCCTTAGTCATCAGGGAAATGCAAGTCAAAACAACCCTGAGAATCTACCTCACACCAACCAGAGTGGCTAAGATCAAAATACAGTTGACAGCAGATAATGGCAAGGATGTGCAGAAAGAACACTCCTCCTTTATTTCTGGGACTGTGAGCTGGTAAAACCATTTTGGAAAACAATCTGGTGGATCCTCAGAAAACTGGAAATCACTGTACCTGAACACCCAGCTATACCATATTTGCGTATATACTCAAAAGATGTTCCAACATACAACAAGGACACATCCTCCACTATGTTTATAGCAGTTTTATTCATAATAGCCAGAAGCTGGAAACAGTTAAGACATCCCTCAACAGATGAATAGATACAGAAAATATGGTACATTTACATACTGAGGTACTACTCAGCTTTTAATAACACTGACTTCATGAAATTTGCACATAAATGAATGGAACCTGAAAATATCATCCTGAGCTAGGTGATCCAAACACAAAAGAATACACATGGTATGTGCTCACTGATAAGTAGATACTAGCCAAAGCTCAGAATACCCACGATACAACCAAAAAACCATGTGGAGCTTCAGATGAAGGAAGACCAAACTATGGATGTCTCAATCCTATGTAGAAGGGGAAACAAATAATCACAGAAGGTAGAGAGAGGAAAAGACCTGGGAGGTAGAGAAGAGGGGTAGGAAAAAGTTGGAAGGATCAGGCATTGGAAAGGACAGAAGAGAAGTACAGAGAATCAGGAAAATGAATAGAAATATGTGGTTGTGGTGGATGGGGAACTGGAGGTGGCCACTACAAAGTCCCAGACTCACAGTGAGAGGCTCCCAGGACCCAATGAGGGTGACTTTAGCTGAAATACTCAACAAGTTGGAAATAAAACCTGTAGGAGACCACCTCCAGTAGATAGGCATGATCCCCACTTGAGGTATGGGGGCTAACCACCCATCTCAAAATTGTTAGCCCAGAAATAGTCCTATCCAAAGGAAAGACAGGAACAAAAAACGGAACAGAGACTGAAGGAAAGGCCATCCAGAGACTGTCCCACCTACGAATCCATCCCATCTACAGACAAAAAACACTAACACTATTGCTGATTCCAGGAAATGCTTGCTGACAGGAGCCTTGTATGGCTGTTCCCTGAGAGGTTCTACCAACAGCTTACCAATACAGATGCAGAGACTCACAGCCAACAATGAGACTGAGCCCAGGAACCCCAATGAAGAGCTAGGAGAAGTACTGAAGGATCTGAAGGGGAATGCAACCCTACAGGAAGAACATTATCAACTAACTGGACCATCCAGAGCTCCCAAACTCTAAATCCCCAACCAAAAAGTATGCTCCAGGTACAAAAAGTATGTATGACTCCAGATACATATTAGGAAAGGATGGCCTTGTATAACATCAATGGGAGGGAGGAACTTGGTCCTATCGAGGCTTGATGCACCAGCACAGGGGGATGCTAGAGCAGTGAGACAGGAGTGAATGAGTGGGTGGTGGAGGAGGAGCTTCCTTATAAAGGCAAAGGGAAGTGCAAGGGAGGATGGGATATAGAGTTTGTGGAAGGTTAACCAGGCAGGGGAATATCATTTGAAATGTACATGGATAAAGTAATTAATACAAAAATGTTTCAAATCAACATGGGTGAGAATATAGAGATTCATTGGTATCTTGAGAGGAAGACCTCTCTTTAAAAATGAATTACAAGAGGGTCATGAGAATGAATGACAAGTAGAAGTCTGAGGAAGTGGATTTTTCCTCTTTATTGCAAGTTAAGAGACTGTCCTGGGAGTCATTTTTGGGAACAGTAAGGACAGACATAGACTGGCTAACACCTCAGGTCTGCAGGGGTGTCTGCTTAGGTCGTGAACTGCTTACAGAAAAGGGAAATCTGCATTCTGTGGCTGTTATCAGATCTCTTCACCTAGATAGAAATTTCAGGAGATACTTACTCATCATATTTTTGTAAATATTTCTGCTATTTAAAGCCTGCATACTAATTTAAATATACTTAGTTACTGAGTAATTGTTCCTTTTTACTTTATTCTAAGAATTTTTTATTTTTTATTTTTAGTAGATATTTTATTTACATTTCAAATATTATCCCCTTTCCTGGCTTCCCCTCTGAAAATGCCCTGTCCCACCCCCTCCCCCTGCTTACCAACCCACCCACTCCTGCTTCCCTGTCCTGGCATTCCCCTATACTGTGGCATCAAGTCTTCTCAGGACCAATGGCTCTCCTCCCTTTGATGTCCAACAAGGCCATCCTCTGCTACATATGCAGCTGGAGCCATGGGTCCCCCTTTGTATACTCTTTGGTTGGTAGTTTAGTCCCTGGGAGCTCTGGGGGTACTGGTTGGTTAATATTGTGATTCTTACGGGGCTGCAAACTCCTTCAGCTCCTTGGGTCGTTTCTCTAGTTCCTCCATTGGGTACCTTGTGCTCAGTCCAATGGATGGCTGAGAGCACCCACCTCTGTATTTGTCAAGTACTGGCAGAGCCTCTAAGGAGACAGTTGTATCAGGCTCCTGTCAGCAAGCGTTTGATGGCATCCACAATAGTGGCTGGGTTTGGTGTACTGTATATGGGATGAATTCCCAGATGGGGCAGTCTCTGGATGGTCTTTGATTTAGTGTCTGCTCCACACTTTGCCTCTGTATCTCCTCCCATGGGTATTTTGTTCCCCCTTCTAAGAAGGACCAAAGTATCGATAGCTTGGTCTTCAATAGTATACTTAAGTGACCCCAAAAATTCCACCAGTGAACTCTTACAGCTTATAAACAACTTCAGCAAAGTGGCCGGATATAAAATTAATTCAAATAAATCAGTAGCCATCATATACTCAAAGGATAAACAAGTTGAGAAAGAAATTAGAGAAACAACACCCTTCACAATAGTCACAAACAATATATTTTGGTGTTACTCTAACCAAACAAGTGAAAGACCTGTGTGACAAGAACTTCAAGTCTCTGAAGAAAGAAATTGAAGATCTCAGAAGATGGAAAGATCTCCCATGCTCATGGATTGGCAGGATTAATATAGTAAAAAAGGTCATCTTGCCAAAAGCAATGTACAGATTCAATGCAATCCACATCAAAATCCCAACTCAGTTCTTCATAGAGTTACAAAGAACAATTCTCAAATTCATTTGAAATAACAAAAAACCCAGGATAGCTAAAACTATTCTTAAAAATAAAAGAAATTCTGGGGAATCAGCATCCTAGTCCTCAAGCTATACTATAGATCAATAGTGACAGGTAGGTAAATCAATGGAATAGAATTGAGGAACCCCCTCAAAAAAAGAATTCAGGACCCAGAAAGGAACCCACACACCTATGGTCACTTGATCTTTGATAAAGGAGCTAAAACCATTCAGTTGGGAAAAAATAGCCTTTTCAACAAATGGTGCTGGTTCAACTGGAGGTCAGCATGTAATAGAATGCAAATTGATCCATTCTTATTTCCTTGTACACAGTTCAAGTCCAAGTGGATCAAGGACCTCCACATAAAACCAGACACATTAAAACTAATAGAAAAGAAAGTGGGGCACATGGGCACAGGAAAAAAATTCCTGAACAGAAAACCAATAGCTTATGCCCTAAATCTTTTTTTAAGTTGTCTCCTATTTTCTCCTTTTTTCCTTTTACTTTATACATAGTAGGTTGGAATTGTTTATTCAATATCTATTTTTTTGCAGTCTAGTCATTATCTCTCTCCTGTTCTGCCCTCCAATATTTCCTCATATCATTTCCCCTTCACCCTCTCCAAGAGGATGTACACACACACACACACACACACACACACACTACCCCACCCAGCCATGCCAGGCCTCCACACTCAATGGGGCCTCTAGTCTCTCAAGTGTTGGGTGCATCTTCTCTCACTGAGTACAGACCAGGCAGTCCTCTGCTATACATGTGCTGAGGGCATTGGACCATCTAGTGTATGCTGCCTGGTTGGTGGCTCAGAGATTAAGAAATCTCAGGGGTCCAGGTTAGTTGAGAGAGCTGGTCTTCCTCTGGGGTCACTCTCATCCTCAACTTCTTCTAGCCTTTCCCCTAATTCAAGCACAGTGGTCCCTGATTTTAGTTCATTGGGAGGGTATAAGTATCTGCTACTGTCTTAGTCACTTGTTTGTTTGACCTCTCAGTGGACAGCCATGCTAGGCTCCTGTCTATAAACACACCATAGCATCAATAATAGTGTCAGAACTTGGAGCCTCCCCTTGAGATGGATCCAAATTTGGGCCAGTCACTGGACCACCTTTCCCTCAGTGTCTTCTTCACTTTGTCCCTGCAGTTCCTTTAGACAGGAAAAATTCTGGGTCAGGGATTTTGACTGTGGAATGGCAACTTCACACCTCCACTTGATGTCCTGACTTTCTATTTAAGGTGGACTCTACAAGTTCCCTCTCCCCACTATTGGCCATTTCATTTAAGGTCCCTCCCTTTGAGTCCTGAGTGTCTCTCACCTCCTAGATCTCTTATACATTCTAGAATGACCCTCCCTACCTCCCACTTCCCAAGATTGCCTGTTTCCATGCACTCTGCTGGTCCTCAGGGCTTCATTTGCACCCCCCAACACCTTATCATGTTTTCCTTTTCTCCTCCCCCTCCCCTATTCTACCCAGGTCCCTCCCTCCCTCTGCCTTTCTTGATTTCTTTCTTCTCCCTCCCAAGTGGGATTGAAGCATCCTCACTTGGGCCCTTTGGCTTGTTAACCTTCTTGAGTTCTGTGTATTGCTGTCTGGGTACTTGGTGTTTTATTGGCTAATATCTACTTATTAGTGAGTATAAACCATCCATATCCTTACTGGAAAATCCAAGTGAAATGGATGATTTTCTAGGCAGGTACCATGTACCAAAGTTAAATCAAGAGCAAATAAACTTCCCAAATATTTTCATATCCCCTAAGGTAATAGAAGACATTAAAAATTTCCCAACCAAAAAATGCCCAGGGACACAAAGCTTTGGTGCAGAATTCTACCAGACTTTCAAAGAAGAGATAATACCAACACTCCTTAAACTATTTCTAAAAATAGAAACAGAAAGAACACTACCTAAATCATTATAAGAAGCCACAATTACTCTGATACCCAACCCACACAAAAAGCCAACTACAAAGAGAACCTGAGACTAGTTTCCCTTATGAACATTGATGCAAAAATACTCAATAAGATTCTAGCAAATCAAATCCAAGAACACATCAAAATCATTATTAAACACTATCAAGTAGGCTTCATTCCAGGGATGCAAGATTAGTTCAATACACAAAAACCCTTTAATGTAATCGACTATGTAAACAAACTCAAAGAAAACAGTCAAATGAACATCTCATTAGATGCTGAAAAGTATTTGACAAAATACAACAGACCTTTATGTTCAAAGTATTTGAGAGATCAGGAGTTCAAGGCCCATTCCTAAATATAATAAAAGCAATATAAAGCAAACCAACAGCCAATATCAAGTTAAATGGATACTTGAAGCAATCCCACTAAAATCAGGGACAAAACAAGACTGACCACTCTGCCCTGTATCTGCTCAATATAGCACTTGAAGTTCTACTGAGAGCAATAAAACAACAAAAGGAGATCAAGAGAATACATATTGGAAAAGAAGTAGTGACGGTACCTCTATTTGCAGATGAAATGATAGTTTATATAAGCAATCCCAAAAAAATTCTACCAGAAAGCATCTAAAGCTGATAAATAACTTCAGCAAAGAAGCCATATATAAAATTAGCAGCCTTCCTTTATACAGAGTATAAAGGCACTGAGAAAGAAAGTAGAGAAATAACACCATTCACAATAGTAACAAATAATATAAAATATCTTGGGATAACTCTAACTAAACAAGGGAAATGTTGGAAGATTTTTGCTTTTGTTGTTGCCTTGCTTGTTTGTGATGATAGTTATATTTAAAAAAATTTATCTTTTATTTTGCTTCATAATGTCAGTCTAATTTTACATTTGGACTTTCTCAACACAGTGAGGTTTTTTGCTAATGTCTTCCTTATTTTTTGCTCATTATACAATTTTTACTTACCCTTTGAAGATTTCACACATTTCATATGATCTTAATATTATCTATGCCCCTTTCCCTTCCTGTGTTTGTCTTTCTGCCCTCTCAGCACATGTCCCTCAACTTCTTGTCCTTTTTGGGTATGAATGTAACCTACTGAGTCCAATAAGTGCTGCACATAAGCACATGGGTGCAGGGCTAATCACTGGAGTAAAACATATGTCCCAATGTTCTCACCCCCAAGGAAAAAAGACTTTCTTTTCCTAACAGACATCAACCACCAATAGCCCCTCAGCTAGGGGCCTCAGGCACCCTTCACCCATTTATTTTGGCTTTTCTTTCTTTCCTCCATTCTTTTATTGAGCATATTCCAAGACAGAGTTTCTCTGTATCACTCTGCTGTCCTGAATTGCACTTTGCAGGCCAAGCTGCCTTCATACTTAGGCAGATCAGCCTGTCTCTGACCTGAGTGCTGGGATTGAGATCCTGTCCATGTTGGTATACTGACTGGCATGGTCTTGTGCAGGGCTTGTGAAAGTAACCACAGCAGCTCTGAGTTCATGTGTGCAATAGCCATGTCATTTCCAGAAGACAGCATGATTCTGCACTCATTTCTATCCTCTATCTCTTGCATCCTTCCTGAAAGTTCTTCTGTAATGCTTTCTAAAATTTAGGTGGTGTAGAGAGTTTTATTCAGATGTCTTACCTAAGGCTGAACAATCACATTTACATTTATTACTATCAACATTTTGACACATTATGAGTCTCTGCACTAACCACTGCCCACTGTAAATATAAATTTCATTGACAAATACCTAGAACAGCATATATATATATATATATATATATATATATATATACTAACATTCAGAAGGCAGTCTGATAACAACTCCTCAGCCACTACCCCTTCTCCATGTCCTCATTCCTCTCCCTTCCCCAAATAAATGTCCTTATACCAGGTCTGTTGCATGATGTAATTTCTCAGGGGCAAACTTTTACATGAGCTTGCTACAGTACCACTCACCAAATTATATTTCATAACCTTGGTTCTGTGACCTCAGGAGGCTCCCCTGGTGTGTAGGCACAAATGAGATCCCTTCTGCTGCTATACCTGCCTGCAACAGATCTGCTTTCTGGCCCACAGATTGCTAGGCACTCTGCCCAACACAAATAACTGGTACGTTATTTTTCTAGATCAGATTAAACACTTCTCTGAGTCTGATGATTTTCCTAAATGAGGCTTCATTTTTTCGGCAAAGATTTTTGCCTTTGTGGCTTCTCTCAAAAATCTTGGTATGATGTCAACTTGTACTTTTAGCACTGGTCCCTGTCTGGATAAATGATGATTTACCAGGACAGTTTGTCCCTTCTCAATTTGATCTCCCTTGGGTTCCTGGGGATACTGGGAACCCAGGTTTAGGACTTTTTCATACTTAATCCATCAGAAATCTGTCCTGATACACCCAACTTCTAAATATATCAAATTTGACCTCAATAAACTGACAAAGCAATCAGGGGAACTAGAAGAATTCTCGTTTCTTTATTTCTTTTACCTAGCTCCAAACCTTGTTTCTTCCTGTCTGTTCTCACTCCCAATTCTGAATAATGACTTGCCTCTGAGTATGAAACAGGTTTGAACCAGATAGGATCATGGATTGCATTACAACACATACATGTGCTCTCATCAATAGCTGCTCAGAACCCAGCTGCTAATGTAACCATGCCTGAGGTATGTACAGATTATTTGTCTGTGAATTTGATTTCAGATTCTAGCTAGAATATTATTCCTCCATGTGGCTATAGATCTCAGTTTCCCCTGGACCAATGCACCCTCTCTTCCTGTATTTGGTCTGTATTAAGCCACGCTTGCATTCTCTGTCTTCATTCATGGACTTGGATTTTAGTACAAATTGGCACACCTGATTTAGATTCTCACTGTCTAGGACAAATGATTCCCAAAATATCTCATCAAAACTTGCTCTGCACTAAGCTACAAAGTCTCTCATCAACAAGGCGCTAAAGCCCAACTTCTTTTTTTTTAAGTGTTGCTTTTTTTTACAGCAAAGTCATTACCCACTCACAGTATGCCCTCCCACAGTTCCTCATCCCATTCCCCCTTCCCCATCTCCAAGAGGCTGTCCCCAAACCAGCCCCCATCACCAACAGGCCTCCCAACTTCCTGGGGTCTAAAGTCTCTCAAGAGCTAGGTACAACTTCTCTCACTGAGGCCAGACCAGGTAGTCCTCTGCTATATATGTGTTCAGGGCCTCAGACCAGCTAGTATATGCTGTCTGGTTTGTGGTCCTGGTCTGTGAGATCGCAGGGGTCCAGGTTGCAACTGCTGGTCTTATGATGGGGTCCTCGTGCTCTGCAGCAGCTTCTTCCAGCCTTTCCCTAATCCAACCAATGAGGTCCCCCACTTCAGTCCTTTGGTTGGATATAAGTATCTGCATATGTCTCAGTCAGCTGCTTGTTTGACCTCCTAGTGGACAAGTATGCTAGACTCCTGTCTGTAAGCATGCCATAGCATCAGTAATAGTGTCAGGCCTTGGAGCCTCCCCTTAAGAAGGATCCAAAGTTGGGCTGATCAATGAACCTTCTTTCCATCAGTCTCTTCTCTATTTTGTCCCTGCAGTTCTTTTAGACAGAAAAAATTCTGGGTCAGTGTTTTTGACTGTGGGAGGCAACCCCATTCCTCCACTTGATGCCCTGACTTTATTATTATTATTATTATTATTATTATTATTATTATTATTATTATTATTATTTTCTAAGTTTTTTATTTACATTCCAAATGATTTCCCGTTTACTCCCTCCCCGAAAGTCCCATAATCCCCCTTCCTTCCCCCTTTTCCCCATTCAACCCCCTCTCACTTCTCTATCCTGGTATTCCCCTACATCCAGTCTTTCCAGGACCAGGGGTCTCTCCTTCCAACTTCTTGGAAATCTATTGATATGTGAATTGTGTCTTGGGTATTCCGAGATTCTGGGTCAGTATCCCCTTATCAGTGACTTCATACCATGTGTGTTCTTCGACTTTCTACTTAGTTGGGCTCTAAAATTTCCCTCTCCCCACTGTTAGGCATTTCACCTTAGGCCCCTCCCTTTGAGTCCTGAGAGTCTCCTATCTCTCAGGACTCTGGTACTCTCTAGAGGGTCACCCCACCTCATATCCCCCCAGGGTTGCACATTTTCATTCATTCTTCTAACCCTCAGGGCTTCTCTCCTGTCTCCCCTCCCCATACCTGATTATGATCTTATTTTCCACTTCCTGTGCCCTCTTCCACACAGGTTTGTCCCTCCCTCTGCCTCCCTTGCTTTCTTCTCCCTCCCAAGGAGGATTAAAGCATCCTCACTTGGGCTCCTCCACTTATTGACATTCTTGAGTTCTTTGGATTACATCCTAGGTATTTTCTACATTTTTACTAATATTCACTTATCAGTGAGAACATACCATGCATGTTTTTTGGGTCTGAGTTACCTCACTCAGGATGATATTTTCTAGTTCCATCTGTTTGCCTTCAAAACTCATGATGTCCTCATTCTTAATTGCTGAGTAGTATTCCACTGTCTAAATTAAACACATTTTCTGTATCTGTTGTTTCTTTGTGGGACATTTGTTGTTTCTTTGTGTTTCTTTCCAGCTTCTGGATATTGTAAATATGGATGCTATGAACATAGTACATCATGTGCCCCTGGTATGATTGATTTCCAGAGTGGTGATACCAGTTTGCAGTTCTACCAGCAATGGAGGAGTGTTCCTCTTTCTCCACATCATCATCAGCATCTGCTGTCCCCTGAGTTTTTGATCTTTGTCATTCTGATTATTTGCAATTTCTTTGCACTTTACTCTCAAATGAAAAAATAGTCAAAATTATTTTGCAAACTCTTACCTAAGGATTTGTAACTTGCTAATTAGAAATGTTTTAAAATCTATATAATCTGCAATTATATTCAGATTTAAACTTACATAACAAAAGGTTTATAATTAAAAATGTATACATAAGTAGATAATGTGATTCTACTACTGTTTAGGGTATATGTGCATGTAACATTGATGCAACCTAGTTTAAAAAACACACAGAAATTATATATATATATATTATATACATATATAATATATATTTGCATACATAAATGCAAATGCTTTTAAATAGTAACCTGGTAAACCACATGACTTGCAATCTGCCATGTACTTTACTCTCCAAAGATGATCACATGGTATATAACAGCAATTGTACAACTTGTAATTCCAAATGAACTCCTGTTTATTATTGCATCTCATTGTAGAATAAGAAAGCAGCAAGTTTCCTATTTTAATTGGTATGGATATTTATATAATGATATAAAATCAAACTTGTACTTACAATATACAGTGTATGTGATTCAAATCTCTCTTAAAATAGTCTTTATATGATGGTGAAATTTCATGGTTATAAAAGCCTATTTGATATAAGAAAAGCTAATTTAAAATATACTTGACAACTGCATGCTGATTTCTGACTGTACCTAGCTTGAACACAGGATCAGTTCTCAACTGGAAGCAGGAATATCTGGAAGGCACATAATAAGTATACACAGACTACTTTTTTGGATACAAGCTGACAGGCAATTTTGCAAGGTTTAAAGGTCCTCTTCTCTTCAACTCTCTGCTGTCTTTCTCTCTTACTCGTTCATTCACAGCTTGAGGCTGCACATATTGCATTCTACTGTTCACTCTGTTTTTCTTGAACTCTCACACTCATATACACCTCTGTGCATTTCCTTTTTACTCTCGCATACACTTTTCACACACATCCCTCTCTCTCTCTCTCTCTCTCTCTCTCTCTCTCTCTCTCTCTCTCTCTCTCTCTCTCTCTCTCTCTCTCTCAATCTCTCTCTCTCTCTCTCTCTCACACACACACACACACACACAGTACATGAACTCTCTTTTCACTCACACACACACACACACATTTTCCATACATACATCACATTCTTCACTCTTCACATTCCCTCTTCACTCACTCTTTACATTCTCTTCTCATACTTGCTCACCTTTTTTTTGCCCTAGTCTTTTACTGATACTCCAAAAGCAGATTTAAAAAAACATTGTATAGTCATTGCCAAAGCAAATTTAGAAGAATTTCCACAATCCACAAGAAATCAAGAATTACAATTGTTCCCCAAAGTTTCAAGCTTCCCTATTCCCAGGTCTATAGCCAAAGTAATAATAATTGTAAATGTATTATTATTTAAACTTTATTTAGCTTTTAACTTATTATACTTCAGAGCTCAGAGCTCTGAGGACAATTACTTGCATTTTCTTGTGAAGCTCTAATGATAAATGACATGGACAAGGCTTCCAGGCAGTGGCCAGAAAGAATCAAGTTAACCCTTAACTCAGTAATTCTGCTGGCTTTCTGTTTCTGCACATTGCACAAAATAACTTTCCTAAATGACCCAATGTTTTAACTTAGTTTTACTAGTATAAGATTTTGTATCTTTTATACTTGCTTATCCAGGAACTACTCTCAAATGTTGTGCAAAACTTATTTCATAACTCTAATAGTTTTTTTTCCTTTCTCAGGGCCCCAATGTTGGCTCTAATGCACTTTTTAATAATTTTGTCAAACTGTCTTTGCAAGTCAAGCATTAATCTGGAACTACCACTGTCCAGTTATTACATTGTTTCCATGATGAGAACACATAGCATGCATCTGGGCCATTAGGACTGTGCTGTGCTGTGCTGTGCCCCATGACTCAATTTTTAATCGTTTAAGAAACTAACAACTAGTTTCGCAAAATTTGCCAGAGCAGAAGTAGAAAGAAGTAAGAAAGTCAGATATAATATAATAATTATGTACACCAAGGCAAACTGAAAAACAGTGACACACAAATGAAATCTAGACAACCATTGTCCAGGACTAAGGTTAGGAGAAATGAGAACAACTGTTGTTACAAAGAGCTGCCACGGCTCCTGAAATGTCTCCATCCAGGCCTACTGCAGGCAGTCCCTTATTTCAGATGGCAGGTTCCCTGGAGGGATATGTCTCCTGCTTCTCAAGGTCCCAGACACCATCCTTTTCTACAAGGAGCTGCAAAGGGTTTCTGAGATGTCTCCATCCCGGCCTACTGCAGGCAGTCCCTGTCATTGTATCATGTCCCCAGCAGGAAATTCACAGGCTTGCCATACCCTTTCCAAGATGGCTTCTCTCAGAGGAGAATGTGGGATAGAGGGACTGGGAGTAGAGGCATTCAAGATATTGGATGTAAAGTAAATGGATTGCAAGCTAGTAAAACTGCTCTGGAAATCAGTATGGCAGTTCCTCAGAAAATTGGACATAGTGCTACCTGAGGATCCAGCTATACCACTCCTGGGCATATACCCTAAAGATGTTTCAACATGCAATAAGTACATATGCTCCACTATTTCATAGCAGCCTTATTTATAATAGCCAGAAGCTGGAAAGAACCCAGATGTCCTTCAACAGAGGAATGGATATAGAAATTGTGGTATATAAACACAATGGAGTACTATTCAGCTATTAAAAACAATGAATTCATGAAATTCTTAGGCAAATGGATGGAACTAGAAAGTATCATCCTGAGTAAAGTAACCCAATCACAAAAGATCACACATGGTATGCACTCACTGATAAGCGGATATTAGCCCAAAAGCTCAAAATAAACATGTTACCATTCACACACCACAGGAAGCTCAAGAAGAAGGTAGACCAAAGTGGGGGTGATTTGGTTCCTCTGAGAAAGGGAATGAAATAATCTCAGGAACAACCATGGAAACAAAGAGTGGAGCAGAGACTGAAGGAAAGGCCACCCAGAGACTGTCCTACCTGGGGATTCATCCTATAAACAGTCACCAAACCCCGAAACTACTATGGATGACAAGAAGTGTGTACCAAAAGGAGTCATTTATGGTTGTCTTTTGGAGGGGCCCTGCCAGAACCTTAAAGATACAGAGGTGAATACTAGCAGCCAACCATTGGTCTGAGAGTGGGGTTCACTATAGAGGATTTGGAGGGCAACCTGGAGGAGCTGGAGGGTGCTGGGGTTTGTGGCCCATGGGAAGAACGACAATGTCAGCCAACCGATGCCCCAGGGCTCCCAGGGACTAAGCCATCAACCAAGGGGTACATGTGGTTCCAGCCAAAATATTGGCAGGGGAATGCCTTGTCAGGCTTCAGTGGGAGGAGAGGTCTTTGGTCCTGTGAAGGCTCAATAGAGGCCCCAGTGTGGAGAATTGAGTGAGGGTCATGGGCATAGGTTGGATGGAGGGGCATTTTCTTGGAGGCAGGGAGTGGGAGGATGGGTTGGGAGTTTTCAGAGAGGGGGGGAAACTGGGAAGGGGTATAACACTTGAAATGTAAATGAAGAATATATTCAATAAAAAAATAAATGAACAAAAAATTAACAAAAATTATATTTTTTTCAAATTCAATTTGAAAATGCCTGTTCTTGTGTAGCTTTTTTACTGTAACAACTCACCACTTGAGTTTTCTTTTTTTTTTTTTTTTTTAATTTAATTTTATTTTATTTTTTTAATTTACATTCCAAATCACTTCCCCTTTCCCGTTTCCTCCCTCCCCGAAAGTCCCATAAGCCCCCTTCCCTCCCTCTTTTCTCCGTTCAACCCCCTCTCATTACTCTGTCCTGGCGTTCCCCTACATCCAGTCTTTCCAGGACCAGGGGTCTCTCCTTCCATCTTTTTAGAAATCTATTGATATGCTGATTGTGTCTAGGGTATTCTGAGATTCTGGGTCAATATCACCTTATCAGTGACTTCATACCATGTGTGATCTTTTGTGATTGGGTTACCTCACTAAGGATGATATTTTCAAGTTCTGACCATTTGCCTAGGAATTTCGTGAATTCATTGTTTTTAATTGCAGAGTAGTATTCCATTGTGTAAATATACCACATCTTCTGAATCCATTCCTCCGTTGAGGGACATCTGGGTTCTTTCCAGCTTCTGGCTATTATAAATAAGGCTGCTATGAATATAGTGGAGCATGTGTCCTTATTGCATGCAGGTAAAGTCTCTGGGTATATGCCCAGGAGTGGTATAGCCGGATCCTCCGGAAGTGTCATGCCCAGTTTTCTGAGGAGCCGCCAGACTGCTTTCCAGAGTGGTTGTACCAGCCTGCAATTCCACCAGCAGTGGAGGAGTGTTCCTCTTTCTCCACATCCTCGCCAACAACTGCTGTCTCCTGAGTTTTCATTTTTTTACTCTCTACCAAGTATGATAAGTACTTCACTTGCCAAAAACTGTTCACATGACTCTCATTAAAACCCTGTATTATTCAATGTGCACACAAATATAATTCTCTCTTGTCACAGCCTTTATTCTCACCTACAACATGGGTTTCTTCAAAGTAAGACCCTGAGAAATTTCCAATTGCACTATGTGATATCCTAGAAAACGATCTGTAAATACTTGGCCCAGCATATGGTACCTCTCACCATACCTCCCTGAATGCTCCCAGTTTCTTCAGATTGCAGAGACACTGAGGAGTTCTATCATTCTCTAGTTTCAGAGTTTGTTTTGAAGACTAAAGACCATCTAGTGCCGGCTGAGGATCAATAGTACTGGTATTCTGCCATGTTAGGTAACCTGCACCTGCACATATGTCCTTTCTGGACCACTATTATCATTTTATTCGCAGAGACAAGGCACCACAGAAGTCACTAAAATTAGAGAAAGTCCAGTCTCTTTCCTCTAGACACCTGTAACTCATATGGGGTGCTTTTTAAATGAATGAGAAGACTCTAAGGGGGACACGAGCAAATGACAAGCCAAGTCTCTCAAGGTCTGCAGCATCACATAGAACATTAGCATGGAAATGATGTTCTTTCTCACTGTCAGAGTCCTTCATTCATTTTGTCTGAAGGAAGCTGGCCCTGAACTAAAAGATGAAAGCACCCACTTAGGTAATCACCTAGCTCCTTTCTGTCATCATAAACAACCTTTGTTCTTGGCATCTTTTGTTCCCTTTGAATGATAAAAAGGAAGATGTCAGAAATAATTCTGATATTAAATAATATACTCATTGTGTTTAAATAAGAATTGATTTGGGCCAGAAAAAAAAAACAGCTCAGTACCTACTGTGCAAGGAAATCTACTTTGTAACTCTATCTCATTGTGGCCAAACAGCTGTTTTCAAGAGATCAATTGAAAAAAATCTTGGCAAGAATGTGAAAAATGTTGAGCCCTTGTTACTTCATACTGGGAAGACAAACTTGTGTAACCACTATGAAATTCAGTGTGAAAGCTTCCCATAAATCTATAAATGAATCCGCCATATGACCCAGCTATACTGATCGATGGCATATAGACTGTACGGATTCCATATTGCCCATTCATTGCTGTGTTAACTGACAATGGCTGGAAAATGAAAATAGCCCAGATGTATATGATCTAATGAGTAGATAATAACACACACACACACACACACACACACACACACACACACACACACACACACATATATATATATATATGCAATGATATTTTATTTGGTGCAAAAAAATAAAATTTTTAATTTTCAGGTATATGAATGGATCTGCAAGAAAAGACCTACTGCGGAGATGAAGAGCCAGAAAGAAAAGCTCATGTGTTCTTTCATATGTACATCTTAGATTTACATCTTGAGATATGCAAAATTAACTGGGAGTACCTTTAGAAATCTGGCAACTACAAAAAGCCCCTGTTAGGGGGACACTGATGGGAAGGAGGACAGTAGAACTAGGTGTTATGAAGAGAGGAAGAGCATACTGTAGGGAAAACATTTTGGTGGGTGGAGATTTGAAAGTGTAGGAAAGAAGGTGGAATAATGCAGAGACATCGAACACTAATGATCTTTGATAAAGCCATATGTACTTTTCCTGTCATTGTTGTATATTCTTTTTTTTTAATTTACATTCCAAATCACTTCCCCTTTCCCGTTTCCTCCCTCCCCGAAAGTCCCATAAGCCCCCCCTCCCTCCCTCTTTTCTCCATTCAACCCCCTCTCGTGTCTCTGTCCTGGCGTTCCCCTACATCCAGTCTTTCCAGGACCAGGGGTCTCTTCTACCATCATTTTAGAAATCTATTGATATGCGGATTGTGTCTAGGGTATTCCGAGATTCTGGGTCAATATCCCCTCATCAGTGACTGCATACCATGTGTGTTCTTTTGTGATTGGGTTACCTCACTAAGGATGATATTTCCAAGATCTGACCATTTGCCTAGGAATTTCGTGAATTCATTGTTTTTAATTGCAGAGTAGTATTCCATTGTGTAGATATACCACAACTCTGAATCCATTCCTCCGTTGAGGGACATCTGGGTTCTTTCCAGCTTCTGGCTATTATAAATAAGGCTGCTATGAACATAGTGGAGCATGTGTCCTTATTGCATGCAGGTAAAGTCTCTGGGTATATGCCCAGGAGTGGTATAGCCGGATCCTCCGGGAGTGTCATGCCCAGTTTTCTGAGGAACCGCCAGACTGCTTTCCAGAGTGGTTGTACCAGCTTGCAACTCCACCAGCAGTGGAGGAGTGTTCCTCTTTCTCCACATCCTTGCCAACAACTACTGTCTCCTGTGTTTTTGATCTTAGCCATCCTGACTGGTGTGAGATGGAATCTCAGGGTTGTTTTGATTTGCATTTCCCTAATGACTAAGGATGATGAACATCTCTTTAGGTGCTTCTCAGCCATTAGATATTCTTCAGGTGAGAACTCTTTGTGTAGCTCTGTACCCCATTTTTTAATAGGGTTATTTGCCTCTCTGGAGTTTAAATTCTTGAGTTCTTTGTATATCTTGGATATTAGCCCTCTGTCGGATGTAAGGTTGGTAAAGATCATTTCCCAGTTAGTTGGTTGCCGCTTTGTCTTTTTGACAGTGTCTTTTGCCTTGCAAAAACTTTGTAATTTAATGAGGTCCCATTTGTCTATTCTTGATCTTAGAGCATAAGCTATTGGAGTTCTGTTCAGGAAATTCTCCCCGGTGCCCATATGTTCAAGGTTCTTCCCTAGTTTCCCTTCTATTAGTTTCAGTGTGTCTGGTTTTATGTGGAGACCTTTGATCCACTTAGAATTGAGCTTAGTGCAAGGAGATAAGGATGGGTCAATTTGCATTCTTCTGCATGTTGACCTCCAGCTGAGCCAGCACCATTTGTTGAAAAGGCTATCTTTTTTCCACTGGATGGTTTTAGCTCCTTTGTCAAAGATCAAGTGACCATAGGAGTGTGGATTCATTTCTGGGTCTTCAATTCTGTTCCATTGATCTACATGTCTGTTACTGTACCAATACCATGCAGTTTTTAACACTATTGCTCTGTAGTACAGCTTGAGGTCCGGGATACTGATTCCCCCAGAGGTACTTTTACTCTTGAGAATAGTTTTAGCTATTCTGGGTTTTCTGTTATTCCAGATGAATTTTTGAATTGCTCTTTCTAACTCTATGAAGAATTGAGTTGGGATTTTGATGGGGATTGCATTGAATCTGTGTATTACTTTTGGTAAGATGCTCATTTTTACTATATTAATCCTGCCAATCCATGAGCATGGCAGATTTTTCCATCTTCTGAGGTTTTCTTCAATTTCTTTCTTCAGAGACTTGAAGTTCTTGTCATACAGATCTTTCACTTGTTTGGTTAGAGTCACGCCAAGATACTTAATATGGTTTGTGGCTATCGTGAAGGGTATTATTTCTCTTACTTCTTTCTCAACCTGCTTATCCTTTGAGTATAGGAAGGCTTCTGACAAGCTTGAGTTGATTTTATATCCGGCCACTTTGCTGAAGTCGTTTATCAGCTGTAGGAGTTCTCTGGTGGAGTTCTTTGGGTCGCTTAAATATACTATCATATCGTCTGCAAATAGTGATAGTTTGACTTCTTCCTTTCCAATTTGTATCCCTTTGACCTCTTTTTCTTGTCTAATTGCTCTAGCTAGAACTTCAAGTACTATATTGAAAAGATATGGAGAGAGAGGGCAGCCTTGTCTAGTCCCTGATTTTAGTGGGATTGCTTCAAGTTTCTCTCCATTTAGATTGATGCTGGCTACCGGTTTGCTGTAAATTGCTTTTACTATGTTTAGATATGGGCCTTGAATTCCTGATGTTTCCAAGACCTTTAGCATGAAAGGATGCTAAATTTTGTCAAATGCTTTCTCAGCATCTAATGAGATGACCATGTGGTTTTTTTCTTTGAGATTGTTTATGTAGTGGATTACATTGATGGATTTCCTTATATTGAACCATCCCTGCATCCCTGGGATGAAGCCTACTTGATCGTGGTGAATGATCGTTTTGATGTGTTCTTGGATTCGGTTGGCAAGAATTTTATTGAGTATTTTTGCATCGATATTCATAAGAGAGATTGGCCTGAGATTCTCTTTCTTTGTCGGATCTTTGTGTGCTTTTGGTATTAGTGTAATTGTGGCTTCATAGAGCGAGTTGGGTAGTGTTCCTTCTGTTTCTATTTTGTGGAACAGTTTGAAGAGTATTGGTGTTAGGTCTTCTTTGAAGTTCTGATAGAATTCTGCACTAAAACCATCTGGACCTGTGCTTTTTTTGGTTGGAAGACTTCCAATGACAACTTCTATTTCTTCAGGGGTTATAGGACAGTTTAGATGGTCTATTTGATCCTGATTTAATTTTGGTACTTGGTATCTGTCAAGGAAATTGTCCATTTCCTCAAGATTTTCTAGTTGTGTTGAATACAGGTTTTTGTAGTAGGATCTGATGATTTTTTGAATTTCCTCAGTTTCTGTTGTTATCTCTCCCTTTTCGTTTCTGATTTTATTAATTTGGATACTATCTCTGTGCTCTCTGGTTAGTCTGGCTAAGGGCTTATCTATCTTGTTGATTTTCTCAAAGAACCAACTCCTCTATTTGTTGATTCTTTGTATGGTTTTATTTGTTTCTACTTGATTTCAGCCCTGGGTTTGATGATTTCCTGCCTTCTACTCCTCTTTGGTGTATTTGCTTCTTTTTGTTCCGGGACTTTCAGGTGTGCCATTAAGCTGTTAGTGTATGCTGTCTCCCGTTTCTTTTTGGCGGCACTCAGGGCTATGAATTTTCCTCTTAGCACTGCTTTCATTGTGTCCCATAAATTAGGGTATGTTGTGCCTTCATTTTCATTAACTTTCAAAAAGTCTTTGATTTCTTTCTTTATTTCCACCTTGACCAAGTTATCATTGAGTAGAGCATTGTTCAGCCTCCATGTGTACATGGGTTTTCTTTTGTTTTTGTTGCCATTGAAGACCACCCTTATTCCATAGTGATCTGATAGGAGGCATGGGATTAGTTCTATCTTCTTGTATCTGTTGAGGTCTGATTTGTGACCAATTATATGGTCAATTTTGGAGAAGGTACCATGGGGAGCTGAGAAGAAGGTGTATTCTTTAGCTCTAGGATGAAATGTTCTATATATATCAGTTAGTTCCATTTGGTCCAAGGCTTCAATTAGATTCACTGTGTCCCTGTTTAGTTTCTGCTTTCCTGAACGATCCATTTCAGAGAGCGGGGTGTTGAAGTCACCCACTATTATTGTGTGCGGTGCGATGTGTGCTTTGAGTTTTAGTAAAGTTTCTTTTACGAATGAGGGTGCCCTTGCATTTGGAGCATAGATATTCAGAATTGAGAGCTCTTGATGGTGGATTTTTCCCTTGATCAGTATGTAGTGTCCTTCTGTGTCTTTTTTGATGACTTTAGGTTGAAAATCAATTTTATCCGATATTAGGATGGCTACTCCACCTCGTTTCTTGGGGCCATTTGCTTGTAAAATTGTTTTCCAGCCTTTTACTCTGAGGTAGTGTTTGTCTTTGACACTGAGGTGCGTTTCCTGCATGCAGCAAAATGCTGGGTCCTGTTTACATATCCAGTTTGCTAGTCTATGTCTTTTAATTGGGGAATTGAGACCATTGATATTAAGAGAGATTAAGGCATAGTGATTATTGCCATCTGCCATTCTTGACGCTATCTTTATGTTTGAGTGGTTATCTACTTTTGGGTTTGATTCAAGAAGGTTATTATCTCATTTTTTCCAGGGTGTTGTTTCTCTCCCTGTATTGGAGGTTTCCACCTATTATCCATTGCAGAGCTGGATTTGTGGAAAGATACTGTGAAAATTTGGTTTTATCATGGAATATCTTGGTCTCTCCATCTATGGTGATTGAGAGTTTTGCTGGGTATAGTAGTCTAGGCTGGCATTTGTGCTCTCTTAGTGTCTGCATGAGATCTGCCCAGGATCTTCTGGCTTTCATAGTCTCTGGTGAGAAGTCTGATGTGATTCGGATAGGTCTTCCTTTGTATGTTACTTGGCCCTCTTCTCTTACTGCTTTTAGTATTCTTTCTTTGTTTAGAACAGTCGGTGTTTTGATTATTATGTGATGGGAGGTATTTCTGTTCTGGTCCAGTCTGTTAGGAGTTCTGTAGGCTTCTTGTACGTTCATCGGCATCTCTCTCTTTAGGGAAGTTTTCCTGCATAATTTTGTTGAAGATGTTTACTGGCCCTTTAAGTTGCAAATCTTCACTCTCATCTATACCTATAATCCTTAGGTTTGGTCTTCTCATTGTGTCCTGGATTTCCTGGATGTTTAGGGTTACACGTTTTTTGCATTTTGCATTTTCTTTGACTGTTGAGTCGATGCTTTCTATGGAGTCTTCAGCACCTGAGATTCTTTCTTCCATCTCTTGTATTCTATTGTTGATGTTTGCATCTATGACTCCTGATTTCTTCCCAAGGTTTTCTATCTCCAAAGTTGTCTCCCTTTGTGATTTCTTAGTTGTTTCTACTTCCTTTTTTAGTTTCTGGATGGATTTGCTGAGATCCTTCACTTGTTTGTTTGTATTTTCCTGTATTTCTTTAAGGTATTTTTGCATTGCCTCTTTCAGGATTTCTTCCTGATGACCCACGTTCTCCTGCATTTCTCTGAGTGATTTTTGTGTTTCCTCCTCATGGGAATCCATCTGTTGATCTATTGTCTACTGCATTTCTTTAAGCAGTTCTCGTGTTTCCTTTGTAAGGGCATCTAACCGTTGATTCATTTCTTTAAGCAATTTTTGTGTTGCCTCCTTATGGGCATCCGTCTGTTGACCCATATTCTTCTGCATTTCTTTATGCCAATTTTGTGATTCCTTTGTGAGTGCATCTACCCGTTGATTCATCTCGTTAAGCGATTTTTGTGTTGTCTTTTTGTGCGCCTCCATCTTTTGATCCATGTTCTCCCGCATTTCTCTAAGAGATTTTTGTGTTTCCTTTGTAAGGGCTTCTAACCGTTGATTCATGGTCTCCTGTAACTCTTTATGAGATTTATTTGTGTCCTTCTTGTGATCCTCTAATAGCATCATGAGAAGTGATTTTAAATCCAGATCTTGTCTTTCGGGTGTGGTGGGGTATCCAGGACTTGCTGCTGTTGGAGAGTTGGGTTCGGATGGTCCCACATTACTTTGATTTCTGTTAGTAACATTCCTACGTTTGCCTTTTGCCATCTGGATACCTCTGATGTTAGTTGGTCCTGCTGCCACTGGCTGTTGGTTGGACCTCCTGTGAGCCTGCAAAGCTATTTCTGCCCCCCCTGGATTGCCAGGATTCCCCTGGCACCGATTTCTGGGGCCTGCCTGCTCCTGAGTGACTTTGGAGCCCTAATGTGCCTTGCCCCAAGTGATCTTATATTGGGGAGGCCTTGCACATCCAAAGGCTCAGCCTAGTGGATGCCTGGAGCAAAGGTCGCCAAAGGGAGGCTGGTAGGCTCCTGCCCTGTGCAGGGGTGAGTGATCTCTCCTAGGGGGGGAGGGGGCGTCCCTCTGCCAGGCAGAAGTCCCACAGCAGAGCTGGCGCGCTGGTCACTGCAGATCAGCCCCGCACTTGGGAGCCGCACACACACAAGCCGCCCGAGACCCAAGCGACACCATGCCTGTCTGTCTCAGAACCTGGCTGTCCCAACCTCCCAGTCACTGGAGCAAAGATGGCGGAGTGCAATCCGCACACTCTCCATGGCGCCGCTCACCTGCAGACGCGATGGCCCGCCGACCCAGCATCCAGACGACCACAGCACCGACCCGTCCTCGGGCACAGACGGAAGCCCCAACAGGCCGCGTCCCAAGTGATGCCACACTGGGGACAGGGAGCTTGGGGTACCTGTCTCTTCAGCGCAGTCCGCGGGAACAGAGGCCGCGGAAGGAAAGCCGGCAGGCTCCCGCCCAGTGCGGGGGTCCCCCCGCCAGGCAGAAGTCCCACAGCAGAGCTGGCGCGCTGGTTACTGCAGATCAGCCCCGCACTTGGGAGCCGCACACACACAAGCCGCCCGAGACCCAAGCGATACCATTCCTGTCTGTCTCAGAACCCGGCCGTCCCAACTTCCCAGTCACCGGAGCCTTGTTGTATATTCTAATGATTCACAGGCATTAGTACATACAATTGGGCAGATTTGTCTGCAGATCAACAATGGTGTACTCTCTTCTAGTAATGCTAATGTAGAAAAATTGGTGATTTCATAATTCCTAATAATGATTCTATAGGATTCCAAAATTTATATGTTTATATAAAGCTTTGATAAAGCTTCCACATGTACATAGAAAATGAGATTTTAGTTATGATTATCAAACTAAAATTTGATTGCCTGGTTCAGGATCCCACCCTTTGAGTTGTCAATCAAAGATGTCTCATAAATGCCAACAATATAATAGATTACCCTCATTATTCTTAGTTTCCCACACAAATTAGATTGTAAATCCCTATAGCTAAAGACACCACACACTTGAATCATGGGAATTGAGTAATCAAACTAGCAATAATAAGGATGTGGGAGGTCATCATGAAGCTGAGGACATTGACAATTAAAAAGCACTGACATAGTGAGTCAGCATTCTTCCACAAGTGACCCTTCACATTTTGTCCAGGTGCTGTCAGGAGTCATATAACATAGGCTAAAGGCATACAGGTTAATTTTGGAGAGAGCCCACTCTTTTCTTAAGGCTTGCTCTGGGTGATCTCTGAGAGATGAAGCCCTAAGAGATTTCATGCCAGGATTCCTTCTTGCTATTGGTATGCTTTTCCTGTCGTTGTACATTCTAATGATTCACAGGCATTAGTCCGTACAATTGGGCAGATTTTCTGCAGCTCAACAATGGTGTACTCTCTTCTTGTAATGCTAATATAGAAAAATTGGTGACTTCGTAATTCCTAATAATGATTCTATAGGATTCCAAAATTTATATAAGCAATTTTGAGCCCTATAGAGCATGAAAATGCAAAAAGATTTCTCTAAATATTCATGTGTCACAGGATGATTGGCAATTTATTTTAGGTAAAAGGACAGAAGATAAAATATGGACTAGATTTACCTATACAAAATTTCAAAACTAATACAACAAAAAACGGATGATTTGCCTAGAGAAAACCACATATTTTTATTAATTATTTTTATACACTCCATATTTTATTCAACATTTCACCAACCCCTGTCCACCTTCCAAATGTTCCACATCCCATACATCCTCCCCTCCCCCAGTCTCCATGTAGATGTCCCTACCCCCACCCCACCTGACCTCTAAACTCCCTGGGGCCTCTAGTCTCTTGAGGGTTAGGTGCATTATCTATGAATGAACCCAGACCCAGAAGTCCTCTGCTGTATATGTGTTGGGAGTCTCATATCAGCTGATATATTTTGCCTATTTGGTGGTCCAGTATTTGAGAGATCCCGGGGGTCCAGATTGATTGAGACTTCTAGACCTCCTACATGGTCACACTTAGCTTCATTCAGCCTTCCCTAATGCAACAGCAGGGGTCAGCTGCTTCTTTCTATTGGTTGGGTGCAAATATCTGCATCTGACTCTTACAGACCCTTGATCTTTGACAAAGAAGTCAAAAATATGCAATGGAAAAAAGAAAACACCTTCAATAAATGGCGGTCTAACTGGCTGGCTGTATGTAGAAAAATAAAAATAGACTTGCACAAAGTTCAAGTCCAAGTGGCTCAAGAACTGAAAACCGCACATTTTTATGACATAAAAATTATTGTTATAATCTTTTATTGTAGATCTAGAAGACATATATTGAATATTTAGTTAATTACTCATTTTAATAGAAAAACATGTAAATATTTCTGCTACAATGCCTTATTTGATTTATTGACTTAAATTAATGACTTGAACTTTCTATGAATTTCTGGGGAAAAAGATGCCTGGAATACCATGTGATACTTTACACTGAGAAAATATAAGTATCTACAACAACAATGGAGAGGCTTCTTTCATTGAGCAATAAAAAGGAAAAAGGCTTTTCTTTCTTATACCAAAAGAGAGATGAGGTGTTTTTCTTTCAGAACTATAGAGGACAAGATTTTTTTCTTTTCCTTACTTCAGCTCATTTTCTTATTTCAGCACTAAAATGATAGAAATCTTTACTTTCTCTAAGCAATAAAGGTCAGAGCTTATTTTTTATGGAGATTAAGTGAGTTTTCTCTGCTTTGGTGAATGTTTAATAGAACTTAAACATGGGAGCTTTTGCTCCATCCACCAAATGTATATAGGCATATGTAAGTATAGGTGTGTGTTTGTAAGTATGCAAAATACTTATGGGGTTATTGGCACAGGTGGTCAGTTCTGATCAGAATGTGTGTGTGTATGTGTGTGTGTGTGTGTGTATGTGTGTGTGTGTGCTTGCTTGCATGCATGTATGTGTGTGTGTTTGTGTGTGTGTGTATGTGTATGTGTGTGCATATTGCTTGTATAAAAAATTTGTTTCTGTGAGCTTGAATTTCTTTTCCTGGCTGACAAGAAATTAAGGAACTCTGAGCCTTATGCCAGATCATTAAGGGGCCTGCAAGAAAAGTACAAATTGCCAGAGTAATCATTTCTTTACTTAATTCCTCATTGTTACTCACTAGAAGAGAAAGGTTTCTAGTCCCAGATAATAAAGAGTTAAGAAAAGTAAACATTACAAAAAGTAAGCAATGTTTTACATCTTTCAAAACTTAGATTTTCCTACTAAAATCACTTATGATTCCACTCATCATTTCTTTCCAAAGAGAACTGGTACTGGCAGAGGTGCCACCAGGTAGCCTACATACATGTCCATAAGTAGAACATAATTTGACTCAGTAGACCTTGAAAACAAGTTAAGTGGAATATGAGTGGAAGTCTGGAAAGAGTTGGAAGAAAAATGGAGGGTGATAGGATTAAAATATACTGTATGCATGAATGAAATTACCAAACAATGGATTTTAAAGATGAAAAAAACAAAATTAAAAAAGAAGCAAAATACCAGAAACAGTGAAATGTCTCAGAGAGTAAAATCATTTTCAGCATAACCCTGAAGAGCTGAGTTTGATCTCTGAAACCTATGTAAAAAGCCAGAAGCAGAAATGCAATACATACCCCTACAGGGAAATAAGATGCAGAGATGGCATGGTGGTACTGAAGATTGTATGCCATACAGTCTGAAGGATGCTGCATGGGAAAAATAGTAAATGAGGTGACCTCACCATGCAGAAATCAACAAGTGATTCAGAAAGTATTCTTCTGGCCTCTCTACACACACTGACACACAACCAACAATATTCTCTCACACACATAAATTAAATAAACATAAAAATAGCATAAAATACTTAGACAAAGCCTTAGTTACAACAGAGATAGAAATTTACAATAAAAACATTGCACGAATTGACCCATTCTTATTTCCTTGTAAAAAGTTCAAGTCTGAATGGATCAAGAACCTCCCCATAAAACCAGATATGCTGAATCTAATAGAAGAGAAAGTGAGGAAGAGCTTCCAACACATTGTCACAGGGGAAAATTTTCTGAGCAGAACACCAGTGGTTTATCCTTTAAGATCAATAATAAACAAATGTGATCTCATAAAATTGAAAAGCTGCTGTAAGGCAAAGGTCACAGTCAAAAGGACAAAATGGCAACCCACAAATTGGGAAAAGATTTTTACCAATCCTACATCAGATAGAGGGCTAATATCTAAAATATACAAAGAACTCAAGAAGTTAGACTCCAAAGAACCAAATAATTCTATTAAAATGGGATACAGTGCTAAACAGAAAATTCTCAACTGGGGAATCTGGAATGGCTCTGAAACATTTAAAAAAATACTCAACATCCTTAATCCTCAGGGAAATGCCAATCTATATGACCATACAATTCTACCTTATTCCAATCAGAATGGCTAAGATCAAAAACTCAGGTAACAGCAGATGGTGGCAAGGATGTGGAGAAAGAAGAACACTCCTCCACTGCTAGTGGGATGGCAAGCTGGTAAAACCACTTTGGAAATCAATCTTGCAGTTCCTGAGAACATTGGAAATAGTTTTACCTGGAAAGGAAGCTATACTACTACTGAGCATATACTCAGAATATGCTCCAAAATATAACAAGGACACGTACTCCATTATGCTTATAGCAGCCTTATTTATAACAGCCAGAAGTTGGAAATCACCCAGATGTCCCTAAATAGAAGAATGGATACAGAAAATGTGATCCATTTACACAATGGAGTACTACTCAGCTACAAAACAATAACTTCATGAAATTCACAGGCAAATGGATGGATCTAGAAAATATCATCCTGAGTGAGGTAACACAGACACAAAAGAACACACATGGTATGGACTCACTGATAAGTGGATCTTAGCCCAAAAGTTTACAATGACCACGATACAAACCACAGACCATGTGGAGCTTAGGAAGAAGGAAGACCAGGTTGTGGATGCTTCAGTCCTGCATTGGGCAGTGAAGAGGATGATCATGGGAAGTAGAGGGACAGGGGGACCTGGGAGGGAGAGAGGAGGGTGGGAAATAAAAGGGGCAGTATCAGGTATTGGAGAGGATGGGAGAGAGGTGCAGAGTTTCAGGAAATTGAATAAAAATATGTAGCAGTAGTGGATGAGAAACTGGGGATAGCCAGTGGAGTGTCCCAGAAGCCAGGCAAGCAAGAGGCCCCCAGGACTCAACAGGAATAACTTTAGCCTAAATAGACAGTGAAGGGAAGATAGAATCTGTAGAGGCCACCTCCAGTAGATAGGCATGACTCCTGGTCATGGGATGGGGCCACCCACACATTGCAAAGTTTTTAACCCAGAAATGTTCTTGTCCAAAGGAAAGACAGGAAGGAAGGGCCATTCAGGAACTGCCCCACCTAGAGATTCATCCTATCTGCAGACACCAACCCTGACACTGTTGCTGTTGCCAAGAGATGCTTGCTGACAAGAACCTGGTGTGACTCTTCCTTGGGAGGTTTGGCCAGCAACTGACCAATGCAGATGTGGATGCCTGAAGCCAACCATCAAACTGAGCTCTGGGACCCTGGTGGGGGAGGTATCGGAAGGACTGGAGGAGCAGAGGAGGAGTGCAACCCTATAGGAAGAACAATGTAGGCTGGCCAGACCACCTTGTGCCCCAGGGAGTAGACCACCAACCAAGGAGTATACAGAGAAGGATTAATGGCTCCAGATACATTTTTAGCAGAGGATGTCCTTGACTGACATCAATGGGAGAGGAGGCCGTGGTCCTATGGAGGCTTGATGACCCAGCATAGGGAGATGCTGGAGCAGTGGAACAGAGGAACTTGGGGTGGGGGAGAACCCACATAGAGGAAAAGGGGATGGGGGAGACAGTGGATGTGGGATGGGGGTTTGTGAAGGGGTAACCAATCGGAAAGTGGGATATCATTTGAGATGTAAATGAATGGAAAGATTAAGAATAAGAATGAGAATGAGAATAAGAATAACATTGCACTAAGAAATAACATCCAGAACACACTGGCAAAAAGGCCCCTATGACCTTCTATTTATAGAATCACTGTCATGTAAATGACTATAACTAGAGTGATCTTAAGATTCAATGCAAACCCAATCAGAGTCCTAGAGACCATCACAAAATTGACAGAAGAATGGAAATATTGAAATTCATATGGAATATAAAAGACCCCAAATAGCCTCCTCTACCTCTACCTCCTTTCCTGCCAGTCCTGTTTGTTCCGACAGTAGACCTGTGCTAGGTCTGCCATGGGGGGTGAAGGGGAAGACCCCATTTCCCAGTGTGTCTAGAGATTCAGCAGCAGCGGGGCATTCGAGATCCAGCAGGAGTAGGGCATTCGATATCCAACAGCAGAGGGCATTCAGGATCCAGCAGCCACAGGGCATTTGGCCTGTGCCAGGTCTGCATGGGGGAAGCCTGCATTTCCTGAGATCCAGCAATAGCAGGGCATTTGAGAACCACCAGTTTGCAGGACATTCAAACCTTGCCAAGTCTGCCACAGGGAAGACCCCATTCCTTGATACTTCCTGGAAAACCAGCTGTATGCAGGACATTTGAGAGAAAGGGAATCCCAAGAGTACATATACACAGGTCTGAAGGACAGAGAAGTCACAGTCAGGGACAGCAACACCAGCTAACTCTGGAGATAACTAGATGGACAAAGGCAAATGCAAGATCATTACCAACAGAAACCAAGGCAATATGGCACCATCAGAACCCAGTTCTCCCACAACAGCAAATCCAGGATACTCTATCACATCAGAAAAGCAAGAGCTGGATTTAAAATCACATTTCGTGATGCTGTTAGAGGAATTCAAGAAGGATGTAAATAACTCCCTTAAAGAAATAAATGAGAACATGGGTCAACAGGTAGAAGCCCTTAAAGAAGAATCACAAAAATCCATTAAAGAAATGCAGGAGAATATGGGTCAACAGGTAGAAGCCCTTAAAGAGGAGAAACAAAAATCCCTAAAAGAAATATGGGAAAACATGGGTCAACAGGTAGAAACCCTTAAAGAGGCAACACAAAAATCACATGGGGAACTATGGGAGAACATGGGTCAACATGCAGAAGCCCTTGAAGAGGAATCACAAAAATCTCTAAAAGAAACACAGGAGAACATGGGTCAACTGGTGGAAGCCCTTAAAGAAGAGACACAAAAGTCACTTAAAGAATCTCAGGAAAACACAAACAAACAAGTGAAGGAACTGAACAAAACTATCCAAGATCTAAAAATGGAAGTAGAAACTATAAAGAAATTGCAAAGTGAGACGTCTCTGGAGATAGAAAACCTTGGAAAGAATTCAGGAGTAATGGATGCAAGCATCAACAATAGAATACAAGAGATACAAGAAAGAATCTCAGATGCTGAAGATTCCATAGAAAACATTGACTCAACAGTCAAAGAAAATACAAAATGCAAAAAGCTGGTAACTCAAAACATCCTGGAAATCCAGGACACAATGAAAAAAACTAAACCTAAGGATTATAGGTATACAATAGAACAAAGATTTACATCTTAAAGGGCCAGTAAACATCTTCAACAAAATTATGGAAGAAAATTTCCCTAACCTAAAGAAAGAGATGACCATGAACATACTAGAAGCCTATAGAACTCCAAACAGACTGGACCAGAGCAGAAATTCCTCCCATCACATAATAATCAAAACACCAAATTCACTAAACAAAAAAGAATATTAAAAGCAGTAAGGGAAAAAGTCAAATAACGTATAAAGGCAGACCTATCAGAATTATACCAGACATCTCACCAGAAACTGTGAAAGCTAGAAGATCCTGGGCAGATGTCATACAGACCCTAAGAGAACATAAATGTTAGCCCAGACGGCTATACCAAGCAAAACTTTCAATTACCATAGATGGAGAAAACAAGACGTTCCATGACAAAAGCAAATTTACACAATATCTTTCCACAAATCCAGCTCTACAAAGGATAATGGGTGAAAAATACCAACACAAGGTGGGAAACCACACTGTAGAAAAAGCAATAAGGTGATCTTTCAACAAACCCAATAGAAGATAACTATACCAACAGAACTTCACCTTTAACAAAGAACATAACAGTAAGCAACAATCACTTTTACTTAATATCACTTAACATCAATGGTCTCAATTCCACAATAAAAAGACATAGACTAATGGACTGGATACGTTGAACAGGACCTAACATTTTGCTGCATACAAGAAACCCACCTCAGTGACAAAGAAAGTAACTACTTCAGAGGCAAAGTCTAGAAAACAATTTTCCAATCAAATGGTACCAAGAAACATGCTGGAGTGGCCATTCTTATATTAGATAAAATCAACCTTCAACCAAAATTTGTCAAAAAAGATAAGGAAGGACAACTTCATAATGGTCAAAGGAAAAATATACCAAGATTAACTCTCAATTCTGAATATCTATGCTCCCAACGCAAGGGCACCAACATTCATAAAAGAAACTTTACTAAAGCTCAAAGCACACATTGCACCCCACACAATAAAAGTGGGAGACTTCAACACCCCACTCTCAACAATGGGCAAATCATGGAAACAGAAACTAAACAGAGACACAGTGAAACTAGCTGAAGTTATGGACCAAATGGACCTAACAGATATTTATAGAACATTCCACCCTAAAGCAAAAGAGTATACATTCTTCTTTGCACCTCATGGCACCTTCTCCAAAATTGACCATATAATTGGTCATAAAACAGGCCTCAACAGATACAGAAATATTGAAATTAATCCATGCACCTTATCAGATTACCACGGACTAAGGCTAACGAGTCTTAAGTGCAAACAAAAACATACATGTGGACTTTGAACAATGCTCTTCCCAATGATAGCTTGGTCAAAGAAGAAATAAAGAAAGAAATTAAAGACTTTTTAGAATTCAATAAAAATGAAGAAACATCATACCAAAACTTATGGGACACAATGAAAGCAGTTCTAAAAGGAAAAATTTCTGAGTGCCTCCAAAAAGAAAATGGAGAGAGCCTACACTAACACTTTAACAGAGCACTTGAAAGCTCTAGAACAAAAAGGAGCAGTTTACATCCAAGAGGAGTAGGCGGCAGGAAATAATCAAACTCAGGGCCGAAATCAACCAAATAGAAACAAAAAGAACTATACAAAGAATCAACAAAACCAGGAGCTGGTTCTTTGAAAAAATCAACAAGATAGATAAATCCTTAGCCAGACTAATCAGAGGGCAAAGAAGCACCACCCAAATTAATAAAATCATTAATGAAAAAGGAGACACACCAACAGAAACAGTAGAAATTCAGAAAATCATCAGATCCTACTACAAGAACTTATACTCAACAAAGTTTGAAAATCAGGATGAAATGGACAACTTTCTTGATACATACCAGATGGCAACATTAAAACAGGATCAGATAAATCATCTAAATAGTCCAATAAGTCCTGAGGAAATGGAAGCAGTTGTTAATAGTCTCGCATCATAAAAGAGCCCAGGGCCAGATGGGTTTAGCAGGCAATTCTATCAGATCTGCAAAGAAGAGCTAATACCGATACTCTTCAAACTATTCCATGAAATAGAAACTGAAGGAACACTACCCAACTCATTCTATGAAGCCACAATAACGCTTATACCTAAAACAAAGACCAAACAAGGAAGGAGAACTTCAGACCGTCTCCCTCAAGAACATCGATGCAAAAATACTCAACAAAATTCTGGCCAACCGAATTCAAGAATGCATCAAAACTATAATTGACCACGATCAGGTAGGCTTCATCCCAGGGATGCAGAGATGGTTCAATATATGGAAATCCATCAACATAATCCACTATATAAACAAACTCAAGTAAAAAAATCACATAGTCATTTCATTAGATGTGGAAAAAGCTTTTCACAAAATCCAGCATCCCTTTCTGATAAAAGTCTTGGAGACAGTGGAAATCCAAGGCCCATACCTAAACATAGTGAAAGCAATATAATGCAAACCAGTAGCTAACATCAAACTAAATGGAGAGAAACTCGAAGCAATTCCGCTAAAATTGGGGACCAGACAAGGCTGCCCACTATCTCCCTATCTATTCAATATAGTACCTGAAGTTCTAACCAGAGCTATCAGACAACAAAAAAGGTCAAAGGTATACAAATTGGAAAAGAAGAAGTCAAAATATCACTGTTTGCAGATGATGCAATCATATACTTAAGCGAACCCAAAACTTCCACCAGATAACTCCTAAAGCTGATGAACAACTTCAGCAAAGTGCCTGGATATAAAATTAACTCAAGCAAATCAGTAGCCTTCCTCTACTCACAGGATAAACAAGCTGATAAAGAAATTAGGAAAATGACACCCTTCACAATAGTCCCAAATATTTCATACCATGGTATGAGCCTAACAAAGCAAGTGAAAGATCTCTATGACAAAAACTTCAAGCCTCGGAAGAAAGAAATCAAAGAAGATCCCAGAAGATGGAAAGATCTCCCATGTTCATGGATTGGCAGGATCAATATAGTAAAAATGGCCATCTTGCTGAAAGCAATCTACAGATTCAATGCAATTCCCATCAAAATCCCAAATAAAGTCTTCATAGATCTAGAAAGAGCTATTTTCAAATTCATCTGGAGTAACAAGAATCTCAGGATAGCAAAAACTATTCTCCACAGCAAAAGATCTCCTGGGGGAATCACTATCCCTGACCTCAAGCTCTACTACAGAGCAATAGTGATAAAAACTGTTTGATATTGGTATGGTGACAAGCAAGAAGATCAAAGGAATAAAATTGAAGATCCAGATATGAACCCATACACATATGGTCACTTGATATTTGACATAGGAGCTAAAAACATCCAGTGGAAAAAAGACAGCATTTTTAACAAATGGTGCTGGATCAACTGGCGGTCAGCATGCAGAAAAATGCAAATCAACCCATTCTTATCTCCTTGTACAAAGCTTAACTTCAAGTGGATCAAGGACCTACACATAAAACCAGACACACTAAAGCTTATAGAGGAGAAAGTGGGGAAGAATCTTGAACACATAGGCACAGGCGGAAAGTTCCTGAACAGAACACCAGTGGCTTATGCCCTAAGAACAAGAATCGACAAATGGGACCTCATGAAGCTGCAAAGCTTCTGTAAGGCAAAGGACACGGTCAGTAGGACAAAAAGACAACCAACAAATTGGGGAAAGATCTTTACCAATCCTACATCTGATAGAGGACTAATATCCAAGGTATACAAAGAACTCAAGAAGTTAGGCTCAAGAGAGTCAAATAACCCTATTAAAAAATGGGGTACAGCGATAAACAGGGAATTCTCAAATGAGGAAACTCGAATGACTCTAAAGCACCTAAAGAAATGTTCAGCATCCTTAGTTATCAGGGAAATGCAAATCAAAACAACACTGAGATTCCACCTCACACTGGGCAGAATGGCTAAGATGAAAAACTCAGGGGACAGCAGATGCTGGAGAGGATGTGGGGAAAGAGGAACACTTCTCTTTTGTTGGTGGGATTGCAAGCTAGTAAAACAACTCTGGAAATTAGTTTGGTGGTTCCTCAGAAAATTAGACATAGTACTACCTGAGGATCCAGCTACACCACTTCTGGGCATATACCCAGAAGATGCTCTTACGTGTAATAAGGACACATGTTCCACTATGTTCATAACTGCCTTATTCATAATAGCCAGAAGCTGGAAAGAACCCAGATGTCCTTCAACTGAGGAATGGATACAGAAACTGTGGTATATATACAGAGTGGAGTACTATTCAGCTATTAAAAACAATGAATTTATGAAATTCTTAGGCAAATGGATGGAACTAGAAAGTGTCATCCTGAGCAAGGTAACCCAATCACAAAAGAACGCACATGGTTTGCACTCACTGATAAGTGGATGTTAGCGCAAAAGCTCAAAATAAACAACTTACAATTCACAGACCACAGGAAGCTCAAGAAGGTGGAGGACTGAAGTGGGGGTCCTTGGATTCCTCTGAGAAAGGGACCAATACACTTACAGGAGCAATAATGGAGTCAAAGTGTGGAGCAGGGACTGAAGTAAATGCCACCCAGAGACTGCCCTACCTGGGGATTCACCCTATAAACAGTCACCAAACCCCAACCTATTGTGGACGACAAGAAGCACATATCAAAAGGAGCATGCCATGGTTGTCTTCGGATGGGCCCTGCCAGAGTCTTATACATACAGAGGCAGATGCTAGTAGTCAACCATTGGTCTGGGAGTGGGTTCCCCAATGGAGGAGTTGGAGGGCTGTCCAGAGGAGCTGAATGGGTTTACAGCCCCATGACAAGAACAACGATGTTCACCACCCAGATGCCCCTGGACGCCCATGGACTAAACTAGCAAACAAGTGGTACACATGGTTCCAGCCAAAAATGTGGCAGAGGAATGCCTTGTTGGGCATCAGTGGGAGGAGTGGTCCTTGGTCAGGAGAAGGCTAAATAGATGCCCCAACAAGGGGAAATTGAGGGGGTAGTGGTGGGAGTGCGTCAGGTAGAGGAGCATATACCTGAAGGCAGGGAGTGGGAGGAGGGGTTAGGGGGTTTGGGGGAGGGGGAAAACTGGGAAAGGTTTTACCACTTGAAATGTAAATGAAGATTATAATATATATATATATATATATATATATGACCCCAAATAACCAATGAAATCCTAAACATTAAAAGAAAAATCCTGGCTGGATCACAACCTGTCTGGGTCTCAAATTATACTAGAGATGCATAGTAACAACAACTAAAACAAAGACAAACAAAAAAAACATTGCGGAATAGTATTGGCACAGATACAGTCACACACCAGTCAAATAGAATAGAAGATTTAGAAGTAAACTCACACAATTGCTGCCACACAATTTCCTAAATATGTCTCAAAAATTTATGTTGTCATAAAGATAATTACTTCAACAGTGTAAGGAAACTGGATATTCCTATGTAGAAAAATAAAAATAAAAATAAAATAAAATAAAGTAAAATAAAACTACTCAGGTTTAATCCAAATACTCAGGAAGCAAAGGCAGGTGTGTTCTGTGATATCCAGGCAAGCTTGGTCTAGGTAGTATATTCTAACATGGTCAAGGCTACGCAGAGAGAACACATCTCAAAACTAAATAACCTAGTTAGTAGTTTTTACTCAGCATAAAATCTATTCAAAGCGGATTAAATGCCTTGAAGTAAGACCTGAAATTTTGTGATGCCTATAGAAAAGCAAACAACACATTTTATAATATAAAATAGGCAGAATTTTTCTCAGTAGAGCTCAAGTGAAACAAGAAATAATTTCAAAGACTGAAAAACAGAAATCAATGAAGCTGAAATAGTTTTTGATATGAAACAATCACTGGAGTAAAGATAGAATTTTAAGAATGGAAGAAAATGTCAATTTTAGATTATACAGATCTACATCTAGAAAACATAGAAATGCAGAAAATATACTCAAATATGCAATATGTATTTGAAGTCAGGTTCAGCATCTTAAACCACTAAGGAAATGCAAATGAAAATTGCTTTGAGATTCCCTCTCAGTCTAGTCAGAATGACCAAGAACAAGAAAATAATTGACCACAATTATTAATGAGAGATTAGATAAAAAGAAATTTTATACATTGATGAAGAGAATATGAATACTGTAAAAGGTATGGTGTAGTGTTAACAAAAAGAGCAAACATATGACTCAACCATGCCACTTATGAGTATATGAATGAAATACTCTAAGTCAATATAACAAACAAATATTTGTGAAACCATATAAAAAATAATGTAGTTATGGAACAAGCCTGAGTATCTATCAGAAGGTTCTTGAATAATTAAAATGTAATATACATCCATAATGATATTTTATTCAGATATAAAGTAAAATTAAATGTACCATTTACTTGACAGTGGATGCATTTTGGTAGAAGAAAAAAGTCATAATCAAATGTAAAAGGGGCCATGATTTCTCCTTTTTGTAGACTCTAGATTATTTATAGATATACAAAACTACAAGCCTGCCTTAGCAGGGAAGAGAAGACAACAATCAAGGAAAGATGGACAGTGAAGACTGCCATAACATACGATAGACTTAAATGAGATTTTTTTCATGATATGTAGAAATAGGTACAATGAATTTACATCAATTAAAAACTAATAATAAATGTTCAACAAAGCATGATGGAAATTTTATATCACACATGCTAAATGACAGGCACTCCTGTAAGTCTCTCTTAATGTTCACAAGCATATATCCTTTCATGCAGAAAAGAATATAATTTATCCCACATGCAGGGAACTTGGGAGAAGAAAGGGAGTCATAAAAAGAGTGGCATTCCCTGGAAAAACATGAGCATGAATTTTCTTAAGTAAAACTGGAACTAACAGGATGAGTCTCTGAAGTGGGTAATTTTTGCATCCAAGCTAAAAGAAATAGGTAGAGAAGAGTTTTAGATAAACATCCTCATGATACAATAGGTAATTGGCAGGACCTGGGTGTAAAGACAGGTCCCTGGATCCAGAGTGTACACTCAACTCTTCCTCCCCATTGACTTTATTGACGTTGTGGCTCATTGGATCCTGTGGCCATGGCACCACTAGCATGCCTTGAAATTTCTTCTCGATGCCCCCACAGTTTTCTATATGAGGATTTCCCACACAAAATCCCTTTGTTTCTACCATACTGTAGTGACTCTGAGCAAAAACATCTTATTATTTCCCTTAGCCACATCAGAAATAGGCCATGTCAGCCTCTTCTCTTTATCTCTAGCATTTCCAATTTTATATATAATATAATATAATATAATTAATATATATGTATGTATGCATGCATGTATGCATGTATGTATATGCATATGCATATATATATATGCATCCTTCAAGTGATTCAATGCTTCTCTTTGAAGACCACTACCAAATAGGACCTTAGAATCACAGTGTGGCTCATATAGTCCTTATCTTTACATTGCAGTCATAGAATAGATACTTAGTAAATAATGTTGTGATTGATTGTAAGGATACAAGTTAACTTCAACAAAGGTTGTACTGAACATATGACAAGTTCTGTCACAATCTTAATTTGGAAACAGAAGTTAGGGAACATAGAAACCTTTGAGTTTCTGAGAAGTAGAAATCAGTCCCAGCTCTAAAAATCAATGTCTCTGTGAGCCCCTGGATTGTGACGATACCAGAGTTATTTACCGGTTAGAATTTAGGGTCTACTGGTCAAGCATGTTTGGAAAGAGAAAGGTCATTGGGCTCACACCATCTAGAGCTCAGGAAACAAAGAGTCCATCTTCCCCAGAAGGTATATTCAGTCTCTTAGCTAACTAGACATACTATGTGCTGATACAGAAGGTAGATTTTTGAATTACAGAGTACAATCAGTTAGAAGCATCAGCAAATAACTCATTTTCTCTGGTCCCTATTCCAAATCCTCAAGTGTGCATAATTTTACATTATCTGATAAGTGTGGTCAAAGGCTTAATTCTATTACCCATGTAACAATTGATGAATTTAACCAGTTTTCTAAATCAGTATCTCCATTCTGTTAGTAACTAACGGTTCATCAAAACCAGCATATTCCTACTGTAGTCATCACCACATTTATTAATCTGCATTCTATATGGTATTTGAGAAGCTGTATGGAAAACTGCATGAGAACCTCACCTGGAGACAGTTTTAGTTCCTCTATCTTCTACAATGGCATGGAGTTTTGGATGCAAGTATGCTGTAGAAATTATTTAGATCCAGGCCATGGGGTTTCTACCCTACCTTAAACAAATTATTTCTCAAATAAAAGACATATTCACAGGCTTTACATTTACAATAAGCCTTAATGAGCTCAAGACATGGACAGATATCTATCCTCTATGCTCGTAGAATCTACTTTTCTATTGATAACCCCAAATTATTACTTACTATTTATTATGTTTCATCTGGACTGCTCTTCATCTGTACTCCAATTGATTAACCCCAGGGCCACATTTCTTGGACTACAGTAACCTATGGTGGTGTCCTCTTCTCCCTCTTGCATGCTGTCGTTTTTGTTTTTGTTGTTTTGCTGTTGCTATTGCTGTTGCTGTTGTTGTTCCTCCTCCTCCTCCTCCTCCTCCTCCTCCTCTTATTCTTATTCTTATTCTTTTCTTCATCCTCTGACCTATGCCTGGGAAACCTAAACCCCTTCTATGTCTCTTCTGCCCAGCTACTGACTATTGGCATCTTTATTCACCAATCAGAAATATCTTGGAGTAAGGTCAGAGGGGCTACTTGGAGACTCCATGTCATGGGGCCTGCACTTAGCATTACAGTACAGTAAAAGACAAAACCTCAACACAAGCATTTCATTGCTGCAGTAATAATATATGTCTTCAGGAACTACATATACAACCATTACCAATAGAATATAAAAATTAGAAGAATATCAGGCATACAACATACAATAGAAACATTAATATATCAAAGAAAATGTTACATCTAAAAAGTGTATGCACTCAACTCTTTCTTCCTCCTTGATTTCACCAAATTATGATTCAGATAGATCCTATGGTATTGTGATCCTTTTGTAGATGCCCCATAGTTTTCTACATGAGGTTTTAAAATGAAGAGTCCCCCTTCCTGCTCTACTTTGCTCACTCTGAGCAGAAACATCTTATCCCTTACCTCAGTGACATCAAGGAAAGGCCATGCAGGCATCGACTCTTGTCTCTTGCATTTCCAGTGATATCTCCTTCACATGAATCCATGGTTCTCTCTGAAGACCTCTGCCCAAATCTCCCTGATCAGATAATCAGGACCTGTCCCATATAGCCCTTATATTTATATAATAGTCATAGCATAGATGCTTAGCAAATGATTTTATGATTGATTGTGAGTATACACTATAACTTTAACAAATGTTCCACACAACATATGATAAGTTTCATCATCCTCTTCACTTAAAAGCAGAACTTAGGAAAAGTAAAACCTTTAGTAGAGGCAGATATCAATCCCAGTTCTACAAATCAATGCCTCCATGAGTCCCTGGACTGTGCCACTACCAGCTTTACTTACCAGGATCTGAATTTATGGTCTAATAGTAAAGTATGCACAGAAAGAGAAAGGTCATTGAGACACCTCAGGTAATGAAGTGTCCATCTATATTGGATGGGATATTCAACCTCTTAGCCATTCAGACATACTGAGTGCTGGGAGAGAAGATGGATTTGTTATCAAGTTCCATGTGTAGTTCATTCTCCCTGATCCCCTCCTCCAAATCCTAAAGTATGAAGAATTTGAAACTGCTTAATAACTGTGGTTAAATGTTTAATTCTTTACCCATGGGATAGTTGGTATACTTCATAAGTTCAGTACATCAACATCATTCTGTTAGTAACTTATGATTCCTCAAAGCCAGCATATTCCTTCTGCAGTGGTCACAACATTTGTGACTCTGCATTCTGGAAGATATTTGAGGAACTGTACGGAGAAACTCTATGGCCACTTCTATTGCTTTAGAGTTTATGGGACCATTTAGATGGTCTATCTGATCCTGATTAAACTTTGGTAGTTGGTATCTGTCTAGGGAATTGTCCATTTCCTCCAGATTTTCCAGTTGAGTTGAGTATAGGTTTTTGTAGTAGGATCTGAAGACTTTTTGAATTTCCTCAGTTTCTATTGTTGTTTCTCCCTTTTCATTTCTGATTTTGTTAATTTCGATACTGTCTCTGTGCCCTCTGGTTAGTCTGACTAAAGGTTTATCTATCTTGTAGATTTTCTCAAAGAACCAACTCCTGGTTTTTTTGATTCTCTGAATAGTTCTTTTTGTTTCTACTTGGTTAATTTCAGTCCTGAGTTTGATGATTTCCTGCCTTCTACTCCTCTTTGGTGTATTAGCTTCTTTCTGTTCTAAAGATTTCAGGTGTGCTGTTAAGCTGCTAGTGCTCTCTCCAGCTTCTTTTTGGAGACATTCAGAGCTATGAGTTTTCCACTTGGCAGTGCTTTCAATGTGTCCCATAAATTTGGGTATGTTGTGCCTTCATTTTCATGAAACTCTAAAAAGGTTTTGATTTCCCTCCTTATTTCTTCCTTGACCAAGGTATCATTGAGTAAAGCATTATTCAGCTTCCATGTGTATGCAGACTTTCTGTTGTTTTTGTTGCTGTTGAAGACCACCCTACTCCATAGTGATCTGATAGGAGGCATGGAATTAGTTCAATTTTTTTATATCTGTTGAAGTCTGTTTTGTGACCAATTATAAGGTCAATTTTGGAGAAGATACCATGAGGTGCTGAGAAGAAGGTATATTCTTTTGATTTAGGATGAAATGTTCTATAGATATCTATTAAATCCATTTGGTCCAAGACTTCTGTTAGTTTTACTGTGTCTCTGTTTAGTTCGTTTCCCTGATCCATTAAGGAGAGTGGGGTGTTGAAGTCACCTACAATTATTGTGTGTGGTGCAATGTGTGCTTTAAGCTTTAGTAAGGTTTCTTTTATGAATGATGATGCCCTTGTATTTGGAGCATAAATGTTTAGAATTGAGAGTTCTTCGTGGTAGATTTTTCTTTGATGAGTATAAAGTGTCCTTCCATGTCTTTTTTTGATGACTTTTGTTTGAAAGTCTATTTTATCAGATATTAGAATGACTACTCCTGTTTGTTTCCTAAGGCCATTTGCCTGGAAAACTGTTTTCCAGCCCTTTACTCTGAGGCAGTGTTTGGCTTTTGACACTGAGATGCGTTTCCTGTATGCAGCAAAATGTTGGGTCTTGTTTACATATCCAGTCCATTAGTCTATGTCTTTTTATTGGGTAATTGAGTCCATTGATGTTAAGAGATATTAAGGAAAAGTGATTGTTGTTTCCTGCTATTTTTGATTTAATTTTTATGTTTGTGTGGTTATCTATTTGGGGGGGGTTGTTGGAAGAGGATTGATTTCTTGCTTTTTCTAGTGTATAGTTCCTCTCCCTTTGTTGGTGTTTTCCCTTCATTATCCTTTGAAGGGCTGGATTTGTGGAAAGATACTGTGTAAATTTGTTTTTGTCATGAAATAACTTGGTTTCTCCATCTATGGTAATTGAGAGATTTGCTGGATATAGCAGTCTGGGTTGGCACTTGTGTTCTCTTAGTGTCTGTGTGACATCTGCCCAGGCTCTTCTGGCTTTCATAGTCTCTGGTGAGAAGTCTGGTGTAATTCTGATAGGTCTACCTTTATATGTTACTTGACATTTTTCCCTTACTGTTTTTAGTATTCTTTCCTTGTTTAGTACATTTGGTGTTTTAATTATTATGTGATGAGAGGATTTTCTTTTCTGGTCAAATCTATTTGGAGTTCTGTAGGCTTCCTGTATATACATGGGCATCTCTTTCTTTAGGTTAGGGAAGTTTTCTTCTATAATTTTGTGGAAGACATTTACTGGACTTTTAAGTTGGAAATCTTCACTCTCTTCTATACCTATAATCCTTAGGTTTGGTCTTCTCTTTTTGTCCTGGATTTCCTGGATGTTTTCGGTTAGGAGTTTTTTGCATTTTTCATTTTCTTTGACTGTTGTATCAATGCTTTCTATGGTATCTTCTGCATCTGAGAGTCTCTCTTCCCTCTCTATGTCCCAAGTTGTTTTCCTTTGTGATATCTTTATTGTTTCTACCTCCATCTTTAGATCTTGGATGACTTTGTTCAATTCCTTCACCTTTTTTGTTGTGTTTTCCCTTAGTTCTTCAAGGGCTTCTCCCTGTTTACTTGTGCTCTCCTATATTTCTTTAAAGGAGTTATTTATGTCCTTCTTGAAGCCCTCCATCAGCATCATGAGCAGTGACTTTAAATCCAGTCCTTGCTTTTCTGGTGTGATGGGGTATCCAGGACTTGCTGTTGTTGGACAACCTGGTTCCGATGGAGCCATGTTGCCTTGGTTTCTTTTGGTGGTGTTCTTGCATTTGCTTTTTGCCATCTGGTTATCTCTGGTGTTAGCACGTGTTGCTGTCTCTGTGGTTTCTCTGTGCTCCTGGGAGACCTGTTCTCTCTGTGTACACTGATATGCAAGACCCACTCTATTATAGTTGTATTTTGTATTTACCTCTGTGGCCCAGATCAACTCTGGGTGCAGGCAGTAATCAGAATACTCCTGTCCCAGGCTATTCCTAGGCTTTTGTGACCTCAGAGTTTCAGGCTGTTTCCTCTTAGCAGCAGGGGTTGTCCTACTGTACCACCGGGCCTCTCTGCATTCCTGAGTGGTTAATTACCTCCGTGTATCCCTTCGATATGGTACCCAGTGGCAGAGGATGGCTCCTCTGCTCTGTAATGCAGGTCTCTCCTGTGCTGGCTGACTTCTCCAAGCAGGTGGGTAGAAAGTTGGCTTCCTGTGCCACTTGGATATGGTGCGCTGTGGCAAAGATGGTCCAAAACCTGGGACCAGAGCCAGATATCTCCTGCCAGACTATTAAGGATGGGGTCCTCTGCTCTGCAATGCAAGTCTCACCTGTCCTACTGACTCCTCCATGCAACTGGGTAGATGGCTGGCTTCCTGAGCCACTTGGAGATGGCGCTCTGGAGTCCTTGCTGCGGCACTCCCTCCAGAGGCGGGTCACTCTGCAGGGAAAATGTTCCACAGCAGAGCTGGTGCACAGATGACCACAGAGCTGACCAGCTCTTGGGTGCAGGTGGCACCCTAGCTGGCTGTGTCCCAAGCGAAGTTATACTTGGGAAATCTCTGTTTACCTGGAGTCCCTGTCTGGTCTAGCACCGGAGCAAAGATGGCAGAGGCTGTGGTGCTCCCTCCAGGCGCGGATCACCCATGTAGTGTTTTGATAATTATGTAATGAGAGGAATTTCTTTACTGATCCAATCTATTTAGTGTTATGTATGCTTCTTGTATGTTTATGGCCTTCTCTTCCTTCAGGTTATGGATTTTTCTTCTATGATATTCTTGAAGATGTTTTCTAGCCTTGGAACAGAGACTCTTTCCCCTTTTCTATTTCTACATTTTTTAGGGTTTTTCTTTTTTTAGTGTCCTAAATTTTTTTATGTTTTGGTTTAGGAGCTTTCCATGCTTTGTATTTTCTTTGAGTATTGTGTCAGTATCTTCTATGGTATCCTCTATCTCTTGCAATCTGTTGGTGATGCTTGCATCTGGTGCTCTTGAGCTCTTTCTTAGGGTTTCCATCTCCAGGGTTACCTCCACTTGTGAACTCTTTCTTGTTTCTATTTATATTTTTAGCTTTTGGACAATGTTATTCAATCCCTTCACTTGTTTGATTGTGTTTTCTTATAATTTTTTAAGGGATTTATTTGCTTCCTCTTTAGGAATTTTCTCCCTGTTTGCCAGTGTTTTCCTATATTTTTTAAAGGGAGTTATCTATGTCTTCCTTGAAGGCCTCTATCATCTTCAAGAAATGGGATTTTAGGTCAGAATATTGCTTTTCACGTGTTTTAGGGTATCCAGGGCTTCTGTGGTGGAATAACTGGGTTCTGATAGTGCTAACTTGCATTGGACTTTTTTGCTTCTATTGTTATATGTGCCTTTCAACATCTGGATATCTGTGGTATTAACTGGCCTGCTTGTCTGTGACTGGAGGGGGCCAACTCTGTCCCTGGTTTTGGCAGACCTTCTGGGAGACAAAAAAGTTGTGGGGGAGCAAGCACAAATTTCACAATACTATATACCTTCATAAAGAAATTTGAGAGTACTCACACTAGAATATTAAAAGTAATCCTGGAAGCTCTAGAAAAATGAGAATCAAACACAACCAAAAGAAGTAGATGGCAGGAAATAATCAAACTCAGAGCTGAAATCAATGAATTAAAAACAAACAGCAACAAAAAAAACAATGCAAAGAATCAAAGAAATCAAGAGCAGGTCCTTTGACAAAATCAGCAATATAGCCAAAGTCTGAGACAAACTAACTAAAAGGCAGATAGACAGTACTCAACAAAATCAGAGACATAACAATAGATGCCAAGGAAATTCAAAGAATTTTTAGGTCTTTCTTCAAAAATTGGACATCTAAATGAAAGTGATGATTTCTAGAGGGATACCACTCACCAAACTCAAATCAAGATCAGGTAAATCATTTAAATTGTCCTATATGCCCTGAGAAAATATTAGCAGACATTGGAAGTCTTTGAATCAAACAAGGCCAGGGAGAGATAGCTTTAGTACAGAGTTCTACCAGACTTTCAAAGAATATCTAATACCAATAATCCTCAAACGATTCCATGAAAGAGAAATAGAAGAAGCATTGCCTAACCTACTCTATAAGACCAAAATCACCCTGATGCCTAAACCACACAAAGACTCAACAACACATCAAAGACAACATCTACCACTATTAAGAAGACTTCATCCCAGTGATGCAGGGGTGGTTCAGTATATGAAAATCCATCAATATAATCCACCATATAAACACACTGGAAGAAAAAAAACACATGATCATCTCATTCGTTGATTAAAATACAAAGAATCTAACATACCTTTATGTTAAAAGTATTTTTGTGATCATGGATATAGGGTACATATCTTAACACAATAAAAGTAATATACGTCAAACCAATAGCCAACAACAAATTAGATGGAGAGAAACTTAAACCAATTGGACTAAAATGAGTGAAAAAGAAGTCTGTCCATGTTCTACCTATCTTTTCAATATAGTACTTGAAGTTACAGATAGAACAATAAGACAATTAAGGAGATTGTCAAGTGGATAAAAATCAGAAAAGAAGTCACAGTTTCACCAGTCATAGATTATGTGACAGTGTACATAACTGACCCCAGAATTTCTTCCAGACAGCTCGTATAGCTGATAAATTCCTTAAGAAACATAACTGGATACATAATTAACTCAAAGAAATCAGCATCCTTCCCTTATACAAATGATAAATGGGATGACATAAAAGTTAGGAAGACAATACCCTTCAAAAGTAGCCGCAAATAATATAAAATATCAGGTTGTAACTCTAAACAAACACGTAAAAGTCCTATATGAGAAAAACTTCAAGTCTTTAAAGAACAAAATTGAAGAAGATATCAGAAGATGGAAAGACCTCCAATATTTATGTGTCAGCAGAATTGACATACAGAAAATGGCCATCTTCTCAAAAGCAATCAACAGATACAATGCAATTTCCATCAAAATTCCAACACATTTTTTTCATAACTTGAAAATACAATTCTAAACTTCATATGGAAAAATGGAAAGCACAAGATAGCTGAAGCAATTCTTTATATTAAAAGAAATTTTGAAGGTATCACCATTACTGACTTCAAGCTGTACTATAGAGCAATAGTAGTATAAATTCCATGGGGTTGGTATAGAAACAGAGACTGATATATGGAATCAAATAGAAAATCCACACAGGGACCTCTGTTCCTGCGGACTGCGCTGGAGAGACCGGTACCCAGGCTCTCCCCCCGATATAACATCACTTGGGACACGGCCTGTTGGGGCTTCCGTCTGTGCCCGAGGGCGGGTTGGCGCTGTGGTCGTCTGGGTGCCAGATCGGCGGGCCATCGTGACCACAGGGTGAGCCACGGAGACTGCCCTCCGCCATCTTTGCTCCAGTGACCAGGTAGTTGGGACCGCCAGGCTCAGAGACAGACAGGCATAATATCGCTTCGGTTTCAGGCAGCTTGTGTGTAACCTGCTCCCAGGTGCTGGGCTGATCTGCAGTAACCAGCGCGCCAGTTCCGCGGTGGGACCTTCTGCCTGGTGGAGGGACCCCGCGCAGGGAGGGAGCCCGCCAGCTTCCCTTCCGCGACCTCTGTTCGCGCGGACTGCGCTGGAGAGACCGGTACCCAGGCTCTCCCCCCGATATAACATCACTTGGGACACGGCCTGTTGGGGCTTCCGTCTGTGCCCGAGGGCGGGTTGGCGCTGTGGTCGTCTGGGTGCCAGATCGGCGGGCCATCGTGACCACAGGGTGAGCGGCGCCACGGAGACTGCCCTCCGCCATCTTTGCTCCAGTGACCAGGTAGTTGGGACCGCCAGGCTCAGAGACAGACAGGCATAATATCGCTTCGGTTTCAGGCAGCTTGTGTGTAACCTGCTCCCAGGTGCTGGGCTGATCTGCAGTAACCAGCGCGCCAGTTCCGCGGTGGGACCTTCTGCCTGGTGGAGGGACCCCGCGCAGGGAGGGAGCCTGCCAGCTTCCCTTCCGCGACCTCTGTTCCCGCGGACTGCGCTGGAGAGACCGGTACCCAGGCTCTCCCCCCAATATAACATCACTTGGGACACGGCCTGTTGGGGCTTCCTTCTGTGCCCGAGGGCGGGTTGGCGCTGTGGTCGTCTGGGGGCCAGATCGGCGGGCCATCGTGACCACAGGGTGAGCAGCGCCACGGAGAGTGCCCTCCGCCATCTTTGCTCCAGTGACCAGGTAGTTGGGACCACCAGGCTCAGAGACAGACAGGCATAATATCGCTTCGGGTTCAGGCAACTTGTGTGTAACCTGCTCCCAGGTGCTGGGCTGATCTGCAGTGACCAGCGCGCCAGATCTGCTGCGGGACTTCTGCCTGGCAGAGGGACGCCCCCTCCCCCCCCAGGAGAGATCACACACCCCTGCACAGGGCAGGAGCCTGCCAGCCTCCCTTTGGCGACCTCTGCTCCAGGAATCCACTAGGCTGAGCCTTTAGATGTGCAAGGCCTCCCCAATATAAGATCACTTGGGGCAAAGCACATTAGGGCTTCAAAGTCACTCAGGAGCAGGCAGGCCCCAGAAATCGGTGCCAGGGGAATCCTGGTAATCCAGGGGGGGCAGAAATAGCTTTGCAGGCTCACAGGAGGTCCAACCAACAGCCAGTGGCAGCAGGACCAACTAACACCAGAGGTATCCAGATGGCAAAAGGCAAACGTAGGAATGTTACTAACAGTAATCAAAGTAATGTGGGACCATCCGAACCCAACTCTCCAACAGCAGCAAGTCCTGGATACCCCACCACACCCGAAAGACAAGATCTGGATTTAAAATCACTTCTCATGATGCTATTAGAGGATCACAAGAAGGACACAAATAAATCTCATAAAGAGTTACAGGAGACCATGAATCAACCGTTAGAAGCCCTTACAAAGGAAACACAAAAATCGCTTAGAGAAATGCGGGAGAACATGGATCAAAACATGGAGGCGCACAAGGAGACAACACAAAAATCGCTTAACGAGATGAATCAACGGGTAGATGCACTCACAAAGGAATCACAAAATTTGCATAAAGAAATGCAGAAGAATATGGGTCAACAGACGGATGCCCATAAGGAGGCAACACAAAAATTGCTTAAAGAAATGAATCAACGGTTAGATGCCCTTACAAAGGAAACACGAGAACTGCTTAAAGAAATGCAGGAGACGATGGATCAACAGATGGAATCCCATGAGGAGGAAACACAAAAATCGCTCAGAGAAATGCAGGAGAACGTGGGTCATCAGGAAGAAATCCTGAAAGAGGTAATGCAAAAATACCTTAAAGAAATACAGGAAAATACAAACAAACAAGTGAAGGATCTCAGCAAATCCATCCAGGAACTAAAAAAGGAAGTAGAAACAACTAAGAAATCACAAAGGGAGACAACTTTGGAGATAGAAAACCTTGGGAAGAAATCAGGAGTCATAGATGCAAACATCAACAATAGAATACAAGAGATGGAAGAAAGAATCTCAGGTGCTGAAGATTCCATAGAAAGCATCGACTCAACAGTCAAAGAAAATGCAAAATGCAAAAAACGCGTAACCCAAAACATCCAGGAAATCCAGGACACAATGAGAAGACCAAACCTAAGGATTATAGGTATAGATGAGAGTGAAGATTTGCAACTTAAAGGGCCAGTAAACATCTTCAACAAAATTATGGAGGAAAACTTCCCTAACTTAAAGAGAGAGATGCCGATGAACATACAAGAAGCCTACAGAACTCCAAACAGACTGGACCAGAACAGAAATACCTCCCGTCACATAATAATCAAAACACCGAATGTTCTAAACAAAGAAAGAATACTAAATGCAGTAAGAGAAAAGGGCCAAGTAACATACAAAGGAAGACCTATCCGAATCACATCAGACTTCTCACCAGAGACTATGAAAGCCACAAGATCCTGGGCAGATCTCATGCAGACACTAAGACAGCACAAATGCCAGCCTAGACTACTATACCCAGCAAAACTCTCAATCACCATAGATGGAGAGACCAAGTTATTCCATGATAAAACCAAATTTTCACAATATCTTTCCACAAATCCAGCCCTGCAACGGATAATAGGTGGAAACCTCCAATACAGGGAGAGAAACAACACCCTGGAAAAAATGAGATAATAACCTTCTTGAATCAAACCCAAAAGTAGATAACCACTCAAACATAAAGATAGCGTCAAGAATGGCAGATGGCAATAATCACTATGCCTTAATCTCTCTTAATATCAATGGTCTCAATTCCCCAATTAAAAGACATAGACTAGCAGACTGGATACGTAAACAGGACCCAGCTTTTTGCTGCATGCAGGAAACGCACCTCAGTGTCAAAGACAAACACTACCTCAGAGTAAAAGGCTGGAAAACAATTTTACAAGCAAATGGCCCCAAGAAACGAGGTGGAGTAGCCATCCTAATATCGGATAAAATTGATTTTCAACCCAAAGTCATCAAAAAAGACACAGAAGGACACTACACACTGATCAAGGGAAAAATCCACCATCAAGAACTCTCAATCCTGAATATCTATGCTCCAAATGCAAGGGCACCCTCATTCGTAAAAGAAACTTTACTAAAACTCAAAGCACACATCGCACCGCACACAATAATAGTGGGTGACTTCAACACCCCGCTCTCTGAAATGGATCGTTCAGGAAAGCAGAAACTAAACAGGGACACAGTGAATCTAATTGAAGCCTTGGACCAAATGGAACTAACTGATATATATAGAACATTTCATCCTAGAGCTAAAGAATACACCTTCTTCTCAGCTCCTCATGGTACCTTCTCCAAAATTGACCATATAATTGGTCACAAATCAGACCTCAACAGATACAAGAAGATAGAAATAATCCCATGCCTCCTATCAGATCACTATGGAATAAGGGTGGTCTTCAATGGCAACAAAAACAAAAGAAAACCCACGTACACATGGAGGCTGAACAATGCTCTACTCAATGATAACTTGGTCAAGGTGGAAATAAAGAAAGAAATCAAAGACTTTTTGAAAGTTAATGAAAATGAAGGCACAACATACCCTAACTTATGGGACACAATGAAAGCAGTGCTAAGAGGAAAATTCATAGCCCTGAGTGCCGCCAAAAAGAAACGGGAGACAGCATACACTAACAGCTTAATGGCACACCTGAAAGCCCTGGAACAAAAAGAAGCAAATACACCAAAGAGGAGTAGAAGGCAGGAAATCATCAAACTCAGGGCTGAAATCAATCAAGTAGAAACAAAGAAAACCATACAAAGAATCAACAAAACGAGGAGTTGGTTCTTTGAGAAAATCAACAAGATAGATAAGCCCTTAGCCAGACTAACCAGAGGGCACAGAGATAGTATCCAAATTAATAAAATCAGAAACGAAAAGGGAGAGATAACAACAGAAACTGAGGAAATTCAAAAAATCATCAGATCCTACGACAAAAACCTGTATTCAACACAACTAGAAAATCTTGAGGAAATGGACAATTTCCTTGACAGATACCAAGTACCAAAATTAAATCAGGATCAAATAGACCATCTAAACCGTCCTATAACCCCTGAAGAAATAGAAGTTGTCATTGGAAGTCTTCCAACCAAAAAAAGCACAGGTCCAGATGGTTTTAGTGCAGAATTCTATCAGACCTTCAAAGAAGACCTAACACCAATACTCTTCAAACTGTTCCACAAAATAGAAACAGAAGGAACACTACCCAACTCGTTCTATGAAGCCACAATTACACTAATACCAAAAGCACACAAAGATCCGACAAAGAAAGAGAATCTCAGGCCAATCTCTCTTATGAATATCGATGCAAAAATACTCAATAAAATTCTTGCCAACCGAATCCAAGAACACATCAAAACGATCATTCACCACGATCAAGTAGGCTTCATCCCAGGGATGCAGGGATGGTTCAATATAAGGAAATCCATCAATGTAATCCACTACATAAACAATCTCAAAGAAAAAAACCACATGGTCATCTCATTAGATGCTGGGAAAGCATTTGACAAAATTCAGCATCCTTTCATGCTAAAGGTCTTGGAAAGATCAGGAATTCAAGGCCCATATCTAAACATAGTAAAAGCAATTTACAGCAAACCAGTAGCCAGCATCAATCTAAACGGAGAGAAACTTGAAGCAATCCCACTAAAATCAGGGACTAGACAAGGCTGCCCTCTCTCTCCATATCTTTTCAATATAGTACTTGAAGTTCTAGCTAGAGCAATTAGACAAGAAAAAGAGGTCAAAGGGATACAAATTGGAAAGGAAGAAGTCAAACTATCACTATTTGCAGACGATATGATAGTATACATAAGCGACCCAAAGAACTCCACCAGAGAACTCCTACAGCTGATAAACGACTTCAGCAAAGTGGCCGGATATAAAATCAACTCAAGCAAGTCAGAAGCCTTCCTATACTCAAAGGATAAGCAGGCTGAGAAAGAAGTAAGAGAAATAATACCCTTTACGATAGCCACAAACCATATTAAGTATCTTGGCGTGACGCTAACCAAACAAGTGAAAGATCTGTATGACAAGAACTTCAAGTCTCTGAAGAAAGAAATTGAAGAAGACCTCGGAAGATGGAAAAATCTGCCATGCTCATGGATTGGCAGGATTAATATAGTAAAAATGAGCATCTTACCAAAAGTAATACACAGATTCAATGCAATCCCCATCAAAATCCCAACTCAATTCTTCATAGAGTTAGAAAGAGCAATTCAAAAATTCATCTGGAATAACAGAAAACCCAGAATAGCTAAAACTATTCTCAAGAGTAAAAGAACCTCTGGGGGAATCAGTATCCCGGACCTCAAGCTCTACTACAGAGCAATAGTGTTAAAAACTGCATGGTATTGGTACAGTAACAGACATGTAGATCAATGGAACAGAATTGAAGACCCAGAAATGAATCCACACTCCTATGGTCACTTGATCTTTGACAAAGGAGCTAAAACCATCCAGTGGAAAAAAGATAGCCTTTTCAACAAATGGTGCTGGCTCAGCTGGAGGTCAACATGCAGAAGAATGCAAATTGACCCATCCTTATCTCCTTGCACTAAGCTCAATTCTAAGTGGATCAAAGATCTCCACATAAAACCAGACACACTGAAACTAATAGAAGGGAAACTAGGGAAGAACCTTGAACATATGGGCACAGGGGAGAATTTCCTGAACAGAACTTCAATAGCTTATACTCTAAGATCAAGAATAGACAAATGGGACCTCATTAAATTACAAAGTTTTTGCAAGGCAAAAGACACCGTCAAAAAGACAAAGCGGCAACCAACTAACTGGGAAATGATCTTTACCAACCTTACATCCGACAGAGGGCTAATATCCAAGATATACAAAGAACTCAAGAAGTTAAACTCCAGAGAGGCAAGTAACCCTATTAAAAAATGGGGTACAGAGCTCCACAAAGAGTTCTCACCTGAAGAATATCTAATGGCTGAGAAGCACCTAAAGAGATGTTCATCATCCTTAGTCATTAGGGAAATGCAAATCAAAACAACCCTGAGATTCCATCTCACACCAGTCAGGATGGCTAAGATCAAAAACACAGGAGACAGCAGTTGTTGGCGAGGATGTGGAGAAAGAGGAACACTCCTCCACTGCTGGTGGAATTGCAGGCTGGTACAACCACTCTGGAAAGCAGTCTGGCGGCTCCTCAGAAAACTGGGCATGACACTTCCGGAGGATCCGGCTATACCACTCCTGGGCATATACCCAGAGACTTTACCTGCATGCAATAAGGACACATGCTCCACTATATTCATAGCAGCCTTATTTATAATAGCCAGAAGCTGGAAAGAACCCAGATGTCCCTCAACGGAGGAATGGATTCAGAAGATGTGGTATATTTACACAATGGAATACTACTCTGCAATTAAAAACAATGAATTCACGAAATTCCTAGGCAAATGGTCAGAACTTGAAAATATCATCCTTAGTGAGGTAACCCAATCACAAAAGATCACACATGGTATGAAGTCACTGATAAGGGGATATTGACCCAGAATCTCAGAATACCCTAGACACAATCAGCATATCAATAGATTTCTAAAAAGATGGAAGGAGAGACCCCTGGTCCTGGAAAGACTGGATGTAGGGGAACGCCAGGACAGAGTAATGAGAGGGGGTTGAACGGAGAAAAGAGGGAGGGAAGGGGGCTTATGGGACTTTCGGGGAGGGAGGAAACGGGAAAGGGGAAGTGATTTGGAATGTAAATTAAAAAAATAAAATTAAATTAAATTAAAAAAAAAAAAAAGAAACCCTGACTAAGACAGTAGAATAGCTGAATTCAAAATAAAGTTGATGGAAGAATGAAAAAAAAAAAAGAAAATCCACACAGATAAAGACACTTGATTTTTTTTGATAAAGAATTCAAAACCATACAATGGAAAATAGAGAGTATTCCCAACAATTGGTGCTGGTTTAACTGGATATCTGAATGTGGAAAAATGCAAATAGATGCAAAATTATCATCCTATATTAAACTCAATCCAAGTTGACCAAAGACATCAACATAAAACCAGATACACTAAAACTACTAGAAAACTACCCTTGAACTTATTGGTACAGTATACAACTTCCTGAACTAAAGCACTAAGATGAATAATTGATAAATGGGACATCATGAAACTGAAAAGCTTCTGTAAGTCAATGGACACCATCAATAACAAAAATGACAGCCTACAGAAATGGAATAAAACTTCCAAAATCCCTACAGATGACAGAAGTCTAATGTCCAAAATATATAAACAACATGTGAAATTAGATACCATCAACACAAATAACCCAGTTTTAAAAAAGAAATAGAGTTAAATGGATAATTCTCAACAGAAGAATATCTAATAATTGAGAAAATTTTAAAGAAAAGTTAAGCATCCTTAGTCATCAGAGAACTGAAAATCAAATAACTCTGAGATTTCACCTTACACCATCATAATGGCTAACATAAAAATTCAAAGGAAAGTAAATGCTGGTAAAGAGGATGTGGAACAACTTTATTGTTTGTGAGACTATAAACTTGTACGACCACTATAAAAATCAATTTCACAGTATCTCAGAAAACTGGGAATAGTTCTACCTCAAGAACTATACACAACTCAGCTATATACAAAAAAGATGCGCCATCTTACCACAAAACTGATGCTTCATTCTACCACAAAAACACTTGTTCAACTATGTTCATAGTAGCTTTATTTGTAATAGCCTCAAACTAGAATCAATGCAGATATCCCTCAACTGAACAATGGATAAAGACAATGTCCAAATTTACATAATTGAATACTACTCAACTTAAATACAAGAACATCAAGAGATTTTCAGGCAAATAGATGGATTTAGAAAATATGATCGTGAGTGAGGTAACACAGACCCATTAGGGCATGCATAATATGTACTAACTTATAGGTCGATATTATTCATAAACTACAGGATAACCATGATCCAAGGGAATATACATGAATGTTACTCAAAAGGGGAAATAATATAGAATTGGAGATATATGGAGTCAGATAACTCTATGAGAGGAGGGATGGGGAGAACATATTGGAGCAGAGGGTAAGGTGTAGGAAGAAAGGAACTGTCTGAGAAAAACCAAGGGCATTAAAAGCGGACATCTCAGACATGACAGAGACCTAGGAGAGTGGGAAGCCCTAGGAACTTTTTGGTGTGACTCTGACTGAGCATTCTAGCAGAGGAGAGTTTGTACCTGTAGGTGACCACATGATGTAGGACCTCCAGTGGAAGCATAAGGACAACAGGCCACACACAAATACTTCAACATCATATGTGTCCTAATTACAAGATATACATGGGGAAAGAGGTAGCAAAGACAAAGAGAATGGTCAAAGAACAACTGTTCCAAATTAAGACAAATATAACGGTCAAGTACCAATTCCTGACACTCTTAATGATACCCTGTTATGCTTGAAGATAGAAACCTACCATAACTGTCTTCTGAATGTTCCACCCAACAGCCAATGGAATTATCCAGAGACCCACAACCAAACATTAGAAGATGGGGGAGTCTTGTGAAAGAGTCAGGGGGATTGGGGAAAGAAAAGAGCATAGGGATTTCATAGGAAGACCAACAGAGTTAACAAACCTAGGCCCTTGGGGTCTCACAGACTGAACCATCAACCAAAGAGCAAACAAGGAATGGACCTAGATACCTCCTTCCCTGCACATACTTAAAAGATGTGTAACTTGGTCTGGATGTGAGTCCCCCAACAACTGTAGCAGGGGCTGTACCTGAATTTGTTGTCTGCCTGTGAATCTTGTTCTCTTAACTGAACTGTCTTGTGTAGCCCCAGTGGCAGAGGATGCTCCTAATCCTACTGTGACAGATGTGGCAAGGGTGGGAGTTGAGCAATACATGGAAAGAGGTTTCCTTCTATTCAGAGGAGAAGATGAGGGGCTAATGGTTGGAGGCACTACAGTGTGGGAGACCAGAAGGAGAAGGGGGCTAATATTAGAATGTAAAGTGAATAAATAAATTATTTAATTTTTAAAAAGTAGCAAAATTATAGTTCTGTAGTGGAAGTGAAATATTTTTATAGGTCGTTCCTGCTCTCTCAGCTCTGTGGGTCAAGCGAAGCTGCCATGAGTAGCCTGCCATTCTAAGGGGACCTATATTCTCCTGCTACATCTCTTCCACATCCATCAGACTCATGAAACACACTGGTAAGCTTCCTTTCTGTCACTCGTCTTCACTGCTGGCTGAGACCTCTAGGCCAAGCTAAGCTGCACAAAACAGCCTTCCATCTGAGGAGGACATTCATTGTTCTACCACCTCTCCACCCACCTTCATAGGACCTGAGGCTCCTGAATCCTACAGAACTAACTACATGTCTGGAATCATACAACCCAAGGATATTTAAAGGAAGCCTGCCACACCAAGACCAATGAGGTTCACCCTCCTCACAATAGATAATATAACAAGAACATCCAGGGATCAAAACAATCCAGATGGCTAAAGACTCTCAAAGGAACACAATGAACAAGAGCCAACTAAAACAAGAAAATGACCTTAAACCAAACCTTATAAAGATAAAAGAGACATTTAAAGAGGAAATGAATAAATCCCTTGAAGAAGTACAGGAAAATATAATCAAACTGATAGAGGTCTTTAAAGGGGAAACAAATACATCCTTAAAGACTTAGAAGAGCCTCTTGGCTCTCATACTCTCTGCCTCTCTCTCTCTTGCTGCTTGCCCTCTTGGACTCTTCCCTTCCCCATTCCCTTTTGCCCTCTCTCCATGTGGTCATGGCTGTCCTCTACTTCTCTACTCTTTCCCTCTCTCTGCCTTTATCTGCCTCTACTGCTCTCTTAACACTTCTCCTCATGATCTAAATAAACGATTTTATGCTTTTAAAAAAAAGCTTAAAAAAAGGCTTACAAGTAAATGCAATTAAATGGGTAAAGAAAATAAATAAAACTGTGCAAAACCTGAAAATGGAAATAGAAGCAATAACAAAAATACAAACTGAGGAAATCCTGGAAAAGGAAAACCTAGGGAACAGAACAGGAACAAGAGATGTATCACCAACAGAATATAGGAGATGAAATAGAGAATCTCAGGCATAGAAGATGCAATCAAAGAAATTGATACATTAGTCAAAGAACATAAATGTTAAAGCTAAAGGATTCCTGACATAAAACATCCAGGATATCTGTGAAAACATGAAAAGACCTAACCTAAGAATAATAGGAATAGAAGAAGATGAAGAGTCCCAGTTCTAAGGTCCAGAAAATATTCTCAACAAAATTATAGAAGAAAACTTTTTAACCTTATGAAAGAGGTAGCTATAAACATAAAAGAGGTTTATAGAACACCAAATAGACTGGACCAGAAAAGAATATCCTCCTAACACAATATATCAAGACACAAAATCTACAGAACAAAGAAGGAAGTTGAATCAAACTTGGAAGTGGAAATAAAACAGTGCTAAGAGGCAGATGGAGGGAGGAAACTGGGAAGAGGGAAGGATGGTTAGGGAAAGGGAGGATTCAGAATTAGATATGGTGAAGGACAAGATAGATGGCTACATGGCCATGAAAATGAATAGATAACTGCAACTGATGGGATGAATTAAACATCCATCAACTATAGCTCTTAAAAATATAAATGGATTCCAACCACTGAAATGGCTCATTAAAATACAAGTTTTTCAAATATTCCAAGCTATCTTTATCTTGAAAGCTAAAGAAAAACAAGAAGAAAAGTAAGCATGAAGGCATCATTATGAGAGGATATGGAACAACTGAATGTAAAGGACATTTGACTCATGAAAATAAATAGGAAGATCATTCTTTTTCTGGTTTTAACTCTGATAGAGTTCTTCATGTTTAGGTGGTGGACAAATGATTGAAATCACATTTAATGCAAAAATGGTAAAATCCAACTGGAAACTTCATAGAATAGCTATTCTAACTATACAGAAATACATTATATACTTTGGACCTGGTAAATTTCTCTGTATTATTTTTATTTGCAAGGTTTTTTTTTCATTTTTTTGAACATATGCTATGGGTAGAAGTGTTTTCTCTAATTTATTTCTCAATACATCATTGTTAAAGAAATGCTGCTGGTTTTAAGTATTGATTTTATATTCTGCTACTATGAATACCTAAGAAATTTTAGATCTAATAGTTTTGCAAGGTTGATAAGCTTTATTAGAGACAAGTGTTTCTCATAGAATCCTGAGGTCTTTGAATATAGAGCCATGTCATTTGGAAAGAAGGATTCCCATCATTTAGCCAGAAAGCAGTCCAAGTAGATCAACAACTTTATCATGAAGCACAAAACTCTGAAAGTGTTAAATGAACAAGAAAAGGAACACATTCCAAGACACAGTCCTAGAAAGGATTTTCTAAACAGGACTGGGATTGTTGCAAGCCCTGCTCAAATAGATATCCCTGGTTCAAATGAGTTGTTCCGCTATGCTATCCAAGATATACAAAGAACTCAAGAAGTTAAACTCCAGAGAGGCAAGTAACCCTATTAAAAAATGGGGTACAGAGCTACACAAAGAGTTCTCACCTGAAGAATATCTAATGGCTGAGAAGCACCTAAAGAGATGTTCATCATCCTTAGTCATTAGGGAAATGCAAATCAAAACAACCCTGAGATTCCATCTCACACCAGTCAGGATGGCTAAGATCAAAAACACAGGAGACAGCAGTTGTTGGCGAGGATGTGGAGAAAGAGGAACACTCCTCCACTGCTGGTGGAATTGCAGGCTGGTACAACCACTCTGGAAAGCAGTCTGGCGGTTCCTCAGAAAACTGGGCATGACACTCCCGGAGGATCCGGCTATACCACTCCTGGGCATATACCCAGAGACTTTACCTGCATGCAATAAGGACACATGCTCCACTATATTCATAGCAGCCTTATTTATAATAGCCAGAAGCTGGAAAGAACCCAGATGTCCCTCAACGGAGGAATGGATTCAGAAGATGTGGTATATTTACACAATGGAATACTACTCTGCAATTAAAAACAATGAATTCACGAAAATCCTAGGCAAATGGTCAGAACTTGAAAATATCATCCTTAGTGAGGTAACCCAATCACAAAAGAACACACATGGTATGCAGTCACTGATAAGGGGATATTGACCCAGAATCTCAGAATACCCTAGACACAATCAGCATATCAATAGATTTCTAAAAAGATGGAAGGAGAGACCCCTGGTCCTGGAAAGACTGGATGTAGGGGAACGCCAGGACAGAGTAACGAGAGGGGGTTGAATGGAGAAAAGAGGGAGGGAAGGGGGCTTATGGGACTTTCGGGGAGGGAGGAAACGGGAAAGGGGAAGTGATTTGGAATGTAAATTAAAAAAATAAAATAAAATAAAATAAAAAAAGGCAATAAGGCGTGAATGTGGGAGAAAAACTTATAATGAAGGGGGGCTGGGGATTAGAGATCAGAGAGTGTGAGGCAATGTCAGTCAATATGTAAGATATGTATGTAGGAAGTTGCTAAAGAAAAATTTTAATGGGATTTTTTAAAGAAAAAAATAAGAGAATTTTATTATATTTTGGGTTTGAAGTTTATAAAAACTCATAAAATGTAAATATACCTCAGGCTTGATTTTAGCTCAAGGCATATTTTTCAAGGAAAATAAAAATAGTGGCATGATTGTGTATTTTTTTTAAAAAAATCCAAAATGAAGATATCGTCAGTAAGACTGGTCACTGGGAGAAGTATGGGGCCAAAGACAGTTTCTATTCCCCAAGAACCAGTAAAGAAAAGGACATTGAAACAGGAGTGTAAGATAATATAAAGACAAAAGCTTGTGCTTGGAAACCTAGATCAGATAGAGAAAAATGAACACATTAAAGGAAGAAAGAACAAGAGAAGAATAGTTGGCTAACACACTAAGGAGTTAAAATGACAGCATAAGGGAGAAGGTCAGGAAGGTATGTGTTCTGATTATCCACAAGTATGCTTTGTATGTGATTAGTAATAATGTTCTAGCCATCAATCAGCTGAACAATTTGCCCAGAAACGAAGCTGACTTCTTCAGAAAGTACATGAGTGTTCTCCTTCATACATACTCACAGATGATTGTCTAAGGCTGGATCTTCAACCTCCAGTCAAATAAACTCCTTCAAAAGTAACTAGGACACTGCATCTTTGACCAGCATGTGAAAGACTCTACTCAGTGTTCCAGATTGATATCCCTGCCCTAACACCTGCTGAGCCAAAGGCCACTTAAGCGATTCTGAGTCATAAAAAATACCCAACAATAACCACACAGAAGGAACTACAACTGTTACCTCATTTTTCATTTGAACACTTGGTGCTGGTCATTCTCTTGAGAATGATTAATAGTAACTGTGGAAAGAAAAGATATGTTTGTAAAGCAGTGTCAAAAGACACAGTGAGTTGATAAACAAATCTCAGGGCACTCATGTTTCTGATCTGGTCTGGTCGTTTTTCACTTTGCAGAAGTGACTTACCTTAAGCTTCCAGAGCAGTTTAGAAACTATGGGTGTCCAAATTCCTTCACATGTGTAGATCAGGTTTATGTCTCACCCACTCTAAAATGGCATTGCAAATATGATTCAATCCAGAAAACTGATGTCTTTGGAATTAAATATGCTGTGGAATAATAGTGATAGCTGTCTTGTTCCAAGGCTTCTGGAAGACCTCAGATACTGACTCATGAATAGAGTTGGCACTTGGCATCCTATACAACACTTAAGAGTAGGTGACATCTTGAGAGAAATCTTTCTCAGTGCTCTGCACATTTTCATAATAAAACCACCTAAAAGGTCTTACAAGGATTAGTTAAGGGATAGTTTAGTGATTAGATGGATGGACAGACTGTGTGTGTGTGTGTGTGTGTGTGTGTGTGTGTAATCAATGAGAAAATGCCTACTGCATCACCAAATAAATAAATAAATAAACTATGCAAAGGTGTTAAGAAATACTGTTGTCATAATATCACCAAGGTAGTTGTCCCAAGCACTGACTCATAACATTTTATTTTAAGATAAAAAAAGAGTAGGGCCAATGAGATGAGTTGGTGCTGAAGGGGTTTGTGGCCAAGTTCTACCATCTGAGCTCAGTAACTTAAGCACAGATCTTAGAAGGAAGGAACTTAAACAACTGTCCTTTGACACATGCTTGTTTACTGTACCATACACATATACTTGGAAAGAAGGAAGGAAGGAAGGAAGGAGGGAAGGAAGAAAGGAGGAAGAAGGAGTGGAACAAGGGAGGAAGAAAGGAAGGAGAGATGAAAAAGGAAGAAAAGAATCAAGGCAGCAAAGAAGAGAGGAAGGGGAAGGAAGGAAAGAAGGTTGGAAGGAAGACAAGGTAGTATATTAAAATTAAAAATATCTTGTTACCAGCTCCATAGGACCATACTGAAATTCCTGCTTCTGATTTAAAATTTACAGAAAAAAAAGACAAAGCATAGACATACATTAAAAATAACTAAACCAATGAGTTAGATAGGAAAATGTAATTTGATCCTGGTTCACTGGATATTTACTTAATTTCTCTTTTTTCAAATGTTTTGTTGACAGAATTTGAAATTTTCTTTTCTAGACTCTGTTTCTACAGTTGTCATTTTACTAATCTTAAACTTTATGAGCTGCCACTTGCCTCAGGGCAGAACCAGTAATCCTCACAATGTATAAATAACCAAAGAGTTCAGGTACAGACAATTTACTCACCATGTGCTAAGTCAAAAAGTAAACTGAGCACCATGAAGCTGGTCCTGTGTCTTCTCCTGATCATTCTACCTATTTGTTGCTACAAAGGTGAGTGTTATTATTGATCAGTCTGGGAAGAGCTCCTGATAAATTGGCCTCTTTGAACAATTGACAAGTTGCTGTGAGATAAGGTTGAGGTCAGAAAAAGACCAAGAATCTAAAATTTCTCCCAACTTATTTTATTAGCACTTCTTTAAAAACAAGCCCAGATCCATTCAATTAATTTTCAACTACTTAGAAATCTTTATGTGCAGTGCAGGGGATAGAAACAATCAAAAAGACCACTATGAATAAAGGTCCGGGAATATTTTTTACTAAAGGGATTCTGTTTGTCATGTTATTTTTCACTTTATTGTATCGGGAAGGTGTCTTAAGAGAGCTCTCTGTTCCTGATAGTCAATGTTCTCTAAATCTGTGAGTAATACATCTTCAAATACCTCACCTAGATTCTGAGGAGAAGCAGACCTTTGTAGCTTGATCAGTTTCCTGGGGATCCTACCAATAGTAGTGATAGAAATTTTTTGTACATTTCTAGTAAGATGTCTGTTTTTATTAAATTAACAATTTTTTCACAAACAATGCATTTACATGTAAACAGAACATTCTTATATACTCTGTACATTCAAAATAAGCCAAATTTAAAGGGCAGTTATTTTCTTTCTTTTTCTTTCTGTATCTCCTCCTGTCTACCTAGTTATCCCTCATTCTATAGCAGATAACATTTCCATAGTCTGACAGAATCTGATTAAGGCTCACTTCAGTTCCTGACTGGGCACTTACTTAGTATTAACATGTCCTTGGGAATACTGGTTCTGGTGGCATATCCCTGTGATACAACCAGGTGAGGTTAAATATGAGGAACTTATATCTGTGGCCAGTAAAAGCTAAGATATCATTTTTCTTGGGTTTTTTTCTTTTCTTTTAAGAACATTGAAGGGAATGTGGAACTTAGATTATGAAAGTTGATTTCTTCAATTCTACATGAACATTTATCGTAGATTTTTAGAATTCATAAAGTGGGTTTCAGTTTGCCTTGTCACTCTCCCTGGAAGTGAATCTGAACATTGTTGTGCAAAATCAAAATTTACTGGGTTCACAGATATATTTTTTTGTGCATTAAACTGATTAACTCTTGTAATTTCAGCTTTTTGCCTAGAACTGTACCTGCTGCCATGACCTAATTCTGTCCATTTCAAAATGTCACCTCTCTGAACATAAGCAGTCTACTCACTTTTTACTTTTTCTGTCACTTCTAATTTTGTTATTCATATCAGGTTAGATGATCCAAAAATTACTTTTTAAAAACCAACCAAGACTCATAAATATGCTACTGAAGATACAGTCAAACGTCAAAGTTTTAATGCTAGAAAAGGGAATTTCAGCAAGTCATAGAAGCTTTGGGAATCATGTATTAAGACAAACAAAGAAACATAGAGAGCCAGCAATAATTGTTCTAAGGTCCCTTGCTGTCAGGTCTCTTGGAATTCACAGTCTTACATCAGCGAAGTCACAGGAGTGAGCCACAATATGCTGCATATCCTGTCCATTCTACAGTCCCAAGTCAGAGAGATTCACGCAAAAAAATTAATTAAAAATGAAAAGTAGCTCAGCAGCATTTGCAAACATCTTTAGTCCCAGCACAGCAGAGGCAGATGCAGGCAGATCTCTGAAAGTTTGAAACTTAAGGCCAGCCTTGGACTACACAATGAGTTGTAGGACAAGTAGTACTGCACAGCAAAACACTGTCTCAAAAACAAAACAAAAGAAAACGCGCTGGGCAGTGGTGGAGCATGCCTTTAATCCCAGCACTTGGGAGGTAGAGGCAGGAGGATTTCTGAGTTCGAGGCCATCCTGGTCTACAAAGTGAGTTCCAGGACAGTGAGGGCTACACAGAGAAACCCTGTTTCAAAAAACCAAAAGAAAACAACAACAGAAAGTAATTTTGGTTAACTAAATGCTTTCTGTTTCTCCTTACACTTTTAAGCTAATACAGGCTTGGTCTGTGATGCTGTTACACGTCAAAGCCTGTTCTTCATCCTAAGAAGTGAAGAAGAATTGAGGAGAGAACTTGAGCAATTTGATGCACCTCCAGAGGCTTTTGAAGCAACACTGAAAGTAAAGAAATGTGTAAATCAAATGATGTATGAAGACAGGGTGGAAGTATCAGAAGTGTTGGTATGGTCATTTTGCTCTAAACTCTAAGAAGGCCACAATTGAAGTTAACCTGACATTCTGTAAGGATCACATAGATGATCCTTACAGAACATCAGTGATAGTGTGTGGTAGAGGAAGGAATACACTGCTGATCTGAGTTCAGTTGTAAACAATGCCTTGGGTATGTGACTTTTTCTAGAGTTTCACCCTAAATGCAGCACTATTGTGGTATTCAAACAAGGAAAACCAGGGCCATACAAAAGGAATCAAGGCTACCTCTATTATCAATCTCCTGAGGATTTTGCTGAAATTAAAATCTGCACAATAATAAAACATTAACTCTATCGAATGTTATGGGGAATATAAGTAAATGAAAATCACACAGATGGGAGGGAAAAAGCTGGAGACAACATCCTTAGAAGTAACTTATCAGCAGAAAACATTTTCTGCCACCTTTGCTGAGCCTGCCAGGAACTTTTAAACTTCCTGTTTCCAACTCTTCCTATCAGCTTCTGCCCTCGGCCTCCCTGGTTATCTCATTGGAAGTAAAGTAGAGGCCACAATTCTACATCATTAAAGTTATGCCTGGGGAGATGTGGCATGACCTTCTCCTTCCTGAGCACAGAGATATTACAGAGTGAGGGATCTGAGCCACACTGTTTAATCTATTCAGAATTTTTTTCACATAAATTTGGAATGAGTTTCCACTAATATGAATTATTCAATGCTATTTCCCCAAGCATGCTTTGAATTTTCCATTCTGTCTTTCAACAGTGCACTCATGGACTCTTGGTTTGTTACCTTTTCTTTCTCATGAGCTGCCTGATTCTCCTCACATTTCTTCTCTTGTTATCTGTTTATTTCCAGGAACGAGTTCTTTTTGACTGCAACTGGCAATCGATGGCTGAATGGCTTTTTCAGCTTGTCTGGGGAAGTCATAGAAGAACTGACTCCCCTGCTCAATCTTAAATTTTCAATGTCTCGCATTAATAAACTATCCTCATTACATGTTACCATCTGTCTCTTGTTATTCTAAGTACTGGAACTTGTAGTGAGTGTGTTTTGAGTTTAAATAGTCATTTTCAGTGATGGTAATAAGTTACAGAGATAATCTCTATCAACAGGACTATCAAGCCTGAAGATCAGGCATGAGGAACATTGTATTTGTTTGAGCACTGTCCTACCATCTCCTGCCCATATTTAGCCTATAATATTCATAAATGAAAATGATCAAATATGATTACAAATATTGGCTTCTTCTGTGACCACTGTATTAAACTGTCCCACTGTTGCCCTATACAAAGTGGTATTCACTGCTTAAGTGTGCCAACACAGTATCTGTCCTATACAACCTATGGTACTACTTATGGCAAGTTCCTAATCTGAAAGAAGTTCCTTGATTGTCATAAGCTTCATTGAAGTAGAGTTACAGTGCTCTCAATTCTTCTGCATAAAATGCAGTGAATCTTCTCAATAATTCAAACGACCAAGCTTGTTTTCTGTACAAAGCCTTGATAGAAAACATATATTCATTTGTGGTTAATAGCTCTCCTTTCCATCTTTCTGAATGTTTTCACATTTTCTTCTCCAGTAAAGCAATCTTGGCTGTTTACTTCATCAAGTCACAGGAGAAAATTATAGAAAAGTTAAACGGGGGAATTTAGAAATGCCTACTGTCTACTTTACTAAACATGGTCCATATTCTCCAGGCTGGTGGATGCTTGATCTGAAGGAGAATACAAAATTTCTTCAGAAAGCTCAGATTACTAACATCTCTACCTTTTATGGCCTTTCAATTAAACAAAAAGAACAAATCTATGCCGAGACTGTGATACAATCAAAAGCAATACAAACAGTACACACCAACAGAAATGCTTCATAAAACTGAAATCCCAACCATATTACATCTAATGGGAAAAAATGATATAGAATGTTTAATGAAAAAGAATGGTAGATCTTGATATTGCAAACAAGATAACCAGAAGTTGGAAACAATCCAAATGTCCAGGACAGAAGAACGGATACAGAAAATGTGACTCATTTACAGAGTGGAATATTACTCAGCAATTAAGAATGAGGACATCTTGAGGTTTGCAGGCAAATGGATGGAACTAGAAAATATCATCCTTAGTGAGGTAACTCAGACCCAAAAGGACATGCATGGAATGTACTCAATAATAAGTGGGTATTAGCCCAAAAAAAAGTACAAATTACCCAGGACACATAACTCAAAAAGGACAACAAGCTGAAGGACCCAAGTGAAGATGCCTCAGTCTGATTTGGGTGAGGGACGAAAACAAACACAAGCAAGGGTGGGAGGGGCCTGGGAGGGAAAGTGGATGGGGTAGAGAAGGGAGAAGAGGGAAACATGATCTGATATTGGGTTAGGGAAAATGAGTGAAGCCCTGAGGGTCAGCAGAAATAATGGAAGCAGGCCACCTTAGGAGGTGGGAGGTTGGGGGGGACCCTCCATAGTGCACTGGGGACCTGGGGGGTGACAGGTTCTCAGGGCTCAACGGGAGGGACCTTGTATGAAATGCCCTACAATGTGGAAGGGAAACCTCTAGAGCACACCACCAAGAGAAAGACAGGGCATCAAGTGGGAAGGGGGTTGTAAATCCACAGTCACAACTCTGACCCATAATTGTTCCTGCCTGAAAGAATTGCAAGGGTGGAAATAGAGAAGATGCTGAGGAAAAGAAGGTCTGGTGAAAGGCCCAAACTGGGATCCAGCTCAAGGGATGATCCCAAGGTCTGACACTATTACTGAGGTTATGGAGTGCTCACAAAAAGGGACCTATCATGACTGACTTCTGAAAGTACCAATAAGCAGCTGAAAGAGTCAGATACAGATATCTGCACCCAACCAATGGACAGAAGATGCTGGTCCCTGTGACTGAATTTGAGAAAGGAGGCTGAGGAGGAGGGTGAACCCATAGGAGGACCAGTAGTCTCAATTAACCTGGACCCCTGAGATCTCTCAAATACTGGACTGCCAAACAGGCAGCATACACTAGCTGACATGAGGCCACCAACACAGAGGACTGCTGGGATTGTGTTCAGTCAGAGAAGATGCATCTAACCCTTAAGAAACTGGAGGCCCCAGACAGTTTAGAAGTCGGGTGGGGTGGGGGTGGGAGCATTCTCATGGAGACAGGGGGTGTGGAGGAGATATGGGATGTGGAAAGGTCAGAGGGTGGACCAGGAGGGTAATGGAGTCTGCAATGAAAAGAAAGAAAGAAAGAAAGAAAGAAAGAAAGAAAGAAAGAAAGAAAGAAAGATTAAATTAAAAAATAAATGAAAAAAGAATGGTAGATATTAAAAGCACTCTGTATTTTTAGGAGTCAATTGAAAATTAGAATGTAAACAGAAAAAAGTCAAGAAAATTTTCCAGAATTAAAGCTCCATGAAATTCAAAAAGTCATAAGAACTCAAAACAAGTTCCAAATTATTAAGGGCTGCACAGTAAGATCCTGTCTCAAAAAGAAGAAATGAGAAAATGAGAGAGAGAAAGGGTCATTTTACAAAGAGAGAAAGAGAAGAAAGGTATTGAAAATTTACAAGGGCAATGACAGTATGATTGAAACATGCTTAGAAAACAATAGCAACTTGGGGAACAGAAACTAATCAAAGAACACTCCAGCTGCATGACTTCAAGGTTGTTATTCTTATTTTGTGTTTTTACCACAGTAAGAGCCAAGATTTTAAGCTCTACTAAAAACAAAACAAACAAAAACCTTTATCTTTTTATGTTCATTTAATAACATATCCATTATTTTATGTTTGGTATAAAATATATATTGTGTTGAATATAATAAACAAAACAAAACTGTGAGATGCCCCTGCAAGCTCAACCAGGCAGCCTGCAGAGTCCTACACTCAGGACAAGCCCAAATCCTCTCAAGCTTAAGAACCAGTTGCAAAGCAACATGCCTGAAAGTACAGGGACACAATACCATTTTGCCAGGAAACCCACCATCTGAAATTGATTTACCAGAGGGTCTGAAACTGGGTGACAGGTAGGAGTCTCTGAGAATGAATTTAACTTGTCTATTGCAGGGTGAGAGATAGTCCTGAGAGGCATTTTGGAGGACAGTAGGGACAGACACAGACTGACTAAGACCACAGGTCTCAGGATTCTCTGTTTAAATGGTGAACTGCTTAGGGTAAAAGGATCCCGGAATAAAGAGGTTGGGGAAGAGTTCATCTACTGATTAGAACTAAATTTTTTAAAATATTTTTTCTTTTTAAGACTTTAACATATTTATTTAAATATGCTTATTTTGATTACTGAGTGTATTAGTCAGGGTTCTCTAGAGTAACAGAATGTATGGGTAGTCCCTATATAGTTAGGAGAATTTGTCTATGACTTACAGCTTGCAGTGCAGCTCCCCAACAATGGTCAGCAGTAGCTGTGGAAGGAAGTCCAAGGATCTAGCAGTTTCTCATTCCCATGAGGCAGGCAGGCGAGGAAGAGTGAGTCTTCTTCCAAAGTCCTTATATAGGTCTCCAGCAGAGGGTGTGGCCCAGATTAAAGGTGTATGCCACCACAATTTTAATCCCAGATGACCTTGAACTGGGAGATTTCCTTGTCTTAATCTTCTGGAATTCATAGCCACTATGCTTCAAAATCTCCATGCCAAGATCCAGGTCAGAAACTTGTATCTCTGAGCCTCCAGATTAGGATCATAGGTGAGCCTTCCAATTCTTCATTAGTTCATTACAGATATAGTCAAGTTGATAACCAAGAATAGCCACTACACTGAGCAACTCTCTTTATTTTTAGGTATTTCTCATTTAAATTGTATCCCATTTTTTTCTCCATTTTGTTTTCCCTCCTAAACATAAAGATTGTGAGGTTTTTGTTTGTTCACGTTCTTGCTTACATGCTTCTGGTGATAGTAGTTGTTTTGAAATAATCCTTAATTTTTTTAATTCTTTGCTCACTAATATCTATGTTTTTTTTTACTTTAACATTCTCAGTATTGGGAGACTTTTTCAAATATCTTTCTCAGTTCCCTTTTTCATCATAACATTTCTTTATCCATTTAAGATTTTATACATTTTCTATGGTCTTAATGGTATCTATATCCTACTCCTTTCCTGTGTCTGACTGTCAGTCTGTCTGTCTGTCTGCCCTCTCAGCACACTTTCTTTCCACATTTTTGCCTTTTTGACTTTAAATAAAACCTACTGAGTCAAATTAGTGCTGGAAATAAGCACCTGAGTGCAGGGCAATTCTCAGTGGTGCAATAAATATACCAATGTCCATACCACCAAGGAAAAGTGAATTTATTTTTTCCAGCCACCATCAACTGCCATTGACACCTTAGCTATGGGCAGCAGACACTCTTCCCTCATCCATGTTTGCATTCTTTATTCTTCCTTTCTATAATTGGGGGATTTTCAAAAAGGATTTTTCTGTGCAGCCCTTGCTGTCCTTAAACTCACTTTGTAGAACAGGCTGGTATCAATCTTTGCTCCAGTGGCCAGGTAGTTGGGACTGCCAGGCTCGGAGACAGACAGGCATAATATCGCTTGGGTCTTGGGCAGCTTGTGTGTATGCTGCTCCCAAGAGCTGAGCAGATCTGCAGTAACCACCACGCCAGCTCTGCTGTGAGACTTCTGCCTGGCAGAGGGACCCCCCCGCACTAGGCGGGAGCCTACCAGCTTCCCTTCAGTGACCTCTGTTCCGGTAGACTGCACTGAAGAGACAGGTACCGAGGTTCTCCCCAATATAACATCGCTTGGGACACGGCCTGTTGGGGCTTCCGTCTGCTCCCAAGAACGAGACAGCACTGTAGTCATCTGGGCGCCAGATCTGCTGAAGGCCATCCTCTCTGCAGGGTGACCAGCGCCACCGAGAGAGTGCAGAGTGCACTCCACGATTTTGCTCCAATGGCCAGGTAGTTGAGACTGCCAGGCTCGGAGACAGTCAGGCATAATATTGCTTGGGTCTCGGGCAGCTTGTGTGTACGCAGCTCCCAAGAGCTGGGCAGATCTGCAGTAACCAGCGTGCTAGCTCTGCTGTGGGACTTCTGCCTTGCAGAGGGACGCCCCCTCCACCACCACCCCACTCTGGGAGAGATCACACACCCCTGCACAGGGCAGGGGCCTACCAGCCGCCCTTTGGTGACGTCTGCTCCGGGATTCCATTACGCTGAGCCTTTGGATGTGCAGGGACTCCCCAATATAACATCACTTGAGGCAAGGCACATCAGGGCTCCAAAGTCACTCAGGAGCAGGGCAGGCCCCAGAAATTGGTGCCAGGGGAATCCTGGTAATCCAGGGGGACGAGAAATAACTTTGCAGACTCACAGGAGGTCCAACCAACAGCCAGTGAAAACAGGACCAACTAACATCAGAGGTAACCAGATGGCAAAAGGCAAACATAGGAACATTACTAACAGAAATCAAAGTAATATGGCACCATCCGAACCCAACTCTCCGACAGCAGCAAGTCCTGGATACCCCACCACACCCGAAAGACAGGATCTGGATTTAAAATCACTTCTCATGATGCTATTAGAGGATCACAAGAAGGACACAAATAAATCTAATAAAGAATTACAGGAGACCATGAATCAACGGTTAGAAGCCCTTACAAAGGAAACACAAAAATCGCTTAGAGAAATGCAGGAGAACATGGATCAACAGATGGAGGCCCACAAGGAGACAGCACAAAAATCGCTTAAAGAAATAAATCAACGGGTAGATGCACTTTCAAAGGAATCACAAAAATTGCATAAAGAAATGCAGAAGAATATGGGTCAACAGACAGATGCCCATAGGGAGGAAACACAAAAAGTGCTTAAAGAAATGAATCAACGGATAGATGCCCTTACAAAGGAAACACGAGAACTGCTTAAAGAAATGCAGGAGACGATGGATCAACAGATGGAATCCCATGAGGAGGAAACACAAAAATCGCTTAGAGAAATGCAGGAGAACGTGGGTCAACAGGCAGAAATCCTGAAAGAGGTAATGCAAAAATACCTTAAAGAAATACAGTAAAATACAAACAAACAAATGAAGGATCTCAGCAAATCCACCCAGGATCTACAAAAGGAAGTAGAAACAACTAAGAAATCACAAAGGGAGAAAACTTTGGAGATAAAAAACCTTGGGAAGAAATCAGGACTCATAGATGCAAACATTAACAATAGAATACAAGAGATGGAAGAAAGGATCTAAGGTGCTGAATATACCATAGAAAGCATTGACTCAACAGTCAAAGAAAATGCAAAATGCAAAAAACGTGTAACCCAAAACATCCAGGAAATCCAGGATACAATGAGAAGACCAAACCTAAGGATTATAGGTATAGATGAGAGTGAAGATTTGCAACTTAAAGGGCCAGTAAACATCTTCAACAAAATTATGGAGGAAAACTTCCCTAACAAAAGAGAGAGATGCCGATGAACGTACAAAAAGCCTACAGAACTCCAAACAGACTGGACCAGAACAGAAATACCTCCCGTCACATAATAATCAAAACAAATGTACTAAATAAAGAAAGAATGTTAAAAGCATTAAGAGAAAAGGGCCAAGTAACATCCAAAGGAAGACCTATCCAAACGTATCAGACTTCTCACCAGAGACTATGAAAGCCAGAAGATCCTGGGCAGATCTCATGCAGACACTAAAAGAGAACAAATGCCAGCCTAGACTACTATACACAGCAAAACTCTCAATCACCATAGACAGAGAGATCAAGATATTCCATGATAAAACCAAATTTTCACAATATGTTTCCATAAATCCAGCCCTGCAAAGGATAATAGGTGGAAACCACCAATACAGTGAGAGAAACTACACCCTGGAAAAAATGAGATTGTGACATTCAAACCCAAAAGTAGATACCCACTCAAACATAAAGATAGCATCAAGAATGGCAGGTGGCAATAATCACTATTCCTTAATCTCTCTTAATATCAGTCGTCCCAATTCCCCAATAAAAAGACAGAGACTAACAGACTGGATACGTAAACAGGACCCAGCATTTTGCTGCATGCAGGAAACGCACCTGAGTATCAAAGACAAACACTACCTCAGAGTAAAAGGCTGGAAAACAATTTTACAAGCAAATGGTCCCAGGAAACAAGCCGGAGTAGCCATCCTAATATCAGACAAAATTGATTTTCAACCTAAAGTCATCAAAAAAGACACAGAAGGACACTACATACAGATCAAGGGAAAAATCCACCAAGAAGAACTCTCAATTCTGAATATCTATGCTCCAAATGCAAGGGCACCCTCATTCGTAAAAGAAACTTTACTAAAGCTCAAAGCACACATCGCACCTCACACAATAATAGTGGGTGACTTCAACACCCCGCTCTCTGAAATGGATCATTCAGGAAAGCAGAAACTAAACAGGGACACAGTGAATCTAATTGAAGCCTTGGACCAAATGGAACTAACAGATATATAGAGAACATTTCATCCTAGAGCTAAAGACTACACTTTCTTCTCAGCACCTCAAGGTACTTTCTCCAAAATTGACCATATAATTGGTCAAAAATCAGACCTCAACAGATATAAGAAGATAGAACTAATCCCATGCCTCCTATCAGATCACTATGGAATAAGGGTGGTCTTCAATGGCAACAAAAACAAAAGAAAACCCACATACACATGGAGGCTGAACAATGCTCTACTCAATGATAACTTGGTCAAGGTGGAAATAAAGAGAGAAATCAAAGACTTTTTGAAAGTTAATGAAAATGACGGCACACCATACCCTAATTTATGGGACACAATGAAAGCAGTGCTAAGAGGAAAATTCATAGCCCTCAGTGCCGCCAAAAAGAAACGGGAGACAGCATACACTAACAGCTTAATGGCACACCTGAAAGCCCTGGAACAAAAAGAAGCAAATACACCAAAGAGGAGTAGAAGGCAGGAAATCATCAAATTCACGGCTGAAATCAATCAAGTAGAAACAACTAAAACCATACAAAAAATCAACAAAACACGGAGTTGGTTCTTTGAGAAAATCAACAAGATAGATAAGCCCTTAGCCAGACTAACCAGAGGGCACAGAAACAGTATCCAAATTAATAAAATCAGAAACGAAAAGGGAGAGATAACAACAGAAACTGAGGAAATTCAAAAAATCATCACATCCTACTACAAAAACCTGTATTCAACACAACTAGAAAATCTCGAGGAAATGTAAAATTTCCTTGACAGATACCAAATACCAAAATTAAATCAGGATCAAATAGACCATCTAAACCATCCTATAACCCCTGAAGAAATAGAAGTTGTCATTGGAAGTCTTCCAACCAAAAAAAGCACAGGTCCAGATGGTTTTAGTGCAGAATTCTATCAGACCTTCAAAGAAGACCTAACACCAATACTCTTCAAACTGTTCCACAAAATAAAAACAGAAGGAACAGTACCCAACTCGTTCTATGAAGCCACAATTACACTAATACCAAAAGCACACAAAGATCCGACAAAGAAAGAGAATCTCAGGCCAATCTCTCTTATGAATATCAATGCAAAAATACTCAATCAAATTCTTGCCAACCGAATCAAAGAACACATCAACACGATCATTCAATACGATCAAGTAGGCTTCATCCCAGGGATGGTTCAATATAAGGAAATCCATCAATGTAATCCACTATATAAACAATCTCAAAGAAAAAAAACACATGGTCATCTCATTTGATGCTAAGAAAGCATTTGACAAAATTCAGCATCCTTTCATGCTAAAGGTCTTAGAAAGATCAGGAATTCAAGGCCCATATCTAAACATAGTAAAAGAAATTTACAGAAAACCGGTAGCCAGCATCAATCTAAATGGAGAGAAACTTGAAGCAATCCCACTAAAAACAGGGACTAGACAAGGCGGCCCTCTCTCTCCATATTTTTTCAAAATAGTAGTTGATGTTCTAGCTAGAGCAATTAGACAACAAAAAGAGGTAAAAGGGATACAAATTGGAAAGGAAGAAGTCAAACTATCACTATTTGCAGACGATATGATAGTATATTTAAGCGACCCGAAGAACTCCACCAGAGAACTCCTACAGCTGATAAACGACTTCAGCAAAGTGGCCGGATATAAAATCAACTCAAGCAAGTCAGAAGCCTTCCTATATTCAAAGGATAAGCAGGCTGAGAAAGAAGTAAGAGAAATAATACCCTTCACAATAGCCACAAACCATATTAAGTATCTTGGCGTGACTCTAACCAAACAAGTGAAAGATCTGTATGACAAGAACTTCAAGTCTCTGAAGAAAGAAATTGAAGAAGACCTCAGAAGATGGAAAAATCTGCCATGCTCATGGATTGGCAGGATCAATATAGTAAAAATGAGCATCTTACCAAAAGTAATATACAATTTCAATGCAATCCCCATCAAAATCCCCACTCAATTCTTCATAGAGTTAGAAAGAGCAATTCAAAAATTCATCTGGAATAACAGAAAACCCAGAATAGCTAAAACTATTCTCAAGAGTAAAAGAACCTCTGGGGGAAATCAGTATCCCGGACCTCAAGCTGTACTACAGAGCAATAGTGTTAAAAACCGCATGGTATTGGTACAGTGACAGGCATATAGATCAATGGAACAGAATTGAAGACCCAGAAATGAATCCACACTGCTTTGGTCACTTGATCTTTGACAAAGGAGCTAAAACCATCCAGTGGAAAAAAGATAGCCTTTTCAACAAATGGTGCTGGCTCAACTGGAGGTCAACATGCAGAAGAATGCAAATTGACCCATTCTTATCTCCTTGCAATAAGCTCAATTCCAAGTGGATCAAGGACCTCCACATAAAACCAGACACACTGAAACTAATAGAAGGGAAACTAGGGAAGAACCTTGAACATATGGGCACAGGGGAGAATTTCCTGAATAGAACTCCAATAGCTTATGCTCTAAAATCAAGAACTGACAAACGGGACCTCATTAAATTACAAAGTTTTTGCAAGGCAAAAGACACTGTCAAAAAGACAAAGCGGCAACCAACTAACTGGGAAATGATCTTTACCAACCTTACATCCGACAGAGGGCTAATATCCAATATATACAAAGAACTCAAGAAGTTAAACTCCAGAGAGGCAAGTAACCCTATTAAAAAATGGGGTACAGAGCTAAACAAAGAGTTCTCACCTGAAGAATATCTAATGGCTGAGAAGCACCTAAAGAGATGTTCATCATCCTTAGTCATTAGGAAAATGCAAATCAAAACAACCCTGAGATTCCATCTCACACCAGTCAGAATGGCTAAGATCAAAAACACAGGAGACAGCAGTTGTTGGTGAGGATGTGGAGAAAGAGGAACACTCCTCCACTGCTGGTGGAATTGCAAGCTGGTACAACCACTCTGGAAAGCAGTCTGGCGGTTCCTCAGAAAACTGGGCATGACACTCCCGGAGGATCCGGCTATACCACTCCTGGGCATATACCCAGAGACTTTACCTGCATGCAATAAGGACACATGCTCCACTATGTTTATAGCAGCCTTAATTATAATAGCCAGAAGCTGGAAAGAACCCAGATGTCCCTCAACGGAGGAATGGATTCAGAAGATGTGGTTTATTTACACAATGGAATGCTACTCTGCAATTAAAAACAATGAATTCACGAAATTCCTAGGCAAATGGTCAGAACTTGAAAATATCATCCTTAGTGAGGTCACCCAATCACAATAGAACACACATGTATGCAGTCACTGATAAGGGGATATTAACCCAGAATCTCGGAATACCCTAGACACAATTCGAATAACAATAGATTTCTAAGAAGATGGAAGGAGAGACCCCTGGTCCTGGAAAGACTGGATGTAGGGGAACGCCAGGACAGAGAAGCGAGAGGGGGTTGAATGGGGTAAAGAGGGAGGGAAGGGGGCTTATGGGACTTTCAGGGAGGGAGGAAACGGGAAAGGGGAAATGATTTTGAATGTAAATAAAAAAATCTTAGAAAATAAAATTTAAAAAAAAAAGAAACACTTTGATATTTTCGGACCCCTTAGGTTCCTGATCTGAATAATCATACAAATATATAAGAAATTGAAAAATAAAAGAACAGGCTAGTATCAAACCAAAGACTATCCACTTGCTTCTGGTAGGACTATAGGTATGTCCATGTTGTTATTTTAACTGCCATGGTCTCTTGTAGGGTTTGTGCAAGTAATCACAGACACTAGGCATTCACATGAGCAATAGCAACGCCATTTGCAAAAGATATTATTTACAGCACTCAATCCTATCCTCTAGCTCTATATTCTTTCCAAACTATCCCACCATATAGAAATGTGAATGGAGAGAAACATGAAACAATTCCACTAAAATCCAGGATAAGACAAGGATTCCTCTATTCCTATCTATTCAATATAGTGCTTGAAGTTTTAGCTAGAGCAAGTGGAAAACAAAAGGAGTTCACGGGGATTCAAATTGGAAAAGGAGAAGATAAAATATCACATATTTCTCCTCTGCCACTGCCTGCCCCATTCGGTCTGATGTGGTAGACCCATGCCAGTTCTGCCACAGGGAAGACCCCATTTCCTGAAACCTTCTAGAGAACCAGGTGCATGCAGGGCATTTGAGAACCAGCAGTACACAGGGCATTCGAGAACCAGCAGCATGCTGGGCATTCGAGAACCAGCAGCACGCAGGGTATTCGAAAGCCAGAAGCTCGCAGAGCCAGCAGTACCCAGGGCATTTGAGAGCAAGCAGCGCCCAGTGCATTTGAGAACCAGCAGCATACAGGCATTCAAGAACAACTAGCACGCAGAGCATTCAAGAACCAGAAACACACAGGGTATTCAAGAACAAGAAGCCTGCAGGGCATTGAACCCTTGCAAAGTCTGCCACAGGGAAGACCCAATCTCCTGATACTTCCTAGAGAACCAGCTGTATGCAGGGCATTTGGGAGAAAGGGAATCCCAGGAGAACAGATACAGAGGCCTGCAGGACAGAGAAGCCACAGTCAGAGACAGGGAGGTCAGCTAACACCAAAGATGACTAGATGGCCAAAGGCAAATGCAAAATCATTACCAACAGAAACCAAGGCAACATGGCACCATCAGAACCCAGTTCTCCCACTATAGAAAATCCTGGATACTCCATCACTTCAGAAAAGCAAGAAATGGATTTAAAAATCACATCTCATGATGCTGAGAGAGGACTTCAAGAAGGACATAAATAACTTCCTTAAAGAAAAACAGGAGAACATGGGTCAACAGGTAGCAGCCCTTAAAGAGGAAACACACAAATCCCTTAAAGAAATACAGGAGAATATGGGTCAACAGGTAGAAGCACTTAAAAAGGAAGCAAAAAAATCCATTAAAGAAATATGGGAGAACATGGGTCAACAGGCAGAAGCCCTTAGGGAGGAATCAAAAAAAAATCCCTAAAAGAAACACAGGAGAACAAAGGTCAATAGGTAAAAGACCTTAAAGAGGAAACACAAAAATCTCTTAAAGAATTTCAGGAAAACACAAACAAAGGAAGGAACTGAAAAAAACTATCCAGGATCTAAAAATGGAAGTAGAAAAAATAAAGAAAGTGCAAAGTGAGACATCTCTGGAGATAGAAAACCTTGGAAAGAATTCAGGAGTCATAGATGCAAGCATCAACAATAGAATACAAGAGATAGAAGAAAGAATCGTGGATGCTCAACATTCCATAGAAAACATTGACTCAACAGTCAAGGAAAATGCAAAATCCAAAAAGCTTGTAACACAAAACATCCAGGAAATCCATGGCAAAATGAGAAGACCAAACCTAAGGATTATAGGTATACAAGAGAGCAAGGATTTACATTTTAAATGGACAGTAAATATCATCAATGAAATTATAGAAGAAATCTTCTGTAACCTAAAGAAAAAGATGCCCATGAACATACAAGAAGCCTACAGAACTCCAAACAGACTGCACCAGAGCAGAAATTTCTCCTGTCACATAATAATCAAAACACCAAATGCACCAAAGAATATTAAAAGCAGTAAGGGAAAAGGGACAAGTAACATATAAAAGCAGACCTTTTATATGATTGGGTAATTGAGTCTATTGATGTTAAGAGATAGTAAGGAAAAGTGATTATTGCTTCCTGCTATTTTTTTATTTTATTTTTATGTTTGAGTGGTTATCTTTATTGGGGTTTGTTGTAAGAAGATTAATTTCTTGCTTTTTCTAGTGTATAGTCCCTCTGCCTTTGTTGGTGTTTTCCATTCATTATCCTTTGAAGGGCTGGATTTGTGGAAAGATACTGCGTAAATTTGTTTTTGTTATGAAATACTTTGGTTTCTCCATCTATGGTGATTGAGAGATTTGCTGGATATAGCAGTCTGGGTTATCATTTGTGTTCCCTTAGCGTCTGTATGATATCTGCCCAGGCTCTTCGGTCTTTCATAGTCTCTGATGAGAAATCCAGTGTTATTCTGATAGGTCTACCTTTATATGTTACTTGACCATTTTCCCTTACTGCTTTTAATATTCTTTCTTTGTTTAGTACATTTGGTGTTTTAATTATTATGTGACAGGAGGAATTTCTTTTCTGGTCAAATCTATTTGGAGTTCTGTAGGCTTCCTGTATGTTCATGGACATCTCTTACTTTAGGTTACAGAAGTTTTCTTCTATAATTTTGTGGAAGACATGTATTGACCCTTTAAGTTGGAAATCCTCACTCTCTTCTATACCTATAATCCTTGGGATTGGTCTTCTCATTTTGTCCTGGATTTCCTGGATGTTTTTGGTCAGAAGATTTTGCATTTTTCATTTTCTTTGACTGTTGAATCAATGCTTTCTATGGTATTTCTGCATCTGAGATTCTGTCTTCTGTCCCTTTATTCTATTGCTGATGCTTGGATCCATGATTCCTGACTTCTTTCCTCGGTTTTCTATGTCCCAAGTGGTTTCCCTTTGTGATTTCTTTATTGCTTCTACCTTCATCTTTAGATCTTGGAAGGCTTTGTTCAATTTCTTCACCTGTTTTGTTGTGTTTTCCCTTAGTTCTTCAAGGGCTTCTCCCTGTTTATTTGTGCTCGCCTGTATTTCTTTAAGGGAGTCATTTATGTCCTTCTTGAACCCCTCCTGCAGCAAATGAGCTATGATTTTGAATCCAGTTCATGCTTTTCAGGTGTGTTGGAGTAACCAGGACTTGCTGCTGTTGGAGAACTTGGTTCCGATGGAGCCATGTTGCCTTGGTTTCTATTGGTGTTGTTCTTGCATTTGCGTTTTACCATCTGGTTATATCTGGTGTTAGCTGGTGTTGCTGTCTCTGACTGTGGTTTATATGTGCTCCTGGGAGAGCTGTTCTCTCTGTGTACACTGATATGTAAGTACGTCTGCAAGACCCACTCTCTTATAATTGTATTTGGGTATGTACCTCTGTGGCCCAGATCAAAAGCAAAAAAAAGAACAGAAAGCCTACATACATATGGAAGCTGAACAATGCTCTGCTCAATGATACCTTGGCCAAGGAAGAAATAAGGAAAGAAATCAAAACATTTTTAGAATTTAATGAAAATGAAGAAACAATATACCCAAATTTATGGCCCACATTGAAAGCACTATAAAGAGGAAAACTCATGGCTCTGATTGGCTCCAAAAAGAAGCTGGAGAGACCATACACAAGCAACTTAACAGCACATCTGAAAGCTTTAGAACGGAAAGAAGCTAATACACCCAAGAGGAGTAGAAGGCAGGAAATCATCAAACTCAGGGGTGAAATCAACCAAGTAGAAACAAAAAGAACTATTAAAAGAATCAACAAAATCAGGAGTTGGTTCTTTGAGAAATTCAACAAGATAGATAAACCTTTAGTCAGACTAACCAGAGGGCACAGAGACAGTATTGAAATTAATAAAATCAGAAATGAAAAAAGAGATATAACAACAGAAACTGAGGAAATTCAAAAAATCATCAGATCCTACTACAAAAGCCTTTATTCAACACAACTAGAAAATCTGGAGGAAATGGACAATTTCCTAGACAGATACCAAATACCAAAATTAAATCAGGATCAAATAGACCATCTAAACTATCCTATAACCGCTAAGGAAATAGAACTATATTTATATAAAATATATATAAGTATATTTATAAAATATCTATATTTTTAATTACATTCCAAATGATTTCCCCTTTCCCGTTTCCTCCCTCCCCGAAAGTCCCATAAGCCCCCTTCCCTCCCTCTGTTCCCCATTCAACCCCCTCTCGCTTCTCTGTCCTGGTATTCCCCTACATCCAGTCTTTCCAAGACCAGGGGTCTCTCCTTCCATCTTCTTGGAAATCTATTGATATGTGAATTGTGTCTTGGGTATTGCGATATTCTGGGATAATCTCCCTTTATCAGTGACTGCATATTATGTGTGTTCTTTTGTCATTGGGTTACCTTACTGTATTAGTCAAATGTTCCCTCTCATCTATACCTATAATCCTTAGGTTTGGTCTTCTCATTGTGTCCTGGATTTCCTGGATGTTTTGGGTTACACGTTTTTCGCATTTTGCATTTTCTTTAACTGTTGAGTCCATGCTTTCTATGGTATCTTCAGCACCTGAGATTCTTTCTTCCATCTCTTGTATTCTATTGTTGATGTTTGCATCTATGATTCCTGATTTCTTCCCAAGGTTTTCTATCTCCAAAGTTGTCTCTCTTTCTTAGTTGTTTCTACTTCCTTTTTTAGATCCTGGATGGATTTGCTCAGATCCTTCACTTGTTTGTTTATATTTTCCTGTATTTCTTTAAGGTATTTTTGCGTTTCCCCTTTCAGGATTTCGGCCTGTTGACCCAAGCTCTCCTGTATTTCTCTAAGCAATTTTTGTGTTTCCTCCTCATGGGCTTCCATCTGTTGATCCATCATCTCCTGCATTTCTTTAAGCAACTCTTGTGTTTCCTTTGTAAGGGCATCTATCCATTGATTCATTTCTTTAAGCAATTTTTGTGTTGCCCCCCTATGGGCATCCATCTGTTGACCCATAATCTTCTGCATTTCTTTATGCAATTTTTGTGATTCCTTTGAAAGTGCATCTACCCATTGATCCATTTCTTTAAGTGATTTTTGTGTTACCTCCTTGTGGGCCTCCATCTGTTGATCCATGTTCTCCTGCATTTCTCTAAGCGATTTTTGTGTTTCCTTTGTAAGGGCTTCTAACCGTTGATTCATGATCTCCTGTAATTCTTTATTAGATTTATTTGTGTCTGTCTTGAAATCCTCTAACAGCATCATGAGAAGTGATTTTAAATCCAGATCTTGTCTTTCAGTAGTGGTGGGGTATCCAGGACTTGCTGCTGTTGGAGAGTTGGGTTCGGATGGTGCCATATTACTTTGATTTCTGTTAGTAACGTTCCTATGTTTGCCTTTTGCCATCTGGTTACCTCTGGTATTAGTTGGTCCTGCTGTCACTGGCTGTTGGTTGGACCTCCTGTGAGCCTGCAAAGCTATTTCTGGCCCCCCTGAATTACCAGGATTCTCCTGGCACCTATTTCTGGGGCCTGCCCTGCTCCTGAGTGACTTTGGAGCCCTGATGTGCCTTGCCCCAAGTGATGTTATATTGGGAAATCCCTGCACATCCAAAGGCTCAGCATAGTGGATTCCCAGAGCAGAGGTCGCCAAAGGGAGGCTGGTAGGCTCCCACCCTGTGCAGGGGTGTGTGATCTCTCCCGGGGGGGAAGGTGTCCCTCTGCAGGGCAGAAGTCCCACAGTAGAGCTGGCGCATCGGTTACTTCAGACCTGCACAGCTCTTGCGAGCAGGGTACACACAAGCTGCCTGAGACCCAAGCGAAATTATGCCGGTCTGTCTCTGAGCCTGGTGGTCGCCGAGATCCCCTAATCTTAATCTTCTGGAATTCATAGTCACGATGCATCAAGATCTCCAGGTCAGAAACTTGTATCTCTGAGCCTCCAGATTAGGATTATTAGGTGAGCCTTCCAATTCTTGTTTAGTTCATTCCAGATTTCCTCAAGTTGACAACCAGGAATAGCCACTACAATCCAACCCTTGTCAACTTGACACAAATAATATCTCATGTCCACATGAAACTATAACAAGGTCATGAATACGCCTAACATGATATAACTATTCCTCGTACAACCACAAACACATTTGTAAATTTACAACAGGGTAATGTCCCTTGGAATCATTCTTTAAGTGTCTCAATACCAATTGATGTTAAAGAAATCGGAAGAAAAACAAATGTATCCTTAACAAAATAAGACAGAAGAAATCATATTACTTATAGTCCTCATTTCTGCAACTGGTTACATGGTCTTAGCTGGTATTTATAACTACCTTCCTCTGCTACCCATTCTGTATTTCCTTCACCTTCAGCAAGCACCTCAGCAGGTCTTGGCTCTTTTCCTGGAGGATTGACCCATACCTTCATTCCTGATGGGTCTGTGTCCTTTGTCATCCTGCTTGGATTAGGCTGTTGTAGTTTGCCATTGACTTTAATTACGGGACATGATAGTACCAAGAGACGCCCTAAGGGAACTCCTGCACTCCAGACATAATCTTGCTTACCTCCATTGTGGAGAGGCAATCCAATTTCGCCATGGTAATCTGGATCTATCACCCCTCCTAACACTGTTATTCCTTTCTTAGCCTGTTGGTTCAAAGGCATTAGAAGCCCAAAATGGCCAAGGGGAAGTCTGAGATTCCAGTTCAATGGAATGTTTGTTGTGGCTCCTGGTAGGAGCACTCCCCCCTCTGGAACCAAAACTTCTAGGCCAGCAGAACCTAAAGTTGTGGGGACAATAATCAAAATTTTTCCTAGAGGGACACTAGGAGTGATAGTGAGTGGAACTATTCCCTTTTCCACCCCTTGATTCCTGGACCCATGGATCCTGGCTATGGAAGAAACTGCACCATATATTGAACGCTGATTCAAAGCTTATACTACATTCTGAAGAACTCTGCCGCAGCCCTCCATACTGTTGCCACCTAATTGATGCTGTAACTGTGTCTTCAAAAGGCCATTCCATCTTTCTATCAGACCAGCTGCTTCAGGATGATGGGGAACATGGTAAGACTAGTGAATTCCATGATCGTGGGCCCACTGTCACAGTTCTCTGGCTGTGAAATGAGTTCCTTGGTCAGAAGCAATTCTGTGTGGAATACCATGATGATCGATAAGACATTCTGTGAGTCCACGGATGGTGGTTTTGGCAGAAGCATTACATTCAGGAAAGGTAAATCCATAACCAGAATAAGTATCTACTCCAGTAAGAACGAAACGTTGTCCTTTCCACAGGGGAAGTGGTTCAATGTAGTCAACCTGCCACAAGGTTGCTAGATGATCACCTTGAGGAATGCTGCCATATCTGGGGCTGAGTGTTGGTTTCTGCTGTTGGCAGATCTGGCATTCAGCACCTGCTGTAGCTAGGTCAGCCTTGGTGAGTGGAAGTCTCTGTTGCTGAGCCCAAGCATAACCTCCGTCTCGGCCACCATGGCCACTTTGTTCATGTGCCCATTGGGCAATGACTGGGATGGGGGGGAAAGAGGCTGACTCTCCACAGAACGGGTCATCTTATCTACTTGATTGTTGAACTCCTCCTCAGCTGAAGTCACCTTTTGGTGAGCATTTACATGGGACACAAATATCTTCACATCCTTTGCCCATTTGGAGAAATCTATCCACATACTTTTTCCCCAGATGTCTTTCTCACCAATTTTCCAATTGTGATCTTTCCATGTCCCTGACCCTCCAGCCAATCCATTGGCTACAGCCCATGAGTCAGTGAACAATCGCACATCTGGCCATTTCTTCTTCCAAACAAACTGTAATACCGTGTGTACTGCCCGAAGTTCTGCCCACTGTGAAGATTTTTGTTCACATGTATCTTTCAGGGTTGTCCCAGAAAGGGGTTGTAATGCTGCAGCTGTCCACTTCTGGGTGGTGCCTACATAACGTACAGAGACATCAGTAAACCAGGTTCTAGTCTTCTCTTCTTCAGTCAGCCAGTCATAGGGAACACCCCATGAGGCTATAGGTGCATGCTTGGCAGCAGATGGCATTGTAACAGGAGTAGAAACCATAGGCATCTGAGCAACTCCTTCATGTAACTTGCTTGTTCCTTCAGGACCTGCTCGGGCCTGATCATGTATATACCACTTCCATTTGATAAGAGACTGCTGCTGTGCATGTCCTACTTTATGACTTAAATGATCTAATAACACCCAGCTCATAATGGGCAGTTCAGGTCGCATAGTAACTTGGTGTCCTCTTGTCAAACATTCAGTTTCCACTAAGGCCCAATAGCAAGCCAAGAGCTGTTTTTCAAAGGGAGAGTAGCTGTCTGCAGATGATGGTAGAGCTTTGCTCCAAAATCCCAAAGGTCTCTTCTGTGATTCACCTATAGGCGCCTGCCAGAGGCTCCAAACAGCATCTCTATCTACCACTGACACCTCAAGTACCATTGGGTCTGCTGGATCATATGATCCAAGTGGTAGTGCAGACTGCACAGCAGCCTGGACCTGTTGAAGAGCCTTCTCTTGTTCCAGGCCCCACACAAAGCTAGCAGCTTTCCGAGTCACTTGATAAATAGGCCTGAGTAACACACCTAAGTGAGGAATGTGCTGTCTCCAGAATCCAAATAGACCCACTAAACGTTGTGCTTCTTTCTTTGTGGTGGGAGGGGCCAGGTGCAATAACTTATCTTTCACCTTAGAAGGAATATCTCTGCATGCTCCACACCACTGTACTCCTAAGAATTTCACTGAGATAGATGGTCCTTGAATTTTGGTTGGATTTATTTCCCATCCTCTGATATGCATATGTGTTACCAATGAATCCAAAGTGGTTGCTACTTACTGCTCACTTGGTCCAATCAGCATAATGTCATCAACAGAGTGCACCAATGTGATATTTTGTGGAAGAGACAAACAATCAAGATCCCTTCTAACTAAGTTATGACACAGGGCAGGGGAGTTAATATATCCTTGAGGCAAAACTGTAAAGGTATACTGCTGGCCTTGCTAACTGAAAGCAAATTGCTTCTGGTGGTCCTTATGGACAGGTACTGAGAAGAAGGCATTTGCCAGATCAATAGCTGCATACCAGGTTCCAGGAGATGTGTTAATTTGCTCAAGTAATGAAACTACATCTGGTACAGCAGTTGCAGTTGGAGTTACTACCTGATTTAGTTTCTGATAGTCAACTGTCATTCTCCATGATCCATCTGTCTTCTGCACTGGCCAGATAGGAGAGTTAAAAGGAGATGTAGTGGGAACCACCACCCCTGCATCTTTCAAGTCCTTGATGGTGGCAGTAATTTCTACAGTTCCTCCAGGAATACGATACTGTTTTTATTCACTATTTTCCTTGGCAGAGACAACTCTAAAGGCTTCCATTTTGCCTTTCCAACCATAATAGCCCTCACTCCATAGGTCAGGTTACCAATATGAGAATTCTGACAATTTCGGAGTATATCTATGCCAATTATACATTCTGGAACTGGAGAAATGACCACTGGATGTGTTCACGGACCTACTGGACCTACTATGAATCAGACATCAGTCAAAACTCCATTAATCACCTGTCCTCCATAAACTCCTACTCTAACTGGAGGGCCACAATGTTTCTTGGGATCTCCTGAGATCAGTGTCAATTCAGAACCAGTATCCAATAGACCCCGGAAAGTCTGATTATTTCCTTTCCCCCAGTGTACAGTTACCCTTGTAAAAGGCCATAGGTCCCTCTGGGGAAGAACTGGGGAAAGACTAACAGCAAAACTTTTAGGTGTTTTGTCAAGATTCTTCCTCAGAGGAACCTGGCCACCCCGACATTCAAGGGGTTCTAGCTCTGCAAACTGACTTAAGTCTGGAAATTGATTCACTGGCAGAGATTGCCTTTTGCCATGATCCAATGTAGCCTTTCATTTGTTTGAGAATTTTTCTGCTTATACAGATCAAACAGATATGCAGTAGGTTTCCTATCTATTTCATGCCTGGAAACACCATGACTGACTAGCCAGTACCAAAGGTCCAAATGAGTCATGCCATTGTAAATTCCACTTCTCTTGTACTGACCATTATGAGGTATGCCTTTATGAACATTGTTTGGTCTACCCTGTCCATTATAATAACTACGATCACCTTGTCTCTGGTGATTCAATGCTGCCACCTTGCCCTTGTTACCTCAAGGCCCAGTTAAACCCATGGAATTTAATTCATCTAAATAAGCAGCAGCATATCCAACCCTAAGGTCTGGCACAAGGAAAAGGGCAAGAACAAAACTCTTTAAGTGTGCTGGTACCCCTCTCACCAGTTTGCGTCTTATAGGACTGGTGAAGGGCATATCTTCTGGACCTTCCCATTGTGGATCCTTAGGTTTTACACAACATATCCACTCTAGCATTGCAATTTTCCTAAGCCTTAGAACCCCTTCATCAACACTAAGCCAAGGGATATCAGGCATCTCCAACTCCTTTTCAGTAGGCCATCTTTTGATAAATACTTCAGCCAACCACTCAAACAAACTCCTGACACCTTTTTTAACTGTGTGAGCTTCCATATTAAACCTAGAATCTCCACTCAGAGGGCCCATACCAATAAACTCAGCCTGCTCTAGTTTTATGTTCCTTCCACCGTTATCCCACACCCTTAAAATCCATTCCCATGCATGTTCTCCAGACTTCTGCTTGAATAAATTAGCAAACCCATTAAGCTCCTTAGTAGTATAGTATATTTCCTCATGGAGTACACTTTCTACTTCCCCTCTAGGGGCCTGTTTTGCCTTGAGTCTGGTTATAGGTCTAGAAGAAACTATTGGTGGGCCTTGAGAAACATCAGTATTGTCTCGTCTGGCATTTTCTTTAGCAAAATTCACTGCTGGTTTATCAGGCTCTGAGGGATTAATTTCATGATACAGAGAAGGCATTATTTCAAGGGGTGGGGCTGAGGGTACTACTTCCTCAGGTGGGGCAAATCCTTGAAACTCTGAAGATTCAAAAGTCTCAATTTCAATAGGGTCTTCCCACACATCCCCATCCCAAGTTATAGGATCCCAATCTTTGCCAATTAATGCCCTTACTTTAACTGCTGACACCCTCTGAGGCTGAGACTGGAATTTTCCTTGTAATTCAGCCAACCTTATAATGAGAGCTTCAGTCTGATTTTCTGCAACTTGAGCTCTATGGCTGCTAGACAGAAGATTCTCTTCAAGGGCACACTTAGCAACTTTTAGATTGTTTACTTGATTCTGGAGCTTTTTTATTTTATCACACAACTTCTTCCTTTCCTTCATTGTTTTTTCCTGAGACGCTAAGAGCAACCAGCCTGCAAAATCATTTTTCGATTTTTCCCCAACTTGTAGAAAGTATTGTACACCACTGAATCATTTAATTCATCAAGATACTCAAAGACATTACCTTCTTTAAGCTTGAAATATAGTTTCAACCTCAGGTCATCAATATTTTCCGAACACCCAGGAGGAGGAGAATCTGCAGAGGTTTCAGTAGTTGAAGGTACTGATGAATTACCAAATCAACTCCAGATTTTTAAAATATTCATCCTTATACTTCTGCTCCTCTAGAACCACTCCTGGTACCAACTTCTGTATTAGGGTTCCATAGAGTCACAGAATGTATGGGTAGTCCCTTATAGTTAGGGAATTTGTGGATGATTTACAGTTTGTAGTTCAACTCCCCAACAATAGTCAGGAATACTTGTGGATGGAAGTCCAAGGATGTAGCAGTTGCTCAGTCCCACAAGGGAGCCGTGGATGGGAGTTCGAGGACATAGCAGTTGATCCATACCCCGAGGTAGGCAAAGAAAAGTCAGAGAGTAATCTTCCTTCATCCAATGTCCTTATATAGGTCTCCAGCAGAGGGTGTGAGCCAGATTAAAGACGTGTGCCACCATGCCTTTAATCCCAGATGACCTTGAACTCAGAGATTCCCTAATCTTAATCTTCTGGAATTCATAGTCACTATGCATCAAGATCTCCAGGTCAGAAACTTGTATCACTGAGCCTCCAGATTAGGATTATAAGTGAGCCTTCTGGTTCCTGTATAGGTCATTCCAGATTTAGTCAATTGACAACCAGGAATATCCACTACACTCACTAAGGATGATATTTTCCGGTTCTGATCATTTGCATAAGAATTTTGTGAATTCATTGTTTTTAATTGCAGAGTAGTATTCCATTGTGTAAATATACCACATCTTCTGAATCCATCCCTCCATTGAGGGACATCTGGGTTCTTTCCAGCTTCTGGCTATTATAAATAAGGCTGCTATGAAAATAGTGGTGCATGTGTCCTTATTGCATGCAGGGGAAGTCTCTGGGTATATGGCCAGGAGTGGTATAGCCGGATCCTCCGGGAGTGTCATGCCCAGTTTTCTGAGGAACCGCCAGACTGCTTTCCAGAGTGGTTGTACCAGCTTGCAATTCCACCAACAGTGGAGGAGTGTTCCTCTTTCTCCACATCCTCGCCAACAACTGCTGTCTCCTGTGTTTTTGATCTTAGCCATTCTGACTGGTGTGAGACTGAGTCTCAGGGTTGTTTTGATTTGCATTTCCCTAATGACTAAGGATGATGAACATCTCTTTAGGTGCTTCTCAGCCATTAGATATTCTTAGGGTGAGAACTCTTTGTGTAGCTCTCTACCCCATTTTTTAATAGGGTTACTTGCCTCTCTGGAGTTTAACTTCTTGAGTTCTTTGTATATATTGGATAATGGCCCTCTGTCAGATGTAAGGTTGGTAAAGATCATTCCCGAGTTAGTTGGTTGCCGCTTTGTCTTTTTGACAGTGTCTTTTGCCTTGCAAAAACTTTGTAATTTAATGAGGTCCCATTTGTCAATTCTTGATCTTAGAGCATAAGCTATTGGAGTTCTGTTCAGGAAATTCTCTGCTGTGCCCATATGTTCAAGGTTTTTCCCTAGTTACCTTTCTATCAGTTTCAGTGTGTCTGGTTTTATGTGGAGATCCTTGATCCACTTGGAATTGAGCTTAGTGCAAGGAGATAAGAATGGGTCAATTTGCATTCTTCTGCATGTTGACCTCCAATTGAGCCAGCACCATTTGTTGAAAAGGCTATCTTTTTTCCACTGGATGGTTTTAGCTCCTTTGTCAAAGATCAAGTGACCATAGGAGTGTGGATTGATTTCTGGGTCTTCAATTCTGTTCCATTGATCTACATGCCTGTCACTGTACCAATACCATGCGGTTTTTAACACTATTGCTCTGTACAACAACTTGAGGGCCGGAAAACTGATTCCCCCAGAGGTTCTTTTACTCTTGAGAATAGTTTTACCTATTCTGGGTTTTCTGTTATTCCAGATAAATTTTTGAATTGCTCTTTCAAACTCTATAAACAATTGAGTTGGGATATTGATAGGGATTGCATTGAATCTGTAGATTGCTTTTGGCAAGATGGTCATTTTGACTATATTAATCCTGCCAATCCATGAGCATGGCAGATTTTTCTATCTTCTGAGGTCTTCTTCAATTTCTTTCTTCAGAGACTTGAAGTTCTTGTTATACAGATCTTTCACTTGTTTGGTTAGAGTCACACCAAGATACTTTATATGGTTTGTGGCTATCGTGAAGGGTTTCATTTCTCTTACTTCTTTCTCAGCCTGCTTATCCTTTGAGTATAGGAAGGCTACTGATTTGCTTGAGTTAATTTTATATCCGGGCACTTTGCTGAAGTTGTTTATCAGCTGTAGGAGTTCTCTGGTGGAGTTCTTTGGGTCGCTTAAGTATACTATCTTGTCGTCTGTAAATAGTGATAGTTTGAATTCTTCCTTTCCAATTTGTATCCTTTGACGTCCTTTTGTTGTATAATTGCTCTAGCTAGAACTTCAAGTACTATCTTGAAAAGATATGGAGAGAGAGGGCAGCCTTGTCTAGTCCCTGATTTTAGTGGGATTGCTTCAAGTTTCTCTCCATTTAGATTGATGTTGGCTACCGGTTTGCTGTTAATTACTTTTACTATGTTTAGATATAAGGCTCGAATTCCTGATCTTTCCAAGTCCTTTAGCATGAAAAGATGCTGAATTTTATCAAATGCTTTCTCAGCATCTAATGAGATAACCATGTTGGGTTTTTTTTGAGATTGTTTATATAGTGGATTACATTGATGGATTTCCTTATATTGAACCATCTCTGCATCCCTGGAATGAAGCCCACTTGATCATGGTGAATGATCATTTTGATGTGTTCTTGGAATCAGTTGGCAAGAATTTTATTGAGTATTTTTGCATCGATATTCATAAGAGAGATTGGCCTGAGATTCTCTTTCTTTGTCGGATCTTTGTGTGCTTTTGGTATTAGCGTAATTGTGGCTTCATAGAACAAGTTGGGTAGTGTTCCTTCTGTTTCTATTTTGTGGAACAGTTTGAAGAGTATTGGTGTTAGGTCTTCTTTGAAGGTCTGATAGAATTCTGCACTAAAACCATCTGGACCTGTGCTTTTTTTGGTTGGAAGACTTCCAATGATGACTTCTATTTCTTCAGGGGTTGTAGGACGGTTTAGATGGTCTATTTCATCCTGATTTATATTGGTATTTGGTTACTGTCAAGGAAATTTTACATTTTCTCAAGATTTTCTAGTTGTATTGAATACAGGCTTTTGTAGTAGGATCTGATGATTTTTTCAATTTCCTCAGTTTCTGTTGTTATCTCTCCCTTTTCGTTTCTGATTTTATTAATTTGGATACTGTCGCTGTGCCCTCTGCTTAGTCTGGCTAAGGGCTTATCTATCTTGTTGATTTTCTCAAAGAACCAACTCCTTGTTTTGTTGATTCTTTATATGGTTTTATTTGTTTCTACTTGTTTGATTTCAGCCCAGAGTTTGATGATTTCCTGCCTTCTACTCCTCTTTGGGGTATTTGCTTCTTTGTGTTCCAGGGCTTTCAGGTGTGCCATTAAGCTGCCAGTGTATGCTGTCTCCCGTTTCTTTTTGGCAGCACTCAGGGCTATGAATTTTCCTCTTAGCAATGCTTTCATTGTGTCCCATAAATTAGGGTCTGGTGTGCCTTCATTTTCATTAAATTTCAAAAAGTCTTTGATTTCTCTCTTTATTTCCACCTTGACCAAGTTATCATTGAGTAGAGCATTGTTCAGTCTCCATGGGTATGTGGGTTTTCTGTTGTTTTTGTTGCCACTGAAGACCACCCTATTCCATAGTGATCTGATGGGAGGCATGGGATTAGTTCTATCTTCTTATATCTGTTGAGGTCTGATTTGTGACCAATTATATGTTCGATTTTGGAGAAGGTACCATGAAGTGCTGGGAAGAAGGTGTATTCTTTAGCTCTAGGATGAAATGTTCTATATATATCTGTTAGTTCCATTTGGTCCAAGGCTTCAACTAGATTCACTGTTTCCCTGTTTAGTTTCTGCTTTCCTGAAGGATCCATTTCAGAGAGCAGGGCGTTGAAGTCACCCACTATTATTGTGTGAGGTGCGATGTGTGCTTTGAGCTTTAGTAAAGTTTCTTTTATGAATGAGGATGTCCTTGCATTTGGAGCATAGATATTCAGAATTGAGAGTTCTTCTTGGTGGATTTTTCCCTTGATTAGTATGTAGTGTCCTTCTGTGTCTTTTTTGATGACTTTAGGTTGAAAGTCAATTTTATCTGATATTAGGATGGCTACTCCGGCTCCTTTCTTGGGACCATTTGCTTGTAAAATTGTTTTCCAGCCTTTTACTCTGAGGTAGTGTTTGTCTTTGACACTGAGGTGCGTTTCCTGCATGCAGCAAATTGCTGGGTCCTGTTTATGTATCCAGTCTGTTAGTCTACGTCTTTTTATTGGGGAATTGAGACCATTGATATTAAGAGAGATTAAGGAATAGTGATTATTGTCACCTGCCATTCTTGATGCTATCTTTATGTTTGAGTGGTTATCTACTTTCGGGTTTGATGCAAGAAGGTTACTATCTCCTTTTTTCCAGGGTCTTCTTTCTCTCCTTGTATTGGCGGTTTCCACCTATTATCCTTTGCAGGGCTGGGTTTGTGGAAAGATATTGTGAAAATTTGGTTTTATCATGGAATATCATGGTCTCTCCATCTATGGTGATTGATAGTTTTGCTGGGAAGAGTAGTCAAGGCTGGCATTTGTGCTCTCTTAGTGTCTGTATGAGATTTGCCCAGGATCTTCTGGCTTTCATAGTCTCTGGAGAGAAGTCTGATGTGATTCTGATATGTCTTCCTTTGTATGTTACTTGACCTTTTTCTCTTACTGCTTTTAATATTCTTTCTTTGTTTAGTACATTTTGTGTTTTGATTATTTTGTGATGGGTGGTATTTCTTTTCTGGTCCAGTCTGTTTGGAGTTCTGTAGGCTTCTTTTATGTTTATACGCATCTCTCTCTTTAGGTTAGGGAAGTTTTCCTCCATAATTTTGTTGAAGATATTTACTGGTCCTTTAAGTTGCAAATCTTCACTCTCATCTACACCTATAATTTTTAGGTTTGGTCTTCTCATTGTGTCCTGGATTTCCTGGATGTTTTGGGTTACACGTTTTTTGCATTTTGCATTTTCTTTGACTGTTGAATCGATGCTTTCTATGGTATCTTCAACACCTGAGATTCTTTCTTCCATCTCTTGTATTCTATTGTTGATGTTTGCATCTATGAGTCCTGATTTCTTCCCAAGGTTTTCTATCTCCAAAGTTGTCTCACTTTGTGATTTTTTAGTAGTTTCTACTTCCTTTTTTATATACTGGATGGATTTGCTCAGATCCTTCACTTGTTTGTTTGTGTTTATCCTGTATTTCTTTAAGATATTTTTGCTTTTCCTCTTTCAGGATTTCTGCCTGTTGACCCAATTTCTCCTGTATTTCTCTAAGCGATTTTGTGTTTTCTCCTCATGGGATTCCATCTGCTGTTCCATAGTCTCCTGCTTTTCTTTAAGCAATTCTTATGTTTCCTTTGTAAGGGCATCTATCCGTTGATTCATTTCTTTTACTGATTTTTCTGTTGTCTCCCTATGGGCCTCCATCTGTTGACCAATATTCTTCTGCATTTCTTTAAGTGATTTTTGTATTTCCTTTGTAAGGGCATCTACCCTTTGATTCATTATTTTAAGCGATTTTTGTGTTGTCTCCTTATGGGCCTCCATCAGTTGACCCGTTTTCTCCTGCATTTCTCTAATTGATTTTTATGTTTCCTTTCTAAGGGCTTCTACCTGTTGATTCATGTTCTCCTGTATTTCTTTGTGAGATTTATTTGTATCCTTCTTGAAATCCTCTAATAGCATCATGAGAAGTGATTTTAAATCCAGATCTTGCCTTTCGGATGTGATGGTGTATCCAGGACTTGCTGCTTTTAGACTGTTGGGTTTTGATGGTGCCATATTGCCTTGATTTCTGTTAGTAAAGTTCCTACCTTTGCCTTTTGCCATCTGGTTACCTCTGGTGTTGGTTGGTCCTGCTGTCCCTGACTGTTGGTTGGATCTTGTGTGAGCCTGCAAGGCTATTTCTGCGCCCCCCCCCCCTTCCCGTGACTGGATTACCGGGATTCCCCTGGTACTGCTTGCTGAGGGGCTGCCCTGCTCTTTAGTGACTTTGGAGCCCTGATGTGCCCTGCCCCAAGTGATGTTATATTGGAGAATTCCTACATATCTGAAGGCTCAGCGTAGTCAATTCCCAGAGCAGAGGTTGCCAAGGGGTGGCTGGTTCTCTCCCTCCTTCTGCGGGTTGGCTCTCTCCCAATGCGGGTCTCTCTGCAAGGCAGATGTCCCCACAGCAGAGCTGCCACGTAGGTGACCACAGTACTGCCCAGATCTTGGAAGCAGGGAGCACACAAGCAGACTGAGTCCCAGGAGATATTATGCTTGATTATCCCTGCACCTGGAGGTCTCAGTTGCTCTGTTGCCGGAGCAAAGATGGCGGAGTCACAAAACCAAATTTAAACAATATATTTCCTCACTAAACTAGCCTTACAGACAGTTCTAGATGGAAAACTGCAACATATGAAAATATAAGAAATACATAATTCTACATCATGATAAAAAGATGCAAAAAGAACAAAGCCCCAATAGCCATAATTTATTTCTTCTCTCCAGCAATTTATACCCCGTTAGACAAAAGGTCTATATAAAATCACCTCATAGATAAAATGTTACACCTCAGGGGAGTTATAGAAGGATGTTGATAATAAATTTAAATCAATGTTTTGTTCTATAAGCTCATCACAAATAAAAGCAATGGTTTCACATGGCATCACTTTATCATACTGCACACCTGTGGTTTTATCTTGTGATCTGACCAAAAATGAATGTTTTTCCTTTATTAAAAAAATTTTCCAAGCCGAATTATCTTTACAGTGCAATTGTGAAGGCTCATTTTACTACTTATTTACAATTCTATGAGGAGAGGACACATTCTATTCTAAACTCTAACTTTATTTCATCTTTCTGACAAAACAGCTAAAATCCACTCCTATAAATTTCTTCATGAAATTACTTCAATCAAATCAGGAACTGTGGCAATAGGGACCTCCAGGCACAGGGACAATCAAGCATAATATCACTTGGGTCTCAGGCAGCTTGTGTGCACCCTGCTCCCAAGGGCTGGGCAGGTCTGCGGTAACCGACATGCCAGTTCTGCTGTGGGACTTATGCCCTGCAGAGGGACCACCCCCCAGACCCGCTCTGGGAAAGATCACACACCCCAGCACAGGGCAGGAGTCTACCAGCTTCCCTTTGGCGACCTCTGCTCTGGGAATCCACTACGCTGATACCTTTGGATGTGCAGGGATTCCCCAATATAACATCACTTGGGGAAAGGCACATCAGGGCTCCAAAGTCACTCAGGAGCAGGGCAGGCCCCAGAAATCAGTGCGAGGGGAATCCTGGTAATTCAGGGGGGTCAGAAATAGCTTTGCAGGCTCACAGGAGGTCCAACCAACAGCCAGTGACAGCAGGAACAACTAACACCAGAGGTAACCAGAAGGCAAAAGGCAAACGTAGGAACGTTACTAACAGAAATCAAAGTAATATGGCACCATCCGAACCCAACTCTCCAACAGCAGCAAGTCGTGGATACCCCACCACACCCGAAAGACAAGATCTGGATTTAAAATCACTTATGATGCTATTAGAGGATTTCAAGAAGGACACAAATAAATCTCATAAAGAATTACAGGAGAACATGAATCACCAGTTAGAAGCACTTACAAAGGAAACAAAAAAATCACTTAGAGAAATGCAGAACATGGGTCTACAGATGGAGGCCCACAAAGAAACAACACAAAAATTGCTTAAAGAAATGAATCAACGGGTAGATGCAATATCAAAGGAATAACAAAAATCACATAAAGAAATGCAGAAAATATGGGTCAAGAGATGGATGCCCATAGGGAGGCAACACAAAAAGTGCTTAAAGAAATGAATCAACAGATAGATGCCCTTACAAAGAAAACACAAGAATGGCTTAAAGAAATGCAGGAGACTATGGAACAACAGATGGAATCCCATGAGGAGGAAACACAAAAATCACGTAGAGAAATACAGGAGAACTTGAGTCAACAGGCAAAATCCTGAAAGAGGAAATGCAAAAATATCTTAAAGAAGTACAGGAAAATGCAAAGAAGTGAAGGATCTGAGAAAATCCATCCAGGATCTAAAAAAGGAAGCAGAAACAACGAAGAAATCACAAAGAGAGACAACTTTGGAGATAGAAAACCTTGGGAAGAAATCAGGAATCATAGATGCCAACATCAACAATAGAATACAAGAGATGGAAGAAAGAATCCCAGGTGCTGTAAATACCATAAAAAGCATGGACTTAACAGTTGAAGAAAATGCAAAATGCAAAAAACGTGTAACCCAAAGCATCCAGGAAATCCAGGATACAATGAGAAGACCAAACCTAAGGATTATAGGTGTAGATGAAGATTTGCAATTTAAAGGACCAGTAAATATCTTCAGCAAAATTATGGAGGAAAACTTCCCTAACCTAAAGAGAGAGATGCCAGTGAACGTAAAAGAAACATACAGAACTCCAAACAGACTGGACCAGAACAGAAATACGTCCCGTCACATGATAATCAAAACACCAAATGTACTAAACAAAGAAAGAATATTAAAAGCAGTAAGAGAAAAAGGTCAAGTAACATACAAAGGAAGACCTATCCGAATCACATCAAACTTCTTCTCTCCAGAGACAATGAAAGCCAGAAGATCCTGGGCAGATCTCATGCAGACACTAAGAGAACACAAATGCCAGCCTAGACTACTATACCCAGCAAAACTCTCAATCACCATAGATGGAGAGACCAAGATATTCCATGATAAAACCAAATTTTCACAATATCTTTCCACAAACCCAGCCTTGTACAGGATAATAGGTGGAAACCGCCAATACAAGGAGAGAAACAACACCCTGGAAAAAACAAGATAGTAACCATCTTGCATCAAACCCAAAGTAGATAACCACTCAAACATAAAGATAGCGTCAAGAAGAGCAGGTGGCAATAATCACTATTCCTTAATCTCTCTTAATATCAATGGTCTCAATTCCCCAATAAAAAAGACATAGACTAACAGACTGGATATGTAAACAGGACCCAGCATTTTGCTGCATGCAGGAAACGCACCTCAGTGTCAAAGACAAACTCTACCTCAGAATAAAAGGCTGGAAATCAATTTTACAAGCAAATGGTCCGAGGAAATGAGCCAGAGTAGCCATCCTAATATCAGATAAAATTGACTTTCAACCTAAAGTCATCAAAAAAGACACAGAAGGACACTACATACTGATCAAAGGAAAAATCCACCAAGAAGAACTCTCAATTCTGAATATCTATGCTCCAAATGCAAGGGCACCCTCATTCATAAAAGAAACTTTACTAAAGCTCAAAGCACACATCGCACCTCACACAATAATAGTGGGTGACTTCAACACCCCGCTCTCTGAAATGGATCCTTCAGGAAAGCAGAAACTAAACAGGGACACAGTGAATCTAATTGAAGCCTTGGACCAAATGGAACAGATATATATAGAACATTTCATCCTAAATCAAAAGAATACACCTTCTTCTCAGCACTTCATGGTACCTTCTCCAAAATCGACCATAAAATTGGTCACAAATCAGACCTCAACAGATATAAGAAGATAGAACTAATCCCATGCCTCCTATCAGATCCCTATGGAATAAGGGTGGTCTTCAATGACAACAAAAACAACAGAAAACCCATATACACATGGAGTCTGAGCAATGCTCTACTCAATGATAACTTGGTCAAGGAGGAAATGAAGAATGAAATCAAAGACTTTTTAAAATTTAATGAAAATGAAAGCACAACATACCCTAATTTATGGGACACAGTGAAAGCGATGCTAAGAGGAAAATTCATAGCCCTGAGTGCTGCCAAAAAGAAATGGGAGACAGCATACACTAGCAGCTTCATGGCACACCTGAAAGCCCTGGAACAAAAAGAAGCAAATACACCCAAGAGGAGTAGACGGCAGGAAATCATCAAACTCAGGGCTGAAATCAATCAAGTAGAAACAAATAAAACCATACAAAGAATCAACAAAACTAGGAGATGGTTCTTTGAGAAAATCAAAAAAATAGATAAGCCCTTAGCCAGACTAGCCAGAGGGCACAGAGACAGTATCCAAATTAATAAAATCAGAAACAAAAAAGGGAGATATAACAACAGAAACTGAGGAAATTCAAAAAGTCATCAGATCTTACTACAAAAGCCTCTATGCAAAACAACTAGAAAATCTCGAGGAAATGGACAATTTCTTAGACAGATACCAAATACCAAAATTAAATCAGGATCAAATAGACCATCTAAACCGTCCTATAACCCCTGAAGAAATAGAAGTGGTCATTGAAAGTCTTCCAACCAAAAAAAGCACAGGTCCAGATGGTTTTAATGCAGAATTCTATCAAACCTTCAAAGAAGACCTAACACCAATACTCTTCAAACTGTTCCACAAAATAGAAACAGAAGGAACACTACCCAACTCGTTCTATGAAGCCACAATTACGCTAATACCAAAATCACCCAAAAATCCAAAAAAGAAAGAGAATCTCAGGCCAATCTCTCTTATGAATATCGATGCAAAAATACTCAATAAAATTATTGCCAACGGAATCCAAGAACACAACAAAACAATCATTCACCACCATCAAGTAGGCTTCATCCCAGTGATGCAGGGATGGTTCAATATAAGGAAGTCCATAAATGTAATCCCCTACATAAACAATCTCAAAGAAAAAACCCACATGGTCATTTCATTAGATGCTGAGAAAGCATTTGACAAAATTCAGCATCTTTTCATGCTAAAGGTCTTGGAAAGATCAGGAATTCGAGGCCCATATCAAAACATAGTGAAAGCAACTTACAGTAAACCAGTAACGAACATCAATCTAAAAGGAGAGAAACTTGAAGCAATCCCACTAAAATAAGGGACTACACAAGGCTTCCCCCTCTCTCTCCATATCTTTTCAATATAGTACTTGAAGTTCTAGCTAGAGCAACTAGACAACAAAAGGAGGTCAAAGGGATACAAATTGGAAAGGAAGAAGTCAAACTATCCCTATTTGCAGATGATATGATAGTATACTTAAGCGACCAAAGAACTCCACCAGAGAACTCCTAAAGCTGATAAACAACTTCAACAAAGTGACCGGATATAAAATCAACTCAAGCAAGTCAGTAGACTTCCGATACTCAAAGGATAAGCAGACTGAGAAAGAAGTAAGAGAATGATACCTTTCACGATAGCCACAAACAATATAAAGAATCTTGGTGTGACTCTAACCAAACAAGTGAAAGATCTATAGGACAAGAACTTCAAGTCTCTGAAGAAAGAAATTGAAGAAGACCTCAGAAGATAGAAAAATCTGCCATGCTCATGGATTGGCAGGATTAATGTAGTAAAAATTACTATTTTGCCAAAAGCAATCTACAGATTCAATGCGATCCCCATCAAAATCCCAACTCAATTCTTCATAGAGTTAGAAAGAGCAATTCAAAAATTCATCTGGAATAACAGAAAACCCAGGATAGCTAAAACTATCATCAAGAATAAAAGAACTTCTGGGGGAATCAATATCCCAGCCCTCAAGCTGTACTACAGAGCAGTAGTGTTAAAAACTGCATGGTATTGGTACAGTGACAGGCATGTAGATCAATGGAACAGAATTGAAGACCAAGAAATGAATCCACACTCCGATGGTCACTTGATCTTTGACAAAGGAGCTAAAACCATCCAGTGGAAAAAAGATAGCCTTTTCAACAAATGGTGCTGGCTCAACTGGAGGTCAACATGCAGAAGAATGCAAATTGACCCATTCTTATCTCCTTGCACTAAGCTCAATTCCAAGTGGATCAAGGACCTCCACATAAAACCAGACACACTGAAACTAACAGAAAGGTAACTAGGGAAGAACCTTGAACATATGGGCACAGGGGTGAATTTCCTGAATAGAACTCCAATAGCTTATTCTCTAAGATCAAGAATTGACAAATGGGACCTCATTAAATTACAAAGTTTCTGCAAGGCAAAAGACACTGTCAAAAAACAAAGCAGCAACCAACTAACTGGGAAATGATCTTCACCAACCCTACATCTGACAGAGGGCTAATATCAATATATACAAAGAACTCAAGAAGATAAACTCCAGAGAGGCAAGTAACCCTATTAAAAAATGGGGTACAGAGATAAAGAATGAGTTCTCACCTGAAGAATATCTAATGCCTGAGAAGCACCTAAAGAGATGTTCATCATCCTTAGTCATTAGGGAAATGCAAATCAAAACAACCCTGAGATTCAATCTCACACCAGGCAGAATGGCTAAGATCAAAAACACAGGAGACAGCAGTTGTTGGCGAGGATGTAGAGAAAGAGGAACACTCCTCCACTGCTGGTGGGATTGCAAGCTTGTACAACCACTCTCGAAAGCAGTCTGGCAATTCCTCGGAAAACTGGGCATGACACTCCCGGAGGATCTGGCTATACCACTACTGGGCATATACCCAGAGGCTTTACCTGCATGCAAAAAGGACACATGCTCCACTATGTTCATAGCAGCCTTATTTATAATAGCCAGAAGCTGCAAAGAACCCAGATGTCCCTCAACGGAGGAATGGATTCAGAAGATACGGTATATTTACACAATGGAATACTACTCTGCAATTAAAAACAATGAATTCATGAAATTCCTAGGCAAATGGTCAGAACTTGAAAATATTATCCTTAGTGAGGTAACTCAATCACAAAAGAATACACATGGTATGCAGTCACTGATAAGGGGATATTAACCCAGAATCTCAGAATACCCTAGACACAATTTACATATCAATAGATTTCCAAGAAGATGGAAGGAGAGACCCCTGGTCCTGCAAAGACTGGATGTAGGGGAATGCCAGGACAGAGAAGCGAGAAGGGGTCGAATGGGGAAAAGTGGGAAGGAAGGGGTCTTATGGGACTTTCGGGGAGGGAGGAAACAGGAAAGGGGAAATGATTTGGAATGTAAATAAAAAAACTTAGAAAAGACAAAAAAGAGTAATAGAAATAAAAGAAGGTGAAGAGTCCCAGCTCCAAGGCCCAGAAAACATTCTCAACAAAATTATGGAAGAAAAGTTTTCCAACCTAAAGAAAAAGAAGCCTATAAACATACAAGAAGCTTATAGAACACCAACTAGACTGGACCAGAAAATAATATCTTCCTGACACACAATAATCAAAACACAAAATGTACAGAAAAGGAAGGAAGTTGAATCTAACATAGAAGTGTGTAGGAGACTGCTGGAGTCAGACATGTCCTTCTTAGGCTTGAGAGGGGTCAAGGTGAGGTCATTAGTCAAGGTAAATGGTTTAGTCAGTCTGGAACTGTTCCTGCTGACTATACCTCAAACTCTTGATGAAACATGGTGTACTGATGTATACTTTAGATTAGATTCTCTGTAAAGGTCAGGTTGCTTTTCTTTGCTGGATGCTTACCACATCCTGATTTATTTTTGCTGCCAAATGCTTTGCCGTATAATGGCTATGTGAACCTGCAATAAATGAGACTTGATTAGAATCCTGTCTTGATCAGAATCCATTTCAGGAACCTCTTCGAGAATCCTCAGGTGGGTTCAGAAGTGGGAATAAAATAGTACAAGGAGGCAGATGGAGGGAGGAAACTAGGAAGAAGGTAGGATGGTTAGGGGAAGGGAGGATACAGAATCAGGTATGGGGAAGGACAAGATAGATGGCCAGATGACCATGAAAATAGATATCTGCAACTGATGGGTCTGAGGAAGTGGTGGGCATTTCTAGGATGAGACAGAGACCTGGGATATGGGAGATGCCAAGGAACAATGCAGGTGGCTTCAACTGTGACTCACCACTTTGGGGATGTGGAACCCAAGGAGCCCACCCCTTCAAGCCAGAGAGGAACCCCAGCAGAGAGATAGACAAACCAACACACCCACAAAACTTTCAAGCCCAAACTTATCCTGTCTACATGTAATGCAGGCACAGAGGATAGAACAGAGACTGAGGTTTCAGACAACCAATAACCAACCCAACTTGGGACCCATCCCATGGTCAAGCACCAATCCCTAACCATATCAATAATATTCTATTATGATTGCAAGCAGAAGCATGTTGTCCTCTGAGAGGCCCCACCTAGCAACTGACTCAGACAGATACAGACACCCACAGCCCAATAGTGGATGGAGCTTGGGGACCCTGATGAAAAAATTGAAGGAAGAGTTGCTGCCCTGAATGGGATAGGAATTCCATAGGAAGACCAACAGAGTCAAATAATCTGTAACCTTGGAGTCTCACAGAGTCTAAACTATCAACATACACAAGCTGGACCTAGGTTTCGCCAATCATACGTGGCAGATGTGCAGCTTGACCTTCAAGTGGATCCTAAACAACTAGAATGGGAGTATCTTAGTCAGGGTTTCTATTCCTGCACAAAAATCATGACCAAAAAACAAGTTGGGGAGGAAAGGGTTTATTGAGCTTACATTTCATCATCAAAGGAAGTCAGGGCTGGAACTTAAGCAGGTCAGGAAGCAGGAGCTGATGCAGAGGCCATGGAGGGATGTTTCTTACTGGCTTGCTTCCCCTTGGCTTGTTCAGCCTGCTCACTTATAGAACCCAAGACTACCAGCCCAGAGATGGTATACCACCCACAAGGGACCCTCCCCCCTTGATCACTAATTGAAAAAATGCCCCACAGCTGGATCTCATGGAGGCACTTCCCCAACTGAAGCTCCTTTCTCTGTGATAACTCCAGCCTGTGTCAAGTTGACACACAAAACCAGCCAGCACAGGGGGTTATCACAAAGGCTCTTGCCTGTACGTGGGACTTGTTCTACTAGCTGGCCTGCCTAGCCTGCCCTCAGTGTGTGAAGACACTCCTTGCCTTGCAAAGACTTGAAGTACCAGGGGGGGTCCCATCCACTCAGAAGAGAAGAGGAGGGTGAATGGGAGAAGGATTGTGGGAGGGGCTGGCCAGGAGAGAGGTAGTGAGCAGGACATAAAGTGCATAAGTTTAAATTTTTTTAATTTTATTTAAAAAGAAAAAATAATTTTATAGATGATGATCACTGCAACTTGAGGCACTGTTTTAGTTCAAAGAATTAGGAAGGTTGAGAAACACTAATCTACAGTTTCTTTAGGTTAACATCAAGTGAATTTTATTACAATATGCTCTATAGTATAGTTTGAAGTCAGGTATTATACCTCCTATATTGTTCTTTTTGGTAGGAGTTTATCTTGTGAGGGATTTTTGTGATTCTAGAACTAAGGTTGTTGGGTTTTTCCTATTTCTATGAAATTTTTCATTATCATTCTGATTGGCGCTGCATTAAATTAGTAGATTTCCTTTGGTAGGATGGCCATTTGACAACATTAGATCTGACAGTACATGAACATTGGTGGTTTTTCCATATTCTAGCTTTTGCCTTAATTTCATTCATTACTGTCATACAGTTTTCATTAAAGGGGTCTTTCACTTCATTACCTACATTTATTTCATGATATTCTTTTCAAACTACTGTATCAAATACTTTAATGGGTGAATTATACATCTGCCAACTGTAGCTCTTAAAATTAGAAATGAATTCCAATCACTGAAATCACACATTAAAATATAAATTTCTCAAATATTCCAAGGAATCTTTATCTTAAAAGTGAAAAACAAGAGAAAAAGTAAACATGAAAGGATCAGTATTAGGGGATGAGGAATGACTTAACATAGGTAAAGAACACTTGACTCATGAAAATGAATATGAAGCTGATTCCCTTTCTGGTTTTAACTCTACTGGAGTTGCTCAATTTTTGGTGGTGGACAAGTGCTTGAAATCATATTTAATGCAGAAAGTGTAAAATCCAGTTTGAAGGTCCATAGAATAGTTATTATAACTATAGAAAAATACACGGCCCTTCAGTCTCAGAATTGAGTAGGGTCATGCTTCAGTTTTGTCTAATTGTCTCCTTCTTTTTAATCCTCACTCCTGTTCTCTGTGGAGAACCTGTTGACTGACTGAGCTGGCTTGGTCAGGTGGCGCCTCAACATCAGACTCCAGAAAGTGGGGCACAGTGAAGGACACCGTGGGAAAAGGAAGCATGCACAGAGGAAAACTTGGGCCAGTGGTGAATAAACCTTGTAGAAGGACAAGGTGAAGGTAAAATGTGTTTTGTGTATGTGTTTAGAGTTATGTTAAAAAGTTAGAGAAGCGAAGGTAATTTTCATAGGTGTTTTTAGTTTTTGAACCCTGCCTAGAGACAGTTTACATCCTAGATGTGAGAGAATGGGCTAGAGAAAAGCAGTCCTTCCCAACTGTCTGGGAAGCTTTGGCAAAAGAGAAGGAAAATGAACGTAAGCTGTCTCAGAGCTTTCCTAGAGACAGAAGGAGGTTGGGAGACGACCAAGCTCCTCTGGCTCCTAATGCAGGACTGTTTGGTTCTGTGTCCCTTAAGTAGGATATCTGGGTCCCTTCAGGACCTCTAATTCTCTTCCCTCTCTGTTTATTCTCTGTCTTTGGCTGCCAATCTGTCCATGTCCATCAAAACTGACTGTTTTATGTTAAGTCTGTGTTTTTGTTTTGTGGTTTGATTGATTGTTTGTTGTTCATGTTCAAAAGAAAAAAATGGTTAAAACTTTATCTGCTGGTTATTCACCCTTTGATTTAGTTTTAACTAATTTCATAAAAAGAGAAAAAAGAGAAAAATTTAAAAAAGCAGTCTCAATTGGCCTTTGGAGCCCTGTATCTGTAGTTAGGAGTCTAGCCCAGCTGAGAGGCCCTGCCAGGAGCTTCTATGTACAAGCCAAACTTAAAGGGGCCAGCAGCTTCTCAGGTTCTATGGTAAGTGAACTGACAGTTGTTTCTCCTAGAAAAATCTCTGCAATTGTGATTATTGGGTTCAGCAGGTAACAACAAGCTCCTCTCTTGAAATTACAGTCAGAAAATGTAAAAATTTTGTTTGGTCAAAGATTTGTGTGACTGCTTCATTTTGTTTCTGATTGGTCTTAAAGGTATAAATATGTCCTGCATGTCTTGGTTATAGAATATTGGCTTATAAGTTATTGGGTATGATTTAAAAAGTGTGACGTTGGTAAAAAAAAATTAGCTTAAAACTAGTAACTCAGGTGAAGTGGCTATTCCTGGTTGTCAACTTGACTATATCTGGAAATGGACTACAATCCAGAATTGGAAGGCCCACCTATGATCCTAATCTGGAGGCTGAGATACAAGTTTCTGACCTGTATCTTGGCATGGCGATCTTGAAGCATAGTGACTATGAATTCCAGAAGATTAAAATAAGGAGATCTCTGAGTTCAAGGTCATCTGGGATTAAAGGCTCAGTGGCACATGCCTTTAATCTGGGCCACACCCTCTGCTGGAGACCTATATAAGGACATTGGAAGAAGGAAGATTTACTCTCACTCTTCCTTGCCTGCTTGCCTTGTGGGACTGAGCAACTGCTAGATCCTTGGACTTCCATCCACAGCTGCTGCTGACCATTGTTGGGGAGATGGACTACAGACTGTAGGTCATTAACAAATTCCCTAACTATATAGAGACTACCCATATGTTCAGTTACTCTAGAGAACTGTGACTAATACAGAAGTGTTGGAGTCATTTTAAACATGTGGTATGAACCAGCCCAGAAAATCAGGCCTCAGAAGATACTTCTAAATTGGGATAATATTTTGTATAATTCTTATCCTAGAAATTAGACTTATAAGGGATAAGATTTAAAACAATGTCTCTTTAATGAGTTATTGAAAGTTGCACTGTCAAGCATTCATATATAAGAACTTTCACAAACTTTGTAGTGTGGAGGTAATGCTTTTGGTATTGATTTTAAAGAAAATGGATTGCTTAAAATTGGGTTTTGCTTTCCAAAGTTGTAGTTATTCTATAATATTGCAAGAGAAACTTAAGAATTACAGTTAGCAATTGCCAGTGTTCCATTGACTGCAGTTTGCAGTTTGATCACAAGCTCACAATTCTTAACTTACCCATATTTTGTAATTAGGATAATTTCAAGAGTGAAAAAATGTTAAAAAACAGCTGTGGCCAGTATGGGCCCACTGTCCCTTTTGCACAAGCTTTATTGGATACAGTGGTAGAAGCAAAATTTAACCCCCAAGATTGGAAAAGAGATCTCAGTGGGAATTTATTTGGTATCAAACAGGCTCCTGAAGAACTGTTTCAGGAATGTGTGGATAGACTTAAAAAAACAGCTAGTAGAATTTTCAATTGAGACCCTCAAGCAGGGGTTTCTTCTATTACACAATTGGCTTGTGAGAATGCTAATATAGTCATCCAGCCATCCAAAGCAAAGACAGACTTAAATTGGACCCTCATACAATTGGGGTCTGGCTATGGCTGCTGCCTTGCAGTAGACTAGAGTACAAGTAATGCTTTCACAGTGCCGAAGTAATAAGGAATGTTTTAAGTATGGGGGCATAAATCATTTTAGGAAAGATTGTCCAAAAAGTTAAAGACATAGACAGTAAAATTGCTCCCCTGGAGTCTCTCCTCACCGTGGGAAGGGTAATCTGTGGGCCTGGCCTCAGGCAATAGTCTCAGATAAAGAAATATTTACATCTAAGTTAATGCAAAGCTTAGAGCTGCCTCAGAGGCTTGTGTGACACTCCCTGCCCTGGGAAGGTTTTTGGGCCCTTGCCTGGCCTTCAGGGAATTCTTAGGCCAAAGCAGCATTATTAACAGATCTATCAAGGTGTTGTTCAAAATAAAGTTCAAATTTAAGGTCTATGAAAAGTTAATGAGCTATGGAACTTATGAAATCATTAAAATCTTGTCTGCTTAGTGCATGCAGAGTTATTATGAATTTGAAGAATTGTTTTTTATGTTACTCCTTTGCATCCATATGATGGTAAAGGGTTTGTGAAGTGATATCATTGGAAAGTTTTGCCTCAAGGAATGGCTAATAGCTTCACCTTATGTGAGAAAAAATGCTTGTCTCTGCTTCAATACAAGAATCTAGGACTTTGAATCTTTCAGTTTATATTATTCACGGAGTTTTATTACATGCCTTTGTTCTTATACAATGGGCTTTAAAATTTTGGAGTAGTTGTTGCTCCAGAAAAGATTTAGAGGCAATATCTTTTTCAATAGTTGTGATATGAGTTATATCCTAGAGAATTGTAGCACAGAAAATTCAAATAAGGAAAGAAAATTTACTTAAACTCTGAATGATTTTCAAAAGTTATTAGGAGATATTAATTTGTTAAGACCTCATCTTAAGCTTATTACAGGAAAACTTAAACCCCTGATACCCTCAAGGGGGCTGCAAATCCTAATTCCCCTCAACAATTAACTGATAGGGGATGAATAGCTTTGCAGAAAGTAAAGGAAGCTATTAGCCAACAACAGATACATTATATAGACTATGATCAATTAGTAGCTGCTTGCATTCTTGCTACAACTAACATGCTGACAGCAGTCCTTTGGAAAAAGGGATCACTAATGTGAATTCATCTTTCTTCATCTCCAAAGAAAGTTTTAACACCTTATTATGAAGTTGTTGCTGTATCAATAGATTTCCAAGAATATGGTAGGAGAGACCCCTGGTCCTAGAAAGACTGGATGTAGGGGAATGCCAGCACAGAGAAGAGAGAGGGGGTTGAATGGGGAAAAGAGGGAGGGAAGGGGGCTTATGGGACTTTCGGGGAGGGAGGAAATGAGAAAGGGGAAATGATTTTGAAGGTAAATAAAAAAACTTAGAAAATAAATAAATAAATAAATAAAGTTGTTGCTGTGTTAATACAGAATTGTAGGATAGAATTGAAAAAATACTTTGGGAAAGAACCTGATGAAATACTTATTCCTTATTCCAAACAACAATTAAATTGGTTATTGCAAAATACTGATATTTGGTCTGTTGCATGTGCAAATTTTCTAGGCAAAATTGGTAATCATTATCCAAAAGACAAATTGTTACAATTTTCCTCTATGCATGCTTCTGTATTCCCTGTAAATTTACACATGCAGCCCATAGAAAATGCACTCACAGTATTTACAGATGGCTCATCAAATGGGAAGACAGCATATGTGATTGGATCACAGGTTAGTTATCTTGAGTTTCCCCCTGCTTCAGCACAAATAATCGAACTACATGCTGTAGCTGCTGTTTTTAAAATGCTGAAAAACCAAGCTTTTAATTTGTATACTGATAGCCAATATATAGCTCATGGTTTGCAATTACTCAAAACTGCTCCTTTTTTAGATACTGCTAATTCTCAAATTTTGCAATTATTTATGCAAATACAACTCAATTTAAGAGAACATACAGTTCCCTATTTTGTAGGCAGTTTAAGAGCTCATACTGGATTGCCAGGACCCTTTAGTGAGAGCAATGCCACAGCAGATTTATATACCAGGAAGGTTATAGGTCTTACATAGGAACAATTAGCCAAACAATCTCATTCTTTACACCATCAAAATAGTAATAGCCTGAGACAACAATTTGGTATTTGTAGAAAAAGTGCATGTCAAATTGTAAAGACTTGCCCTGAATGTCCTCAATTTCTTCCTGCACCACACAGTGGTGTTAATCCTCGAGGACTTATGCCTAATCAATTATGGTGAAAAGATGTTAAACACATTTCTGATTTTGGAAAATTAAAATATGTACATGTGACTATTGACACCTTTTCAGGCTTTCTAGTTGCCACTGCTTTAACAGGAGAAGCAATTAAAAATGTAATTATTCATTGCCTACATTGGTTTTCTATACTCTGTGTTCCAAATAAGATTAAAACAGATAATGGAACTGGCTATTATAGTCAAGAATATGAGATGTTTTGTCAAAACTTTAATATTACCCATATTAGGACCTCCAGACACAGGGACAATCAAGCATAATATCGCATGGGTCTCAGCCAGCGTGTGCTCCCTGCTCCCAAGAGCTGAGCAGTTCTGCGGTCACCTACATGCCAGACATCTGCCCTGCAGAGGGACCCACACTGGGAGAGAATGCACCCGCACAGGGTGGGGGCACACCAGCCTCCCCTTGGCAACCTCTGATCCGGGGATCGACTGCACTGAGCATCCAGGTACGCAGGGACTCCCCAATATAGCATCGCTTGGGACACAGCCTGTTGGGCTTCCATCTGCGCCCAAGAGATGGGCAGCTCTGCGGTCCTCTGGGCGCCAGCTCTGCTGTGGGCCATCTGCCCTGCAGAGTGATCTGCCCTGAGAGGGAGCAGAGTGCACTCTGCCATCTTTGCTCAGGCAACAGGGCAATACGGACCTCCAGGTGCAGAGATAATCAAGCATTATATCACTTGGGACTCAGCCAGGTTGTGTGCTCCTTGCTCCCAAGAGCTGGGCAGTTCTGTGGTCACCTACACACAAGCTCTGCTGTGGAAAATATGCCCTGTGGATGGACCTGCACTGGAAGAGAGTGCACCTGCACAGGGAGGGAGCGCACCAGCCTCCCCTTGGTGAGCTCTGCCCTGGGGATTTACTACACTGAGCCTTTGGATGGGCAGGGATTCCCCAATATAACATCACTTGGGGCAAGGAACATCAGGGCTCCAAAGTCACTCAGTAGAACAGCAGGACCCAACAATCTGTGCCAGGGGAATCCCGGTAATCCAGGGGTGTCAGAAATAGCCTTGCAGGCTCACAGGAGGTCGAACCAACAACCAGTGACAGCAGGACCAACTAATACCAGAGGTAACCAGATGGCAAAAGGCAAACATAGGAACGTTACTAACAGATATCAAGGCAATATGCCATCATCCAAACCCAACTCTCCGACAGCAGCAAGTCCTGGATACTCCATCACACCGGAAAGGCAAGATCTGGATTTAAAATCACTTCTCATGATGCTATTAGAGGATTTCAAGAAGGAAACAAATAAATCTCATAAAGAAATACAGGAGAACATGAATCAATGGGTAGAAGCCCTTACAAAGGAAACACAAAAATCTCTTAGACAAATGCGGGAGAAAATAGGTCAGCTGATGGAGGCACATAAGGAGGCAACACAAAAATGGCTTAAAGAGCTTGGCGGTGGAGGCGCACGCCGTTAATCCTAGCACTTGGGAGGCAGAGGCAGGAGCATTTCTGAGTTCGAGGCCAGCCTGGTCTACAAAGTGAGGTCCAGGACAGACAGGGCTACACAGAGAAACCCTGTCTCGAAAAACCAAAAAAAAAAATGGCTTAAAGAAACGGGTACATGCCCTTAAAAAGGAAACACAAAAATACCTTAAAGAAATGAATCAACGGATAGATGCCCTTACGAAGGAAACACAAGAATCCATTAAAGAAATGATGGAGAATATGGATCAACAGATGGAAGCCCATAAGGAGGAAACACAAAAATCGCTTAGAGAAAGACAGGAGAACTTGGGTCAACAGGCAGAAATCCTGAAAGAGGAAATACAAAAATATCTTAAAGAAATACAGGAAAATACAAACAAGTGAAGGATCTGAGCAAATCCATCCAGGATCTAAAAAAGGAAGTAGAAACAACTAAGAAATCACAAAGGAAGACAACTTTGAAGATAGAAAACCTTGGGAAGAAATCAGGAGTCATAGATGCAAACATCAACAATAGAATACAAGAGATGGAAGAAATAATCTCAGATGCTGAAGATACCATAGAAAACATTGACTCAACAGTCTCAGAAAATTCAAAATGCAAAAAACGTGTAACGCAAAACGTCCAGGATATCCAGGACACAATGAGAAGACCAAACCTAAGGATTATAGGTATAGATGAGAGGGAAGATTTGCAACTTAAAGGGCCAGTAAATATCTTCAACAAAATTATGGAGGAAAACTTCCCTAACCTAAAGAGAGAGATTCCAATGAACGTACAAGAAGCCTACAGAACTCCAAACAGACACCAGAACAGAAATACCTCCCACCACATAATAATCAAAACAACAAATGTACTAAACAAAGAAAGAACACTAAAAGCAGTAAGAGAAAAAGGAAAAGCAACATATAAAGACCTATCCGAATCACATCAGATTTCTCAACAGAGACTATGAAAGCTAGAAGATCCTGGGGAGATCTCATGCAAACTCTAAGAGAACACGAATGTGAGCCTAGACTACTATACCCAGCAAAACTCTCAATCACCATAGATGGACAGACCAAGATATTCCATGATAAAACCAAATTTACACAATATCTTTCAACAAACCAAGCCCTGCAAAGGATAATAGGTAGAAACCGCCAATACAAGGAGAGAAAATACACCCTGGAAAAAACGAGATAGTAGCCTTCTTTCATCAAACCCATAAGTAGATAACCACTCAAACATAAAGACAGCGCCAAGAATAGCAGGTGGCAATGATCACTATTCCTTAATCTCTCTTAATATCAATGGTCTCAATTCCCCAATAAAAAGACATAGACTAACAGACTGGATACGTAAACAGGACACAGCATTGTGCTGTGTGCAGGAAACACACCTCAGTATCAAAGACAAACACTACCTCAGAGTAAAAGGCTGGAAAACAATTTTACAAGCAAATGGTCCCAAGAAACGAGCCGTAGTAGCCATCCTAATATCAGATAAAATTTACTTTCAACCTAAAGTCTTTAAAAAAGACACAGAAGGACACTACATACTGATCAAGGGAAAAATCCACCAAGAAGAACTCTCAATTCTGAATATGTATACTCCAAATGCAAGGGCACCCTCATTCGTAAAAGAAACTTTACTAAAACTCAAAGCACACATACAAAAATAGTGGGTGACTTCAACACCCCGCTCTCTGAAATGGATCGTTTAGGAAAGCAGAAACTAAACATGGACACAGTGAATCTAATTGAAGCCTTGGACCAAATGGAAATAACAGATATATATAGAACATTTCATCCTAAATCAAAAGAATATACCTTCTTCTCAGCACCTCATGGTACCTTCTCCAAAATCGACCATATAGTTGGTCACAAAACAGACCTCAACAGATATAAGAAGATTGAACTAATCCCATGCCTCCTATCAGATCACTGTGGAATAAGGGTGGTCTTCAATAACAAACAAACAACAGAAAGCCCACATACACATAGAAGCTGAACAATGCTCTACTCAATGATAACTTGGTCAAGGTGGAAATAAAGAAAGAAATCAAAGACTTTTTAAAATTCAATGAAAATGAAGGCACAACATACCTTAATTTATGGGACAAAATGAAAACAGTGCTAAGAGGAAAATTCATAGCCCTGAGTGCCGCCAAAAAGAAACGGGAGACAGCATACACTAGCAGCTTAATGGCACACCTGAAAGTCCTAGAACAAAAAGAAGCAAATACACCCAAGAGGAGTAGACGGCAGGAAATCATCAAACTCAGGGATGAAATCAATCAAGTAGAAACAAATAAACCCATACAAAGAATCAACAAAACTAGGAGTTGGTTCTTTGAGAAGATCAACAAAATAGATACGCCCTTAGCCAGACTAGCTAAAGGACACAAAGACAGTATCCAAATTAACAAAATCAGAAACGAAAAGGGAGAGATAACAACAGAAACTGAGGAAATTCAAAAAGTCATCAGATCCTACTACAAAAGCCTGTATTCAACACAACTAGAAAATCTGGAGAAAATGGACAATTTCCTAGACAGATACCAAATACCAAAATTAAATCAGGATCAAATAGACCACTTAAACCATCCTATCACCCCTCAAGAAATAGAAGCGGTCATTAGAAGTCTTCCAACCAAAAAAAGCACAGGTCTAGATGGTTTTAGTGCAGAATTCTATCAGACCTTCAAAGAAGACCTAACACCAATACTCTTCAAACTATTCCGGAAAATAGAAACAGAAGGAACACTACCCAACTCGTTCTATGAAGCCACAGTTACGCTAATACCAAAATCACACAAAGATCTGACAAAGAAAGAGAATCTCAGGCCAATCTCTCTTATGAATATCGATGCAAAAATACTCAATAAAATTCTTGCCGACTGAATCCAAGAACACATCAAAACAATCATTCACCACGATCAAGTAGGCTTCATCCCAGGGATGCAGGGATGGTTCAATATAAGGAAATCCATCAATGTAATCCACTATATAAACAATCTCAAAGAAAAAACCCACATGGTCATTTCATTAGCTGCTGAGAAAGCATTTGACAAAATTCAGCATCCTTTCATGCTAAAAGTCTTAGAAAGATCAGGAATTCGAGGCCCATATCTAAACATAGTGAAAGCAATTTACAGCAAACCAGTAGCCAACATCAATCTAAATAGAGAGAAACTTGAAGCAATCCCACTAAAATAAGGGACTAGACAAGGTGCCCTCTCTCTCCATATCTTTTCAATAAGTACTTGAAGATCTAGCTAGAGCAATTAGACAAGAAAAGGAGGTCAAAGGGATACAAATTGGAAAGGAAGAATCAAACTATCACTATTTGCAGACGATATGATAGTATACTTAAGCGACCCAATGAACTCCACCAGAGAACTCCTACAGCTGATAACCAACTTCAACAAAGTGGCCGGATATAAAATCAAATCAAGCAAATTAGTAGCCTTCCTATACTCAAAGAATAAGCAGGCTGAGAAAGAAGTAAGAGAAATGATACCATTCACAATAGCCACAAACAATATAAAGTGACTTGGTGTGACTCTAACCAAACAAGTGAAAGATCTGTATGATAAGAACTTCAAGTCTCTGAATAAAGAAATTGAAGAAGACCTCAGAAGATGGAAAAATCTTCCATGCTCACGGATTGGCAGGATTAATATAGTAAAAATGATCATCTTGCCAAAAGCAATCTACAGATTCAATGCAATCCCCATCAAAATCCCAACTCAGTTCTTCATAGAGTTAGAGACTGGATGTAGGAGAATGCATAGACAGAGAAGCGAGAGGGGGTTGAATGGGGAAAAGAGGGAGGGAAGGGGGCTTATGGGACTTTCAGGGAGGGAGGAAACCGGAAAGGGGAAATGATTTTGAATGTAAATAAAAAAAACTTAGAAAATAAAAAAAAAGATAATTAACTCAAAAAAATAAACAGAAAGAGCAATTCAAAAATTCATCTGGAATAACAGAAAACCCAGGATAGCTAAAACTATCATCAAGAGTAAAAGAACTTCTGGGGGAATCAATATCCCGGCCCTCAAGCTGTACTACAGAGCAATAGTGATAAAAACTGCATGGTATTGGTACAGTGACAGACATGTAGATCAATGGAACAGAATTGAAGACCCAGAAATGAATCCACACTCCTATAGTCACTTGATCTTTGACAAAGGAGCTAAAACCATCCAGTGGAAAAAAGATAGCCTTTTCAACAAATGGTGCTGGCTCAACTGGAGGTCAACATGCAGAAGAATACAAATTGACCCATTCTTATCTCCTTGCACTAAACTCAATTCCAAGTGGATCAAGGACCTCCACATAAAACCAGACACACTGAAACTAATAGAAAGGAAACTAGGGAAGAACCTTGAACATATGGGCACAGGGAAGAATTTCCTGAATAGAACTCCAATAGCTTATGCTCTAAGATCAATAATTGACAAATAGGACCTCATTAAACTACAAAGTTTTTGCAAGACAAAAGACACTGTCAAAAAGACTTAGCGGCAACGAACTAACTGGGAAATGATCTTTACCAATCCTACATCTGACAGAGGACTATTATCCAATATATACAAAGAACTCAAGAAGTTAGACTCCAGAGAGGCAAGTAACCCTATTAAAAAATGGGGTACAGAGCTAAACAAAGAGTTCTCACCTGAAGAATATCTAATGGCTGAGAAGCACCTAAAGAGATGTTCATCATCCTTAATCATTAGGGAAATGCAAATCAAAACAACCCTGAGATTCCATCTCACACCAAGCAGAATAGCTAAGATCAAAAACACAGGAGACAGCAGTTGTTGGTGAGGATGTTGCTGGTGGGATTGCAAGCTGGTACAACCACTCCTGAAAGCAGTCTGATAGTTCCTCAGAAAACTGGGCATGACACTCCTGGAGGATCTGGCTATACCACTCCTGGACATATACCCAGAGGCTTTACCTGCATGCAATAAGGACGCATGCACCACTATGTTCATAGCAGCCTTATTTATAATAGCCAGAAGCTGCAAGGAACCCAGATGTACCTCAACAGAGGAATGGATTCAGAAGATGTGGTATATTTACACAATGGAATACTACTCTGCAATTAAAAATAATGAATTCATGAAATCCCTAGGCAAATGGTCAGAACTTGAAAATATCATCCTTAGTGAGGTAACCCAATCACAATAGAACACACATGGTATGCAGTCACTGATAAGGGGATATTAACCCAGAATCTCGGAATACCCCAGACACAATTCGCATATCAATAGATTTCCAAGAAGATGAAAAGAGAGACCCCTGGTCCTGGAAAGACTGAATGTAGGGGAGGGAATGCCAGGACAGAGAAGCGAGAGGGGGTTGAATGGGGAAAAGAGGGAGGGATGGGGGCTTTTGGGACTTTCGGGGAGGGAGGAAATGGGAAAGGGGAAATGATTTTCAATGTAAATAAAAAAAACTTAGAAAAAAAAGATTGGCTAAGAGATAGAATTTAGTGATTAAATGTATATCTGTTATCTGGTCCCTGCCATATGGGCAGGAGCACCTGGTGTTTTTAACTGGGCCCACCATGGGGCAAATTGTGTGTTGATTATCTTTCTCTGTGTTCTTGGACCTGGATGCCTACTCATGGCATGGTCACACTGTCTGTGTGGTCACTATTTTTCTCTGTGTTTGTTAGTATCTTGTTCTGTGTTCTTGAAACTGGATGCCTGCTTATGGCAGGGTTGAGCTCACTGTGTGAAGATTGTTTTTCTCTGTGTTTGTTGGTATCTCATTCTGTGTTCTTGGACTTAAACTGACGATATTGTTTGAACATTAGACTGTCTGAAAAGCAAGTTAGTTAGTCTGTCCTTCTCGGTATGATCTACCCATAGGCACCTTTGACTTGCAGGTGATCAAAGCAGTAGAAGAGAAAGTCTTTAGTTACCTAGAAGAATCTAGTGGAGGACTCACCTCCCCCCTCATATACTTTCCTGAGACCCACCTCACAGGTTCTGGCATTCAGGAAGAAGGAAGTGTAAGTAGAGAGATCCAGACCTGAGAAGAAGTCAATCCTCCAAGGCCCTTCAACAGCAGACCTGTTGCCCCAAGACCCTCCCCATCTATATATTTCTACCCTTGCTCCCATGGCCCCACCAGCACTGGTACCGGTTCTGGAATCCTCAGCCCATACAGAACCAGGGAGATACAAGAAGAGACCTGAGAGCCACCTCCCCTGATACCACAGTGGCTCTCTCACAAGCAGCATATTTTCCAAGGGGCTGGTTAGTCTCTTTGAGACTGTTTTATTTATAATACAGGAAGTCAAAAAGAATGCCCCCTCAGACAAAGGGGCATCATCGATTGACCAGGCTGTTATGAACAGTGGGTTTTCCCTGACTAGACCTGACTGGGACTTTAATATGACAAAATGTAAGGGACTACTGAAGGTCCACTACTGACTCCATTGGCAGGTCTCAAGGGGGCCACATGATGAGACCCACAAATTTGACCAAGGCACATGAGGTTAAGCAGGGACCAGATGAGTAGCCCACAGTCTTTCTAGAGCGACTTGTGAAGGCATTCCCTATGACCCCAGCATAAAGATACTATGACAATGACTTTTATAGACCAGGCTAGTAGAGATATCAGGAAAAAGCTTCAGAGGTTAGAAAGACAAGATAAGTTGTTGAGGGATTTATTGCAGGTTACTGAAAAAGTTTACCATCACAGGGAGACAGAGGAGGAGAGGGAACAGAGAAAGAGAAAAAAAATGCAGCTGGGAGGGAATCTACAGGGAGTCCTGGCTAAACTACTTAGGGAAAGCAGAGAAGAGAGACTCAAACTGGGGAGAGAGAGAGAGAGAGAGAGAGAGAGAGAGAGAGAGAGAGAGAGAGAGAATCCCTTGAAAAGGACCAGTGTGCATACTGCAAGGAGAGAGGCCACTGGGATCAAGAGTGCCCTAACAAACAGAAGCTGGGATCAGGAAATCCCAGGTCTTGGGAAAAGTGCTCCTAAATGACAAAGGTGTTAGCCCTGGATGAAGACAGTGATTAGGGGAGATGGGGTTCAGACCCCTCCCAGAACACAGGGTAACTCTGAGAGTAAAGGAGAAATCCACTCAATTCTTGGTGGACACAGGGGGTTCAACACTCACTCTTCCAAGCTGATAGCACAATTTTCAAGAAAAGATCTTGGGTCCCAGAAGGCACTGGCACCAAAATGCTTTCAGGGACTACCAGGAGAACAGTGGACCCAAGGATGGGCCGGGTATGCCATTCATTTGGAGTCACCCCAGAATGTTCCAACCTCCTGTTGGGGCAAGGCATACTCTCCAAAATTGGGGTCCAGATACACTTCCTTCTCGATGGGCCCCAGCTAACTGGCCCAAAAGAAGAGACCTCAGGCTGACCCCTGCCAAAAGCCAAGGCTACCTGGTTTACAGATGGGAGCAGTTTTCTCCATGAATATCAGAGACAAGCAGGTGCTGCTGTGATAGACAGCACAAATGTCATCTGGGCAGAACTTCTACCCCCTGACTTGTCAATACAGAAAGTGGAGCTAATTGCCCTCACCAAGACTTTAGAACTTGTAGCCATCAAGAAAATTAGCATCCACATGGATAGCAGGTATGCCTTTGCCACAGCCCATTTCCACAGGGATATATGCTAAGAGGACTGCTCACATCAGAGGAAACAGACAGGAATTCTTGGATGCCCATATGAAGCTAGCAACTGTGAGTATTATTCACTGCCCAGGACATCAGAAGGGAAGAGACTCAGTGGGCAATAACCAGGCAGATCAAGTGGTTCCAGAAGTGGCTATGCAGGAGTCCATCCTGGTTATGGACCTGCAAGAGACACCCACCGGGAAATGGAACTGGACTAAGGGATGGCCTCACTTATAATATGCTGAAGAAAAAAGACTCAGCTAGCTAGCCACCCTATCATTACCAAGAAAGAATAATAGCACACACAAGAAGGGAGAACTATACTCCCCAGAAAGTAAGCAAAAGACTTACTATGCCAAATTCACAGATGGACTCATTTAGGGGATAAAAAGCTTGTCCAAGCAGTGAAGGGACCTAAAGTATATATTTACAAGACTCAGGTTTTAGGCCAGAGAGATAGTAGAACAGTCTAAGGTATGCCAGCAAGTGAATGCTAATGCAGCAAAGAGTAAACAGGGCAAAAGACCAAGGGGAAAACAGCCTAGAATATATTGAGAGATTTTACAGAAGTTAAGGCAGGAAAATATGGTTACAAACACTTTCTAGTGTTTGTAGATGTTTTCTCTGGATGGGTTGAGACATTCTACACCAAGCAGGAAGCAGCTGCCATGATACCTAAAGAAGATATTAGAAGAAATTTTCCCAAGGTTAGCAGTGCCCAAGGTAATTGGATCAAACAATGGTCCTGCTTTTGTGTCTGAAGGTAAGTCAGGGATTGGCAGAGATGTTGGGGACTAATTGGAAGCACTATTGGGTGTACTGTCCCCAGAGCTCAGGGCAGGCAGAGAAAAATAAAGAAAACCATATGAGACACCTTAACTAAATTGAATTTGGAGACTGACTCAGGCTGTGTGGTGCCCCTCCCATTAGCCCTGTTCTGAGCCCAGAACAGCCCCTTAACATTTTAACCTGACCCCTTTTGAGATCCTGTTTGGTACCCCAACTCTCTTGGTGTCCACTGGGCCCTCCCAGGAGGTATCCCACAGCATGAGATTTTACCCCAAACTGTCTTCCTTAAATGCTTCAGGGATGCCAAAAACCCCTCACTGCTTCCAGACTGGTGACTGGATCTATGTAAGGAGGCATTGGGGATACTAACTAGAACTCCCCGATGGAATGGACCCTTCCTGGCTCTGCTAGTCACTCCCACAGCCCTCAAAATGGATGGTATTGCAGCCTGGGTGCACAATTCCCATGTGAAACCTACAGACAATCTGTCCCCCAGAGACCCCTACAGGACAGTACAGAAGGTGGGCAATCTGTTCAAGCTCAAGATCACTCGACCTTGATGACTGCCTGGTGGTACCTTAGATTCTGTTTCCTTCCCCTATTCTATGTGCCCGCCCACCAAAGCTGTTACAGTACTCACTATCTCCCTTCTGTTGGGGTTGGGGGTGGCTGGGGCAGCCACCAGGACCTCTGCTCTGGTCTTACAAGGGGGAAAATTATGGTAGTCTGAAGGCAGCCATTGATTTAGATACAGAGAAAATAGAAACTTCCATCAGTCACCTTCAAGAATAACTAACTGTGTTATCAGAAGTAGTACTGCAGAATAGGAGGGCTATGTGCTGCCTTATCTGAGGAGTGTTGCTTTTATATAGATCATTCCAGGGTCGTTAAAGAGTCAATGGCCAAGGTGAGGAAAGGGTTACCCAAGCAGAAAAGAGAGAATAGAGTGAGGGCTGGTTTGAATCTTGATTTAACTCCTCCCCTTGGTTAACCACCCGCATATCCACCCTGTTAGGACCCTTAGTTCTCCTGCTATTGTTGACTCTTGGCCCCTACATTTTGAACTGCTTGGTTGCTATTGTTAAGGAACACATAGGTACAGTACAGCTAATGATCTTAAAGCAGAGATACAAAAAAAAAACTAGATACAGAAGACCAGGAGCATGAGCTATCAGAATACCAGCAATTGCTTCAGGATTGAGGCATGCACAAAGAAAAGGTAGGAATGAAAGGGTTAGCTCAGGAACTTTGGAAAGGTCATGGAACACTTATCCCTCCTGGAAGAGAGAGGCTGTTATGTTCCTCAGATGGAGGGAGGTCCATGCAGCTAGGGAAGGGCCAGAGTTATTCCAAGACCGTTGGCCACCTACCTCATTCCCTAACAACCAATCAGTTTAAAGGTAACACTGTTCTGCCAATTACATTGTGCCTAGTGGAGGCTGCCCTGAGGACTGTATAAAGGTCGACTACATCAGCTTCACATGGTTGTTCTTTCTCCATGTGCAGGGCGACCCCAGCATGCTGGATTAAATAAAATTCCTCTTAATTTTTGCATTGAAAAAAATGATTAACTCCTATAACTTTAGCTTTTTATATTTTTATTTTATTTAATCTTTTTTTAACTCTCTAGATTTCATCTCCCTCCCACTCTCTGACTGTTCCACATCCCATATCTCCTCCCCACATATGTCCATGAGGATGTCCACACCCCTACACCCTATTTCCCTACCACACCAGACCTCTCCACTCCCTGGGGCCTCCACTCTCTTGAGGATTAGGTGACTCTTCTCTAACTGAACTCAGTCCTGGCAGTCCTCTGCTGTATAGGTGTTGGGAGCCTCATATCAGCAGGTTTATGCTGCCTGGTTTGTGGCTTAGAGTCTGATATTGGGAGTCTAGGTAAATTGAGACTGCTGGTCCTCATACAGTGTTGCCCTCCTCATCAACTTCTTCCAGCTTTTCCCTAATTCATCCACAGGGGCCACCATCATCTGTCCATTGGTTGGGTATAAATATCTGCCTCTGACTCTTTCAGCTGCTTATTGGGACTTTAAGAGAGCAGTCATAATAAATCAGTTTTTGGGAGCACTCCATGGCCTCAGTAATACTATCAGGCCTTGGAGCCACCCTTTGAGCTAGATCCAACATTGGGCCTGTCACTGGACCTCCTTTCCCTCAGGCTCTTCTCCATTTTTGTTCCTGCAATTGTTTCAGACAGGAACAATTCTGGATCAGAGCTTTTGACTGTAGGATGGCAACCCCATCTACTTGATGCCTTGTCTTTCTGCTTGAGGTGGACTCTACCAGTTCCCTCTCCCCACTGTAGGGTATTTCATCTAAGGTCCCTCTCTTTGAGTCCAGAGAGTCTCTCATCTCCCAGGTCTCTGTTAAATTCTGGAGGGTCCCCCTACCTTCTATATCCACAGATTGCCTGTTTCCATTCTTTCTGCTGGCCTCAGGGCTTCAGTCCTTTCCCCACCACACAAACCCAATACCTGGTCATGTTCCCCTCTTCCCTTTCCTGTTGCCTTTCCCACCTAGGTCCTCCCTTCTCCCCTCCTGTGATTTATTTTTTCTCCCTGCCAAGTGGGACTGAGGCATCCTCACTTGGGCCCTTTGGTTTGTTATGGACAGTATCTTGTGAATTCTGTACTTTTTGGGCAAATATCTACTTATTAGTGAGTACATACCATACATATCCTTTTGGGACTGAGTTACCGCTCTTAGGATGATATTTTCTAATCCCATCCATTTGTCTGCAAAACTCAAGATGTTCTCATTCTTAATAGCTAAGTAGTATTCCATTATGTAAATGAACCACATATACTTTATCTATTCTTCAGTTGTAGGACATTTGGGTTGTTTCCAGCTTTTGGTTATGACAAGCAAGGTCACTATGAACATAGTAGAACATGTACCCCTGTGGCCTGGTGGGGCATCTTTTGGGTATATGCACCAAGAGTAGTATAGCTGGGTCTTCAGGTAGATCTATTACCAATTTTCTGAGGAATCTCCAGATTGATTTCCAGAGTGGTTGTACCAGTTTGCAATCCTACCAGCAATGGAGAAGTGTTCATCTTTCTCCACATCATCGCCTACATGTGCAGTCACCTGAGGCTTTGATCTTAGCCATTCTGATTGGTGTAAGATGGAATCTTACTGATCTATCTGATCACTAAAGACTTTGAACATTTTTAGGTACTTCAAAGCCATTCGAGATTCCTTGGTTGTGAAATTTTGGTTTGTTTCTAAACCCCATTTTTTGATTGGGTTGTTTGGGGGGTTTTTTGGTGCTTAGCTTCTTGAATTGTTTATAAATTTTTTATATTTGCCCTCTATCAGATGTAGTGCTAGTGAAGTTTTTCCCATTCTGTAGGTTGCTGATTTGTCTTATTGACTATGTCCTTTACCTTACAGAAGCTTTCCAGTTTCAGGAGGTCCCATTTATCAATTCTTGATTTTAGAGCCTGAGCCATTGGAGTTCTGTTAAGAAAATTTTCTCCTGTGCCAATGAGTTCAAGGCTCTTTCCCACTTTCTCTTCCATTAGATTCAGTGTATCTGGTTTTATGTTGAGGTCCTCGATCCACTTGGACTTGAACTTTGTGCAAGGTGACAAATATGGGTCTATATTCATTTTTCTACATACAGACAGCCAGTTAGATTGGCACCATTTATGGAAGATGCTTTCTTTTTTCCATTGTATGTTTTGGCATCCTTGTCAAAGATCAAGTATCTGTAAGTGTGTGGTTTTATTTCTGGGTCTTCAATTCTATTCCATTGATCAACATGTCTGCTTCTGAACCAATACCATGCAGTTTTTATCACTATTGCTCTGTAGTAAACCTTGAGATCAGGGATGGTAATTCCCCCAGCCATTCTTTTATTAATAATTGTTTTCACTATTCTGGGTTTTTTCCTTTCCAGATGAATTTGAGAATTGCTCTTTCCATGTCTATTAACAATTGTGTTGGGATTTTGATAGGGATTGCATGGAATCTATAACTTATCTTTGGAAGGATGGTCATTTTTACTATGTTAATTCTGTCAATCCATGAACAAGGGAGATCTCTCCATTTTCTGAGATCTTCTTCGATCTCTCTCTTGAGGGACTTGAAATTATGGTAATACAGATCTTTCACTTGTTGGGTTAGAGTTACCCCCAAGATATTTTATATTATTTGTGGCTATTGAAAAGGGAGCTGTTTCCCTAATTTCTTCCTCATCCTGTTTGTCATTTATATAAAAAAAAGACTACTGATTATTTGTGTTAATTTTATAACCAGCCACTTTGCTGAAGTTGTTTATCAGCTGGAGAAGTTCTCTGGTAGAATTTTTGGGGTCACTTATGTATACTATCTTATCATCTGCAAATAGTGATACCTTTGTTCATCTTTGCCAATTTGTATCCCTTTGATCTCTTTTTGTTGTCTTATTTGTCTAGTTAGCACTTCTAGTACTATATTGAATAGATATGGTGAGAGTGGGCATCCTTGTCTTGTCCTCGTTTCAGTAGGATTGCCTCAAGTATGTCTCCATTTAATTTGATATTAACTGTTGGTTTGCAGTAAATTGATTTTATTATGTTTAGGTATGGGCCTTGAAATACTTTTAACATGAAGGGATGTGGTATTTTGTCAAATACTTTTTCTGCATATAAGGAGATGATCATGCGATGTTTTTCCTTCAGTTTGTTTATATAGTGGATTATGTTAATTGATTTTCGTATATTAAAGCAATCTTGCATCCCTGGGATAAAACTTACTTAATTATGGTAAATGATGATTTTGATGTGTTCTTGGATTTGGTTTACAAGAATTTTATTGACAGCTTCCCTTTGGTGACCTCTGTTCCAGGATCGACTGCACTGAGGAGACAGGTACCCAGGTTCTCCCCAATATAACATCGCTTGGGACACAGACTGTTGGGGCTTCCATCTGCTCCCAAGAACGGGACAGCGCTGTGGTCGTCTGGGCTCCAGCTCTGCTGTGGGCCATCCCCCCTGCAGGGTGACCTGCAGCACCAAGAGAGTGCAGAGTGCACTCGTCCATCTTTGCTCCAGTGTCCAGGTACATGGGACCGCCAGGCTCAGAGACAGATAGGCATAATATCGCTTGGGTCTCAGGCAGCTTGTGTGTACCCTGCTCCCAAGAGCTGGACAGGTCTGCAGTAATCGATGCGCCAGACCTGCTGTGGGACTTCTGCACTACAGAGGGATGCCCGCTCCCTCCACTGGGAGAGAGAACACACCCCTGCACAGGGCAAGAGCCTACCAGCCTCCCTTTGGCAACCACTGCTCCGGGAATCCACTACACTGAGCCTTTGGATGTGCAGGGACTCCGCTTTATAACATCACATGGGGCAAGGCACATCAGGGCTCCAAAGTCACTCAGGAGCACGGCAAGCCCCAGAAATCGTTGTCAGGGGAATCGTGGTAAACCAGGGGGGCCAGAAATAGCTTTGCAGGCTCACAGGAGGTCCAACCAACAGCCAGTGACAGCAGGACCAACTAACACCAGAGGTAACCAGATGGCAAAAGGCAAATGTAGGAACGTTACTAACAGAAATGAAAGTAATAAGGCACCATCCGAACCCAACTCTCCAACAGCAGCAAGTCCTGGATACCCCACCACACCCGAAAGACAAGAACTGGATTTAAAATCACTTCTCATGATGCTATTAGAGGATTTCAAGAAGGACACAAATAAATCTAATAAAGAATTACAGGAGAACATGAATCAATAGTTAGAAGCCCTTACAAAGGAAACACAAAAATCGCTTAGAGAAATGCAGGAGAACATGGATCAACAGACGGAGGACCACAAGGAGACAACACAAAAATCGCTTAAAGAAATAACTCAACGGATAGATGCACTTTCAAAGGAATCACAAAAATCAAATAAAGAAATGCAGAAGAATATGGGTCAACAGATGGATGCCCATAGGGAGGAAACACAAAAATTGCTTAAAGAAATGAATCAACGGATAGATGCCCTTATAAAGGAAACAGGAGAACTGCTTAAAGAAATGCAGGAGACAATGGATCAACAGATGGAATTCCATGAGGAGGAAACACAAAAATCGCTTAGAGAAATGCAGGAGAACGTGGGTCAACAGGCAGAAATTCTGAAAGAGGTAATGCAAAAAAAACCTTAAAGAAATACAGGAAAATACAAACAAACAAGTGAAGGATCTCAGCAAATCCATCCAGGAAATAAAAAAAGAAGTAGAAACAACTAAGAAATCACAAAGGGAGACAACTTTGGAGATAGAAAACCTTGGGAAGAAATCAGGAGTCATTGATGCAAACATCAACAAAAGAATAAAAGAGATGGAAGAAAGAATCTCAGGTGCTGAAGATACCATAGAAAGCATCGAATCAACAGTCAAAGAAAATGCAAAATGCAAAAAACGTGTAACCCAAAACATCCAGGAAATCCAGGACACAATGAGAAGACCAAACCTAAGGATTATAGGTATAGATGAGAGTGAAGATTTGCAACGTAAAGGGCCAGTAAACATCTTCAACAAAATTATGGAGGAAAACTTCCCTAACCTAAAGAGAGAGATGCCGATGAACGTACAAGAAGCCTACAGAAATCCAAACAGACTGGACCGGAACAGAAATACTTCCCATCACATAATAATCAAAACATCAAATGTATTAAACAAAGAAAGAATACTAAAAGCAGTAAGAGAAAAGGGCCAAGGAACATACAAAGGAAGACCTATCCGAATCACATCAGACTTCTCACCAGAGACTATGAAAGCCAGAAAATCCTGGGCAGATCTCATGCAGACACTAAGAGAGCACAAATGCCAGCTTAGACTACTATACCCAGCAAAACTCTCAATCACCATAGATGGAGAGACCAAGATATTCCATGATAAAACCAAATTTTCACAATATCTTTCCACAAACCCAGTCCTGCAAAGGATAATAGGTGGAAACCGCCAATACAAGGAGATAAAAAACACCCTGGAAAAAATGAGATAGTAACCATCTTGCATCAAACCCAAAAGTAGATAACCACGCAAACATAAAGATAGCATCAAGAAGAGCAGGTGGCAATAATCACTATTCCTTAATCTCTCTTAATATCAATGGTCCCAATTCCCCAATAAAAAGACAGAGACTAACAGACTGGATACGTAAACAGGAACCACCATTTTGCTGCATGCAGGAAATGCACCTGAGTATCAAAGACAAACACTACCTCAGAGTAAAAGGCTAGAAAACAATTTTACAAGCAAATGGTCCCAGGAAACAAGCCGGAGTAGCCATTCTAATATCAGATAACATTGACTTTCAACCTAAAGTCATCAAAAAAGACACAGAAGGACACTACATACTGATCAAGGGAAAAATCCACCAAGAAGAATTCTCAATTCTGAATATCTATGCTCCAAATGCAAGGACACCCTCATTCAGAAAAGAAACTTTACTAAAGCTCAAAGCACACATCACACCTCACACAATAATAGTGGGTGACTTCAACACCCCGCTCTCTGAAATGGATCGTTCAGGAAAGCAGAAACTAAACAGGGACACAGGAAATCTAATTGAAGCCTTGGACCAAATGGAACTAATATATATATGTATATATATATGTATATATATATATAATATTTCATTCTAGAGCAAAAGAATACACCTTCTTCTCAGCACCTCATGGTACCTTCTCCAAAATCGACCATATAATTGGTCACAAATCAGACCTCAACAGATATAAGAAGATAGAACTAATCCCAGGCCTCCTATCAGATAACTATGGAATAAGGGTGGTCTTCAATGGCAACAAAAACAAAAGAAAACCCACATACACATGGAGGCTGAACAATGCTCTACTCAATGATAACTTGGTCAAGGTGGAAATAAGGAAAGAAATCAAAGAATTTTTGAAAGTTAATGAAAATGAAGACACAACATACCCTAATTTATGGGACATAATGAAAGCAGTGCTAAGAGGAAAATTCATAGCCCTGAGTGCCGCCAAAAAGAAACGGGAGACAGCATACACTAACAGCTTAATGGCATACCTGAAAGCCCTGGAACAAAAAGAAGCAAATACACCAAAGAGGAGTAGAAGGCAGGAAATCATCAAACTCAGGGCTGAAATTAATCAAGTAGAAACAAATAAACCCATACAAAGAATCAATAAAACGAGGAGTTGGTTCTTTGAGAAAATCAACAAGATAGATAAGCCCTTAGCGAGACTAACCAGAGAGCACAGAGACAGTATCCAAATTAATAAAATCAGAAACGAAAAGGGAGAGATAACAACAGAAATTGAGGAAATTCAAAAAATCATCAGATCCTACTACAAAAGCCTGTATTCAACACAACTAGAAAATCTCGAGGATATGGACAATTTCCTTGACAGATACCAAATACCAAAATTAAATCAGTATCAAATGGACCATCTAAACTGTCCTATAACCCCTGAAGAAATAGAAGTGGTCATTGGAAGTCTTCCAACCAAAAAAAGCACAGGTCCAGATGGTTTTAGTGCAGAATTCTATCAGACTTTCAAAGAAGATCTAACACCAATACTCTTCATATTATTCCACAAAATAGAAACAGAAGGAACACTACCCAACTCGTTCTATGAAGCCACAATTACGCTAATACTAAAAGCACACAAAGATCCTACAAAGAAAGAGAATCTCAGGCCAATCTCTCTTATGAATATCGATGCAAAAATACTCAATAAAATTCTTGCCAACCGAATCCAAGAAAACATCAAAAGGATCATTCACCATGATCATTAGGCTTCATCCCAGGGATGCAGGGATGGTTCAATATAAGGAAATCTATCAATGTAATCCACTACATAAACAATCTCAAAGAAAAAAACCACATGGTCATCTCATTAGATGCTGAGAAAGCATTTGACAAAATTCAGCATCTTTCATGCTAAAGGTCTTGGAAAGATCAGGAATTTGAGGCCCATATCTGAACATAGTAAAAGCAATTTACAACAAACCGGTAGCCAACATCAATCTAAATGGAGAGAAACTTGAAGCAATCCCACTAAAATCAGGGACTGGACAAGGCTGCCCTCTCTCTCCATATCTTTTCAATATAGAACATGAAGTTCTAGCTAGAGCAATTAGAAAACAAAAGGAGGTCAAAGGGATACAAATTGGAAAGGAAGAAGTCAAACTATCACTATTGGCAGACGATATGATAGTATACTTAAGCGACCCAAAGAACTCCACCAGAGAACTCCTACAGCTGATAAACAACTTCAGCAAAGAGGTCGGATATAAAATCAACTCAAGCAAGTCAGTAGCCTTCCTATACTCAAAGGATAAGCAGACTGAGAAAGAAGTAAGAGAAATGATACCCTTCACGATAGCCACAAACCATATAAAGTATCTTGGTGTGACTCTAACCAAACAAGTGAAAGATCTATAGGACAAGAACTTCAAGTCTCTGAAGAAAGAAATTGAAGAAGACCTCAGAAGATAGAAAAATCTGCCATGCTCATGGATTGGCAGGATTAATATAGTCAAAATGACCATCTTGCCAAAAGCAATCTACAGATTCAATGCAATCCCCATCAAAATCCCAACTCAATTCTTCATAGAGTTAGAAAGAGCAATTCAAAAATTCATCTGGAATAACAGAAAACCCAGAATAGCTAAAACTATTCTCAAGAGTAAAAGAACCTCTGGGGGAATCAGTATCCCAGCCCTCAAGCTGTACTACAGAGCAATAGTGTTAAAAACCGCATAGTATTGATACAGTAACAGGCATGTACATCAATGGAACAGAATTGAAGACCCAGAAATGAATCCACGCTCCTGTGGTCACTTGATCTTTGACAAAGGAGCTAAAACCATCCAGTGGAAAAAAGATAGCCTTTTCAACAAATGGTGCTGGTTCAACTGGAGGTCAACATGCAGAAGAATGCAAATTGACCCATTCTTATCTCCTTGCACTAACCTCAATCCAATTGGATCAAGGACCTCCACATAAAACCAGACACACTGAAACAAATAGAAAGGAAACTAGGGAAGAACCTTGAACATATGGGCACAGGGGAGAATTTCCTGAACAGAACTCCAATAGCTTATACTCTAAGATCAAGAATAGACAAATGGGACCTCATTAAATTACAAAGTTTTTGCAAGGCAAAAGACACCGTCAAAAAGACAAAGCGGCAACCAACTAACTGGGAAATGATCTTTACCAACCTTACATCCGACAGAGGGCTAATATCCAAGATATACAAAGAACTCAAGAAGTTAAACTCCAGAGAGGCAAGTAACCCTATTAAAAAATGGGGTACAGAGCTCCACAAAGAGTTCTCACCTGAAGAATATCTAATGGCTGAGAAGCACCTAAAGAGATGTTCATCATCCTTAGTCATTAGGGAAATGCAAATCAAAACAACCCTGAGATTCCATCTCACACCAGTCAGGATGGCTAAGATCAAAAACACAGGAGACAGCAGTTGTTGGCAAGGATGTGGAGAAAGAGGAACACTCCTCCACTGCTGGTGGAATTGCAGGCTGGTACAACCACTCTGGAAAGCAGTCTGGCGGCTCCTCAGAAAACTGGGCATGACACTTCCGGAGGATCCGGCTATACCACTCCTGGGCATATACCCAGAGACTTTACCTGCATGCAATAAGGACACATGCTCCACTATATTCATAGCAGCCTTATTTATAATAGCCAGAAGCTGGAAAGAACCCAGATGTCCCTCAACGGAGGAATGGATTCAGAAGATGTGGTATATTTACACAATGGAATACTACTCTGCAATTAAAAACAATGAATTCACGAAATTCCTAGGCAAATGGTCAGAACTTGAAAATATCATCCTTAGTGAGGTAACCCAATCACAAAAGATCACACATGGTATGAAGTCACTGATAAGGGGATATTGACCCAGAATCTCAGAATACCCTAGACACAATCAGCATATCAATAGATTTCTAAAAAGATGGAAGGAGAGACCCCTGGTCCTGGAAAGACTGGATGTAGGGGAACGCCAGGACAGAGTAATGAGAGGGGGTTGAACGGAGAAAAGAGGGAGGGAAGGGGGCTTATGGGACTTTCGGGGAGGGAGGAAACGGGAAAGGGGAAGTGATTTGGAATGTAAATTAAAAAAATAAAATTAAATTAAATTAAAAAAAAAAAGAATTGACAAATGGGACCTCATTAAATTACAAAGTTTTTGCAAGGCAAAAGACTGTCAAAAAGACTGAGTGGCAACCAACTAACTGGGAAATGATCTTTACCAACCCTACATCGACAGAGGACTAATATCCAATATATACAAAGAACTCAAGAAGTTAAACTCCAGAGAGGCAAGTAACCCTATTAAAAAATGGGGTACAGAGCTAAACAAAGAATTCTCACCTGAAGAATATCTAATGGCTGAGAAGCACCTAAAGAGATGTTCATCATCCTTAGTCATTAGGGAAATGCAAATCAAAACAACCCTGAGATTCCATCTCACACCAGTCAGAATGGCTAAGATCAAAAACACAGGAGACAGCAGTTGTTGGCGAGGATGTGGAGAAAGAGGAACACTCCTCCACTGCTGGTGGAATTGCAAGCTGGTACAACCACTCTGGAAAGCAGTCTGGTGGTTCCTCAGAAAACTGGGCATGACACTCCCGGAGGATTCAGCTATACCACTCCTGGGCATATACCCACAGGTTTTACCTGCATGCAATAAGGACACATGCTCCACTATGTTCATAGCAGCCTTATTTATAATAGCCAGAAGCTAGAAAGAACCCAGATGTCCCTCAAAGGAGGAATGGATTCAGAAGATGTGGTATATTTACACAATGGAATACTACTCTGCAATTAAAAACAATGAATTCATGAAATTCTTAGGCAAATTGTCAGAACTTGAAAATATCGTCCTTAGTGAGGTAGCCCAATCACAAAAGAACACACATGGTATGCAGTCACTGATAAAGGGATATTAACCTAAAATCTCAGAATACCCTAGACACAATGCGCATATCAATAGATTTCCAAGAAGGAGAGACCCCTGGTTCTGGAAAGACTGGATGTAGGGGAATGCCAGGACAGAGAAGCGAGAGGGGGTTGAATGGGGAAAAGAGGGAGGGAAGGGGGCTTATGGGACTTTCGGGGAGGGTGGAAATGGGAAAGGGGAAATGATTTTGAATGTAAATTAAAAAACTTAGAAAAACAAAAAAAGCTGAAGACAAATGTTAAAAAAAGAATTTTGTTGAATATTTTTGCATTGAAATTCATAAGCAAGATTGGTCTGAAGTTCTCTTTTTTGGTTGGGTCGTTGTGAGGTTTAGGTATCAAAGGAATTGTGGCTTCACAGAATGAGTTAAGTAGTGTTCCTTCTCTTTCTATTTTGTGGAATAGTTTGAGAAAAATTGCTATCAGGTCGTCTTTGAAGGTCTGGTAGAATTCTGCATTAAATCCATCTGATTATGGGCTTTTTTTTTTTGGTTGAGCGGTTTTTAATGACTTCTATTTCCTTGTGTGATATAGGCCTATTTAGATAGCTTAACTGCTCTTGATTTAACTTTGGTATGTGGCATCTGTCTAGAAAATCATCCATTTTTTTCTAGATTCCCCAGTTGTGTTGAGTATAGGCTTTTATACTAGGATCTGATGATTTTTTGGATTTCCTCCATTTCTGTTGTTTTGTCTCCCTTTTCATTTCTGATTTTGTTAATTTGGATACTACCTCTCTGCCCTTTCATTAGTTTGGCTAGGGGTTTGTCTATTTTGTTGGTTCTACCAAAGAACCAGCTTCTGGTTTTATTGATTTTTTTTTGTATTGTTTTCTTCATTTTTACCTGGTTGAATTCAGTCCTGAGTTTGAATATTCCCTGCCTTCTACTACTCTTGGATGAGTTTGCTTCTTTTTGTTCTAGAGCCCTCAGGTGTGCTCTTAAGTTGTTAGTGTAAGATCTCTCCAGTTTCCTTACCAGGGCACTTAGTGCTATGAACTTTCCTCTTAGCACTGCTTTCATTGTGTCCCATAAGTTTGGGTATGATGTGTCAATATTTTCATTAAATTCCAGGAACTTTAATTTCTTTCTTTATTTCTTCCCTGACCAAGTAATCATTAAGTAAAGAGTTGTTCAGTTTCCAAGTGTATGTGGGCTTTCTGTAGTTTTTGTTGTTCTTGAAGACCAGCATTAAACCATGGTGATCTGATAGGATGCATGGAATTATTTTTGATCTTCTTGTATCAGTTGAGGGTTGTTTTATGACCAATTATATGGTCAGTTTTGGAGTAGGTAGCATGAGGTGCTGAAAAGACGATGTATTCTTTTGTTTTAGGGTGAAATGTTCTGTAGATAACTGTGAGATCCATTTAGTTCACAACCTCTCTTAGTTTCACTGTGTCTCTGTTTAGTTTCTATTTCAATGGCCTGTCAATTGGTGATTGTGGGGTGTTGAAGTCTCCCACTATTATTCTGTGGGGTTCAATGTATGTTTTGAGCTTCAGTAAAGTTTCTTTTATGAATGTGGGTGCTCTTCCATTTGGGTCATAGATGTTCAGAATTGAGAGCTCATCTTGGTGGATTTTCCCCTTGATGAATATGAAGTGTCCTTCTTCATCACACTTGACAACTTTTGGTTGAAAGTCTATTTTATTGGATATTAAGATGGCAACTCCTGCTTGTTTCCTGGGACTATTTGCTTGGAAGACCTTTTTTCCATCCTTTTACTTTGAGATAGTGGTTGTCTTTGTTATTGAGATGTGTTTCTTGTATGCAGCAAAATGCTGAATCTTGTTTTCGTATCCAGTCAGTTACCTTATGTCTTTTTACAGGTGTGTTGAGTCCATTAATATTGAGAGATATTAAAGAGAGATGATGGTTGTGGTATGTTTGTTTTTGTAGGTGGCTTTTTGTGCTTTTGGTCCTCTCCTTTTGGCTTTGTTGTGAGATGCTTGCTATCTTGTCCTTTCCTTGGTGCAGGTACCTTCCTTGTGTTGGAGTTTTCCTTCTAAGATCCTCTGTAGGAATGGATTGGTAGATAGATACTTTTTGAATTTGGTTTTGTTATGGAATATTTTGGTTTCCCCATCTATGTTGATTGAAAATTTTGCAGGGTATACTAGCCTGGGCTGGCATTTGTGCTCTCTTAGAGTCTGCATGACCTCTGACCAGGTTTTTCTGGCTCTCATAGTCTCTGTTGAGAAGTCTCATGTAATTCTGATAGGTCTACCATTGTATGTTACTTGAACCTTTTCCCTTGCAGCTTTTAATATTCTTTCTTTGTTCTGTGCATTTAGTGTTTTGATTATTATATGATGAGAGAATTTTCTTTTTTAGTCCTATTTATTTGGTGTTCTATAGGCTTCTGGTACCTTTATAGTCATCGCTTTCTTTAGGTTGGGGAACTTTTCTTCTATGATTTTTTTAAGACATTTTTGGGTCCTTTGAGCTGGGAATCTTCATTCTCCTCTATTCCAACTATTCTTAGATTTGGTCTTTTCATTGTGTCCTGAATTTCCTGGATTCTTTGGGTTAGGAGTATTTAATGTTTTGAATTTTCTTTGACAGTTGTGACAATCTCTTCTACAGTATCTTCTACATCTGAGATTCTCTCTTCTATCTCTTGCATTCTGTTGGTGATACATCGGTAATTTCTGACCTCTTTCCTAGGTTTTCCATTCCCAGGTTTGCCTCCATTTGTGTTTTCTTTATTGTTTCTACTTCCACTTTTAGGTCTTGGATCACTTTATTCAATTCCCTCACCTGTTTAGATGTGTTTTCCTGTATTTCTTTCAGTGAATTATTGATATCCTCCTTAAAGGATTATTATTATCTTCACGAGATAGAATTTTAGGACAGGTTCCTGATTTTCAGGTGTGTTGGTGTATTCAGGGCTTACTGTAGTGCGAGAACTGGGTTCTGATGATGCCCTCATATATTGGCTTCTGTTGCTTATGGTCTTGTGCTTGCCTTTCTCCATCTGGATATCTCTGGTGTTTGTTGGTCTGGAGACTGCCTCTTTTGTCCCTAAGTTGCTTCAGGTCTTTGGGTAGGCCTGCAGCCTTGGCATACCACCTGTGGAACCTTCCAACTGGGGGCTCTTCACAGGAGCAGAGAAGCTGCTGATCTGTTGTCCTGGCTGCAGTAGATCTCCTGGGAGGCCTTCAGACTGTTGGGTCTTCAGCTGTTGTCCAACTGCTCTGCAGCTGATCCTCAACTGCTCTCATTGCAGTGGGTCCTCATCTGCCCTGGGTGCTGTGGATCCTCAACTGCTTTAAGTACAGTGGGTTCTCAACTGCTCTGAGTACAGCAGGTCCTCTGTGATGGTTCAGAATATTGTGTCTTCAAGGGAGCAGACTAGCTAGGAATCTGCCCCAGCAGGAAGGATCCAGCAGAAGGGCCAGAAGGGATGGAAGGGACGTGGTATTCAGAGGGCAGGGGTTTTGGTGGGTGATTGGTACTAAGTCCACCAGTCTCCCAGCAGCTCTGGGACTCCGGAGTGGGGAAGGATTCTTACCAACTGCTCTGAGTGCATCAGGTCCTCTCAAACAATCCATTTCTATGTAAACATTCCTACATACTCAGTGCCTTCAAGATGAATCAAGTTTTACTGACAGTTACTCTATCTTTCCTTTCTGTATCTCCTCCTGTCTGCCAAGCCACATTATCCTATAGCCTATAACATTCCCTTCAGTCTGATGAAATCTGCTTAAGGCTCACTGCAGATTCTTTTTCAAAATTAATTTATATATTTATTTTTACATTCCATATTTTATTTTCCCAACCTTTGTCCACCCTCTGACTGTTGCGCATCCCATACTTTCTCTCTACCTCCTGTCTCCACATGGATGTCCCCACTCCTCACCCCATCTGACCTCTAAACTCCCTGTGGTCTCCAGTCTCTTGAGGGTTAGGTGCATCATCTCTGAAAGAACACAGACCTGGCAATCCTCTACTGTTTATGTGTTGTGGGCCTCATATCAACACCAGCTGTATGTTGCCTGCTTGATGGTCCAGTGTTTGAGAGATCTCAGGGGTCTTGATTAAATGAGACTACTGGTTCTCCTACAGTACTACCCTTTGGAAAGCTCACTACAGATCTTTTTGGGTGCTTCCTGCCATGTCCTTGGGAAAACTGGATCTGGTGGCACATCCCTGTGATCCAAGCTAGGTGAGCTTAAAACATGAGGAACTTGGATTGAGGCCACCCCAGGACATCTCTGGAGATGTGATTTTTGTTGGTGGTGTTTTATTATGGTAGTGGTGGTTTGTTTGTTTGTCTAAGAGCCTAGAACAGAATGTGGAGCCTAGATTAGGAAATTTGGGGTTTTTTTACTTTTAAGTAGGTATATCACAGATCGGTAGAATCCATAAGGTGGGAGTCAGTTTCCACTCCACCCACCCTAGAAGTGAATCTGAGCACCATTGTGCAAAAGCAAACTTTTCCCAGGTTCTCATATGTGCTCTGGTATGCATCAAAACTTCTCACAACTTGTAACTTTAGCTTTTTGCCTGGAACTATAACTGATGCTGTGACCAAATTCTGCCACTTAAAAACATCAACTCTAACTATAAGCAATCTTCTTGCTTTTTACTTTTCCTGTCTCTTATAAAATTCTAAGTCATGTCAAGTTGGATGACATCCTTTTTCAAGTATTCAAGACTTAAAAGATGCTACTGAAGATGCAGTCAAACCTCAAAACTTGATGTTAGAAAATGGAATTTCAGCAAGTCACATAAGTTTTGGGAATCATGGGTGTGGGCTAAATTACAAAATCATAGAGAGCAAACAATAATTTTTCCTCAGTTTCTTAATGTGAGACCTTGAGGAATTTACACAGCCTTGCATCACTGTCACAGAAGTGGGCCAAAATATACTGTGTATCCTTTCAAGTGCAGTGTTGAGTCAGAGAGTTTCATGCAGAAGAAGAAGAAGAAGAAGAAGAAGAAGAAGAAGAAGAAGAAGAAGAAGAAGAAGAAGAAGAAGAAGAAGAAGAAGAAGAGTAGAGTAGATTGGCAGTGGTGGCATACTGCTTTATTACTTTTTATTAGATATATTCTTTATTTACATTTCAAATGTTGTCCCCTTTCCTGGTTTCCCCCCCAAAAAAAATCCCATAACCCATCTGCCCTCCCCCGGTTCACCAATCGACCCACTCTTGGTTCCCTGTCCTGGTATTCCTCTACACTGTGGCATTGAGCCTTCCCAGGACCAAGGGCCTCTCCTCTCTTTGATGTCCAACAAGGCCATTCTCTGCTACCTATGTGTCTGGAGCCATGGGTACTCTTTGGTTGATGGTTTAGTCCCTGGGAGCTCTGGGAGTGACTCATCTTTTTGTTCCTCCTATGGTGCTGCAAACCCTTTCAGTTCCTTGGGTCCTTTCTCTAGCTACTCCATTGGGGACCATGTGCTCAGGTCAATGGCTGGCTGAGAGTATACCCCTCTGTATTTGTCATGCCCTAACAGAGCCTCCCAGGTGACTGCTATATCAATTAGCAAGCACTTGTGGTCATGCACAATAGTGTCTGTGTTTTGTAACTGTATGTGGGAAGGATCCCTAGGTGGGGCAGTCTCTGGATGGTCTTTCCCTCAGACACCACTCCACACTTTGTCTCTGTATCTCCTTTTGTGGGTATTTTGTTCCTGCTTCTAAGAAGGACCAGAGTATCCATACTTTGTTCTTCCTACTTCTTTAGTTTCATTTGATATGTGAATTTTGTCTTGTGTATTCCAAGCTTCTGGAATAATATCCACTTATCAGTGAGTGCATACCATGTGTGTTCTTTTGTGATTGGGTTACCTCACTCAAAATGATATTTTCCAGTTCCACCCATTTGCCTAAGAATTTCATGAATTCATTTATTTTAATACCTGAGTAGTACTCTATTGTGTAAATATACCACATTTTGTGTATCCATTCTTCCATTCAGGGACATCTGTGATCTTTCCAGATTCTGGCTGTTATAAATAAGGCTGTTATGAACATAGTGGAGCATGTGTCCTTAATACACGCTGGAGAATCCTCTGGGTTTATGCCCAGGAGTATAGCAGGGTCCTTCAGTAGTATTATGCCCAATTTTCTGAGGAACCAACAATGTAATTTCCAGAGTGGTTGTACCAGCTTGCAATCCCACCAGCAGTGGAGGAGTGTTCCTCTTTCTCCACATCCTTGCCAGCACCTGCTGTCTCCTGAGATTTGATCTTAGCCATTCTGACTGGTGTGAGGTGAAATCTCAGAGTTGTTTTGATTTGCATTTCCCTGATAACTAAGGATGTTGATCATTTCTTTAAGTGCTTCTCAGCCATTCGATATTCCTCAGGTGAAAATTCTTTCTTTAGCTCTGTACCCCATTTTTTAATAGGATTATTTGGTTCTCCAGAGTCTAACTTCTTGAGTTCTTTGTATATATTGGATATTAGCCCTCTGTCGGATGTAGGGTTGGTAAAGATCTTTTTCCAATTTGTTGGTTACCATTTTGTTCTATTGAGAGTGTCTTTGCCTTACAGAAACTTTGTAATTTTATGAGGTCCCATTTGTCAATTCTTGATCTTAGAGCATAAGGTATTGGTGTTCTGTTCAGAAAAATTCTCCCCTGTGCCCATGTGCTCAAAGCTCTTCCCAGTTTCTTTTCTATTAATTTCAGTGTTTCTGGTTCTATGTGGAGGTCCTTGATCCACTTGGAATTGAGCTGTGTACAAGGAGATAAGAGTGGATCTATTTGCATTCTTCTGCATGCTAACTGCCAGTCAAACCAGCACCATTTGTTGAAAAGGTTATCTTTTATCCACTGGACGGTTTTAGGTCCCTTGGCAAATATCAAGTGACCATGTATGTGGGTTTTCAATTCTATTCCATTGGTCTACCTGCCTGTCACTGTACCAATACCATGCAGTTTTTAACACTATGGCTCTGTAGTATAGTTTAAGGTCAGGGATGGTGATTCCCCTAGAATTTCTGTTACTGTTGAGAACAGTTTTAGCTATCCTGGGTTTTTTTTGTTATTCCAGATCAATTTGAGAATTGCTCTTCCTAACTCTATGAAGAATTGAGCTGGAATTTTGATGGAGATTTCATGGAATCTGTAGATTGCTTTTGACAAGATGGCCATTTTTACTGTATTAGTACTGCCAATCCACAAGCATGGGAGATCTTTCCATCTTCTGAGGTCTTCTTTGATTTCTTTCTTCGGAGACTTGAAGTTCTTGCCATACAAATCTTTTGCTTGTTTGGTTAGAGTCACACCAAGATACTTTATATTGTTTCTGACTATTGTGAAGCATGTTGTTTCACTAATTTCTCTCTCAGCCTGTTTATCCTTTGAGTATAGGAAGGCTACTGATTTGTTTGAGTTAATTTTATATCCAGCCACTTTGCTGAAGTTGTTTATCGGAGTTAGGAATTCTCTGGTGGAATTTTTTGGGTCACTTAAGTATACTATCATATCATCTACAAATAGTGATAATTTGACTTCTTCCTTTCCAATTGGTATCCTGTTGACCTTTTGTTGTCTACCTGCTCTAACTAGAACTTCAAGTACTATATTGAATAGATATGGAGAGAGAGGACATCCTTGTCTAGTCTCTGATTTTACTAGGATTGCTTCAAATTTCCAGGCCTTCAAAGGATAATGAATGGGAAACACCAACAAAAGGAGGGAATTACACATTAGAAAAAGCAAGAAATTAATCTTCTTTTAACAAACCAAAAAGAAGAGAGAGACACAAACATGCCTCCACCTCTAGTAACAAAAATAGCTGAAAGCAACAATCATTTATCCTTAATATCTCTTAATATAAATGCACTCAATTTTCCTAGGTTTTCTATGTCCAGAGTTGTTTCTCTTTGTGAATTCTTTATTGTTTCTACCTCCTTTTCTAGATCCTGGATGATTTTATTCAATTCCTACACCTGTTTGGTTGTGCTTTCCTGTAATTCTTTAAGGGCTTCTACCTGTTTACCTGTGTTCTGTATTCTTTAAGGCAATTATTTATGTCCTTCTTGAAGCCCTCTATCAGCAATATGAGCTGTAATTTTAAATACAAATCATTATTTTCTTGTGTGTTGGGATATCCAGGACTTGCTGCTGTGGGAGAATTGTGTTTGAATGGTGCCATGTTGCCTTGATTTCTGTTGGTAACGTTCCTGTGTCTGTCTTTTGCCATCTGGTTATCTCTGGTGATAGTTGGTCCTGCTGTCTCTGGCTGGTGTTTTTCCCTCCTGTGGGCCTGTAAGCCTGTCTCAGCACCCCTGGGTGACCAGCTCTCCCCTGGCACAGATTGCTGTGGCTCAACCCAACTCCTGGGTGCAGGTGGAGCCCAGACAGACCCTGTCCCAGCTACTCCACCACTCCTGTATTCCCTGCGCTCCTGTCCATACTCACTTTCACACTCGCTGGAGAGAAAATGGTGGCCTCATCTCCAAACACGGGAGTCAAAGCACTCCCTGCAGACCAGTTCTCCCCTGGCAGGTTTGGAGCACAGACGGTTGTGGTTCAACCCAGCTCCTGGGTCCACATGGAGCCCAGACAGACCCTTTCCCAGCTGCTCTGCCACTCCTGTGTTCTCTGCACTCCTGGCCATACCCACCTGCACAGACAGCAGAGAGAAAATCACTGCACATCTTTGGTAGAGAAACAAGAATCTTGGTGTTTCGTTTTGTTGAGATATGTTTCTAACTAAAGACTAGAGTCAAATAACAAACCTGGCAGTAAAAGTGATATCAGAATGGCAGTTTCTGGAAGATCAGTAACTAACCCCAAAACACAGTAAAACAATTGATGATTGAAAGAGGGATTGATTGATAAGGCATAAGCAGTAGAAAACAGAATTGGAAGAGGTACCATTAGGCTGAAACTAAATCAATTCATTTTAGGATCTAAAATAGACTTGGAGACCACAACTTACATTTAGACAAAAGAAAACGATGGAAGTGTGAAGTGGAAATTTTGGGTTTTGTTGTAGACTCATTTGTATCATATGATGATTTTCTTGAAGCTGATTTATGAAAGGATGTTTGCTGAAAAGAACATGTGGTGTTTTTCTAGAAGCTGTCTTGTGAAAGAGCATGTGATGCTTTGCTAGAGCAGAAGTTTGAGAGGATTGCAATGTTTGGAAAGGGTATAGGTATAATCTAACAGGAAGTGGATTACTTTTTGGCATTGGTTCACCTTATTAGTATTCTTTAGGTCTTTACTGAGAACACTGTTGCCTTGGTATAGAAAGAAATGCACCAAAGAATTTCTTATTATGTTCTGGCTGCTCCATGTCACTTCAGTGGACTTGTACTGATAGACAGAACCACATGATTTCTGAGTAATAGAACTACTGCTGCTGATTCATGTTTGGTGATTACCAGTGGATTGGAAGGCCTCTGCTGATTCATGTTTGGTGTAAGGTTAGTGAACTGGATCACTAACAATGAAGACTGGAATGGCACCAAAGAACTACTTTTAAACATGTCCATGTCTACTGCCCCCCTTATCCTAACAACCTTTCTTCTCCACCTACCTTTGGTCAGGAGAATATAAGGGAAGTTGAAGCATTTAAGAACCCTTATTAAATTAGGTTTTGAAAAATCTAACCCTACAGGTGTCACCCCAACTGGTTTAGACATTATGGATAACTCTGTTTCTAATGTAGTACAGGAAAAGACAGGTTTTGATTGGGTAGCAATGTGGTTTAAGGAGGTTGGCAAAATAGGAGCTGCTCCTACTGGGTGGTCTCCTGTCTTGCTCCCGGAGGAGGTTTTCTGGTTTTGCTTCATAGTCTTCATGTATACTATCTTGAAAAAGTTTTGGGGAAATGCTGAACATTTATCGCACAATTAAAGCAGGAAGCAAACTAGGTCAGAAGGTAAACTACTGTCCCACCCTGCCCGAAGTACAGTCACTGCCAGGTGCCAGAGCACATTCATGAGGCAGGGGACCAGGAAGAGCAGAAGGCAGTACAACAGGTTAGTGTCCAGCCAAGTGCAGTAGGAAATGATTTGCTTCCGGTTACACAAATACCTCCAGACTGTGCAATCTTTGTGCAGCATATGCCTGCTAACAATGATGGTCATACTTATAATGAGGTGACCTGTCATCTGATAGAAATGCTGGATCTAGAGTTTTTTAAAGAATCTATTGGATTTTATGCATTCTTTATTTTTAAAATAAATGTTAGGTAACTGGGCTACACATCATAGTGTTATTTTCCAGTACTGGACAGGATTGGTGTCAGTTCTACTAGAAGCTTGTCAACAGTTACAATGGTTGTTGTGGTGGAGTCATGAAGTCACAAAAATAAAACAATGCTTTTTAATGAGAGGGATAAATGTTACTAAGCACCAGCTTCTTGGTGAAGGGCATTATGCTCATTTACTAAGGTAATACTTGGTTCTGCAGAAACCTTTACCAACCCCTTACAGAGATTAGGATTAGCTGTAAATAGAGCCACATTAGATCATGAAACCAGAATGTCATTGGTAGGAATATTGGCATTTGAAAGTGCAAATATTGAATGTGAGAGAACAATCAGATCATTGAAAACAACACAAGGAGTCACAGTAGATGAATGGATAAGAGAGACAAGTGGTATTGGCACTCAGAAGCATAATGGCAATGTCATAGAGAAAATCATAGCTAGAAATCTTAGGAATCAAAATGCTTGATGCTTTAATTGTTGTGAATATTGTCATTTCCAAAGAAATTGTAAGGCTAGAAAATTCAGAGCTCAAAATAGCAGATACATTGACTCTAGAGAATATGGTATTTGTAGAAAAGAAAAAGCAGGTTTTCGTTGCAATAAACTACAAAAGCTTCCAGAGTATTGTAGCCTTTATGGAAAGAGCAAACATTGCTCAAAGGATTCAAGGTCCAAGAAGGACATATGAGGTAGCCTCTTGCCATCAGGAAATGAAGAGTAGGGACTGTCATCCTGAGGCCCCACAGCAAGCAATACAAGATGTATTCCTTTGGTCACCCAGGTGGTACTAAGCAGGCAAGAAAATCAAAATTCAGTATTTCTGGTATTATACATGCTATGGAAGGAAGTGCAGCTTTGGATCTAGGCACTGATATCTTTTGTACATTATCCCCAAAAGCTGAATTTTAAAGTTACCCATTTGTGTTTATGGTCCTTTACCTTCAGAGAGAGTAGGAATAATCTTGGGAATATGTAGATTAACATTTCAAGGATTTATTTTGTACCCAGGTCTAGTAGATGGGGATAGTGAGGAAGAAATAAAAATCATGGCATATGTTTAAAGGAAGATGCAAATTGATGCAAGGGATAGAATTACTCAATTGTTGTTACTTCCTTATATCAAGGCCAAGGCTGCTCCAGTAGAAAGAACAGAGGTTTTTGAGGTATACTGGAAAATATGTGTTCTAGAAAACAGTGGTTATTTATTACAGACCAAAATCAATGGTACAAATGAATGGTGTTGAAGGTTTGGTAGAAATAGGAGCAGATATTAGCAAACTTTCCCTAAATTCTTGGAATCCAGATTGGCCACTTCAGAAGGTTTACACACAATTTATAAGAATTGGTAAATTATCACAAATTAAACAAATCATCTGATGGATTATCTGTGTGGAAACAGAAGGACAAGCAGAAAAGTTGAGAACTTAAGTGGCTGATGTACCCAAAAATTTAAATATATTTATGTAAAAACATGGATCTTTTATCATAGAGAACTCAAATCAATGTTTCTGCAATTCCCAGGAACAGCAAATGAGGAAATTAGGGGTGACATGGTTAGACGTTCCTGGGGAAGTTGTTGATATGGGAATTGAGAACAATCATAAACTCTTTCGGTTGTCCAAACACAAAGTATCATAGGAATTGAGTTTCCAAATTTAGAATGCCTTTGATTATCCTGATCCATCAATTATAACTGGAGATGAATTAGGTGACCCGGTGCACCAAATTGTCTACATGTTGGGAGAAAAAAATCAGAAAATTATTTTGCTGGCTTGTTGCTCTTATTATCTCTGGAAAAATTGATAAAGGAAAACAATGAGCTGTATGATAAAATTGAATGGCTCCAGATACAAAGAAACAATCTAAAGTTTTCTAAATATGCCCTTGAAGAGAATCCTCTCTCCAGCAGCCAAGCTTAGGCAGTGAAGGTGTTAGAAAACAAAAAGCTGGTGATAATATAATAGAACAAGGAAACCGTGTTCCAGCCCCAGCAAGCAGCAGAACTCACCAGCTTTGGCCACAAGGCTCTGGCTTTAGAACCCAGAATAGAAGGGACTATTGGGACAGTTGATGCTGGTTAGCTAAAGCTAAGAAGTTAGCAGTGATTAAGAAGAGATGAGCATTGCTAAGGTGATGCCTTCTGAGAAGTGTTTTCTTAACACAAAAAAGCTGTGATCCAGAGAGAGCCAAGGTTGTATGTACCTCCTGTGACAGCTGTACTTGGTTGTCACCTAGGTGATACTGGTTTTTAAGCATGAAGAGGAGTTGGGGCTTGGCACTATGAGGCCATGGAAGGTCATTGGTGATGGAAACTCTCAGTTGTAGTTGACAACCCAAGACTGAAGGGGGTCATGTAAAGGATTTGAGTCATGAAGAGAACCTATGAGAGGCTACTGGTGAAGCCTAGTTGCAGTGGAAGAACCCAGTGTATTAGAGATGCCAGTACCATGCATGGTCACCAAGAATATCAGCAGCAATCAAATGGATCAACCTGAGCTCAGAGTGCTACAGAGGGCAGATCTGGAGAAGTGGCACCAGTCTTTTGGAGGAGCCCAGAAGATCATGTGTGGATGCCAGACATTAAAAAAACTATAACATTGAAATTGCCTTGGAGATCCAAAGATGTTAAAGATGCCAGAGCCAAGGGATACCTGTCAAAGAAAACTGTAAACAGGAAGTAAAACTAGCCCAGGAGAAAGAAGTTTGTTGCAGTCAAGAAAAATGATAAAAGAGTGTAAATCTGAAGAACACTTTGACATCAGACATGGAGATGTTTGGAGTTTGCCCAGCTGGTTTCCTGTCTTGCCTTGGGGATTACTGTTAAGTAACTGGATGAATCTCAGAAGAGACTTCGAACTTTGGACTTTTAACATTGCTGACACTGCTATAGACTATGGGGACTTTGGAAGTTGGACTAAATGTACTTTTTCATTATGCTATGGCTAGATATGGTCCCCATAGACTCATGTGTTTGAACAAGCCTATTGGAGCCAGGGGGTGGAATGTGGTGGTTTATATATGCTTGGCCCAGGGAGTGGCACTATTTGAAGGTGTGTCCTTGTTGGATTAGGTGTGTCACTGTGGGCATGGGATTTAAGACCCTACTCCTGGCTGCCTGGAGGTTAGTCTTCAACTAGCACCCTTCAGATGAAGATGTAGAACTCTCAGCATCTCTTGTACCATGCTTGTCTGATGCTGCCATATTCCCACATTGATGATACTGAACTAAGACTCTGAATGTGTAAGTCAGTCCTAATTAAATGTTGTACTTTATAAACTTGCCTTGGTCATGGTGTCTATTCACAGGAGTAAAACCCTAAGGCAAGTGGTTATCAAATGGACCTGTATGGAAAGAGCAGTGGCTGATAATAAAAGAAAAATTCCAGGCATTTGAACAAATAGTACAAGGGCAGCTGGAGGCTTAACATATAAAAGTGTCTACCCACCTATAAAATCCCCCTGTGTTTGTTGTAAAAATAAGTAAATAAATAAATCTGGAAAATGGAGGATAATAACAGATTTAAGAGTAGTGAATAAGTAATTCAACCAATGGATTCTTTATAGCCTGGACTTCCTTTGCCTTCTTTGTCTTCAAGATCATGGCCTAAAATAATAATTGACATGAAAGATTGCTTTATCACAATTCCCTTTCACTGGTCTTTGCTGAGGATGTTGTTTGCCTTTCTGGTCTTCATTACTCTTGGTTTCTTTGCTGATCTTCGCTTGTTGTGACTTCATAGAAAGAAATGCACCAAAGAATCTTTGGTTGTGTTCCTGTTGATTCTTGACACCTCAATAGAATTGTACTGTTCAACAGAGTCTCATGGTTTCTTCTGGATAGAACTCCTGCTGCTTATTTGTTTTGAGTGGTTGCCTAGTGGACAGGACTGCCTCTGATTTCTACTTTGTGTAAGGCTAGTGTACTGGACTCCTGAAAACAAGGATTGGAATTGCACCAAGAACTTCTAAATTGGTCCATGTCCCCCCTCTTGTCCTAATAAACTTTCTTCATCGCCTACTTTTGGTTGGTGAGTTATAGGGGAGGTTGAAGCATTTAAGAACCCTTATTAAAGTAGGTTTTAAAACACCTTAGAATATATGAGTGATTGAAATAGTGATCATGGTTAAAATAGTGACAAGTAAACAAAGTTTGGCCCCATTTAAAATATAAGAAATATGGGCTCAAGACAGAAAAATTGATCTATACTTATTTACCTGTGAGTTCATTGGGTTTTTTACTTTAATTTTTATTAGATATTTTCTTTATTTACATTTCAAATTTTATACCCTTTCCTGCTTTCCCCTTCGAAAACCCACTATCTCATCCCCCCTCCCCCTGCTCACCAACCCACCCACAATCTCTTTACTGTCCTGGCATTCACCTACACTGGGGAATCAAGCCTTCATAGGACCAAAGGCCTCTTATCCCCCTTGATATCCAACAAGGCCATCTTCTGCTACAAATGAGGCTGGAGCCATGGGTCCCTCCATTTGTACTCTTTGGTTGGTGGTTTAGTCCCCGTGAGTTCATTGTTTAATATCAGTTTTGTTCTGATATCATTCTTTCTGTAATTCATAGGAAACAGAAGATGCTCAGAACAAAGCTTACTTAGCAAGTGTCAGAAAGGAGCAAGGTGATTGAGTACTTGGGTGAGTACTTTCATCTTCTAATTCACAATCAGAATCCTTCAGTCCAAGGTCAAGTAAGAACTCTAAGAGTAAAATGGAACAGAGTATTTTTGTCCAAGGCATTACCAACCAGGACTCTATCTGGTGCCCCAATTATTATGAACAATTATTATGGATATTCCTTGTCAGTTTATAGCGTTCTATCCCTTAATAGGGTCCTCTTTCATTAAAAAAAAACTCCACATGTCAAGAGGTATACTATAAAGAAGCCATATTTTCTCTAGCCACCATAATATCTTCAGACACTTCATGATAATCTTTCTATGAGCACTCTAATGGAAATGGTCTATCCAAAAATAATGGCCTCTTTGTAAATTCTGGGAAATAAAACTTCACAATGCTGGTGCTGATAGTCTCTTCCCCTGAGAAACATTTTTTTATTATTCCAATAACTTCTGAAACTGGAACATTCTACATGCTTGAATGTGCCATATCCTTAGAAAGATCCTTAAGGATCATCTTGTGGGACAAATATGGTGCACTTTTCTTTGTTCACAAATGGTATGCTGAATATATTTATTATTTTGGAATAAAATTTTCAGACACTAAAAGGTTTTATTTCTATGGCAGCTAGATCATAAAAGAGAAGAGATACAATTCAATCAACTTGCAACATCTTAAAGTATATAATAAGTGAGGAAAATGTAAAACATCCTGTGACTTGTGTGTTTTGTACAGCATTTGGAGTAGGAGAACATACATTTCACTCTCATTCATTGTTTTGTTGTAAGTCTTAATTCTCTGTCATGATTCAAGCCTGCTAGAAATTCAACCTCATACATTCCATAGAAGGTGTACCTCTTTATCCATGAGGTCATTCAAAGCTCAGAAATAGGTAAAAAGTTATGTTAGGTCAAAACAAGAGTTACAGCAGAAAACTCTTCACATAGACATATTTTGCTTGCAGTTAGATGACTTTGCCTCATGTCACATGGAATTTTTCTTTGCTAGATGCTTCTCTTGATCTACTGTGCAACTCATTGTTAAATCACTGGTACACATACCAGTATCAACACCTTCTCATATCCCTCCATGGGAAGAACATAGTCATCAGCTCCACCAAAGGCACCATCTGCAGGCTGACTTTTCCCCACAGCATAGAAGGAGATTCCAGGTTAACCATGTCCCTCCCAAAACAGTAACTCACCCCCAGCATCCCACAGTTTGCACCATGTATTCCTGCCCAGAGATTCTGCATGTGACTGATGTGATCCTTGGCATAATAATAAAGTACATATTAACTTTGAAAATTACTACAGCCTTTGGCGACCTCTGTTCCGGTAGACTGCACTGAGGAGACAGGTACCCAGGTTCTCCCCAATATAACATCACTTGGGACACAGCCTGTTGGGGCTTCCATCTGCTCCCGAGAATGGCACCAGCTCTGCTGTGGGCCATCCCCTCTGCAGGGTGACCTGCATCGCCGAGAGAGTGCAGAGTGCAGAGTGCACTCCCCCATCTTTGCACCAGTGGCCAGGTAGTTGGGACCACAAGGCTCAGAGACAGACAGGCATAATATCGCTTGGGTCTCAGGCAGCTTGTGTGTACCCTGCTCCCAAGAGCTGGGCAGGACTGCAGGAATTGACGTGCCAGCTCTGCTGTGGGACTTCTGCATTACAGAGGCACCCCCCGCACTGGGCGGGAGCCTACCAGCTTCCCTTTGGTGACCTCTGTTCCGGTAGACAGCACTGAGGAGACAGGTACCCAGGTTCCCACCAATATAACATTGCTTGGGACATGGCCTGTTGGGGCTTCCGTCTGCTCCCAAGAACGGGACAGCGCTGTGGTCGTCTGGGCGACAGCTCTGCTGTGGGTAATCCCTTCTGCAGGGTGACCTGCACTGCCAAGAGAGTGCAGAGTGCACTCTGCCATCTTTGCCCCAGTGGCCAGGTAGTTGGGACCACCAGGCTCGGACACAGAAAGGCATGATATCGTGTGGGTCTCAGGCGGCATGTGTGTACCCTGCTCCCAAAAGATGGGCAAATTTGCAGTGATCGATGCGCCAGCTCTGCTGTGGGACTTCTGCCTTGCAGAGGAACGCCCCCCCTCCCCCTTCCCTCTGGGAGAGAACACACACCCCTGAAGAGGGAAGGAGCCTACCAGCCTCTCTTTGGCGACCTCTGCTCCGGGAATCCACTACGCTGAGCCTTTGGATGTGCAGGGATTCCCCAATATAATATCACTTGGGGAAAGGAACATCAGGGCTCCAAAGTCACTCAGGAGCACGGCAGGCCCCAGAAATCAGTGTGAGGGGAATCGCGGTAATCCAGGGGGGCCAGAAATAGCTTTGCAGGCTCACAGGAGGTCCAACCAACAGTCAGTGACAGCAGGACCAATTAACACCAGAGGTAACCAGATGGCAAAAGGCAAACATAGGAACATTACTAACAAAAATGAAAGTAATATGGCACCATCCGAACCCAACTCTCCAACAGCAGCAAGTCCTGAATACCCCACCACACCCGAAAGACAAGATCTAGATTTAAAACCACTTCTCATGATGCTATTAGAGGATCACAAGAAGGACACAAATAAATCTAATAAAGAATTACAGGAGACCATGAATCAACGGTTAGAAGCCCTTACAAAGGAAACAGAAAAATCGCTTAGAGAAATGCAGGAGAACATGGATCAAAAGATGGAAGCCCACAAGGAGACAGCACAAAAATCGCTTAAAGAAATGAATCAACGGGTAGATGCACTTTCAAAGGAATCACAACAATCGCATAAAGTAATGAAGAAGAATATGGGTCAACAAACGGATGCCCATAGGGAGGCAACACAAAAATTGCTTAAAGAAATGAATCAACGGTTAGATCCCATTACAAAAGAAACATGAGAACTGCTTAAAGAACTGCAGGAGACGATGGATCAACAGATGGAATCCCATGAGGAGGAAACACAAAAATCGCTTAGAGAAATGCAGGAGAACTTGGGTCAACAGGCAGAAATCCTGAAAGAGGCAATGCAAAAATACCCTAAAGAAATACAGGAAAATACAAAAAAAAAAACAAGTGAAGGATCTCAGCAAATCCATCCAGGAACTAAAAAAGGAAGTAGAAACAACTAAGAAATCACAAAGGGAGACAACTTTGGAGATAGAAAACCTTGGGAAGAAATCAGGAGTCATAGATGCAAACATCAGCAATAGAATACAAGAGATGGAAGAAAGAATCTAACGTGCTGAAGATACCATAGAAAGCATCGACTCAACAGTCAAAGAAAATGCAAAAAACGTGAAACCCAAAACATCCAGGAAATCCAGGACACAATGAGAAGACCAAACCTAAGGATTATAGGTATAGATGAGAGTGAAGATTTGCAACTTAAAGGGCCAGTAAACATCTTCAACAAAATTATGGAGGAAAACTTCCCTAACCTAAGGAGAGAGATGCCGATGAACGTACAAGAAACCTACAGAACTCCAAACAGACTGGACCAGAACAGAAATACCTCCTGTCACATAATAATCAAAACACCAAATGTACTAAACAAAAAAAGAATATTAAAAGGAGTAAGAGAAAAGGGCCAAGTAACATACAAAGGAAGACCTATCCGAATCACATCAGACTTCTCACCAGAGACTATGAAAGCCAGAAGATCTTGGGCAGATCTCATGAAGACACTAAGAGAGCACAAATGCCAGCCTAAACTACTATAAACAAGAAAACTCTCAATCACCATAGACGGAGAGACCAAGATATTCCATGATAAAACCAAATTTTCACAATATCTTTCCACAAACCAAGTCCTGCAAAGGATAATAGGTGGAAACCGCCAATACAGGGAGAGAAACAACACCCTGGAAAAAATGAGATAGTAACATTCTTGCTTCAAACCCAAAAGTAGATAGCCACTCAAACATAAAGATAGCATCAAGAATGGCAGGAGGCAATAATCACTATGCCCTAATCTCTCTTAATATCAATGGTCCCAATTCCCCAGTAAAAAGACATAGATTAGCAGACTGGATACGTAAACAGGACCCAGCATTTTGCTGCATGCAGGAGACGCACCTCAGTGTCAAAGACAAACACTACCTCAGAGTAAAAGGCTGGAAAACAATTTTACAAGCAAATGGCCCCAAGAAACAAGTGGGAGTAGCCATCCTAACATCAGATAAAATTGATTTTCAACCTAAAGTCATCAAAAAAGACAGAGAAGGACACTACATACTGATCAAGGGAAAAATCCACCAACAAGAACTCTCAATTCTGAATTTCTATGCTCCAAATTCAAGGGCATCCTCATTTGTAAAAGAAACTTTACTAAAGCTCAAAGCACACATCACACCTCACACAATACTAGTGGGTGACTTAAACACACTACTCTCTGAAATGGATCGTTCAGGAAAGCAGAAACTAAACAGGGACACAGTGAATCTAATTGAAGCCTTGGACCAAATGGAACTAACTGATATATATATATATATATATATATATATATAACATTTAATCCTAAATCAAAAGAATACACCTTCTTCTCAGCATCCCAAAATCGACCATATAATTGGTCACAAATCAGACCTCAACAGATATAAGAAGATAGAACTAATCCCAGGCCTCCTATCAGATCACTATGGAATACGGGTGGTCTTTAATGGCAACAGAAAACCCATATACACATGGAGGCTGAACAATGCTCTACTCAATGATAACTTGGTGAAGGAGGAAATAAAGAAAGAAATCAAAGACTTTTTGAAATTTAATGAAAATGAAGGCACAACATACCCTAATTTATGGGACACAATGAAAGCAGTGCTAAGAGGAAAATTCATAGCGCTGAGTGCCACCAAAAAGAAACGGGAGACAGCATGCACTAGCAGCTTAATGGCACACCTGAAAGCCCTGGAACAAAAAGAAGCAAATACAGCCAAGAGGAGTAGAAGGCAGGAAATCATCAAACTCAGGGCAGAAATCAAACAAGTAGAAACAAATAAAACCATACAAAGAATCAACAAAACGAGGAGTTGGTCAGGGATGGTTCAATATAAGGAAATCCATCAATGTAATCCACTACATAAACAATCTCAAAGAAAAAAACCACATGGTCATCTCATTAGATGCTGAGAAAGCATTTGACAAAATTCAGCATCCTTTCATGCTAAAGGTCTTGGAAAGATCAGGAATTCAAGGCCCATATCTAAACATAGTAAAAGCAATTTACAGCAAACCAGTAGCCAGCATCAATCTAAACGGAGAGAAACTTGAAGCAATCCCACTAAAATCAGGGACTAGACAAGGCTGCCCTCTCTCTCCATATCTTTTCAATATAGTACTTGAAGTTCTAGCTAGAGCAATTAGACAAGAAAAAGAGGTCAAAGGGATACAAATTGGAAAGGAAGAAGTCAAACTATCACTATTTGCAGACGATATGATAGTATACATAAGCGACCCAAAGAACTCCACCAGAGAACTCCTACAGCTGATAAACGACTTCAGCAAAGTGGCCGGATATAAAATCAACTCAAGCAAGTGAGAAAATCAACAAGATAGATAAGCCCTTAGCCAGACTAGCCAGAGGGCACTGAGACAGTATCAAAATTAATAAAATCAGAAACGAAAAGGGAGAGATAACAACAGAAACTGAGGAAATTCAAAAAATCATCAGATCCTACTACAAAAGCCTGTATTCAACACAACTAGAAAATTTCGAGGAAATGGACAATTTCCTTGACAGATACCAAATATCAAAATTAAATCAGGATCAAATAGACCATCTAAACCGTCCTATAATCCCTGAAGAAATAGAAATCGTCATTGGAAATCTTCCAACGAAAAAAAAGCACAGATCCAGATGGTTTTGGTGCAGAATTCTATCAGACCTTCCAAGAAGACCTAACACCAACACTCTTCAAACTGTTCCACAAAATAGAAACAGAAGGAACACTACCCTACTCGTTCTATGAAGCCACAATTACGCTAATACCAAAAGCACACAAAGATCCAACAAAGAAAGAGAATCTCAGGCCAATCTCTCTTATGAATATCAATGCAAAAATACTCAATAAAATTCTTGCCAACCGAACCCAAGAACACATCAAAGTGATCATTCACTACGATCAAGTAGGCTTCATCCCAGGGATGCAGGGATGGTTCAATATAAGGAAGTCCATCAATGTAATCCCCTACATAAACAATCTCAAAAACAAAACGACGTGGTCATGTCATTAGATGCTGAGAAAGCATTTGACAAAATTCAGCATCCTTTCATGCTAAAGATCTTGGAAAGATCAGGGCTTCAAGGCCCATATCTAAACATAGTAAAAGCAATTTACAGCAAACCGGTAGCCAACATCAATCTAAATGGAGAGAAAATTGAAGCAATCCCACTAAAATCAGGGACTAGACAAGGCTGCCCGCTCTCTCCATATCTGTTCAATATAGTACTTGAAGTTCTAGCTAGAGCAATTAGACAACAAAAGGAGGTCAAAGGGATACAAATTGGAAAGGAAGAAGTCAAACTATCACTATTGGCAGACGATATGATAGTATACTTAAGCGACCCAAAGAACTCCACCAGAGAAATCCTACAGCTGATAAACGACTTCAGCAAAGTGGCCGGATATAAAATCAACTCAAGCAAGTCAGTAGCCTTCCTATACTCAAAGGATAAGCAGGCTGAGAAAGAAGTAAGAGAAATGATACCCTTCACGATAGACACAAACCATATAAAGTATCTTGGCGTGACTCTAACCAAACAAGTGAAAGATCTGTATGACAAGAACTTCAAGTCTCTGAAGAAAGAAATTGAAGAAGAACTCAGAAGATGGAAAAATCTGCCATGCTCATGGATTGGCAGGATTAATATAGTAAAAATGAGCATCTTACCAAAAGTAATATACAGATTCAATGCAATCCCCATCAAAATCCCAACTCAATTCTTCATAGAGTTAGAAAGAGCAATTCAAAAATTCATCGGAATAACAGAAAACCCAGGATAGCTATAACTATAATCAAGAGTAAAAGAACTTCTGGGGAAATCAATATCCTGGCCCTCAAGCTGTACTACAGAGCAATAGTGTTAAAAACTGCATGGTATTGGTACAGTGATAGGCATGTAGATCAATGGAACAGAATTGAAGACCCAGAAATGAATCCACACTCCTATGGTCACTTGATCTTTGACAAAGGAGCTAAAACCATCCAGTGGAAAAAAGATAGCCTTTTCAACAAATGGTGCTGGCTCAGCTGGAGGTCAACATGCAGAAGAATGCAAATTGACCCATCCTTATCTCCTTGCACTAAGCTCAATTCTAAGTGGATCAAAGATCTCCACATAAAACCAGACACACTGAAACTAATAGAAGGGAAACTAGGGAAGAACCTTGAACATATGGGCACAGGGGAGAATTTCCTGAACAGAACTCCAATAGCTTATACTCTAAGATCAAGAATAGACAAATGGGACCTCATTAAATTACAAAGTTTTTGCAAGGCAAAAGACACCGTCAAAAAGACAAAGCGGCAACCAACTAACTGGGAAATGATCTTTACCAACCTTACATCCGACAGAGGGCTAATATCCAAGATATACAAAGAACTCAAGAAGTTAAACTCCAGAGAGGCAAGTAACCCTATTAAAAAATGGGGTACAGAGCTCCACAAAGAGTTCTCACCTGAAGAATATCTAATGGCTGAGAAGCACCTAAAGAGATGTTCATCATCCTTAGTCATTAGGGAAATGCAAATCAAAACAACCCTGAGATTCCATCTCACACCAGTCAGGATGGCTAAGATCAAAAACACAGGAGACAGCAGTTGTTGGCGAGGATGTGGAGAAAGAGGAACACTCCTCCACTGCTGGTGGAATTGCAGGCTGGTACAACCACTCTGGAAAGCAGTCTGGCGGCTCCTCAGAAAACTGGGCATGACACTTCCGGAGGATCCGGCTATACCACTCCTGGGCATATACCCAGAGACTTTACCTGCATGCAATAAGGACACATGCTCCACTATATTCATAGCAGCCTTATTTATAATAGCCAGAAGCTGGAAAGAACCCAGATGTCCCTCAACGGAGGAATGGATTCAGAAGATGTGGTATATTTACACAATGGAATACTACTCTGCAATTAAAAACAATGAATTCACGAAATTCCTAGGCAAATGGTCAGAACTTGAAAATATCATCCTTAGTGAGGTAACCCAATCACAAAAGATCACACATGGTATGAAGTCACTGATAAGGGGATATTGACCCAGAATCTCAGAATACCCTAGACACAATCAGCATATCAATAGATTTCTAAAAAGATGGAAGGAGAGACCCCTGGTCCTGGAAAGACTGGATGTAGGGGAACGCCAGGACAGAGTAATGAGAGGGGGTTGAACGGAGAAAAGAGGGAGGGAAGGGGGCTTATGGGACTTTCGGGGAGGGAGGAAACGGGAAAGGGGAAGTGATTTGGAATGTAAATTAAAAAAATAAAATAAAATTAAATTAAAAAAAAAAAAAAAAAAAAAAAACCAGACACACTGAAACTAATAGAAAGGAAACTAGGGAAGAATCTTGAACACATGGGCACAGCGGAGAATTTCCTGAACAGAACTCCAAAAGCTTATGATCTAAGATCAAGAATTGATAAATGGGACCTCATTAAATTACAAAGTTTCTGCAAGGCAAAAGACACTGTCAAACAGACAAAGCAGCAACCAACTAACTGGGAAATGATCTTTACCAACCCTACATCTGACAGAGGGCTAATATCCAATATATACAAAGAACTCAAGAAGTTAAACTCCAGAGAGGCGAGTAACCCTATTAAAATTGGGGTACAGAGCTAAACAAAGAGTTCTCACCTGAAGAATATCTAATGTCTGAGAAGCACCTAAAGAGATGTTCATCATCCTTAGTCATTAGGGAAATGCAAATCAAAACAACCCTGAGATTCCATCTCACACCAGTCAGAATGGCTAAGATCAAAAACACAGGAGACAGCAGGTGTTGGTGAGGATGTGGACGAAGAGGAACACTCCTCCACTGCTGGTGGGATTGCAAGCTGGTACAACCACTCTGGAAGCCAGTTTGGCCGTTCCTCAGAAAACAGGGCATGACACTCCCGGAAGATCCGGCTACACCACTCCTGGGCATATACCCAGAGGCTTTACCTGCATGCAATAAGGACACATGCTCCACTATGTTCGTAGCAACCTTATTTATAATAGCCTGAAGCTGGAAAGAACCCAGATGTCCCTCAACGGAGGAATGGATTCAGAAGATGTGGTGTATTTACACAATGGAATAGTACTCTGCAATTTAAAACAATGAATTCACAAAATTCCTAGGCAAATGGTCAGAACTGGAAAATATCATGCATAGTGAGGTAACCCAATCACAAAAGAACACACATGGTATGGAGTCACTGATAAGGGGATATTAACCCAGCATCTTGGAATACCCCAGACACAATTTGCATATCAATAGATTTCCAAGAAGATGGGAGGAGAGACCCCTGGTCCTGGAAAGACTGAATGTAGGGGACTGCCAGGACAGAGAATCGAGAGGGGGTTGAATGGGGAAAAGAGGGATGGAAGGGGGCTTATGGGACTTTCAGAGAGGGAGGAAACGGGAAAGGGGAAATGATTTTGAATGTAAATAAAAAAACTTAGAAAATAAATTTCAAAAAAGAGAAGGAAATTGCTATGTGTGAGCTCCCTTTTTCAAAGAATACACTAATCATAATTCTTGATTTCATACTATATTAAATTATAAGGTAGATATTTTTACCAAAACATTAAATTTTAATTAAGGGAGAAGTTATATCCCACACTGAAGACAGATGCCTTGTGACTTTCTTGGTATTAACTTGCACTCTTTACCAGTCAGATAATGGCTTGGTGGCCAGGAAGAGAGGAGTACAGATAGTTGTTATCATGATATGCTCTACGAATGAACCCACAAAAGGTCATCTCCTAAGGACAGAAGTCTGAAGCACAAGAGGCAATAAGTAAAAATGCTTTGTCCTGATCCCACATACTGTGAAGCAGATACATATCTGTAACTTATAATCAGAAACTGAAATATCACCTAATCATGATAATACTTTCTTTAATAGGTATTATTTTTGACACTGAATGATTTGTTGGGACAAAATGTCTCACACACAATATTACTTCCTTCTATTAAGTATGGCTAGGACTGTTATGTGCCAAAAGTGTTAATTTGTATCTCAAGTTTACAGGAGTCAATGGTCACATAAATATGTTTGTTCCTCATCAAATATTTTATTTTTCTCTTAAAATACAAAGCTATGCAATGTCCAACCCAAAAACAATTTAGAGTACAGTAGTTTGAACTAGATGGTCATCCATAAATATTTTATCAGAGAGTGGAACATTGAAGGAATAAAATTGTCAAGAAACTGAACTGTTGGGAAGTGGAAGAAGACTTGGTAAACTTTAGAAGAAAGAAATATCAACAGAATAATTATGTTGAGCCATTTGATGTCACAAAATTTCAGTTGAATCTTTCCTGGATTGAGTCGTTGATATTTGCTTTCTCACATAAAAATCTGTATCAAATCTCCTGAGAAATAACTCGGATGAAAGTAAAGATGGTTTCTGCTTTATGGACACTTGTATCTCGTGTGGAAAGTTAAACATGAGCAAGGACCCTTTCAAGGGGTCTTGTTTCAACTAAAAACAAGACAGAGCCACAAGGACTTGGGAAACAGAAACAACACAGCTACAGACTGGGCAAAGAGACAACATTGCATATCACTGTCACTTGACTTTGGATTGGAGGACCCTGGACAAAGACAATAAGATAAAAGTACACACATAAAGACACATGCAAGCACTAAATGTGCTTGGCTCAAGCAATTTTGTTCCTTGATTCTGTTCCAGCTGCCTCATGGGAAGGAACATTTCACAATAATTCTAACATTAAATAAAGTATTCATAGGTCATTAAGAATTGATTTTATATCTCTGGCTTACATACACATTTCCTGTTCTTTTTGAATACTGGAACTGGTCTTGTTTTTCTTCTCATAATGTGATTCACGTGTCACTATGCACACACACACATACATCCTTTCTTATTATTGTTTCAAAATACCTGCTTGCCCCTTACTTTTTAATGTTAGCAGGTGACATTTTACTTTAAGCCTATACTAAGCCATTACCTCTGTCCAGAAATGAATTACTGATTTATATTTCCCAGTATCATCCTCAACTTGTTCAAAACAATGGTACCTTCTTCAAAAGGCTGCCCAGTGTTCTGTAAAAGATAGTGACTTCCATCTATGATTTCATTATTCCTATTGATAACGTATTTTTCTTCCCACACATAACTCTCTCTGAAATCTGACGTTTATGGGTAGGGTTGTATAGACTCTCAAGTTTAAAAGAGACCTACACAAGATCTGGACAAAGCATTCTTCAAACTGAATGTGCATTCAACACAGGTTGCAGCTAATAGGATATACCTCTTAAATACATTTTCCACAACAGACAGCTGCATATTTGATGCATAGATGAAAACTTCCACTTCATGTTTTGTTATACCTGAATGTTTCCTTGAAAACCTACTTCTTCTTATATAACTTTGTTATAAGTGATTACAAAACAATGAATTCCATTATGAAATTTTCACATACATGCATCATTTTGATTTGGTCATTAGGTCCTATCAATACCCTCCTTTAACATTCTCACTACAAAGAGTTTCTCCTCTACTTTCTTTTTTTATGTTTTTTCATTGGATATTTTATTTATTTACATTTCAATGTTATCCCCTTTCCCAGGTTCCCCCTCCCAGAAACCCACTATCCCATCCTCCCTCCTCCTGCTTCTAGGAGGGTGTTCCTTCACCCAACCACCCTTCCAACTCCTTGCCCTCAATTACCCTACTCTGGGGCATCTATCAAGCCATCATAGGACTAAGGAACTCTCCTCCCATTTGATGCCTGACAAGGATTACATTTTGTAAATCGATCACATTCTCTGTATCCATTCCTCCGTTGAAGGACATCTGGGTTTTTTCCAGCTTCTGGCTATTATAAATAAGGCTGCTGTAAACATAGAGAAGTATGTGTCCTTGTTACACGTTGGAGCATCTTTGGGGTATATGCCCAGGACTGGTACAACTGAGTCTTCAGGTAGTACTATTTCCAATTGTCTGAAGAACCACCAGATTGATTTCCAAAGTGGTTTTATTAGTTTAAATACTTCATGGGGTTCAAAAAATTGCACTGAGATGCAACATGGCTAGAAGAAAAAGAACAAAACTATTCCTTGTGTCCCATCTGAATAAAATTTTTCATTACTTGGATGCCTCACATAACAAAACAAAACTCATGTGAGTTTTGACCTCTATTTTTGGCTTCTCAGGGGCAAGGCGTCAGAATTCAAAGGAATCTTAGAGACTGCATTCATTTTCTGAATGAGGTACTTCAAGTATTATAGCCTCTATTCAAGTTGTTTTTTGAGACTCCGCCACCTTTGCTCCAGTGGCCGGGAAGTAGGGACTGCCAGGCTCTGAGACAGACAGGCATAATATCGCTTGGGTCTCGGGCGGCTTGTGTGTAGGCGGCTCCCAAGTGCTGGGCTGATCTGCAGTAACCAGTGCGCCAGCTCTGCTGTGGGAATTCTGCCTGGCAGAGGGACCCCGCACTGGGCGGGAGCCTACCAGCTTCGCTTCCACGACCTCTGTTCCAGTAGACTGCACTGAAGAGACAGGTACCCAGGCTCTCCCCAATATAACATCATTTGGGACACGGCCTGTTGGGGCTTCCGCCTGCGCCCAAGAACGGGAAAGCGCTGTGGTCGTCTGGGTGCCAGATCTGCAGGCCATCACCTCTGCAGGGTGACCAGAGCCACGGAGAGAGTGCAGAGTGCACTCCACCATCTTTGCTCCAGTGGCCGGGAAGTTGGGACTGCCAGGCTCGGAGACAGACAGGCATAATATCACTTGGGTCACGGGCGGATTGTGTGTACGTGGCTCCCAAGTGCTGGGCAGATCTGCAGTAACCAGTGCGCTAGCTCTGCTGTGGGACTTCTGCCTGGCAGAGGGATGCCCCCTCCCCCTCCACTCTAGGAGAGATCACACACCCCTGAACAGGGCAGGAGCCTACCAGCCTCCCTTTGGCGACCTCTGCTCCAGGAATCCACTACGCGGAGCCTTTGGATGTGCAAGGACTCCCCAATATGACATCACTTGGGGCAAGGCACATCAGGGCTCCAAAGTCACTTAGGAGCACGGCAGGGCCCAGATATCTGTGCCAGGGGAATCCTGGTAAACCAGGGGGGGCAGAAATAGCTTTGCAGGCTCACAGGAGGTCCAACCAACAGCCAGTGACAGCAGGACCAACTAACATCAGAGGTAAACAGATGGCAAAAGGCAAATGTAGGAAAGTTACTAACAGAAATCAATGTAATATGGCACCATCCGAACCCAACTCTCCAACAGCAGCAAGTCCTGGATACCCCACCACACCCGAAAGACAAGATCTGGATTTAAAATCACTTCTCATGATGCTATTAGAGGATCACAAGAAGGACACAAATAAATCTAATAAAGAATTACAGGAGACCACGAATCAACGGTTAGAAGCCCTTACAAAGGAAACACAAAAATCACATAGAGAAATGCAGGAGAACATGGATCAAAAGATGGAGGCGCACAAGGAGACAACACAAAAATCACTTAACGAGATGAATCAACGGGTAGATGCACTCACAAAGGAATCACAAAAATTGCATAAAGAAATGCAGAAGAATATGGGTCAACAGACGGATACCCATAAGGAGGCAACACAAAAATTGCTTAATGAAATGAATCAACGGTTAGATGCCCTTACAAAGGAAACATGAGAACTGCTTAAAGAACTGCAGGAGACGATGGATCAACAGATGGAATCCCATGAGGAGGAAACACAAAAATCGCTTAGAGAAATGCAGGAGAACTTGGGTCAACAGGCAGAAATCCTGAAAGAGGTAATGCAAAAATACCCTAAAGAAATACAGGAAAATACAAAAAAAAACAAGTGAAGGATCTCAGCAAATCCATCCAGGATCTAAAAAAGGAAGTAGAAACAACTAAGAAATCACAAAGGGAGACAACTTTGGAGATAGAAAACCTTGGGAAGAAATCAGGAGCCATAGATGCAAACATCAACAATAGAATACAAGAGATGGAAGAAAGAATCTAACGTGCTGAAGATACCATAGAAAGCATCGACTCAACAGTCAAAGCAAATGCAAAAAACGTGAAACCCAAAACATCCAGGAAATCCAGGACACAATGAGAAGACCAAACCTAAGGATTATAGGTATAGATGAGAGTGAAGATTTGCAACTTAAAGGGCCAGTAAACATCTTCAACAAAATTGTGGAGGAAAACTTCCCTAACCTAAAGAGAGAGATGCCGATGAACGTACAAGAAGCATGAATTCACGAAATTCCTAGGCAAATGGTCAGAACTTGAAAATATCATCCTTAGTGAGGTAACCCAATCACAAAAGATCACACATGGTATGAAGTCACTGATAAGGGGATATTGACCCAGAATCTCAGAATACCCTAGACACAATCAGCATATCAATAGATTTCTAAAAAGATGGAAGGAGAGACCCCTGGTCCTGGAAAGACTGGATGTAGGGGAACTCCAGGACAGAGTAATGAGAGGGGGTTGAACGGAGAAAAGAGGGAGGGAAGGGGGCTTATGGGACTTTCGGGGAAGGAGGAAACGGGAAAGGGGAAGTGATTTGGAATGTAAATAAAAAAATAAAATAAAAAAAAATAAAAAATAAAAAAGGAAATGGAAGAGGAGTAGATCTGGGGGATAGAGGAAGTGTAGGGAGGACTAGGAGAAGAGAAGGGGAGGGAAACTATGGTCAATATCTAATGTATGAGATAATAATAATAATAATAATAATAATAATAATAATAATAATAATAATAATAAATAATGCTGTCTGTGCTGTGAAAAAAAATGGGGTACAGAGCTACATAAAGAGTTCTCACCTGAAGAATATCTAATGGCTGAGAAGCACCTAAAGAGATGTTCATCATCCTTAGTCATTAGGGAAATGCAAATCAAAACAACCCTGAGATTCCATCTCACACCAGTCAGGATGGCTAAGATCAAAAACACAGGAAACAGCAGTTGTTGTCGAGGATGTGGAGAAAGAGGAACACTCCTCCACTGCTGGTGGAATTGCAGGCTGGTACAACCACTCTGGAAAGCAGTCTGGCGGCTCCTCAGAAAACTGGGCATGACACTCCCGGAGGATCCGGCTATACGACTCCTGGGCATATACCCAGAGACTTTACCTGCATGCAATAAGGACACATGCTCCACTATGTTTATAGCAGCCTTATTTATAATAGCCAGAAGCTGGAAAGAACCCAGATGTCCCTCAACGGAGGAATGGATTCAGAAGATGTGGTATATTTACACAATGGAATACTACTCTGCAATTAAAAACAATGAATTCACGAAATTCCTAGGCAAATGGTTAGAACTTGAAAATATCATCCTTAGTGAGGTAACCCAATCACAAAAGAACACACATGGTATGCAGTCACTGATAAGGGGATATTGACCCAGAATCTCGGAATACCCTAGACACAATCCGCATATCAATAGATTTCTAAAAAGATGGAAGGAGAGACCCCTCGTCCTGGAAAGACTGGATGTAGGGGAACGACAGGACAGAGTAACGAGAGGGGGTTGAATGGAGAAAAGAGGGAGGGAAGGGGGCTTATGGGACTTTCGGGGAGGGAGGAAACGGGAAAGGGGAAGTGATTTGGAATGTAAATTAAAAAAATAAAATAAATAAAAAAAAAACAATGAATACATGAAATTCTTAGGCAAATGGGAAACAGGGTGAGGGAAGAGGGCTTATAGGACTTTCGGGGAGGGGGGAACCGGGAAAGGGGAAATCATTTGGAATGTAAATAAAGAATATAGAAAATAAAAATAATAATAATAAATAGGAGGAAGGATTAAAAAAGAAAGAAAGAAAGTTGGCATCTGCAGTTTTTTAGAGGTTACAAGATATCTGTTCAGGCCCTTCAAGTTTTAGAGGCTCTAGTGAGAAGTAGGCTATGATTCTGATATGACTGCCTTTGTATATTTTCTGGCCTTTTACCCTTGCTGTTTTTAATACTCTTTCTTTGTTCTGTAGATTTTTGTGTCTTGATTATTATGTGGTGAGAGAACTTTCTTTTCTAGACTGGTCTAACCGCTGTTCTATAAGCTTCTTGTATGTATATAAGCATCTCCCTCTTTACCTTGGAAAGGTTTTATTTTATGATTTTGTTGAAAATATTTTCTGGGCCTTGGAGCAGAAACTCTTCACTATCTTCTTTTTTTATTTTCTATATTTTTTATTTACATTCCAAATGATTTCCCCTTTCCTGGTTCCCCCTCCCCAAAAGTTCCATAAGCCCTCTTCCCTCCCCCTGTTCCCCAGTCAACCCCCTCCAGCTTCTTTGTCCTGGTATTCCCCTACATTGCTGCATCAAGCATTCCCATGACCAGGGGCCTCTCCTTCCTTCTTCTTGGGCATCATTTGATGTGTGAATGGTGTCTTCAGTATTCTGAGCTGCTGGGCTAATATCCACTTATCAGTGACTGCATACCATGTGTGTTCTTTTGTGATTGGGTTACCTCACTTAGGATGATATTTTCCAGTTCTGACCATTTGCCTAGGAATTTTATGAATTCATTGTTTTTATTTGCTGAGTAGTATTCCATTGTGTAAATATACCACATTTTCTGCATCCATCCCTCCATTGAGGGATATTTGGGTTCTTTCCAGCTGCTAGCTATTATATATAAGACTGCTATGAACATAGTGGAGCATGTGTCCTTATTGCATGCCAGAGAGTCCTCTGGGTATATGCCCAAGAGTGGTATAACAGGGTCCTCTGGAAGTGTCATGCCCAGTTTTCTGAGGAACCACCAGACTGCTTTCCAGAGTGCTTTTACCAGCTTGCAATCCCACCAGCAGTGGAGGAGTGTTCCTCTTTCTCCACATCTTCACCAACACCTGTTGTCTCCTGAGTTTTTAATCTTAGCCATTCTGACTGGTGTGAGGTGAAATCTCAGGGTTGTTTTGACTTGCATTTCCCTAATAACTAAGGATGTTGAACATTTCTTTAGATGCTTCTCAGCCATTCTATATTCTTCAGGTGAAAATTCTTTGGTTAGCTCTGTAACCCATTTTTTAATAGGGTTATTTGTCTCTCTGGAGTCTAACTTCTTGAGTTCTTTGTATATATTGGATATTAGCCCTCTGTCAGATGTAGGGTTAGTAAAGATCTTTTCCAAATGATACCCTTCACAATAGCCACAAACAATATAAAGTATCTTGGTGTGACTCTAACCAAACAAGTGAAAGATCTGTATGACAAGAACTTCAAGCCTCTGAGGAAAGAAATTGAAGAAGACCTCAGAAGATGGAAAAATCTGCCACGCTCATGGATTGACAGGATTTACATAGTAAAAATGGCCATCTTGCCAAATGCAGTCTACAGATTCAATGCAATCCCCATCAAAATCCCAACTCAATTCTTCATAGAGTTAGAAGGAGCAATTCAAAAATTCATCTGGAATAACAGAAAACCCAGGATAGCTAAAACTATTCTCAACAGTAAAAGAACTTCTGTGGGAATCAGTATCCTGAACCTCAAGCAGTACTACAGAGTGATAGTGTTAAAAACTGCATGGTATTGGTACAGTGACAGGCATGTAGATCAATGGAATAGAATTGAAGACCCAGAAATGAACCCACACTCCTATAGTCACTTGATCTTTGACAAAGGATCTAAAACCATCCAGTGGAAAAAAATATAGCCTTTTCAACAAATGGTGCTGGTTCAACTAGAGGTCAGCATGCAGAAGAATTCAAATCGATCCATTCTTATCTCCTTGTACTAAGCTCAAGTCCAAGTGGATCAAGGACCTCCTCCACATAAAACCAGACACACTGAAACTAATAGAAGAGAAACTGGGAAATATCCTTGAGCACGTGGGCACAGGGGAAAATTTCCTGAACAGAACACCAATAGTTTATGCTCTAAGATCAAGAATTGACAAATGGGACCTCATAAAATTAGTTTCTGTAAGGCAAAGGACACTGTCAATTTGACAAAATGGCAACCAATAAATTGGGAAAAGATCTTTATTATCTTCTATTCCTATTATTTTTAAGATAGGTATTTTCATGGTATCCCATATTTCCTGGATGTTCTGTGTCAGGAATTTTTTAGCTTTAGCATTTTATTTGACTGTTGTATCAATTTCTTATATTGTATCTACTATGCCTGAGACTCTCTTCCATCTCCTGTATTCTGTTGGTGATGGTTGCACTTGTTGTTCTTCATCTCTTCCCTAGGTTTTCCTTATCCAGGATTCCCTCACTTTTTGTTTTCTTTATTGCTCCTATTTCTACTTTCAGGTCTTGAACAGTTTTATTTATTTACCTGTTTATTTTTCTATTTACCTGTATTTATTCACCTGTTTAATTTATTATTATTTGCTTCTTCTTTAAAGACCTTTACCTATTTGATTGTATTAATTATTATTGTTTAATATTTGTGTTGGTTTACTAACTTGTTTTTTTTATTTTCTATATTTTTTATTTACATTCCAAATGATTTCCCCTTTCCCGTTTCCTCCCTCCCCAAAAGCCCCATAAGCCCTCTTTTATTCATTTCCTCTTCGTCCTCTATCATCTTTATAAGATTTGATTTGTGGTCAATTCCTTGTGCTTTAGTTGTATTAGGATATTCAGGGCTTGCTGTAGAAGGGTATCTGTTCTCTGGAGGTGAACGATTGCCCTGGCTTTTGTTGATCGTGTTTTTTGAGGACCTTTAACTATCTGGATGGCTTTGGTCTCTGGATGTTCCTTGTGTAATATGTGTTGGGAGGAATTAACCTCTGTATTCCTGGTATGGTAGGCCTCTGGTGGGCATTTTTGGGTTGTATGGTTCCAGATCTGCAGGTCTGTATGTTTCAGAATCTGCAGGTCTGTATCATTTAGGAGCCATAGATCTGATGAAGGTGGGCAGAGATATGATGGGAGAATGGATGCCAGCCTGGGTTAGCAGGCTGCTCAGGGCAGCTCAGCTTGTTCCAGACGACGAAGTAAGCAGGCAAGATGGATGGGAGAAAATAAGTTTACCTGTAAGGATCAGGATCCACAGGTCTGATGAAGGTTGTCAGAGAAGTGAGGCAAGAATGGACAAGTCATTCTTTTAAAGTGTAGTGGAAACATTACATATTATCATTGATACAAATGCTCAGTGTTCCATTTCTTACATGGTAGAAACTTATTTTTATTCCAATAGTTTCCTTAATGAAAACTCATTACTCTCTTTTGAAAAACAAAGAAATAAAAATTCTTACCTATTACACTCACGTTTTATAGAAATAAGCAAATCATTTGAAATGTAAATAAAGAATATACCTAAGAAAAGAAAAAATAAATATGCAAGTTTGGATAATGTGCTTGATATATTTAAGGATTGCATTCCTTCTAGTTTAAAAAATAAACCAGTATTTCTCACGGTTGTAAATAAAACTGAATATAATTTTATATAATGTACAAAGCTTGAGCATGTATATGTGCAATAATTGTTCATTGAATGGTAATTATCTATTTGTAATTATCTAGACTGATTTTTTTCTGGAAAGTTTACTTAATGGCATGAAAATATTTTTAAAAATTCCTTTCCCATAAGACATTCTAAATGAAAACACTTTTGAAGGTTTACAAATTTCCTCTGTTATACTAGAAAGGTTAATATCAGCAAATAGCAAAGAAAACAATGACTTTAGGTTGGTGTAGCTTCTCAGTGACACAAAATCAGTCAGCTAGTTGAATAGACTCTTTCACCTACTCTTTATATATACTAATAGAGTTAGCCAGCTATTAAAATCTATTAACCTGATATCTCTCTATGTTAGAAATGTGTCCAGAACTGCATCTGATGCTATGATCTAATTCTATCAATTTAAAAATGTCACCTCTCTACACAGGACAAGTTTGTGTTCCTTTTTACTTTTCCTGTGTCTTGTAAACTTCTGATTCTGTAATTCATGTCAAGTTGGATGACACAAAAATTCCTTTTTTCAACTACCCAAGACTCATAAAAAATGCTCCTGAAGATGCAGTCAAAATTCAAACATTTTCTTATTGGATATTTTCTTTATTTACATTTCAAATATTATCCCCTTTCCAGGCTCACCCTCCCCTGAAACCACCTATCCCATTCTCCCTCCCCCTACTTCTATGAGGATGTTCCCCCACCCACCCACCCACCCACTCCCACCTCCCTGCCCTGCAAAATTCAAACTTTTCATGCTATCAAAAAGAAATTCAGAAAGCCAAAAAGGCTTTGGGAATCATGTATGTGGTCTAAACTACAGAAACATAGGGAGCCAACACTAACTTTTCTACACTCTCTTGCCATGTGATAGTGAAGAATTCACAGTCTTGCATCAGTGTCATCACAGGAGTGGGCCACAATATCTTCCTTATCATCTCCAGTCTGCAGTCTCACATCACAGAGGATCATGCAAAAAATTAATAAAAAAATAGAAATAGCTGGGCATCAGCAGCATATTTCTTTAATCTCAGCACTCAGGAGGCAGAAGGAGGCAATCTTTGTGAGTTTAAAGTGCAATGCTAGTCTTAGTCTACAGAGTGAGTTCTAGCACACCCAGGGCTACATAGAAAAACCCTGGCTCAAAAATAAAGCAACTAAAAGTAATTTTAATTAAACTTCTTCTATTTCTCCTTACACTTTCCAGCTAATTCTATCAAGATCTGTGAAGCTGTTATGCCTAAAATTGTGACCTTCATACTAAGGCATGAGGAAGACCTGAAGAAAGAACTTGAGAGAACAAAATATAATGTGCCTTCAGAGGATGTTGAAACAAAACTGGAAGTGAAGAGCTTTGGAAACAAGTTCATCTTTAGAAACATATTTGAAGATACAAAAGCATTGGTATATTCATTTTATTTTATACTCTCAGAAGGCCACAAATAAAGTTGACCTGACAATTCTCTGGGGAACACATGGATAGGAGAATCATGGAACATTAATGATAAGTTGGTTCAGGAATAATCTGCAGATCTGAGTTCATATCAGTGCCTGGGATATGTGCCTCCTTCCTTTTATCCTAGTTACAACACTCTTGTGGTATCCTAACATGAACAAATAGGGTCCTACAAAAGGATGATTTGAGGCTAACTCTATTGTCAATCTGGTGTGGACTTTCCTGACATTAACATCTGCACAATAAATAGATATTATATCCATTGAATACTGTGGAGAATGTTGGTAAATGAAAATCACAACAATGGTGGAAGATGGAGAAATCGTCCTTAAAAGCAAAGTAGTGGCAGGATCCATTTCCTTGCCACCTTTGCTGGTCCTGCCAGGAGCGTGAACTTCCTGTTTCCAATAAGTCTTACCCACTTCTACCCTGGGTCTCCCCTGATTATGCCATTGGAAGGAAAGTAGAGGCCACAATTCTAATTCATGAGAGAAAGTTATGCCTGGGAGCTGTGGCTTAGTCTATTTCCTTATGTTCCCAGAGAGACCATAGATAGCTAGGGACTTGATCCATACTGTTGAGTCCATTCAGATTGTGTTCACCTGAATTTTGAGTTTCCTCTAATGTGCATTATTTGATGTAATTTCCTCAAGCACACTTTCCCTTTTCTTTTCTGTCTTTCCACAGTGCCCTCCATGGACTCTTGGTTTGTTAACGTTTCTTCTCCAGGAGCTGCCTGACTCTTTTCACCTTTCTTCTCTAGGTTTTGGCTTATCTACAAGCACAAGATATATTGAAATGAGATTGGAAAGAATGCCCAGAAGTTTTTCGAGTAGAGCTGTGGTTGTACTAGATGAACTGACTTTCCCTGCTCAATATGAAGGTTTCAATGCATTGCACTAATAAATTATACTCCTTGAAAGTTACCATCTGTCTGTTGTTATCCTAAGTCTTGGGTCTTGCATTGAGTGGGATTTGATATAAAAAATATTGAATTTTCAGTGATGGTAAAAAGTTACAGAGATTCTGTGCTAAAACTATCTGGCCCTGGAATATTTGTATTGTTGTTATTGGGAGACTTTTAATGACTATTTTCTTTTTCCTTAGGGACTATAGGAATGTTTAGATAGTTTACCTGATCTTAATTTAATCTTGGTAATTGGATCTGTCTAGAAAATCAACCATTTTGTTTAGATTTCCAATATTGTGGGGTAAAGGCTTTTGAAGTAAGATTTAATTAATCTTTGAATTTCCTCAGCGTCTGTTGTTATGTCTCCCCTTTCATTTCTAATTTTGTTAACTTGGTCCCTTTGCTTTTAGTTAGTTTGGTTAAAATTTTATTTATCTTATTAATTTTATCAAAAAAGTAACTCTTGATTTTGTTTCTTCTTTGTATTCTTCTCTTTTTTTCTATTTGATTAATTAAAGCTATTTTGAAAGACTGGGCTGGTGGTGGTGGGGGTTAGTGACCAGGAAGTCAAGTGAATAAATAAATAAATGTTACAGAAATAATCTCAATCAGCTTGACCATCAAGCCTGAGGATAAGTCATCAGGAATAGTGTGTGTGGTCAACCACTGGCCTGCACTTCCCTACAAGTCATTTTTCTCATTTATATGGCCATAAAAGAAAATGATCAAAGATTATAATAAGCATAATTCACCTCTGTGGCCACTGTATTAAACTGTCTCATTGCTACCCCTGTACAACATGCCATTTACTGCCTACTCAGTCCAACTTGGTAACCTCCCCATTCAACCTATGACACTACTTATGGCAAGCTCCATATTCCGAAAGAAAAAGCCTAATTGTCTTAAGTTTCATTGAACTAGATCCACCTTGCTCTCCATTCCTGTCATGAAGTGCAGTGCAACTTAATAATTCAGACATGCAAGCTTGTATTCTAATCAAAATCACATATTCTGAACTTCGTGACTAATAACCAATTATAATTGAACACTTAAATGAATAAATAAATGAATTTTTGGGGAAAACTGTCTAATAAAAACTTACATATTCATTTATAATTAATGGCTTTTCCTATGTCTATGTGAATATTTCCACACTTTCTTCCCCAGTAAAGCAATCTTACCTTTGTACGACATCAGTGCTGAACCTCAGCTGCTCTTCATGACTCCTTCATGCCTTCAAAACCAACACCACCTGGGTGACTCTTACACATTACCAAGTCCAGCCACAGCACAAAGCACAACCATGGCTATCTCTGGAACACAGCCTCTGTGCTCTCAGAAAACACTTCCCAGAAGATTTCACTTCAGTGATGCTGGTCTCTTCTTAATCATCGCTAATTTCTTAGCTCCAGCTAACCAGCATCAATAGTCCCAGTAACACATAGGATTTCTTTAGTGATTCTGGTACCTTGTAAATCACAGCTGATTCTTCAGCGCCAGCTAACCAAAACCACAGTATCTTCACAATCAAAACATGTCCCTGATAAGAGTCTTTAATCTTCCCTCTGAAATTTCACAAGCCAGGCCTCCATCTTCTGCCCTATTCTCAACATTATCTTTCAAGCTCCTACACAATAACCTATAGAGCTCTTAACTCTGAATGGATCTTCTAGCCCAAAGTTCCAAAGACCTTCCACAGTCCTCCCCCAAAACATGATCAGGTTGTTACAGGAATACCCCACTATGCTGGTACCAATTTATCTTAGTCAGGGTTTCTATTCCTGCACAAACATCATGACCAAGAAGCAAGTTGGGAAGGAAAGGGTTTATTCAGATTTCACTGTGGAAACATCACTGTTGATCACCAATGGAAGTCAGGACTGGAACTCAAGCAGGTCAGGAAGCAGGAGCTGATGCAGAGACCATAGAGTGATGTTTCTTACCGGCTTGCTTCCCCTGGCTTGCTCAGCCTGCTCTCTTATAGAACCCAAGAATACCAGTCTAGAAATGGTACCACCCACAAGGGGCCCTCCCCCCTTGATCACTAATTGAGAAAATGCCTCACAGCTGGATCTCATGAAGGCACTTCCCCAACTGAAGCTCCTTTCTCTGTGATAATTCCAGCCTGTGTCAAATTGATACTCAAAACTAGCCAGTAAACAACCTCATAGGAAGAACAACAATATCCGTCAACCAAACCACCCAGAGCTCCCAGGTACTAAACCACCAACCAAAGAGTACAGATGGAGGGACCCATGGCTCCAGTCACATATATAGCAGAGGATGGCCTTGTTGGATATCAATGGGAGAAGAGGACCTTGGTCCTGTGAAGGCCCGATGCCCAAGTGTAGGGGAATGCTAGGGTGGGGAGGAGGTGAGAGTGTGTGTTTGGGTGGGAGAACACAGTTATAGAATCAGGGGGAGAGGGATGGGATAAGGGGTTCCTGGGGGGGGGAATAACATTTGAAATGCAAATAAAGAAAATATCCAAGTATCCCCTCAGCCACATCTGCTCTGGGGATAGACTACACTGAGTCTCCAGGTACGCGGGGATTTCCCAAGTATAACATCGCTTAGGACACAGACTGCTAGGCTTCCATCTGCACCCAAGAGCAGGGCAGCTCTGTGGTCGTCTGGGTGCCAGCTCTGCTCTGGGACATCTGCCCTGCAGAGTGACCCGCACCTGGAGGGAGCACAGTACCCTCCGCCATCTTTGATCTGGTGACAGAGCACTTGGGACCTCCAGGTGCAGGGATAACCAAGCATAACTTCGCATGGGACACAGACAGCTGGGGTGCTGCCTGCACCCAAGAGCTGGACAGCTCTGTGGTCAACTGTGTATCAGCTCTGCTGTGGGACAACTGCCCTGCAGAGTGAACCGCGCCAGGAGAGAGCAAAGCAGCCTCCACTCAGCCACCTTTGCTCCGGTGATAGACTACACTGAGACTCCGGGTACACAGGGATTTCCCAAATATAACATCACTTGGGGCAAGGCACATCAGGGCTCCAAAGTCACTCAGGAGCAGGGAAGCCCCTCAGCAATTGGTGCCAGGGGAAACCCGGTCATGGGGCGGGGCGGCAAAAATAGCCTTGCAGGCTCACAGGAGGTTCAAGCACCAGCCAGTGACAGCAGGACCAACTAACACCAGAAGATACCAGATGGCAAAAGGCAAACGTAGGAACATTACTAACAGAAATCAAGGCAATATGGCACCATCCAAAACCAACTCTCCAACAGCAGCAAGTCCTGGATATCCCATCACACCCGAAAGGCAAGATCTAGATTTAAAATCACTTCTCAAGATGCTATTAGAGGATTTCAAAAAGGACGTAAATAAATCTCATAAAGAAATACAGGAAAACATGAATCAACAGGTAGATGCTCTCACAAAAGAATCAAAGAATCACTTAAAGAAATGCAGGAGACTATGGATCAACAGATGGAGGCCCATAAGGAGGGAACACAAAAGTCGCTTAGAGAAATACAGGAGAACTTGGGTCAGCAGGCAGAAATCCTGAAAGAGGAAAGGCGAAAATATCTTAAAGAAATACAGGAAAATACAAACAAGTGAAAGATCAGAGCAAATCCATCCAGGATCTAAAAAAGGAAGTAAAAACAACTAAGAAATCACAAAGGGAGACAATTTTGGAGATAGAAAACGTTGGGAAAAATCAGGGGTCATAGATGTAAACATCAACAAGAGAATACAAAAGATGGAAAAAGAATCTCAGATGTTGAAGATACCACAGAAAGCACCAACTCAACAGTCAAAGAAAATGCAAAATGTAAAAAAACAAGTAACCCAAAACATCCAGGAAATCCAGGACACAATGAGAAGACCAAACCTAAGGATTATAGGTATAGATGAGAGTGAAGATTGGCAACTCAAAGGAACAGTAAATATCTTCAACAAAATTATGGAGGAAAACTTCCCTAACCTAAAGAGAAAGATGCCGATAAATGTACAAGAAGCCTACGGAACTCCAAACAGACTGGACCAGAACAGAAATACCTCCCATCACATAATAATCAAAACACCAAATGTACTAAACAAAAAAAGAATATTAAAAGCAGTAAGAGAAAAAGGCCAAGTAACATATAACAGAAGATCTATTCAAATTACATCCAACATCCCAGCAGAGAATAAGAAAGCTAGAAAATCCTGGGCAGAATTCAAACACACTCTAAGAAAACACAAATACCAGCCCAGACTAGTATACCCACTGAAACTCTCAATAACCATAGATAGAGAGACCAAGATATTCCATGATAAAACCAAATTTACACAATATCTTTCTACAAACCCAGCCATGCAAAGGATAATAGGTGGGAACTGCCAATACAGGGAGAGAAACAACACCCTGGAAAAAATGAGATAGTAACCTTCTTGCTTCAAACCCAAAAGTAGATAACCACTCAAACATAAAGATAGCATCAAGAATGGCAGGTGGCAATAATCACTATGCCTTAATCTCTCTTAATATCAATGGTCCCAATTTCCCAATAAAAAGACATAGATTAGCAGACTGGATACGTAAACAGGACCCAGCATTTTGCTGCATGCAGGAAACGCACCTCAGTGTCAAAGACAAACACAACCTCAGAGTAAAAGGCTGGAAAACAATTTTACAAGCAAATGGTCCCAGGAAACGAGCCAGAGTAGCCATCCTAATATCAGATAAAATTGACTTTCAACCTAAAGTCATCAAAAAAAGACACGGAAGAACACTACACACTGGTCAAAGGAAAAATCCACCAGGAAGAACTCTCAATTCTGAATATCTATTCTCCAAATGCAAGGGCACCCTCATTTGTAAAAGAAACTTTACTAAAGCTCAAAGCACACATCACACCTCACACAATAATAGTGAGTGACTTCAACACACCGCTCTCTAAAATTGATCGTTCAGGAAAGCAGAAACTAAACATGGACACAGTGAAACTAATTGAAGTCTTGGACCAAATGGAACTAACATATATATGTATATGTATATATATACATTTCATCCAAAAGCAAAAGAATATACCTTCTCAGTACCTCATGGTACCTTCTCCAAAATCGACCATATAATTGGTCACAAAGCAGACCTCAACAGATATAAGAAGATAGAACTAATCCCATGCCTTCTATCAGATCACTATGGAATAAGGGTGGTCTTCAATAGCAACAAAAACAACAGGAAGCCCACATACACGTGGAAGCTGAACAATGCTCTACTCAATGATACCTTGGTCAAGGAAGAAATAAAGAAAGAAATCAAAGACTTCTTAAAATTTAAGGAAAATGAAGGCACAACATACCCTAATTTATGGAACACAATGAAGCAGGGCTAAGAGGAAAATTCATAGCCCTGAGTGCCTCAAAAAAGAAACTGGAGAGAGCATACACTAGAAGCTTAATGGCACACCTGAAGCCCTGGAACAAAAAGAAACAAATACACCCAAAAGGAGTAGAAGGCAGGAAATCATCAAACTCAGGGCTAAAATCAATCAAGTAGAAACAAATAAAACCGTACAAAAAAATCAACAAAACGAGGAGTTGGTTCTTTGAAAAATCAACAAGATAGATAAGCTCTTAGCCAGACTAGCCAGAGGGCACAGAGACAGTATCCAAAATAAAAAACTCAGGGCCGGGCAGTGGTTGCACTCGCCTTTAATCCCAGCACTTGGGAGGCAGAGGTAGGAGGATTTCTGAGTTAGAGGCCAGCCTGGTCCACAAAGTGAGTTCCAGGGCTACACAGAGAAACACAGTCTTGAAAAACAAAAAAAAAATCAGAAACAAAAAGGGAGATATAACAACAGAAACTAAGGAAATTCAAAAAATCATCAGATCCTACCACAATGCCTGTATTCAACACAACTAGAAAATCTGGAAGAAATGGACAATTTCCTAGACAGATACCAAATACAAAAATTAAATCAGGATCAAATACACCCTCTAAAATGTCCTATAACCCCTGAAGAAATAGAAGTGATCATTGGAAGTCCTCCAAACAAAAAAAGCACAGGTCCAGATGCTTTTAGTGCAGAATTCTATCAGATCTTCAAAGAAGACCTAACACTAAAACTCTTCAAATTATTCCACAAAATAGAAACAGAAGGAACACTACCCAACTCGTTCTATGAAGCCACAATTACGTTGATACCAAAATCACACAAAGATCGGACAAGAAAGAGAATCTCAGACCAATTTCTCTTATGAATATCCATGTAAAAATACTCAATAAAATTCTTGCCAACCGAATCCAAGAACACATCAAAACGATCATTCACCACAATCAGGTAGGCTTCATTCCAGGGATGCAGGGATGGTTCAATATAAGGAAGTACATCAATGTAATCCACTACATAAACAATCTCAAAGAAAAAAACCACATGGTCATTTCAATAGATGCTGAAAAATCATTTGACAAAATTCAGCATCCTTTCATGTTAAAGGTCTTGGAAAGATCAGGAATTCGAGGCCCATATCTAAACACAGTAAAGGCAATTTACAGGAAACGGGAAGCCAACATCAATCTAAATGGAGAGAAACTTGAAGCAATCCCACTAAAATCAGGGACTAGACAAGGGTGCCCTCTCTCTCCATATATTTGAATTTAGTACTTGAAGTTCTAGCTAGAGCAATTAGACAACAAAAAGAGGTCAAAGGGATACAAATTGGAAAGGAAGAAGTCAAACTATCACTATTTGCAGACGATATGATAGTATACTTAAGCGACCCAAAGAACGCCACCAGAGAATTCCTACAGCTGATAACCAATTTCAGCAAAGTGGCCAGATATAAAATCAACTCAAGTAAATCAGTAGCCTTCCTATACTCAAAGGATAAGCAGGCTGAGAAAGAAATAAGGGAAAAGATACCCTTCACAATACCCACAAACCATATAAAGTATCTTGGCGTGACTCTAACCAAACAAGTGAAAGATCTGTATGACAAGAACTTCAAGTCTCTGAAGAAAGAAATTGAAGAAGACCTCAGAAGATGGAAAAATCTGCCATGCTCATGGATTGGCAGGATTAATATAGTAAAAATGAGCATCTTACCAAAAGTAATACACAGATTCAATGCAATCCCCATCAAAATCCCAACTCAATTCTTCATAGAGTTAGAAAGAGCAATTCAAAAATTCATCTGGAATAACAGAAAACCCAGAATAGCTAAAACTATTCTCAAGAGTAAAAGAACTTCTGGGGGAATCAGTATCCCGGACCTCAAGCTCTAATACTGAGCAATAGTGTTAAAAACTGCATGGTATTGGTACAGTAACAGACATGTAGATCAATGGAACAGAATTGAAGACCCAGAAATGAATCCACACTCCTATGGTCACTTGATCTTTGACAAAGGAGCTAAAACCATCCAGTGGAAAAAAGATAGCCTTTTCAACAAATGGTGCTGGCTCAGCTGGAGGTCAACATGCAGAAGAATGCAAATTGACCCATCCTTATCTCCTTGCACTAAGCTCAATTCTAAGTGGATCAAAGATCTCCACATAAAACCAGACACACTGAAACTAATAGAAGGGAAACTAGGGAAGAACCTTGAACATATGGGCACAGGGGAGAATTTCCTGAACAGAACTCCAATAGCTTATGCTCTAAGATCAAGAATAGACAAATGGGACCTCATTAAATTACAAAGTTTTTGCAAGGCAAAAGACACCGTCAAAAAGACAAAGCGGCAACCAACTAACTGGGAAATGATCTTTACCAACCTTACATCCGACAGAGGGCTAATATCCAAGATATACAAAGAACTCAAGAAGTTGAACTCCAGAGAGGCAAGTAACCCTATTAAAAAATGGGGTACAGAGCTACACAAAGAGTTCTCACCTGAAGAATATCTAATGGCTGAGAAACACCTAAAGAGATGTTCATCATCCTTAGTCATTAGGGAAATGCAAATCAAAACAACCCTGAGATTCCATCTCACACCAGTCAGGATGGCTAAGATCAAAAACACAGGAGACGAGTTCCGCGGTGGGAACTTCTGCCTGGTGGAGGGACCCCGCGCAGGGAGGGAGCCTGCCAGCTTCCCTTCCGCGACCTCTGTTCCCGCGGACTGCGCTGGAGAGACCGGTACCCAGGCTCTCCCCCCGATATAACATCACTTGGGACACGGCCTGTTGGGGCTTCCGTCTGTGCCCGAGGGCGGGTTGGCGCTGTGGTCCTCTGGGTGCCAGATCGGCGGGCCATCGTGACCACAGGGTGAGCGGCGCCACGGAGACTGCCCTCCGCCATCTTTGCTCCAGTGACCAGGTAGTTGGGACCGCCAGGCTCAGAGACAGACAGGCATAATATCGCTTCGGTTTCAGGCAGCTTGTGTGTAACCTGCTCCCAGGTGCTGGGCTGATCTGCAGTGACCAGCGCGCCAGTTCCGCGGTGGGAACTTCTGCCTGGTGGAGGGACCCCGCGCAGGGAGGGAGCCTGCCAGCTTCCCTTCCGCGACCTCTGTTCCCGCGGACTGCGCTGGAGAGACCGGTACCCAGGCTCTCCCCCCGATATAACATCACTTGGGACACGGCCTGTTGGGGCTTCCGTCTGTGCCCGAGGGCGGGTTGGCGCTGTGGTCCTCTGGGTGCCAGATCGGCGGGCCATCGTGACCACAGGGTGAGCGGCGCCACGGAGACTGCCCTCCGCCATCTTTGCTCCAGTGACCAGGTAGTTGGGACCGCCAGGCTCAGAGACAGACAGGCATAATATCGCTTCGGTTTCAGGCAGCTTGTGTGTAACCTGCTCCCAGGTGCTGGGCTGATCTGCAGTGACCAGCGCGCCAGATCTGCTGTGGGACTTCTGCCTGGCAGAGGGACGCCCCCTCCCCCCCCCAGGAGAGATCACACACCCCTGCACAGGGCAGGAGCCTGCCAGCCTCCCTTTGGCGACCTCTGCTCCAGGAATCCACTAGGCTGAGCCTTTAGATGTGCAAGGCCTCCCCAATATAAGATCACTTGGGGCAAAGCACATTAGGGCTCCAAAGTCACTCAGGAGCAGGCAGGCCCCAGAAATCGGTGCCAGGGGAATCCTGGTAATCCAGGGGGGGGCAGAAATAGCTTTGCAGGCTCACAGGAGGTCCAACCAACAGCCAGTGGCAGCAGGACCAACTAACACCAGAGGTATCCAGATGGCAAAAGGCAAACGTAGGAATGTTACTAACAGTAAGCAAAGTAATGTGGGACCATCCGAACCCAACTCTCCAACAGCAGCAAGTCCTGGATACCCCACCACACCCGAAAGACAAGATCTGGATTTAAAATCACTTCTCATGATGCTATTAGAGGATCACAAGAAGGACACAAATAAATCTCATAAAGAGTTACAGGAGACCATGAATCAACGGTTAGAAGCCCTTACAAAGGAAACACAAAAATCGCTTAGAGAAATGCGGGAGAACATGGATCAAAAGATGGAGGCGCACAAGGAGACAACACAAAAATCGCTTAACGAGATGAATCAACGGGTAGATGCACTCACAAAGGAATCACAAAATTTGCATAAAGAAATGCAGAAGAATATGGGCCAACAGACGGATGCCCATAAGGAGGCAACACAAAAATTGCTTAAAGAAATGAATCAACGGTTAGATGCCCTTACAAAGGAAACACGAGAACTGCTTAAAGAAATGCAGGAGACGATGGATCAACAGATGGAATCCCATGAGGAGGAAACACAAAAATCGCTCAGAGAAATGCAGGAGAACGTGGGTCATCAGGAAGAAATCCTGAAAGAGGTAATGCAAAAATACCTTAAAGAAATACAGGAAAATACAAACAAACAAGTGAAGGATCTCAGCAAATCCATCCAGGAACTAAAAAAGGAAGTAGAAACAACTAAGAAATCACAAAGGGAGACAACTTTGGAGATAGAAAACCTTGGGAAGAAATCAGGAGTCATAGATGCAAACATCAACAATAGAATACAAGAGATGGAAGAAAGAATCTCAGGTGCTGAAGATTCCATAGAAAGCATCGACTCAACAGTCAAAGAAAATGCAAAATGCAAAAAACGCGTAACCCAAAACATCCAGGAAATCCAGGACACAATGAGAAGACCAAACCTAAGGATTATAGGTATAGATGAGAGTGAAGATTTGCAACTTAAAGGGCCAGTAAACATCTTCAACAAAATTATGGAGGAAAACTTCCCTAACTTAAAGAGAGAGATGCCGATGAACATACAAGAAGCCTACAGAACTCCAAACAGACTGGACCAGAACAGAAATACCTCCCGTCACATAATAATCAAAACACCGAATGTTCTAAACAAAGAAAGAATACTAAATGCAGTAAGAGAAAAGGGCCAAGTAACATACAAAGGAAGACCTATCCGAATCACATCAGACTTCTCACCAGAGACTATGAAAGCCAGAAGATCCTGGGCAGATCTCATGCAGACACTAAGACAGCACAAATGCCAGCCTAGACTACTATACCCAGCAAAACTCTCAATCACCATAGATGGAGAGACCAAGATATTCCATGATAAAACCAAATTTTCACAAGATCTTTCCACAAATCCAGCCCTGCAACGGATAATAGGTGGAAACCTCCAATACAGGGAGAGAAACAACACCCTGGAAAAAATGAGATAATAACCTTCTTGAATCAAACCCAAAAGTAGATAACCACTCAAACATAAAGATAGCGTCAAGAATGGCAGATGGCAATAATCACTATGCCTTAATCTCTCTTAATATCAATGGTCTCAATTCCCCAATTAAAAGACATAGACTAGCAGACTGGATACGTAAACAGGACCCAGCATTTTGCTGCATGCAGGAAACGCACCTCAGTGTCAAAGACAAACACTACCTCAGAGTAAAAGGCTGGAAAACAATTTTACAAGCAAATGGCCCCAAGAAACGAGGTGGAGTAGCCATCCTAATATCGGATAAAATTGATTTTCAACCCAAAGTCATCAAAAAAGACACAGAAGGACACTACATACTGATCAAGGGAAAAATCCACCATCAAGAACTCTCAATCCTGAATATCTATGCTCCAAATGCAAGGGCACCCTCATTCGTAAAAGAAACTTTACTAAAACTCAAAGCACACATCGCACCGCACACAATAATAGTGGGTGACTTCAACACCCCGCTCTCTGAAATGGATCGTTCAGGAAAGCAGAAACTAAACAGGGACACAGTGAATCTAATTGAAGCCTTGGACCAAATGGAACTAACTGATATATATAGAACATTTCATCCTAGAGCTAAAGAATACACCTTCTTCTCAGCTCCTCATGGTACCTTCTCCAAAATTGACCATATAATTGGTCACAAATCAGACCTCAACAGATACAAGAAGATAGAAATAATCCCATGCCTCCTATCAGATCACTATGGAATAAGGGTGGTCTTCAATGGCAACAAAAACAAAAGAAAACCCACGTACACATGGAGGCTGAACAATGCTCTACTCAATGATAACTTGGTCAAGGTGGAAATAAAGAAAGAAATCAAAGACTTTTTGAAAGTTAATGAAAATGAAGGCACAACATACCCTAACTTATGGGACACAATGAAAGCAGTGCTAAGAGGAAAATTCATAGCCCTGAGTGCCGCCAAAAAGAAACGGGAGACAGCATACACTAACAGCTTAATGGCACACCTGAAAGCCCTGGAACAAAAAGAAGCAAATACACCAAAGAGGAGTAGAAGGCAGGAAATCATCAAACTCAGGGCTGAAATCAATCAAGTAGAAACAAAGAAAACCATACAAAGAATCAACAAAACGAGGAGTTGGTTCTTTGAGAAAATCAACAAGATAGATAAGCCCTTAGCCAGACTAACCAGAGGGCACAGAGATAGTATCCAAATTAATAAAATCAGAAACGAAAAGGGAGAGATAACAACAGAAACTGAGGAAATTCAAAAAATCATCAGATCCTACTACAAAAACCTGTATTCAACACAACTAGAAAATCTTGAGGAAATGGACAATTTCCTTGACAGATACCAAGTACCAAAATTAAATCAGGATCAAATACACCATCTAAACCGTCCTATAACCCCGGAAGAAATAGAAGTTGTCATTGGAAGTCTTCCAACCAAAAAAAGCACAGGTCCAGATGGTTTTAGTGCAGAATTCTATCAGACCTTCAAAGAAGACCTAACACCAATACTCTTCAAACTGTTCCACAAAATAGAAACAGAAGGAACACTACCCAACTCGTTCTATGAAGCCACAATTACACTAATACCAAAAGCACACAAAGATCCGACAAAGAAAGAGAATCTCAGGCCAATCTCTCTTATGAATATCGATGCAAAAATACTCAATAAAATTCTTGCCAACCGAATCCAAGAACACATCAAAACGATCATTCACCACGATCAAGTAGGCTTCATCCCAGGGATGCAGGGATGGTTCAATATAAGGAAATCCATCAATGTAATCCACTACATAAACAATCTCAAAGAAAAAAAACCACATGGTCATCTCATTAGATGCTGAGAAAGCATTTGACAAAATTCAGCATCCTTTCATGCTAAAGGTCTTGGAAAGATCAGGAATTCAAGGCCCATATCTAAACATAGTAAAAGCAATTTACAGCAAACCAGTAGCCAGCATCAATCTAAACGGAGAGAAACTTGAAGCAATCCCACTAAAATCAGGGACTAGACAAGGCTGCCCTCTCTCTCCATATCTTTTCAATATAGTACTTGAAGTTCTAGCTAGAGCAATTAGACAAGAAAAAGAGGTCAAAGGGATACAAATTGGAAAGGAAGAAGTCAAACTATCACTATTTGCAGACGATATGATAGTATACATAAGCGACCCAAAGAACTCCACCAGAGAACTCCTACAGCTGATAAACGACTTCAGCAAAGTGGCCGGATATAAAATCAACTCAAGCAAGTCAGAAGCCTTCCTATACTCAAAGGATAAGCAGGCTGAGAAAGAAGTAAGAGAAATAATACCCTTTACGATAGCCACAAACCGTATTAAGTATCTTGGCGTGACGCTAACCAAACAAGTGAAAGATCTGTATGACAAGAACTTCAAGTCTCTGAAGAAAGAAATTGAAGAAGACCTCGGAAGATGGAAAAATCTGCCATGCTCATGGATTGGCAGGATTAATATAGTAAAAATGAGCATCTTACCAAAAGTAATACACAGATTCAATGCAATCCCCATCAAAATCTCAACTCAATTCTTCATAGAGTTAGAAAGAGCAATTCAAAAATTCATCTGGAATAACAGAAAACCCAGAATAGCTAAAACTATTCTCAAGAGTAAAAGAACCTCTGGGGGAATCAGTATCCCGGACCTCAAGCTGTACTACAGAGCAATAGTGTTAAAAACTGCATGGTATTGGTACAGTAACAGACATGTAGATCAATGGAACAGAATTGAAGACCCAGAAATGAATCCACACTCCTATGGTCACTTGATCTTTGACAAAGGAGCTAAAACCATCCAGTGGAAAAAAGATAGCCTTTTCAACAAATGGTGCTGGCTCAGCTGGAGGTCAACATGCAGAAGAATGCAAATTGACCCATCCTTATCTCCTTGCACTAAGCTCAATTCTAAGTGGATCAAAGATCTCCACATAAAACCAGACACACTGAAACTAATAGAAGGGAAACTAGGGAAGAACCTTGAACATATGGGCACAGGGGAGAATTTCCTGAACAGAACTCCAATAGCTTATGCTCTAAGATCAAGAATAGACAAATGGGACCTCATTAAATTACAAAGTTTTTGCAAGGCAAAAGACACCGTCAAAAAGACAAAGCGGCAACCAACTAACTGGGAAATGATCTTTACCAACCTTACATCCGACAGAGGGCTAATATCCAATATATACAAAGAACTCAAGAAGTTAAACTCCAGAGAGGCAAGTAACCCTATTAAAAAATGGGGTACAGAGCTCCACAGAGAGTTCTCACCTGAAGAATATCTAATGGCTGAGAAGCACCTAAAGAGATGTTCATCATCCTTAGTCATTAGGGAAATGCAAATCAAAACAACCCTGAGATTCCATCTCACACCAGTCAGGATGGCTAAGATCAAAAACACAGGAGACAGCAGTTGTTGGCGAGGATGTGGAGAAAGAGGAACACTCCTCCACTGCTGGTGGAATTGCAGGCTGGTACAACCACTCTGGAAAGCAGTCTGGCGGTTCCTCAGAAAACTGGGCATGACACTTCCGGAGGATCCGGCTATACCACTCCTGGGCATATACCCAGAGACTTTACCTGCATGCAATAAGGACACATGCTCCACTATATTCATAGCAGCCTTATTTATAATAGCCAGAAGCTGGAAAGAACCCAGATGTCCCTCAACGGAGGAATGGATTCAGAAGATGTGGTATATTTACACAATGGAATACTACTCTGCAATTAAAAACAATGAATTCACGAAATTCCTAGGCAAATGGTCAGAACTTGAAAATATCATCCTTAGTGAGGTAACCCAATCACAAAAGATCACACATGGTATGAAGTCACTGATAAGGGGATATTGACCCAGAATCTCAGAATACCCTAGACACAATCAGCATATCAATAGATTTCTAAAAAGATGGAAGGAGAGACCCCTGGTCCTGGAAAGACTGGATGTAGGGGAACGCCAGGACAGAGTAATGAGAGGGGGTTGAACGGAGAAAAGAGGGAGGGAAGGGGGCTTATGGGACTTTCGGGGAGGGAGGAAACGGGAAAGGGGAAGTGATTTGGAATGTAAATTAAAAAAATTAAATTAAATTAAATTAAAAAAAAAAACAATGAATTCACGAAATTCCTAGGCAAATGGTCAGAACTTGAAAATATCATCCTTAGTGAGGTAACCCAATCACAAAAGATCACACATGGTATGCAGTCACTGATAAGGGGATATTGACCCAGAATCTCAGAATACCCTAGACACAATCAGCATATCAATAGATTTCTAAAAAGATGGAAGGAGAGACCCCTGGTCCTGGAAAGACTGGATGTAGGGGAACGCCAGGACAGAGTAATGAGAGGGGGTTGAATGGAGAAAAGAGGGAGGAAAGGGGGCTTATGGGACTTTCGGGGAGGGAGGAAACGGGAAAGGGGAAGTGATTTGGAATGTAAATTTAAAAAATAAAAAAAAAAGAAATTGGAGAGACCCTACACTAGCACCTTAACAGTATATCTGAAAACTATAGAACAAAAAGAAGCAAATACATCCAAGATGAGTACACAGCAGGAAATAATCAAACTCAGGGCTGAAATCAACCAAGTAGAAACAAAAAGAGCTATACAAAGAATCAACAAAACCAGGAGCTGGTTCTTTTGAGAAAATCAACATGATAGATAAACTCTTAGCCATACTAACCAGAGGGCATAGAGCCAGTATCCAAATTAACAGAATCAGAAATGAAACGGGAGAGATACGACAGAAACTGAAGAAATTAAAAAAAAATCATCAGATCTTACTACAAAAGCCTATACTCAACAAAACTGGAAAAATGTAGATAAAATGGTTGATTTTCTAGACAGATACCAGGTACCAAAGTTAAATCAGGATCAGATAAATCATCTAAACAGTTCCATAATTCCTAAGGAAATAGGAGCAGTCATTAAAAGTCTCCCAACCAAAAAAAGCCCAGGACCAGATGGGTTTAATGCATAATTCTACCAGACCTTCTAAGAAGAGATAATACCAATACTCTTCAAACTATTCCATAAAATAGAAACAAGAAGAACACTACCCAATACATTCTATGAGGCCACAGTTACACTGATAGTTAAACCACACAAACACCCAACAAATAAAGAGAAATTCAGAAAAATTTCCCTCATGAATATTGATGCAAAAATACTCAATAAAATTTTGGCAAACCAAATCCAAGAACATATCAAAACAGTCATTCACCATGATCAAGGAAGCTTCATCCCAGGGATATAGGGATGGTTCAATATGTGGAAATCCAGCAATTTAATCCACTATATAAATAAACTCAAAGAAAAAAACACGGGATCATATCATTATATGCCGAAAAAGCCTTTCACAAAAAATGCAACACCTCTGCATTTTGAAAGTATAAGACAGATCAGGAATTCAAGGATCATACCTAAACATAATAAAAGCAATATACAGCAAATCTATAGCCAACATCAAACTAAATGGAGAGAAACATAATCTCACTAAAATAAGAGACAGTTAAGGCTGCACACTATCCCACTATCTATTCAATATAGTATTCAATGTTCTACCCAGAGCAATTAGGCAACAAAGGAAATACAAGAGATAGAAGAAAGAATCTCAGGGGCTGAAGATACCATAGAAAATATTGATTCAACAGTTAAAGAAAATGCAAAATGCAAAAAGCTCCTGAGCCAAAACATCCAGGAAATCCAGGACACAATGAGAAAACCAAACCTAAGGATTATAGGTATAGAAGAGAGCGAAGATTTACAACTTAAAGAGCCAGTAAATATCTTCAACAAAATTATAGAAGAAAACTTCCTTAACCTAAAGAAAGAGATGTCCATGAACATACAAGAAGCCTACAGAACTCCAAACAGACTGGACCAGACCAGAAAGTCCTCCCGGCACATAATAATCAAAACACCAAATGTACTAAACAAAGAAGGAATATTAAAAGCAGTAAGGGAAAAAGGTCAAGTAACCTATAAAGGCAGGCCTATCAGAATTACACCAAACTTCTCACCTGAGACGATGAAAGGGGAAATTTTCCTGAACAGAACACAAATAGCTTATGCTCTAAGATCAAGAATTGATAAATGGGACCTCATAAAATTGCAAAGTGTCTTAGTCAGGGTTTCTATTCCTGCACAAACATCATGACCAAGAAGCAAGTTGAGGAGGAAAGGGTTTATTCAACTTACACTTCTGCGTTGCTGTTCATCACAAAAGGAAGTCAGAACTGAAACTAAAACAGGTCAGGAAGCATGAGCTGATACAGAGGCCATGGAGGGATGTTCCTTACTGGCTTGCTTCTCCTGGCTAGCTCAGCCTGCTCTCTTATAGAACCCAAGACTACCAGTCCAGAAATGGTACCACTCACAAGGGGCCCTCCCCCATTGATCAATTGAGAAAATGCCCCACAGCTGGATCTCATGGAGGCACTTCCCCAACTGAAGCTCCTTTCTTTGTGATAACTCCAGCCTGTGTCAAGTTGACACACAAAACCAGCCAATACAATTGACCCCTTGTCAACTTGACACATAAACACATCACTATTAAGTCTCAATCCTTAATTTCTTATTCATCCCCAAGATCTAAATAACTTTAAATGTCCCACAGTCTTTACACATTAAAAGTTAAAATGTCCAATATCTTTTAAAGTTCGAAGTCTTTTAAAATTTCAAAGTCTCTTAACTGTGGGCTCCTCTAAAATACTTTCTTCCTTCAAGAGGGGAAAATATCAGGGCACAGTCACAATCAAAAGCAAAACTCAAACTCCAATGGTTTAATGTCTGGGATCCAACTAACAACCTTCCAGGCTCCTCCAAGGGCTTGGGTCACTTCTCCAGCTCTGCCCTTTGTAGCACACACTTTATCTTCTAGGCTCCAACTGCCTGTACTCCACTGCTGCTGCTGTTCTTGGTGGTCATTTCATGGCACTGGCATCTCCAAAACACTGCTGTTTTCCACTGTAACTAGGCTTCACCAATAAATAGCCTCTCATAGGCTCTTTTCATGGTGCCAAGCCTTAACTGCTATGAATTGCCCCTCCAGTCCTGGGCCATTAATTGCAACTGAGGTTGCACCTTCACCAATGGCCTTCCATGGCCTCTCTCAGTGCCGGGCCTCAGTTGCTCTTCATGACCCCTTCATGCTTTCAAAACCAGTACCCCTGGGTGACTCTTACACAGTACCAAGTCCAGTCACAGCACAAAGTACAACCATGGCTATCTCTGGAGCACAGACTCCGTGCTCTCATAAAACACTTCCCAGAAGATTTCACCTCAGTGATGCTGGTCTCTTCTTTTTTTTTTTTTAATTTACATTCCAAATCACTTCCCCTTTCCCGTTTCCTCCCTCCCCGAAAGTCCCATAAGCCCCCTTCCCTCCCTCTTTTCTCCATTCAACCCCCTCTCGTTACTCTGTCCTGGCGTTCCCCTACATCCAGTCTTTAATCACTGCTAATTTCTTAGCTCCAGCTAACCAACATCAATAGTCCCACTAACACAAAGGTTTGCTTTAGTGGTTCTGGTATCTTGTTAATCATAGTTGATTCTTCAGCCCCAGCTAAACAAAACCATAGAATCTTCACAATCAAAACATGGCCCTGATAAGAGTCTTTAATATTCCCTCTGAAACTTCACAAGCCAGGCCTCCATTTCTATGCTATTCTTAACATTATCTTCCAAGCTCCTACACAACATCCCACAGAGTTCTTAACATGGAATGGATCTTCTAGCCCAAAGTTCCAAAGTCCTTCCACAGTCCTCCCCAAAACATGGTCAAGTTGCCACAGGAATACCCCATTCCTGGTACCAACTTCTCTATTAGTCAGGGTTCTCTAGAGTCACAGAACATATGGATAGTCTCTATATAGTTAGTGAATTTGTCAATGACTTACAACTTGTAGTCCAACTCCCCAACAATGGTCAGCAGCAGCTGTGGATGGAAGTCCAAGGATCTAGCAGTTGCTCAGTCCCACAAGGCAGCTGCGGATGGAAATCCAAGGATCTAACAGTTGCTCAGTCCCAAGAGGTAAGCAGGCAAGGAAGAGTGAGCGAGTCTTCTTTCAATGTCCTTATATAGGTCTCCAGCAGAGGGTGTGGCCCAGATTAAAGGTGTGTGCCACCTCGACTTTAATCCCAGATGACCTTGAACTTGGAGATCTCCTTGTCTTAATCTTCTGGAATTCATAGCCACTATGCTTCAAGATCTCCACGCCAAGATCCAGGTCAGGAACTTGTATCTCTGAGCCTCCAGATTAGGATCATAGGTGAACCTTCCAATTCTTGATTAGTTCATTCCAGATATAGTTAAGTTGACAACGAGGAATAGCCACTACACAAAGTTTCTGTAAGGCAAAGGACACTGTCACTAGTACAAAACAGCAACCAACAAATTGGGAACAGATCTTTACCAACCCTACATCTGACAGAGGGCTAATATCCAATATATACAAAGAACTCAAGAAGTTAGACTCCAGAGAACCAAATAACCCTATTTAAAAATGGGGTACAGAGATAAACAAAAAATGTTCACTGGAGGAATATCAGGAATGGCTGAGAACCACCTAAAGAAATGTTCAACATCCTTAGTCATCAAGAAAATGCAAATCAAAACAACCCTTAGATTTCACCTCATACCAGTCAGAATGGCTAAGTTCAAAAACTCAGGAGACAGCAGGTGATGGCGAGGATGTGGAGAAAGAGGAACACTCCTCCACTGCTGGTGGGATTGCAAGCTGGTACAACCACTCTGGAAATCAGTTTGGCAGTTCCTCAGAAAACTAGGCATAATACTACCAGAAGACCCTGCTATACCACTCCTGGGCATATACCCAGAGAATTCTCCAGCATGTAATAAGGACGCATGCTCCACTATGTTCACAACAACCTTATTTATAATAGCCAGAAGCTGGAAAGAACCCAGATGTCCCTCAGGGGAGAAATGGATACAGAAAATGTGGTATATTTGCACAATGGAATACTACTCAGGTATTAAAATAAATGAATTTATGAAATTCTTAAGCAAATGGTTGGAACTGGAAAATATCATCCTGAATGAGGTAACCCAATAACAAAAGAACACACATGGATATTAGCCCAGAAGCTTGGAATACCCAAGACACAATTCACAGATCAAATGAAGCTCAAGAAGAAGGAAGAACAAAGTATAGATACTCTGGTCCTTCTTAAAAGGGGGAGCAAACTATGTTCATAGCAGCCTTATTTATAATAGCCAGAAGCTGGAAAGAACCCAGATGTCCCTCAATGGAGGAATGGATTCAGAAGATGTGGTATATTTACACAATGGAATACTACTCTGCAATTAAAAACAATGAATTCATGAAATTCTTAGGCAAATGGTCAGAACTTGAAAATATCATCCTTAGTGAGGTAACCCAATCACAGAAGAACACACATGGTATGCAGTCACTGACAAGGGGATATTAACCCAGAATCTCGGAATACCCTAGACACAATTCACATATCAATAAATTTCCAAGAAGATAGAAGGAGAGACCCCGGTCCTGGAAAGACTGGATGTAGGGGAATGCCAGGACAGAGAAGCGAGAGGGGGTTGAATGGGGAAAAGAGGGAGGGAAGGGGGCTTATGGGACTTTCAGGGAGGGAGGAAATGGGAAAGGAGAAATGATTTGGAATGTAAATAAAAAAACTTAGAAATATAAATAAATAAATAAAGGGGGGGCAAAATACCCACAGGAGATACAGAGGCAAAGTGTAGAGCAGAGTCTGAGGGAAAGACCCTCCAGAGACTTCCCCATCCCATATACAGTGATAAAACCCGGATACTATTGTGGATGCCCACAAGTGCTTGCTGACCAGAGCCTGATATAGCTGTCACCTGGGAGGCTCTGCTAGTGCATGGCAAATACATAGGGGGACACTCTCAGCCAACCATTGAACTGAGCACAGGATCCCCAATGGAGGAGCTAGAGAAAGGACCCAAGGAGATGAAGGGGTTTGCAGAGCCATAGGAGGAACAACAAAATGAGCCACCCAGCTCCCCCAGAGCTCCCAGGGACTAAACCATCAACAAAAGAGTACACATGGAGTTATCCATGGTTTCAGACACATAGACAGCAGAATATGGCCTTGTTGGACATCAAAGGAAGGAGAGGCCCTTGGTCCTGGGAAGGCTCGATGCCGCAGTGTTGGGGAATACCACCAGGACAGGGAAGCAGGAGTGGGTTGACTGGGGAACAGAGGGAGGGGAGATGGGTTATGGGGTTTTCAGGGGGGAAACAAGGAAAGGGGACAACATTTGAAATGTAAATAAAGAATATATTTAATAAAAAATTAAAAAAAATAATAAAGTAACAATAGTTGTCCCCTGTTAGGTGCTATGTCTTTCATAGCAAGGTTTTTTTTTTTTTGGTTTGGTTTGGTTTGGTTTGTTGTAACCAGGTTTACAATAAGAGACATGAATTCCCTCCTAAGCAGTTGGTTATCCCCATGAGATCCATGTCACTATTACATCTCCAGTCATATCTTGCCTGTCAGGATGGTATTTTATTGTTCAGGGTGCAGTACTGGTAAGAGCACTGTTTTTCTTTCATTTTCCATTCCCCTCATTTATTTAATCCTCTTCTTTCTTTACAATTCCCCTGTCTACTTCCTTTGTGTTGTTTATTTACTATGCTCATATTTCTTCTAAGTAATTTTTAACTTTATAAAACATTACTTAAAACATTAGGTTTTTTCCATAGTTTTGATTATGGTTATTGGTTACATATTAATAGTCTTAAGTCAACTTTAAATATGCTGTGTGATCTTATGTTTTTGCTGTTGTAAAAGTTTGTTTTCTCCCCTATCTCATGGGACCAGAGATTGAGGACTCAAGAGTACAATGCTTGGAGCTAAAGAAATGGCTCAGTCAGTAAAATTCCCTCCTTAGCAGTTTGGAACCCCATTGCCCACATAAAAACTAGGGTGCAACAATACGTATCTTTAACAGTGTTGGTGAGGCAAAGGCATGAGGATTCCTAGATTTGCTGGACAACCAATCTAACTGAATTAGTCAGCTTCTTCACTATAGCTGGATTATGCTGCTTTATGGGTTCTTCTTGTTCCTACCCTTTATCCCACTGGTTCCACCCCCAACACTAGATATGAGAGACAGAAGGATAGGAGAGTGAGATCCCTTATTTAAATTTTTCCAACAATTCCTCCCAGTTTTGAGCCCAGTTCCTTCAAAAGTTTCTCCCAACCATACCTCCCTCAGTTCCCCAACAGTCTGCTTGAACAGTCCCTCCTCCAGTTTCCCCAGTACTAGCAGTTCCTCACTATAACAGCTATTCTAGCCTATTTGCTCAATTCAGCTTCTCTTGGCTTAACTGTCTCCTAACAATGTCTTCTGCGTCAATTGCCTTCTCCTCTCACTCTACTTGATCTTCTCTCTCAGACTCTGCTGGTTTTTTATCCTCTCCAGTCCCCAAAAATTCAAGAGGCAGCCAACACTGAAGGTCAGAGGGTCAAACAGTTATAATGGCTAAGAATTCTTAAGATGTCAGTTGACCTTTAAAGAGATCCTTTAAAGGAAGGGCCATGCACACAAGATAAATCACGCTACATCCCACCTTCCCTGTTTATTTTAGCTACTAATTATGCAGTGATGAAGCTACACTAGGCACTCGTAGGCATATTACTGTTGTGATTTTTCCTTCTCCATTCTTTTTGATGTCTTTTCCAGGGTTCTCAGGTGTCTGATGCGATTTTCCTATTGATCTCTCAGGAACACGTGAGATAAGAACCTAACAGCGATGCTTCTCTTTCCTGTAACTTGGATATTGCTTTCAGAATCTTTTATATTCCTGGACTATCTCATCTTCAAGCACCCTGAGTTCCTTACTCAAGTCTCTTAATCTCTTCCCCAGCCCTATGAACCTTTGGCCTACAGCCCAGATCTGGGCATGCAGGATTTAATATTCAGCATAATCTGTCTTAAAGTCCTGCTCATAGGCCTGTCGGTGATTAGATGCTGAACATTTATCTGTGCTTCTCTGGCTAGCAGGGGAAGATAGTGACTGATCAGGCTCTCTCTTCTTTGTTCCTTTTGGGTCAATGGCCAAGGCTTTCAGAAAGCATACCCTGCTCAACTCTGAGCTTTATTAGTATTGATGATATTCACAGATTTTCATTTCTTGTGGAAATATAACCAAATCTGTGCCCCCAACATAAAATATTCACTGACTTCCATTTGGAGATTAATACATCCTTATCATGTATAGGCTGATTTAATTCCACAGTTCTTTCTATAATTCATTGTCTCTCAGATGTTGTTGTTCCTTTCTTGTTAACATTCAGAAATTTTAAAGTTAAAAGAGCACTATTTAATATCTAATGGCTGAGAAGCACCTAAAGAGATGTTCATCATCCTTAGTCATTAGGGAAATGCAAATCAAAACAACCCTGAGATTCCATCTCACACCAGTCAGAATAGCTAAGATCAAAAACACAGGAGACAGCAGTTGTTGGCGAGGATGTGGAGAAAGAGGAACACTCCTCCACTGCTGGTGGAATTGCAAGCTGGTACAACCACTCTGGAAAGCAGTCTGGCGGTTCCTCAGAAAACTGGGCAGGATCCGGCTATACCACTCCTGGGCATATACCCAGAGGCTTTACCTGCATGCAATAAGGACACATGCTCCACTATGTTCATAGCAGCCTTATATAATAGCCAGAAGCTGGAAAGAACCCAGATGTCCCTGAACAAAGGAATGGATTCAGAAGATGTGGTATACTTACACAATGGAATACTACTCTGCAATTAAAAAATGAATTCACGAAATTCCTAGGCAAATGGTCAGAACTTGAAAATATCATCCTTAGTGAGGTAACCCAATCACAAAAGAACACACATGGTATGCAGTCACTGATAAGGGGATATTAACCCAGAAACTCGGAATACCCTAGACACAATTCGCATATCAATAGATTTCCAAGAAGATGGAAGAAGAGACCCCTGGTCCTGGAAAGACTGGATGTAGGGGAATGCCAAGACAAAGAAGCGAGAGGGGGTTGAATGGGGGAAAGAAGGAGGGAAGGGGGCTTATGGGACTTTCGGGGAGGGAGGAAACAGGAAAGGGGAAATGATTATGAATGTAAATAAAAAAAACTTAGAAAATAAAATAAAATTTAAAAGAAGAGCACTATATTTAATCTCATTTTTGTCTTATAAACATTTCCTTTAAGATGCAATTAGATCTTTCTAAAACAGCTTGTCCTCTAGGGTTAGATATTACACCTGTAACTTGCTTTATATTTGTATTTCCCTAATGACTAAGGATGTCGAACATTTCTTTAGGTGCTTCTCAGCCATTCGATATTCTTTAGGTGAGAACTTTTTGTTTAGCTCTCTACCCCATTTTTAATAGGGTTATTTGGCTCTCTGAAGTCTAACTTCTTGAGTTCTTTGTATATATTGGATATTAGCCCTCTGTCGGATGTAGGGTTGGTAAAGATCTTTTCCCAGTTTGTTGACTGCTGCTTTGTCCTTTGACAGTGTCCTTTGCCTTACAGAAACTGCAATTTTATGAGGTCCCATTTGTCAATTCTTGATCTTAGAGCATAAGCTATTGGTGTTCTGTTCAGGAAATTTTCCCCTGTGCCCATATGTTCAAGGTTCTTTCCTAGTTTCCTTTCTATTAGTTTCAGTGTGTCTTGTTTTATGTGGAGGTCCTTGATCCACTTGGAATTGAGCTTAGTGCAAGAAGATAAGAATGAATTGATTTGCATTCTTCTGCATGCTGACCTCCAGCTGAACCAGCACCATTTGTGGAAAAGGCTATCTTTTTTCCACTGGATGGTTTTAGCTCCTTTGTCAAAGATCAAGTGACCATAGGAGTCTGGATTCATTTCTGAGTCTTCAATTCTGTTCCATTGATCTACATGCCTGTCACTGTACCAATACCATGCAGTTTTTAACACTATTGCTCTATAGTACAGCTTGAGGTCTGGGATACTGATTCCTCCAGAAGTTCTTTTACTCTTGAAAATAGTTTTAGCTATCCTGGGTTTTCTGTTATTCCAGATAAATTTTTGAATTGCTCTTTCTAACTCTATGAAGAATTGAGTTGGGATTTTGATGGGGATTGCATTGAATCTATATATTGCTTTTGGCAAGATGGTCATTTTTACGATATTAATCCTGCCAATCCATGAGCATGGAAGATTTTTCCATCTTCTGAGGTCTTCTTCAAAAATCAAAACAACCCTGAGATTCCACCTCACACCAGTCAGAATAGCTAAGATCAAAAACACAAGAGACAGCAGTTGTTTGTGAGGATGTGGAGGAAGAGGAACACTCCTCCACTGCTGGTGGGATTGCAAGCTGGTACAACCACTCTGGAAAGCAGTCTGGCGGATCCTCAGTAAACTGGACATGACACTCCCAAAGGACTCTGCTATACCACTACTGGGCATATACCCAGAGACTTCCCCGGCATGCAATAAGGACACATGCTCCACTATGTTCATAGCAGCCTTATTTATAATAGCCAGAAGCTGGAAAGAACCCAGATGTCCCTCAACAAAGGAATTGATACAGAAGATCTGGTATACTTACACAATGGAATACTACTCTGCAATTAAAAACAATGAATTCACGAAATTCCTAGGCAAATGGTCAGAACTTGAAAATATCATCCTTAGTGAGGTAACCCAATCACAAAAGAACACACATGGTATGCAGTCACTGATAAGGGGATATTGACCCAGAATCTCGGAATACCCCAGACACAATCCGCATATCAATAGATTTCTAAAAAGATGGAAGGAGAGACCCCTGGTCCTGGAAAGACTGAATGTAGGGGAACGCCAGGACAGAGTAATGAGAGGGGGTTGAATGGAGAAAAGAGGGAGGGAAGGGGGCTTATGGGACTTTCGGGGAGGGAGGAAACGGGAAAGGGGGAGTGATTTGGAATGTAAATTAAAAAAATAAAATAAAAAAAAAAGATATGGCAAGTTACCAACTGCAAAAAAAAAAAAAAAAAAACAATGAATTCACGAAATTCTTAGGCAAATGGTCAGAACTAGAAAATATCATCCTTAGTAAGGTAACCCAATCACAAAAGAACACACATGGTATGCAGTCACTGATAAGGGGATATTAACCCAGAAACTCGGAATACCCAAGACACAATTCACATATCAATTGATTTCCAAGAAGATGGAAGGAGAGACCCCTGGTCCTGGATGTAAGGGAATACCAGGACAGAGAAGCGAGAGAAGGTTGAATGGGTAACAGGGGGAGGGAAGGGGGTTTATGGGACTTTCGGAGAGGGAGGAACCGGGAAAGGGGAAATCACTGGGAATGTAAATAAAAAAAATATAGAAAATAAAATAAATAATAAAATAAAAATAAATGTGCTTTATATTGTAATATGCAAAGAATTGTTTCATGTTACTGGTATTGTCAGTCTTAATTTATACAGTTAGCCCCATAGTAGCCATTACTTCCAATAAATGTCTAATTACAGAATCAGCCTTTTTCAGAACCCTAAAAATGTATCAATGGTATGGTGTACAAACTTCAGTTTTCTAAATTCTATAAAGTGAAACACATCCATCTGCCAGATTTCATTTCTTTTAGTACCCTTAGAGTTACTCCTTCCAGCAGATAATGGAGTTTGATTATACAGAGAACAAGTAGGACATTTTCTATAATTTCATTGGCTTCTTGACAGATGACAGAAAATGTTTTCTTTAAACCTTTACTGTTAGTACAGTGTTTTTTTATGAAATTTTGTGACTTCTAACACATTTCCTGTTAATAATTGGTAAAGTTCTTCATTTTCTTGTACTGATAGACCTGGAAAGCCTGAATGAGATGGAATGTGGGTGATATATTATGGAGAGTTTCTATTTCTGATTGCCTCTTGCAGTTGCATAAATAACAAGGTTAATCCTGAATTATCTGGAATCAACTCAGCAGTTTCTATATGTAGAACAAATATTTCTGCATATTGAGAGTCAGTAATTATCTTAAGAGGTTCAGGATCGTAAAAGTAAATAGATATTAGATAGATGTATCAAGAGAGTAAAACAAGCTTTTAAATCAATTATTATCATAGGCCATGACTTAGGTAATAAAGAAAGTAAAGGAATTTCAGGCTGTTATGGACCCATTACTCTATTCACAGCTCTCAAATCTGTTAACATCCTCCATATCCCCAGTTTCTTTTTATAACAAATACAAAGGAAACCCCTGGCCTGGTGGACTCTTCTACAGTTGAGCTTCCTGCTGCTCTTGTACCAGCTGCTCAAGTTCCTGTAATCTTTCTTTAGTTAAGAGCCTCTGATCTACCCACACAGGCTTGCTAGGCAGCCATTTTAAGGAGAAGACCACTGGTCTAATTTCAGCAGTGCCCCCCCTTATAAATTTGGAAATTCAGTCCTGCTGTATTCTGGTTTTGGACAACCAGTCTGTTGTTGTCCTAGATGATATTTTTCAATACCTTCTCCAGAAACATTTTCCATTTTACTCCTTATTTGGGGGATTATCTCTAGTATTGAGGGAATATTAAGCTGAGTTCCCTACTGCTGAAATAAATCTCATCCCCATAAATTTATGGCTATGTTAGACACATAAAGCATTAACATTCTATGTGACCTTCTGGCCCCACACTTTTGACACATTGCATGCTTTGTTTTATTGAACTTTCCAATTCCTAGAAACTGGGTATAAATCTTTTGAAGTGACCATTCTGAATTCCAAGATTTTTGTGAAATTGTGGTTATATCAGCTCCTATATCCACAAAATCTTCAATTTCAATGTCATTTACTTACAATGTTAATTTTTGCCTCTGGACATTAACAATTATTTGCCAAAATGTGTGTTTTTCAGTACTTTCAAACCCTCCTGGATTTTCTACTGGAGAAGCTTTACCTTTGACATGGGCAAACAGTAATAGCTGGGCAAGCCTATCATCTATGTTAAATTGCATATCTTTTTTTTACATAAGCCACTATTTAATTTCTCCTTTGAAATCTTTATATGTAATTCCTGGATGTACAATGAATCCTTAGGAAGTCAAACTGCTCCTTCCCAAGGCCATTCCTATTCTCCCTGGGGGCAAAGGACCACAAACTCCAGTAGTTGTTTCATAACATTGAACTTTGGGGGCTAGTGTACCAAAATTCTATCTTTGGCCAAGTCTAGAGGAGCACTGCCCGCAGTGTCATGCATTAGATCTGTAATACATAGTTCAGGTTTTTCTGCCTGCTTATTAGGTCCTAACTGACAGGAGACAAATGACTCATCCTTTTTCCTGCGGGGTCTGGATCTAGGCCCTCCATTTTTTTTCCTAGTGGCAACCAATTGCTTGGATTTCTTTCCTGGACCTATACTCATTGACCTTAGAGATGCCTTGTTCACAATTTTGTTTCAAATGACTATATTTCCCACAATGAAAGCAACAGGCATTTTGAGACCTGAGACTTTAGTGACTTTGTCATAGTATCTTTGCAAATGATCATATTTCTTGCAATTGAGGCATCAGGTATTTTGATATCAGAGACCTCTAGCTATAGCTTCACCTATGATATTTGCATGGTATATGTTAGAACCAATATCAGTCGCATCCCTTATCCATTTGTCCATGAACATTTCCCACACTTTTAATGGTCTAATAATTTTTTATATTTGGTATTTTACATTTTTACCAAGGTCTCAATTATCATTTGTCTCATATGAAGGTCTGATATGGCTTTGTTCACTGCTGCGACCAATCTTTGCAAAAATCAGTAAAGGCTTCTCCAGAGCTTTGTATCATTTTTGTACATGATATGAACTTCTTTCCCGGCTCCTCTCTGTTGCTACTTTGTTTCCAACACAATTACCTGGTAAAAGAAATCTCAACTCAATCAGTAACAATGCAAGCTATAAGCCTAGATTGGGCAGACCTCCCACTACACTACTCTATTCTCATCTATATTATCCCATATAACTTGAGGTTTCTCCAGGCCACAAGCTTCTCTCCAGTCTCTCCGTTGATCCCCCTTAACTCCTTCCCCTTCCCCTCCATACTCCATTGCTCCTCCCCTTTTTCTTTTCCATCCCCTTCCCCTTTACCTAAGAAAGAAGGATAGAGAAGAGGAAAGGAAAGGTAGAAATCCCTGAGCTTAAATTCTTTAGTTCCCTCCCTGTCAAAAGCTACATTTTTAAAGTATCCCTAAAATGACAACATATCTATAATTCCTAAAATAACCAGAACCATCCACCCCAACATAAGGAATTGGGACGATAATTGTCGTCTGTCTACTTCTAGCCGAACCTCCCCTTTGTCCCAAGCTCTTAAAGTTGCTAAATGACATTGTTCTATGATTGCATAATCAAATTGAACCTGTTCTTATATGTGAGCATACCAATCTTCACCTATCAACTGGTCCCTCACTATATTAATTCCCCTCACTCTGTTGCACTGTTCCAAATTCCTAGCTTCTCCATCATGACAACCATTGCAATAGAAGACCAGCCCTTAGTACAGTTATTATAAATCCCCTCCAGTCTTGGGAAATAATTCTATTTTGAGTAGCCCAATTATTTAGAGTTTGTTTCACATAGAGTGAATGCATCTCATAAGATATCCTTGTCTCCTTAAAATACTTAAGGTCCATTATTGCTACAGGGCACCATCCTATTTCATCACAACCTTGTGCATTGCCCCCCATTAGCAGGCATATGCTGTAGAGCTACTGGGAATGCTGGTGGTAATTTTGTGATCCAGAACTCAAAAGGTGCTGTGGGGTTAACCCTGTCTCCTGAAAAGGGCTGTCTCTTCAGACCATCCTTCTGGTTTTGTTTTGTTTTTGTTTGTTTGTTTGTTTTGTTTTTGTTTTTGTTTTTGTTTTCATTTCTTTGACTTGACTGACAAAGTTCCTTCCCCCTCTTTCTACCTGGAGAAAACTCCCTCTCTCTGGGTCAGTCACTGGGGATGGACCTATTTGTTCTCCCTTTTCTTGACATGTTTCTTCCATTTTATTGATTCCCAAACTTCTGTATTTCCACCAACACTTTTTCTAGTTGTTAAACTAGTCTTTCAAACTTTTTATAAACAAGATATCCCAAGATGAGGAAAAGGAGAAAAAAACTGCTGCCATGTGGGGCATGTCCCAACAACAACCTCAGCAAAAAAACCTGCTGGTTTCTTTAAACAGATTATCCATGCCTCTTTTTCCTGCCTTTTGCTCTATGGTACTTGAAATAAAACCTCCCATTTTGCCTAGCCCCATATTAGGTACCACTTATAAAATGTATGGGTTTTCTTTCTCTTTTCTTTTCTTTTCTTTTCTTTTGTTTCTTTTTCCTACAAACCCTGTTAGGTGTCATTTGTACCTGGATTTTTGTTACTTTATGGGTTCTTCCTTTCCCACCCATTATCCCCCTGATTTCACCCCTAACATTATATAGGAGAGAGAGAAGGATAGAGGGGAGAGGGGGAGAGAGAGAGAGAAGAGTCAGAGAGACAGAGAAAGATTCCTTAATCTGATTTCTTTTTTAATTTCTATTTTTATTTTTTATTATATTCAACATAATATATAGTTTTATACCAATCATAAAAATGATGGACATGTTTTTAAATGAACATAAAAATATAAAGTCTTTTTGTTTGTTTGTTTTCAGTAGAACTTATAATCTTGGCTCTTACTGTGGTACAAACCCAAAATAAGAACAATTTTTAGACATTGGAGTTCGTTGTAATAAGGCTGTACTTAAATGTCCCTCATATCACCAAAAGACTTTACCTCCATAGTAGCTAAGATAAAAGTTGACAATTCTGCTGCACCAAGGAATTAGTAGTAGGCACAATTATTTGGATAATTGTCCAAATATTTCCTGCTATGGTCAAAGCTATTTGACTTGAGTGATTGTCATCATTCTCAGCCCACAGGGAACAGGTTACATTCATTTAAGAAATGGTGTGTGTATTAAGATGGTCTATCCATGAAGTCATTCATCAACTGTTTCAATGGACAATGGTTCTGCTTTGAGGGTGGCACAGACATTAGGTAAGAGTAAGATTCTGGTTCATTGGCTGTGATGATTTTGAAAAGCATTCATGTTAGAGAGAGAGTAACTTATAAGGTCCTCTTCTTCAAAATTAATACAATAATTTTAAATATCAAGCAAAACATTCAGTCTCACTCTTTATTGTTCTCTTACAAGCCACCTCCCAAATTAATTGTCTATGTTTCTAGCCAGGCAGGGGTGATTCACACCTTTAATCCCAGCACTTGGGAGGTAAAGGCAGGCAGATTTCTGAGTTCAAGGCCAGCCTGGTGTACAGAGTGATTTCCAGGACAGACAGGACTACACAAAGAAATCTTAACTTGAAAAAAATCAAAAAAAATTATCTACATTTCTTTTGGCTGTATAAATAATTTTGAAATATGTAAGCTGTTCTGAAAAACCATAATATAATGTAAAGACATCAAATTAACAATCCTACTAAAAGAGAGGCTGAGATAGGAGAATCATGATTTCAAGACCATTATGTAGTACACAGCACAACACTGTCATGTACAAACAAGCAGAAAGTGTATATGGATTGTACAATATTGGGCATATTTCTCCAATTACCAAATTAGAGAGACCACTGGGTGACAGCCAAATTTCTAATTCCTCATATTTTTTAATTTCAATCAATTAGGATATATTGGTATACTGGCTGGTTTTGTGTGTCAACTTGACACAATCTAGAGTTATCACAGAGAAAATAGCTTCAGTTGGGGAAGTGCCTCCATGAGATCCAGCTGTGGGGCATTTTCTCAATTAGTGATCAACAGGGGAGGTCTCCTCATGGGTGGTGCCATCCCCGGACTAGTAGTCTTGGGTTCTATAAGAGAACAGGCTGAGCGAGTCAGGGGAAACAAGCCAGTAAGAAACATCTCTCCATGGCCTGGTATCAGCTCCTGCTTCCTGACCTGCTTGAGTTCCAGTTCTGACTTCCTTTGGTGATCAACAGCAGTGTGGAAGTGTAAGCTGATAAACCCTTTCCTCCCAAACTTTGTTCTTGGTCATGATGTTTGTGCAGGAATAGAAACCCTGACTAAGACAACTTGGTACCAACATAGTGGGGTATCCCTGTGACAACCTGACCATGTTTTGGGGAGGACTGTGGAAGGACTTTAGAACTTTGGGCTAGAAGATCCATTCAGAGTTAAGAGCTCTATAGGATATTGTGTAGGAGCTTGGAAGATAATGGTGAGAACAGTGCAGAAGATGGAGGCCTGGCTTGTGAAATTTCAGAGGGAAGATCAAAGACTCTTATCAGAGCCATTGCTATTTTGATTATGAAGATTCTGTGGTTTTGGTTAGCTGGGGCTGAAGAATCAGCTGTGATTAACAAGATACCAGAACTACTAAATCAAAACTTTGTATTACTGGGACTATTGATGCTGGTTAGCTGGAACTAAGAAATTAGCAGTAAGCCAGGCAGTGGTGGCACATGCTTTTAATCCCAGCACTTGGGAGTCAGAGGAAGGCGGATCACTGAGTTAGAGGCCAGCCTGATCTACAGAGTGAGCTCCTGAACAGCCAGGGCTATACAGAGAAACCCTGTCTCGAAAAACCAAAAAGGAAAGAAGGAAAAAAGGAAAGAAAGAAAGAAAGAAAGAAAGAAAGAAAGAAAGAAAGAAAGAAAGAAAGAAAGAAAGAAAGAAAGAAAGAAAGGTGGAAGGAAGGAAGGAAGAAAGAAAGAAAGAAAGAAAGAAAGAAAGAAAGAAAGAAAGAAAGAAAGAAATTAGCAGTGATTAAGAAGAGACCAGCACCATTGAGGTGAAATCTTCTGAGAAGTGTTTTATGTGAACACAGAGTCTGTGTTCCAGAGATAGCCAAGGTTGTACCTTGTGCTGTGACTGGACTTGGTAATGTGTAAGAGTCACCCAGGTAGTACTGGTTTTGAAGGCATGAAGGGGTCATGAAGATCAGTTGAGGCTTGGCACTGTGAGAGGCCATGGAAGGACATTGGTGAAAGTGCAGCCTCAGTTGTAGTAGACAGCCCAGGACTGAAGGGGTCATGCAAAGGAGTTAAGGCTTGGCACCATGAAGAGAGTCTATGAGAGGTCATTGGTGAAGCCTAGTTGCAATGGGAGACAGCAGAGTTTTGGAGATGCCAGTGCCATGAAATGACCACCAAGAATAGCAGAAGCAGTGGAGTACAGGTAGCTGGAGCCTAGAAGACAATGTGTGTTCTACAAAGGAACCCAAGCTCTTGGAGAAGCCCAGAAGATCGTGAGTTGGATCCCAGACATTGGGCGGTTGGAGTTGGAGTTTTGCTTTTGATTGAGACTATGCCCTGATATTTTTCCCTCTTGAAGGAAGAAAGTATTTCAGTGGTGCCCAAAGTTAAGAGACTTTGAATTTTTAAAAGACTTTAATTTTTAAAGACATTGGACATTTTAAAGGGATTGAACTTTTTTTATTATTATTATTTATTTTATTTTATTTTTTTAATTTACATTCCAAATCACTTCCCCTTTCCCGTTTCCTCCCTCCCCGAAAGTCCCATAAGCCCCCTTCCCTCCCTCTTTTCTCCATTCAACCCCCTCTCGTTACTCTGTCCTGGCGTTCCCCTACATCCAGTCTTTCCAGGACCAGGGGTCTCTCCTACCATCTTTTTAGAAATCTATTGATATGCGGATTGTGTCTAGGGTATTCCGAGATTCTGGGTCAATATCCCCTAATCAGTGACTGCATACCATGTGTGTTCTTTTGTGATTGGGTTACCTCACTAAGGATGATATTTTCAAGATCTGACCATTTGCCTAGGAATTTCGTGAATTCATTGTTTTTAATTGCAGAGTAGTATTCCATTGTGTAAATATACCACATCTTCTGAATCCATTACTCCGTTGAGGGACATCTGGGTTCTTTCCAGCTTCTGGCTATTATAAATAAGGCTGCTATGAACATAGTGGAGCATGTGTCCTTATTGCATGCAGGTAAAGTCTCTGGGTATATGCCCAGGAGTGGTATAGCCGGATCCTCCGGGAGTGTCATGCCCAGTTTTCTGAGGAACCGCCAGACTGCTTTCCAGAGTGGTTGTACCAGCTTGCAATCCCACCAGCAGTGGAGGAGTGTTCCTCTTTCTCCACATCCTCACCAACAACTGCTGTCTCCTGTGTTTTTGATCTTAGCCATCCTGACTGGTGTGAGATGGAATCTCAGGGTTGTTTTGATTTGCATTTCCCTAATGACTAAGGATGATGAACATCTCTTTAGGTGCTTCTCAGCCATTAGATATTCTTCAGGTGAGAACTCTTTGTGTAGCTCTGTACCCCATTTTTTAATAGGGTTATTTGCCTCTCTGGAGTTTAACTTCTTGAGTTCTTTGTATATATTGGATATTAGCCCTCTGTCGGATGTAGGGTTGGTAAAGATCATTTCCCAGTTAGTTGGTTGCCGCTTTATCTTTTTGACAGTGTCTTTTGCCTTGCAAAAACTTTGTAATTTAATGAGGTCCCATTTGTCTATTCTTGATCTTAGAGCATAAGCTATTGGAGTTCTATTCAGGAAATTCTCCCCTGTGCCCATATGTTCAAGGTTCTTCCCTAGTTTCCCTTCTATTAGTTTCAGTGTGTCTGGTTTTATGTGGAGATCTTTGATCCACTTAGAATTGAGCTTAGTGCAAGGAGATAAGGATGGGTCAATTTACATTCTTCTGCATGTTGACCTCCAGCTGAGCCAGCACCATTTGTTGAAAAGGCTATCTTTTTTCCACTGGATGGTTTTAGCTCCTTTGTCAAAGATCAAGTGACCATAGGAGTGTGGATTCATTTCTGGGTCTTCAATTCTGTTCCATTGATCTACATGTCTGTTACTGTACCAATACCATGCAGTTTTTAACACTATTGCTCTGTAGTACAGCTTGAGGTCCGGGATACTGATTCCCCCAGAGGTTCTTTTACTCTTGAGAATAGTTTTAGCTATTCTGGGTTTTCTGTTATTCCAGATGAATTTTTGAATTGCTCTTTCTAACTCTATGAAGAATTGAGTTGGGATTTTGATGGGGATTGCATTGAATCTGTGTATTACTTTTGGTAAGATGCTCATTTTTACTATATTAATCCTGCCAATCCATGAGCATGGCAGATTTTTCCATCTTCTGAGGTCTTCTTCAATTTCTTTCTTCAGAGACTTGAAGTTCTTGTCATACAGATCTTTCACTTGTTTGGTTAGAGTCACGCCAAGATACTTAATATGGTTTGTGGCTATCGTGAAGGGTATTATTTCTCTTACTTCTTTCTCAGCCTGCTTATCCTTTGAGTATAGGAAGGCTTCTGACTTGCTTGAGTTGATTTTATATCCGGCCACTTTGCTGAAGACGTTTATCAGCTGTAGGAGTTCTCTGGCGGAGTTCTTTGGGTCGCTTAAGTATATTATCATATCGTCTGCAAATAGTGATAGTTTGACTTCTTCCTTTCCAATTAGTATCCCTTTGACCTCTTTTTGTTGTCTAATTGCTCTAGCTAGAACTTCAAGTACTATATTGAAAAGATATGGAGAGAGAGGGCAGCCTTGTCTAGTCCCTGATTTTAGTGGGATTGCTTCAAGTTTCTCTCCATTTAGATTGATGCTGGCTACCGGTTTGCTGTAAATTGCTTTTACTATGTTTAGATATGGGCCTTGAATTCCTAATCTTTCCAAGACCTTTAGCATGAAAGGATGCTGAATTTTGTCAAATGCTTTCTCAGCATCTAATGACATGACCATGTGGTTTTTTTTCTTTGAGATTGTTTATGTAGTAGATTACATTGATGGATTTCCTTATATTGAACCATCCCTGCATCCCTGGGATGAAGCCTACTTGATCGTGGTGGATGATCGTTTTGATGTGTTCTTGGATTCGGTTGGCAAGAATTTTATTGAGTATTTTTGCATCAATATTCATAAGAGAGAGTGGCCTGAGATTCTCTTTCTTTGTCGGATCTTTGTGTGCTTTTGGTATTAGTGTAATTGTGGCTTCATAGAACGAGTTGGGTAGTGTTCCTTCTGTTTCTATTTTGTGGAACAGTTTGAAGAGTATTGGTGTTAGGTCTTCTTTGAAGGTCTGATAGAATTCTGCACTAAAACCATCTGGACCTGTGCTTGTTTTGGTTAGAAGACTTCCAATGACAACTTCTATTTCTTCCGGGGTTATAGGACGGTTTAGATGGTCTATTTGATCCTGATTTAATTTTGGTACTTGGTATCTGTCAAGGAAATTGTCCATTTCCTCAAGATTTTCTAGTTGTGTTGAATACAGGTTTTTGTAGTAGGATCTGATGATTTTTTGAATTTCCTCAGTTTCTGTTGTTATCTCTCCCTTTTCGTTTCTGATTTTATTAATTTGGATACTATCTCTGTGCTCTCTGGTTAGTCTGGCTAAGGGCTTATCTATCTTGTTGATTTTCTCAAAGAATCAACTCCTCGTTTTGTTGATTCTTTGTATGGTTTTATTTGTTTCTACTTGATTGATTTCAGCCCTGAGTTTGATGATTTCCTGCCTTCTACTCCTCTTTGGTGTATTTGCTTCTTTTTGTTCCAGGGCTTTCAGGTGTGCCATTAAGCTGTTAGTGTATGCTGTCTCCCGTTTCTTTTTGGCGGCACTCAGGGCTATGAATTTTCCTCTTAGCACTGCTTTCATTGTGTCCCATAAATTAGGGTATGTTGTGCCTTCATTTTCATTAACTTTCAAAAAGTCTTTGATTTCTTTCTTTATTTCCACCTTGACCAAGTTATCTTTGAGTAGAGCATTGTTCAGCCTGAATGTGTACGTGGGTTTTCTTTTGTTTTTGTTGCCATTGAAGACCACCCTTATTCCATAGTGATCTGATAGGAGGCATGGGATTAGTCCTATCTTCTTATATCTCTTGAGGTCTGATTTGTGACCAAATTATATGGTCAATTTTGGAGAAGGTACCATGAGGTGCTGAGAAGAAGGTGTATTCTTTAGCTCTAGGATGAAATGTTCTATATATATCTGTTAGTTCCATTTGGTCCAAGGCTTCAATTAGATTCACTGTGTCCCTGTTTAGTTTCTGCTTTCCTGAACGATCCATTTCAGAGAGCGGGGTGTTGAAGTCACCCACTATTATTGTTTGCGGTGCGATGTGTGCTTTGAGTTTTAGTAAAGTTTCTTTTACGAATGAGGGTGCCCTTGCATTTGGAGCATAGATATTCAGGATTGAGAGTTCTTGATGGTGGATTTTTCCCTTGATCAGTATGTAGTGTCCTTCTGTGTCTTTTTTGATGACTTTGGGTTGAAAATCAATTTTATCCGATATTAGGATGGCTACTCCACCTCGTTTCTTGGGGCCATTTGCTTGTAAAATTGTTTTCCAGCCTTTTACTCTGAGGTAGTGTTTGTCTTTGACACTGAGGTGCGTTTCCTGCATGCAGCAAAAAGCTGGGTCCTGTTTACGTATCCAGTCTGCTAGTCTATGTCTTTTAATTGGGGAATTGAGACCATTGATATTAAGAGAGATTAAGGCATAGTGATTATTGCCATCTGCCATTCTTGATGCTATCTTTATGTTTGAGTGGTTATCTACTTTTGGGTTTGATTCAAGAAGGTTATTATCTCATTTTTTCCAGGGTGTTGTTTCTCTCCCTGTATTGGAGGTTTCCACCTATTATCCGTTGCAGGGCTGGATTTGTGGAAAGATATTGTGAAAATTTGGTTTTATCATGGAATATCTTGGTCTCTCCATCTATGGTGATTGAGAGTTTTGCTGGGTATAGTAGTCTAGGCTGGCATTTGTGCTGTCTTAGTGTCTGCATGAGATCTGCCCAGGATCTTCTGGCTTCCATAGTCTCTGGTGAGAAGTCTGATGTGATTCGGATAGCTCTTCCTTTGTATGTTACTTGTCCCTTTTCTCTTACTGCTTTTAGTATTCTTTCTTTGTTTAGAACATTCGGTATTTTGATTATTATGTGACGGGAGGTATTTCTGTTCTGGTCCAGTCTGTTTGGAGTTCTGTAGGCTTCTTGTACGTTCATCGGCATCTCTCTCCTTAGGTTAGGGATGTTTTCCTCCATAATTTTGTTGAAGATGTTTATTGGACCTTTAAGTTGCAAATCTTCACTCTCATCTATACCTATAATCCTTAGGTTTGGTCTTCTCATTGTGTCCTGGATTTCCTGGATGTTTTGGGTTACACGTTTTTTGCATTTTGCATTTTCTTTGACTGTTGAGTCGATGCTTTCTATGGAGTCTTCAGCACCTGAGATTCTTTCTTCCATCTCTTGTATTCTATTGTTTATGTTTGCATCTATGACTCCTGATTTCTTCCCAAGGTTTTCTATCTCCAAAGTTGTCTCCCTTTGTGATTTCTTAGTTGTTTCTACTTCCTTTTTTAGTTCCTGGATGGAGTTGCTGAGATCCTTCACTTGTTTGTTTGTATTTTCCTATATTTCTTTAAGGTATTTTTGCATTGCCTCTTTCAGGATTTCTTCCTGATGACCCACGTTCTCCTGCATTTCTCTGAGTGATTTTTGTGTTTCCTCCTCATGGGAATCCATCTGTTGATCCATTGTCTCCTGCATTTCTTTAAGCAGTTCTCGTGTATCCTTTGTAAGGGCATCTAACCGTTGATTCATTTCTTTAAGCAATTTTTGTGTTGCCTCCTTATGGGCATCCGTCTGTTGACCCATATTCTTCTGCATTTCTTTATGCAAATTTCGTGATTCCTTTGTGAGTGCATCTACCCGTTGATTCATCTCGTTAAGCGATTTTTGTGTTGTCTCCTTGTGCGCCTCCATCTTTTGATCCATGTTCTCCCGCATTTCTCTAAGCGATTTTTGTGTTTCCTTTGTAAGGGCTTCTAACCGTTGATACATGGTCTCCTGTAACTCTTTATGAGATTTATTTGTGTCCTTCTTGTGATCCTCTAATAGCATCATGAGAAGTGATTTTAAATCCAGATCTTGTCTTTCGGGTGTGGTGGGGTATCCAGGACTTGCTGCTGTTGGAGAGTTGGGTTCGGATGGTCCCACATTACTTTGATTTCTGTTAGTAACATTCCTACGTTTGCCTTTTGCCATCTGGATACCTCTGATGTTAGTTGGTCCTGCTGCCACTGGCTGTTGGTTGGACCTCCTGTGAGCCTGCAAAGCTATTTCTGCCCCCCCCTGGATTGCCAGGATTCCCCTGGCACCGATTTCTGGGGCCTGCCTGCTCCTGAGTGACTTTGGAGCCCTAATGTGCCTTGCCCCAAGTGATCTTATATTGGGGAGGCCTTGCACATCCAAAGGCTCAGCCTGGTGGATGCCTGGAGCAGAGGTCGCCAAAGGGAGGCTGGCAGGCTCCCGCCCTGTGCAGGGGTGAGTGATCTCTCCTGGGGGGGAGGGGGCGTCCCTCTGCCAGGCAGAAGTCCCACAGCAGAGCTGGCGCGCTGGTTACTGCAGATCAGCTCCGCACTTGGGAGCCACATACACACAAGCCGCCCGAGACCCAAGCGACACCATGCCTGTCTGTCTCAGAACCCGGCCGTCCCAACCTCTCAGTCACTGGAGCAAAAATGGCGGAGTGCTGCACACTCTCCGTGGCGCCGCTCACCTGCAGACGCGATGGCCCGCAGATCTGGCACCCAGACGACCACAGCGCCGACCCGTTCTCGGGCACAGACGGAAGCCCCAACAGGCCGTGTCCCAAGTGATGTTATATTGGGGATAGGGAGCTTGGGGTACCCGTCCCCTCAGCGCAGTCCGCGGGAACAGAGGCCGCGGAAGGAAAGCTGGCAGGCTCCCGCCCAGTGCGGGGTCCCTCCGCCAGGCAGAAGTCCCACAGCAGAGCCGGCGCGCTGGCCACCGCAGACCAGCCCTGCACTTGGGAGCCGCACACACACAAGCCGCCCGAGACCCAAGCGATACTACGCCTGTCCGTCTCAGAACCTGGCTGCCCCCAGGGATTGAACTTTTAATATGTAAAGACTGTGGGACTTTTAAAGTTATTTAGATCTTGGGGATAAATAAAAAAATAAGGGTTGAGGCTTAATAGTGATGTGTTTGTGTGCTAAGTTGACAAGGAGTCAATTGTACTGACTGGTTTTGTGTGTCAACTTGACAGAGGTGGGAGTTATCACAGAGAAAAGAGCTTCAGTTGGTGTAACTGCCCACAAGTACATCAAACGGGTTACCTGGAAGAGAAGCTGGGGATGTATGGGAAGGCTGTGAAAAGAGATGGAGACCATGACAACACTTGCTGCTCAAAATTTAATGGAGGACTCCAAATATATAGACAAGGGAGAACTCTTCCCCCAAAGGCTGGAAACTTCTCCACAGAACCGGTTTGGTTGTTCTGCAGGTGGCTAGTGTCTCTCAGGAAACTGCAGGTCCTTGAAGAACAATGGGTTTCACCTTGGTCTGAGGGCTCCACCCTAGGTGGAGGGGATTATGGCTAACACAGGAGTTCCCACTCAAAGGCTGGGAGAGCAACTTCACATTGGTCGATGTCAAGTTCCTACCAGGTGGCATGGCTCTCTACAAGTTGGGGAAGTGCCTCCATGAGATCCAGCTGTGGGGCAGTTTCTCAATTAGTGATCAATTGGGGAGGGCTCCTCGTGGGTGGTGCCATCCCTGGACCAGTAGTCTTGGGTTCTATAAGAGAACAGGCTGAGCAAGTCAGGGAAAGCAAGCCAGTAACAAACAGACCTCCATGGCCTCTGCATTAGCTCCTTCTTCCTGACCTGCTTGAGTGCCAGTCCTGACTTCCTTTGGTGATCAACAGCAGCATGGAAGTGTAAGCTGAATTAACTCTTTCCTCCCCAACTTTGTTCTTGGTCATGATGTTTGTGCAGGAATAGAAACCCTGACTAAGCCCATTGGTAATACTAGTTTTCATATTAAGAGATATTAAGGAAAAGTGATTGTTATTTCTTACACAACTGTCAACTCTTAGCTTAGCTACTATGGAGGTAAAATCCTTTGGTGATGTGAAGAACATTAAAATACAGCCTTATTACAATGAACTCCAATGTCTAAAAGTTGTTCTTATTTTGGGCTTGTACCACAGTAAGAACCAAGATTTTAAGCTCTACCAAAAACAAAACAAACAAACAAACAAAAAGATTTTATCTTTTTATGTTCATTTAATAACATGTCCATCATTTTTATGATTGGTATAAATATATATATATATATATATATATATATATATTGTGTTGAATATAATAAAAAATAAAAATAAAAATTTTTTAGAAAAGCACATGCTAGCTTACAAGTAAATACTTATGAAATAAAACCTAACCCAAAAAAATTTTGTAATTTTTCAGATCACACTAGAATAAATTTTTAATAGCAAGATAAAATAAAAAAACTTCATAAATACTTGGAAAGTGAACAATATGTTTGTGGCTGTCCATTGTTGCATGAAACAAATCAGGAGAATTTTTTAATTCATAAAATCACATTAAAATGAAAGAATAACCTGCCAGAATGTTTTGAACACAAGTAAAAATGCTCTAATAGGAAAGACTGTACCTATGAGTACACACATTAAAAAATCAAAAGCATCTCAAATAAATTACCTAGTTATTTACATAAAAATCTACAAACACGGGCTGGAGAGATGGCTCAGTGGTTAAGAGCATTGACTGTTCTTCCAGAGGTCCTGAGTTCAATTCCCAGCAACCACATGGTGGCTCACCACCATCTGTAATGGGATCAGATACACTCTTCTGGTGTGTCTGAAGGCAGTTACAGTGTACTCATATAAATAAAATAAATACATCTTTAAAAAATCTACAAACACATAAACAATAAAACTGAAAAGCAATATTAAGCAGAAAATAATAAAGATGACGTCAGAAACTAATAATGTGCTGACTTTTAAAATTTAGGAGCTGGAGAGGTGTTCAGAGTTTAAGAGCACTTGCTGTTCTTGTAGTAGTCTATTGTTTGGTTCCCAGCACAATGTCAGGTGGCTCACAGTCATTTTTAACTCTGGTTCCAGAAGACCCAATGACATCTTACTTCTCTTGGCACCTGAATGGTCCACATAAACTCATATAGGCCACATACCTTCATATAATAAATAAATAAGTGAGCAATATCCACATATCAATCAATGTAACATATGCAGATATATATAGAAGGAAATTTATCATGAGAACTGAATACATAATTATGTAAGCTAAGAAATCCCATGACATAGCTCTGGAGAGCCAATCCCTAGGTTCTCTAACTCCCAAGAGAATCAAGACACCTTGCTGAAAGAGTAGACAACAACCTTGAAGGAAAACTAGTACAATTGACTACAGGAAAAAAAACAGAAGAATTCAGTGAAGTGGAAAGGCTCCCATGGTTTGGGGGGGTTGTTTTGTTTTATTTTGTGGGGTTACCTTTTTTAAATTGCTTATTATTTATTTTATTACATACCAAATGTACTCCCCTCCAGGTCTCCCCTCGCAGAGTTCCTCTCCCCACCCTATGCCCTTCGCCTTTGAGACAAGGTCTCACTATATAGCCTTGGCTGGCCTGGAACTTGCTATGTAGATCAGGCTGTCCTCAAATTCAGTTTTGCCAGTTTCTGCCTCCTAAGTACCAGGAGAAAATCATGAATCATCACAATTCCTAGCAGGAATTCATACTACATGTGAAAATTGTGGTAACTTAAAAGATTTGACAAGGCAAATAAAGAAAATAAATAAATAAAAGAAACTGATTGTAAGAAAACAAGGGAGATATAAGACTGTAATTTCAGCACTTGGAAGGTGGGGCAGGAGAACAAAGGTTCAAGTCCAGCCTATATAAGTGAATTTGAGCCAAGTATGGGCTATAGGAGATCCTGTCTCAAAAAAGCAAAAACAAAAAGTAATCATCATAGTATGTGTTCTGGATCTGGAATGAATATAATTTTCATCAAAACAAATACTAGGGCTGGAGAGATGACTTATTTAGTAGAGTATCTGCTACACAAGCTGGGACAGGGATAAATTTGGATCCCAAGCACCTACATAAACCCACTCGTGATGGTGACCCTAGCACCAAGAGGGCAGAGACAGGCAGAACTCCTGAGACAACAGGCCAACCAGTCTAGGAAACTGGTGAACACCAGGTTCCTTGAGAGATAGATGAACAGAAGGAGAGAACCCTGGTCCTGGAAAGACTGGAAGTAGGGGAATACCAGGACAGAGAAGCAAGAGGGGGATGAATGGGGAACAGGGGGAGGGAAGAGGGCTTATGGGACTTTTGGGGAGGGAGGAAATGGGAAAGGGGAAATCATTCAGCATGTAAATTTAAAAATATAGAAAATTAAAAAAGACCAGCTTCCTTTGGCAATCCCTGTCCCGGTAGACTGCACTGAGGAGACAGGTACCCAGGTTCTCCCCAATATAACATCATTTGGGACACGGCCTGTTGGGGTTTCCGTCTGCTCCCAAGAACGGGACAGCGCTGTGGTCATCTGGGCGCCAGCTCTGCTGTGGGCCATCTCCTCTGCAGGGTGACCTGCGCCGCCGAGAGAGTGCACTCGGCCATCTTTGCTCCAGTGGCCAGGTAGTTGGGACCGACAGGCTCAAAGACAGACAGGCATAATATCGCTTGGGCCTCAGGCAGCTTGTGTGTACCCTGCTCCCAGGAGTTGGGCAGATCTGCAGTACCCAGCACGCCAGCACTGCTGTGGGACTTCTGCCTTGGAGAGGGATGCCCCCTCCACCCCCTCTGGGAGAGATCACACACCCCTGCACGGGACAGGAGCCTACCAGCTTCCCTTTGGCGACCTCTGCTCCAGGAATCCACTAAGCTGAGCCTTTGGATGTGCAGGGACTCCCCCATATAACATCACTTGGGGAAAGGCACATCAGGGCTCCAAAGTCACTCAGGAGCAGGGCAGGCCCCAGAAATCGGTGCCAGGGGAATCCTGGTAATCCAGGGGGGGGCCAGAAAGAGCTTTGCAGTCTCACAGGAGGTCCAACCAACAGCCAGTGACAGCAGGACCAACTAACATCAGAGGTAAACAGATGGCAAAAGGCAAATGTAGGAATGTTACTAACAGAAATCAAAGTAATGTGGGACCATCCGAACCCAACTCTCCAACAGCAGCAAGTCCTGGATACCCCACCACACCCGAAAGACAAGATCTGGATTTAAAATCACTTCTCATGATGCTATTAGAGGATCACAAGAAAGACACAAATAAATCTAATAAAGAATTACAGGAGACCATGAATCAACGGTTAGAAGCCCTTACAAAGGAAACACAAATATCGCTTAGAGAAATGCAGGAGAACATGGATCAACAGATGGAGGCCCACAGGAGGCAACACAAAAATCGCTTAAAGAAATGAATCAACGGGTAGATGCACTTTCAAAGGAATCACAAAAATTGCATAAAGAAATGCAGAAGAATATGGGTCAACAGACGGATGCCCATAGGGAGGCAACACAAAAATTGCTTAAAGAAATGAATCAGCGAATAGATGCCCTTACAAAGGAAACACGAGAACTGCTTAAAGAAATGCAGGAGACGATGGATCAACAGATGGAATCCCATGAGGAGGAATCACAAAAATCACTTAGAGAAATACAGGAGAACTTGGGTCAACAGGCAGAAATCCTGAAAGAGGTAATGCAAAAATACCTTAAAGAAATACAGGAAAATACAAACAAACAAGTGAAGGATCTCAGCAAATCCATCCAGGATCTAAAAAAGGAAGTAGAAACAACAAAGAAATCACAAAGGGAGACAACTTTGGAGATAGAAAACCTTGGGAAGAAATCAGGAGTCATAGATGCAAACATCAACAATAGAATACAAGGGATGGAAGAAAGAATCTCAGGTGCTGAAGATACCATAGAAAGCATCAACTCAACAGTCAAAGAAAAAGCAAAATGCAAAAAACGTGGAACCCAAAACATCCAGGAAATCCAGGACACAATGAGAAGACCAAACCTAAGGATTATAGGTATAGATGAGAGTGAAGATTTGCAACTTAAAGGGCCAGTAAACATCTTCAACAAAATTATGGAGGAAAACTTCCCTAACCTAAAGAGAGAGATGCCGATGAATGTACAAGAAGCCTACAGAACTCCAAACAGACTGGACCAGAACAGAAATACCTCCTGTCACGTAATAATCAAAACACCAAATGTACTAAACAAAGAAAGAATATTAAAAGCAGTAAGAGAAAAGGGACAAGTAACATACAAAGGAAGAGCTATCCGAATCACATCAGACTTCTCACCAGAGACTATGAAGCCAGAAGATCCTGGGCAAATCTCATGCAGACACTAAGAGAGCACAAATCTCAGCCTAGACTACTATACCCAGCAAAACTCTCAATCACCATAGATGGAGAGACCAAGATATTCCATGATAAAACCAAATTTTCACAATATCTTTCCACAAACCCAGCCCTACAAAGGATAATAGGTGGAAACTGCCAATACAAGGAGAGAAACAACACCCGGGAAAAAATGAGATAGTAACCTTCTTGCATCAAACCCGAAAGTAGATAGTCACTCAAATAAGAAGATAGCATCAAGAATGGCAGGTGGCAATAATCACTATTCCTTAATCTCTCTTAATATCAATGGTCTCAATTCCCCAATAAAAAGACATAGACTAACAGACTGGATACGTAAACAGGACCCAGCATTTTGCTGCGTGCAGGAAACGCACCTCAGTGTCAAAGACAAACACTACCTCAGAGTAAAAGGCTGGAAAACAATTTTACAAGCAAATGGTCCCTAGAAACAAAACGGTGTAGCCATCCTAATATCAGATAAAATTGATTTTCAACCTAAAGTCATCAAAAAAGACACAGAAGGACACTACATACTGATCAAGGGAAAAATCCAACAAGAAGAACTCTCAATTCGGAATATCTATGCTCCAAATGCAAGGGCACCCTCATTCGTAAAAGAAACTTTACTAAAGCTCAAAGCACACATCGCACCGCACACAATAATAGTGGGTGACTTCAACACCCCGCTCTCTGAAATGGATCGTTCAGGAAAGCAGAAACTAAACAGGGACACAGTGAATCTAATTGAAGCCTTGGACCAAATGGAACTAACAGATATATAGAGAACATTTCATCCTAGAGCTAAAGAATACACCTTCTTCTCAGCACCTCATGGTACCTTCTCCAAAATCGACCATATAATTGGTCACATATCAGACCTCAACAAATATAAGAGGATAGAACTAATCCCATGCCTCCTATCAGATCACTATGGAATAAGGGTGGTCTTCAATGGCAACAAAAACAACAGAAAACCCACATACACATGGAGGCTGAACAATGCTCTACTCAATGATAACTTGGTCAAGGTGGAAATAAAGAAAGAAATCAAAGACTTCTTGAAATTTAATGAAAATGAAAGCACAACATACCCTAATTTATGGGACAAATGAAAGCAGTGCTAAGAGGAAAATTCATAGCCCTGAGTGCCGCCAAAAAGAAACGGGAGACAGCATACACCAGCAGCTTAATGGCACACCTGAAAGCCCTGGAACAAAAAGAAGCAAATACACCAAAGAGGAGTAGAAGGCAGGAAATCATCAAACTCAGGGCTGAAATCAATCAAGTAGAAACAAATAAAACCATACAAAGAATCAACAAAACGAGGAGTTGATTCTTTGAGAAAATCAACAAGATAGATAAGCCCTTAGCCAGACTAACCGGAGGGCACAGAGACAGTATCCAAATTAATAAAACCAGAAACGAAAAGGGAGAGATAACAACAGAAACTGAGGAAATTCAAAAAATCATCAGATCCTACTACAAAAACCTGTATTCAACACAACTAGAAAATCTTGAGGAAATGGACAATTTCCTTGACAGATACCAAGTACCAAAATTAAATCAGGATCAAATAGACCATCTAAACCGTCCTATAACCCCGGAAGAAATAGAAGTTGTCATTGGAAGTCTTCCAACCAAAAAAAGCACAGGTCCAGATGGTTTTAGTGCAGAATTCTATCAGACCTTCAAAAGAGGACCTAATATCAATACTCTTCAAACTGTTTCACAAAATAGAAACAGAAGAAACACTACCCAACTCGTTCTATGAAGCCACAATTACGCTAATACCAAAAGCACACAAAGATCAGACAAAGAAAGAGCATCTCAGGCCAATCTCTCTTATGAATATCGATGCAAAAATACTCAATAAAATTCTTGCCAACCAAATCCAAGAACACATCAAAACGATCATTCACCACAATCAAGTAGGCTTCATCCCAGGGATGCAGGGATGGTTCAATATAAGGAAATCCATCAATGTAATCCACTACATAAACAATCTCAAAGGAAAAAAAAACACATGGTCATCTCATTAGATGCTGAGAAAGCATTTGACAAAATTCAGCATCCTTTCATGCTAAAGGTCTTGGAAAGATCAGGAATCCGAGGCCCATATCTAAACATAGTAAAAGCAATTTACAGCAAACCGGTAGCCAACATCAATCTGAATGGAGAGAAACTTGAAGCAATCCCACTAAAATCAGGGACTACACAAGGCTGCCCTCTCTCTCCATATCTTTTCAATATAGTACTTGAAGTTCTAGCTAGAGCACTTAGACAACAAAAGGAGGTCAAAGGGATACAAATTGAAAAGGAAGAAGTCAAACTATCACTATTTGCAGACGATATGATAGTATACTTAAGCGACCCAAAGAACTCCACCAGAGAACTCCTACAGCTGATAAACGACTTCAGCAAAGTGGCCGGATATAAAATCAACTCAAGCAAATCAGAAGCCTTCCTATACTCAAAGGATAAGCAGGCTGAGAAAGAAGTAAGAGAAATGATACCCTTCACGATAGCCACAAACCATATAAAGTATCTTGGTGTGACTCTAACCAAACAAGTGAAAGATCTGTATGACAAGAACTTCAAGTCTCTGAAGAAAGAAATTGAAGAAGATCTCAGAAGATGGAAAAATCTGCCATGCTCATGGATTGGCAGGATTAATATAGTAAAAATGACCATCTTGCCAAAAGCAATATACAGATTAATGCAATCCCCATCAAAATCCCAACTCAATTCTTCATAGAGTTAGAAAGAGCAATTCAAAAATTCATCTGGAATAACAGAAAACCCAGGATAGCTAAAACTATTTTCAAGAGTAAAAGAACCTCTGGTGGAATCAGTATCCCGGACCTCAAGCTGTACTACAGAGCAATAGTGTTAAAAACTGCATGGTGTTGGTACAGTGACAGGCATGTAGATCAATGGAACAGAATTGCAGACCCAGAAATGAATCCACACTCCTATGGTCACTTGATCTTTGACAAAGGAGCTAAAACCATCCAGTGGAAAAAAGATAACCTTTTCAACAAATGGTGCTGACTCAACTGGAGGTCAACATGCAGAAGAATGCAAATTGACCCATTCTTTTTTTTTTTTTTTTTTTTTTTTTTTTTTTAGCAATGACCTTAATTTTATTGTTTTTCCAGAAACGAACGTAGCACAAGCAGAGTGTATTCTTTTTTTTTTTTTTTTTTTTTTTTTTTTTTTAGGACTGCTTGACATTTTATTTTTTTTTTTTTTAAATTTAATTTTATTTTATTTTTTTAATTTACATTCCAAATCACTTCCCCTTTCCCGTTTCCTCCCTCCCCGAAAGTCCCATAAGCCCCCTTCCCTCCCTCTTTTCTCCGTTCAACCCCCTCTCATTACTCTGTCCTGGCGTTCCCCTACATCCAGTCTTTCCAGGACCAGGGGTCTCTCCTTCCATCTTTTTAGAAATCTATTGATATGCTGATTGTGTCTAGGGTATTCTGAGATTCTGGGTCAATATCCCCTTATCAGTGACTTCATACCATGTGTGATCTTTTGTGATTGGGTTACCTCACTAAGGATGATATTTTCAAGTTCTGACCATTTGCCTAGGAATTTCGTGAATTCATTGTTTTTAATTGCAGAGTAGTATTCCATTGTGTAAATATACCACATCTTCTGAATCCATTCCTCCGTTGAGGGACATCTGGGTTCTTTCCAGCTTCTGGCTATTATAAATAAGGCTGCTATGAATATAGTGGAGCATGTGTCCTTATTGCATGCAGGTAAAGTCTCTGGGTATATGCCCAGGAGTGGTATAGCCGGATCCTCCGGAAGTGAAATTGACCCATTCTTATCTCCTTGCACTAAGCTCAATTGCAAGTGGATCAAGGACCTCCACATAAAACCAGACACACTGAAACTAATAGAAAGGAAACTAGGGAAGAACCTTGAACATATGGGCACAGGGGAGAATTTCCTGAACAGAACTCCAATAGCTTATGCTCTAAGATCAAGAATAGACAAATGGGACCTCATTAAATTACAAAGTTTTTGCAAGGCAAAAGACACCGTCAAAAAGACAAAGTGGCAACCAACTAACTGGGAAATGATCTTTACCAACCTTACGTCCGACAGAGGGCTAATATCCAATATATACAAAGAACACAAGAAGTTAAACTCCAGAGAGGCAAGTAACCCTATTAAAAAATGGGGTACAGAGCTACACAAAGAGTTCTCACCTGAAGAATATCTAATGGCTGAGAAGCACCTAAAGAGATGTTCATCATCCTTAGTCATTAGGGAAATGCAAATCAAAACAACCCTGAGATTCCATCTCACACCAGTCAGGATGGCTAAGATCAAAAACACAGGAGACAGCAGTTGTTGGCGAGGATGTGGAGAAAGAGGAACACTCCTCCACTGCTGGTGGAATTGCAAGCTGGTACAACCACTCTGGAAAGCAGTCTGGCGGTTCCTCAGAAAACTGGGCATGACACTCCCGGAGGATCCGGCTATACCACTCCTGGGCATATACCCAGAGACTTTACCTGCATGCAATAAGGACACATGCTCCACTATGTTCATAGCAGCCTTATTTATAATAGCCAGAAGCTGGAAAGAACCCAGATGTCCCTCAACGGAGGAATGGATTCAGAAGATGTGGTATATCTACACAATGGAATACTACTCTGCAATTAAAAACAATGAATTCACGAAATTCCTAGACAAATGGTCAGATCTTGAAAATATCATCCTTAGTGAGGTAACCCAATCACAAAAGAACACACATGGTATGCAGTCACTGATAAGGGGATATTGACCCAGAATCTCGGAATACCCTAGACACAACCCGCATATCAATAGATTTCTAAAAAGATGGTAGGAGAGACCCCTGGTCCTGGAAAGACTGGATGTAGGGGAACACCAGGACAGAGTAACGAGAGGGGGTTGAATGGAGAAAAGAGGGAGGGAAGGGGGCTTATGGGACTTTCGGGGAGGGAGGAAACGGGAAAGGGGAAGTGATTTGGAATGTAAATTAAAAAATAAAATAAAATAAATAATAAAAAAAAAGTTACAAAGTTTTGCAAGGCAAAAGACACTGTCAAAAAGACAAAGCCGCAACGAACTAACTGGGAAATGATCGTTACCAACCCTACATCCGACAGAGGGCTAATATCCAATATATACAAAGAACTCAAGAAGTTAAACTCCAGAGAGGCAAGTAACACTATTAAAAAATGGGGTACAGAGCTACACAAAGAGTTCTCACCTGAAGAATATCTAATGGCTGAGAAGCACCTAAAGAGATGTTCATCATCCTTAGTCATTAGGGAAATGCAAATCAAAACAACCCTGAGATTCCATCTCACACCAGTCAGAATGGCTAAGATCAAAAACACAGGAGACAGCAGTTGTTGGCGAGGATGTGGAGAAAGAACACTCCTCCACTGCTGGTGGAATTGCAAGCTGGTACAACCACTCTGGAACGCAGTCTGGAGGTTCCTCCGAAAACTGGGCATGACACTCCCGGAGGATCCAGCTATACCACTCCTGGGCATATACCCAGAGGCTTTACCTGCATGCAATAAGGACACATGCTCCACTATGTTCATAGCAGCCTTATATATAATAGCCAGAAGCTGGAAAGAACCCAGATGTCCCTCAACAGAGGAATGGATTCAGAAGATGTGGTATATTTACACAATGGAATACTATTCTGCAATTAAAGACAATGAATTCACGAAATTCCTAGGCAAATGGTCAGAACTTGAAAATATCATCCTTAGTGAGGTAACCCAATCACAAAAGAATACACATGGTATGCAGTCACTGATAAGGGGATATTAACCCAGAATCTCGGAATACCCTAGACACAATTCGCATATCAATAGATTTCCAAGAAGATGGAAGGAGAGACCCCTGGTCCTGGAAGACTGGATGTAGGGGAATGCAAGGACAGAGAAGCGAGAGGGGGTTGAATGGGGAAAAGAGGGAGGGAAGGGGGCTTATGGGACTGTTGGGGAGGGAGGAAACGGGAAAGGGGAAATGATTTTGAATGTAAATAAAAAAAACTTAGAAAATAAAATAAAATTCAAAAAAAAAAGAGTACTTTCTGATCTCACAGAAGACCTGAGTTCATTTCCTAGCATTCATATTAGAAGTCCTACAACCGCTGGAGAGACCGGTACCCAGGCTCTCCCCCCGATATAACATCACTTGGGACACGGCCTGTTGGGGCTTCCGTCTGTGCCCGAGGGCGGGTTGGCGCTGTGGTCCTCTGGGTGCCAGATCGGCGGGCCATCGTGACCACAGGGTGAGCGGCGCCACGGAGACTGCCCTCCGCCATCTTTGCTCCAGTGACCAGGTAGTTGGGACCGCCAGGCTCAGAGACAGACAGGCATAATATCGCTTCGGTTTCAGGCAGCTTGTGTGTAACCTGCTCCCAGGTGCTGGGCTGATCTGCAGTAACCAGCGCGCCAGTTCCGCGGTGGGAACTTCTGCCTGGTGGAGGGACCCCGCGCAGGGAGGGAGCCTGCCAGCTTCCCTTCCGCGACCTCTGTTCCCGCGGACTGCGCTGGAGAGACCGGTACCCAGGCTCTCCCCCCGATATAACATCACTTGGGACACGGCCTGTTGGGGCTTCCGTCTGTGCCCGAGGGCGGGTTGGCGCTGTGGTCCTCTGGGTGCCAGATCGGCGGGCCATCGTGACCACAGGGTGAGCGGCGCCACGGAGACTGCCCTCCGCCATCTTTGCTCCAGTGACCAGGTAGTTGGGACCGCCAGGCTCAGAGACAGACAGGCATAATATCGCTTCGGTTTCAGGCAGCTTGTGTGTAACCTGCTCCCAGGTGCTGGGCTGATCTGCAGTAACCAGCGCGCCAGTTCCGCGGTGGGAACTTCTGCCTGGTGGAGGGACCCCGCGCAGGGAGGGAGCCTGCCAGCTTCCCTTCCGCGACCTCTGTTCCCGCGGACTGCGCTGGAGAGACCGGTACCCAGGCTCTCCCCCCGATATAACATCACTTGGGACACGGCCTGTTGGGGCTTCCGTCTGTGCCCGAGGGCGGGTTGGCGCTGTGGTCCTCTGGGTGCCAGATCGGCGGGCCATCGTGACCACAGGGTGAGCGGCGCCACGGAGACTGCCCTCCGCCATCTTTGCTCCAGTGACCAGGTAGTTGGGACCGCCAGGCTCAGAGACAGACAGGCATAATATCGCTTCGGTTTCAGGCAGCTTGTGTGTAACCTGCTCCCAGGTGCTGGGCTGATCTGCAGTGACCAGCGCGCCAGATCTGCTGTGGGACTTCTGCCTGGCAGAGGGACGCCCCCTCCCCCCCCCAGGAGAGATCACACACCCCTGCACAGGGCAGGAGCCTGCCAGCCTCCCTTTGGCGACCTCTGCTCCAGGAATCCACTAGGCTGAGCCTTTAGATGTGCAAGGCCTCCCCAATATAAGATCACTTGGGGCAAAGCACATTAGGGCTCCAAAGTCACTCAGGAGCAGGCAGGCCCCAGAAATCGGTGCCAGGGGAATCCTGGTAATCCAGGGGGGGCAGAAATAGCTTTGCAGGCTCACAGGAGGTCCAACCAACAGCCAGTGGCAGCAGGACCAACTAACACCAGAGGTATCCAGATGGCAAAAGGCAAACGTAGGAATGTTACTAACAGTAAGCAAAGTAATGTGGGACCATCCGAACCCAACTCTCCAACAGCAGCAAGTCCTGGATACCCCACCACACCCGAAAGACAAGATCTGGATTTAAAATCACTTCTCATGATGCTATTAGAGGATCACAAGAAGGACACAAATAAATCTCATAAAGAGTTACAGGAGACCATGAATCAACGGTTAGAAGCCCTTACAAAGGAAACACAAAAATCGCTTAGAGAAATGCGGGAGAACATGGATCAAAAGATGGAGGCGCACAAGGAGACAACACAAAAATCGCTTAACGAGATGAATCAACGGGTAGATGCACTCACAAAGGAATCACAAAATTTGCATAAAGAAATGCAGAAGAATATGGGCCAACAGACGGATGCCCATAAGGAGGCAACACAAAAATTGCTTAAAGAAATGAATCAACGGTTAGATGCCCTTACAAAGGAAACACGAGAACTGCTTAAAGAAATGCAGGAGACGATGGATCAACAGATGGAATCCCATGAGGAGGAAACACAAAAATCGCTCAGAGAAATGCAGGAGAACGTGGGTCATCAGGAAGAAATCCTGAAAGAGGTAATGCAAAAATACCTTAAAGAAATACAGGAAAATACAAACAAACAAGTGAAGGATCTCAGCAAATCCATCCAGGAACTAAAAAAGGAAGTAGAAACAACTAAGAAATCACAAAGGGAGACAACTTTGGAGATAGAAAACCTTGGGAAGAAATCAGGAGTCATAGATGCAAACATCAACAATAGAATACAAGAGATGGAAGAAAGAATCTCAGGTGCTGAAGATTCCATAGAAAGCATCGACTCAACAGTCAAAGAAAATGCAAAATGCAAAAAACGCGTAACCCAAAACATCCAGGAAATCCAGGACACAATGAGAAGACCAAACCTAAGGATTATAGGTATAGATGAGAGTGAAGATTTGCAACTTAAAGGGCCAGTAAACATCTTCAACAAAATTATGGAGGAAAACTTCCCTAACTTAAAGAGAGAGATGCCGATGAACATACAAGAAGCCTACAGAACTCCAAACAGACTGGACCAGAACAGAAATACCTCCCGTCACATAATAATCAAAACACCGAATGTTCTAAACAAAGAAAGAATACTAAATGCAGTAAGAGAAAAGGGCCAAGTAACATACAAAGGAAGACCTATCCGAATCACATCAGACTTCTCACCAGAGACTATGAAAGCCAGAAGATCCTGGGCAGATCTCATGCAGACACTAAGACAGCACAAATGCCAGCCTAGACTACTATACCCAGCAAAACTCTCAATCACCATAGATGGAGAGACCAAGATATTCCATGATAAAACCAAATTTTCACAAGATCTTTCCACAAATCCAGCCCTGCAACGGATAATAGGTGGAAACCTCCAATACAGGGAGAGAAACAACACCCTGGAAAAACTGAGATAATAACCTTCTTGAATCAAACCCAAAAGTAGATAACCACTCAAACATAAAGATAGCGTCAAGAATGGCAGATGGCAATAATCACTATGCCTTAATCTCTCTTAATATCAATGGTCTCAATTCCCCAATTAAAAGATATAGACTAGCAGACTGGATACGTAAACAGGACCCAGCATTTTGCTGCATGCAGGAAACGCACCTCAGTGTCAAAGACAAACACTACCTCAGAGTAAAAGGCTGGAAAACAATTTTACAAGCAAATGGCCCCAAGAAACGAGGTGGAGTAGCCATCCTAATATCGGATAAAATTGATTTTCAACCCAAAGTCATCAAAAAAGACACAGAAGGACACTACATACTGATCAAGGGAAAAATCCACCATCAAGAACTCTCAATCCTGAATATCTATGCTCCAAATGCAAGGGCACCCTCATTCGTAAAAGAAACTTTACTAAAACTCAAAGCACACATCGCACCGCACACAATAATAGTGGGTGACTTCAACACCCCGCTCTCTGAAATGGATCGTTCAGGAAAGCAGAAACTAAACAGGGACACAGTGAATCTAATTGAAGCCTTGGACCAAATGGAACTAACTGATATATATAGAACATTTCATCCTAGAGCTAAAGAATACACCTTCTTCTCAGCTCCTCATGGTACCTTCTCCAAAATTGACCATATAATTGGTCACAAATCAGACCTCAACAGATACAAGAAGATAGAAATAATCCCATGCCTCCTATCAGATCACTATGGAATAAGGGTGGTCTTCAATGGCAACAAAAACAAAAGAAAACCCACGTACACATGGAGGCTGAACAATGCTCTACTCAATGATAACTTGGTCAAGGTGGAAATAAAGAAAGAAATCAAAGACTTTTTGAAAGTTAATGAAAATGAAGGCACAACATACCCTAACTTATGGGACACAATGAAAGCAGTGCTAAGAGGAAAATTCATAGCCCTGAGTGCCGCCAAAAAGAAACGGGAGACAGCATACACTAACAGCTTAATGGCACACCTGAAAGCCCTGGAACAAAAAGAAGCAAATACACCAAAGAGGAGTAGAAGGCAGGAAATCATCAAACTCAGGGCTGAAATCAATCAAGTAGAAACAAATAAAACCATACAAAGAATCAACAAAACGAGGAGTTGGTTCTTTGAGAAAATCAACAAGATAGATAAGCCCTTAGCCAGACTAACCAGAGGGCACAGAGATAGTATCCAAATTAATAAAATCAGAAACGAAAAGGGAGAGATAACAACAGAAACTGAGGAAATTCAAAAAATCATCAGATCCTACTACAAAAACCTGTATTCAACACAACTAGAAAATCTTGAGGAAATGGACAATTTCCTTGACAGATACCAAGTACCAAAATTAAATCAGGATCAAATAGACCATCTAAACCGTCCTATAACCCCTGAAGAAATAGAAGTTGTCATTGGAAGTCTTCCAACCAAAAAAAGCACAGGTCCAGATGGTTTTAGTGCAGAATTCTATCAGACCTTCAAAGAAGACCTAACACCAATACTCTTCAAACTGTTCCACAAAATAGAAACAGAAGGAACACTACCCAACTCGTTCTATGAAGCCACAATTACACTAATACCAAAAGCACACAAAGATCCGACAAAGAAAGAGAATCTCAGGCCAATCTCTCTTATGAATATCGATGCAAAAATACTCAATAAAATTCTTGCCAACCGAATCCAAGAACACATCAAAACGATCATTCACCACGATCAAGTAGGCTTCATCCCAGGGATGCAGGGATGGTTCAATATAAGGAAATCCATCAATGTAATCCACTACATAAACAATCTCAAAGAAAAAAACCACATGGTCATCTCATTAGATGCTGAGAAAGCATTTGACAAAATTCAGCATCCTTTCATGCTAAAGGTCTTGGAAAGATCAGGAATTCAAGGCCCATATCTAAACATAGTAAAAGCAATTTACAGCAAACCAGTAGCCAGCATCAATCTAAACGGAGAGAAACTTGAAGCAATCCCACTAAAATCAGGGACTAGACAAGGCTGCCCTCTCTCTCCATATCTTTTCAATATAGTACTTGAAGTTCTAGCTAGAGCAATTAGACAAGAAAAAGAGGTCAAAGGGATACAAATTGGAAAGGAAGAAGTCAAACTATCACTATTTGCAGACGATATGATAGTATACATAAGCGACCCAAAGAACTCCACCAGAGAACTCCTACAGCTGATAAACGACTTCAGCAAAGTGGCCGGATATAAAATCAACTCAAGCAAGTCAGAAGCCTTCCTATATTCAAAGGATAAGCAGGCTGAGAAAGAAGTAAGAGAAATAATACCCTTTACGATAGCCACAAACCATATTAAGTATCTTGGCGTGACGCTAACCAAACAAGTGAAAGATCTGTATGACAAGAACTTCAAGTCTCTGAAGAAAGAAATTGAAGAAGACCTCGGAAGATGGAAAAATCTGCCATGCTCATGGATTGGCAGGATTAATATAGTAAAAATGAGCATCTTACCAAAAGTAATACACAGATTCAATGCAATCCCCATCAAAATCCCAACTCAATTCTTCATAGAGTTAGAAAGAGCAATTCAAAAATTCATCTGGAATAACAGAAAACCCAGAATAGCTAAAACTATTCTCAAGAGTAAAAGAACCTCTGGGGGAATCAGTATCCCGGACCTCAAGCTGTACTACAGAGCAATAGTGTTAAAAACTGCATGGTATTGGTACAGTAACAGACATGTAGATCAATGGAACAGAATTGAAGACCCAGAAATGAATCCACACTTCTATGGTCACTTGATCTTTGACAAAGGAGCTAAAACCATCCAGTGGAAAAAAGATAGCCTTTTCAACAAATGGTGCTGGCTCAGCTGGAGGTCAACATGCAGAAGAATGCAAATTGACCCATCCTTATCTCCTTGCACTAAGCTCAATTCTAAGTGGATCAAAGATCTCCACATAAAACCAGACACACTGAAACTAATAGAAGGGAAACTAGGGAAGAACCTTGAACATATGGGCACAGGGGAGAATTTCCTGAACAGAACTCCAATAGCTTATACTCTAAGATCAAGAATAGACAAATGGGACCTCATTAAATTACAAAGTTTTTGCAAGGCAAAAGACACCGTCAAAAAGACAAAGCGGCAACCAACTAACTGGGAAATGATCTTTACCAACCTTACATCCGACAGAGGGCTAATATCCAAGATATACAAAGAACTCAAGAAGTTAAACTCCAGAGAGGCAAGTAACCCTATTAAAAAATGGGGTACAGAGCTACACAAAGAGTTCTCACCTGAAGAATATCTAATGGCTGAGAAGCACCTAAAGAGATGTTCATCATCCTTAGTCATTAGGGAAATGCAAATCAAAACAACCCTGAGATTCCATCTCACACCAGTCAGGATGGCTAAGATCAAAAACACAGGAGACAGCAGTTGTTGGCGAGGATGTGGAGAAAGAGGAACACTCCTCCACTGCTGGTGGAATTGCAGGCTGGTACAACCACTCTGGAAAGCAGTCTGGCGGCTCCTCAGAAAACTGGGCATGACACTTCCGGAGGATCCGGCTATACCACTCCTGGGCATATACCCAGAGACTTTACCTGCATGCAATAAGGACACATGCTCCACTATATTCATAGCAGCCTTATTTATAATAGCCAGAAGCTGGAAAGAACCCAGATGTCCCTCAACGGAGGAATGGATTCAGAAGATGTGGTATATTTACACAATGGAATACTACTCTGCAATTAAAAACAATGAATTCACGAAATTCCTAGGCAAATGGTCAGAACTTGAAAATATCATCCTTAGTGAGGTAACCCAATCACAAAAGATCACACATGGTATGAAGTCACTGATAAGGGGATATTGACCCAGAATCTCAGAATACCCTAGACACAATCAGCATATCAATAGATTTCTAAAAAGATGGAAGGAGAGACCCCTGGTCCTGGAAAGACTGGATGTAGGGGAACGCCAGGACAGAGTAATGAGAGGGGGTTGAACGGAGAAAAGAGGGAGGGAAGGGGGCTTATGGGACCTTCGGGGAGGGAGGAAACGGGAAAGGGGAAGTGATTTGGAATGTAAATTAAAAAAAATAAAATTAAATTAAATTAAAAAAAAAAAAAAGAAGTCCTACAACCTATAACCCAGCTCCAGAGGATACAGTGACCTCTTCTGGTCGTAATGGGTACCTGCATACATACACACAGAAATAAAAATCTTAGAAAATTAAAAATACCAGCTTGCAATCCCACCAGCAGTGAAGGAGTGTTCCTCTTTCTCCACATCCTCGCCAACACCTGCTGTCTCCTGTGTTTTTGATCTTAGCCATTCTGACTAGTGTGAGGTGGAATCTCAGGGTTGTTTTGATTTGCATTTCCCTAATGACTAAGGATGATGACCATCTCTTTAGGTGCTTCTCAGCCATTAGATATTCTTCCTGTGAGAACTCTTTGTTTATCTCTGTACTCCATTTTCAATAGGGTTATTTGGCTCTCTGGAGTCTAACTTCTTGAGTTCTTTGTATATATTGGATATTAGCCCTCTGTCGGATGTAAGGTTGGTAAAGATCATTTCCCAGTTAGTTGGTTGCCGCTTTGTCCTTTTGACAGTGTCCTTTGCCTTACAGAAACTTTGTAATATTATGAGGTCCCATTTGTCAATTCTTGATCTGTTCTGTTCAGGAAATTCTCCCCTGTGCCCATATGTTCAAGGTTCTTCCCTTGTTTCCTTTCTATTAGTTTCAGTGTGTCTGGTTTTATGTGGAGGTCCTTGATCCACTTGGAATTGAGCTTAGTGCAAGGAGATAAGAATGGATCAATTTGCATTCTTCTGCATGGGAAACTGGGCATGACACTCCTGGAGGACCCTGCTATACCACTCCTGGGCATATACCCAGAGGCTTCCCCTGCATGCAATAAGGACACATGCTCCACTATGTTTATAGCAGCCTTATTTATAATAGCCAGAAGCTGGAAAGAACCCAGATGTCCCTAAAAGGAGGAATGGATTCAGAAGATGTGGTATATTTATACAATAGAATACTACTCTACAATTAAAAATAATGAATTCACAAAATTCCTAGGCAAATGGTCAGAACTTGAAAATATCATCCTTAGTGAGGTAACCCAATCACAAAAGAACACACATGGTATGCAGTCACTGATAAGGGAATATTAACCCAGAATCTCAGAATACCCTACTCACAATTCACATATCAATAGATTTCCAAGAAGTTGGAAGGAGAGACCCCTGGTCCTGGAAAGACTGGATGTAGGGGAATACCAGGACAGAGAAGTGAGAGTGGGTTGAATGAGGAGCAGAGGGAGAGAAGGGGGTTTATGGGACTTTCAGGGAGGGAGGAAACGGGAAAGGGGAAATCATTTGGAATGTAAATAAAAAACTTAGAAAATAATAAAACAAATATATAAAAAAAGAAAATTAAAAACAATTCTACCATATGATCCATCTATACTTTCTTTATTGTTATTATTTTTTGGTGGTGGGGATTGAACTTCCAGACTCAACGCTATTATCTACAGTCTCAGCTAGCTCAATTAAGAATATATTTCAAAATATATTCAGAATGAATATATTTGAATGAAATCAATGTATCAAAGAGACACCAGCACATAAATAGTTTTATAGCATCTATGTAGTTAGGCTAAGTGACTATCAATGGATGAATAAATAAATATGTGTCATATGAACACTTGGGTTATTATTAGGCCATTTAAAAAAGTGAAATTGTTTCCTTTACACAAAAATAAATGGTACTAGAGGACATTATGTTAAATGACATAACAGGCACAAAAGAAGAAAACCCCAAATATTGTGTGTTTTCTGCCACATGAAGAAGCTAAAAGGGAAAAAAAAGTAATATGACTGTAAATGTAACTACAGATAGGAAGGGTGAGGGTGGATAAAGAAGACTGAATTTGATCAGTGTGTTACTGTCCTGAGACCCCAAATTGCTGATAATCTATTGTTGTATCAATCAAGTGGCCCTTGCTTATAAAGATTAAAGCCCAGCTGTTGATTACCCCATATTCTCAGTTGTTCAAATTACCAAAGTATCACATGCTGTCATCCATAAGAGGAGGGACTCCAGGATGCTTCTGTTTGGTCCTAGTGCCATGTTAATGCTCCAGATGATTTTGAGATCCTTCTAATTTCATTATAATAAAACATGCCAACCAATGCTATAAACCAATGCAACCATACCCAAATGAGGAAGGAGAAGGGGCAGCACCCTCCTTCCCAAGAAATTCATGAGCACTGGTCATTGAGTTCACATGTTCTCCAACTCGGTACTCTGAGAAGTTATGGCAGCAGGCAGAAGAGTCTATCAAATAGCCAGTTAACAGAGTGGAGATGTTCACGGTCTAAAGGCACCTTCTTCCCTCACAGGTCCAGGATTTGTATTCTTAAAGCTGGCTTCTGGTGGTTGGGAGGAGGTAATGCATGCTGTCATCTGTGCACCACCACACCCAGCTGTTTTATTTGTCTTTGGGGTGGTGCTGGGGATTGCACCCAGTGCTTCACATTTGCTAGGCAAGTGCTCTACCACTAAGCTAAATCCAAACACAGACACAGACACAGACACACAGACATACACACACACACACACACACACACACACACACACACACTTTTTTTTTTTAACTGTCCCCATGGAATTGCTTCTACTCCCATAAGGCCCAGCCCAGTCATGCTATGACCCCACCAGGAGCATAAATACATAGCATGTTCATAGGAACCCAGTGTTCACTCTGCCATGGCAACAAGTCAAACTCATTGGCCAGCTCACAAATGTCCAAATTACCTGTTTCACTCATACTAAAAGCCGTTGTCCCAGATTTCTGTAAATTCGTGGGAGAGGTGTTTGCTTGTTCATTCATTTTGTTTGAAGGTTCTAACCTGTTCTTTAACCAGCAAACATTCATTAAAACCTTGAGAGATGAGCACTGTGCTCAGCTTTGTGGTACCATCAATACAAGAATGCAACTCTTATCTCAAAGGGAAAAAGAGATAGGGGCCTGGGAACACAGACTCAAACTACTCCAAATTCCATATTCCAACATGGGAACAGTTTTTTGGTTTTTGGTTTTTGGTTTTTGGTTTGTTTTTTTTTGTTTGTTTTTGGTTTTTTTTTTTTTTTTTGACATTTTGTAAAAACAAGGAAAGTCGCAATCACACTTTACAGATACTTTAGTGGCTGATAAGCTTTTTCTCTCCCACAGTGACACAGATATAAACCAGATTAGACCAGATTAAAAATAGGCAGGTTTATTAGGAGGCAGCTTTTGAGTGGGTTCACTGATCTCATAGGTGAAGGTCAGCGAAGCTACACATCCAGGCTAAAGCTAGGGAGTTGTTGATATGTGAGCTAGCAGCTAGGATTATGACTATACCTGGTCAAAAACTAAACCCCTGGGCAGGCACTCTTGGGTGGGTTGCCAGAAACAAAGAGAGGAGACATGATGGTATGTTAGTACAGATGTTCTCCAAACAGGTGGGGAGTTTTCTCTGTGCAGGCAGGGCTGGGGGAAGGATGAGATTTCCTAGCTTGTGAGAAGGGTGGGGAACAGGGGTTCCAGCCTAACAGTGACTGTCAGGTGGGCAATTTTTAACAAAGCAGGAAATATCTAATATTGATCTAAAGTACTACTATCTGATGACATTCTTAGGTTTGAGATGTGGAAGCCAGGAGTCTGTTTGCATATTCCAAAAGTTCTTACCTAATAGTCATAGGGTGTAGGCTAGATATAGAGGTTGCAATGAATTGATATCAAAGAAACTAAAGACAGGCCAAAATGATCTATAATTTAGTCTCTGGACCTGCAACATTCTAACTTCTCCATAGTCATGGGAGTTGTAATTAGTCAATGAGCCTTTGAAAATGCATGGCTTCTTTATGGAAATTTTAGTTCACAGTACCAAGGGAATTGTTCTGGCTGCTCATTAAATGTTCAGGGTTCAGTGTGTAACACAGACAAATTCAATAATAGCCACAACCTCCCTGAAAGAATTTCCTTGGAACAGCCTCTTCCTCAAAAACACCTATCAGGCCTGCGAATTTACTTTGGGGCACTGATTTTAATTATTCTTAGTCTACTTGAAATCTCCCTAGCCTACCCACAGAGGGCTGAATCAAGCAGCCCAGTGTTTAAGGAATAAATGAAACTCATTCATCATTCATTGAGCACTTGAATAAAAAGAGAAAAGCTAAAAGACCTCACATTCTTCAGGCTCCCTCTGGCTTACTCTGAATTCTATGAGAAAAACTGTGCCAGCCTCAGATTAAATGTGCTTACAAAGACCTGCTGAACAGAAAATGCTGGGGGTGGGACCTAGCAAGCTGCATGCTGCCTCCAGGTAATTCTCATGTCACTGTCTGAAGCCACAGGCTTGAGCTACCTCTTCTCACTGTGAGGAGAAATCAGTGTCAGGACTGAGCATCCTTCCAGAGAAAACTACTTATGGCTCTGACAAATCAAAGATTTTTAAGACTAAAGTATCTGTAAAATAGAAGGGTTGATTATACTGTTACAAATGCTAGCCCAAAATGAAAGGATTGACCAAATCCCTAAGCCAGAAACTGCTTGGTGAGAGTGTTAGATTTGGGCTAGGAATACTAAGCAGTCTCTTTCTCTCTCTAGCCTTATGGCTGCTTCAAAGAAATGGAAAGCACCTCCATGAGAGTCTGTTTGTCTGTCCACTATTCTTGCTACCATCCCAAAGATGTTTATGGAGAGTCTATGAAGGGCTACACATGGCACATCCATTATGACAGACAAATTAACCAAAGGGCCAAACCTCTGCCCCATCTTCTCCTGTCACACAGATAACTGAGACAACTGACTGCAGGCATGTACTATGGGCTACTTGTGAAAATTTTGAGAGAAGGAAGTATAAATATGTTAACAAAATTTACTAGGAAAGAATTTAAGACCAGAAGGAAAGCTTTATTGTAATTTAAAAAAAAAAAGATACAGGAGCAGGTGGGTACAGCCAAGAGCACAGTAAAAAGGAGCCACAGAGCAGCTGGGTACATCCAGGCTCCACGTGCACCCAGGAGCTGGGCAGTGCCACAGCACTCTGTGCCAGGGGAGAGCCAGTCACCCAGGGGTGCTGAGACAGGCTTGCAGGCCCACAGGAGGGAAAAGCACCAGCCAGAGACAGCAGGACCAACTAACACCAGAGATAACCAGATGGAATATAGGGACATTGCCAACAGAAATCAAAGCAACATGGCACCATCCAAACCCAGTTCTCCCACACCAGCAAGTCCTGGATACCCCAATACACCAGAAAAGCAAGATTTGGATTTAAAATCACAGCTCATGATGCGGATAGAGGGCTTCAAGAAGGACATAAATAATTACCTTAAAGAAATACAGGAGAACACAGGTAAACAGGTAGAAGCCCTTAAAGGATTACAGGAAAGCACAACCAAACAGGTGAAAGAATTGAACAAAACCATCCAGGATCTAAAAGTGGAGGTAGAAACAATAAAGAAATCACAAAGAGAAACAACTCTGGACATAGAAAACCTAGGAAAGATGTCAGGAGTCATGGATACAAGTATCAACAACAGAATACAAAAGATAGGAGAAAGAATCTTAGATACAGAAGACACCATAGAAAGCATTGAAACAACAGTCAAAGAAAATGAAAAATGCAAAAAGTATCTAACACAAAACATCCAGGAAATCCAGGAAAAAATGAGAAGAACAAACCTAAGGACTATAGGTATAGAAGAGAGTGAAGATTTTCAACTTAAAGAGTCAGTAAATGTCTTCAACAAAATTATAGAAGAAAACTTCCCTAACCTAAAGAAAGAGATGCCCAAGAACATACAAGAAGCCTACAGAATTCCAAGTAGTTTGGACCAAAAAAAAAAAAAACATTCCTCCCATCACATAATAATCAAAACACCAAATGCGCTAAACAAAGAAAGACTATTAAAAGCAGTAAGAGAAAAAGGTCAAGTAACATATAAAGGCAGGCCTATCAGAAATACACCAGACTTCTTACCAGAGACTGTGAAAACCAAAAGATCATGGGAAGATGTCATAGAGACACCCTAAGGGAACACAAATGCCAACCCAGGATACTATACCCAGAAAAAACTCTCTATTACCATAGATGGATAAACCAAGGTATTCCATGACAATTATAAATTTACACAATATCTGTCCACAAACCCAGCCATTCAAAAGATAATGAATGGAAAACACCAAAAAAAAAAGGAGGGAAACTACACACTAGACAAAGCAAGAAATTAATCTTCTTTTAACAAAACAAAAAGAAGAGAGACACACAAACAGAACTTCACCTCCAATAACAAAAATAACAGGAAGCAACAACCACTTCTCCTTAATATCTCTTACTATCAATGGACTCAATTCTCCAATAAAAAGACATAGACTAACAGACTGAATACATAAGCAGGACCCAACATTTTGCTGCATACAGGAAACTCACCTCAGGCACAAAGACAAACACTACCTCAGAGTAAAAGGCTGGAAAACAATTGTTCAAGCAAATGATCCCAGGAAACAAACTGGTGTAGCCATTCTAATATCGAATAAAATCGATTTCCAACCTAAAGCAATTAAAAAAGATACTCATACTCATCAAAGGAAAATTCTACCAAGATGAACTCTCAATTCAGAACATATATGCTCCAAATACAAGGGCACCCACATTCATAAAAGAAACTTTATTAGAGCTCAAAGCATACATTGCACCCCACACAATAATAGTGGGAGACTGCAACACCCCACTCTCATCAATGGACAGATCAGGGGAACACAAACTAAACAGAGGAACAGTAAAACTATCAGAAGTTATAAACCAAATGGATTTAATAGATATCTATAGAATATTTTATCCTAAAACAAAAGAATATACCTTCTTCTCAGCACCTCACGGTACCTTCTCCAAAACTGACCATAAACTCACTCACAAAACAGACCTCAGGAGATATAAGAAGATTGAAATAATTCCATGCACCTCATCAGATCACCACAGACTAAGGCTGGTTGGTCTTCAATAACAACAAAAACAACAGAAAGCCCACATACACATGGAAACTGAACAGCACTCTACTCAACAATAACTTGGTCAAGGAAGAAATAAAGAAAGAAATTAAAGACTTTTTAGAATTTAATGAAAACAAAGGCACAACATACCCAAACTTATGGGACACAATGAAAGCAATGCAAAGAGGAAAACTCATAGCTCTGAGTGCCTCCAAAAAGAAACTGGAAAGAGCACACACTAACAGCTTAACAGCACAGCTGCAGGCTCTAGAACAAAAAGAAGCAAATACTCCCAAGAGGAGTAGATGGCAGAGAACCATCAAACTCAGGGATGAAATCAACCAAGTAGAAACAAAAAGAACTATACAAAGAATCAACCAAACCAGGAGCTGGTTCTTTGAAAAAACCAACAAGACAGATAAACCCTTAGCCAAACTAAGCAGAAGGCACAAAGACAGTATCCAAATCAGCAAAAACAGAAATGAAAAAGAATACATAACAACAGATACTGAGGAAATCCAAAAAATCATCAGATCCAACTACAAAAGCCTATACTCAGCAAAAGTGAAAATTCTAGGTGAAACGGACAATTTTCTAGACAGATACCAGGTACCAAAGTTAAATCAGGATCAGATAAATGATTTAAACAATTCCATAACCCCTAAAAAAATAGAAGCAGCCAGGCAGTGGTGGCGCACACCTTTACTCCCAGCACTTGGGAGGCAGAGGTAGGTGGATTTCTGAGTTCGAGACCAGCCTGGTCTACAGAGTGAATTCCAGGACAGCCATGGCTACACAGAGAAACCCTGCCTCAAAAAAACCAAAATAAATAAATAAATAAATAAATAAATAAATAAATAAATAAGTAAGTAAATAAATAAGAAATAGAAGCAGTCATTAATAGTCTCCCAACTTAAATCCCAGGACCAGATGGGTTCAGTGCAGAGTTCAAACAGACCTTCAAAGAAGACCTAATACCAATACTCTTCAAACTATTCCACAAAATAGAAACAGAAGGAACACTACCCAATTACTTTTATGAAGCCACAATTACTGTGATACCTAAACCACACAAAGACCCAAAAAAGAAAGAGAACTTTAGACCAATTAATTTCCCTTATGAATATCGATGCAAAAATACTCAATAAAATTCTTGCCAACCGAATCCAAGAACACATCAAAACAATCATCCACCATAATCAAGTAGACTTCTTCCCAAGGACACAGGGATATTCAATATACAGAAATCCATCAATGTAATACACTATATAAACAAACTCAAAGGGAAAAAACCACATGATCATTTCATTGGATGCTGAGAAAGCATTTGACAAAATCCAGCACCTCTTCATGAAAAAAGTCTTGGAAAGATCAGGAATTCAAGACCCATACCTAAACATAGTAAAAGCAATATACAACAAACCAGTAGCCAACATCAAACTAAATGGAGAGAATCTTGAAGCAATCCCACTGAAATCAGGGACTGGACAAGGCTGTCCACTCTCTCCCTACCTGTTCAATATAGTACTCGAAGTCCTAGACAGAGCAATTAGACAACAAAAGGAGGTCAAAGGGATACAAATTGGAAAGGAAAAAGTCAAAATATCACTATTTGCAGATGATATGATAGTATACTTAAGTTACCCCAAAAATTCCACCAGAGAACTCCTAAACCTGATAAACAACTTCAGCAAAGTGGCTGGATATAAAATTAACTCAAACAAATCAGTAGCCTTCCTATACTCAAAGTATAAACAGGTTGAGAAAGAAATTAGGGAAATGACACCCTTCACAATAGCCACAAGTAATATAAAACACCTTGGTGTGACTCTAACGAAGCAAGTGAAATATCTGTATGACAAGAACTTCAAGTCTCTGAAAAAAGAAATTGAAGAAGATCTCAGAAGATAGAAAATCTCCCATGCTCATGGATTGGCAGGGCTAATATAGTAAAAATGGCCATCTTGCAGAAAGCCATCTACAGATTCAATGCAATCCCCATCAAAATTCCTACTCAATTCTTCATAGAGTTAGAAAGAGCAATTTCCAAATTTATCTGGAATAACAAAAAACCCAAGATAGCAAAAACTATTCTCAACTATAAAAGAACTTCTGGCAGAATCACGATCCCTGACATCAAGCTATACTACAGAGCAATAGTGATAAAAACTACATAGTATTGGTACAGTGACAGGCAGATAGATCAATGGAATAGAATTGAATCCTACAAATGAACCCTCACACCTATGGTCACTTGATCTTTGACTAAGGAGCCAAAATCATCCAGTGGAAAAAAAGACAGTATTTTTAACAAATGGTGCTGGGTAAACTGGCAGTCAACATGTAGAAGGAAGCAAATTGATCCATTCTTATATCCCTGGACAAAGCTCAAGTTCAAGTGGATCAAGGACCTCCGCATAAAGCCAAATACACTGAATCTAAAAGAAGAGAAATTGGGGAAGAACCTGGAGCACATTGGCAAAGGGGACATTTTCCTGAATAGAACACCAATAGCTTATGCTCTGAGATCAATAATTGACAAATGGAACCTTATAAAATTGCAAAGCTTCTGTAAGGCAAAGGACACTGTCAATAAGACAAAACGGGAACCAACAGATTGGGAAAAGATCTTTACCAATCCTACATCCAATAGAGGGCTAATATCCAACATATACAACGAACTCAAGAAGTTAGACTCCAGAGAACCAAATAACCGTATTTAAAAATGGGGTACAAAGCTAAACAATGAATTCTCAGCTGAGAAATACTGGATGGCTGAGAAACACCTAAAGAAATGATCAACATCCTTTTTTTTCTATATTCTTTATTTACATTCCAAATGATTTCCCCTTTCCCAGTTCCCCCCTCCCCAAAAGTCCCATAAGCCCTCTTCCTTCCCCCGTTCCCCATTTGCCTAAGAATTTCATGAATTCATTTTTTTTAATTGCTGAGTTGTATTCCATTGTGTAAATATACATGGAAAATATCTCTGATAAAATTGAAGAAATATATAGAAAAACACGTTAAGATTGACTATTTCATGGAAAAATTATACAGATAAAATGGTTGGCAGAAAAATATTCCTAAGTTGATTAAAAGTGGAATTATAAACATTTTCTGATAAAATTGAAAATCTACAGGGAAAATATTTCTGATAAAACTCAAGAAATATATAGAAAAACAGAAAATGTTTATAATTTCACTTTCAATCTACTTAGAAATATTTTATGCCTACCATTTTATCTGTATAATTTTCCATGATAATCTTCAATTTTAATGTTTTTCCATATATTTTATTCAATTTTATCAGAAATATTTTCCATGTAAATCTTCAATTTTATCAGAAAATGTTTTTATTTCTACTTTCAATCAATTTAGGAATATTTTTATGCCTACCATCTTATATGTATAATTTTTCATGAAATAGTCAGTTTTAATGTGTTTTTCTACCATAAGCCATGGACTTCACATAAACCATGCCTTCAAACTCAGGCATCTCACTAGTTTGGCAATAACAATTAGTTCGAGCAGTGACTGAACACCAAGAATTTCTTTTCTACCAGCCCTGATCATCCAGGGCTGGTAACTGAGAGCACGATGAACAACATAACTATTTCCCTTTACTCGATGCTTCTACATCCTTTTCTGTATCTCTTAACAGTGTTCTTGGAATGTATCAGCCTGGACCAAATATACATTGGGCCTGTTATTTCTTCAACATTTTTTTTATTCTTTGTCTTAAAACAGCATATTTTGGTCAAGTCTTTGGACTTTACTCATTTGGGAAGATCCTCATTTACACACACTGTAAATTGAACAAAGTTTCATCAGCAATTTTCCCAATAATTTTTATTCACTTTACATCCCTCCTCTCTTCTCAGTCCCACCCTTACACATTCCTCCTCCCATGGCGTCCTTCCCCTTCTCCTCAGAGAATGGGAGCCCCCCTTGGGTATCCCCACCCTGGGACATCTAATCATAGCAAGACTAGGCACATCCTCTCCCACTGAGGCCTAACCAGGAAGTCCAGGTAAGGGGAAGAGGATCCAATGGCACAGAACAAAGACAGAGGCAGTCCCTGTTCCACTCATTAGGGGACCCACAAGAAGACCAAGATGAGCATTTGCCCAAATGTGTAGGGGGTCTAGGTCCAGCTACTGCATGCTCCCTGGCTGGTGATCCAAGCTATGTGATTCCCCCTGGTGCCAGGTTAGTTAACTCTGTGAGTCTTCTTGTGGTGTCCTTGACCCCTCTAGCTTGCTTACTTATATCCCCCCACTCTTCCACAAGATTCCCTGAGCTCTACCTGATGTTGGGCTCTGAGTCTCTCCATCTCTTTCCATCCACTGTTGTATAAAGCTTCTCAGGAGACCGCTATGCTAGGTTCCTGTCTGCACGCACAGCAGAGTGTCATTACTAGTGTCCAGGATTGGCTGTCTCACATGGGATGGGTCTCAAGTTGGGGCAGTTATTGGTGGGCTCTTCCCTCAGTCTCTGCTTCATCTTTATTCCTGCACATCTTGTAGGCAATTTTGAGTTGAAAGTTTTTTTTGTTTTTTTTTTAATTTAATTTTATTTTATTTTTTTAATTTACATTCCAAATCACTTCCCCTTTCCCGTTTCCTCCCTCCCCGAAAGTCCCATAAGCCCCCTTCCCTCCCTCTTTTCTCCGTTCAACCCCCTCTCATTACTCTGTCCTGGCGTTCCCCTACATCCAGTCTTTCCAGGACCAGGGGTCTCTCCTTCCATCTTTTTAGAAATCTATTGATATGCTGATTGTGTCTAGGGTATTCTGAGATTCTGGGTCAATATCCCCTTATCAGTGACTTCATACCATGTGTGATCTTTTGTGATTGGGTTACCTCACTAAGGATGATATTTTCAAGTTCTGACCATTTGCCTAGGAATTTCGTGAATTCATTGTTTTTAATTGCAGAGTAGTATTCCATTGTGTAAATATACCACATCTTCTGAATCCATTCCTCCGTTGAGGGACATCTGGGTTCTTTCCAGCTTCTGGCTATTATAAATAAGGCTGCTATGAATATAGTGGAGCATGTGTCCTTATTGCATGCAGGTAAAGTCTCTGGGTATATGCCCAGGAGTGGTATAGCCGGATCCTCCGGAAGTGTCATGCCCAGTTTTCTGAGGAGCCGCCAGACTGCTTTCCAGAGTGGTTGTACCAGCCTGCAATTCCACCAGCAGTGGAGGAGTGTTCCTCTTTCTCCACATCCTCGCCAACAACTGCTGTCTCCTGTGTTTTTTATCTTAGCCATCCTGACTGGTGTGAGATGGAATCTCAGGGTTGTTTTGATTTGCATTTCCCTAATGACTAAGGATGATGAACATCTCTTTAGGTGCTTCTCAGCCATTAGATATTCTTCAGGTGAGAACTCTTTGTGGAGCTCTGTACCCCATTTTTTAATAGGGTTACTTGCCTCTCTGGAGTTTAACTTCTTGAGTTCTTTGTATATCTTGGATATTAGCCCTCTGTCGGATGTAAGGTTGGTAAAGATCATTTCCCAGTTAGTTGGTTGCCGCTTTGTCTTTTTGACGGTGTCTTTTGCCTTGCAAAAACTTTGTAATTTAATGAGGTCCCATTTGTCTATTCTTGATCTTAGAATATAAGCTATTGGAGTTCTGTTCAGGAAATTCTCCCCTGTGCCCATATGTTCAAGGTTCTTCCCTAGTTTCCCTTCTATTAGCCAGACTAACCAGAGGGCACAGAGATAGTATCCAAATTAATAAAATCAGAAACGAAAAGGGAGAGATAACAACAGAAACTGAGGAAATTCAAAAAATCATCAGATCCTACTACAAAAACCTGTATTCAACACAACTAGAAAATCTTGAGGAAATGGACAATTTCCTTGACAGATACCAAGTACCAAAATTAAATCAGGATCAAATAGACCATCTAAACCGTCCTATAACCCCTGAAGAAATAGAAGTTGTCATTGGAAGTCTTCCAACCAAAAAAAGCACAGGTCCAGATGGTTTTAGTGCAGAATTCTATCAGACCTTCAAAGAAGACCTAACACCAATACTCTTCAAACTGTTCCACAAAATAGAAACAGAAGGAACACTACCCAACTCGTTCTATGAAGCCACAATTACACTAATACCAAAAGCACACAAAGATCCGACAAAGAAAGAGAATCTCAGGCCAATCTCTCTTATGAATATCGATGCAAAAATACTCAATAAAATTCTTGCCAACCGAATCCAAGAACACATCAAAACGATCATTCACCACGATCAAGTAGGCTTCATCCCAGGGATGCAGGGATGGTTCAATATAAGGAAATCCATCAATGTAATCCACTACATAAACAATCTCAAAGAAAAAAACCACATGGTCATCTCATTAGATGCTGAGAAAGCATTTGACAAAATTCAGCATCCTTTCATGCTAAAGGTCTTGGAAAGATCAGGAATTCAAGGCCCATATCTAAACATAGTAAAAGCAATTTACAGCAAACCAGTAGCCAGCATCAATCTAAACGGAGAGAAACTTGAAGCAATCCCACTAAAATCAGGGACTAGACAAGGCTGCCCTCTCTCTCCATATCTTTTCAATATAGTACTTGAAGTTCTAGCTAGAGCAATTAGACAAGAAAAAGAGGTCAAAGGGATACAAATTGGAAAGGAAGAAGTCAAACTATCACTATTTGCAGACGATATGATAGTATACATAAGCGACCCAAAGAACTCCACCAGAGAACTCCTACAGCTGATAAACGACTTCAGCAAAGTGGCCGGATATAAAATCAACTCAAGCAAGTCAGAAGCCTTCCTATATTCAAAGGATAAGCAGGCTGAGAAAGAAGTAAGAGAAATAATACCCTTTACGATAGCCACAAACCATATTAAGTATCTTGGCGTGACGCTAACCAAACAAGTGAAAGATCTGTATGACAAGAACTTCAAGTCTCTGAAGAAAGAAATTGAAGAAGACCTCGGAAGATGGAAAAATCTGCCATGCTCATGGATTGGCAGGATTAATATAGTAAAAATGAGCATCTTACCAAAAGTAATACACAGATTCAATGCAATCCCCATCAAAATCCCAACTCAATTCTTCATAGAGTTAGAAAGAGCAATTCAAAAATTCATCTGGAATAACAGAAAACCCAGAATAGCTAAAACTATTCTCAAGAGTAAAAGAACCTCTGGGGGAATCAGTATCCCGGACCTCAAGCTGTACTACAGAGCAATAGTGTTAAAAACTGCATGGTATTGGTACAGTAACAGACATGTAGATCAATGGAACAGAATTGAAGACCCAGAAATGAATCCACACTCCTATGGTCACTTGATCTTTGACAAAGGAGCTAAAACCATCCAGTGGAAAAAAGATAGCCTTTTCAACAAATGGTGCTGGCTCAGCTGGAGGTCAACATGCAGAAGAATGCAAATTGACCCATCCTTATCTCCTTGCACTAAGCTCAATTCTAAGTGGATCAAAGATCTCCACATAAAACCAGACACACTGAAACTAATAGAAGGGAAACTAGGGAAGAACCTTGAACATATGGGCACAGGGGAGAATTTCCTGAACAGAACTCCAATAGCTTATACTCTAAGATCAAGAATAGACAAATGGGACCTCATTAAATTACAAAGTTTTTGCAAGGCAAAAGACACCGTCAAAAAGACAAAGCGGCAACCAACTAACTGGGAAATGATCTTTACCAACCTTACATCCGACAGAGGGCTAATATCCAAGATATACAAAGAACTCAAGAAGTTAAACTCCAGAGAGGCAAGTAACCCTATTAAAAAATGGGGTACAGAGCTCCACAAAGAGTTCTCACCTGAAGAATATCTAATGGCTGAGAAGCACCTAAAGAGATGTTCATCATCCTTAGTCATTAGGGAAATGCAAATCAAAACAACCCTGAGATTCCATCTCACACCAGTCAGGATGGCTAAGATCAAAAACACAGGAGACAGCAGTTGTTGGCGAGGATGTGGAGAAAGAGGAACACTCCTCCACTGCTGGTGGAATTGCAGGCTGGTACAACCACTCTGGAAAGCAGTCTGGCGGCTCCTCAGAAAACTGGGCATGACACTCCCGGAGGATCCGGCTATACCACTCCTGGGCATATACCCAGAGACTTTACCTGCATGCAATAAGGACACATGTTCCACTATGTTCATAGCAGCCTTATTTATAATAGCCAGAAGCTGGAAAGAACCCAGATGTCCCTCAACGGAGGAATGGATTCAGAAGATGTGGTATATTTACACAATGGAATACTACTCTGCAATTAAAAACAATGAATTCACGAAATTCCTAGGCAAATGGTCAGAACTTGAAAATATCATCCTTAGTGAGGTAACCCAATCACAAAAGATCACACATGGTATGAAGTCACTGATAAGGGGATATTGACCCAGAATCTCAGAATACCCTAGACACAATCAGCATATCAATAGATTTCTAAAAAGATGGAAGGAGAGACCCCTGGTCCTGGAAAGACTGGATGTAGGGGAACGCCAGGACAGAGTAATGAGAGGGGGTTGAACGGAGAAAAGAGGGAGGGAAGGGGGCTTATGGGACTTTCGGGGAGGGAGGAAACGGGAAAGGGGAAGTGATTTGGAATGTAAATTAAAAAAATAAAATAAAATTAAATTAAAAAAAAAAAAAAAAAAAAAAAAGAAGCCTTCCTATATTCAAAGGATAAGCAGGCTGAGAAAGAAGTAAGAGAAATAATACCCTTTACGATAGCCACAAACCATATTAAGTATCTTGGCGTGACGCTAACCAAACAAGTGAAAGATCTGTATGACAAGAACTTCAAGTCTCTGAAGAAAGAAATTGAAGAAGACCTCGGAAGATGGAAAAATCTGCCATGCTCATGGATTGGCAGGATTAATATAGTAAAAATGAGCATCTTACCAAAAGTAATACACAGATTCAATGCAATCCCCATCAAAATCCCAACTCAATTCTTCATAGAGTTAGAAAGAGCAATTCAAAAATTCATCTGGAATGACAGAAAACCCAGAATAGCTAAAACTATTCTCAAGAGTAAAAGAACCTCTGGGGGAATCAGTATCCCGGACCTCAAGCTGTACTACAGAGCAATAGTGTTAAAAACTGCATGGTATTGGTACAGTAACAGACATGTAGATCAATGGAACAGAATTGAAGACCCAGAAATGAATCCACACTCCTATGGTCACTTGATCTTTGACAAAGGAGCTAAAACCATCCAGTGGAAAAAAGATAGCCTTTTCAACAAATGGTGCTGGCTCAGCTGGAGGTCAACATGCAGAAGAATGCAAATTGACCCATCCTTATCTCCTTGCACTAAGCTCAATTCTAAGTGGATCAAAGATCTCCACATAAAACCAGACACACTGAAACTAATAGAAGGGAAACTAGGGGAGTTGAAAGTTTTGTGAGTGAATTGATGTTCCCTTCTTTCTCTGAAAGTCCTGCCTGCCTACAGGAGGTAGCAACTTTAGTCTCTACATTCCTCTACTGGGATGGTGATCAGGTTTGAGGAGGTAGGGAGAGGACTGGAAGTGAGAATGGAAATCAGTGGGATGCATCTCTGGTGACTAGCCTAAGGCCTGGGATGGGGCAGGATAAAGGAAGTCTATAGGGATGACTCTAGTTGAGATTTATCAGCACTTATTAGCTGACTTCTAAGTCCAACCCAATAACTCACATGAGGACTAAGTAACCTCACCCTTACTCTTGCTCTCTCTAGCTTTTGATTTCTTCTCTCTCATATTGAACAGCTTAAAACCATAGAAATGAACTGGATATGGTCCCAGCACTAGGAGGTAGAGAGAGGTAGATCTCTGTGAGTTCAAGGCCAACCTGGTCTACATAGTGAAATCCAGGGTAGCCAGGGCTATTACAAAAAAAAAAAAAAAAAACACTGTCTTCAAAGAAAAAAATCCAGGGCTGGAGAGATGGCTCAGCAGTTAAGAGCACTGACTGCTCTTTCAAAGGTTCTGAGTTCAAATCCCAGCAACCTCATGGTGACTCACAACCATTAATACAGCTACAGTGTACTGATATACATAAAATAAATAAATACATCTTTAAAAAAATTCAAGCAAACAAAACCGTTAGTAATGTATTATCTCATTGTTTTAAAGATGAAAAGTTCAAATCAAAGTATCGGTGGTGCCATTCTCTTTCTCTCTCTCTCTCTCTCTCTCTCTCTCTCTCTCTCTCTCTCTCTCTCTCTCTCTCTCTCTCTCTCTCTCTCTCTCTCTCTCTCTCTCTCTCTCTCTCTCTCCTCTAGGGAGGCATCTTTGATTGCTTCTCCTTAGTTTCTAATGGCTACTGATAATTCTTGGCCTTCATGGCTTGTAGATACATCTTCACTGCAATGTGACTTCGTATCTCTGGATCTGTCCATATCTCCACCTTCTTATAACCCTTGTGTTAAGTCTGTTGTTAGATATGGCATAGTCCAATGGATAATTAATGACTTTCCTATCAACCATGACATAAATGTTCGTTGCAGTTTTCCTCTTACCCCAGCTAGTTCCCAAATAATTGAAACTAGATTATTATATTAACTTATCAAGTTTTAAGGGCACAACAACTAAGCAGTATTACTTCATTTTAATCTTCTAAACTAATCTGGCTACCTCCCAACCAAAATCTCTATGACATTTGTATTTTACTACTGAACTGGATCTCTGGGTGTTGCCGGATATTTGATCACATTGTGTACTGGAGAACCTTGTTGTAGTATGACTCAGCCCTAGCATACACTTAAGAGCTAAATAAAGTCAATCCTAGGTCAAGAGGCAGAGCAAGCATCCGGCTGACAGGGAGTGATCATAACTAAACAGAGCAGGGGTCATTAAAGAGAAGGGCATTTAAGAGAGCGTGGAGAAGGAGAAAGAGCTTTCTCCTTCTGGGACGTCAATGGAGTAGGAAGATAAGCTGGATGCTTTCTCCACCTCTCTGAGCTAGCAGGTTTTCACCCCAGCATCTGGCTCCTGAGTCTTCTTTCATAAAATTGAATGGCTAGGATTTTTGCTTTTAAAACAACATTTTGGCCCTCCATCTTGTGGGAAGACACCATGGTCAGAGAGATCACTCCAGCTGCAGACAAACTGAGAAGCTGTCAGATATTGTAAGTCATCTGGGAAGTCCTCAAAGAGAGCATTAAAGATGGGAAGTATAACACAAGACTTTAGGACCCTGTATAATGCTACTCTAGATGGCTTGAAAATAGAAGCAGAAAATGAAAAGCTAAATAACTGAACTGAAATTGGCTCAATACTGATTATTGTAGGGGTTTGGGCACTGCCACACAAACTACTCAGACACCAATCTTAGTTAAACAGGGCTAGTTTATTGAACACACACCCCAAGAATGATCAATTAAGGCCATAGCTCAGACTTGGGAGCTGAAAGCTGTGGCCTTGAATGTTTTTTAGGGTCAGTTTATGTGGTGGTTTGAATATAGTTGGCCCAGGAAGTAGCACTATTAGGAGGTAATGGCCTTGTTAGAGGAAGTGTGTGACTGTGGGTGTGCGCTTTAAGACCCTCATTATAGCTGTCTGGAACCCAGTCTTCTCCCAGTGGCCTTCAGATAAAGATGTAGAACTTTCAGCTCCCCCTGCACCATGCCTGCCTGGACACTGCCTTGCTTGTGCCTTGATGATAATGGCCTGAACCTCTGAATCTGTAAGCCAGTCCCAATTAAAATGTTGTCCTTGGTCATGGTGTCTGTTCACAGCGGTAAATCCTGACTAAGACAGTTTATATAGGCAGAAATCCATAATGAGCTCATAAATGAGGGAGGAGAGCTACAGGGTGGTCGACCTTCTTCCACTTTTTTTTAGTAGTTTAGACATAACAGTTTAAGTTGCCCTCTATCTTGCTTGGCTCTGAGTGATGGCCAAGGGTTGGGAAATTCCAAGAAAACGAAAAAGAAGAAGAGGAGGAAGAGAAGGCGGAGGAGACCTCAGAATATATGGTCAACTTGACCTTGTTCCAAGCCAAATTATTTTTCTTTGTCTATAGTCAAGCTGCTTCTGTGTCACCAATATGGGTTGACTGACAGGCATGAAACAAAAGAGTTAAAGCTAAGCTAGCAGGCTTCATTAATTATGATTATTATCATTTTGGTATTTTATACTTTATTCTTAATAGCCATAATGGCTTTCTGCACCTGTTCAAAGAAAGGATGGATTGAGAAGATATAAGGCTTAGAAGGAAAATTACAGAGACTTATAAGTGAGAATAAGTGAAAAATACTCAGACAGACAGAGGAATTTAGACAAGAGCCTACTGTGCCACTGAATAATGAGACTGAAAAAGGTCAGTCCAAGACTGTTAGAAAACCAACCTTAGTTTATCCAGGAGATGATAGGTACCTCCAAGATTAGAATAAAATTAAATGTAATCCTATAGACATATTAGATCCATGGAGATTTAAAGAAGCAGCCCTTTCCTATGGTATTCATTCACCTATGTGAAGCGAATATTAAATTCATGGGTAACTCAGAACAAATTGTCCCCCGAGACTGGAAGCATTTGACAACAGCAATATTGGAAGCTGATCCTCAGTTACAATAGTGAACGGAGTGAAAAGAGGAAGCTAGGGCCATGGAGCAACAAAACTGGGCCTAAGGTATTGACATTTCCCAGGAAATATTGACCAGGTAAGGATCAATATGCTGAGCGACAAAGCCAGCTTGAATTTGATGATCATATTTTGCTGTCTTAGTGTTTTACTGCTGTGAAACATTGCAAGGCTTATAAGAACAACATTTTTAAAATTGGGGCAGCTTACAGATTCAGAGGTTCAGTCCATTATCATTAAGACGGGAGAATGGCAGCATCTAGGTGCAGGAGGAGCTGAAAGTTCTACATCTTCATCTGAAGGCTGCTAGCTGAACACTCGCTTCCAAGCAGCTAGGATGAGGGTCTTATAGCAACCTCACAGTGACACACCTACTCCAACAGGGCCACACCTTCTAATCAAGCCACTCCCTTGGCTGAGCACACACAAGCCATCACGCTTGGCGTTATGTTGTTTAGCAGCTTTAAATGCTTGGGAAGAAGTTGAAGAATCAGGAAAGAAATATTAGTCATTTACTAAAATTATACAAGGCCCAAAAGAAGCCGTCAATGATTTTTTGCAAAGATTGATTTTAGCAGTAAATAGGATAATATCAGAATCAGAAGTTATAAAAATGCTGATTGGAACTTTGACTTTTGAAAATGCTACTTCAGAATGAAAAAGAGTGATTAAACCTTTTAAGGAAAGAGCAGCGCCAATATAGGAATGGGTTAGAAATACAGCTGATATTGGATCTCAAGTTTATGGTGCTAATCTCATAAGTAATCTCTAAAAATTTTAAGAAAAATAAAAATGGCAGATGTTTAATTATCATAAGCAGGGTCATTTGAAAAGGAATTGTAGGCAAAGCATTCCTAGAAACAAGGTTTTTTTGGTTTTTGATTTGGGGTTTTTTACAAATAATCCAGGGGCTGGATAGATGGCTCAGCGGTTAAGAGGACTGACTGCTCTTCCAGAGGTCCTGAGTTCAATTCCCAGCAACCACATGGTGTCTCACAACCATCTGTAATGGGATCTGATGCCCTCTTCTGATATGCCTGAAAACAGCTACAGTGTACTTATATATAATAAATAAATAAATCTTTAAAAAAATAAAATAAAATAAACTATTCCAGGCTGGAGAGATGGCTCAGTGGTTAAGAGCACCAATTGTTCTTTTGAAGGTCCTGAGTTCAAATCCCAGCAACCACATAGTGGCTCACAACCATCTGTAACAAGATCTGAAGCCCCCTTCTGGAGTGTCTGAAGACAGCTACAATGTACTTATGTATACTAAATAAATAAATCTTTAAGAAAAAAAAAACAGGAGAGAGTGATCTCCCAGCAGCGATTTCACTTCTGAGTGCGGAGGTGAGATCTCCACCTTCTCTCTGGAGGGGTACAGCTAGGAGCACACAGGGCGGATGATCAGTGGAGCTGCTGGGACAGGAGTCTTCCCTTCTGGCCACCATTTGCAGCAGAGAACCAGACAGCTCCGCAACCTTCTGTGCACAGACCCTATCAGAAGAGAGTTGGTCTCCCAGGAGTACAGACTCATGCTTACAGGCCCATAGGAGGGACAAGCTCCAGCCAGAGACAGCAAGACCAACTAACACCAGAGATAACCAGATGACAAAAGGCAAGCGCAAGAACCCTACCAACAGAAACCAAGGCTACTTGGCAACATCAGAGCCCAGTTTTCCCACCACAGCAAGTCCCGGATGCCCCAGCATACTGGAAAAGCAAGAGTTGGATTTAAAATCTCATCTCGCTGGGCGGTGGTGGTGCACGCCTTTAATCCTAGCACTTGGGAGGCAGAGGCAGGCGGATTTCTAAGTTCGAGGACAGCCTGGTCTACAGAGCGAGTCCCAGGACAGCCAGGGCTATACAGAGAAACCCTGTCTCGAGAAAAAAAAAAAAACTCATCTCATGATGCTCATAGAGGATATCAAGAAGGACATAAATAGCTCCCTTAAAGAAATACAGGAGAACATGGGTCAAATGGTAAATGTCCTTAAAGAGGAAACACAAGCCGGGCGGTGGTGGCGCACACCTTTAATCCTAGCACTTGGGAGGCAGAGGCAGGTGGATTTCTGAGTTCGAGGCCAGCCTGGTCTACAGGGCGAGTTCCAGGACAGCCAGGGCTATACAGAGAAACCCTGTCTCGAAAAACCAAAAAAACACAAAAATCCCTGAAAGAATTACAGGAAAACACAAACAAACAAGCGAAGGAACTAAACAAAACCATCCAGGATCTAAAAATGGAAGTAGAAACAATAAAGAAATCACAAAGTGAGACATCTCTGGAGATAGAAAATCTTGGAAAGAATTCAGGAATCATAGATGCAAGCATCAACAACAGAGTACAAGAGATAGAAGAAAGAAGAGATAGAAGAAAGAATCTCAGGTGCTGAAGATACCATAGAAAACATTGACTCAACAGTCAAAGAAAATGCAAAATGCAAAAGGATTATAGGTATAGAAAAGAGCGAAGATTTACAACTTAAAGGGCCAGTAAATATCTTCAACAAAATTATAGAAGAAAACTTCCCTAACCTAAAGAAAGAGATGTCCATGAACATACAAGAAGCCTACAGAACTCCAAACAGACTGGACCAGAACAGAAAGTCCTCCTGTCACATAATAATCAAAACACCAAATGCACTAAACAAAGAAAGAATATTAAAAGCAGTAAGGGAAAAAGGTCAAGTAACCTATAAAGGCAGGCCTATCAGAATTACACCAGACTTCTCACCTGAGACGATGAAAGCCAGAAGATCCTGGGCAGATCTCATACAGACCCTAAGAGAACACAAATGCCAGCACAGACTACTATGCCCAGCAAAACTCTCAATTACCATAGATGGAGAAAACAAGATATTCCGTGATAAAACCAAATTTACACAATATTGTTCCAAAAATCCAGCCCTGCAAAGGATAATAGATGGAAAACGCCAACAAGAGGAGGGAAACTACACCCTAGAAAAAGCAAGAAAGTAATCTTTTTCCAACAAACCCAAAAGAAAGTAACCACACAAACGTAAAAATAATATCAAAAAATAACAGGAAGCAATAATCACTATTCCTTAATATCTTATAACATCAATGGACTCAATTCCCCAACAAAAAACATAGTCTAACAGAAATATTTTTCATGTAAATCTTCAATTTTATCAGAAAATGTTTGTGATTCCTTTTTCAATTTAGTAATGTTTTTTATGTCTACCATTTTAACTGTATTATTTTCCATGATAATCTTTAATTTTAACATCTTTCCTATATATTTCTTAAATTTTATCAGAGATATTTTCCATGTAAATCTTCAATTTTTTCAGAAAATGTTTATAATTCCACTTTCAATCAACTTAGTAATATTTTTATGCCTACCATTTTATCAGTATAATTTTCCATGATAATCTTCAATTTTAATGTTTTTCTATATTTTTCTCCAATTTTACCAGAAATATTTTCCATGTAAATCTTCAATTTTATCAGACAATGTCTATAATTTTACTTTCAATCAACTTAGGAACATTTTTATACCTACCAATTATAAAATTTTGTATAATTTTTCCATGAAATAGTCAGTTTAAACGTGTTCTTCTATATATTTCTTGAATTTTGTCAGAAATGTTTTCCTTGTAGATCTTCAATTTTATCAGGAAATGCTTATATTTCCACTTTCAAACAACTTAGGAATATTTTTATGCCTACCCTTTTATCTGTATAATTTTTCCATGAAATAGTCAATCTTAACGTGTTTTTCTATAAATTTCTTCAATTTTATCAGAGACATTTTCCATGTAAGTCTTCAATTTTATCAGAAAATGTTTATAATTCCACTTTCAATCAACTTAGAAATATTTTTATGCCTACCATTTTATCTGTAATTTTCCATGATAATCTTCAATTTTAATGTTATTTTATATTTTTCTACAATTTTATTAGAAATATTTCCCATGTAAACCTTAAGTTCTATCATAAAATGTTTCTACTTCCTTTTTCAATTAATTTAGTAATGTTTCTTATGCCTACCATTTTACTCTTAAATTTTCCATAAAAATGGTCAATCTTAATGTGTTTTTTTATATGCTTCTTCAATTTTGTCAGAAACATTTTCCATGTAAATCTTTAATTTTATCATAAAATGTTTTTACTTCCTTTTTCATTAAAAGAAGAAGAAGAAGAAGAAGAAGAAGAAGAAGAAGAAGAAGAAGAAGAAGAAGAAGAAGAAGAAAAAAAAAAAGAAATAATCCAAAAAAGAAGGTCCCAGACTTCAGGAGTATGTAGAAGTTGTGGCAGAGGCCAGCACTGCACTAATAAATGCAGATCAGCAAGGGATAAGCAAGATAACCCTTTGCTGTCAGGACATGCCCAAGAGGGCCTCTCGCAGACTCTGATATCAAATTTGATTTAATCATTCACTCTCAGCATCAGAGAAACTCAACCACAGAGCAATTAAAAGATTTAATGCCTGTTGTTTAAATCAACACTTCTCTGGGTATAATCAAGGTCAGAACACATTTAGTGAATAAAACAAAATATTCAGGAGAGACCCAAAAACAAGTCTTTTGGCAAACTACTATAAATGTTCAGAGACCTAAGCTGAAAATACAAATAAATGACTTTGAAATTGAATGTTTAGTAGACATGGAAGCAGATGTGTCAATAATTTCACCAAAATTGTGGCATCCAGATTGGCTTCTTGGGGGGGGGGAGTGTAAATATTGGAACTTTATCTCAGGTGAAACAAAGATGGGTGGAGTGTATAGGGACAGAAGGATAAATAGATAAATTAAAGCCATATGTAGCTACTATAGCCATGAATTTATGAAAGTGTGATTTGTTGAAGCAATGGAAAACACCAGTTAACAGTCCTCCAAACTCAGAAATAAACCATATAATAAAGAATGCTTCTGAGAAGAATATTTTAAAATATTATCAAAAACAGTCACAGTCTGTCCAGGTTGTCCATAAGCAGGACAGGAATATAAGAATTACAATGGTTCAAATTTAAAATCTGCTTGCAAAAGACAGGCTGAAGTTCAAAGTGAAAATCTTCTATGATCTAAAAATAAATACATATAAAACTTGTGTGTGTGTGTGTGTGAATACATATATGAGAGAGAGATGGGTGTATTTATCCACTAAGGTATATTTAGTTTCAAATTTTCAAAAGAATTTCTTATTTCAATTGAAATGTAGTAGTTTTTCTATTACAAGAAAGCATTTTACCCTAGAAAAGATATAACCTGCCAAAAAAAAAAAGAGAGAGAGAGAGAGAGAGAAAGTCCAGCCCTATTCTCTGTCCTGCTCAGTCGTTGATTGATCAGCTCTTATTGACAAATCAGAGAATAAATGGGGAGCAATGCCTATGCAACATTGAAGCAGAAGATAGTTAGAATGAGCATTACAATGCCATGTCTGGATTGCAACTAGATATGGGGACAGAGAAGTCAGCTTTTGAATAATACAAGGATAATCTTTACACAGTATACAATAAACATTATGCCTAGAAGCTTCGGCTACACAGTAAGTTTGAGACAGACTGTAATGCATGAGACCATCTCAATTTCTTTTCAATTAGAGCAAACTTAAACTCTTCTCTTTAGCAAAGCCACTCTTAGGGTCTCACACTCAAAGAAAAAGAGGTGAAGCTATCACTAGGGAAAGCAGTTTATGATGAAAGGAGGTGGGCAGGCAACAAGACTGGGTAATACGACACCTAACGCTCTGGTTTCCAGAATTAAAGGCCCGTCCCTTCTCAGACATCTCTTTTGCATAAGATCTTTCTTCGAGCAGAAATCTCTATTTATGCAACATATAAGCACAATAAATGAAACCCATCCCACTGAGGACAAGACAAATCTACTTAGAGCTTGCTACTGCAAAGGAACCAACCTGTCACTGGTTTTGGTAAGGACTCAGAAGCAGGCAAAGAAGTAGGAACGGTCTCTAGGGGGCACCAGGAAGGCTCTGCTATGTCCTGTTTGGATGCCCTTGGCCTAGGGAACCTAGGGATAGACTAACTAGAAAGGATGGCCCTTTGTGATGGAAAACAGATGCAGCTTTTCTCTGGTTGGTGGTAAGATGGAAACAAGAAAAAATATTAGGAAAAGTGGCACTTATCCCCGGGTCTTGACCATTTGAAGCCATCTTTATTGAGGTTTATTGAGGTCTACAGAACTAATGTTTGGGAAGTGTTACACAAGATCAGCACTTGTCCTTGTATATACCCGGGCTCTCATGAAAATATGAGCCTGGGTTGCCCCAGCTTAAAGAGAGGACTTGCAAAATGAAAGTCTATCTTTGACACCAACTCATCTAGCCAATAAACGGTACAAAGCAATTGATAATGAAAATAAAATATTGCTTCAGTAAATCTAAAATTTAAAAGCAAAGGTTATGAAAAAACAAACTCATAATTCAAGTAAAATTGCTTTACATAATAAATCAAGGCATCCTTCCTGTGAGTCACTGCTACAGAAACCTGTAGATGCCGCGTCCGGGTGATCTGTTCTCCCTCTTTGACTATTAGAACAAAACTAGAACCTAGGATCCCTTTTGGTGAATACAAAGTGTTTGGTCTTCTACCGCTGCTGTCACAACTGCTGGAAGTAGGGAAAGAAGAAATGTCAACAAGAAGAGGGCACTGAGAGATGAAGGGATTTAGAGCTGGAATCCCTCGACTTAGAGGAGGAGGGGAGCTGGGATTTTCGGACTCCCAGAGCGTCTAACAGAACCTGGTAATTTAGAGGCAGTTGTATACTTTATTTTCTGCTCTTCCGAAAGATTAGGATGGGGAACTTAAAGGGAATAGGTTTTAATGTAGAATTCTAACTATCAAGACTTAAGAGCATGCGATAATTTCAAGGCAAAGGAGACGAAGGGTCCCGCGTGCTACTAGGGATGTCGAAGAGTAGAAAAACGGTGTTATTCTAAATCTGGAGTTTCGGAAGGCTGGTGCGCAGCGCGAGGGACCTCCGCGGTTTACGGTAACTCAGCAGCGCCCCGGGGTTCCCACCCTCGTGCGCAAGCGCGGAACCGTTGCCTGCCGAGCGGTTGCAGGCCGAGCGGTTTGCTGCCTAGTGGCTTGGCCAGTTTGACATCATGGCGACCGCCCGAATCCGAGACGGAGATCCTCCGTGCGCCCGCGGCTCCGTGGCGCCGCCAGTTCGAGGTATGGAAAAGGAAACAAGAACAAAAATGTAGGATTTACCAAAGACGAGGAGCTCAAGTCCGAAGGACGGGGAAGTCCAGTCCTCAGGGTACCCCAGACCCTCGGTGGAGGGAACTGGAACAGGGAGCACGGACTCCGGGAAACTGAGGCACAGAGAAACTCCTGGGAGGAGGGCTAGAGCTCTGATACATGCGTCCTCTGTACTGGCGACGAAATAGAGGCTGGTGTTCTCCGGGTAAACTGAGGCTGAGGGGTAGCGCCGTGGTACAAGCGCGGGCTTGGAGTCTTGACACCCGGCATTCTGAGCGGCAGATGCCCCAGTTCCTGCCCCGGGGGTCAGAATGGGAGAGCATGGGGAGAAATGCTGGGAGGCATGGGTCACTTTGGGCTTTTCCGACAAAATTCTCACCGAGCAGCGGGGGCGAGGGGAGGGGGACGGGATGGAAACCACTTTGACTCTGCTGCTCACTTGGGTCGGTTCTCTTGGATCGGTTCGAAATGACACTTGCCTCTTCCTGATGCCTAGCCTCCATCGATGTGAGTCTCGTGGTGGTAGTCCATGGTGGCGGAGCAAGCAATATCTCAGCCAACCGGAAAGAACTGGTGCGCGAGGGCATCGCCAGAGCGGCAACCGAGGGCTACAAAATCCTCAAGGCGGGAGGGAGCGCGGTAGATGCTGTGGAAGGAGCCGTAACTGTCCTGGAAAACGACCCGGAGTTCAACGCAGGTAAATTATGCTTTGCCTAGTGAATAATGCCAAACCTCAGCAAGCTGTCCACAGACGCGGTAACCGTTATTCTGACCGGTAAAACAATACCCTAGAGCAAGATTCAGTACTGAATTTCCTCATTTTGCGCTTATTTTCAGAATTTTTTTTAAGTCTGTGAATTCACCTTTTATTTAGCCTGCCCCCTAAGAATTCAATACCAAAAGCCGGACATCTTATTGGAGATCTCTCCATAACCTCAAACACACAATCGTCAAGCCTCCGTCTTCCAAGTGCTGGCTTTACAGGTGTAGACTTTTTGTATTTGTGGGTCTTTGGGGTAGACCTTACATACCATAAAATGTAGCCATTTCGATTTTAAGAACTGTGTGTTCATTTCTTCCCTCTACCCCTCTGTGTGTGTGTTTTCTCTGCCTCCCCCAAATTAGACTCAAAAATCTTGAAACAGATGCTGAGAGAATTCTTTCTTATAGTATCTGGTACCTGCTAAACAGTAAAGTCACTAGATGTCTTTCTGACTAGTAAATTGACTCTGGATAGGTCTTTAGGTGGAGACTGATCATTTTACAGACCAAGCTGTAAGTGGAAACTTGGGATTTACAGCCCCTCCCATCTTCTGGAAAAGAGAAAGGGGCCCCCACAATCAAGCAATTCAAAAAACATCACTGAATTTGGGAGATGGGAGAACCTCCAAATTGGTGAGTATGGCCATATGCCAGTCCCAGCTCCACAACAAAAGTAGACGCTGCACCCAACACCCTTTCAGATCCTGCCCTGTGTGTTTCTTCATCTCACTGTTCAACTGTCTCCTTTATATAACACACTAGTAATATAGCTGAGTCTATGAACGGCTCTAGAAAACTAAGACCTAGCAGGGGTTTTGAGAGACTGCCTTGCAGTTGTCTGCCAGAAATTATCAAGAAGATACTATTTAAAAATTGGCATCTGAAGTAAGGAAGCAATCTTGTGGGACTAAACCCCATAACCAGTGGGATCAGACTCTTCAGGTGGCTAGTGTCAGAAGGTCACCGTCTGCCAGAGCATGATGTGGGGAGGGGACTCACACGTCACTATCAGAAGGGAGGTGCCCTTTCCCACTCCTTCCTTCAGAAGAAATGAGTTTGTGTTTCCTAAAAGTCATATAAATGCAATCAGAGTGAAATATTTTGTGTTTGGCCATGTTCTAGGATAATAATCATTCATGGTAGTTAATGTGTCTACATGACCCAGGTAGCAGTGGTCTAAGAAATTCAAAAGAGTAACTCACTTTATAGTGCTGTAAAGTAAACATAATTATTTTGCTTATCTCTCAGAATACTGCAGATTAATTTACTAGGAAAACATTCATTTATTTTATAATAGAAAACCTAAGATCATAAGATTAAAATACTTTTTAGAACTGTACCATCCACACACCATCTGTCTTGGGAAAAAAATTTCAGGATATTTTAACCAATTAATGATCACATATTTACCCAGAGTATCTTAACAGTGGCTGCTGGGATACTGGGATCCCTCAGCTGGAAAGAGCAGATGGGAAAGACAGAGTCCAGGCAGTTATCAGCTGTTACCAGTCCCACTTCAGCTGCTCAGCCTCTGCTCTCCTCCTTTTCAGCACTACTCATCTTCAGGCATCTGGAAGTGGGAGACAAGCAGAAAGACAGCCTTGGGGAGCTGATTGCTCTGTCTCCTTGACTTTGTTAGGCACTCTAATACTTATGAAAAATCTCATAAGTTAATCTATCTATTGATTGAGACATTTCAGTTCACTTTCATGGTTGTTTCTAGACTTCCAGACAGACTAGACTTCCAGAACCTTTCCTTGAAAGGTTTTATTTGAAAGGTTCAGTTAGGTCTCTGGTGATCTCAGACCTAAAAGGATCCCTCCTGTGATGGTCTATAACCGAACAGGGTCACTCCTCCACACGAGTTGAGGAAGTGCAGATCAGGGAAATACTGTAGCTGCTCCCCAAGACTGCCTCTTGGTGGATCTCCAACCTCCAGATGCCTGAAGATGAGCGGCCTGTACTCTGTCTTCCACCTGCGGCTTCCAGCTGTGGTCAATAGAAACAGTATCCCAGTGGCCTCTGCTAAGATCCTCCGGGTAATGATTTGGAATCTTCAAAAACCTAAAATCAGGTTCTGATAAGAGTTCCATGGCCCTAATTAGCATCTGTAAACCTTGTCTTCGTGTATGTGAAAATGTCATCTGTGTTTCTATTCATGCTTGAATGTGAACTTGATTTTATATTCAGAACTTGTTCCTTAATATTTAGCTCATTGAAAAGTAACATTAAATAACACTGTAAAACTGAGCTTCTAGATATCTATGCTAAATTTATTTTTATTTTTGTTTATTTATTTGTGATGGAGTCTGACATTTTCCATAGCTGGCCTCAAACTCCTAAGGCTCAACTGATCTTCTCACCTCAGCCTCCTGAGTAGCTGGAACTACAGGCACAGGCCATCACACCCAACTTAAAAATATTCTTTAATAATTTACTTAAATGGGCAACTAAATAATTACCTTTTGCATTCACAGGAGTTAAGCTGTATTTACTAGTACTTTGCTTTTGCGACAATTTGGTTTGATAACCTGTCAGAACCTTTGAGATAACAAGATTGTTTTCTTTATCTGCTTTTTAATTCCTTGCAACATCTACAGCAATGATTAACATTTGTAAGTCCTTTACATCTACAAGATAAAAATCTTCCGTGGTAGCTCTCAACTGTAACTCCACTTCTGGGGGAGCGGGTTCAGATTCTTTTTCTGACCTCTGAGGATACCAGACATGCATAAGGTGGACAGATATACACACAGGCAAACACTCATACTCATAAAATACAAATAAAAATACAAAACAAAGAAAAAATTCCCTGCTGCATATTATAGGGTCAGAGTATTCCATGAGTAAAGGAAGGGAAACACTGTTTTCTCCTACATATTTTTCCAATGATATATTCAGAACATTGAAATTTGACATACACGTTGAAGCACACAAAATTGCATTCATAACAAATTTAAAATTTTTAGAAGATAACCAAAATGAAAATATTTATGAATAGGGGCTAGGAATTGATTTTCTTGCATTTTGAAACCTCCAGGTGATTCTGAAGTGTCGTCAAATTTAGAAGTCTCTATCAGAGTCCCATACAGTTTTAATGATGTTTTAATCCCATATATTTACATGCAACAAGCTCTTCTTCCCAATGTATAGTCTACCTGTGACAAACATATAGTGTAATAACCACTACTGCAATGAAGATGTGAAAACGTCCTGTTGTCCCACAGCCCTTTGAGGCTGCGCTTCATGCAGCCCTAGACTCCACTAGCAACTATTTCCTTTGCCTGTAGTGTTGCCTTTGCCATTATCCCAATGGAACCTTATGAGTTGGTAACCTTGTGATTGTTGCATGTGGGCTCTGCTTACGTGGCCACAGGATCAGTGATTTCACCCTATCAGAGCTAACAGTATTCCGATAGCAGGCATGCTCATCACAGACAAAGGAAGCCCAACAAACTTGCTTAAAACCTGAATTTTTACAATTTTTTTTAATTCAAATTGTGTGGCTCTCGAATGTGAACTTTGGAAATGACAATGTTGTATTACAGTGTCAAAGACTGGACCCTCCGAGTAGACGTACCACCACTTGTAGCAGGCTATTTACCAGCTGAATACGGGTCACCCACCAACACATTAAATCACCTCTGTAAATACAAGTAGAGGTTTTTGTACTTGTACACAAGTTTTACTTCTTCTCAGGCATTCAAGAAAGGTTGTGGTCTAGTATGACAAGAGTATATTTAACTTGAGTATATAAGGAACTTCCAAACTTTGTGATTATGAATGCCTTCTTCCATTTCCTGGAGCACACAAACACACTGATGGGTTTTGTTCTGTTTTGTTTTGCCTTTTACTTTAGCTGGCCTAATAATCAAAGTAGACCTGTGATTTAGTGCTGATCTACATTTCCCAAAATGGTTAATGATGTTAAACACTTGTTGGGGGCAGGGGGAGCATCTATTCAACCAAGCCCTTTTTCTATTTTCATTAGACTGTTTTTCCTTACTTCTGCAGAGTTCTGGGGATTCTTTTTATATAAATATAAAAGACATAAATCTCTCATCAAACATATGAATGTGATCTGCATATGTTTCCTCCCAATTCTTCCTTTGTCTTTTCTGTTTCTTGTGAATGTCTTTCTAAGAATAAATAGAATAAGATAGAAAGACCAGCGATTTATTGATTTATTTAGTGGTTCATTTATAGTAATGCCTGTACTGCCTGCTTGCCAAAGTGACATGACTTCACTTGTTGCGTGCAACAGAATGACATGGAAAATTAACTGAAACAATGTATCATTGCCCTTAACAACCTGCTGACTACCATGCATGCCTCTGTAAAAATCTCACTTGCTTGCCTACCCCACCTTGTGGGATTTTTTTTCCATTAATTTATTTGTGGATTTTATAGTTTAAAATAAAAATACAATCTGAACCTGAGAGCGAGGCCTTTCAGGATCTATTCTGGCTTCAGGACACCAGTGTCACCTGTACTCTTGCACTCTCAGTGATGTTAGAAAGAGCCCCAGGTCATGGGCATGTTCTTGAGTGTATAGAAACTGTGTCCGTCTTAGTTGTTGCAACAAATGCATTTTCTGTCATAGCTTAAAGAATATTTGCCTAAACATTTTCTTTTTGGCCATCTTCTAAAATTTCAGATAGATTTCAGTCATGAATAAAATTTTGTGTGCTTCAAAGTATGTATAAAGTCTCAATGTTCTGTAGAAATCATTGGGAAAAAAATATATAGGAAAAAAAACTCTTTCCCTTTCTATGTTTATGGAACACTCTGTCCCCCTAATATGTAGCAAAGTTTTGGTATTTTGTTTGTTTGGTTGGTTTGGTTTGGTTGGTTTGGTTTTTCCTGTTTGTTTTATTTATTTGTATTTTATGTGTCTGAGTGTTTGCCCGCATGTATATTTGTATACTTCATGCATGCCTGGTGGCCTCAGAGATCAGAAGAAGGTGTTGGACCACCTAGGAATGAAGTTTATAGACAGTGGTGAGTCACCATAATAATGTTAGAAATTGAACCTGGACCTGGATCCTTTGCAAGAGTAGTCAATGCTCTTAACCACAGAGCCTTCTCTCCAAACTGAAGCAAGATTTGTTTTGTTTTGTTTTGTTTTTTCTTGTTGTTTTTTTGTTTTTCTTTTATTTTTTAACTTTTTATTGATTCTTTGTGAATTTCATGTCATGCACCCTAGTCCCACTCATCTCCCTGTTCCTTCATATCTACCCTCTGCCCTTGTAACCTCTCCAAAAAAATAAAATAAAATAAAATAAAAATAAAAAACAAAAATGAAATAAAATTAAAAATAAAACGAAAAAAATTATCTTGTTGTGGAAGCTGTAGTGTGTCACAGTGTCCCACAGTATACCCTTTTGTCCAAACATCTTCACTTGCAAATGTTCATTACAGTGAGACATTGATCTGGTTCGAGGCCTCTGGCTTCTGCTACGCCATCAATACTAGACTTCACTGGGATTCCTCTAGGCTGTCCTGTAATTACCCTGTGTCATAGGGATCCTGAAGCTTTGCATCTGCAGGACCGTTTACTTCTACACTCATTTTCACAGGGAAGGGAGATCTTCAGGAACCAGGCTGTCACTTCTTGTCTTCCTAATTTGGGCATGGTTCCATCTGCTGCGGCCCCTGTGGGTGTATGTTTTTATCATCAGAAGATTATAATGATGCCAAGGTCACCTGGAATTTCACATGATATCTAACTGGTCTTGATGTGATGGCATAACAGCAAGGAGTACGTTGTCAGCATACAGGCTTTTAACTTGTGCAATCCTGTAGCATAGCTAATGGGACAACAGGCCACCAGTAACTTGAGAGCTCAGACTGGTTAGTCCTACAGATTCAGGACCTGGTCTCACTGCACAGTGCCCCACGTGCCTATCAGAGCAGCCAGTAAACTTTGGGGAACATATTTACCAGCTTCTGATAGAGGAACAGACTGCTGATGTGTCTGCTAAAAGTGTTTTATCATTTGTTTTTAGTGTTTTTCCCCTTATTACAAAGCTTCATAAGTTACTTGTATATTCTAGACAGGTATCTTTTATTACATATATTAATTTGTTCTGTAGATATTTTCTCCCATTTGGGCCAAAGGGGGAAAAAATTGAACCACACTGCCTTTCAATGAGTCCATTTAGAATATTTATATTTTATACAACTAATAGGGGCTTGTATCAACTATTATATTTTTAGGTCTATTTACCCTCGTTTTCCTCTTTGCTCTTCATTCCTTCATCTAAGTTACTTGAGCATTGGTTTTAGAAGTCTGTTTTACTTTATCAACAGTATTGAGTATATATCTTTGTGCAGAATTTGAGGACGTTGCCCTAGAGATTGCTCTATGTATATAACTAATCACTATCTAATAAGAAAGCATTTTAGCAATGGAGACAAAATGTAGAACTCTTACCTTTCTTTGATTAGTTGGGATAAGTTAACTTCCACCTTACAGTTATTTTCAATTTTCCTTTCTGTGAACACTGGGAACAACTTCAGGATCTTGTCGCTTTTGCAACAACCACCAAACATAAACTAAGACACCAAAGAAGAGAAAGAAGGCAAGCCCACTGTGTTGGGGGGGGGGCGGTCTGCTTAAACCCAACATAACTCAAACACCAGGTTAATGCAGATGACAAAAATTTGTTGTAATCAAGGTGCTACTGATGGATCAGGATTGCAGAATGGCCTCGGGAGCTGAACTGCAACCCCGAAAGGACATTGTACAGCATATTTAAAGGATGAACTCATAGAGCAAGGGGGAGGGAGGTGGACTGTAACATTGTCCAGTTACATTTTGACATAAGGGGTTTAGCAAGGGAGTTTCCATCAATCAGGATAGGAGTAGGTTCCTGAGCCTAGGAACATGAACTTAGTTTAACCCTGCCTGCAAGATGGAGAGGTTGTCTTTTGAGATGTCTGGACTCAGACAACTGTCTCCTTACAAGTTGTTCCTGAGATGTCTAGATTCAGACAACTATTTCCTCATAATAGAATATATTCAGATATTGGGAAGTTCCCAGCTCCCCTAAGGTCTGGGACCTTGATTTTAGTTTCTCCCTATGATTAAGTGGAATCTGAAAATGAAATGGTAATACTAAGAATACGTTTCTTCAGCTTGTTCCCACGGCTGTTTTGCCTCTATTTTCACTCTCTATGCAGCTGGGTCTTCTATCTTGGTTTTGCAGGATTCCTCCTTCTGTTGGTGCATTTCTGCTTAAAGGTCTCTCTTAGCCGCTCTGCTGACTTCGGCCTCTGGCAGCAGATTCTGTTTTCCTCCATTTGTACTATAGCCTCAATGTTTGTACCCATGTTTGTGTACCTACAAAATTCTAACGCTGAACCCAGGATTCCCCGATGTGCCAGTGTCTAGAGATGGAGCCACTAAGGAAATTGTTCAGATTGAGTGAGGGCATGGCACAGAGAGAGTTCTGTTCTGATTGGATTAGTATTCTTACAAAAAGAATCAAAGGGACTAGAAAGATTGCTCAATGATTAGAGCACTGGCTCTCTTCCAAAGGACCTGAGTTTGATTCTTAGCACCCACATAGCAGCTCACAACTGTCTACAGACACTCCAGTTTCAGGGAGTCTGACAACCTCTTCTGGCTTTCAAGGGCACCAGACACATAGTTGGTATACAGACATACATGCAAAAAAAACACCCACACACATGAAATACTTTTTAAAAAATACTGGAGATGGCTCCTCAAATAAAGTGCTCAATTGTGAGAACCTAAATTTGGATCCCTAGAACCTACACAAATCCACAATAGACCATGTCTGTAATATCAGAACTCCTATAATGCAATGGGAGGTGGAGACAGGAGAATCAGCAGATGCTCATAAGCCAAACACCCTGGTGTGCACAGTGGTGAACACTTGACTTGTCTAAAACAAGATGGAAGGTGAGAACAGACACCCAAAGTGGTTCCCTGGCCTCCACAGCTGTACCATGGTACACAATGCCAGCACTCATAAGAACACAGACAAAAAAACAGTCATTAATTGACCAGAGTTTACCCTCCCCCCGCATGACACAAGGAGAGATCACTGGGATGCATAGTGAAATGGTATCTCCATACTTACAAGCCAAACTCAGAAAAAGGTCAACATTTTAGGCACTTCGACTTTGAGCTTTTCAGTCTACAGATTGAGAAATAACTTTTTGTTGTGTAAGCAACCCAGTCTGGGTTGTCTTGTTATAGCAGCCCAAACAGACTAGTACAGTCTAGACTTCATAAGCATATATGAATGATATTTGTTAGACACAGAATTCTGATTTGATAGTTCTTTTCTTTCAGCCCTTGGAAAATGCTGTACCTCTTTCTGGCCTCCATGATTTCTGCTGTGAAATCCTTTGTCATTATAATTGGTTTTCCCCGATAGGTAAGGTGTCATTTCTTTCTTGCTACTTTCAAGACTGTTTTTCTAGTGCTTGGGATTGAACCCTTGCAAAGCACTCATTGTCCCTGGTCCCTCAAGACATTTTTATATTGATTATGATATCTTACTATGAATTTCTTTGTATTTAATAGTATTGAGAGTTTGCTTAGCCTCTTGAATATGTAGATTTAGAGCATTTGTCAAATGTGGATAATTTTCAGCCATCATTTTCTTGAATGCTTTTTATCCGTAGGCTTTCCCTGCCTCCTTTTAGGACTCCAGTAAATTAGTGTTAGATCTTTCGTTAGGTGCCAGTGTTTCTGTAGGCCATCCTCACTTAGCTTACCCCTGTCTACTTTGTACCACTTGTTCAGTTTGGACAGTATCTTTATTCTTTCTCTTAACTGTTCTTTCTTATTAATTCATACCAATTGCAGATTAAGGAAGTTTTCTGTATCATTTGCTTATGAAACAATATTACTGATTTTTGTATATTGTCTTAATCTCTTTGTTGCTATGAAAAGAAGCAAAGACTAAGTTACTTTTATAACAAATTTATTTTTATTATATGTGAGAGAGTACTGTGGGTGTGTGTATGTGTCTGTGTGTGTATGCATGTGTGCATGCGAGAGGGAGAGAGAGAGAGAGAGAGAGAGAGAGAGAGAGAGAGAGAGAGAGAGAGAGAGAGAAGAGAGAATGGGGTGCCATGGCATTTGAGTAAAAGTCAGAGGACAGTTTTCAGAGGTCAATTCTCTTTCCACTGTGGGTTCTAGAAATAGGAATGGAACTTGGTTCCTGTGGCTTCCATGGGAAATGGTTTCACCAGTGAGTCATCCTGCCTGCCCTGGATTGCTTTTAAACTGAAATTTTGGTTTGTTTTTTAAGCTTTTATTAGCATATGGTAATTAAGCATAATAACATGTTCCATTTTGACATTTTTATGCCTGTTTATATATCCTAATCATTTACTCCCCCATTACTGTCCCCATTCTCTCTTCCCTCTCCAACTTCCCCTAGTCCTCTTCCTTCCTCCCCCTCCAGCCTTCTGCCCTCTATTTTTATATGGTTTAATCTTCATATTTTGTTTTCTTTGTGGGGACAAATTCTCACTGTGCAGCTCAAGCTGGCCTGGAACTCATTGTGTAACCCAGGTTGGCCCCTAGCACGTTGTCCTCCTGTGTCAGCCTCATAGGTGCCAAGGTTACATGAGGTTACACATATCTGCCAACACACCAGCCCATAGTGTGTCTCCAATATAATGTAGAGGCTAGGTAATTCAATGGTATGATCAGTAGGAGTAATGAGAGCAAACATCTTTGTTGGTTGCTAGCTACAGAGACATACTGGGGTTCTCACCATAAAGTATGATATTACCCGTAGGATTTTATAGATGACCTTTATTGAATTGAGAAAAATCTATCCATTTAAGACCTTCATAAGCATGAAGGTGAAACACTCTGGCCTAATTATCTTCTATTAGGCCCACCTTTTTCTTTTTTAAGATTTTATTTATTTTATGTATATGAGTACACTGTAGCTGTCTTCAGACACACCAGAAGGTGGCATCAAATCCCTTTACAGATGGTTGTGAGCCACCATGTGGTTGCTGGGATTTGAACTCAGGACCTGTGGAAGAGCAGTTGGTGTTCTTAACTGCTGAACCATCTTACCAGTCCTAGGCCCACCCCTTAAAAGTTCCCCTACATCAATGCTACAATCCTGGGGACCTGTAGGAGACAAACCATATCCAAACCAATAGGTACCAAGTCAGATGTGTTTGTACAATATTCCTCTACACTAGAACAGAAGGTGTGTTGAAAGAGGTAGGTTGGTAGGAAATCTGGAGTCTTTTATAAATTTTTCACTCCTGTTTTTCAACTTCTTCTTGAACTAGGTTATGGGTCTGTCCTGAATGTAAATGGTGATGTTGAGATGGATGCTAGTATCATGGATGGGAAGGACCTGTCTGCAGGAGCAGTGTCTGCCGTGCGCTGTATTGCAAATCCCATTAAACTTGCACGGCTTGTTATGGAAAAGGTATGTGTGCTGGAAGCAGTGCTTCCTGAGAAGCTGCCACTGCTGGACTTCTGGGTGAACAGGCCAGACTGTGAACAGTGCTGGAGATGGCTGTTCTAAACACACACAGGGACAAGCATAATGCCACTGAAGTCAACCATGGCTTTGGTCCTGTTAGAACTATCTGGGTGAAACATGTTGACTTAGTTATCTCCTGGCCTTTCCAGGCCAGCTGGGGGCACAGCTCAGTGAAAGATCACCTACCTAGGGCTCATCATATCACCACCAACCTCATTGACCACCAACCTCAGAGTTCCTATCCTGGCTTGGACACCTCATTGCTTTCTGACTGGCCATGGTGCAGAGAAATCTGCAGCAGACATGGGGATTCCACAGAGAAAAAAGAGGGAGGATCCTGCTCAATTTTCACTTTAGTGCCTTTTAACACTAAAAGTATAGTAACTAGTTCCACATCATAGAACAGGTAGGTTTATACATACGTATATATATACACATACATACACATATATATAATTATATAATGTATATTATAATATATAGATATATAATTAAATATAAATATATTATTTAATATTATATATATGTGTCCAAAAATATATACAACCTTCTCTGTCTCTTCCTATCCTGGCTTAGACACCTCATTGCTTTCTGACTGGCCATGGTGCAGAGAAATTTGCAGCAGACATGGGGATTCCACAGATTCCTGTAGAAAAACTGATAACGGAGAGAACCAAGAAGCACCTGGAGAAAGAGAAGCTTGAGAAGGGGGCGCAGAAAGCTGACTGCCCTAAGTAAGTTCCAGACAACACCCAGACTTTTGCAGTTAGAGCAGCTGGAGAGTTTGGCAGTGTCCCCTCACTGTATTCCCTAAGGAATTGAAATTCTGTGGGGGGGAGGGCAACTCTTCTTAACCTTAACTTTGCCCTTACTTATACCTCCTATGTGGATAAGAGGTCAGTCTGACAGGGTTCTTCTCTGGCACAATTAAACAGAAGATTGCTAGACAGGCTTGGAGGCACACACACACATGATTTCAGCTATCAGGAAGCAGAGATTGAGAGAGCAGGTTTCAAGACAGCCTGAACTGTAGAGTGAGACCCCGGCTCAAAAACCTAATAATAATTCAATAGGATGTGGGATCTCATAATAAAATAGAATTCAGTCTTGTAGCACTACTGAGTCCCTAGTTTACAGACACCAATGTTCAAATAACCTAGGCAGAGTATATATAGTCAGATTAAATATACATACATACACACACATATGTATTATATACATATATGTATATGTGTGTATATACGTGTGTGTGTGTGTGTGTGTGTATTTCCCTTTCCTAAAGAATCAGTTTTGGTGGGTCTGAGGCAGAGAGGACAGGCAGGTATAATATTATACAAGTCTCTGAGATAATAATGCCTTTCCAGATTATGAAGTTGGAGATATTAACATACTATTATTCTTCTACTTGCTCTAAAATAGGATTTTGCTATATATCCCAGGCTAAGCCTGAAATTTGCAATCCCCCTGCCTCAGTTTCCCAGATACTAGAACCTAAGGCTTTTATTTCTATGGACTGCAGTCAGCAGAGTGAGGCTGCTGGGTCAGTGCCTTGTGCTTATTTTCAGAGCTGCTTTCCTATTGCTTTCTGAAAGTTGTGTATGAGCTAAGGGTGTGGTTCGGTGGTAGAGTGCATGTTTAGTGTGTGCATAAAGCCCTGGGCTCAGTGCCCAGTACTAAACAAAAAGACCTTACATGTGCAGCAGCCGAGACTGCTCTTAGATGTAAATAAGTGGCCTCTTTCCCGGGATCCTGCAACTTAGAAAGGACAGAAAAGTTAATTATAGACTGCATGAGTCACCTCTGGCACTCAGAATTGGCTCAGCATGACTGATAACCCTGGCCTCTGTTCCTCTCACTAACACTGGGCAGTATCCAGAAAGAAAAGGCTTTTTTGCTTCTCTGAGCCCAAATACTGACCGTGCCCCTGTCAACATCAGAAATGAATACTTTGGGGAAATGTGGAAAGATCCAAACAGCAGGACTTAGGTAAGGGGTGGGGGGAGTATCTAAAAAGTAACTTTTAGAGTACTTACAGCATGAAGCACTTAGGTCATGTTCCCTTGAAGTGGCAACAGTCACCTTCTTTGCCTCCACCTTCTGAAGGTAGCCAATGAATTAGGGCCATCTCCGAAAGGGTTAAATTTGTGTATGTGTCCATCTCAATAAGAAGCACTTAGGCTGTTTAATTTAGAATATAAAAAAGAATAAATTTTTGTGATAGGGTCTCATGATGTAGCCTTAGCTAGCTTGGAACTCATTCTGTATACCAAGCCAACCTCAGACTCAGAGATCCTCCTGCCTCTGCCTCTCCCTCCTGACAGCTGCGATGGATATACTCTTTAAGGTAGAAATGTAAAGGGCCATGTAGAAATCTGCCTGCTAGTGACATGTAGAATAAGAAACAAATGTTTTCTTGAGCCCAGAATTTTAACATATAACATGGGATGTAGGTGATTTTAAGTGACAGCATTACTTAGGGGCTGTTTCTCATCTTCATTCTCTTCCCTTTTCTATATTTTTAATAGAAACTCAGGAACTGTGGGTGCTGTTGCCTTGGACTGCAAAGGAAACTTGGCTTATGCAACCTCTACTGGGGGGATTGTCAATAAAATGGTTGGCCGAGTTGGAGACTCACCTTGCATAGGTAGGATTAAGAGGTAGTTTATGCCCCTCCTTTGCCCTTCATGTCATCAGATTCACACCCTTTCCTGTGTCATTTCCTCTACCTACCCTCTTGGTGACAGCTTCTAGGAGTGGCATTTGGTTTGGAAGAGGTTGTTGGAGACCACTGCTCTGAAGCATTCACTCCTAAGAGGCACATCAGTTTCCCCTGGATTACATCTTGGGGACATCTTGGGAGAGAAACTGAAAGAGAAGATGCTAACGTTGTCCCAGACTGCTGCAGCCACACCTGTTTTCTCTGTAGCCCCAGTTTCAGGGTCCTCAGCTCACTTGCAGAGGCTAAATACATAGTGCCTCTTCCCAGGCACAGCTCACATTAACCATATAAAAATAAACAACTGAAAACTTGGGCTGGAGAGATGGCTCTGGGGAAATATTTGCTGTGCAAGTATATGGACCTGAGTTCAGATCCCCAGCGCCCATGTAAAAGCCTTACACAGCAGTGTGTATCTGCAACCCAGCACTGGGAGAGGCAGAAATGAGTGGATCTTCAGAGCTTGCTAGCCAGCGAGTGTAGCTAAACAAGCTCGCTCCAGGGTCAGTGAAAGACCATCTCTCCAAAAACTAAGGTAGGAAGAGATAAAGATGCTGTAAATCTACCTCTCCTCTCTATATGCACCCTGCACACACACACACACACACACACACACTCGTGCACACATGGGGAGGTGGAGCTGAGAATATTTAAAGGCACTACATATGAATAACACATTCCTACAGACTGATATGGCCCTCATATTGACATCAAGCACAAAGCAAGAAGCAGCATGCAGGAGTGCATCTTTTGCTCTGTGTAGATTTGCACTTTCTTGTAGGACTTCCCACAAACCCCTACAGCTGAATGACATTTCAAGAAACAGCTAAATTGTTCATCTGCCCAAAGGAGAAACTTAGACTTTTAGCAGAAAACTTGACTTTTTTTTTTCTCTTTTTTTTTCTTTTATTTTATTTTTTTAATTTACATTCCAAATCACTTCCCCTTTCCTGTTTCCTCCCTCCCCGAAAGTCCCATAAGCCCCCTTCCCTCCCTCTTTTCTCCGTTCAACCCCCTCTCATTACTCTGTCCTGGCGTTCCCCTACATCCAGTCTTTCCAGGACCAGGGGTCTCTCCTTCCATCTTTTTAGAAATCTATTGATATGCTGATTGTGTCTAGGGTATTCCGAGATTCTGGGTCAATATCCCCTTATCAGTGACTGCATACCATGTGTGATCTTTTGTGATTGGGTTACCTCACTAAGGATGATATTTTCAAGTTCTGACCATTTGCCTAGGAATTTCGTGAATTCATTGTTTTTAATATATGTTGTGCTACTCTTAGTGTTAATTTACACTCTTGACAGCTCTTTGTACCCTATACAAAGAGACTTGAAGCCTCCTTAAAAATCAGAGACCTGCCTGTTGAGGTGGTATAGCACTTGGAGACAGAGGACTGGCACCTGTGAAACACTCACCTTTTTTCTCCTTGGCAAAATCCCTGCCAAAATATGGCTGTTCAATAGTACAGCCTGCATCCTGCTGGGATCTGACCAGGCCCCAGAGCCAGGTGGGGTCAGAGTCTAGGAATTAGGTTCAGGCTTTGTGAGTTCTCATGGTAAAGTATTGAGAAGCAAAAAAATCTGTGACCTGAATTCCCAGAAGCCCCTGTATTGGTTGTGGGTACCAAATGTGCTTATCTTGACCTTTCTGATAAGCATTCCCCAGGAGGGTTCACCTGTCCTTCTAGGACGTTCCATAGGTAACACTAGGTACACAGTAACATTTCCTCTGCAGTGCAGTTATCATCCCCAAAAATGGGGGTGCCCACCCAGGAAACATAGGTCACCCTGGACTTTTATTACTCTAAAGGAATTGCAAAGAAAATGAAGACTTGGCTGCTCCCAAATAGTAGGGCCGTATTGATGCTGGTTCACCACAGAGCAACAGCTTGAAGGGAAAAGCCACCTTCTCCTATTGTAAGACTTCGTATTTCCTTACCTAACCTCAGCTCTCCCCAACCAGAACTATGGAGTTACCTGCTTTCAAACAGCCTGGGAAATGATAAAACGATAACACTCAGTCGAGAGCTGCCATTCTAAGACCTTCCCCAATACCCAGCATTGCTAAATAAGGCAAATGTCAATATGATGCTTCTACGCTAACTAGAACAGGGTGAAGGTGAAGCCTGCCAGGCTGTGGGACTCTCAGACTGGCAGCTCTGTGTGAACAGATCAGGAATGATGGAGAGATGACTGTAGAATTGCTTAGTCTAAGACTATGGGAAAATTATTATCAAGGCTCCCTTTGGCTCCAGATCCTGTTATATGGATAGACCAGAATAGTTCTCTCCTCAACAACTAGAATTGCTTTTAAGTCATCATGGTGTACATAGAGGTTTGTTTACAGATGTGCTTTTGGACACTTGTGCATCACTGGATCATGAATATGATCCAACCTTCTACCCCTCAAGGATATAATATTGTGTAACATGAGCCTTGTGTTTAACTTTTGACTGTTGTTGCTCAGTTATAACCAATCACCTTTTTTGAGCAGGAGCTGGAGGCTACGCAGATAATAACCTTGGAGCCGTTTCAACTACAGGACATGGGGAAAGTATCCTGAAGGTGAATCTGGCCAGACTTGCCCTCTTCCATGTAGAACAAGGTATGTAGGCTGTGAAACAAGTGCATAGCTAGTGAAGACAAGTAAATAGATGTTATTTGGCCACCTACAGGGTAGTGTATGGAAACACACTTGCCACAGACCCTGCCCCAAGGTTGTTCACATTCTTCTAACACCTGGTAGGTTCTGGACTCTAAGAACCTTTAGAATATTGTTCTGGAATAATGTTCTCTAAGCTGAGGAAATGTCTCTGTATGCTCTGAGTGCTTGCTGAACAAGCATGAATTCAAACCCCTAGGACATACACAAAGGTATGGTCGTGCAGGTGCCTATAGCTACCTCTGCACTGTGGAGGTAGAGTCAGGATGTTGCTGGATGACAGTATGAGGGGAAGGGGCAGAAGGACCAGCAAGTTCCAGATTTCATCTCAAGGGATGAAAGCAGAACATGATAGAGTGGGACATATGATATCCTGGCATGTGTGTGAGCATACACATGAGCACATACACAATACCTGTCTGCTGTTCTCTTTTACATTATAGAAGACAAAGCAATAGAAACCATGGTCAATCCTTGACTATGATGTAAGAGGGAAGATGTCTCTGTCCCAGTAAGGAACTGAGACATGCAAATTGTATTGCTTTACTGGTCATAGTGACCAGACACCTGTCAAGAAGCCCCTTAAGGAGGTTTGTTTGGCTCACAGTTTAAGGGAATATGGTCCTTCATGATGGGGAAGGCACAGTGGTGGGCAGCTTTATGGCAGGGGGAGTATGCAGACATTGCTTGCTCATATCTCAGTGGACCAGGAAACAGACAGTACAGGGGGCAGGGCTGTTCCCTACCCACTTTCCCAGAAACCCTGTTTCTCCGGTGAGGCCCACTCATATTTCACAGCGTCCCAAAGCAGTGGCACACCTGGGGTCCAGGTGTCCAAACATGGGAGCCTCTGAAAATTATCACATGTGCTCTTCCTCAATCTCATCTCTTTTCAGGAAAGACCGTAGACGAGGCTGCTGAGTTGGCATTGGATTATATGAAGTCAAAGCTCAAAGGTCTAGGTGGCCTCATCTTGGTCAACAAAACAGGAGACTGGGTAGCAAAGTGGACCTCTGCCTCCATGCCCTGGGCAGCAGCGAAGAATGGCAAGCTGCAGGCCGGCATTGACCTTTGTGAAACCAAGACAAGGGACCTACCTTGCTAGCCTGGAGTGAAGCTGAGCTGCCTGGTGTGGAGACCTAACTTAATCAATTAGATGTAAACATGGAAAACTTACGCAGTCTGTCCCTCCTTTTGTTGCCTTGATCACTAAGTCAATGAATGCTTGGTTGAGGGTTGGGTTCTGAAGCGATGAGATATGCCTGCCTGTACTAAGACCAGGGAAAATGGAAGTCTTGAGGAGCCTACTTTCCCAGTTTCCATCATGTAAGGCTAGAAAGGAGCTGTTAGATTTTGACCCCGTGGAACTGCATCTGAGCTAGGAGTGCCATTTGTATTGGGAAAATGGCAATTTGCAGAGGCTAGGCTGGGAGAGTGGGGGAGGAAGGGCTTAAAAAAAGGGGGGGTAAGAAAGACCAAGTCCAGGATGAAGTTCAAAACGTTACAGAGTTCATTCTTAGTCACAGAACACCAGGCAAGACGTTCAAGAATGTGCTCTTTGTCTGTGAGGGGGAAGTGGATCTTTCCAGAAAGTTCAAACTTCTCCAACACATATCTGGGCACTTGCAGAGTCTCCCTTGCTGCCCGAGCTGTAAACTATTGGAGTTTCTTAATGTCTGGGGTTTTTCTTGGCTCCCAAAAGTCAGCCCCACCTGAACCAACCCCAGTCGTCCTCACTGGGGCTTGATAGAGCACATGACATTTCCAGCCTCTCCAACAGCGGGGTGGCAGATGGCTGGAAAGAGAACCCCGTGAGTCACTAAGGAGTAGCTGCCAGTGCTTTGGGACAGTCCCAAGCACAGTGAATCAAACGTTCAGGGTGGCGAGCCTGGTGCAGAAAGCAGTCTCCTCAGTGGAGAGCACTCTGCACCTGTCAGCACCCCGGAAATGGCATGTCTGCGGTGATGTGTCTGCTCAGCTTTTTAGGCTAGCAGGGATTCCCTTCTCTCTGGGAAGAAACTGATTAACGTGCCACTAATAAAATTTGTTTTTTGAAAGAAAAGAGTGTGGTTAGGTGTCACTTTGACCAAGACCGGAACAGATATAAGCTCCCTTCTTGGTCCCTTAGTGCAGGCAGATATAATAGTTGAGAGGACCTTTTGATGAGATGTAAGCGTGACAGTATATCCTGCCTCGTAGAGCTTAGTAGGGAGTGTTTTAGCCTTGAACTTTCTCTGAGTGTGTTAAGGCATTTCCAAATCTCAGCCAGACTCATGGCTGACTGTCTCTCCCACACTGTGCTCAAGTTCATAATGTGTCCTGATCCCAGACCCTCTTGTGAGCCTGTACCTGCTCTGCATCAGGGAGAGGGGCCCTTAAGAGTCTGAGAACTGCTCTTGAAGCTGCCTCTCCTCACTACCCGGAGGATCCTGGGAACATTAACATTGGAGAATTGCTCATCTATGAAAACCCTCTAGGACTCTGAAGATTAAATGAAAGTGAAGAAAAATGTAGTGTATCATAAGGATCCACTGGACAAATTCAAAAACGACAGCCAGTCCCCAGTGTGAGAACAATTATGCATTTAGAAACCTTGAAAGCCTCATACACAGCAGCTGCTGATTTGAAGGAAGCACATTGTTAAGAGGTGTGTGTGTTTGTTTGCTAGTGCTGCACTAATAAGACGCCTCAGGCTGGGTGACTTAATTATCAGAAATATGTTCTCTCAGTTCTAGACACTGGAAATCCAACATCAACAAGAGGGGTTTTTGCTTGTTTCTGGTTCTTTGACTGGTTTTTTGGTTTGTTGGTTGGTTATTGGGGGCTTTAGAGAGTATTATTGTTTTGTTAGGGTTTTTTTTTCCAGTTTGTTTTGTTTGGAATGGAATGGAATCTCTTTGTATAGCCCAAGATGACCTTTAAATTGTCAATCCTCAGCCTCAGCCTCAGCCTCAGCCTCAGCCTCCCAAATGCTGAGACTATAGGCCTATAGACAGGCACCACCCTTCCCGGCCACCTAATGTGAGGGTTTTTCTCAGAACACAAAGAGCACTCCTCTTGTACTCACATGAATTTGGATTCCCCCAGCCCCACAACATCCTCATTTTAAGTCCATTCCTCCTTTGGTGGCCCTGTTCCCAAATGGAGTCATATTCTGAGTAACGGGGAAGGGTCTTGAGATCCACCCTGTGAACTAGAGAAGGCAACGGTAGATGAAGCAGAAACCATGGTAGAGGCTGAAGACAGAAGAGACCCTCTGGAGAAAATAACAATCCCTAGATATCTGGGTGGGGGAAGGGGATGGGATCAGAGAAGTCAAGTGGAAGATGTTATCTTGAAGTTGTCCATTCAACCAGGCACAAGGGAGGTAGCCCTGGTTAGCAGACCCATAGGTACTCTGCTCTGACTTCTTGGATTTAGCAGCATGGTACCTGATGGTCCACCCCTTTGTGTAAAATCCCAGTGTGTGTTTTCTCGTGAAATCCACAAGTATTTCACTAGAAATGGAAGGTCACATTTTATCTCACATGTTACTAACTAGCAAATTAACTGTCCAGGAGAGAATGACCATCAGTTGTATGAGCACCTCTACGCCACAAGAGGGCAGCAAACTACAACATATAGGCAGCTTATAGGCACAGGAAACAGTTTTATGTGTGTTTTCAAATAAACTCTCTGACTTGGTCCTTCTCACAGAGGAGAAGGTGGGGTGTACATCCCTGTCATTAGAGATGGAGGGTGAAGGGAGGCTGGATGGGGTTGCTCTTCCCAGCCCTCCCATCAGTCAACATTACACAAAATCCTCACAGTGTTTAGATTCTGTAACTATTCTAGGGCAACTGTGAGCGACCCCAGCAAAACACAGGTGTCCTGTTCCCTGAGAAGAATGAGGGCCAGCAGAAGTCAGAGGCAACCCCAGGTCAGGAAGAGGGCAGGGAGGATGTTTGGGCCACAGATAGGACCGGGACTGGTGGGTGTGACTCCTTCCATAGCTTAAATGCCACATTCGGACATCCAAGAAGCGTTGAGCCATAGTGAGTTCCGAGTCTCAAGAAGTCAGGAATGTGAAAAGAAAACTCTGGCGTCCAGACCCGGGGTGGGGGGGGTGGGGGGTGCACTGGAGAGAGTCCCCCGGGGCATGTTAGACCTGTTTGTCAGCTTTCCCATTCACATGTCCTGTGCCTCCCACCCAGATGTCACCCAGATCTAGGGGCAGCCCAAAAGCACTCTGGGTCAGAGGTTGGGAAAACCAACACATCCTAACAACTTTATCCTTCAAATTCTGTTTTTCCTCAACCCAATATTAAAATCAAATTGGGTTTTCAGAACCACAGCTCCTGACTTCTGTACAGATTCTAGAAAGTGACATGAATAGATTGATAAATAAAACCAGTGTGGATGAGAATTTAACATCTCAGATTTAACACCTACTGGGCTCTTACTGGCACTTTGTAGATTCTGAACAGAACTCAGGAACTTGGGTTCTGAGTTATAACGTGGTGACAACAAGAAAAGAGATTGGTGGCAGATGCAATGACACACACCTATATTCCCAGAACTTGGGACGCTAAAGCAGGAGGCTCTGGAGTTTCAGGGCTGACCTCAGCCATATAAGGAGTTTGAGACCAGCTTGGGCTATATGAGAACCTGTCAAATAAAAAACAATAGCTTGAGTCTTCTCATTCCTAGAAGACAGAGGCTCACTGGTTACAACTTAGTACCTGGGGCAGGTCCCCAAGGCTTTTTTTTTATGTAGGGGTGGGTGCTCTGCCTGCCTGTATATCTACAAGCCAGAAGAGAGCATCAACTCCCTTTACAGATGGTCATGGGCCACCACTCTCTTTGCTGAGAATTGAACTCAGGACCTCTGGAAGGATTTTTAATTCTTTTAATATAAGGAGTGCTCTGTCTGCACAGATACCTACATACCAAAAGGGGACAGGTCCTGGATTCTCAAAGGTCAGCAGTCTCTAAGTATTTTTAAGAGAAAAAATAACCTTTGAATCTGAATACCGTGATACACATTTAGTCTCCACTACTTGGGGGGCCAAGGCAAGAGAATTATTTGAGCCCAGGAGTTCAAAGCCATCATCCTGGGCATCACAACAAATCCTATCTCAACAAAAAGACTGCAACAAAGGGTGTGTGTGTACTGCAGAAATTTTAAAATGTAAAAACAGTAACCACTTGAAAAATGGCTCAGTGGGAAAAAGCTTGATGTACAAGCAAGAAGTCCTGAGTTCTTATCTCTCCAGTACCTGTGTAAAAATCCATGGATGGTGTTACAACTGTGTAACCCCAAACCTGGGAGGCAGAAACAAAAAGGTCCCAGGGGCCTCTGGCAACCAGTCTAGCCAAAGTGGCAAGCTCTGTATTCAATGAGAGACCCTGCCTCAAAAATCAAGATGGAAAGTACTAGGAGAGGATCTCAGCATCAACCTACACACCTACACACTTTTCCTATGTGAGACCAAACATGCTACAAGTACACATATAAAAGCTACAAGTAACTTTTTAAAACTTGTATGTGTTGGAATAGTTTGCATGTGTGTATGTATCCACATCATGTGTGCCTGCTGCCTACAAGAGTCAGAATTTTAGTTACACCATTTTGGAGGGGCACTGGAAACTGAACCCAGATTTTCTGCAAGAGAAACCTGTGCCCTTAACCACTGAGCTATCTTTCCAGCCCCATGAAACTCTCTTAGTCAATATTCTCTACCTTTCCATGTCAATAAACTGTCACATAACATTCTCGTTCAAATATGCCCATCTTTCCTTACAATGGGGTTATCTCATTTCACCACCTTTATTTTTTAGTGTGACAGACTTGAACAGTGCCCGTGGTGTGACACTTTAAGACCACAGCCCAGGGGTGCCTGCTATGTACCAAGTAGACTATTTCCAATAGAAACGCCAGCTCCTGGGCATTTCTGGGCCGTGACCTAAAGCTGAGCAGCACTGGGCCGTGAGATGGGCCATGGGCAGAAGACTGGACAGAGAACTATGGGCTGTGCCAAAGCACAGGCCCCACCCAGAATTTGGCAGGGTGTGTGCTAGGGTGAGAAGAGCAGGTGAGACTAGGTTCACCCTGTGCTGCTACCAGGAAAGGACGCGCCCACCCCCTTCCTGACCAGGTCACTTCCCCTCCTACAAAGGGTCTGTTTGTTGTTCTTCCTAACTACTCTTACCTCCAACCTTTCCCAGGCCCTATCCCCTCCCCACCCCCCCAACACAATAGCCCAGGCCACCCCAGTGCATCAAAGCCAAAGGGCACTTTCAGAAGTGTTTACAAATCAGTGCAGCTGCACACCTCTCACTCCAAACCCAGGAGTGTTTACCTTGGGCTAAGGATTCTGTGGTTCCGCTGGCTGGTTCCACTGATCAAGTACAGCCTACACTCCCTACCCCATGCAGATCCCCAGGGACTTGAACTCCTGAACTCCCAGCCTTCCAGTCAGAAACCAAGTATTTAATCTTAAAAGCAAGAAAGAAGAAGGCCAAGTTTTCCTTCCTCCGGACATGTCCAGGCCCCTCCTCTGCACCCACTGAGCGAGGTGTGGGCCCCACATACCTTTGGGCTGACTTCACCCTGATCCAGCCTGTCTGTCCTGTGCCTCCCCAGTCCTGGCCATTTCATCGTTATCTCTAACATAGATCACACAGATCTCACACCATAGATGCCTCATGACTAAAACGTGTGCTGCTTTCCCAAGCCCTTTCCCACCCTGTCCCTGTGGTAGTACAAATTCCAACATATTTGTTGTCCTACCCAGAAAGGGTCAGGACCTTGGGTGGAACACTGCCACTTGGGTAAAGCCCCCCCCCTCCTGTCCCCATCTCTGCCTCCAGGTTACCAACTGAGTTGGAATTTGAAAATGTGCTGCAGAGACTGCTGCCGGGCCTGTGGGTGCAGCCCCTCTGTTTTCACGCACCTCCCAAACTTGCAGAGGGATAGACCAATGTCCTGACCAGCTCTTCAGCGGACCCCTGGCAAGGGCTTCATTGTATTTGAAACAGTGATGTCAGCCCTGGTTCCTATCTCTAACCTCTATAGCTATTGTTCTACCGCCTCCCCAGATGACCGGTCCCCAACCCAGCCTCCACAGGGTTTGCCATGCTGGAGGAAGGGGCTAGTGCCGAATAACCCAGACTCTAACACTCAGCAGACATCCTGCCCTTCACCAGGGCAATTCTCAGAACACCATGCAGTCAGCCCCAAGAGGGCTGCCTACCTCAGAGACCTGGCGCACATAGGGCCAGACCCTCAGACTGTCTGGTACTGTTAGGGCTCTGAGGCCACACCACACACAGTCCAGCTTCTGAGTCCATCTCTATCTCAAGGCTTCCTAGGAGTCACATGGGAGGCAGCTGTGTCCAAGCCTCAAAGAAGCAGCCTGAGGAATGAGGAAACCCCACCTTCTTCCTCGGAATCTGTGCTTCTCTGCTGGTCTGTCACTAAACCTCCCAGGATCCTCACTCTGAAAGGCAGAAGATTGATAGAAACCTCTCCAGGGCCGTGATGGCCAATTACTTAATGCATGGAAAATCCCTAGATATCCATAGAGCATGTGTTAGTCATTATTATATAATATCATCCCAAACTACACCAGCCAGACCACCCTTTGTTTTCTGATCCCCCGCCACTCGTCAAGGTCATCAGCCTGCATCTTTACCATGGGCCTCTCTCTCTGGCTGTGTAGTGTAGAAGGCTGAGGCAGGGAGAGTCAGACCAGCCTCAAGTATAGAATAAGAATCGTGTTTAAAAAGACAAGCAAACAACCGAGTAAACCACTGCTCTGTGGTCTCAGAAGTTAACTTCGACTATTTTAACCCATCCCCTAAACTGGCAGGGACTTTGCTGTTCCCTGCATGGATGCCCTCACAAAGGAGAATATCAGTTTCATATTCTATGGTTTAGGAAACATTTTCACTTCTGTTTCTACAATGTGGAGTAGACAGGGCAATAACAATCACTCTAGTTCTAAATGAGCCCTACCGGGCAGAGAGAGCACGGTTGAAGTCGGGGATGGAGACCTAGCATCTATCACACAGGATAACTGCACAGTGAAGACTTGCACCCCACTGATTCCAATCTCCATCTGTTTCATTTTTTTCCCCCTCAACAACAACCTCAGTCACAACCAGTTAAGTGTATCCTCCTTCGAAAAAGAAGTTCCGATGTCAGAAGAATTAGAGACAGCCACACAATGAAAAGCAGATGTCCTGCCCCTTGTCTTTGGAGCAGCTCCCAGTAAAGGGAGGACAATTGGCTGATGGGTGGCCCCTGCAGCCACCCCACCCATGAGCTCAGCTCCTGGCAGACAGTTCTTCTCCATGAAGAAGTGGATCTCCTGGGCCCAGAAGAGACACACAAAGATCTGGGGCCAGACCACAAGGCTGCTCCCTCTGGGGTCAGAACAAGGCGTGTCCGAGGCCAGCCAGTCACATTTCCATTAACTCCGTCCTTAACTCCCCTGGAAGGCCTGTTTTTCAGATGAGAAGTCTTTCTTTGGTTCTTTTCTGAGGTAGGGCCTCACTATGTAGCCGTAGCTTCCATGGAACTCACTATTACTTAGACCAGGGTGGCCTCCAACTCACAATGATCTTCCTACCCCTGCCTTGGCTGCTGCCTCCCAAGGGCTGGGATTACAGGTGTACAGCACCACACCCAGCTATGTGACTTTCCAAACAATCAGGAATACCAGAATATGAACCAGTGTCTGTAGGACTCCACAGTCAGGCCAACCTACAAATGTGATCTCCACTTTGGGAGCTTTTACCCCTAGTACTCTGGTCAAACCAGAATGAAGCTGTTTTCAGAGCAGAGGCTACATCTTCCTTGCTGTAGCCGTGTGTCCAACTCACAGGGTCAGGATTCCCTTATTCATCCCGGTCTTTAGGGACCCAGTCACGATAAAGGCTCTAAGATAGTTACCAGAAAGGCCAGAGCCTTGGGGAGGAAGACAGGGCAAGCAAGGTTCATGAGGATGGTGGTTAGGTAGCAAGAAGGTAAAGGCAAAATAGAGAGCAGGCGCAGACCATGACTGAGGGCCCTGTTTCAGGGCCCCAGATAAACAAGCCCCCTCTGGAGAGCTGTTTCTGTAACTGACATGACCGCTTTCATGACGGGGAAGGCCTGGGGTTTTTAGTTCAGAGCAACCCACAGGCCAAGCAAGGGGAGGCAAGGCTGATCACAGGCCTGTGTCTCCTGGGGATGGGTAGGATCCAAGTTCCTAAACTCCAGCAGAGGCACTGCTCTCATTTAACAAACCACAGTCACAGCCACCAAGCAGGAACAATGCAACCAAACTCCACCCAAAGCCCAACTCTCCCTCCAGCTGGTGCCCAGAGCACAGCACAAGTTTCTAAAAGACTCAGCGGGCTGAGCAGCACAAGTGCCTGGCTTTGCCTTCACACCCAGAGCCACCCCAGCGTCTCCAGGAGTCAGTGCGGTTTCTCTTGTGTGTCCTGCCCACCGAACTGTAAACCCTTATCCTTCTACCCATGAGGCTGCTCACCACCAGACAGTGCACTGTGACCCCACAGACATCCGTCTCCTTCCTGGAAATCACTCCATTGTGATTAGCATCTGACCCCAGCAACGATACCAAACACGCCACGAGTCTCCATCTTAACAATCGTACAATGAATAAAGGAACAGCAGACAGACGGAGATGTAGCTCCGTTAGTGGAGTGCTGGCTTAGCATGGATGGATAAGGCCCTGGGTTCAGTCTCTGTCACCAAATAACCCAGGGCTGTAATGCACATCCCTGACACAAGCAATTGAGAGGTGGAGGCAGAGAAGTCAGCATTCAATGTCATCCTCAAGTTCAAGACTTGGACAACTGAAGCTACGTGGAGGTGAGAAGGGCACGCCCTGAAAGATGGCTGAAGACAATGGTGGTGTTTTTTGCATGAGCATGGCAAGCTGAGATAGATCTCTGGAACCCCCAAATAATGTGGAAGGAGAGAACAGACTCCACAAAATTGTCCTCTTTCACATGCAGAGAGTGGAGAGGGAAGAAAGGAGGAAGGAAGAACAGTAGAGACACCAGCTCAGCCATTGCTCCCTTCTTGGCAAAGTCTGTCCCAGCACCACGAGACCCAGCTCAAAGGCACCCCTGCCAAGACTTTCCCATCAACTCAGAAGTCATATTTTCATCCTCTGGGAAATGCTTTTCTTTCTTTTTTCTATTTATCTACGTACCTATTTATTTTGAGACACAGTCTCTCTACACAGCCCTGGTTGTCCTGGAATTCACTAGGACCAGCTCACTTTGAACTCACAGAGGTCGTCCTGCCTTTGTGTTAACTTGGATTAAAAGCTTGTGCCATCCAGCCCAGCTGAGCAATTTTAAAGAAACTACTCATGATCCATCTATTTCCCACACTACAGTGAGATCCTCGGGGTAGCTCCACATTGCTAGACCCAACAGTCCCCAACACAGAAAGCTTTGGCCTCCCTGTTCCTTAACAGATTCTGACAGCCCTGTAATATAAGGACCCTGCTGATAACATAAATTAGACACTGAAAATCCACAGTAGAAAGAGAAAACTGACTCCCAAGAGTTGATCTCTGAACTCCACACCATGGCACATACAGAGAAAATAATAATAGTAATTTAATTTTTTAAAATGTCTACCTGGGTAGACAGTGAGGGGAAGAATCTCAGAGTTACCCTGCTCTAAACTGCAGAACTTTTCATACGAAGCCCAAGACCTTCGAAGGAAAAGAAGAAAAAGAGGACTTAATTGCGCCTGCCAGGAGTGAACTGTAAAAGGCCTTCGGCAGCTTGGACTAGAGAAGAGGTGATCACACGGGAGGTTAAGGTGACATTTTGCAGTAACTGCTTTCTGTTTGCCAAAGTTCTAGCAGTACCTTCCAGAACAAATTCTTCTCCTTCAAAATTCTATGAAACAAAGCTCTGCTGGCAAAGAAAGACAAAGAAATAAAGTCTGACTTCTCAGCTGCATGTGGTAACTCACTTGTGGTACCTGTAATCTAACGATCAGAGTATTGAGGCAGGAGGAGTTCCACTTCAAGGCTAGCCTAGGCTACATAGTGGATTCCAGCCAGCCTGAGCTATAAAGTGAGACACTGTCTCAAAGAGGGGAGGACAACAAAGATGGCTATGCTGCCTGGTTTTCTGTCAACTTGATACAGGCTAGCTTCATCAGAGAGGAAGTTTCCTCAGTTAAGAAAATGCCTCCATGAGACCAGACTACAAGCAAGCCATTTTCTTAATCAGTGACTGATGTGGGAGGGCCCAACCATTGTGGGTGGTGCCATCCCTGGACTGGTGTTCCTGGGTTCTATAAGAAAGCAGGCTGAGCAAGCCAGGTGAAGCAAGACTGTAAATAAGTAGGACTACTTCATGGCCTCTACATCTGCTCCTGCCTCCAGGTTCCTGCCCTGTTTGAGTTCCTGTCCTGACTTCCTTCAGTGGTAAACAGTGATGTGGAAGTGTAAGTCAAATAAACCCTTTCCTCCCAAGTTGTTTTGGTCATGGTATTCCATTACAGCAGTAGTCTGAGGGCACCTGCCATCAAGCTGAACCATCTGAGTTCTACTTCCAGGACCTATTTCATGGAGGGAGAAAACAGAATCCCACAAGTTATCTTCCAACTTTGATGTGTGTGCCCTAGCACACACACACACACACACACACACACACACACACACACTTAAATGCCATTTTTAAACAAATTTATTGAATAAAACATAAAACAAAACAAGTTTGGCTCCTTCTATTACCACGTCCAGAAAGAAGACCACAAAGACAATTGCTTGGGATAGGAACAGGCCAGCATTCAACTCAATTCCAGCCAGCAACAGCCACTGAGCACCTACTGTGAGGAGCCTCAGGATGAGGACAAATGACAGGCAAGACCTCTCCTCACCCCAGGCCAGGCAGATGCTGCAAGGGGAGGCAAGCAAAGCTGCCAGTGGCTAGAATCAACAATGAGGCACAGACAGTGGGTTGGGGGCCAGTCTCCTGCATTGAAATCCCAGATGCCCTATTTGGTGAGTATAAGGTTTTGAGCGCTAAAGAAATGTTCAGCATCCTTAGTTATCAGGGAAATGCAAATCAAAACAACACTGAGATTCCACCTCACACTGGTCAGAATGGCTAAGATGAAAAACTCAGGGGACAGCAGATGCAGGAGAGGATGTGGGGAAAGAAGAACATTTCTCCATTGTTGGTAGGATTGCAAGCTGGTAAAACTACTCTGGAAATCAGTTTGGGGGTTCCTCAGAAAATTAGACATAGTACTACCTGAGGACTCAGCTATTCCACTCCTGGGCATATACCCAGAAGCTCCAACACACAATAAGGACACATGCTCCACTATGTTCATAGCAGGCTTATTTATAATAGCCAGAAGCTGGAAAGAACCCAGATGTCCTTCAACAGAGGAATGGATACAGAAATTGTCATATATATACACAATGGAGTACTACTCAGCTATTAAAAACAATGAATTCATGAAATTCTTCGGCAAATGGATGGAACTCAAAAGTGTCATCCTGAGTGAGGTAACCCAATCACAAAAGAACACACATGGTATGCACTCACTGATAAGTGGATGTTAGCCCAAAAGCTCAAAATAAACAAGTTACAATTCACAGACTACAGGAAGCTCAAAGAGAAGGAGTACTGAAGTGGGGGTGCTTGGGTTCCTCTGAGGAAGGGATCAAAATACTCAGAGGAGCAATAAAGGAGACAAAGTGTGGAGCAGAGACTGAAGGAAAGGCCACCCAGAGACTGCCCTACCTGGGGATTCATCCTATAAACAGTCACCAAACCCCAACACTATTATGGATGACAAGAAGTGCATACTAAAAGGAACATGTCGTGGTAGTCTCTGGAGGGGCCCTGTCAGAGCCTTACACATACAGAGGCAGATGCTAGCAGCCAACCATTGGACTGGGCGTGGGGTCCCCAACAGAGGAGTTGGAGGGCAGTCTGGAGGACCTGAAGGAGTTTACAGCCCCATGGGAAGAACAATAATGTTGGCCACCCAGATGCCCCAGGACTCCCAGGGTCTAAACCATCAACCAAGGGGTACACATGGTTCCAGCCAAAAATGTGGCAGAGGAATGACTTTTGGGCATCAGTGGGAGGAATGGTCCTTGGTCTGGTGAAGGCTCAATAGATGCCCCAACAGAGGGAAATCGAGACTGGAGTGAGATAGGAGTGGGTCGGGTGGAGGGGCATATACTTGGAGGCAGGGGGTGGGAGGAGGGGTTGGAGGTTTTCAGGGAGGGGGAAAACCGGGAAAGGTTTTAGCATTTGAAATGTAAATGAAGATTATATTCAATAAATTTTTTAAAAAAAGGCTTTGAGCGGCTTTCTGTGTGCTGATCTCTCATCTTTGAGACATGACCTCAATAATTCTTACAATGCTGTTGTAAGGATTAACTAAGATTTAGCCCATTTAGCTCAATGCCTGGCAGAAGGTAGGTGTTAGTTATTGCTATTGATATTGTGACTAATGACACCCTAAGAGAAAGGGAGGGAACCTTGTAGAAGTTGCCTTTGGCTGAGTCTTGAAGATAGAAAGGATTCCAGCAGGTGGTGACAGATGGAAAATGGGTGTGCACCGAGGTATAGAGCAAGCCAGCTGAGACAGAGAAACTACTGGCCTTGGGAGTGGCACTGGGAACGATCGCAAACACTGAGGGTTTCACGTATGCCAGACACTGCCCATAGCGCTGGATACATCCCTCCAGCCCCCACTAATGCTCACAGATTCCTGGAAATGAGGCTGAGGGGAAAGTCTCACAGGCCTGTTCATTCATTCAATAGATATTGGATAAATATCTGCTGTGTCTGGGCCCTTAGAGCAATAAGGTGAACTAGGAAGCAGGCCTGGGTAAACATATAAAGAAGTCCACTTCACACAGCGATGACGCCACATCCTTAGGAACAGGGTGAGTGACTCAGTGACCAGGAGAAAATGTCTACATGAGGGATGGATGGATGGATGACTTTGACGGTCAGAAAGGAAGAAATAATCCTGAGAATGCTGTGCTGAGCAAAGGCAAGAGAAGGGACAAGCCCTCCTCACAGCACCAGGGCACTGGGGATGGACAGGGTGAGTCAAGGACGGCACAAGGTCCTGTAGAGCTTCGAGTCAAATCCTAAGCGTTGTAGGAAGCCAAGGGGTTGTGAAATGACTAAGGCCGTGCCACCCTGTTCTGACACCATTTTGTGTCTGCTTAGACAGTTCTCAGGCCTCTACCTGACTCTGCAACAGTCACATCTGCCTTGGCAACACATTGGAAATCTCTGTGGCCTTGACTATGGTCCAGATGTAGTAACCAAAATAATTGGTAGGTCATGTCTAAAATAACTACTATGCTCTGCCAGGGATGAACATCTCAAGGTTACTCTGACCCTCTTTCTCACTTTGATGTATCTTTATGGGTTTTGCTGTTAAAAAGTCTGTATCCCTGAGCTTGGGGCAGCAAGAGACTTTTCTGAGGCTCAAGTCTGCTCTTGGTCTGACCATCAATAAAAAGGATTTAAAACTCCTAATTGATTTAGTCAGCATGGTTGTCAATAACTGTCTCGTGTGGATCGTTTGACACTGAGAGGTGACATAAGCCGATCTATGCATTCGTGTGTGTGCGTGTGCGTGTGCGTGTGTGTGTGTGTGTGTGTGCGCGCGTGTGTGCGTGTGTGTGCGTGTGTGCGTGTGTGTGTGTGTGCGTGTGCGTGTGCGCGTGTGTGCGTGTGTGCGCGTGTGTGTGTGTGTGTGTGTGTGTGCGTGTGTGTGCGTGCATGTGTGTGTGTGTGTGTGTGTGTGTGTGTGTGTGTGTGTGTGTGTGTGTATTCAATATGTATCCAGCCGTGCTGTAGCTGGGAAGGAAGTTCAACTGGTGGAAAGACTGCCTGCCATCTTAGTTACTTTCCCATTGCTGTAACAAAATACCATGACCAAAAGCCACTAATGAAAGAGTTTTATCTTGCACCAGACTCCAGCATGGTGGAGAGGGATAGTATCAAGTGACAGGCACAGAGACAGGCGCCGGAAGCTGAGAGCTCACATCTTCAAACATCAGCACATGGCAGAGAGTAAACCGGAAGTAGGATGAGGTAACTCTCTCAAAGCCCACTAGCATCACACACATCCTCCAAAAGGACTGTACTACTCAAACACATCCACCTGGGGACTAAGGCAAATGACTTTGGATGTCAGCCCCTATTCAAACCACCATACCAAATATACAGGAGGCCCGGAGATAGTACCACATACACTAGGTGTGGTAATGTATACCTGTAACCCCAGCACTTGGGAGGTAGAGGCAGAAGAAATTGAAGACCATCCTAGTAAATTTAAGGTCAGATGAAGCTACATAAGACCCTACCCGCCACACATACACACCCAAAAAAATCACTCCAGTTACTGTAGGGAAAACAGGATCCAAGGCAATATTAATTGTGGACCTGAGCCCCATCATGAACTAAAGCACCAAGGATGCCATCCCCATATGTCTCATCACCTCGTAGATCTGTCACTGGCCTGTCCTGAGCAGCTGTGGCACAGGCTGCTGACAATTGTCTCTTGCCTGGCTGAGGCAGCTCTCTTTCCAGCCTCTGGGACTGCGGAATGCTTGCTACCCTGTTATCACTTTTCCTGGCACTCTGGGTCCACCCAGAGTGAGACCCATCAGTAACTACAGGGAAAGTAAATTACAGCCAGTTCTGCTTGTTTTCCTGAGTTTTTACAAGGCTCCAAGGTTCCATTAAATTCAGAGCACAAGTGCATTGAGCTATGTTTGCTCATATGGCATTGAGTGCATTTAGAACTGAGGGATCAGCAGAGAGAGAGAGAGACAGACAGACAGACAGACAGACAGGCAGACAGACAGAGACAGAGACAGAGACAGAGAGACAGAGATAGACCACTACACCCTATACTGGCAGGTTTTGTGTGTCAACTTGACACAGGCTGGAGTTAATACAGAGAAAGGAGCTTCAGTTGGAGAAGTGCCTCCATGAGATCCAATTGTGGGGCATTTTCTCAATTAGTGATCAATTGGGGAGGGCCCCTTGTGGGTGGTACCATCCCTGGGCTGGTATTCTTGGGTTCTATAAGAAAGCAAGCTGAGCAAGCCAGGGGAAGCAAGCCAGTAAGAATCATCCCTCCATGGCCTCTGCATCAGATCCTGCTTCCTGACCTCCTTGAGTTCCAGTCCTGACTTCCTTTGGTGATGAACAGCAGCGTGGAAGTATAAGTTCAATAAACCCTTTCCTCCCCAACTTGCTTCTTGGTCATGATGTTTGTGCAGGAATAGAAACCCTGACTAAGACACACCCTGAGCCCCACAGGAAGATTCCTGAGCTGAGTAGCCAGGCCCCAGGTTCAAAGCCTGTTTCTTCCCCTAACTCTGGATGCAACCTCTGATAAATGTGTTCTTCAGAATCCACAGAATAAGTGTTCCCCATAGCCTTCCCTGCTCTTCCAGATCAAAAACTCTATGAAGAGTTCTTGGGAGTTCAGACTTGGGGTAAATCAGAAGCAGCTGTTAAGAATTCCAACTCCTTCAATCCCAGAACTTGGGAGGCAGAGGCAGGGGGATCTCTGTAAGTTCATGACCAGCCAGTCTGTTTTATATAGTGAGTTCCAAGCCAGCTAAGACTGCATAGAGAGACACTGTCTCAAGAAAGGGGATGAGGCGGGGGGGGGGCATTCTGAGCTAGTCTTTGGCAGAAGAACATTCTAGAAACATTAATCCATATGTTTTTTTTTTTCCTTTTCCTTTCCTTTCTTAGCTCTCCTCTGATTCAGGCAGTCAAGGATGCCCCAGGGAAGGATTGTGAAAGAACAAGGCAGTGAAAGGAGAAAGGTTTTCCTGCTTTTACAATTCAGATTCAGGGCCTCTGGAGCATAGAAATGCCTCCAGGTGCCAGCTGTGTATAATGCCTCGTGCCAACTGATTCCCAGGACAGAGGGCAGGACAGGAAGTGAAATGCAAGTGTTACTAGGTGCTGGTGATCCCCGCTGAGACCCACGGCCTTCTGTTCCCACAAGTGCAGGCAGAAAGGGGAGTTTAAGACAACTTGCCTTTGATGTCTTCTATATAGGACAGGGAAAGACAACATGACATTAAATCTCAACAATATGGCTGCCTAGACATGACCTGAACAATGGCAACACCAGTTGGCATGCCAACGTGAACACGGGACATCTCAAAGGACCCCAGCCTAGAAGAAGAGCTACAGACAATTAGTGACTACTGAGAGAAAGAATTAGTCTCCCCCAGGGATGAGGCCCCTGATTGGTCAAGGCCAGCCTACTGGTCGGACTTAAAAATGTATACAAGCATGCAGCACTAAGTGAACTCAGCAGGTTGTGTTTATACATTTGTTTATATATGTATGTATAAAATAACAAAAGGGAAGCTATGAAGAGGGAGGAGTGGGACACAGAAGGAGTTTAAGGAGGAGATTGGAGAGGAGAGCTTATATAATTACAGTCCATTTATATGAAACTAAAAATAATAAATTTAATTCAATTTTAAAAATCTTTTTAAAGAGCTGTTTTAATTTCAACCTACCAGACCAACTGAAAATTTTTTTAGATATTTTTGTTATTTATTTACATTTCAAATGTTGTCCCCCTTCCCAGTTTCCTCTCCACAAACCCCACATCCCATCTCCCCTCCCACACCCTGCACCTCTATGAGGGTGCTCCCCCACCCAACCACACACTCCCATCTCACCACACTAGCATTCCCCTACACTGGGTCATCAAGCCTCCACAGAACCAAGGGCCTACCTTCCCATTGATGACATATAAAGCTATCCTCTGCTACATATGCAGTTGGAGCCATGGGTCCCTCCATGTGTACTCTTTGGTTGGTGGTTTAGTCCCTGGAAGTTCTTGAGGGGTGGGGTGGTTGGTATTGTTTTCTTCCTATGAGGTTGCAGCCCCCTTCAGCTCCTTTAGTCCTTCCCCTAACTCCTCCATTGGGGACCCACCCCATGCTCAGTTCAATGGTTGGCTGCAAACATCTGCATCTGTATTGGTCCTGCTCTGGCAGACCCTCTAAGGAGACAGCTATACCAGGTTCCTGTCAGCGAGCACTTCTTGACATCAGCAATAGTGTCTGGGTTTTGTGTCTACAGAGAAGATGGATCCCTAGGTAGGGCAGTCTCTGGATGGCTGTTCCTTCAGTCTCTTCTCCACTCTTATTTTAAAATGAACAAGGTTGAATATTTTCATCTGTTAAGTTAATGTTGTAGGTCACCTGGGATATAATTAATTGAATTTTATATCTTCAAGGTTAAGATACATTCTTTTTTGATTGATATTTTATTTAGAATAAATCAGGGGCTGGGGATGTGGCTCAGTTAGTAGAGTACTTGCCAAATATACATAAAACTATGGATTTAACTCCCCAACAACACATAAATTAGGAGTACTAGGGAAAGTTCACTGTCACCCTTGGCTACCTAATAAGTTCAAAGACAGCCAAGGTACATGAGATCCTATCTCAAAAGTAAAAATTAAATTAAGCCTAAAACAGTACAGTTTAATAATTAGCAAAAAAAAATGCCTTTTGTAGTACTTTTGATTTTGAGCAATTTTGCTTATTGATTTACTAGCTATTTATATAATACTTAGTATATCATACTTAAACCAAAAAAAACCCCAAAGGACAATTAGATAAATATGCAGGCCATTGAATAAACAGTTATGATTTCATACGCACTCGTGTGTGTTCTGACTGCTTGTTTTCATTGGCATGGTTTATAGACTTAGTTCCCAGGCCCCAGCAGCCAGACTCCTGAGCACCCAGGCTGTGAGGACTGCAGAAAGTAACCTTGTTACTGAGTTACACACTCAGGAGCAGTAGCTTAGCTCACAAGGAATGTTCTGGTGAGAGGTGACATCAAGCACCAGATGCAACAGAAAGGAAGCTAGGCACCACCCCAGGCATCACCCCCCCCAAGATGACCATGATCAAATTTATATACCCCTAGCATATGGAAAGCTTGAGAATGAAATGATATTTTAGGGCTGGTGAAATGTCTCAGAATTTAAAGGCACTTGCCTGAAGGCCTGACAGCCTGAGTTCAATCCCCAGGACCCATATGATGACACCCATAAGTTGTCCTCTGACCTCCACCCAAATGCAATGGTCAGTGCATGAGTGCGCACACACACACACGTCTTTAAACTTTATGTTATATTTTAGTTAGCAGTATAATAAGCTGGCTGTAAGTTTTTTATTATTTTTTTAAATATTTATTTATTTATTTATGTAAGTACATCGTAGCTGTATTCAGACACACCAAAAGAGGGTATCTGATCACTTTACAGATGGTTGTGAGCCACCATAGGGTTGCTGGGAATTGAACTCAGGACCTCCAGAGGAACAGTCAGTGTTCTTAACTGCTGAGCCATCTCTCCAGCCCCAGCTATAAGTTTTCTATCATATGTTATGTATTGTGTGATTATTTAATGCATGTATGCCATATATGTGTTATTTGTAATATATATAAATAAAAGAACATAACATTAGTTAGAAATATAAAATATTAGATTAAAATAAAATAATAGATTAGATTAGACTAGATTAGATTAGATTAGATAGAAAAAGGAAAGTGCTACTTCATGTAGGGAGCCCCTCTTTTGGGGACCCTGAATCACCCTGTACATGATGATGGACTAAAATTGATTGACAGATAAGATGTCTAAGAAAGCATCAGTCTGTTGGCTAGAGAAGCAGCTTTAGAGCCTCACCAGATTCCTCTGGGTGAGACAACAACTGGTCCTCAAGACTCTTGTCACTTAAAGAATCCATGATCCCCACTCTACTACCCCCTTTCCATAGCCAGAGCCCTGCTAGGTCACTCCACCAATCAATAATAGAACTTGGTGCTGGCCTACCTCTGCCACCCCATCAGCTTGTCTTCCACGTGGTGGTCAGCTGAGAGCAGAGTCATATACACTGGGAACATATACACTGGGAGCCACAGCAGTAACTGGCCAAATATATGAGTGGGTACACACTCAGAGCAGGGCAGGCGCTAGAGGGAGTACAGGCACAGAGGGCAGAACCCAAGGGACTCACGACAGGGTAGAACCTGCAGAGTAAGCAACGGTGAGTGAGCATCCTGGGAAAGGTCAACAAGTGAATTGTGTTATTCTTCTGTTAACCTCCAAATCCCCACAGCAAGCCTGTAGAAGGGAAGGGAACCGGTTTCCTCCCTGCAGAACAGAGACTCCCAGCAGCTTCTTCATCCACACCCCACAAAGGGAGCTTAGTCCCAAATGAAGAACCTACTGGTTCTACTGGGACATCCTCGCAAGACACACTCCCAGCTCTCACTTTCTGTCCCACCTTTCCAACCCCAAACTTCATTCAGTTCAGTCACAACTTCCTGGACATAGTGCTTGCCAAGCTGGGGAGCCAAGAAAGCACCCAGATTTGTTATATACCAAAGCCTACTCCCACCATCCCCAAAGCCCTTGGACTCCAGGAACAGAGACAGCCAAGTCATTTCATGCCTGAGTATAGTTGGCAGCTGGAGGGTGGTGCACAACATGCCACTGTGTAGCCTTGAAGGGCACATATGTACTGAGTAGATGTTTGTGGGCTGAGTGACAAACTGACAAAAATGACCAAGACCCTCTGAAGGTCAGAACAGTTGACACCTCAGCCTGTGACAGCATCTTCTCTTTCCTTCCCAGGTTTCCAGCCTTAAGCATCACCTCCAGCACACCTTTTTGTTGTTGGAATAGATGGAATTCCAAGCTTGAGAGAGCTAACACCAATAAGGGCCTATCTAAATTCAGGCATGTCCTGTTCAGAAAAATTTAACAGGGCAAACGGTAAACATGGAGTGACTTGTTAGGGCAGGAAAACTAGAACATGATGTCCATCAACAAGGTACTAGAAAATTAAATCATAGCAGAGCTATACAACCTGACGTTCTGCAGCATGAAAGATCGAATGTATTTATAAGCAGCAAGATTTCAGTGGGTCAAATGCTTGCTGTGTATTCAATCATGAAGAACTGAATTCAGTTCCTTAGCATTAAAGCCAGGCATAGCAGCACACAATGGGAACCCAAGCATTGGGCAGGAGGTGACAAGGGGATTCAGCAACTCTAGACAAAATGATGAGTTCCAGGTCCAGTGGAAGACCCTGTCTCAAAAAATGAAGTGTAGCCTGGTTTGATACCACACACCTTTAATCTAAGCATTCAGAAGATGAAATTCTGTGATTTTAAGGACAGCCTGGTCTACATAGTGAGTTCCATGCCAGGGTTACATAGAGACCCTGTCTCAAAAAACAAGATGGAGAAAGACAGTAGAAGACAGTAGATGTCAATCTCAAAACATGGCTAGTGCACCTTCACACACACACACACACACACACACATTTGATAGCACAAGACATAACATTAAACGGGAGAAGCAAGATCAGGAGTCCAAGGCCAACTTGGGCTACATGAGACATGAGACCCTGTCTTTAAAAAAAAAAAAAGCAGATGAACAGTGAGGTAAGCAAGAAGGTTCAGCAGACAAGGGTAACTTGCTATATAAGCCTAATAACCTGAGTTCATTTAAAGGTCCCTGGAACCATGTAAAGATGGAAGGGGAGTACCAGCTTCACAAAGATGTCTCCTGATCTCTATACATAGGCCATGTAGTGCATGCACATACAATAAAAAGTAAGTAAAAGGGGGGCTGGAGAGATGGCTCAGCGGTTAAGAGCACTGACTGCTCTTCCAGAGGTCCTGAGTTCAAATCACCACATGGTGGCTCACAACCATCCGTAATGAAATCTGATGCACTTTTCTGGTGCATCCGAAGACAGCTACAGTGTACTTAGATATAACAATAAATAAATCTTTAAGCCAGAGTGAGCAGGGTGAGCAGCGGACCTGAATTCAAAATTCCCAGCAACCACATGATGACTCACAACGTCAGTACTGCTACAGTGTACTCACACACATAAAATAAATGAATAAATAAATCTTTAAAAAAAATAAGTCAAAAAATCAGAAAAAAAATGAACAAGCAAAAAAGAAATGCACAGTCCTCGCAATAAATGTAAGTTGGCTATAAACTTTTTGAAGGAGATTGCACTGGGTTTGCTCTAATCCTAGGCAGAGACTCTGCACTTTAACATTTTAAACTTTAAACTGCACCGCATCTTCATGCCAACTCTGTCATAGTTGTACTGAGGGCTATGGCTAACAACTTGAATTCTGTCATCTCGATAAATATTCACCAGTTATAGTTTAAAGATCTCCTTTCAGCATCTTAGAGTCAATGGGTTAGACATGTGACCGTGGAGGTTTGAATAGGAATGCCCACCCCCACCCCCACCCCAGATTCATGTGTTTGATTGGCCCATAGGGAGTGTCACTTTTAGGACTGTGGTCTTGTTGGAGGAAGTGTGAGGGTAGGCTTTGAGGTCTCTGGAGCTCAAGTCAGTTCTCTTCCTGCTGCCTGCTGCTCTGGATGTAGACTATACTTCTACAGCACCACGTCTGTAAGTCACCACGCTTCCATCCATGACAGTAATGGACTAAACCTCTGAAGCCAGCCCCAATTAAATGTTTTCCTCTACAGAGTTGCCATGGGCTGGGCAGTCAGTTGGTCAGCAGTGGCATATTCCTTTAACCCCAGCATTCAGGAGACAGAGGCAGGCTGATCTCCATGAATTCAAGGCCAGCCTGGTCTTCAGAGTGAGAGCCTTACCTCTAAAAAGCCAAAAAGCCAAAGGAACAAAAAAAGAAAAAAAGAGTTGCCGTGGTCATGGTGTCTCTTCAGAGCAATAAAACACTAAGATAATGACCGCTCTAAGGTGGGGGTGGGGGGAAGGTGGGGGGGGCTGAAGAGAGAGATGAGTTGGTGGTTAAGAACACTGGATGCTCTTCCTGAGGACCCAGGCTCAGTTCCTTGCACCCAACACGGCAGCTTACAACTGACTGTAACTCCAATTTTAGGAGATCCCAGGCAAGCACAGGGTACACAGACACACATAAAAGCAGAGCACCCACACACATAAAGTAAATATTTTTTAAATTAAAAAAAGAAAAGGGGACTAGAGAAATGGCTCAGTGGTTAGGAGCACTGACTTCTCTTCCAGAGGTCCTGAGTCAATTCCCAGCAACCACATGGTGGCTCACAACCATCTGCAATGGGATCCAAGGCCCTCTTCTGGTGTGTCTGAGGACAGTGACAGTGAATTCACATATATATTTAAAATTTTAAAAAAGAAGTCCATTTATGTATAAAAAAAAATCATTACTGCTAAGCAAAACAACCAACTACTCAGAAGGTACCAAGCCCTTCCTAGGAGGGTTCTAGATCAACACAGGGGTCAGCGTTGGGGCACAATGAATCAAACTCAAGAGAGACAACCTGATCCATTTGACAACTATTTCTTGAGCAATCTCAGAGCTAGCCACTGGGGGAGGACACAGAGACTGGCCTCTATAGCTTGCCCCACAGTTGACCTTGTGAGCTGGCCCCAGCCTGTGGTCTGACCAGTCCTTCTGTGGCCCAGCAAGATCACTAGACTCAGAATGACCCACCCAGAGCCTCCAACCTGCTTTCTGGGCCATGCTGGGACTTGTTCCCCAACTTCTGCCTTTTGGGATAGGCTAAGCACTGAAGCCAGGGGATAAACATCTGGTCTTAGGCAATAGCTCCTGGGAGTACCTGGTGGAGGTCACTAGAGGCTTCACCCCTCCCTCCTGCCATTGCCATTAGATTCATGAGAGAACAAGGAAAGGGCTCACTAGAAGACAATGAACATAGTCCAACAACCTGGCACCCACATGCATAATCAAATTCTCTCTCTCTCTCTCTCTCTCTCTCTCTCTCTCTCTCTCTCTCTCTCTCTCTCTCTCACACACACACACACACACACACACACACACACGGAAGTCTGTAGTGGACACCCTCTGTGGACATCTGCATGCAGGCCCTGCTACAGGGCTTCAGTTATTGGGTTTTCAAGATGGCCTAGATCCTGCATTAATTTCTGCCACAGGTCTCCATTTGTTCCCTTTGAAGACTTCCTCCTTCTTTCAAGTTCATTTAATGAGGCTTCTCTCCCCACTTCACTCTTACTTTCTGACTGGGTCTCTGACTCAGGTCATGAAAGGTCAATGCTGTTCCTGGGTGATGGTTCAGACTCTGGGCAGAGGCTGGAGGTTGGTCTTGGGGCTGCGGTTGCCAGATTGCTACCACAAAGAGTACTAGACAGGTTCTTCTATCCTGGCCCTTGGGAGAGCCCTGCTTGCCCTGGGATCTGTGAAACTCCTGCTTCTCTTAACTTCCACAGAGCCCAACTTCATGGGCAGAGCGGAGGGCAGAGATCAACATCAGGTGTCTTCGTCTGTCACTCTCAGTCTTGTTTAGGACAGGGCTTCTCACTGAATCTGAATCTGGCCCATTTGGTTAGATGGCCTCATCAGCCAGCCTCCAGGTGTCCCTTGTCCCCATCTCCCTAGGGCTGGGATTCAAGGCACATCTAGCTTTTTTGCAAGGATGTTTGAGAGCCAAATTCAGTTCCTCAAACCTACCCAATAGGCACAGTATACTCACTGAGCCATGTCCCCAGATCACTATGTTCACCTCATTCATTCATTCATTCATTCATTCAGGCTTGGCTTGGTTTGGTTTTAACTTTTTGGATTTTTTTCAAGACAGGGTTTCTCTGTGTAGCCCTGACTGTCCTTAAACTTCCTTCCTTCCTTTCCTTCCTTCCTTCCTTCCTTCCTTCCTTCCTTTAAGTTTGGTTTGGTTTTTTGGTTTTTTTTTTTTTCAAGATAGGGTTTCTCTATGTAGCCCTGGTTGCCCTGGAACTCATTCTATAGCTAGGCTGCCTTGAACTCAGAACTCTGCCTGCCTCTGCCTCCCAAGTGCTAGGATTAAAGGCGTGCACCACCACGGCTGGCACTACATTCATTTTAAAGGCTCTTGTCTTTAAAATGGCACTCACACTATTCTGTGCACAGCCACTGAACTGTATCACTAAGTGGCCATGTCTCAGGTCCAGGAAGGCTTCACTATTTAACAGCTGGTTTGGAATTTGGAAGTGGAAAAATATGTAGAGACAATCTCACTCTGGGACTCAAAGACAGAGATAAAATGCTCTTTACAAACCTATTCTGTGGGGGAACAGTATCAGAACTCTTTCTACATCAGCCTCTGTGCTAGGGTCAGGCCAGAGACACAGAAATGAGTTAAGCCTATAATGAGAACTGAGGAACAATGGAAAAGTACATCCTAAGGGCCCAGGGCCACTAGGAAAAAGGCAACCCAAATTGCCAGGACTTTGTGTCATTAGATGCAAATAGCCCTGGGGAGGATGTGACTTGAAGCAAGGCAATGTTCTGTAGAGGATCAGATCCTGAAGTTACTAGAAGCTGAAGGCTCTAGTCTGACCACACTTCTCATAGTCAATAGGTAGGAAGCTCATGAAATGAACTCTTGAAATGCCTCTACAGGCCTAACCCAATTTCCAGTCCCACCAGCACCATAGTAGGGACATAGTAGGGCATCTATTGACTGGGTGGATGAATGAACATTTGAAACAATCTGGAAGTTTGAATAGAATTGGTGGAAATGGGGAAGGTGTTGGTTCCAACCAAGCCAGGTTTCATGCTAAGACACAAGAGCACTGGAGAAGTAAGAGTTAACACTGACCGTGGCCATGGGAAGCAAGGTAAGGCCTGGGAATGGCTAACACTCGAGAACTGTCAACATCGTAAAAGAATAAGAAAGAATGGCCAAGGAAAGAAAACAGGAAAGAGTTGAGTGTGGGAGAGCCCTGGAGAGAATGGAACAAGAAGGGGGAGGCTATAGGATAAAGGTCAGGGAAAGGTCAAAGGCCAGGGAGAGATCAAGACAGATGAAGACCGATGTTGCTTTCAACTAGCAGGACTCAAGGGCCTCTCTGGGTAGGAACAGGCCAAGCCTGCCTGATCTAGGACCTAGGTCTCTGATGTGTACTATGGAGTTATCTTTATATGTTCATGTCTACTGTATGTAAGATCTAGCCTGACCAACAATGCCCAAGAATCGAGTGACTTTGTGGCTTGAAGTCTAGCCACTTTCCTTGGAGAGAGGCTATAGAAGAAGTCTAGAGACATCTCAGAGTCCTGGGTCTTTGTCCTTCCCTGTGATTCCTGAAGGGTCTCCAGCCTCTGGTTCTCTAAGGTTGGCAAGTCTACAATTGCTTCCTGGAACCTGGAGTGCTCATTGCTTGACTTCGAAGAGAGGACACAGGTGTCTACAGTTCCACGACCTCTGACTTGGGTTCCCCCCACTGCCTGAACACCCCACAAGTGGCCTATTGTGTGAGCTCAGTTTCAATGGGAACAGAAACTGGGTTTATGAAAAGAGATTATTTACTTATTCCACGGAGAAAATGACCAAGTTAATGCAATTTCTGAAGTGGAGCGCAATCCCTGCCCCCTACCTCTTGTATGTCTCAGGCAGCCAAGAACATATAAAAAGCTACACACCCACACAGACCCACCTCTTGTGGGCTGCCGAGAACATATAAAAAGCCACACACCCACACACACACACACACACACATTACAACATCAGCCCACATCTACAGACGGCCAGCACCTCCAGCCTCTACCATGAAGGTCACCATCACAATCGCTGTGGTCATGCTGTCCATCTGCTGCAGCTCAGGTGAGGGCCCAGGGTCCCTTTCCCAAGGTCAGAAGTAAGTGGCCAGTCCCTCTGTGGCTGCCTCTCAGAAACACTGAGTCTGATGACCAATGCTATTTTGTAATCTTGGGGAAAGCCTTGAACCTCTGCACTCCAAGGATTAGGGAAGCCTTGTGGGGAAACTGGAGAAAGTCTATCTAGACCAGCACATCTGTCCAAAACTGGAATAGGAATAAGGAGTCCTTTGAAGCCTGGACTAGGACTGGCTTAAGATGCTAAGAAATCTTGATACAGCCACCAGTTGGGGTGTTCCCACCCAACTCTGGCATTTAGCCCGGTAGGGGAAGTACAGAGACTCATGTCCTCAAACCCAAGGCAAGGTCTCTTGTTCTAGGAGGAGAGGAATATTCCAGAAAAAGATCTTCCCTTTGGAAAACTGCCAACTTTGGGTGTAGTTTTCTAAACAATCTTGTCCTCTGGAAAAAGGATTAGAGGTCTCTGAATAGTTGTTGCCATCACAATGCAGAAAGGAATGAGAAATGAGAGAGAGGGAGGGAAGGATGGACAGAGAGAGGGACGGAGGGATGGAGGGAAGAGGATATGTCAATCTATCATCCTCTAGGCTTTGGGAATGCAGTTGGGAAAACATTTCTCTCATTAGCTTCTCCCACTCCCTTCTGATAATGCTGAATTATTTTTCTAAATACAAACCCTAATTAATATACTTGAAAAGGTTCATAATCCCCGTGAACACAGGTTTTATAAACCAAGGAGATTGAGACTCCAAGCCAAGAGGCAGTGGAAACAGCTATTTTTATCAAGCATTTTTATTTGTTCTCAGGAGAAAAGATATCATTTGGAATTAAAATGTTTATCAATTAGATATCAGTACTGTGCATAAAGGAGGGTGGCCCAGCAAGACAGAGCTAAAACATGTGAAGGGGTAGACTGGTAAGATATTTGCATATTAATGTGCTCACGTATTTAAAGCTCTGGTAGTAAAACTTGTTAGTGTTCCCTACAATATGGTAGTCACTGTCCTCAGCCTTTTTGCATACTATCCCTTTCATTTTCGAAACAACCCAATGAAGTAGACATTTAGGAAACTGAGCCACTGGGAAATGAAATGCCCTGCCTGGTGATATCATAGAGAGGGTTCAAGTTGGAGTGACCATTCTTTTGGTTTTGAGACAGGGTCTCATTCTGGTCTGAATTCATAACCCTCCTGCCTCATCCTCCCCGATGTTGTGAGTTACATAACAGATGTGAGTTATCATGCCCAGCTAGAGTGGCCATTTAGCTGGAGTGGCCACTTGGAGTGGGAATAGGGTCCTGAGTCAGAGCAGTGAAGCCAAATTTCTAAACAATGCAGAAAATCCCAAGGCAGAAAATTTGAGACAAGGCTAGAAGTGTAGGCAAACAGTAGGAAATCGTGTTCCCAAGCAGACAGCACAATCCAAACAGCAGGGAACAAGGTGAGGTGAGCAGCTTGCCTGCAAACTGACTGTGCCATCAGACTGGAGCTCTTGTGTGCCTTCATCCTCCAGGCCAGGTCTGGGGATCATGCTGGACTGGGGTAAGGACTGTGTCACATGCTCTCAGTTTCGTGGCACAGACCACCACTAGCCATGGTTGAGGGACATTCTGGTACAAAGCAAGACTCCCAGAGGCCTGCCTCCTCCTTGTCCCCACACTGCAGAAAGCAGCAACACTGACAGCTTCAGTTGCACATTCTGCTAGAATGATGGCAGAAACAATGGCCAACCCAAGGCAGGAATCCAAAGGCGGCTCAGGAAAGACACAAAAGCTGGCTGTAACCTAGAAAGTCCTCACGTAGTGCCAGATTTTTTAGCTGCTTGGAGCATCCCCAGAGCTTACACTCTACTGTACCACCCAAAGGCTGTGCTCTCTTGAGGACCAAACTAGCTGGTCCAGCAGTCTTTTCTTTTGTCTACACTCCAGCTGCCTCGGACATCTGTCCAGGATTTCTTCAAGTCCTTGAGGCCCTCTTTATGGGATCAGAGTCCAATTATGAGGCATCCCTGAAGCCTTTCAACCCTGGCTCAGACCTGCAAAATTCAGGAACCCAGTTGAAGAGGCTGGTGGATACCCTCCCGCAAGAGACCAGAATAAACATCAAGAAGCTCACGGTATGCAACATCTGTCACTCATATTGATTCTAAGTGATTCCCCAACCACAGTGTCATACCATTTGGGGGGTAATGAATATCCTGGCTATGTACCCTGCCTTGTGTGTGTGTGTGTGTGTGTGTGTGTGTGTGTGTGTGTGTGTGTGTGTGTATGTGTGTGTGTATGTGTGTGTGTGTGTATGGTGTGTGTGTATGTATGTGTATGTGTGTGTATGTGTGTGTGTGTGTGTGTGTGTGTGTGTGTGTGTGTGTGTGTGTGTTTTAGATGGGGGCTCTGTGTGCTAGCCTCACTGTCCCCAAACTCCTGGGGTCAAGTGTTCTTCCCACCTCAGCCTCCTGAGTGGCTGGAACTACAACCTTGAACCCACAGTCCCAGCTCCGCTGATTTTTTTTCCATAAGAATTTTGACATTTTATTTACTTAGTGAGAGTATGTATGTGTGTGTCACACATGTGGAGGTCAGAGGACAATCCTTAAGGAGTTGGATCTCTCCTACCACCATGTGGGTCCTATGGATTAAATTCAGGTAGTCAAGTGTGAAGCATTTGCAGCTGCGACATTTTACCTGCCTTTTTTATTAAAATCTTTGAGAAAACCATCCAAGGCCTTCTAACCCTCAGTTCCTCTCAGAACTTACTGTGGCTTTTGTCTGTTAAGATTCTGCACCACTACTCTGTCTACTTCTGAGGTTCACTCACTACTGGGGGGGGCGGTATTTCTTTATTCTAGGAGAAAATCCTAACAAATCCTCTGTGTAACCAAGATTTAAGAGTCTGAGCCTCACTGGATTTCAGAGATATTCTACTGCTAAAGGCCCCTGTCATTGCCCTGTGCCTCCTCGACGTCTCCACATCAACCCCGCCTTCCTCTTTGCAATAAACTGCAAGCATCTCACTTGCCTGCGTATAGTTGTCTTTTTATGTACCTGCTGAGCCAGAATAACATTGGTCCTGGAATGAGTGAAGTGAACCATAACTAAGGGAGGACAACTGAGTCCTGCCCTGGTGCCACACAAGACCCCAGACGTCTTCTTTCCACTACACTTCTGTTATTTACCATCAGTAGGTTGCAATGCCCTACCTAGTAATAGAATGCTAGGTCCCACCATCTACTCAACAGCTCTAACCCAGCTTGTCTAAAAGACCTGTAATACCATCCCTCCCTCCCCATGTCTGGTGCTAAATGTTACCGGATTCTAACTCCATCCTCTGGGCTACACTATTCCAGCCAGGAGCCTGATAGGCACCCCTTAGCCCTCCCTTGTCCAATCAACTGAGGAGACCTCTGGAGTCATTTACTCCCTCCATATCCCCTGGCCACACAATCCTCCCTTGCTGCTGCAACCCCAGAGGCCCCTTTACAGGTCGCCAGTTGACTAACTGCTAAGCAATTCAATGACCATGTGTCCACCACAGGGAGTTTGATCACATGTAAAATCTTAGCAGTGTTCCCACACTCCAGTCTTTAAAGCATACAACATACTGACCATAAATGTTCAAGCTCAGCCCAAGGCTCATGCTAGGCCTTGTCTTCCTCTTCTCAATCCAGACATCCCCTCTCTCCGACCCTCAGTTCCTAAAAGCCAAGCCCCACCTCAGGACCTTTTGGACAGGCCACACACAATATCTGCTGCCCAAAAGGGCGTTGTTGATTGGTTTAGAATTTGCCCTAGCGTCAACGAGCCTCCACTGGAGCCGGGCTACACCATCCCAAGAAGTTGAATAAAGAGTAGGGATAGGAGGCATGTGCAGAAGAGCTGTATGTAGAAATAGAAAGGGCTGAGACAGAGGGCACCGGAACAAGGAAGCTATGGAAGAGAATGCCAGCCAGGCAGCCAGTCCAGCGCCTAGAAGCAGCTGCATGGGCAGTTACAGGCCACGCCTGCTCCTGCGTCGCGGCCACGAGGGGGCAGTGTAGTCCATGCTACCGCCCCCTGAGAGTTTGAGGACCAGCCCCCGCACCAACCCTTTGACTTTTGGGCGGAGCGGATGGTGAGATAGTAATTCTCTAGCATCGATTTTGAATCTTTTCCTCTGACCTCTAAAATTTTATTTGGGCGGAGTTTTTTTTTGTTGTTGTTGTTGTTTTTGTTTTTTTAATCAAAATTCCGAGGGAAAACGCGGGAAAGGCACACGAACAGTGTGGCACAGCTGAAACCTTCCAGTGGCCGGTCAGTCCTTTTGGAATTAGGAGTAATCCCACTCCCACAAGACCCCCAAAGGCCATCCTGATATATCTAGACTCTGAGATGGCACTGAAGACAGGAAGGACTAAGAATTGGCCCACCTGCCTGGTTTTGAAGTCCCACAGCAGAAACTGCGACCTTGGCAGATGTTAGCATATCTCTTTTATTTCTCACTCAAGCGGAGCTGAGGCCTAGCTCCTGCCCTACTGATGGTAGAACCTCCCACACAAGACTCTCCAGGGGCAGTAAACTAGGGATAGTGATGAGAAAAGTCCACCATAAACACCCATTTGTGTACACAATGTTAAAGCCACCACACCCACTCCTTCATTGTCTGTCACAGAGGAGGGGCTGGGACTAAAAATTCCAGGGCAGGTCAGGGGGATCTGCGATTCCAAAAGAGATTATTTGTGGCAGGCTGAGCCCTGGAGGGGACCTGCCCATCTCCTTCACTCCCAAGGCCCCAGATTCTTCTGTATCCAGGTCATTCTGTCTAAGGTGCATACTTTGCCACCCTCAAACTACCCACCCTGGTGAGCATTATTCAAATGGGCAAGGTCCAAGGTCATAAAAGGTTCCGAATTTTACGTACATATTCATGGCTAGGGAAGTATTTACCTTGCACACACACACTGCAGGTGACTGGGGTAAAAGGAAATAGTTATACTGCAGTGGATCTCCCTTAAGAGGACTTTGGCAATGTCTAAGAATGTGCACTAACCCAGAGAAATGTACATACCTTAGGTTCTTCAAATGCAGAATGCAGGGTAGGAAAGATAACTATTGAGAAAGTGTGCAGTGTGCAAACATGAAGACCCATATGCCACGCCCAGCACCAGCACCCATGACAGCTGCTGGGCTTGCAGCAAATCCACACACAGTGAGAAAACCTGTCACACACATACACACACACACACACACACACACACACACACACACACACGGCAGAATGCAAAAAGGAGCTGACTACAGCCATAGAAAAGGTGAATTATCTGTGCATTGTAAATGAAATTGGAGAAATGTTGGAAGTGATTTGGGTTTTTTGTTAATTCCCTGACCTGCTAAACTAATATCTTGATCCTGCTAATAGGTCAAGGTTCTGCCAAAGCCAGTTTGGTTTGATGTTGTTGATTAAGGAACCTCAAGTTAAGAGTGGTTTTTACATTTCAAAAATGAAGAGAGGCTGGGTGTACTGATGCCTGCCTTTAATCCCAACACTCAAAGGCAGACAGCCTGAGTTCTAGGTCAGCTAGAACTACAGAATGAGACCATCTCAGAAGAGGGGGAGGGGCCTACACTTCTATTCTTATAAGCAGCCACCCTCACTATGAATATGACAAACTAAAACACAGGAGGGTGGTATACAAATATGCACTTGAAAAGTATTAAGCACAGACTATGAAGACAAGGTTTTAAATATTTCTGAGTCAAAAAAAAAAAAACCAAAATTAAAAGCAGCATCTAGTGGTGTAATCACAGCACTTGAGAGGCAAAGGCAGACAGATCACTACAAATTCAAGACCAGCTTTGTCTAAAATAATCAATAGTCAGGTACAGTGGTACGCACCTCTAACCCTGGCATCCAGGAGGCAAAGGTAGACAGACGGCTGTGAGTTCGAGGCCAGCTTGGGTATGTAGCAAGTTCCAGGCCAGCCCAGAACTACTCAGTGATACTGCTTCTGCCTCAAGAAAGGAGGGAAGGAAGGAAGGAAGGAAGAGAGAGAGAGAAGGAAAGGGAAAGAAAGAGAAGGAAAGAGGGAGGAGGGAGAGGGAGAGGAAGAGAGGGATGGGGGCAAAGGGAACGAGGGAGAAAGGGAGGGAAAGAGAGGGAGAGGGAGAAAGAGAGAAAGGCAAGGAAGGAAAAAAAATTTAGCACTCTTAATTTTAACATTCATAACTCTGAGGAACCTGGGCAAGAGATAGTCCATATTTCTTGGTGGCCTTGTGAAGAAAACTATGAATCTGGGTGAGGAAGAAAAAATTAAAACTATGCTACCCCCATCATCTGAAACCACAGGAATTTTAGCCTGGAAGGTCTCTATAGAGGGACGGCCATTGCAGACTCGGGAGCTTAGCTGGTTATAACCTGGATCCATTGATTATCAGGAAAGCTGCTGTTTGACACGTGAGACAGGGCGAGTCTGGCAGAAAAATCAGTGACTCACCAGGCAGGAAGGGGAAAGCAAAACCAGCCCTCATCAGTCTTATCAAGATGAAGGGGATAAAATGCTCTGCAGTCTGCAGCTGACACCAGGCATGCTGTCTGTGAATACCAAGGCAGCCGTGGGTAGTAATTCACCACTGCCTGATCAGTTGCTCCAAAGGGCTTCTAACAGATGATAAAAGAAGCCTTGATTGATGATGATAGGGCCAGGCAAACAACGTACTCTGAAGCCTGTAATTAGGGGACGGTCCTCCCAAGGGCTTACTGAATAGATCAACAGGCTTCTGAGAATGTAAGACTAGAGTCATCAGTAGCTAGCCACCCACTGTACTTCCATGAACTAAAATTAAAAAGTTATGGTATATGCAAAAAAAAATATCTCTGGAAAATAGATTCAGCTAAGCAAGCACTGTAGCTAGCTTCAGAGCTGATAAACTGAAGCTAGAAACTTTGGATTTGTTTCCCTGGCCAGTAAACAAGTGCCCAGCCCAGAATACAAGCCTTGCTAAGACTTTTACAAAATACCTGAGGCTTTGTGCCCATAGCTTGCAACCACCCTGCAAACTATAAAGCATCATCCCACTGCAGCACTTCCGGGGTGTGGGGGGCAATCCTCCTAGAGGAGTCCCATCTCTAAAGCAAATACTCTGTCGACCTTAGGACAGAAATGTGGTCTGAGGTGCCCTGAAAGAAATAGGGATGAGGAGTAAGTAGATCTTGGGGAAGAAGAAAGAACTGTGGGATGCTGAATTCTCCCTGGCCTTCTAACCCTAGGTTTCCATTTCAGAGTCTGAGTCCGACCATTTTAACCTGGAATTCAGTCCTTCGCTCTGCTCCACTGCCTGCACTAGGACGTCAGCATGTTGCCTGGATTATAGCAAGTGACCTGTGAATTTGTTTCCTACAGTTGTCTAACATATTACCGCATAGTTAATGGCTTAAAACACACACACACACACACACACACACACACAGAGCTTAAGAAGTCAAACATCCAAAACGGATCTTACTGGCTTTAGATCAAGATGTGAACAGCTAGACTTAGTGACTCACACTAAATTGGATCACCTTAAAATTCCTTCAAGCCAGGCAGTGGTGGCCTTCAATCCCAGCACTCAGGAGGCAGAGACAAGCAGATTTCTGAGTTCCAGACCAGACTGGTCTACAGAGCAAGTTCCAGGACAGCCAGGGCTACACAGAGAAACCCTGTCTCAAACACCCCACCAGACCCCCGAAAAAAAAAAAAGATTCCTTCTATATCAACACTTATGGAGCCCTGGATGCGGCTTAGTGGTAAAACACTCTTCTAGCCTGCACAAAGCCCTGGTGTACCCTGTGATTCCAGCACTTGGGAGGTGGAGACAGGAGGATTGGAAACCTAAGGTCATCTTCCCTTACATTGTAAATACCAGGCAGCCTGAAATATATAAGACCCTGAAATTTGAGCTGGGCAGTGGTGGCACTCGCCTTTGATCCCAGCACTTGGGAGGCAGAGGCAGGCAGATTTCTGAGTTCGAGGCCAGCCTGGTCTACAAAGTGAGTTCCAGGACAGCCAGGGCTACACAGAGAAACCCTGTCTCGGAAAAATAACAACAAAAAACAAAAAAACAAAAAAAAACAAAAAACCAGAGGCACACAAACGGAAAGCAAGGCCCACACAGGAGTCTGCAAGGGGAAGCCTCTGAGCCTCCAGGGCAATGGTTCTCACCCTTCCTAACGCTGCGGCCCTTTAACACACATCCTTACGCTGTGGTGACCCCCCCCCAGCCATAAAAATATTTCCATTGCTACTTCATAACCATAATTTTACTACTGTTGTGAATCATAATGTAAACATCTGATATGCAGGATATCTAATGTGACCCCCAAGAGGGTTGCAACCCACAGGTTGAGAACCACCACTAAAGCTGTGCCAATAAGAAAATTCAGCTAGCAATTCCACTTCAGGGCTCAAGACTCTTTTTATTCCATCTGATTCTAGACAAGACCACGTCAATAACCAAGTGGCCCCAGAGATTCCCCCCAAATGACCCAACATATAAACCATTATGCTTAGAAACTCATACGCAGCCGGGCAGTGGTGGCGCACGCCTTTAATCCCAGCACTTGGGAGGCAGAGGCAGGTAGATTTCTGAGTTCGAGGCCAGCCTGGTCTACAGAGTGAGTTCCAGGACAGCCAGGGCTACACAGAGAAACCCTGTCTTGAAAAGCCAAAAAAAAAAAAAAGAAACTCATACGCAGCATAGGCAGCTGGTTATAAGCAAAATTCCCAAGAGCTTGGAATGCATCAAGCCCTGTGGGCCTACCTTCTTCTTTCTAATGAAGATAAAGTCAGGTCACAGAGCCAGATTCTTCCTAAACTACAAATTGTTCTGAAATGTATTCGTTTCATGCCTGATAAGTTTTAAGACCTGATTTTTTTTTTTTTTACTTTGTGGGTAAATGTTAAATATTAGCCAGATAATTTTTTTAAAAAGATCTTTGAATGTCTGCCATCAGAGTACAAAATTTCAGACTGTACTCCAGTGCATCACCAGTGTTGGGATGGTTTGGAAAGTCCTAGATCTAGAGCAATGTAATGACTGATGGCTAAAGTTCTACTTCTACCTGCTTCAGATTAATCAGGAGAAAGAGAAGGGAGAGAGAGAGAGAGAGAGAGAGAGAGAGAGAGAGAGAGAGAGAGAGAGAGAGAGAGAGAGAGAGAGAGGTGGAAATTCTGCCTGGCTCCTCAGTCATGCAGACAAGCTGTCACGTACTGACTCTGAAAACTGAAGAAAATGTGACAAGAACATTGTGTGGTGATGACCAACCCTCCCAGGAATGTGAGCAAGCTGGGGAAGGAAACAGAACAGATCCCTGTTGAACCAACAGGGCATGGTGGTTGGTGCACACCTGCAACCCCAGCACTCCCTAGGCTGAGGTCGGAGGACTGTAAATTTGAAGCCAGCTTGGGTATCATTATTTTGAGACCATCTCAAAATACAAATAAGTAAGCAAAACCTTTCAAGGTGATCACAGAACAGATGATGCTTGATAAATGTTTATTGGGTGGATAAGTAGATAGTCGCCTATACCCATAGCTGCCAAAGCCCACCCTAGTTACGAAAACAAGCCCACATCCCATCCCTCACAAGCAAAAAAGGCTCCCGTCAAACTTCTGCCACAGCCTCTACCCAGAAACGGCCGTAGCTACCACTGTGCTTGCTCCAAAAAGCCACCTCGAAGAAGGTGTCCCTTTAACTGCAGGTGTTTGTTTCCTTTGGCATGGCAAGATGTAATTTCCCATTTTTAGAACAATGCTCCAAAGAACAATCACAAAAACAACCTCCAGTGGGGGCAGTTTTCTTCCTGGCCACTGCTACAGCCCTGTAAAACAACAACAGAGAGACTTTATCATTATTATTATTATTATTATTATTATTATTATTATTATTATTGTTATTACTATTACTCCAAATGCCGTTCGCATCTCTCCATCCTGTTCGGTCTACACAAGCTGGAAAAAGCCTCCCCACCACCCCATCCCAGCAGAATCTTGAAATAAACCTGTGCCTAGTAGGAAGCATTGGAAATTCCTATTGTTGGTTATGTTTGGGTTTGGACGTACCTCCTTGTGTGGTTTCCATGCAGCATAAACCGAACGGAAGCTGTAAGGAGTCAGTGTGTGTCCTTTGGGTGCCCTGTACAAGCCCAAGACCAGAAGAGAACAATGTGTTCTAGAGAACATTCAAATAGCAGATGAAGGTGAGGAGCCAGGAAGAGAGCAGTCACCTCTAGCCTTAGCCATTAAGAAGTCACTTTCAGGGCCGGAGAGCCAGCTCAGAAGCTAAGCCTGCTTCCTGCTTTTCCAGAGGATCTGAATTGGGTTCCTAGCATCCAAGTCAGACCATTCACAACTGCCTGTAACTCCTGGTTAGGGAGCTCCAACAACTTCTTCTGGCCTGTACAGGCACCCACGCCCACTGGACACTGAACCCAGGGCATTGCACACACTACCCAAGTATTCTCTCATCCCTTTGTAGACAAGGTCCCATTCACTAAGTTGCTTGGGCTAGACTCCAATTTCAAGCCTCATCTCACAGGCCTCCTGAGTAGCTGGAGTTACAGGCACATGACACGGTTCTTATTTCTCTTCATCTTCTTTTATATGATTCTAGGAATAACAACTGGATTGTCATTTTAGTGAAAAGCAAGAGAAGGCATGACTGCCCTCATGACAGAGCTCATAGGGAAGTGATTGCCTGAGTCACTGGACCACCCAGTGTGTTATCCTCATAGTGCCATGTGACATTAACAGCCACCCCTACATAGTTCTAGAGGAAGAGTCCCTCACAGGGTGTTGGCTCTTCCATAGTGAATCCAGAGTGGGGTATGCCATCAATCTCCTTGTGAGGTCAGCTTTCTGTTACTATAATGAAATAACAGGATAATATTATTTTATAAGAAGAAATACTTATCTGAAACCATGTGTTTTGGATAACATAATCCAAGATCTGAAACACTCTATTCCTTTGGGCCTTTGATGGAGCCAGGTGGCTGTTACAGAACTTAGGGTTCATAGCCTGTGTGCATGTCAGGTCCAGCCACCGATCCTCAATAAGCCAATTGAAAGAGTCAAATTAAAAGTGGAAAGCAGAGAATGGAGATCATTCAATGTGACCACACTGGGAAGAAGGACAGAGATCCAGCAACCTCTGCTTCCAACTCCATCTTCAGAGTCCAGAAGTGAGATCAAAGTTTAGATAGAGGGCCAATGACTAGCTCGTCTAAGCAGTTCCTGTCCGTTGTAACCCCGCCCACCAGGAATCCATCTTTATTTGGGTTTTAGTCTCTTCCTGGAAGGTGATCTAACAAGCTGTTAGAACTGAATGAAATCTCTTTCTGGAAGACAAGTTTCCCCTCTGGCTGGTGGTGAGTTTTCCTCTGCCTATCTTGAGAATAGTTAGATTGAGAGATACAAGTGACATTTTAGAATACCTTCTTCTCTGCCAGACGGGTTACAACTGCAGGAGACTGATGCAGAACAGCTCATCCCGAGACCAGAAAGCAGAGAGAAAGAGGTAGTACCTGAGGTCCCACAATCCCTTTAAAAGGCACACCCCTAATAACCTAAAGTCTAACCACCCAAGTTGTAAGCACGTTGCCGCCAATACCTCCGTCCTGTTCCAGCAACTCCTGGTCTCTCCCTTATAAACACTGACCACACATCTGTCTTCTCCCTCTTTCATTCTTTTTCTTTCACTGCCATTTATCTATTATCTATGGAGCATTTACACACCTGCCTTTCAAGTCCTTCCACCTCCTCTGTCTCTCCTTCTCTAGATAGCAGTTTTCAACCTCAATACCACTGATTTCCTGGGCTGGACCACTCTCTCTCTGTTGGGCTGGATCACTCTGTTTGGAGCTGGGGCTATAGATAGAATGTACATTCTCCCTCCTCTTCTCTCTGTCAATCAAAAAGGCCTGGGGAAAAAGTGAGAAGGTGCCTGGGAGGCAGAATCATCACTTTTTCAAATATAAAGGGGCCTGAGATATGATCTAATACAACCCCCTCATTTTGCAGATGAGGAAACATCCTGAGAGCGGGAGGAAAAGGATGTGTCATGGCCAAAAATGTGGGGGAACAACAGCCAGGCCAAACAGGAAGTCGAAATTCCAGGCCTTGCAGCAGGATTTCCAGTCCCTCGGGCCCCAGGGATTGCTTTCCAAGGCTTCTTTCTACCTCCGTTACTTTCTCCCATTCCAGAAACCAGAGCAAGCAAGATCTGACAAGCCCCCAGTCCAAGAGTGGCAATGTCTATGCCTGCATCTCAGTGCCTAAATTTCTAGTGGGCAAAGATGACCACTGATCGCATCCAGAATATGTCAGGATGACTCATACTGCGGTCACATCTCAGTGCACTCCTGTAATCATAACTGAAAGAATAGCCATGCCATCTGACCACACCTGTCCCGACTGAAGACAATAGAGAACAGGAGATCTGGGCGGGAGCCTGGGGTCAATGCTTGCCCTGGCCTTTTCTCACTAAGGGTTATATGCCTGCCAGGGAAGCACGATACCATCTGAGTTACATTTCCAGCTAAAAACCATTTTTAATTAAACTAAAGGTTTTAAAAATTAATCAGGAAAGTTGGACATGGCGGGGCATACTGGTAACCATAGTACCTGGGAGGCCCAAGCAGGAAGATCACAAGTTCAGTACCAGCCTGGGATATGTACTAAACAAGTAATGGGTTGGCAAGACGGTCCAGCAGGTAAGGGCACTTGCTACCAAGCTTGACAACCTGTCTTTGATCTTCAGACATAAATGTAGAAGGAGAGAAAAGAGTTCCACAAGTTTCCTCTAACCTCCACATGAGTGCAGCGACACATGCACACACACACTGAACAGTTTGAATAAATAAATAAATCTTCAATATAAATATCAGAAAATATGGAATGAATGGTAAGAATATCACACTTCAGTGATATACATGTCAAAAATCCTGCTCACCTTCCACATCTTTTATTATTTTATCTCATTTTTGAGACATGGTCTCACTCTGTAGCCTAGACTGTCCTTAGAATTCACTAGATAACACTATCTAACATTGAATTCATGAATGAACCTTCAGCCTAAGCCTCCTGCATACTAGGATTATAAACATAAGCTATATATCTAAATACTGTCACATTGTCATATCTTTTAATTTTTTAAAAAAAATTGTGTGTGTGTGTGTGTGCTGCCTAGGAAGGCCAGAAGAGTATACTGGATCCCCTGGAGTTAGAGTTCCAAGAAGTTGTGATTCATCTCATATGGATGCTGAGATCTGAACTCAGGGTCCCCTGGAAGAGCAGCAAGTATTCTTAACCACTGAGCAATCTGTCCAGGTCCCCTCCTCTGAATGTTGTCACATCTTAAAAATGGCTGTCCTGTGCCCCACTGTGGCCTACATCACTCCTCACTCAGTCTTCCTAATCATCATCCATACACCATCTTTCCTGACAGACTTCCACAGACTACAAACAACACCCCGCCCCCAGCCCTTCATGTCTCTTTAGACACATGAGCCTATTATTTTTGTAACCAATCTACTATCTGGTGATGAAAAGTGAACCCAGAAAGGCTGACAAATGGTCTAAACTCTACAAATAAAAGGCCAAGTACAAAGACAGAAAGGACAGAGGAAACTCCACCCCATTCCTTGGACACAGCCTTCTGCCCCTAAATGGCCTTAAAGACCCTGGCTGTGGAAATGACAGACCCAGCCTAGGACCCTCTCAGGTCTGGTCATTGAGCTGAACCTGCTGGGTAATCTATACCTGTTCTCAGTACCCACCACCACCCCTTGCTTCCAGAGCCATGGTGGCATAGATTGCCCCTTAGCTCTTGGACCAAGACCTGCAGGGAGTCCTGTAACTCTGCCATCTCCTCCAGCCATCCTAGGAACCCTGGCGGTTTAGGGAAAGTTTAAAATAAAATTTATACATGAGAGGGGGTAGGGCTAGTGCCATCATCTATTCTCCACCTCACGTATCTCAGTGACTGTATGTCAGAGCCATACAGCAAGCACTCTCCATTGTATGCTTTCGGGTGCCTGTCCCTCCCTCTGGCTGGATAGGTGCCAGGAAAGCCAAGCCTAGCTGGTCAGGGCATTGTTCTCCCTCAGAAGAGGATCTTGAAAGCAGAAGGAAATTAGAAACAACCACACAATGAATACCAGATTCTCCTTTCTCCTTGCTCTGCTTGCCAGGAGGCTGAGTGTGGCTGGCTGTCAGCACACCCCGCCTAGCACTTCTTGCCTTCCAGGATGACTGCACAGCAAGAAGGGCTGGCCCCAATCGCCTCAAGTGTCCTCGATTTATCTCCACAGCCTCCCTTTCCTTTCTCCAGCTAGATGCTGACTCTTTGAGGGCAGAAACACATCTAGGACTTCTCCATTAAGTAGAAAGTTCCAGTTACTCCGTGTTTGGTGATTGACTATTTCCATCAGGACAGATGTGATGGTACAAAAGCAATGATACAGGCATATTCCTAAACATTCTACTTTAGGGTCCCATGCCATTGTGCCTGATACTGTAAACTTGGTGATAGGCCCTATGGGAATACCTACTACTGTTGCCTTTGCTGTATGAACACGTTGCCTTTTAACTAAATGCTTTTGTTTTTACCCATAGATTAGTGCTGCCCTCAACCCTGGCTAGAGAAGCTTCTCTCTGCAGTGGGCAGCAGCCAAGGCACAGACTTGTATCAGTCAAAGAGCAGAGACTAAGTGAGTGTTCAGCCCTAAACAGGTCATCTCTGCTAACCCCTCCCCACAAGGCTCAGGGAACATATTGGAAAGGGAACAAAAGGACGTAAGAACTAGAAGTTGGAGAGAAGTACTGTAAGTCACTGTCATCTAGATGGGACATGGGACCTGCACTGCAGCCAGCTGCCTGTGCAGGAACTGCACAGGATCAGTCATCATTCCAATCAGCAGCATTGACCGCACTCAATGGACCACAAAACGAGAGAGAGGTCAAGCGGGAAGGGGGCACGTCCTGGTGCCTGGGGTATAGATAGCGGGCAGTTGGAATGGATGCAAGCAAGATACATTGTTTACATGTAGGAATTCTTCCAAGAATAAATGAAAGGTTTTCTATTAAAAATAATAAGAACAAATAAACTCCCACGTCCGAGTTGAAAAAGCAGAGAAAGCCCAGGTCGACCAGGCCAGAGTCAGACACTATTGACTTGAATGGTCTGTTGTGTCCTAAAAACCTTGTTCAACATCAACCTGTCCCAGCAGCCCCACACGCATGCACAGAGCCCTCCTCCATTCCAAGCCCTACCCCATGTGCCAGATGAAGAGGGTGGCCTAGGAGAACGTGTCCCTTCTGAACTCACACCTAGACAGCACAGAGAAACCACTGAGAGGACACAGGAGCTAGCACTTCTCAGAGCCGTGAGGCATCTGCACGTTCCTGCTTGCTGAGAACCTTTTCTTTTAAAATGTCGTTTTTCCCCTCCCAGATGAGGCCATTACTCATTTTAACATAATGTTATGTCTTTAGCCTCCTACGTAAGTAGACACTGGTTTTAAATGTTGCAGGATATCAAGCACGTATATCTAGTCAAACTTCTGTTTGCTTTTTTGCCATATCCATAGAAACCATGTGAATAAACAGAGGAGAAAGATTTGGCTCCTAATCCTCCTAGCTGGCCTCATGCCATCATTCCCCAAAACAGAGGAGGAGAGATGCCAGAAGGAAGGAACCAGTAGTAATGGTGACAAAAAGCTCTATCTTATGCTAGGGCACACTGAACAGTCAGGCTTCCCGGAGGGGGGGAGGATGCACTGTAAGGAGCCGGAGCATTTTATGACTGTAGCAGGAAGGAAAGAGAAGAATCGATCACCACTACCCAGCCCTGGATGGATGAGGTCCCAGGCTTGGAGGGTGTCAGCAAAGCCCAGCTTAGAAGCATTAGACCTGGCCCTGGATCCCAAGTCTGGTTTGGCCAACTCAGGGATCACACACACACACACACACACACACACACACACGCACGCACGCACGCACGCACGCACGCACACACAAAGCCATCTGCCCACCTAACACTTCAGGGCTTAAGAGTTTTACCCTGTGTAAGTGACCTGGACTCTCTGGATTCCCTCTCATGACAGTCACACCATGGCTCTCTACATGACCACCCCTCCCATCAATAAGAAAATTCAAGGATGAATCCATGCTTGGACTTCCCAGTGTATAGTCACACAGAGGGGATATTTCTGAAGAATCTGTCATGTCAGAATGTTAAAGATAAAAAAAAAGCCAAGGATAAAAATACAATTTCAAAACATCAGCAAGGCAACCCATTTTCACACAAAAGAAAAATGAATCTCCAGGCAGTTGGCCATCTTCATGTTTCTTGCCAGCCTACTGTCCTGTCCTGATGTAAAATGCATCTGCCTTTTCTCAGAAAAGTTCCCCCACTCGTCTCAGTGACAGTTATCTCATCCCTGTGTCTCCTTCAAAGCATAGAGATCAACTATCCCACCTTGGTTCAAAACCTTTACCCTGAAGCTGAGAAGATAGCTTAGTAGGGGTAAAGTGCTTGCCATACAAATGTGAATACCTACATTTAGTCCCCAGGACCCATACAATCCCAGCACCACAAGGCAGAAGCAGGTTCAGGGGCTCAGCAGCCAGCCAATCTAAACTAGTCTACGAGCCCCAGGCCAGCGAAAGACCCAGTCTCAAAAAAATACAAGGTGGACAGTTCCTGAGGAACAACACCGAAGGCTGAGTTCAGACCTCCACATGCACACACACATGCACTTGCACCTGTACATACGTGTGCACATACAAACGTGTGTGCATGCACTCACACAATCCACCACAACAAAAACCTTTACCCCTCTCTCTCCTGATGCCTCCTTTCTCAAAATCAACCTCAAATGAAGGCCTTTTGTGTCCACCTCCTGCACTGCCCCACCACAGTGACTGTCCCACTGTCCTCTTAACATTCAGCAGCCAACTTCCTAACAGTCTACCTGCTCCTCCTGAGTGTCCACCATGTCCTAAGCCCTCACATCAGTAGGAAAGTCAAACAACTCTCTAAGAGCCGCCCTCTCGAGAGCTAAAGGGCTTCTCAGCATCAAATGCAGAGGCAGCTTCTCAGCGTCCATTCCCTCCCACCCCCCAATCTCCCTGTATCCATCAGCCCTGTGCGTATATGATAAGTGTCTTGCTTATCCCCAAGACATTCGCTTCTCTTTGGGTAGCAGAATCCTTTTGGGTTACAGATGGAAAAGTGATTCTTTGATTTCAGTAGGTTAGGCACAGTCCCCGATTGAAGCTCAGGTATGAAGACTTTCTTACCAGCAGGGAGAGATTAGCCAGCTCTAGGAATAACTTGTCCACCACCAATGTCCCACCAATAAAAAGGACTTAAAAGACATGTCTGTTCTGGACTGCCAGGTTACCCTCTTCTAGAGTTGACATTGTAGTGTGGAGACACAATAAAAAAGACAAAAAATAAAAATCTTTATATTGTGTGACTAGGCATATAGCTCCATTAGAGGAATGCTTGCCTGGCATGCACAAAGTCTGTAGTTCAATCCCCAGCAACACATAAATCAGCCATGCTGACCCACATCCATAATAGAAGCACAGGAGGTGGAGGCAGAAAGATCAGAAGTTCAAGATCATCATCAGCTACATATCGAGTATGTTCCAGGCCAGCCTGGGGTACGTGAGACCACACTGAGATCAGGGCATGCTCTGAATGAAACAATTGGTTAAGACAGTGTAAATGGGAATGTGGAACCTGCTTGGGCACTAGGTAGTGATCTGGCAGGGAAGATTTAACTTAGGTTTACAGATTGGAAAGAAGTGGGTTATGCAAAGCCAAGAATGAGCATCCCGGCAGCGGGAACACTGGTGGAACAAGGGAGGAAAGACTAGCTGCATCGAGGGGAGTACAAGGATGCAGAGATAAAGAAAATGGCTGACATAGGGGCTATTAAAAGAGCTGAGATAGAACTTTAGACGGCACAGAAAGTGAGTAGTCATGCCGAAAGTGCCAGGCAGCTGGAAGTCAAGGTCCAGAGGCAGATTTGTAGCCCTGGAGACCCCTGTGGTTGAAATGTAGAACCAGAGTGAGAGACAGAGAGTGTGACGAGAAGTGGTGGCTGCCCAGAAGCCCCGTGTGGGTATTTCCAAAGTAGTAATGGTGTTGACTCCAGGGGCAGGAGGAGTAGGTGCGGGATGGGGAGCACCCTTGCTCATCACTGTTTTGTACCCTTCAGCCTGGACCACAGTGGCACTCACAGGAGGAGAAGCAGGTTCCAGAGGGGGGAGGGGAATCATTCTGGATTCCAGTTTTTACTTCTATTGCGGAAATGCTGAATTTGCCTGCCAAGAAAAGAGGTTAGTGGCACACACCTGAAATTCCAGCACTCAGGAGACTAAGGCAAAAGGATTGCTGAGAGAACCAGGCCTACCTGAGCTACAAGGTGAGATTTGTTTCCAAGCAAAACAAAATTTAGGCAAAACCCTCAAACATATAAGACAAAAACAAAGTTTTTTAAGAATTTTAATTTAAAAACAGGGAAGCCGGGCTGGAGAGATGGCTCAGCGGTTAAGAGCACTGACTGCTCTTCTGGAGGTCCTGAGTTCAAATCCCAGTAACTACATGGTGGCTCACAACCATTTATAATGAAATCTGATGCCCTCTTCTGCATTGTCTGAAGACAGCTACAGTGTACTTACATATAATAAATAAATCTTTAAAAAACAAAACAAACAAACAAACAAACAAAATCAGGGAAGTTAATTAACTAGAAATGACCAGCCTAGAAGTGAGATTGGACATCACACGGTTAAATGTGTTTCTCTGAACAAAGGCAGAAAAGAAAATAAAGGGATATATCTGAGTTTCCAGGTAAGAGAAAGCTTATTCTTCATTTCTCCCTGTGGTGTTAAATTGTCACAGCCTATTAATTCTAAATCCAAAATATTCTTTAAAATCTATCTCTCTCTACTTCCATCTGTAACCTTTCCAGTGCTCATGAGTTCTCCCCTAATGAATTTGAGTCAGTTCCTACCTCTGTTCCTTTCAGCTCATCTTCCACTATGACATTTGTGGGGTGGACACATACCCACATACCCACGTACCCACATACCCACATACCCAAATACACATATACCCAAATACCCAAATACACACATACACACATATCTGCATACACACATACACACTAAGCTACAGCAGAAACACAGAGAGGGAAGAAAGGGATGAACTCAGAGAAACCATTGTGGAACAACACAGATTTTCCCAGGAAGCACCAGCTGCAGGGAGAACCTAGTCTGGTTATCAAGGCAACCAAAGAGTGCACTAGCAGATGCAGAGAGTACACCCTCTTCTTCGCCCTACACTGACAGAAATGGCTTTATGAGCCCAGTTTACTGGTTCCAACCCATGCAATTTTACTGGTACCACCCAGCACCTGTCATAGCAGGGGACACTGAAATGGGAAATAGCCACAAAAGTCACAATGACTAACCCTTATGGAGTTGTTATAGTGTTCCAGGCACTATGCCAAGTGTTTAACATGAATAGAAAAGAAAAAAGAAAACCTATGAAGTTAATATCAGACATGAAGACACCAGGTTTAGGGAGACTAAGGAACAGTTAACAGCATTAACTTCCTGTTTGAACAGCTGGCTGGTCTCAGCCCTACTGCCCTGTAAACGGGCTTTGTGAGCTCTCCTTGCTTGTCCCTAAGGTAGGATTAAATAAGATGAGTCATGTTGAAGCATTTTAGCTAATGCCTAGCACAAAATCGTGGTTTCTATTGATCACTATAATTGCTGTTATGGTTGATGGTTAGGATGTCGATCAAAACAAAAGCAAACTCGTGTCTCTTTCTTACATAAAAACCACCAGTAGCTCCCTGCTCCCACAGGAAGGTCTTACTATTCCCTACCTGCTGTAAAACACTCCAGCTACACTATGCCACGTAGAACTTGGTAGACATACCCTGCATGTTCCTGCTGCCGCCCTGCCTAGAACATCCTCACCTTCTCCAAAAGATAGAGAGGCTGTCCAGTCTAGGGGCTGGGAAGATAGCTCTGTGGATAAAGTGACTGTCAAACAAGTATAAGGAGCTAAGTCTAAAACCCCAGCTCCCACATAAGAACTGGTGGCATTGCTCATAACCCCAGCATTTGGGTCAAAGGTAACCCCAAATCCCAAGGGCTTACTGACCACCCAACCCAGGCTAATCAGTGAGAGACTGTCTCGGGAGACCATTGTGACCAGGCAATGGTGCTTTAACCCAGCATTCAGGAGGCAGAGACAAGCAGATCTCTGAGTTCATGTCCAGCCTAGTCTACAAAGTGAGTCCCAGGACAGCCAGAGCTACACAAAGAAACCCCGCCTCAAGAAACCAAACTAAACAAAAGTCATTGCGGATGATCAAGGAAGACACCAGACATTGACCTCTGGCCTCTTCATGAATGTGAACACATATGTGTGTGTGTGTGTGTGTGTGTGTGTGTCACACGCACACACATACAATCACAGTAAAGGCTGGGGAAGAAACTTCAAGAAAAGCAAATATCTCAGAACCACTTTTTTGTGTCATTTTAGTTGTATCAAGGACAGGTCTGGGTCTTATCTCTTTTCTACCAAAACTTCAGTTCACTCCTTGGAACAAGAATGCAGTTTAAAGGAAGCTAAGAGCATAAGGTATTTATGGCATAAGCTTAGGGCAAGATATGGGATCAGAGAGAGGTTGTTCCAGCCCGGTTCCCTTCCAGAAACTTCCTCATTCCCAGACACTTATCTTCTGTTGTTTCACACCTTTTCCAGAGACAGCCAAGTGATGGGACTGTTGCTGGTAATTGCTTAGAATCATTAATTGGAATTAGTAGTAGCAGCAAAGTCTGTAGCAAAAAAGAAAAAGAAAGGAAAAGAAAACCTAATCTCAAGGAGAGGTGGCCTCTGATAGATAATTAGCAACATATTCCCATGAAACACGATTGATGTGTCACAGGCCCAACCCAAAGAGGACAATAGTACAGTTAGCAATTTCTGAGTGCTTCCTCTATCCAGAACACTTCCACCTTTGTAATCTCATGTCCCTTTATATGATAGTATGATGCTCATGGCTCTGTTGCCCTGTTTTCAGCATGAGGGAGGCTGAGACTAAGCCCAGACACCTAGCCAGGGGGTAAGGCTGGAACTGGGTAGCCTAAACCCTGGAGTTCCTCCTACTATGCTACACAGTTGATTTATTCCATTGCTCTGTCTGCAGAGGGGGCTCTGTTATGATCGACATACAGGAAGATAAGGGAATGTGTGCTATTCGTGAAGCTTCCTTTTTATTTATTCTTTGGGTTGAGGGGGGGACACATAGTCGAAAGACAACCGTGTGGAGCCAGTTCTCTATTCCCACCTTTATCTGGCTTTCAGGGATTGAACTTAGGTCACCAGGCTTGCTCAGCAAGCACCTTTACTCACAAAGCCCTTTTAATTAGTATCATTGGTGTGTGTGTGTGTGTGTGTGTGTGTGTGTGTGTGTGTGTGATGACTGATAGCTCTGGTTCAGCTTCCCTGATGACTATTTGACCACAATGGCGCCAGGGGAATTTCTTGCAGCTCATCCTCATTCTAAGGGGAAATAGTACATTCAGAACCACTTGAAATGTGGAGGTGGAGTGAGCAGTAATGACAGCAAGAATAAGAATTAGCCACAGCTGGGCATGATGGGGCACACCAGTCATCCCAGAATGAGTAGCTAAGGCAGGAACTTCAAGGCCAGCCAGTGCCAAATACTGAGTACTCGGACAGAAAAAGTTACATAAGACCCTGATTCAAATAAAAACAAAAAATTTACCCATTGTTATCAAACACATGAGAACTCAGGTATCAAGGAAAAGAAACTTAAAACCCACCCCAGAGGCAGGTAGTGGGGGCTTACTCCTTTAATCCCAGCACTCAAGAGGCAAAGGCAGATGGATATCTGAGTTTGAGGGGCCAACCTGGTCTACAAAATCAAAAACAAAACAAAGAAACCAGAAGACTCAGAGAGTCAAGAGCAAGACCAACACTTGAACCCGGACAGAATCACTGCCTTCCCAGAAGCCTGTTTACAGCTACTGTGAGAAATTCTGGCTTACTTCTGCTGCCAAGGAGCCCAAAGAGTTGGGAGAGGAGTGCATGCCCACGTCTAGTCAGGAAGTCAAGTCAGAAGAACTGAGTTTGAGGCTAGTCAGAGCAAGACCTGCCTCCCTCCCCCACAAAAAAAAAAATGAAAAGAATTCCAACTTCAGCTTCAAGTCCAGCCCCCTCAGAATAATCATAAACAGAAAGATGATCAACAACCAAACAACAGCCATGTTTGATGGCACAAGTGTTTAGTCCCAGTACTCGGGGCAGAAACATAAATATCTCTGTAAATTGCAGACCTAGCAGGGCTACAGAGTGAGATCCTGTCTCAAAACAAACAATTAACCAGGAGTAGTGGCTCAGACCTGTAATGCTGGCCGTCAGGAGGCTATGACAGAGATCAGTGTGAGTTTGAGAACTGGGCCTAGGTTACATAGTAAGACCCAGAGAGACAGACAGACAGAGGAAGAAGGAAAGGGAACAGAAGAGGGAGACCCAAACATAATGGTGGGGCCTGCAATCTCAGGCACTTGGAAGGAGTTCAAGGGCAGCCTCACCCACACATGAGGTTTTAGGCCACCATAGATTAGACAAAAATAAAACACTGATTAAGAGGAAGGAAGAAGGGAAGGAAGGGAAGGAGGAAGAAGAGAGAGAGGAAGGGGAGAGGGTAGAGGAAGAGGAGATGACCAGGAAAAAGCCCCCAAGAGAAACCAGACCTGTTGATACTTGGACCTTGAACTTCCAGATTCCATAACTGTGTGAAAAGTACATTTCTGTGAATTTTCACCCATCTGTGGTACTTCATTTTGGCAGCCCTAGCCCACAAGCACCCCTAACACCGGCGAGTCCCTGTTGCTTTCTGTCACTGGTGAGAACACTCCAAGCTGCCTTTCACTTTCCTCATTCAGTCTCCCAACCCAGAGGGCATTATTATCCCCATTTTAAAGTTGGGGAAACTGCCAGACGGTGGTGACACACACCTTTAATCCCAGCACTCAGGAGGCAGAGGCAGGCTGCTCCCAGCTCGACAGGATCTCTGAGTTTGAAGCCTGCCTGGTTTAGAAAGTGAGTTTCAGGGCAGCCAGGGCTTTACAAAGAAACCTTGTCTCGGAAAAAAAAAATCAAAAAATAAATAATAAATAAATGAAATTTGGAAGAGTGGGGCTCAGAGAGGTTAATTACTTCCCCCAAGGTTACCCACCAGATAACTGACAGAGACGATATCTCAATCCAGGGAAACAGGCTCCAGAGCCCGTCCTCCTGACCATCATGCTACACTGGAACACTCATAACACTAGTCTATACAAAGTCACACTTGGGGCTGCAGAGATGGCTCTGAGGTTAAGAGCGCTGGCCACTCTTTGAGAGGACCCAGGTTCAATTTCCAGTATTCAGCGGCAGCTCACACTGTCTCCAGTCTGACACCCTCACACAGACATGCATGCAATACACATGAAATAAAAATAAATTTAAAGAAAAAAGTCACACTCCACCCAAGCTGTCAGGCTAGCTGGATATGACACTTAGTTGTATCATCTCGGGTTGTTCTCCTGGAACCTCAGTGAGGGCATGTCACCCCAAGAGCCCAGGAACCTCATGTCTTGCCGCACACTGCCATGCCTACGGAATATTCATATACTAACTAGCTCTGGATCAGGATAAAGTACTATAAATGTGAAAAACCCTGGGAGGAGGGAGAGAGAGAGCTGGTGCATGTGGCTCGAGGGGCCATCAAAGCGGCTACTCTTCGAGAAGCACCTCTGCTCTTTGTAACAGGAATGCAGGTGTGGAGCCTCTGCCAACAACTCAATGGTCATCTAAGAGCTCCTCCACCTCCCCGTGTCCTTGAGGAAGGCAGTCCATTGGCTCAACAAGAAAAGGGCTTTGACCACAAGCAGCAGGACCGACAGTTGCCTACCAAGTGTAAGAATGTGGCCTCTGCCTCCCCACATACCAGAGATCAGAGCTACAACAGGCCCTAGAGATGGCCTCTCCTGATCCCCTCACCAAAGGGACTGCAGGGCATGGTATACAGCCATCAGTTCTGCAACACGGTGGCCTGGCAGAAGCTGGAGTGGACACTCACTTCTTGCCATTGGCACACCCTCTTAACGGGCCTCCAGCCAGAAAACACCCAGTCACCCTTTGTACTGAACAAAGCCAAGCTTTGTCAGCACCCAGTTACTCTGGAGCGTGGGAGGAGTGAAAAACTTGACTGGGACTCATGATGTTCTCTGCCCAGTCCTCCTGCCTAATCTGTAAGTCACCTTAGGCTGTTCCCTTTCTAGCCCCTTGCAGTAGGGTTACACAAGGTGTGGTGCCTAAACTTCTATACAAGGCTCTCCTGGGTTCCGCTTGATCAGACTCACCAGGGTACATTTATGAAACACTGTGGGTGATTCTGAGGCCTATGTCCTGCTAGATCCTTTATTTACCTGTCCGAGGAAGCCAGACATACCCCGATATCTCAGGAAGGAGGACAAGCTGTCCTGGACCTCTTGACTTGCAGTACTAAAACCCTGGACAATCCAGGATAAAACAAAATGGCTGGTGTATGAGTTACTTGTTCAGTTGCTGTGACAAAATGTGGCGCAGCCATCTAAGGAAAGGCAACTTTATTCTGGCTCACAGTTTGAGGGTACAGCCCATCATGGTGGAAACCACGACAACAGGAGCATGAGACAGCTGGTCCGCATTGCATCTGCAGTCAGAGCAAGAAGTGAGTGCTGGTACTCCACATTTGTATGCAGACTGGGATCTCATCCTACGGAACGGAACTCCTCGTTTTCAGTGTAGGTCTTCCTACTTCAACTAAACTAATTGCAATAACCCCCCCACAGGTGTGTTTAGAAGAGGCTTGTACAACACTTCCGTGATTCTAGATCCTGTCAAGATGACAATTCATATCGACCACTGCAGCTGGTCCCCCGCCCCCCAGCACACCTAAAATCCCTCCCCACAAGGATCAGGAGAAGGGGCGCTGGCAGGTGAGAGCTCTTCTCCACAGTCCTCACAGAACTGGAATGTACCACAAATATACTGAGAATTTACGTGGGTGTGGCTGAAGTCTGGGATTTCACAACATCTCAGATGAAAAAATGAAAACAGACCACAAGGAACTGAGTCAGGAGCCCTGGAAACGGGTCCAACTTCCGCTGCCTGCCCTCTGCCCAAAACTACAGTCGCCACCCTTCATGAGAACAGTAATAACTGCCTCGCTCGAGCTGGCTGTTCCTTGGAGAGAAGGGAGTTGCGAGAGTCATCATTATTTTCTCTCCTCTCCAAAGAACATAAGTGCTTTATTGTCCTCCATCAGCAGGGACAAATCCAGCAAGCAAATGGACTCTAAAGTCAAGCCATAGTCCCGCGGGAGCTGGGATTAAAGGCGTGGACCACCACCGCCTGGCCTCGCCTAAGGGTTTTAGAACTAATTCTTCAAAAGCATTTTGAGTTCTCTATAACTGAGATTTTTTTTTTCTTTTTCAGAAGTTATCTTCAGAAATCAAAAAAGGCCATGAGTTTGAGTCTGAACAAGATGAGAAGAACATGGGAGGACTAGAAGGAAGAATGGGAAGGGGGGAAATGATGTAATCAATATTTTAATTTTAAAAATTAAAAAAAAAAAAAGTAAGTCGCCTTCAAGTTATAAACCATGACAAAAAGGGAGCAATCGCCCAACAACTGACGTGTCTGTAGCTGGCTCAATAAAGCCCTGGCTGTGCAGACGCCTCCAGAGGATGGATGAGTCACTTTATGAGGCAGGACAGCTGAAGGTGAAGCCTTTACATGAAGGGCACTTCAACTTTTAAACGGCCTTCCGCAACAGAGCACAATCAGACACAGGGAAACTTATACTTACAATCCTGGTGCTGGGAGGCTGAAGCAGTAGGATTGACATAAGTATGAGATCAGCCTGAGCTACCCTGTCTCAACAACAACAACAATAATAATAACAAAAACAAAATAGAGCATATAAGGTACGCACCTGGGGTGCAGATCAGAAAAGGCCCATTTACTCAGATTATGCAAGGCCCTGAGGTTGATCCCAGGCCCCTACAAGAAAAATTAAAAATAAAGCAGAAGGCATGAGACAGTAATTCAGCAACCGCCTAAGGCGACACACTAGACCTGGGAACTCCTGCTCCCATCCCATGCGTCCCATTCATCGGTGCCTCGTATGAACTTTCCATCTCCACCCCAGGCTCTCATCCCATCATCTCTGCCCTCCAACAACCACAGTTATTCAGCACTCAGCTGCCACACCCACAGGCCAGCAGTTTCCTCCAGTCATATTTATTAAAGTTACAGAACTGGGAACTTCTGAGCGTAATCCCCGAACCACACTGCAGACCCTAGCACTCACCCTAGCTGTCAGCACTCTTTGGACTTGGGACAATTGTTGTGCATGCTTTCGAAGTCCACCCTGATAAGTGACCAGCACAGGTCACTGTGGCCACTTTTTTTTTTTTACTTTTTAATGATTCTCTGTGAATTTCACATCATCTACCCCAATATTACTCATACTACTCATCTCCCCATCCCTCTATATCTGCCCTCTCCTCTTGCAACTACCCCAAAAGAAAAAATAAAATAAAATTCACTGTGGAAGCTGCAGTGTGTCACACAGCATACTTTTGCCCAAACAGCTTTATTTGCAAATGTTTGTTGGAATGAGTCATTGGTCTGGTTCTAGGCCCCTGGCTGCTGCTACACTATCAGTACTGGATCCTCACCCGGACTCCTCTCGGATATCCTGTCGTTGCCCTGTGTCATGGAGATCCTGAAGCTTTGGATTTGCAGGACCAGACCCTTCAAGTGCTCCAGCAGTTCATAGATGGGGTAGATGGTGGAGTGGGCCAACTCAAAGCCCTGGATCTGGGCCTGGGTGGTATCTGGGGCTGGTCAGCCCATCAGCTCCCCCTCAGTCTCCAGTGCTGTCCTGGTGAGGTGTGGGGTGTGGCCACATTTTTAAAAGACAGAACTAAGCTTTACAGTTAAGTGCACTTCACAGTCACCTGATCAGTTAGTTAATGGCAGATGTATAATATGAACCCTTTTGGCTCCAAACCCACATACTTTGCAAATTTTAGAGGCACCCACTCTGCTTAAAGATCCATTATGCAAAATCCACCAAGAGGGGCTGGGAAGACAGTTTCATTGGTAAGGGGCTTGTGTTCAAATATGAAGACCAAAATATGAACCTCCAGAGCCCACGCAGAGCCAGGTACAGTGGTACACCTTTGTTTGTTTCGATTTTTTCCAGCCTTTTTAAAACGAGTGGGTGTTTTGCCTGTACCATATTATGTCTGTGCACCATGTATATACAGTCCCCACAGAGGCCAGAAGAGGACATTAGGTCCCCTGGAACTGAAGTTACAGCTGATTATTAGCCATCATGTGGGTGCTGGGAATGGAAGCTGGGTCCCTGCAAGAACAGCTGGTGCGTGCTCTTAACCTCTGAGCCATCTCTCCAGCCCTGTAGTGTGGTTTTGCAACCCTAGTGCTTTTCCAGAGAAATGGTGTGTGGAGACCAGAGAGGATCCAGGGAATTCTCAGCCTAGCTGGTCTGCTGTGCATAGCAGAGGTAGAATCAGGGGAAGACTGTCTCAAATAAGGTGGAAGATAAGGACCAGCCCCAGAATTTGACCTCTGAACTCCACACACATACTGTGTCACACACAGTCTCTCTCTCTCTCTCTCTCTCTCTCTCTCTCTCTCTCTCTCTCTCTCTCTCTCTCTCTTTCACACACACACACACACACACACACACACGCACGCACACGCACACATGCACACACATGATGATGAAGTCGTTATTTATTCTCAAGAGGTTGGCCTCTGCTGCTTCCTTCCCAGTTCTAACGACAAAATGTGTTGCCAATAATGTATCTGTTTCAATTATAATCTAACAGCCGTCCTTTCCAATGAGTCTATTATAACAGGATGTCAGCCCTTTGGCTCACTACAGAGAAGTACACACCCCACTCTCATGCTGACTAGTATCCCTTTAAACTTCTGACTGCCAATCTCAAGCTGCCACCTAGCACTGCAGGATATTTCCCTACCTTTGTTAGTGAATTCCCTTTCTCTTGCAAACTGATGAGCCCACACCTTTCTGTTCCCACAGCCTGCCTCCCTCCACATCTCTGCTTTCAGATTACAATCTCACAGATTAAGCCACCAAGAAAATAGAAGCCAAGATGAAAGGCTACCTCCTCTTCCTTCTATCCAGCCTCCACCTGCCTGCCTTCAGCCAGCTGTGTACTCTCACAGCAGGCCCACTCTTTGATGGAATGCCTGTGACTGAGGGGGTTCCTGGGATCTGGAATTCTTCATCTTAAAACTGGATTTTTAGTGCTATAGCTGGGCAGAAAACTAATTAGCTTTGCTTGTTCCATGCCAGGGGAGGTACACCCTCCTGGGTACAAAAGACCCCCTACCCCATCCCGCATCTCTTTGCCAGTGCAAGGGAGAGGGATCCTATCATCCTGACTTCTGCCTCTTTTATCTGTGTGTCTCTACTGAATCATTGCCCTGAGCAGACCACAAGTTTTTATATCTGCCATCTTAGGGAAATACATACATATATGTATATATATATATGTGTGTGTGTGTGTGTGTGTGTGTGTGTGTGTGTGTGTGTGTGTGTGTATTGGGGCTGCAGAGATGACTCAGTCATTAACATCACTTGCTGCTCTTCCAAAGGACCAGAGTTCAGTTCCAAACACCCACATCATGTGGCTCACAACTGCCTATAACTACAGTTCCAGGAGCCCTGACTCTCCCTCTTATGCCCTCCACTGGTACCCACAGATAGACACAAAGATCTACACACACACATAAATAAAAATAAAATCAAATAAATAAATATTTCCCTAGCCTCAGCTTTCTGTTCTTCTACTAGCTCATCTTTTAGCCGTTCTCAGCAGATTTACCTGTCCTCAATGAATCTCTGCTTCTCCTCAAACCTCCATTTTCTTCTCTCCAAGAAAACCTTCATCACCACTGGGGCCAAATACAACATAACAAAGGAAAGATATAGTTGGGCTACCGGTTTCAGAGAAGTCAATACATGGTCCCTTAGCTCCATGAATTTGGACAGAACATCATTGGGCCAGACCAATGTGGTAGAGAACAGAAGAAGAGGGAAGGAAATACAGGAAGAGGTCAGAGAAAGATAAGGAAGACAGACAGACAGACAGACGACACTTATATTCTAAGACACCTTATATTCTCAGTGTCTAGTTTCTACCATAGACTCCAAACATATATCTTGAGGTGGTTGAGTCTACCAACACTGAGGAAATGACACTAGAGGCCATGATTGGCTTGGAAAGGAAAGATGAACAGTTGCCAACACCCCTGCTACAAGTCCTCGGCTGCTACAAGTCCTCGGCGATACTTCTCCTCAGAGTGTGTTCAGTGACTCAAGTTTATCATTTTGCTTCTTTGAACTTCAGTTTAGTTCCAAAAGCACTTCCTGTCCCTATGTGAATTCCAAGTATTAAACTCTGACCATCAAACTTAGCACCTTTACCCACTGAAGCCTTCTTGCCAGCCCAAGCAACAGCAATTGTTTCACTGTAGATGGAACAATTCTTTCTAATGTCTTGAGAGAGTCTGCTTTGCACTGTAGGGTACTTAGCAGCAATCCTGCCACCACATACTAGATGGCAGTAGAAGTCCCCTTGTTGTGACAACCAAAAGTGTATTCAGACATTACCAGCATAGCACCCCTGGCTGAGAACCAGTGCCCAAGAAAAGAAAGCAAAGACAATGAAAAGGGGGAACCCTAGTGTTGGGGAACAAGGCAGAATATAGAGGAGACTGTGGAAAAGACATCATGTCTGCAGTAGCAAACATAGACACAGAGTCTTGAAAGCTCTGTCTGGGGCTCCGCTAAGCTTCTCCTCTGAAGAAGGGAAACATCAGTAAAATCTAGATCTATTTCCATATCCATAAGTCCTCATAAAATTAAGAAAGCATCTTCCATCTAACTTCTTAACAAAAAGAAAATTGACATTTTTCACCAACAGAATCGATATCATTTTTACTATTAACTATGTAATTTCAATTTGCCTGGACCACTCTAGTCTGAGACTGAGTCTAAGGCCATTTTGACAATAACTTACATGATGCTGGCTCTGACCCCTCACAGCCACAGTAGGATCCTAGTCTCCCACAACACACTTTTCACACACACATGTACATGGATGTGAGTCCACATACATGGATGTGAGTCCACATACATGTGTATGCATACAAACATGCATTTATAAACCTATGTGTATATGAGTGTTTTATATGTGTATAACATACACATGCATACATGTATACCTATATAAACACAGGTGCATGTGTGCATGTATGCTATATACTGTTAAATGCACACAGGCATGCATCCACATATACATTCAAAATTCCACCATTTAGGAGGTCAAAGTACAAGAATCACATATTTGAGAATAGACTGGGCTCACATAGTGGGACCCTGTCTCAAAAAATAAAAATAAAAACAGCCAGGAGCTGACTGACCCACATTGAACCTCCTCCACATTTTTTGGTTTTTTGGTTTTTTGTTTTTTTTTTTTTTCATTTTTATTCTTATTTTGAGACAAGGTCTCATATAGAATAGGCTAACCTGAAGGTCACCATGTACCCAAAGATGACTTCAAATTCTTGGTCCTTCTATCTTTAACCCCCAAATTCTGGTATTACAGATATGTGCCTCCATGTCTATGTCTGTCTTTTTATTAGCACCTATAGCTCCAGGCTAGCCTGGTTCTCATGCTAGGCCCATTTCAACCTCTCAGATGCTGAGATGTGATGTGACTAGCTACCTGCCACTAGTCCTGCCACCATGACTTCTCTATCACTGTGCCTAGAACTATGAGTGAAAATAAGCTCTTCCTTCCTTGCATCCTTTGCAAGGAATTTGCCACAGCATCGAGGAGAGTGAGGATACAGCCCTATTTAAATACTTCCCTGCAGGCTTTCCCTGCACATTCTGACCCCACTCACCTAGGCCAGCATCACACACTGTCCTCCCATTGCCCACTAGGGTTCCTGTTCTCCAGGTCCTCCATTTTGGTTGTTCCAAGTGGCTCTTACCCACTGCCCTTCCTGGGTACCACAAACCCCATCCATCTCTAGGTTCTTCATGACCCCATCTTGTGAGCTACCATTCATGATATCTCTCCACTTTGAATCCCACCACCCTCTAAGTAATAACTTATCAACCCCACTGCCTCTAAGTAATAACTACCAGACACCGGCCACCTCCCCTCCTCCACCCAGTTGAGGGCCCCTCTGTGGCTGTTGGCCTGCCTCCTGCCTGCTCTGACTCATACCAGCCCTCATCAACCGCATGAATTCAGCCCTCCCTTGATGCCTATGCCAGGACCACACTTCCTCTCCCTCTCTTCCCACCCGCCACCATAATTTCTCAAAGAACGATCCAGACCCTGGCATGAGGATGACCAGAAGCCCTTGTTTAAAATACTCGGACAGTGAAATAAACCAGACACAAAGGCAAACTCTGTGAATTTACCTTCTGAAGTTACTCAAATAGCTAGCTATGTAGAGATAGCTATGCAGGGGCTCAGGCAGGGGGATTGGGAAGGTAGTGTTCAATAGGGATGTTCAAGGGGTTCGAGTTTTAGCAGGAAAAGGGGAAAAGGTTCTAGAGATGGATGGCTGTGACAGAAAATGTGAGCATAATTGAACCAGAGCTCTGTACACTTAATGGTTAAAACGTGTGTGTGTGTGTGTGTGTGTGTGTGTGTGTGTGTGTGTGTCACCTGGTAGAGTGCATGCTTAGCATGCATGAGGCCCCAGCTTTGATCCCCAGTGCCAAATAGCCATGATGGCACTTGCTTATAATCTCAGTAGTCAGTGGGGAGTAGAAGCAGAAGAGATTCTGTCTGACCTTCAAGGTCATCCTGGCTACTTAGCAAACTGAGACCAGACGGGACTATATGAGACCATGTCTCAGAAAACCATACTAAAATTGGAAATTTTTGTTAAGTACATTCTACTTCAATTCTTTAAAGCTATGAGGAAATCAGAGCCTTGGGAGTGGGACCCAACACCATATTTTTCACAAGCTCCCTGGTAGTTTTTATGCATCATATGTTGCTGGGCAGTGGTGGTAAATGTCTTTAATCCTGGAACTTGGGAAGCAAAGGCAGATGGATTTTTGAGTTCGAGGATAGCCTGGTCTACAAAGTGAGTTCCAGGACAGCCAGGGCTATACAGAGAAACCCTGTCTCAAAAACCAAAAAGAAAAAAAAAAAAACACTTATTGCTTGTGTCATTTTCTGAACAGGGAGCCTGTAACTCCCAAACTTAGCCACACGGTGAGGTCTAGGACAACCTGGAATAGATGAGACCCTGTTTATAAAAATAAATGATCTGTAACTTTAGCCAGTTACTAAATCCTTCAGGCTTTACTTTCCTTGTCTCTAAGATGGACACAGCACCTTCTTCTCAGGGCTCTTCTGAGTATTGCTTCAGATATAGAACATGACCACGTGGGTCCTCAAATAAAGTAAGCTGGAAAGCCAGGTGTGGAGGAAGATGATTTTAATCCCATTACTCCGGAGGCAGAGGCAGGCATATCTCTATGGGTTTGAGGCCAGCCTGGTCTGCATAGAGTTCCAGGCCCTTCAGGGCTACATAGAGAGGCCTGTCACAAGAAAAGAAAAAGAGGAAGTTTGAGGGGCTGAAATGGCTCAGCAAACAGAACGTGCTGATGATCTGAGTCTGATTTCTAGAAACTAAGGTAGAAGGAACTGACTCCAGGTTCCCCTTTTGCCTCTACATTCATGCTGTGCCATGCCTGCACCCTCACTCACACATGACATGTGCTCTTTATGCATACACACGTGTTTCATACACACACACACACACACTAATTAATTATTGCTTTTTGAGACATAGTTTCTCTGTGTATCCCTGGATGTTCTGGAACTCATTCCATAGGTCAGGCTGATCTTAAACTCAGAGATCCACCTGCCTCTGCCTCCAAGTGCTGGGATTAAAGGCATATGTTATCACCATCTAGCTGAATAATTAATTTTTAAAAAGATGCCTCTTTTAAAGAAAAAAGTGAATTTGTCATCTGGTCAGCCCATGAACACTTACTAAACACTTGCCAGAGCTCTGGGGATTGAAATCAGAGCAGACAGACACTGTCCCAATACCCCAGGTGCTCATAGACAGCAGGGTGTCCTCTCTCCTGTCCCTACCAGCTAGAACACCTGGCCACAGGTAAGAAAGGTCCTCATCTTAGAGGCTGAGGTTACAGTCTGGTAAAGGGGGTGAGAGGACCCCGTCAAACATGATACAAAAGAGTCGGCGTGAGCCTGGTAAAGAGTCTTTGAAAACTTAAAATTGAGGAGCCCCTTTCAAACCCAGGATCAAGACTTCTCTGAGCTTGTAACGCTGGGCTGAGACCTGAACAGATAGTTACTAGGTATCCCTGGCCAAAGGTTAACAAAAAACAAACAAACAAACAAAAGGCCCACTTTGACACATTTGAGGAAGAAAACCAATCGGCCAAGGTTGGTATTCCATGGGAAATGTACTCTGGGAAACCTGTCGTTTTACTGGGCTGGGAGGTGGGTATTCTGAATTCATGAGGCCTTCATAAATCAGCAGTCATGCAGGAAGCCATCTTATACTCAGTTGCCCCTTCCCAAAGGAATTCCTCTCCAGAGACACTGTTATCTTAAAAGAAGAGCGTCTGTGGCCCCCTTATCTCCTCATCCATCCTTCTCTCCCTTTGTGACTTCTTGTCAGCTGAGCCCAGAGGTCTGCAAGGGTGGAATGAGCCCCTATGTTCTGCTCACAGTAAGAGCAAACCCTTCCTCTCCTGCTAGCTACCAGTGTCAACCCCCAAAAGAGCCAGGACATGTGCTAATCAGTTCTCTCTCTCACCCACATACTTCAGGGAACACGCTTGGAAAACATGGTTGGATAAGCATCTTGGGCTATACCTTAGAGTGTACCTTAGTGGTAAAATGCTGGCCTAATACGGGCAAGGTCTTAATCTTAAGCTCCACATCTAATACACACACACACACACACACACACACACACACACAGAGAGAGAGAGAGAGAGAGAGAGAGAGAGAGAGAGAGAGAGAGAAAGAGAGAGAGAGAGAGAAAGAGAGAGAGAGAGAGAGACTAAGGTGGGGAAGGGAAAATGAGGAAGGAAAGGAGGAGAGAGGGAAAGTAAAACAAAAAAGAGATAAGAAAAAGAAAATGGCTTTTTAATTTAATATTTATGTATTTGTTTGCCTGTCTGTTTATGTGTATGAGTTATGTGTGTGTACCATGTGCTTGAACTGCCTGTGGAGGCCAAAAGAGGGTGTTGGATCCCAAAACAACTTAACAATTGTTAAGACCCATGTAGGTACTGAGAACTGAAACCCAGTTCTCTGTAAGGACAAATGCTCTTAGCCACTGGGTTATCTCTGCAGCCCCCAAACTGAGTCATATAAATTCATTTTTGTACTTTCTTTTGTTTGGTTGTTTTTTTTTTTTTAAGACAGGGTTTTTCGGTGTAGCCCTGGCTGTCCTGGAACTCACTCTGTAGACCAGGCTGGTCTCAGAAATCCACCTGCCTCTGCCTCCCAAGTGCTGGAATTAAAGGTGTACACCACCACTGCCCAGCATACTTTCTTTTTTGAAGCACTGGAGATTGAACTCAAGTCCTCATGCAGGCTAGGCATGAACACCCCTTAGCCTTTCCCCAATTGGTAAACTGCTTGCTGGGTGTGACAATTTGAATAAGAATGGCCCCCATAGGTTTATGTATTTGAATGCTTAGTCATCATGGAGCGGCACTACTTGAGAAGGATTAGGAGGTGTGGCCTTATTAGAAGAAGTGAGTCACCCGCGCTGGGAGGGAGCCTGCCAGCTTTCCTTCCGCGACCTCTGTTCCCGCGGACTGCGCTGGAGAGACGGGTACCCAGGCTCTCCCCCCAATATAACATCACTTGGGACACGGCCTGTTGGGGCTTCCGTCTGTGCCCGAGGGTGGGTTGGCGCTGTGGTCGTCTGGGTGCCAGATCGGCGGGCCATCGTGACCACAGGGTGAGCGGCGCCACGGAGAGTGCCCTCCGCCATCTTTGCTCCAGTGACCAGGTAGTTGGGACCGCCAGGCTCAGAGACTGACAGGCATAATATCGCTTCGGTTTCAGGCAGCTTGTGTGTAACCTGCTCCCAGGTGCTGGGCGGATCTGCAGTGACCAGCGCGCCAGCTCTGCGGTGGGACCTTCTGCCTGGTGGAGGGACCCCGCGCTGGGAGGGAGCCTGCCAGCTTTCCTTCCGCGACCTCTGTTCCCGCGGACTGCGCTGGAGAGACAGGTACCCAGGCTCTCCCCCCAATATAACATCACTTGGGACACGGCCTGTTGGGGCTTCCGACTGTGCCCGAGGGCGGGTTGGCGCTGTGGTCGTCTGGGTGCCAGATCGGCGGGCCATCGTGACCACAGGGTGAGCGGCGCCACGGAGAGTGTCCTCCGCCATCTTTGCTCCAGTGACCAGGTAGTTGGGACCGCCAGGCTCAGAGACTGACAGGCATAATATCGCTTCGGTTTCAGGCAGCTTGTGTGTAACCTGCTCCCAGGTGCTGGGCTGATCTGCAGTGTCCAGCGCGCCAGATCTGCTGTGGGACTTCTGCCTGGCAGAGGGACGCCCCCTCCCCCCCCAGGAGAGATCACACACCCCTGCACAGGGCAGGAGCCTGCCAGCCTCCCTTTGGCGACCTCTGCTCCAGGAATCCACTAGGCTGAGCCTTTAGATGTGCAAGGCCTCCCCAATATAAGATCACTTGGGGCAAAGCACATTAGGGCTCCAAAGTCACTCAGGAGCAGGCAGGCCCCAGAAATCAGTGCCAGGGGAATCCTGGTAATCCAGGGGGGGCAGAAATAGCTTTGCAGGCTCACAGGAGGTCCAACCAACAGCCAGTGGCAGCAGGACCAACTAACACCAGAGGTATCCAGATGGCAAAAGGCAAACGTAGGAATGTTACTAACAGTAAGCAAAGTAATGTGGGACCATCCGAACCCAACTCTCCAACAGCAGCAAGTCCTGGATACCCCACCACACCCGAAAGACAAGATCTGGATTTAAAATCACTTCTCATGATGCTATTAGAGGATCACAAGAAGGACACAAATAAATCTCATAAAGAGTTACAGGAGACCATGAATCAACGGTTAGAAGCCCTTACAAAGGAAACACAAAAATCGCTTAGAGAAATGCGGGAGAACATGGATCAAAAGATGGAGGCGCACAAGGAGACAACACAAAAATCGCTTAACGAGATGAATCAACGGGTAGATGCACTCACAAAGGAATCACAAAATTTGCATAAAGAAATGCAGAAGAATATGGGTCAACAGATGGATGCCCATAAGGAGGCAACACAAAAATTGCTTAAAGAAATGAATCAACGGTTAGATGCCCTTACAAAGGAAACACGAGAACTGCTTAAAGAAATGCAGGAGACGATGGATCAACAGATGGAATCCCATGAGGAGGAAACACAAAAATCGCTCAGAGAAATGCAGGAGAACATGGGTCATCAGGAAGAAATCCTGAAAGAGGTAATGCAAAAATACCTTAAAGAAATACAGGAAAATACAAACAAACAAGTGAAGGATCTCAGCAAATCCATCCAGGAACTAAAAAAGGAAGTAGAAACAACTAAGAAATCACAAAGGGAGACAACTTTGGAGATAGAAAACCTTGGGAAGAAATCAGGAGTCATAGATGCAAACATCAACAATAGAATACAAGAGATGGAAGAAAGAATCTCAGGTGCTGAAGATTCCATAGAAAGCATCGACTCAACAGTCAAAGAAAATGCAAAATGCAAAAAACGCGTAACCCAAAACATCCAGGAAATCCAGGACACAATGAGAAGACCAAACCTAAGGATTATAGGTATAGATGAGAGTGAAGATTTGCAACTTAAAGGGCCAGTAAACATCTTCAACAAAATTATGGAGGAAAACTTCCCTAACTTAAAGAGAGAGATGCCGATGAACGTACAAGAAGCCTACAGAACTCCAAACAGACTGGACCAGAACAGAAATACCTCCCGTCACATAATAATCAAAACACCGAATGTTCTAAACAAAGAAAGAATACTAAAAGCAGTAAGAGAAAAGGGCCAAGTAACATACAAAGGAAGACCTATCCGAATCACATCAGACTTCTCACCAGAGACTATGAAAGCCAGAAGATCCTGGGCAGATCTCATGCAGACACTAAGACAGCACAAATGCCAGCCTAGACTACTATACCCAGCAAAACTCTCAATCACCATAGATGGAGAGACCAAGATATTCCATGATAAAACCAAATTTTCACAATATCTTTCCACAAATCCAGCCCTGCAACGGATAATAGGTGGAAACCTCCAATACAGGGAGAGAAACAACACCCTGGAAAAAATGAGATAATAACCTTCTTGAATCAAACCCAAAAGTAGATAACCACTCAAACATAAAGATAGCGTCAAGAATGGCAGATGGCAATAATCACTATGCCTTAATCTCTCTTAATATCAATGGTCTCAATTCCCCAATTAAAAGACATAGACTAGCAGACTGGATACGTAAACAGGACCCAGCATTTTGCTGCATGCAGGAAACGCACCTCAGTGTCAAAGACAAACACTACCTCAGAGTAAAAGGCTGGAAAACAATTTTACAAGCAAATGGCCCCAAGAAACGAGGTGGAGTAGCCATCCTAATATCGGATAAAATTGATTTTCAACCTAAAGTCATCAAAAAAGACACAGAAGGACACTACATACTGATCAAGGGAAAAATCCACCATCAAGAACTCTCAATCCTGAATATCTATGCTCCAAATGCAAGGGCACCCTCATTCGTAAAAGAAAATTTACTAAAACTCAAAGCACACATCGCACCGCACACAATAATAGTGGGTGACTTCAACACCCCGCTCTCTGAAATGGATCGTTCAGGAAAGCAGAAACTAAACAGGGACACAGTGAATCTAATTGAAGCCTTGGACCAAATGGAACTAACTGATATATATAGAACATTTCATCCTAGAGCTAAAGAATACACCTTCTTCTCAGCTCCTCATGGTACCTTCTCCAAAATTGACCATATAATTGGTCACAAATCAGACCTCAACAGATACAAGAAGATAGAAATAATCCCATGCCTCCTATCAGATCACTATGGAATAAGGGTGGTCTTCAATGGCAACAAAAACAACAGAAAACCCACATACACATGGAGGCTGAACAATGCTCTACTCAATGATAACTTGGTCAAGGTGGAAATAAAGAAAGAAATCAAAGACTTTTTGAAAGTTAATGAAAATGAAGGCACAACATACCCTAACTTATGGGACACAATGAAAGCAGTGCTAAGAGGAAAATTCATAGCCCTGAGTGCCGCCAAAAAGAAACGGGAGACAGCATACACTAACAGCTTAATGGCACACCTGAAAGCCCTGGAACATAAAGAAGCAAATACACCCAAGAGGAGTAGAAGGCAGGAAATCATCAAACTCAGGGCTGAAATCAATCAAGTAGAAACAAATAAAACCATACAAAGAATCAACAAAACGAGGAGTTGGTTCTTTGAGAAAATCAACAAGATAGATAAGCCCTTAGCCAGACTAACCGGAGGGCACAGAGATAGTATCCAAATTAATAAAATCAGAAACGAAAAGGGAGAGATAACAACAGAAACTGAGGAAATTCAAAAAATCATCGGATCCTACTACAAAAACCTGTATTCAACACAACTAGAAAATCTTGAGGAAATGGACAATTTCCTTGACAGATACCAAGTACCAAAATTAAATCAGGATCAAATAGACCATCTAAACCGTCCTATAACCCCGGAAGAAATAGAAGTTGTCATTGGAAGTCTTCCAACCAAAAAAAGCACAGGTCCAGATGGTTTTAGTGCAGAATTCTATCAGACCTTCAAAGAAGACCTAACACCAATACTCTTCAAACTGTTCCACAAAATAGAAACAGAAGGAACACTACCCAACTCGTTCTATGAAGCCACAATTACACTAATACCAAAAGCACACAAAGATCCGACAAAGAAAGAGAATCTCAGGCCAATCTCTCTTATGAATATCGATGCAAAAATACTCAATAAAATTCTTGCCAACCGAATCCAAGAACACATCAAAACGATCATTCACCACGATCAAGTAGGCTTCATCCCAGGGATGCAGGGATGGTTCAATATAAGGAAATCCATCAATGTAATCCACTACATAAACAATCTCAAAGAAAAAAACCACATGGTCATCTCATTAGATGCTGAGAAAGCATTTGACAAAATTCAGCATCCTTTCATGCTAAAAGTCTTGGAAAGATCAGGAATTCAAGGCCCATATCTAAACATAGTAAAAGCAATTTACAGCAAACCAGTAGCCAGCATCAATCTAAATGGAGAGAAACTTGAAGCAATCCCACTAAAATCAGGGACTAGACAAGGCTGCCCTCTCTCTCCATATCTTTTCAATATAGTACTTGAAGTTCTAGCTAGAGCAATTAGACAAGAAAAAGAGGTCAAAGGGATACAAATTGGAAAGGAAGAAGTCAAACTATCACTATTTGCAGACGATATGATAGTATACATAAGCGACCCAAAGAACTCCACCAGAGAACTCCTACAGCTGATAAACGACTTCAGCAAAGTGGCCGGATATAAAATCAACTCAAGCAAGTCAGAAGCCTTCCTATACTCAAAGGATAAGCAGGCTGAGAAAGAAGTAAGAGAAATAATACCCTTTACGATAGCCACAAACCATATTAAGTATCTTGGCGTGACGCTAACCAAACAAGTGAAAGATCTGTATGACAAGAACTTCAAGTCTCTGAAGAAAGAAATTGAAGAAGACCTCGGAAGATGGAAAAATCTGCCATGCTCATGGATTGGCAGGATTAATATAGTAAAAATGAGCATCTTACCAAAAGTAATACACAGATTCAATGCAATCCCCATCAAAATCCCAACTCAATTCTTCATAGAGTTAGAAAGAGCAATTCAAAAATTCATCTGGAATAACAGAAAACCCAGAATAGCTAAAACTATTCTCAAGAGTAAAAGAACCTCTGGGGGAATCAGTATCCCGGACCTCAAGCTGTACTACAGAGCAATAGTGTTAAAAACTGCATGGTATTGGTACAGTAACAGACATGTAGATCAATGGAACAGAATTGAAGACCCAGAAATGAATCCACACTCCTATGGTCACTTGATCTTTGACAAAGGAGCTAAAACCATCCAGTGGAAAAAAGATAGCCTTTTCAACAAATGGTGCTGGCTCAGCTGGAGGTCAACATGCAGAAGAATGCAAATTGACCCATCCTTATCTCCTTGCACTAAGCTCAATTCTAAGTGGATCAAAGATCTCCACATAAAACCAGACACACTGAAACTAATAGAAGGGAAACTAGGGAAGAACCTTGAACACATGGGCACAGGGGAGAATTTCCTGAACAGAACTCCAATAGCTTATGCTCTAAGATCAAGAATAGACAAATGGGACCTCATTAAATTACAAAGTTTTTGCAAGGCAAAAGACACCGTCAAAAAGACAAAGCGGCAACCAACTAACTGGGAAATGATCTTTACCAACCTTACATCCGACAGAGGGCTAATATCCAATATATACAAAGAACTCAAGAAGTTAAACTCCAGAGAGGCAAGTAACCCTATTTAAAAATGGGGTACAGAGCTACACAAAGAGTTCTCACCTGAAGAATATCTAATGGCTGAGAAGCACCTAAAGAGATGTTCATCATCCTTAGTCATTAGGGAAATGCAAATCAAAACAACCCTGAGATTCCATCTCACACCAGTCAGGATGGCTAAGATCAAAAACACAGGAGACAGCAGTTGTTGGCGAGGATGTGGAGAAAGAGGAACACTCCTCCACTGCTGGTGGGATTGCAAGCTGGTACAACCACTCTGGAAAGCAGTCTGGCGGTTCCTCAGAAAACTGGGCATGACACTTCCGGAGGATCCGGCTATACCACTCCTGGGCATATACCCAGAGACTTTACCTGCATGCAATAAGGACACATGCTCCACTATGTTCATAGCAGCCTTATTTATAATAGCCAGAAGCTGGAAAGAACCCAGATGTCCCTCAACGGAGGAATGGATTCAGAAGATGTGGTATATTTACACAATGGAATACTACTCTGCAATTAAAAACAATGAATTCACGAAATTCCTAGGCAAATGGTCAGAACTTGAAAATATCATCCTTAGTGAGGTAACCCAATCACAAAAGATCACACATGGTATGCAGTCACTGATAAGGGGATATTGACCCAGAATCTCAGAATACCCTAGACACAATCAGCATATCAATAGATTTCTAAAAAGATGGAAGGAGAGACCCCTGGTCCTGGAAAGACTGGATGTAGGGGAACGCCAGGACAGAGTAATGAGAGGGGGTTGAATGGAGAAAAGAGGGAGGGAAGGGGGCTTATGGGACTTTCGGGGAGGGAGGAAACGGGAAAGGGGAAGTGATTTGGAATGTAAATTAAAAAAATAAAATAAAATAAAAAAAAAAAGAAGAAGAAGAAGTGAGTCATAGGAGGCTGGACTTTAAGGTTTTAAAAGCCCCAACTACTCCAGCACCAAGTTTGCCTGTGTGCAGCCCTGCTCTCCACCGTGCTGATAATGGACTAAACCTCTGACACTGCAAGCAAGCCCCAGCTAAATGCTTTCTTTTATGAGAGTAGCTTTGGTCATGGTGTCTCTTCACAACAAACAGTGTCCAAAACACTGAGCAAGCATGAGGACCTTTGCAATGGACTACATTCATAATCCCAGAGCTGGGAGGCATAGACAGCTGAATCACAAGCCCAGGCCAATTAGAAACGATCTCTCAAAACAACAAAGTAGATGGGCCCTAAGGAACCATACCCAAGATTGACTGTAGCCTCCAGCCACATGCATGTGCACATGTACACACACACACAAAATAAATAATTTTAGTGTCTTTCACACAAAAACTAATCTTTTTAATTTGTTTTTCTTCTTTTAATTTTCCCAAATTGACCTCAACAATTGGCATTGCTTAGAAAAGGGGCACATATTTCACTGAGCATGGTGGCACATGCCTTTAATCCTAGCACTAAAGAAGCAGAGGTAGGTGGATCAGTGAGGTCGAGGCCAGCCTGGTCTACAGAGCTTAGGGGATAGCCAAGGCTATACAGAGAAACCCTATCTCAAACAAAAACAAAACAAACAATCCCCCCAAAAAAAACGATAGAAAAAAAAGGGCACATATTGCTACAAACATCACAGTAAGGCTGGGCTTGTTGGCTCATGCCTGTAATCCTAGCACTCAAGCGTCTGGGGCAGGACGATCTGGAGTTCAAGGACAGCCTGGATTATGTAATGGGACTTTGTCACCAAAAAAATAATAAAACAGAAAGAAAAAAATCGCGTTAAAATGATCCCTCCTGGGACTCTTGGCCCACAAATATTTCTCTCATGTTGACACAACTAAAGATCACAGAATACCTACTTCAACACTCTCTGGAATAAGATCATTGCACAATTTTTAAGGACTTTATTTTTTTTTTCTCTCTAGAGTTCCACAACTTATATAGTTTGGGGTCTACACGTGGTGAATGTGCTAAAAAATTACCTAAATATTTTGTCAGGACAACATTTTTGTCTCTGGTACAAGGAAGGTTGGAAGGTTGCCAAGCTGCTTAGAACTCTTTTATTAAGATATTTCTCTAAGAGCCTGTCACCATGCCGAGGGGAACTGCCTAGACAAGGAGCAGGCCTCTCTTCTGTAACCTGGTGCCTTCCACTGCCTCCTTCCTCTGTGTGTGAATCCCCACTGGGGATAAGGAACGATATTAAAATCATCTTCCCAAACTCTTCTGGACAACTGGGTGATGGGGTCTTGGGTACAACCCTGCCCTTTGCCTCCTGTGCTCCGAATCTCTTCTGGGAAGCAGTCCAAAGTGGCTTTGGGGAATACGGGCATCTCAACCTCCTTTGGACTTCAGTGAAGAGCTTGACTGGTTCCAAGGAGCTGGGATGTAGGGGAGAGGCAGATAAGGCGCTGGGTGCTCCTTCTGGTTTGATTCTGCCAGGTTTGTAGGAGGGCATTCCCTCCTCCTGCCTCCCATCATCACCAATCCTGAGCAGGAGAGCAGCAGGCAAATCGAGGAAACCACACCCAGACCCTGCTCCCAGCCAAGGAGGTCAGTACTGCCTGGGCTTGCTGGGGAAAGCAGGCTAGCGTTGGAGCCAGCAGTCCTGGATGGAGAGGCCATCTGTCAGTCTTACCTCTCCTGCTGTCAAAGCCCATCTGTGGGTGATAGTTTCAAGGTGGGAGAAAATGTGACTTGAAGACTAGATTAAATCACTGGTCCTGACAGAGTTCATTCCACATACATCAATGCAGAGGCTTGTCAGGCAAACTTGGGATTAGCAAAGAAGGGCCTGGCCCTCTCCAAATGGGCCTGAACTCTGAAGCCCTGACCTTTGTCCTCAAATAGGGCCTTTTTTATTTTCTGAGCTCTGCTATGCAAGGAATTCTGTTGCAATGTTAAAATCAAAAACTCCCTGGATCTGCTGCTTTGTGATCCAACCAAGTCAGAATACACAATGTGGAGAAAGGCTCCTTGTCTGGCCCTGTACAAGGCCCCCTGAAAAGAAACGTCTGTGGCTGAAGACCTCCACCTTCCCCCAAAGCCTTTTAGGTGTCTTCCATGCCTGAGGAGATGTGAACTACACAGGAAACTAGCAGCTGGCGCTAAACTGAATGGAAGAAAGGTGACTCGGACTTCTCCTCTCCTTCCTTCTGCAACATCCCCAGTGCTGCATTCTTACCCTCACACTTCCTACCCTATGACCTACATCGCACCCCCAAACCTACAGGGATTATCCTTCAAGAACCATGTCCTTCCTCATCAAATCAAGCCCCCTTCCTATATGTTAAAGCTTTTTTTTCTTTTTTAATTGAGAGGGAGAAAGTCCCTCCTTTCCACTTTTACAGGCCTTTGCCTTTGAATATCCAACTCAGGTTGTCAGTCCTGTGTGTCAAGTGCTTTCACCCACAGAGACATCTTGCTAATCCTGGTTTGGTTCTTCTTTTTGAAACAGTTTCACAGTATAGTCCAAGGTGGCCTGGCACTCACTGCACAATCGTGCCAGCTACTTTTGTGTCAAATTGACACAAGCTAGCATCATCAGAGAGAAGGGAGCCGATTGAGGAAAATGCCTTCATTGGATCCGGATATAAGCAAAGCTGTAAAGCAATTCTTAATTAGAGATTGATGGGACAGGGCTTAGTCCATTGTGGGTGGAGCCATCACTGGGCTGATGATCTTAAATTCTATTAGAAAGCAGGTTGACCAAACCATGGGGAGCAAGCCAGTAAGCAGCACTCCTCCATCAGCTACTGCCTCCAGGTTCCTGCCTTGTTTGAATTCTCCTGTCCTGACTTCCTTCAGTGATAAACCCTTTCCTCCATGAGCTGTTTTTGGACATAGTGTTTCATCACAGCAAAAGAAACTCTAAGACCAAAAAACAACAACAAAAACTCTAAGACAATAGCCCAAACTAACCTCAAACTCACAGCAATCCTCCTGCCTCAATCCTTCCAGTTCTGGGATTACAGATGTGAGTTACCACACTGAGTAAAATTGTTTCTCAAGACTGAGTCTTTCTACATAGCCCTGGCTGTCCTGGAACTCACTATATAGACCAGGCCAGTCTTGAACCAACAGCAGTCCTCCTGCTTCAGTCTTTCAAGCGCTGGGATTAGAGAGTACATCACCATGCCCCAAAACAAGATCTTTCATGCTATGTCCTTACTCTCCTGCTTCATCATCTTCTCCACCACTCACCAGCTCATGCTCTTTTCAAGGTGAGGTCACTTTTTTATTCCTTATTGAGTCTGCCTCTATCTCTGGGCCATCATTCAGATTGTCCCCTATCCCTGTGAACAGAAAATATCCCTCATTCTGCATGTGTGGAATATGCAGAATAGACCTGCTCCTCTCTGGTTACATTTAGCCCCTAAGGAAAAATAGGAACAAACTGTCCAGAACATGAAGACATGCCATGTCCAAAGACTCATCCTCCTGTGTAGTTGAACACCTCAAAGACATTTAGAAATAGCATGATTTCCACACCAAGAAACACTGCCTGACTGGGCAGTGGTGGTCCATGCCTTTAATCCCACCACTCAGGAGGCAAAGGCAGATAGATCTCTGAGTTTGAGGCCAGCCTGGTCTACAGAATGAGTTCCAGGACAGCCAGGAATGCTGGAATACACAGAGAAACAACAAGAGGAGGAGAAGGAGGAAGGAGAGGAGGAGGAGGAGGAGGAGGAGGAGATGGCCCCATCAAAGCTGGAGCTAACATCTGCTCCTCCTAAAAGTGTTATGCACCCAAACTACAGGAGGCCCCAAAAGCCCAGAACCACTAGTTGACAAGAACAAGCAGGGTGAAAGGCTATCAGAACTCCTGGTTAGCCGAAAGAATGCTGCAGGTTCATGAATCAATCCATTCACAGCTCAGGACCACCCAGGAGTCAGGGGTGGTCAACCTCATCAGGCCTCTGTCACTGTTTCAAATCAAAAGGGACTGGTAACCAAGACAGCTAAGTAATCAGCCAGCCCTGGAATTCTGGCTCCATCAGAGAGATCTATATGGTGTGTTTGATAGAACATCAGGTCAAGGAAAAGCAGCTCAGAAAGATGGGATTTAAAAACAGCTGCCAGGGCTCTCAATCATCTGTAACTCCAGTATCAGGGGCTCCAACTCCCTTTTCAGATCTCCAGCAGGTACCAGGCATGGTTGCATGCAGGCAAAACATTAGTACACATACAAATTTTTAAATAAATAAAACAAGAAGAGAGGGAGGGAGAGAGAAAGGGAGGGAGAGAGGAAGAGAGGGAGGGAGGAAGGGAGGGAGGGAGGGAGAGAAGGAGGGAGGGAGAGAGGGAGGGAGGGAGGGAGGGAGGGAGGGAGGGAGGGAGGGAGGGAGAGAAAGAGAGAGAAGCAGTTGGTGGGTGGGGTTCACTAGGTGTTTCTTCCCTAGCTCCTGTGAAGCCCTGGGCTCCACCCTTAGCATCAAAGATCAAAGGAGGGAGAGTGGGAGGAGGAGGAAGCTACAGTGTAGCTATCTATAGCATCATGAATTCATTACTAGACCCCATCTGGCTGGCTGGTTGGTGACAAAGCCAAGGATGAATGGAGAGAAGTATTCAACTTATCTATGTTCAGGTCCCAGTTCTGAACCACGTGAGGCCTCTGATAGTTTAGCCATTACATAAGGCTGATAATACCTCCTGCATTCATTTTTGATGAAAGCACTTTCCATAGCACCTGAAACGGAGGAAGCACTCAGATCATTTCTCCGCCCCACCAGTGTTGACTGGATACCCACTAAATGACAGGTGCTATTCTCATAGGGCCAGAGGCACAGTTTTCAACAACGACCAAAATCTCTTTATGAAGTTTACTCTCAAAGGAAAGAAAGTGAATGGTGTAATCAAAATTAAATAAAAGCCACGTTTTCTCAAATATATCTAAAAGAAAAATGTGAAGGAAAAAATAATCAAGAGAGTAAATGGGATTTGAAGTGTGATTCTTATGTTGCCTCCTTAAAATAGAGCCGCAACCCAGATGTCCCTCAACGGAGGAATGGATTCAGAAGATGTGGTATATTTACACAATGGAATACTACTCTGCAATTAAAAACAATGAATTCACGAAATTCCTAGGCAAATGGTCAGAACTTGAAAATATCATCCTTAGTGAGGTAACCCAATCACAAAAGATCACACATGGTATGCAGTCACTGATAAGGGGATATTGACCCAGAATCTCAGAATACCCTAGACACAATCAGCATATCAATAGATTTCTAAAAAGATGGAAGGAGAGACCCCTGGTCCTGGAAAGACTGGATGTAGGGGAACGCCAGGACAGAGTAATGAGAGGGGGTTGAATGGAGAAAAGAGGGAGGGAAGGGGGCTTATGGGACTTTCGGGGAGGGAGGAAACGGGAAAGGGGAAGTGATTTGGAATGTAAATTAAAAAAATAAAATAAAATAAAATAAAAAAAAATAGAGCCGCAGAGGAGAGAGCCCTGAGTACAGATGTCAGGATATGCAGAGTATGGTCATTCTTAATGCTCATTGGCAGTTCTTTGGGTTTGGCAGTAACAAAATATTTTCTCAGTGTCCAAATGGGCTTTAAAAATGTTATTACATTTATTTATTTATTTGTATGCAGGAATAGTACATACATATCACAGCATGTATGTAGAAATCAGAGAACAGTTTACAGGAGTCCATTTTCTCTTCCCATTGTGCAGGTCCTGGGGATTGAACTCGAGTCATCAAGCACCTTTACCTACTGATCCATCTCACCAGCCATCTCCACCCCTTTTTAGAAGCAAGATCTCATTGTGTATCCCTGGTTGCCCTCAAACTTGATATTTCAACCAGACCTCTTACTCCTTACTCCACCTGCCTCTGCCTCCCAATTAAAGGTGTGTTCTACCACATGGGGCTGACACACACACACACACACCTTTTTTTAAGATTTATTTATTTATTGTATGTACATGAGTACACAGTAGCTATACAGATGGTTGTGAACCATCAAGTGGTTTCTGGAAATTGAATTCAGGTCCTCTGCTTGCTCCGGCCCAAATATACATTTATTATTATATGTAAGTACTCTGTAGCTGTCTTCAGACACACCAGAAGAGGGCGTCAGATCTCGTTACAGACGGTTGTGAGCCACCATGTGGTTGCTGGGATTTGAACTCAGGACCTTCGGTAGAGCAGTCAGTGCTCTTATGCTCTTAACCATTGAGCCATCTCTCCAGCTTTTTTTTTTTTTTTTTTTTTTTTTTGGTTTTTTGAGACAGGGTTTCTCTGTGTAGCCCTGGCTGTCCTGGAACTCACTTTGTAGACCAGGCTGGCCTCGAACTCAGAAATCCTCCTGCCTCTGCCTCCCAAGTGCTGGAATTAAAGGCGTGCGCCACCACCGCCCGGGTTTTTTTTAAGTATTTTGAGACAGTTTTTTTCTGTGAAGCTCTGGCTGTCTTAGAACTCACTCTGTAGACCAGGCTGGCCTTGAACTAAGAAATCTGACTGCCTCCCAAGTGCTGGGATTAAAGGCATGGGCCATCACTGCCCAGCTCACTTACCACTTTTTAGACAGTGTCTCATACTGTAGTTTAGGCTGGTCTGGAATCCATTATGCACCCTCCACTGGCCTCAAACTTGCAAAGAACTACTGCTTCAGCATCTAATAATATATAGCTCACCAAGTGGAACAACACATAGAAGAGACTATTAGGAGTCTACAGCTTGTTGTTTATAGATTAAGAAAGCTACAACAGGAAATTAAAAAATAAAAACATCATAAAGGTTACATCCTAGAGATGGGGAAGGAAGTTAACAAATGTAAGTATTAATGTGTATCAGAGAAAGTATTCTTTCTTGGAATTAGTAAAAGTCATTGGTGGTAGTCATTGTGGTGGTGCATGCCTGAATTCCCAGCACTCTAGAGGTTGAGGCAGGAGTACTGAAGTGAGTTCAAGGTCAGCCTGGACTACACAGGGAGATACATAGTGAGAAAGGAAGGAAAGGGATGGAGAGAAGGGGGAGGTCTGAAACAAGGTTGAAAGGTATGTTAGAGGTCTCTCTGGTGAGGTGACGTTTACCAAGAGAAGGATTTGTCAAACAGAAGGATATTCCAGGCACAGTTCATAGCAAGGAAGTTTACTGTCAAATCAAAGAACAGCAAAGGATCAGGGGATGGACAGCAGGAGCCAGATGCTGTAGAAGTTTTAGATCATTGTTACCCTTGAGCTATGCTGTTTTACAGTGAGATGGAGAGCCACAGAAAGTTATAAGTGGTAAATTACATGATTTTTTTTGAGATATTTAGACTAAGTTGACCTGATTGACTAATGTTTTGAAAAAGTCAATCTTGTTACTATGATATAAAAAGTTCAGAGGGTTCAAGACACAGAAAAAGAGACTGGTTAGGAAGCAACTATCATAAGGCAGATGAGAGTTGGTAGCTCTAATCAGGGAGGTTGTGATAGTCACAGAAAAATGACTGTGTTATAGAGGTGGAAGACGGAATTGGGGGAATTGCTAATGGCATATCAAATGTAAAAGATGGGCTCAGCACCTGTTCATCTGAACAAGATGACATGTGTGAAGATAAAGATCTGTGAGCCACCGCAGTAGAGGAAGTGGAGGAGATAGAAAGGACTTTCCCAGCAAGTATTCAAAAATCTCCTCATTTATAACGTTCACCTGATACAAGCTAGGGACCATATCAAGAAGTTCCATTACTGGATATATACCGAGGAGAAAGGCCAAGATGGCTCAGCTAGTACAGAAGACTGTTGCTGAGCCTGACAATCTGAACTCAGTCCTCCAGATCTTCACTGTGAAAGGTGAGAACGAACTCCCAGAAGTTGTCCTCCAATGTCCATTGACACAATGTGGCACATGCAAAAAAAAAAAAATATTTCGAGTCAGGACTCAGACCATGTAGTCCTGGATGACCTGGAACTTGCTATGTAGATCAGGCTGGCCTCTTACATAAATCTACCTCCCTCTGCCTCCTAAGTACTGCGATTAGAGGTATGCACAACCACGCCCATCAGTAAATGTAATTTTTGACTGAAAGAGATATCTGCTCATCAGTGCTCATAGCAGAACTATTCACAAAAGGTTAAAAGGCACCCTGAATATCCATCAATATATGAACAGGTAAATGTGGCATATACATGGCATAATCTACTATTAATATTGAATAGTGATTATATTTTGACACGTGCTATAACATTCGGAACATTACTACAAGTAAGCCAGACCCCAAAGGCAGATGTTTTAGAATCCCCTGATATGAGGTATTTGGAATCATGGGATTCACAGAGTCATACCAAGGGAGATGGTTTTTCAGGAGCTGGGTAATGGGATTAGGGAGTTGGTGTTTAACGACTATAGAGTTTGAGCTGAGGAAGATGACAAGAGTTCTGGAGGTAGTGTATGGTGAGGATCCCACAAGCACAGGAAGATACTTAATGTTACTGAAGTGAACATTGCAAAAGAGTAAAGCCAGGGGCTGGAGAAATGGCTCAGAGGTTAAGAGCACTGGATGCTCTTTCAGAGGCCCTGAGTTCAATTCCCAGAACCTGCAAGGCAGCTCACAGCTGTGTGTGACTCTTCTGACTTCCAAGGGCAGCAGGGATGTATCTAGTACATGTAGGAGCACATGAGCACAATTCTCTCTCCCTGCTCTCTGACTTCCTCTTTCCTCTCTCTCAAATAAAATAAATAGATTTAAAGGAGGAGGAGGAGGAGGACGACGACGACGACGACGACAAGGACGAGGACGAGGAGGAGGAGAAAAGGAAAAATAGTTAAAGCAGACCTAGTATCACAGACCTGCAATTAGTTTGCACTCCCACCTACCTGGGAGGTTACGGCAGAAGGTTTCAAACCTGGGCTATGGAATTAGCTGAAACTTATCTCAAAGTAAAAAGTTAAAACAGACCAATTACCCAGCATACATAGAGCCTTGAAGTCAATGCCCACGATGAATACACCAGGTGTGACAATTCATGCTGTAATCCCAGCATTTATAAGGTGCAGGCATTCATAAGATCAGGAGTTCAAGGCCATCCTTGCAAATTCAGCAAGTTTGAGGCCAGCATCAAGGTCATGCTCTGCTACATGTCGAGATCAACCCAGCCTGGATTCCAAGAGAACTTTTGCAAAAAGAAAAAGAGAAAGAGAGAGAGGGAGGGAGGGAGGGGGAGAGAGAGAGAGAGAGAGAGAGAGAGAGAGAGAGAGAGAGAGAGAGAGAGAAGAAGAAGAAGAAGAAGAAGAAGAAGAAGAAGAAGAAGAAGAAGAAGAAGAAGAAGAGGAAAAAGTAGCCAGGGGGTGGTGGCACGTGACTTTAATCACCAGCACTTGGGAGGCAGAGGCAAGTGGATCTCTGTGAGTTCCAGGACAGCCTGGTGTTCAGAGTGAGTTGCAGGACAGCCAAGAATACACAGGGAAACACTGTCTCAAAAAATAAAAAATAAAAAAAGAAAGAAAGAAAAGAAAGGGAAGGAAGAAAAAGAAAAAAATAGTAGGGTACTTGCCTAGCCATTTTAAAGCCCTGGGTTCAATTGCTCTTAGTGGAAAATAAAAAGGTTAAAATGATATTTTAAAACGTTATTTTAAAACTTTTACCAAGTTTGAGTGTGAGTATGACTCAGGAACTTAAATATAAAATGAACTGGGCGTGGTAGCACATGCCTGTCCCTAGTACTCAGGGGGTGGAGGCAAAAGGATCACAAGTTCCAAGCCAACACCAGCTACTCAGGAAGACACCCCCCCCCGTCTAAAAATAAACAAACAGAAAGAAAAAGCAAACAAATTATAGCCTGCCCGGGTTACAGCGCTGAAACGGGCCTAGTGGCCGGCAGCTTCAGGGCTACTCCACTACACTTGAAGCAGGGCAGCTAGCCCTGAAGCAGCATAGCTGTGTCAGCTGCAATTTGAGTTTCCATACTCCAGCATGTCACCCTCAAAATGACCATATCCTTGAAGCCACAGACTGATCAGGCAGAGGATTGCAAGGCTCTCGAGGTAGCTCTACTTGAAAGTAGTTCTATGGACTGACTTGCTGCTATTATACCAAAGTGACTGACCACCGCTGACCAACAGTAAGCTCTGTTGTACACAAACAGTTCTTTTAGATCTCAGAGAAATGCCAAAATCCTTTGGTGATCTGCAGGCAAATAGTAGAGCCAGGTAAACCTGGTTTCTGGAATCCAAAGAAAGTGATGTTTGACAGACAACCAGATTCCGTGTCCAAAATAGAGGACTCGCAGACGCTATTTTCTTCCTTTGTTCAAGGGCCTGAGTTCGTACATGCGTGTATGTGTGTTTGAGGCAGTGTTGGTATATAGCCAAGGCTTGCCTTTGGACTTGCCTTTGACCTTGATCTCATAGCAATCCTTTTGCCTAATGAACACCAGCAAGTGTGGGTCCTGAAAGCTACTTTCTTTGTCTGTTGTTCGTTTGAGTTTTGTTTTTGAGATAGGATCTCTACAGATAGCCTAGGTTAGAAAGTAAGGTACTTGCTATATAAATAGAGCAGGATAACCTAGAACTTGCAGCAGTCCTGCCTCTGCCTTGCCAGTCCTGGGATTCTACTTACAAATCACAATGTCCAGCTCAAGTTAGTTTCTAAGCTGCATATGCATGAGACCCTTCATTCTAAGGAAGCTTTCACAGTCAAGGGAGAGAGACTTTCCTGTACTTTAGTCCAAGGCACATGGGACTGGTAAGATAGGCCAGAAGGTAAAGGTGATTGCCTCTAATATCTGACTTATGACCCACTTTGATCCTTGAGTCCCACATGGTAGGAGCAGAGAACCAATTCGTTTGAGGAAAGAGATCTGATCTTAATCCCCTTTAAATTTCAAGACATTTAAACAATGATGAAATAAATTGAAAAAAAGAAACAAGCACCTTGTTGGGATGGCAAATACCACAAGAAACCAAACTTGTTCCCAAGAGCAGGAGAGCACTGTCTACCATGAGATCCTGGAAGCCAGCAGCAGTTCTTGCCATCTTCTGCCCATTCTGTTTGTCAAGCATTCTTTGGTCCCCTCACCCCGCCCCCCTGCCTCATGCAGTCTAGTGGAAGCCCAGCGGTGCGGGAGCTGGTGCAAATATGCCCAGGAATCCTGGGAAACAAGGTCTTTGAGACTCAGGGGTAGGCCTGAATTGAGGAAGAGATCATCAAAAACTCGATCAGAGCATAGATTGGTAGGAAAGCCTGAAATCCTAACCACTGGAGAGGCTGAGGCAAGAGGATTAAAAGTTCTAGTTCAGCCAGAACAACTTAATGACACACTGTCTCAAAAGAAAAAAATAAATAAAGGGTTGGGGTTGCAGATCAGTAGCAGAGGGCTTATTTATATGCCTGAGACCCTACATTCAACCCCCAGTACTGCTAAAATTAAAATAAATAAATAAACAAAATAACAGTAAGGCAGGGCATTGGACGGATCATGGAGACCAGATCTGTGGCCCAGTGAGCATTATGACTTGGGGACCAGCAAACACTCCAGCACGACTGGAATGAAAGGTGTCCTATGGGAATAAATGGGCACAGAGATAGAAACTGGATCACAAACCACCTTGTGTGCTAAGAACATGAACTTTACCCTGAAAGTCATGAGCCACTGGAGAACTTCAAGAAATAAAGTAACATGATTTGATTGTGCACGTGTGTTTGTTTTAAACCAACGCTCTTTGAGCCCTACTCAAACTAAAACAGGAAGGCAGGAGGTGACTGCAGTCAGCAAAGAAAACCTCAGCCATCAGCGATATCAAGGATGTGGGAGACCTGTGATGTGACCAGAAATTAGCACAGGAATCAGGAGGGTGGGGGTCAGAGGAGGAAGAGATGGAGTCCTGTGCTGGGTACCTCAGAAGTGCTTGGAAGAGTGTGGGCTTGAGATTCAGTGCCCCTCCCCCCAAGGTTACCCAGAAAATGAGGGAGTAAAGAACCTTCAGATAAATCCACAAATCTGTGGAGGAATTATGCCATTTGTGAGCTTACGGGGAAAGAGGGGCTATGGTGGGACCCATCATCTGTTCGTGATACGGCCACTTCACTCTTTGTTTTGTTTGTTGTTGTTGTTTTGTTTTTTAACAGGTTCTATCTATTTAACCTTGGTTGGCCCAGAACTCATTCTGTAGACCAGACTGGCCTTCAACTCACAGAGATCTACCTGCCTCTGCCTCCAAATCCTGGGATTAAATGTGTGTTACACCTTGATCAGGCTCCCCTGTGGTCTTAAAGACAAAGCAGCTGTAATTATTCACAGAAGAGACCCTCACAGGAGAGGACCTGTCAGCATTCCCCTCACAGCAGTAGATGAGAACCACTTTCTCTGCTTTTCAGCCCCAGCCCCAGCTGTTGTCTTCAGAGATGTTTGACTATGTATGAGATGGAAGGGTAACTAAGGAAGGGTAACTAAGAGTTGGGCATAGTAATCCATGTCTGTAGACCCAGCACTTGGGAAGATAAGGCAGGAAGATCTCAAGTTTGGCACTGGCCTGGGTTACATTGTGAGTCTGGGGTGGTTTAGAGTACAGAGGAAGACCTTGTATCGAAAATAACAAAAACAAAAATGTGGGGACTGGAGAGATGGCTCAGTTAAAAGAATTTGCTGCTCCGGCTGAGGACCTGAGTTCAGTTTCTAGCATCCATAGTAGACCACTCAGAACTACCTATAATACCAGTTCCAGGGGACCTAAGCCTCTCGCCTATGACCTCCACCAACACTTGTGCTCAAATGCACGCACACACACACACACTTAAAAATAATAATAATAAAAAATTCTAAAAGAGGTAGGAGAGAAGGTTTTTAATTTCTGGGTCCTGGAATGCCAGGAACAGGACTGGGTGCTGGTATGCTGAGCGAGCTCCTTCCAGGATGGACATCCACAGCTCAGGAAGTCCGGGTACCTGCCGGTGCTTTCCCAAGCCTTATCTCTGAATACACTCCTTCTATAATGAAGGCTGCTGCTTTTTCAGTCCCCACCACTTCTCTCACCTGCATCTGGGGTGGAGCCTGACGCTGCCCCAGGCTTCTTGATAGCTTCCTTGGGTTTATTCTGGTCATTGCAGTCCAGGGATAAAGGTTGTGATGTGCTCTAATGATAAGGATAAAGATGATTATAGAGTCATTCAACACCATCTCATGGATTAATATTTCTCAAATGTATACTGTGGGTATATACAAAAACAGCAGAGAAGCCACCTTTCCCAAACTACCTACAAATATCCCAGTCACTCTATTCCCTAGCCTGGAAGCTCTGGCTATAGAGAAGCCAGTAGAGGACCCTGAACTCAGAGCCATCCTTCTGTGAAAGTCACATAAATTTCATCAATCACCAGATCCAGTCCTCAAAGGCTTCACAGGGGCAAATGAGAGAAAAAAAGAATTGTGTTCAACACTATGAACAGCCTGTAAGAAGAGAGGAGTTTTTATCGGACCAACAAATTGGTCAGTTATTGTCCATAGAACACCTTTTCTCTCTGTCCAGCACTAAGTTAAATGTCATAGAACAGAACATATAACCAGTATGTACCCCACAAGGAGTTCCTGAAGACTTATGAGGTAGACCTCCAATCTAGGGAATCATCTCTATCCTGGATAGAGGAATCCTATCAGAAAGCAGAGTCCACATTGCCTTGGGATTTCCTGGCCATAGCCAGAGTCCACCAGACAGCAACAGGGAAACCAATTCACAGAGAACTCAGTGGCGGCAGCTTCTGCAGGCTACTCTTTCCCTGTCATTCTAGCAAATCATTGTAGAGGTTTATTTAGTTGTGTCTGGTCTGTGTAGACATATGCACACTTGTAGGGGTGCAAGCCTGTGCACACTGAAGGGGGCCTGGAGATGGTGCTGAGTGTCCATCTCTATTACTCTCTGCCTTCTACTTGGGAGGCAGGATCTCTTCCTGAACCTGCATTTTCTCAGCTATCCTGGAAGCCACATGAAATGTAGTTTGGATTATTCTGTTGCCCTTCTGTTGTTTTTGTTTATACTAATTAGAAAAGAAGAAGAAAAAAACCAAAAGTGTTGGGATTACAGGCATTTGCAGGGATTCCTGGCTTGTTACATAAGATTGGAGCTCTGGTCATGGCTGGAGATCAAGGGCTCTTGACCACTGAGGCATCTCTCCAGGCCTTTTATCCTAGGAAAGTTCTCTTGCTAGGCCTGGTAGTACACAAAAATCATCTCAGCACTCAGGATGGTAGAGGCAGAAGGATCAGAGGAGTTCAAGACCATACTTGGCTACACATTTAGTTTGAGACCAGCCTGGGCTATATTAAACTGAATCTCAAAAAAAAAAAGTGGGGGCTGGAGATTGAACCCTTGCTCTTTCTGAGGCTCTGGGTTCTGTTCACAGCACATACATAGTGCTTCACAACATCCGGGGAATCGAGCCCCTTTTCTGACTTCCTTGGGCACCAGTCATGCATATAGTGCACATACATACATGCAGGCAACTAAGCAAACACAGAAAATAGAAAGAAATAAATCTTGTTTTAAAATAGCATGAAACTTCTAAGGCTCTAAAAAGCTGCACATAGGGCAGGGTGGCGGCGTATGCCTTTAATCCCAGCACTCCGGAGGCAAAAGCACGAGGACCTCTGAGTTTGAGGCCAGCCTGGTGTACAGAGCAAGGTCTAGGACAGCCAGAGATGCACAAAGAAATCCTGACTCAAAATAAACAATCAAAAAACTGCACATAGGTTAGTCCCATCCCTGATCCTTCATTATCATGCATTTCCAAAATTTCTGATAGATTAATCAGATATGAAATAGTTTTCAAAAAAACAATCACAGTTTTCCCAGAAAGAGTTTGGTTGAGTAAGTGCTTGATAGCTATTTCTTTTCTTTCACTTTGTTGCTTTCAGTTATAAAATGAATCTCAGAATAAGTCCAAATAACCACAGAAGAAAGGAATGCTTTTTCTTGTCATCAACAATGATCAAATAATAAGGGCAAACACATTAGCACCGAGCATGTGCCAAACAAGGCCAAATAGTTTTCATTCACATGTTAACTCCTTACAGCTCTGGAGACATGCTATGTGATCATGAGGCAGCTCACAACCACGTATAATTCCAAACCAGGGGATCCAACAGCCTCTTCTGACCTCCTCCAGCTCTTGCATTCATGTCGTGCATATACATACCCTTAGCCACACACATGTAAAATAAATAATTTTGTAAATGTACAGAGAGGTAGATAGACTGCTCAGTGGTTGCTGTGCAAGCATGAGGACCTGAGTTTAGATCCCCGGAAACCCACATAACTGCCAGGCAGTCAGGCAGCCTGCCTGTGACTCCAGCCTCAGAAGGCAGTGACAAGGTATCTACAAGCAAGCTGGCTAACAAGACTAACCATGTCAGCAAGCACTGGGCTTGCTGGAGAGACCCTGACTTAATAAAATAGAAGGACAATCAAAACCAATCAGGCCTACAGAGGCCACACATGTGTATGCACACACACACACACATACACACACACAAATGGAAAAAAGAAAAAAAAATGAATGGAGTTTCCAGTCAGGGGTGTGGTAGCATGTGATTGCAATCTTGGCACTCAGGAGGTGGAGGCAGGAAGCTCAGGAGTTTAGCTTTAACTACATAAGGTCTTGTCTCAAAAAGAAAAAATAATGTGGAGTTTCTATTTGGGGGTGGGTTATGATGTCATTACTTTGGGGTAGGGGGAGAAGTCTAGAAGAGCTAGCTGGGGAGATAAAGCATGCCTGAAGGCAAGAGCATGCAAAAGTGGGTTCTGGCCATCTCTTGGTAGCCACAAAAATAGGAAGAGATGGGAGGGGTAAGTCTTTAACACACATGTGTAGCACCAGGCTGGCCTTTCATTAATAGAACTCCGGGTCTGCGCCAAGCAGTTGTACAAACTGAAGAATCTTCAGCCCCTTTCTCTTTTGCCACTCCCCAGCCTTTGGGAGGGACTGAAAGTGGGTGGAAAACCTCTAGTCTGGTTTAGGAGCACCTCACGAGAATACCTTTCCTGCAGGAGACCACCTACAATGAGGATGATCAAGAGGTGGCAAGAGGACAAAGGGTAGATGTAAGAGGCAAGGTAAGTGGAGAAAGTCAAGAAGAGGGAGTCCATACAGATGCCAAGCATCTCCCTCCATATGCCATCCCGTCCCAGACCAAGGCCCACCCAGTCCTGGCAGTGCAGAGAATCCGTGTGGCAAAGCCTGCTGGTGCCCAGGCCCTTGCTTCTGGCCATCCTGTCTCTCACTAAGCCATCCAGCTTCAAACTTTACTACCTATCTAAACAAACAGAACTGGACTGGGATAGGCAAAGGACTGCACAGGGGCCTGATAGGAAAAAGTGGAACTGAGTTTGTGGCTTACCCAAAAAATTAAACATGGTTTAATTGAACCTGTTTCGTTTAAAGTGAGACGATTAAGGGAATCATGTATGCCAGACCACTACATTCAAGGGGGGGGGGGTTGGAAAAGACAGACACAGAAACAAAAGATAAATGACTCAGTGCTGGTGAAATTGCAGATATCCTTGACAAGCCAGTAGAGGAGATATTTCTGGCTAGGCAACCTATCCTGAGGCCCTCAAATTGCACTTCACAGGACTTGGTTGCCCCACCCAAGCTTGTTCTAGCCAGCTTCCTTGAGTGTGGGTTCACACGGGTACTGAAAGGCTGGGGTAATCTGATTGGCCTGGAGATTCCGTGGTTGCTAGGGAAGATAGTTTCATTAATTATCTGAATCAGGTTTGAACCTGTTCCTCTCATTCCTACGTGCATGTCCTTGAACAGCCCTGAGGTGAGACACTGCCAATCTGATTACTCCCATGATTTGCAAAACCCTGGTGGGTTTTAAACTGCTACACCTGGTTGACCATAAGGACTATCAAATTAAAGAATTACCTTCAAGTCATTTTGTTTCCCCTTAGTAGCAAAAGAATCAGTGGTGAGATTCCTGACTTCCCATTGCCGTAGTGAATAATCTTTTTATCTCTGTTTTAGCCAGCAGAAGCTTGATCTCTGTGGAAGAGGAACCCACAGAAGAAATCCGATGAGGCTAATGGAGCTGGCGAGGAGTAGGGATTGCTAACCCTGCAGAAATGCACTAACCAGTCATTTCTTAAAGACAGGTTTCTTGTATCCCCTTTTGGCACTGAATTTTCTGTGCAGCTGAGGATGGCTTGAATTACTGAGCCTCCTGCCTCTACCCCTCAGGTGCTAAGATTACGGGCATGTTTGTGCCACTGTGCCCAATTTAAACAGTACGGTGCTAGCAATCAGACCCATCGTATTGTGCATGGTAGGCAATCACTCTACCAATGGAGCTACATCCCCAGTCCTCAAAATTACTTTCTAGAAGGGCTTTGTCTCAACCTGAGAAACACAAAACATATGCTCCGGACACCACAGATATTTTTCTAAATTCACATGCCAGTATGTCACAGCCAAATGCCTCCTAGCAAAAGGCACAGGGCTTTGTCTCATTCTGCAGTGGTCTGCACTGGCAACCTGGCCACTGGCATGTGTCTGGCAGGCTCAAACAGAATGGGAGGGCAGGCACGGGGATTGGGACAATCAGAGGAAAACATGATTCTCCACATTCCGACTGATTTCTCGGGAATAAAAAAAAAAAAAAAAAAAAAAACTCAGGAGAAAGGAAGGGGGTGGAGAGAAGGAGGAAAGGAGGAAAGAAGAAGGGAAGACAAGAAGAAGGGCAAATAATTAAAAGGTGTTTTAATATTTTAGTAAAACAAAACCTGAGGCTGGGAAGACGTCTCAGTGGGCAGCAGTGCCTGCTGTACAAAGCATGAAGAGCTGCGTTGGAATCCCCAGCACTTGTGTAAAAAGCTGGGTGTCAACACTCACCTGTAACCCTGCATGGTCAGGAGCAGAGAGAGGATAGTTAGGACTTTACTGGCCTCCAGTCCAGTCCAGGTTCGGTGAGAGGCTCTGTCTCAAGGGCACACAGCAAAGAGTGACAGAGCAGTACCCCAGATATCCTCTTCTGGCCTCCATACATGCCACACCTCACCAGTGTATGTCCGAATATAGGACACATCCATAAACTTCACACACACCACACACAAACATGCATATATGCATATACATACACGTGGAAAAAGTATTATACTATAATATATACATTTGGCTACCTTGATCTACCAAGTAGTGGATTTATAAGCCTTTGCTCCCATACCCAGCTATCATTTATTTGGGGGGTGGAGAAGTAGCTCAATGGTTAGGAATATTTAGTGCTCGTTCACAGAATCTGAATTTGATTTCTAGCACCCACATCAGGAAACTCACAAGTACTGTAATTCCTGCTCCAGGAAATCCAATACCCTCTTCTGGACTACAAAGGCATCCCAGTGTAAGTGAGCAAGCCCTCGTGCATGTGCACATGCACACACACGCACACACACACACACACTTTATTTATTTTGGAGGGTGTCTTAGTTAAAATTTCTGTTGCTGCAATGAAACACCATGACCAAAAAGTAAACTGGGGAGGAAAGGGTTTATTTGACTTATACTTCCATATCACTGTTCATCATTGAATGAAGTCAGGACAGGAACTCAAACAGGGCAGGAACCTAGAGGCAGGAGCAGATTCGAGGCCATCATGGAGTGGCTTGCTCAGCCTACTTTCTTATAGAACCCAGTGCCACCAGCCCAGGGATGTTATCCCCTACAATGGACTGGGCCCTCCCCCCGTTGATCACTAATTAAGAAAATGCCTTACAGCTGGATTTCATGAAGGTATTTCCTTAACTGAGACTCCTTCCTCTCTGATTGTGTCTCTACCTATTACTGGCATCAAGTTCACACACAAAACCAGCCAGTTAGATGGGTTGTTATGTTTTATATAATTATTTATTTTAATGGATATGGGTATTTTACCTCCATGTATGTCTGCATGCCTGGTGCCCTCGGAGGCCAAAAGAGGGCATCAGATCCCTTGGCATTACAGATGGCTGTGAGCCCCATGTGGGTTCTGGAAACTGAACCTGCATCCTCTCTCTCTCTCTCTCCAGCCCCTATTATATCTGGAGATATATGTGTCGTTGCTCAGGCTGGTCTTAAACTCTTGGGCTCAAGTAATCCTCCTGTCTTAGCCTTCCTAGTAGCTGACACTACAGATCCACACCACCATTCTAGCTTTTTTTTTGGGCAAGGGGAGGGAATTGAGTTAAAGTCTCACTATGTAGCTCTAGCTATCCTGGAACTTATGATGACCTCAAACTCACAGAGATCTGCCTACCTCTGCCTTAAGGGTGCTGGAATTAAAGGCATGTGCCACCATCCTGCCCCCCCTCATTTCATATATATATATTCAATTCCATATACATATATGTATGTTATATATATTTAATAAAAATGAAAACAACTGAAGGGCAGCATAATAGTCGCAGGCACACTTACCTGACTGAGCCATGAATAACATGGCAGATGCCTGCCTCTTGTTTGGGGCCTTACCAATGGAAAACCCTTCCACTCACCCTTCTCCCACAGCAGCTACCAGCAGCCCACCATTCTCAGAGTTTAGGTCTTCACTTTCTGTGTCTCCAACCTCCTGCCTTAACTCCTGTCTACCCATATGTCATTCTGGAAGCTGGAATGACGTAGACCTGAGGAGCGCCACCAATAGTCTGCAGACCTTGCATTCCTGACCACAGCTGAAGTCACACTCTAACAGCTCAAGGGAAGCAGCTGGCCTGCAGAAACCTCAACAATAACTCAGAGAAGAAGAACAAAATAAATAAAAACAGCCCTGGTGTTTGTTGTTCATCTTCTGTTTATTTGTATTTGTTCTCATCTTAGGAAAATGCCTCTGAGACTTCCCAGCAAGGGACAGAAGGAAAACAGGTGTCCCTATTGCTGACGGGAAATGTATGCAGGGATGAGACAGTGCTGTGGTGGCTTATAGAGTTTCTGCCTTGTGCTGGGTGCGTAAAATAATAAATAAGAACACAGCATCCCTCCCTCACAGGGTTGACAGTCTAAGGCGGGAGAAAGCCTGACAAGCAATCACTCACTGGTAACTGAATATAAGTAGCACTGAAACCAGGAAACTAGAGTGATGAGAGCACAGAATAGCTGGGAGAGAGAGAGGAGTCCAGGCAGGCGTCCAGGAGATGCTCCTTAAGCTGAGACCGAGGGTGAGAAAGGAGAAGGCTGCATCAAAGCCAGAGGACTGCTGGGAAAGCAGGCAATGCCAATCAGGAGCTCGCAGAAACGGACAACCATCGCAGTAAACAGTAGGGGGAGCCTGTGAGTCAAGGTTCCCTGGGTCTTGATTAGGTCTGGACAAGCTGAGATACTTCCACAGCGCTTCCCTCTCTGTGTGAACCAACTGTCAGGCCGTCCCACCACAGCATTCTCATCCACATTTTTTGTTTTGGTTTTTGAGATAGGGTATCACTATGTAGCTCTGACTGTCCTGGAACTTGTTGTGTAGCTCAGGCTGCCTGCAAACTCTCAGAGATCCCCCTGCCTCTGCCTCCCGATTAAACTGCTGGAATTACCCCTACCCCATAAAGACTGTTTTTAAGTGGGTATGTGGGTATCTGTGTGAGTGTATGCCACATGAGTTCAGAAACCCAAGGAGGCCAGAAGAGAAAGTCAGATCACCTGGAGCTGGAGCTGCAAATGAATGTCACCTACCCGGTGTGGGTGCTGGGAATCAAACTTTGGTCCTCCCAAAGATTAGGAGTCATTCTTAACCACTAAGCCATCTCTCCAAGCACACCAACCTTTCCAACTTTTAAATCTTTCTAGCGAATATTAAACAAGTGCTAGTAAATACACTCCAAGTTCAACCCACTGTCAGGGCACAATGAATAAAAGATAAACCACAACCCCCATGTTTTTTCCTGTACTCATTCCTATGACCCTCAAAATCTATCAAAGGTTTTCCATGGTTATATAACAAGAACATGACAAGTGACACACAGGATCCAACCATTTCCCCCTCTGGAACAACGAAAGGGAATGTCTGCAGAACACGAAGTGCAGGGCTTTGTACTTGGGAGAATGGTAAGGTCTGGAATGACCATCCAGGGGCAAGACTCTGGATAATCCAAAGCACTTATTTCCTTCTGATAATCAGTAATCTGTAATTTCCCCACTTTTAGGGGTAGTAATTATTCCAAACAAAGAGCAGTAACCAAAAACAGTAGTTAAAGGGAGTGGCTTTTTTCCTCCAGAAGAGATCTACAGCTCAGTTAAAGAAAAAACAAATACCTTAGTTCAAAGCTTGTCTATTAGAGTCAATAGGAAAAATAATTTGAAGGAAAATATGGTATGCAAACAAAAAAAATGAAAGTCTACCCACACCAGACCCCCACCCCTACCAGGCCCCCATCCCCTACCAGGGCCCCACCCCTGCAGTGAATTTGCCCTGCCTGATCCACCTTACTCCTACAGCTGAAATTCCTAGAATTTATTTTCTAGGAATTTAGACAATTCAAATCAGCTGCCTCTGCTCTCTCACCTGACATCACTATCTGCCTGAAGGGCCCACTTGAAATTCAAGTGGTGAGCCAAACTCGCAGGCTTACAAATAGAAAATGCACTGTCATTCTTCTCCCTTGGCTTTTCACATTCCAGTCCTCCCCACCGGCCTGGCTGCCTGAGCAAGGGGACAGAGCACCAGCTGCCTGGCAGTTATGTATCCTGGAAGAGACCACACACACAGGGGGAAAAAAACACAGAGAGAAGGCTACGCTGCATGGCTGAAAAAAATCAAAGCCTTCCACTTTGAGTGGACAGGAGTAGTGACCTTTAAGCTGAAACTCTTTCCTTGGTAGGGTATCAAGTGCCCATACTGCAATCCCCTGTGACTACAGCTCAGTAATGAGGGCTGTCAGACTCCAGGAGAGGGATAGATGGATGGACCTTAAATAGTCACCGGGAGGGTGACTTCTTGTGTAGCCCAGGCTGACCTGGAATAAAGCAATCAATGGGAGGATGACCTTGAACTTCAGATTCTCCTGTGTCCACCTCCTGAGTTCTGGGGTTTCAGCTGTGCACCACCACACCAGCTCAGTTATGTGCACACCAGACTTATGATATGGCAAATCCAGGACATTATGCTTGCTACATTCCCAGCCCACACACAAGTCCTATTTTTAATATTATTTGTGTGTATTTGTATATGTGTGCATGTTTATGCATGTGCACATGTGTGTATATGTGTATGAGACTATGCCAATGCATGTGAAGGCCAGAGACCAAAGTCATCTATCTTTCTCTATCATTCTCCGCCTTGCCTCTTACTTGATCTGGCTCACCAATGGGCTAAACTGTCAGGCCAGAAAACTCTGGGAGTCTTCTATCCCCACCCCATCCCCCAGTGATAGGGTTACAGACCAGAATACCATGCCCACCTTTTACCTCAATTCTGGACACGAGAACTCAAGTCCTCACGCATAAGCAGCAAGCGCCTAAGTACCAAACCATCTCCCCAACCTTCTTTTAAATACCAACATTCAAAAGTGAAAACCTAAGATGTTGTCATATACAAAGTCATCTTTTAGGCAAAGTCTGGATAAAGGACTGATGCTACGTTTTAAAAATTAAAGTAAGGGCTGAGTTCCAGAGGCAACACATAAAGCGTAAACCACATACAGCAGCTTCCAGCTGGTCTCTGCTGCTCTTTTTCTGTGATTGTCCAGTATCCTATGCCCAGTCTTGTTTGGCCATCAGCCTGGCCCATTACTTCACAGCATCCAGGTCTAAATAGATAAAAATCTGCCTAGGCACTGTGACAGAACTTGGATTAGTTCCAGGATTGGCCAGTTGGCTAAATGTGGCTACAGTTACACCCAGAGACTGGGTTCCCTTGTTCCCTGGACACTAACAGCCGGGATTGGTAGGGGGCCGGGATGTCAGATCATTTCGTTTGAGGTCAGAGCAAAAATGTTGCCTTGATGTTACAGTGCCCTGATTTTCTTAGAGTACATTTATTTGGGGCACCCAGAAAGGCAGGGCTCAAACCCTCTGAAGCCACCCTTTGGGGCTGTCCATGTGGTAATGAATAAAGCCAACGTTTTGCTCGAACTAGACCACTGAGTCATGCCCCAACCCTTCTTCCTTTTTCTGGTCTTCCTCTGCCACACCCTATACATTTCTCAGGATCATCCATGTTATCCTGGCTCTGACTGATCCACTTCTGCCCAGGCTTCTTGGATTTTGACTTGTTTCCTTCTAGGCTCTAATCTGTGATTGAAGAGTTCTAGGTGTCCCGAGTTCTTACCCTCTGGCTTGGAACCCATGGTGGGTAGAACTGCCCCATTCCACTTGGGGAGCATGAAAATCCCTGATCATACTGCCGGCTCTGGGCTGATCCTCAAACTGGAGTCGAGCAGGCATGGCAGGTACAGAGATACACAGGGAATACCACACTTGGAAGCAGCTCTCTCCTACTCCCAGTCCCTATGTGGGATCCCTTCATATGCCCAGGCCCTCCTGTAGACATGAGGCTCAACCTCCTAGGGTCCTAGATTGGCCAGAACAGTGTTTGCAGACAATCAACTTGTCCACTCTAGAGGGCCCAGGACCTGTGGGCAGGACTAACTATAATACATTAACTTTAGTTGTAGTTTCTCTCATTTATTAGTATCATGGAAGAGCAAAGACTGGATAGGGCAAAAGACTGGGAATAGTATGAGGTAGGAAGTCTAAGGAAGACACTGACAGCTGTCCGGGAGGGCAAGCCTGTGCCAGTGTGGAGCCAATCTTGAGCCCACTGGAGGGGAAAAATTAGGGGCGTACACCAGTCTTTGCCATCCAAAGCTGATCCTGAAATCTGTGTTCCTCTGGGACCTCAGTGTCCACCCTTCCTGCCCTAGTCCCGCCCTGCCGTCCCACACTTCACTACCGGCTTTCACTCCTGCTGCCTACCTGCTTGGAAAACCTCCCTCAGCTCCTCTCCAAGCCTTAAAACATGATTTACTAACCCAGCCTTCTCTGTAGCAGAAAGAACAAACTGCTGATAGACATGAGGTTTCTCAGAACAGACTCCAGTGAGAATGGTGACCCGTTTGACTATGTGGCCCTTCACACAACTCTAACCCTGTCTGAACTTGTCTATTAAATGCAAATTGGGGCCCACCTTGTGGAGTTGTGTGTAACACATAGAATGCTTAACAGAGTTGACAAGCCGTTCATAGGAATAACTCATACAGTTTTTACTGTACACTGAGCACACTGTATGTTTCATGAAGCAGAACTTGAAGTTTATTAGAAAGAAAACATGTATGTTAATTTACATTATTCTCATAATGCTGTAAGAGGATTTCTCCATACCAGCTCCTTCTTTTCATCTTATAGAAAAGGAAATTCCATAACCGTCTCCTGACCTGGGTCCTAAGGAATGAACCCAGGATCTGAACATATCACGCAAAACTCTACAAATTAAGTTATATTGCCAGTCTCATGTCCCAGATTTTGATGAGTTACCAAGGGACCCAAAGGTAGGGACCCACAGAAATGATAGTCTTTTTTTTTTAATGGTTTTTCAGGACAGGATTTTTCTGTGTAGCCCTGGCCATCCTGAAACTCTATCTATAGACCAGGATGGCCTCTAACCAAAGATTCACCTGCCTCTGCCTCCTGAGTGCTGGGATTAAAGGCATGCACCAACACCACCCAGCATTTGTTGTTATTTTTTTTTTCCGAGACAGGGTTTCTCTGTGTAGCCCTGGCTGTCACCCAGCATTTGATAGCTACTTTTAAACTACTTTTTAATTTCTTTAATGTGTATGATTATGTTTCTCTATTATATGTATGTATAGCACATGCGTGTCTGGTGCTCTAAGAGGCCAAAATGTATATCAGATCCTCTGGAACTAGAGTTTTGGATCATTGTGAATCAACTTGTGGGTGCTGGGAACTGAACTGAGATCTTCCCGAAGAATAACAAGTGCCCTTAACCTCTGAGTCCCAAGATTTAGTTTTTTAATTTATGTGTGTGATACTTCATGAGTACATGTGCACCATATGCATACATGAGGCCCTGGAGGTCAGAAGAGGGTGTCAGATTCCCCAGGAACTGGAATTGCAGCTGGTTGTAGGTGGCCACGTGGGTGCTGGAACTGAATCCAGGGCCTCTACAAGAGCAATGTGCTAACTACTAAGCCATCTCTCCATCCCCAGTTGTTGAGACAGGTTCTCACTATATAACCTTGGCTAGCTTGGCACTCAACTGTATAGACCAGACTGACCTAGTACCCACAGAGAATCCACCTGTTTCTGCCTCCCCGGTGCTGAGATTAAAGGCATGTGTCACCATGCTTGGCTCTAGTTTTTATTAATACTTTCAGAGATGAGAAAATATCTAAGATTCTACAGATTCCAAGAAATTTTTATGCCCCCTCCTCCCAAGCCCCCCCCCTCCTTCAGGGAACTATCACAGGGGAGAAAAATAATTTTGTTTTTAAAATCTGAAAGCTTTGATTTCCCTAGGTAGGATTACCCCTTCTAGGCCCTGAGTTGAGCCTCACCTCTCTGGACTAGGAGATGGAGTGGGTAGTACCTGCTTTCCTGGGTGGAACTGAGAACACAGTGTGAGATGTCCTGAGACAAAGCACTTGTGCACTAAAAGGACCTGTCTGTCAGAAGAAGAAGAAGAAGAAGGAGAAGAAGAAGAAGAAGAAGAAGAAGAAGAAGAAGAAGAAGAAGAAGAAGAAGAAGAAGAAGAAGAAGAAGAAGGAAGAAGAAGAAGGGTTTTTCATCTGTAACCCTTTCCAACCTCAACCGTCCTACTGGGAAGTCTTTCTGTGCTGGCCAAACCTCAAACTTGTTGTGGAAAAAACCAGAGGCATTTATGGGGAAATGAAACCACCCTCCTCCGCAGAATGTTCCCCCACACATTTGCTGTGGCACAAGGCTGCTACTCTGCAGGGAGCATTCAGCCTCAGGAGGCCCCTGAAAGCGGCCTGACGCCACAGGGTGATCCAGAGGCTGGTAAACAGCTCATGGTATGCCCAGCTCTGTGGCAAGCATTCCTGCACAGAATTCTTTGTTCTCGTGAGGAAAGACAGAAAGCTGCTGTGTGCTGCAAAGCCCTAGGCCAGAGCCTCACTTTCAAAATCCCCCAACCAGAGATCACGCCAAGGCCTAGCATGCCACCAGGCTCCAGAGCGAAATAAACTTGCCCAAACTTGGACTTCTCACTTGAAAACTTAGATTTACGTGTTAATTCCAAAGGGAAAACATGGCAAGATTACAAGGAAGAAGTCTGGCAAGCTCCTACTTAATTGGCCCTAGTACACTTACATGCCTTCTGAAGGGTGAGTTAAAAGGCACCTAACATTACTTCTGTGAGTGTCCTACCCCCAAAAGCATCACCTGATGCGATCATGAGAAACATCATCAGACACACCAGATGAAGGGATATTGCTACAAAACAACTGACTCCATACCCTTCAAAAAGATCAATGCCAGGCCATACCCTTCAAAAAGATCAATGCCAGGCCAGTAAAAAGTACTTGCTGCCAAGCCTAAGGACATGAGTTCGATCCCCAAAACCAAAGATCCCATGTTCCAAGGTTTGTTCTCTGACTTCCACAGTTGAGCCATGTCTCCCACACACACATACACACTCACTCACGCACTCATACTCATACACTCATACACACATTGAATTTTCTAAAACAAAAAGATATTACAGCTGCTAGGGGCGGTTGTATACACTTGTAATCATAGCTTTGGAAGGCTAAGGCAGAAGCACTGTGAGTTTGAGGCCAGCCTGAACTATAGAAGGACCTCCAGGTCAACCTGAGTTACAGAGTGAGAACTTCTAGATTGAAGAAACAGTGGCTCACATCTGTAATCCCAGGATTTAAGAGGCTGAGGCAGGAGGATCAGCATTAGTGTGAGGCCAATCATACACCAGGAGTTTCAGGGTAACCTAGGCAACAAGTATAAGACTCTGTGTCTTATAAGATGGCATTAAAAGCAAAACAAAATAATAGATTGAAACCATGGAGAAGAGAGCCAAGGGGGACTCAGAAGTCCAGCCTGAAGGCCAGCTAAGACAAAAGGTCAGCTCTATGAAGGAAACTACAGAGGTAATCAAGAAACTTACGAATGGATGATGTGAATGATAGGTCAAAGTAAGACTTACTGAATTTAATCATTACATTAGCGTTATGTAAGAAAGTGTCCACACACAGTGAAGCACTTAGGGGCTAAATTGCTGTGACTTCTGTGGTCAGCACTTGACCAAGTCAACAAAAAAATAATGGATATCATAATATCTATATGGAGGGAGATTAAAGTAAGGGAGGAAAGTGTTAAGAATTGGAGAACAACCCCTGGAGATGGTACACACCTTTAATCCCAGCACTCAGGAAGCAGGCAGATCTGAGTTTGAGGCCAACCTGGACTACAGAGATAGTTCCAGGACAGCCAGGACTACAGAGAAACCCTGTCCTCCAAAGAGGAGGCGGGAGCACAGGGGGCGGGGAGAGAAAACAAGTGTAATGTATATGTGTGCCACCATAGTATTCTTGCAATTTCTCTGAAGATTTTAATTTAAAGAGTGCATACTTTAAAAAGAGTGAGAGAAGAACAGAAGTGGTGTGTACACCTTTAATCCCAGCACCCAGGAGGCAGAAGTAGGTGGCTCTTTGAGAGTTAGAGGTCATCCTGGTCTATATAATGAGTTTCAGGCTAGTCAGGGATACAAAGTGAGATCTGGGGAAGGGGTGGGGGTGGAGGTAAGGGAAAGAGAAATGATAAAAGTAAGGAAGGATGAAGGAAAGGACCAACACCTTTAGTCGCATGCTTAGCTGAGTCTCCCTGGCTGTATTTCCTAACTTCACAGCTCAGATGGTACCCTGAAGTAGGATGTGTGCATTAGCCATGTGTGAGTCCTGGTGGAGGCTGTTCATTTTGGTCTAGGAAGCTGGAGACTCAGCTACACTTCAACACTGACATGTCTCAAACCATTTCAGACAATGCCACACAGGAAAAATAATCACTCAGTGTTACAATTGTACCTTGCTTTTCACCCAAAATAGCCCATCCACACCACTCTCCAGCCTGCTTCCAAAGGAATGATAGACTGTTGAGTCTGGGAAGGACTGTTAGAGACTCTAAATGCCCCGTCCACATGACCAGGAAGCAAATAGAGACTCACAATGGACCCTAACATACCCAATGTGGGAGATAAACTCAGTGAGTCCCAGACCAGTACTCTTTTGCAGGTCCTGGGAACTCTGCAGTATCTTCTAGTCTCTTTTGGCTCTCTGTAAAATTGAGAGAAAACTTTGTTTCCCTAAGGAAATCATCTTCCCTCTGTATGTGTCTGTGTGCATTTGTATGTGTGTATGTATCTGTCTGGCTGTTTGGCTGTAGGTCAGAAAGCAAACTGTGGGAGTTATCTCCTTCCATCATTTGGAACCTGGAGATTAAACTCAGGTCATCAGGCTTTGCAGCTATCACTGAGCCATATCGTGATTCCAAATTATCCTTTTAAATGTATACTTAACTCTGTATGCAATTACAACAGAGAAAGAACAAAAATATTGTTTCTAGAGAGGTAGCACATTGGGTAGTGTCAGCCTAGCATACCAGAGGTTCATACTGGGTTCAATCCCCAACACCACCTAAAGCAGAGAAGTAGCACAGAGAATTGTCATCCCAGCAGAGGAAGGGTTAGGAGGATCGAGGATATCCTCCAGCCCCTTCTGCCTCCTTCTGTGTTGTTCCTCCTGCGGAGATGGCCCTGCAGGATGGAGACCTTGTTCTACAATCACTGCCTCCAGCCTAAGCCTGATGTAAGAATACCTGAAAGGTTCCTTGAGGTTTAATGGCCAGTTACTGCCCACCCATTCCACTCAGGACTCCCAACTGTCCCAGCCAATAAGTTATTACCTAAAGTCTTGGAGAGTCTCATCGTCTCCACTAGATGCATCATTTCCCCCCCACACCCCTTTTTTCAGGGTTCAAAGCTTTCCAGATTTCAGCATCCACTACATCATTTGGTCTCTAGAAGTCAGCAGAAGAGAATTTTGAAATCACTGGGCCTTAGACAGCATCTAAGCCACGGTGCTCAAAAAATATTTACTGGGTGAGTGGACACTTCAGACTACACTAGCTACACCTCTCCTTCCTCAAGCTAAAAATAAATGAGTTGATGTACAGTTGGACAGCTTGGACACTTCTGCCTAGGGTATCTTCCCAATATCCCAGTGGTAATCTTCCCAACAGTGTACATGGGTACTGGATGTGGTGACTTACACTTGTAACCCCAACACTCAGGAAAATTGTCTCAAATTCAAGGCCAGCTCAGACTACACTGGGAGTTCCAGGACAGCCTTGAATACTTGGTTACAGTGTATCTCAAAATACAAAGTATCTGTGTCAAAGATACAAGAAAAGAATCCTTTTGCTTCCACTCCCATGTGCTGGGATTGCAGTTGTTAACCACCACACTGGGTCTTATGAGTGTCTGGGAATTTAACCCAGGCTCTCATGCATACCAGCCAAGTACTCTATGAACTGAATTACATCCTCAGCCCCACTCCCACTCCATTTTAAAGTCTTGCTCATGCTAAAATAGATGTTCTATGGTGATTATGACCACTGTCCACTCTCAATTGCTCAGCAATGATGCTGCCAGTCTACCATCACAATCAAGAAACAAAGACTTCCTTCTGGTACCTGTGCAGAGGTAATGCCTTAAAGTCACTAACAAAAGTAACAATAGCATTGGGTGGATCAAGTCTGAACCGTGAGGGCTGTGTGCAGCCTCCCTTGGCTTCATCTCTTCAACACAGAATGCAAGAGCACAATACATCAGGGTTAATAAAGAGCTTTATTTGGCTTGTACAGCATCGACTTTCATACATTCTCAATTAATTTCCCATTAAAGTGCCAGACATTTCCTTAATCATGATGACATTTGTTAAAGGAAATTGGAACTTTTCTTAGGACGTAGCGGTCATGAATGAACACTTTTCTTACCAAACCCAGAATGTAAGCCCCTCACATTGACCTGGTGGGTTGGACAATTTGCAAACAGATTCAAATCCCCTCTCACCTCGAGCACCAAACTAGGCTGGGACTAACACACCTGGGGATTAAAAAGTCATGCTACAGAGATTGAGACACAACCACCCACTGGCTGCCACCTCCTCAGGGCCATGCCAGAGCTTCACAGGGCCAACCTTCAGAGCAACTAAGACCTTGCCCCCTCTGCCACCTTTTATCCCACCCTCCCTTACTCACAAAAGCCCCCAAAGTCATTACAATGAAAAAAAAGAGTGGGTTTCCATTACCCAGGCACTAACCATGTTTGGTAAAAATAAGAAAGATAAACACAAAAGCTTGCTTAGTAAACACGAGCTCTCAGCGTTCAATGCAAGAAAAAAAAAAGAAAAACAGAAACCCAAAAAAAAAAAAAGAACTGAAATCTTAAGGCAAATACTGTTGACTTTGCACGTGGGCCAGATGAACTTAGAACTCTTTACCTAGCTGCAGAGTCCCAGGAGCCTACAGGCATTTGGTTTGTCAGCACTTGCCACTGGCAGAGGCAAGATCTTTGCATTATTGCTGAGGCTATTGGGGTGTTTCTCTTTGGATTTTATATACAAACACACCCAAGGCTGATGCTTTATATATACATATATATGTACATGCATGAAGGCCCACTACTCTTTCTTTGTGGAAACTGATAGCTCTACCTCAGGAAGCTGGATGCCGACCTTGTTCCCACTGTCATTGCTAGAGGAGGAAGACAGTCGGGACTTCTTCGAGGCCAAGGACACTCCACTCCCCTGTAACTTGCCTGCCTCATCATCACTCCCAGTAACCTCATAGTGACCTTTGCTCTTTGATCCCAAGCCACCAAAGGTGCCAAACTTCAGCTTCCCGTGTTTGCCTTTAACTTCTCCACCTGCAAACTCCAGAGTCCCAGTTGGGGTAGAAGGCGCTGAGAACTCCCTCTCATCGCTGAAGGAGTTGGAGCGGTGTCTTGGCTTCTTACTTTTAAATAGGGAGAATTTGCCTTTGGGTGAAGATGCTTCAGCTTCCACTTCTCCCTCCAGAGAGCCCAAGCTGGCCTTGGAGCTCTTCAGGTCCCCTTTGGACCCAGAAATGGATGCTTCTGGTGAGCCAGTGACACCGCCTTTCCCTTTGGGTTTAGAAAAAGTAAACTTGGGCATTTTGATTTTGGATTTTTTAAGCTTTACTTCAGACTCTTCCCACTCGCCTTCTCCAGCACCAGCCTGCACATTGGCCTCCACTTTAGGGAAGTTGACATCCACCCCTACTTCTCTACCAATGAGCTCTCGGCCAGAGAAGGTAAATTTAGGGATCTTCATCTTGGGGAATGTTACTTTTCCAGATCCACCTTCCAAGTGACTTTGAGGCCCAGACACACTCAGCCCAGGACCCTGGAGTCCGATCTGGCCCCCTTTCACATCTCCTTCTATCTTTGGTCCTGAGAAATGAAGGTTCCCAGCGAGTTTAGATGTATCCAAGTTTAGAGAAGAAGAGACTTGGGGTCCCTTCCACTCAACTCCAGAGCTTTTGACATTCATATGCCCTTCACCCAGGTTGATATCTGGGACACTGGCACCCGCTGAAACATCTATGCCTCCTTTGACTTTGGGACCCTTCAAGCTGACACCAAAATCTGTCTCAGGAGATGCCACATTAAAGGAAGGTGCCTTGACACTGATATCAGGAAGAGCCCCATGGAGACCTATTCCTGAACCTTTCAGATCTCCTTTAATTTCGGGACCAGAAATCTGCCCTGATGAGAGTTTCACATCACATCCAGAAGCCTTAATTCCAGGCATTTGGAGATTTCCTTCTGGACCTTGAATGTTGATGCCTGGAAGACCTCCCCCAATCACTGGGCCTTTCAATTCTCCAGCAGCCCCGAGGCTCCCCTTCACTTTTGGTCCTTCCAAGTTAATGTCCATGCTTGGTGCTGAGATCTGAGGCCCTTTCAGATTCACATCCATCCCTGACCCCTTTAGTTCTCCACAAACTTGTGGCCCCTTGATGTTAATGTCCAGGTCGGAACCTGGAGTAGAGATGCCAAACTGAGGCAGCTTCATTTGGGGAAGTTTGATACCACCTTCTGAGGCCTCCAAGCTAACATCAGGAGTGGCCACAGATACTTTAGAGCATTTGATGTCTCCAGACACAGCCAGATCTCCCTGTAGACTTGGTCCCTTCAGTGTCACATCTGGTACCCCCACACTGAGTGCTGCTGTGGGATCACTTCCTGACACTTTCACACCATCTGCTCCTATCTGTACTTTCCCACCAACACCTTTGAGGTCAAGACCTGGGCCATGCAGCTTCATGCTGGGACTGGAGGCACCCAGGTCTCCCTTCAAACTTGGTCCTTTCAAGTTCAGGTCAAGATCAGGCCCAGACAATTTTGGCATAGAGAGGTCCACCGAAGGCAAGTCCACTCCTGGGCCTTTTAGAGACATATCAGGCCCTTCAAGCTTAACATCTGTTGTGCTCAATCCTCCTTCAAGAGAGGGCATCTGAGCATGAATCTCAGTGCTTCCACCTTCCATCTTCACACCAGGAGCACTGATCTTGGGCAATGAAAATTTAGGGAACTTGATTTTTCCTTCTGGACCTTGCAGATCTATGTCAGGTCCTTCCAGTCCCACACTGGGAACATCACCCTTTATCTTTGGTCCTTTCAACTTAACATTCACATCAGGTATGGAGACTTGAGGAGCAGAAACACTAAAAGAGGGCGCTTTGATTTTAGCATCAGGGCCTTCAATGTTGATGTCAGGTGTGTCCAAGTTTGCCTGTACCTTGGGACCTTTCAAGTTGCCCTCTATCTTTGGCCCTGAGGCTTCCACACCTGGCACCTTGAACTTGGGAGCCTTCACATGAATATCAGGAGCTTCCACATTAATCCCCGGTGAAGAAACATCCACATCTGGTACCTTGATTTCACCCTCTAGCTTGGGGCTAGGTAGGGAAGCCTCTGCTTTAAATTTAGGTGACTTAATGTCAAATTCTACATCTGGAAAGTACATTTTTCCAAACATAGTTTTCTTGACTTTGGGAGATTTTACTTCAGCTTTGAGTGCAGCATCAGGTCCTGCAACACTGGCATCTACATCAGGAGCTTTGAGACTGGCATCGATCTCACCTCCAGGAATATTCAAATCAAATCCCTGTTTTTTGGCCTTGACTTTAGGACCACTCATGTGAATTTTAGGCATTTTGAACTTGCTTTTCTTGCCCTTGCCACCAAGGTTTATTTCAGGAGAATCAACACTCAGCTCTGCTTCAGGGACAGTCACATCAACTGCAGGTGTCTTGATGTCAGCTTTGGGACTTTTTGCACCAAATCCAAACTTGGGTTTCTTAAACTTTGGAACTTTAATATCTGGCCCCTCAATATTGATATCTGGGCTCTCCATGTGGACATCTAAGCTTGGAGTTTCTAAATCAACTTTAGGCCCCTTGAGGTCTACTTCACCACCTAACTTAGGCCCAGAAATTCCAACTTTCGGTGTCTTGAGCTGCACATTAGCATCAGGCCCAGTTATTTCAGGAACAGATGCCTCCAGCGATGGCATCTTCAAGTTAGGACCACTAAGTTTAGCATCGGGGCCTTCAAAATCCACACCTGGACCTTTCAGGTCTATTTCCGGTCCTTTGAGAGTACCTTCAATCTTAGGAACAGACCCATCAAAGGCTCCTTTTACTTTGGGTCCTTTTAACTCCAGATCAACATCAGGCATAGAGATCTTGGGAGCCTTGATGTTAATCTCAGGCATCTTGAATTTGGGACCTTTCACTTTCATGTCTGGACCCTCAACATTCACATCTGGAACATCAACATCCACCTTGGGTCCTGAGACATCAATGTCAGCCTTGGGCAAGTTCACATCCACTTCTGGGCCCTCTCCTTTGAAGCCAGGCATGCTGAACTTGGGCATTTTCACCTTGGGCATCTTCAAGTGCCAGTCTGGACCGTGAACATCCACATCTGGAACATCAATGTCCACTTTGGGGCCTTTGATGTCAACTTCAGAAACTTTAATCTCACCTTCCACTTTGGGCAGAGACATGTCCATATCACCCTTCACTTTGGGCCCTTTCAGGTTTAAGTCAATGTCAGGCATGGAGATTTTGGGAGCCTTGATGTTCATCTCAGGCATCTTGAACTTAGGACCCTTCAATTTTGCATCTGGACCCTCAATATTAACATCTGGAACATCAATGTCCACCTTGGGTCCTGAGACATCAATATCAGCCTTGGGCAGGTTCACATCTATTTCTGGGCCCTCTGCTTTGAAGCCAGGCATGCTGAACTTGGGCATTTTCACCTTGGGCATTTTCAGGTGCCAGTCTGGACCATGAACATCCACATCTGGGGCACTGATGTCCATTTTGGGACCTTTGATATCAACTTCAGGGCCTCTGAGGTCTCCTTCCACTTTAGGTAGAGAAACATCTACATCACCTTTCACCTTTGGCCCCTTTAGATTCAGGTCAACTTCTGGCATTGATATCTTGGGTGCCTTGAGGTGAAGATCAGGCATTTTAAACTTAGGGCCCTTCAGTTTCCCTTCTGGACCATGAATGTCAACATCAGGAGTGTCAATGTCCAGTTTAGGGCCTTTGATATCCACTTTAGGACCTTTCAAGTCCCCTTCTGGTTTAGGAATAGAAATATCCAAATCTCCTTTTATCTTAGGTCCTTTCATGTTCAAATCAATGTCACTCATTGAGATTTGTGGAGTTTTGAAATGGACATCTGGCACCTTAAATTTAGGGCCTTTAAGTTTTCCTTCAGGACCCTCAATGTCTATTTCTGGCCCTTTAAGATCACCTTCCACGTTAGGGAGGGCAAGGTCTACATCTCCCTTAACTTTAGGCCCTTTTAGATTTAAGTCAAAGTCAGGCATGGAGATCTTGGGTGCTTTGATATGCATGTCTGGCATTTTAAATTTGGGTCCTTTTAATTTCCCGTCTGGACCTTCAATATTGATATCAGGAGTGTCAATATCCACAGTGGGGCCCTTGATATCAATACCAGGACCCTTTAGTTCACCTTCTATTTTAGGCAATGAAGCATCCACATCTCCCTTCACTTTAGGACCCTTCAGATGCAAATCAAAGTCAGGCATGGAGATTTTGGGGGCTTTGATGTTCATCTCAGGCATCTTGAACTTAGGACCCTTCACTTTTGCATTTGGCCCTCCAACATTCACATCTGGAACATCAATGTCCACCTTGGGTCCTGAGACATCAATGTCAGCCTTGGGCAGGTTCACATCTACTTCAGGACCCTCACCTTTGAAGCCAGGCATGCTGAACTTGGGCATTTTTACCTTGGGCATCTTCAGGTGCCAGTCTGGACCATGAGCATCCACATCTGGAACATCAATGTCCATTTTGGGGCCTTTGATGTCAACTTCAGGAACTTTAATCTCACCTTCCACTTTGGGGAGAGACACGTCCACATCACCTTTCACTTTGGGGCCTTTCAGGTTAAAGTCAATGTCAGGCATGGAGATTTTGGGAGCCTTGATGTTCATCTCAGGCATCTTGAACTTGGGGCCCTTCAGTTTCCCTTCTGGTCCTTCAATATTCACATCAGGAACATCAACGTCCACCTTGGGTCCTGAGACATCAATGTCAGCCTTGGGCAGGTTCACATCCACTTCAGGGCCCTCACCTTTGAAGCCAGGCATGCTGAACTTAGGCATTTTTACCTTGGGCATCTTCAGGTGCCAGTCGGGACCATGAACATCCACATCTGGGGCACTGATGTCCATTTTGGGACCTTTGATATCAACTTCAGGGCCTCTGAGGTCTCCTTCCACTTTAGGTAGAGAAACTTCTACATCAGCCTTCACCTTTGGCCCTTTCAGATTCAGGTCAACTTCTGGCATTGAGATCTTGGGTGCCTTAAGGTGGAGATCAGGCATTTTAAACTTAGGACCCTTCAGTTTCCCTTCTGGTCCTTCAATATTAACATCTGGAACATCAATGTCCACCTTGGGTCCTGAGACATCAATGTCAGCCTTGGGCAGGTTCACATCTACTTCAGGACCCTCACCTTTGAAGCCAGGCATGCTGAACTTGGGCATTTTCACCTTGGGCATTTTCAGGTGCCAGTCTGGACCATGAACATCCACATCTGGAACATCAATGTCCACTTTGGGGCCTTTGATGTCAACCTCTGGGCCTTTGAAGTCACCTTCCACTTTGGGAAGAGAAACATCTACATCACCCTTTACTTTGGGACCCTTAAGATGTAAATCTGGCATGGAGATCTTGGGGGCCTTGATGTTCATCTCAGGCATCTTGAACTTAGGACCCTTCAATTTTGCATCTGGACCTTCAACATTCACATCAGGAACATCAATGTCTACCTTGGGTCCTGAAACATCAATGTCAGCCTTGGGCAGGTTCACATCTACTTCTGGGCCCTCTGCTTTGAAGCCAGGCATGCTGAACTTGGGCATTTTTATTTTGGGCATCTTCAGGTGCCAGTCTGGACCATGAACATCCACATCTGGAACATCAATGTCCACTTTGGGGCCTTTGATGTCAACGTCAGGAACATTAATCTCACCTTCCACTTTGGGTAGAGACACGTCCACATCACCCTTCACTTTGGGCCCTTTCAGGTTTAAGTCAATGTCAGGCATGGAGATTTTGGGTGCTTTGATGTTCATCTCAGGCATCTTGAACTTGGGGCCCTTCAGTTTCCCTTCTGGTCCTTCAATATTAACATTAGGGCCTTCAATGTCCACCTTGGGTCCTGAGACATCAATGTCAGCTTTGGGCAGGTTCACATCCACTTCTGGGCCCTCTGCTTTGAAGCCAGGCATGCTGAACTTGGGCATTTTCATCTTGGGCATCTTCAGGTGCCAATCTGGGCCCTGCACATCCACATCTGGGGCATTGATGTCCACTTTGGGACCTCTGATGTCAACGTCTGGGCCTTTGAGGTCACCTTCTACTTTGGGCAGAGAAATGTCTACATCACCCTTCACTTTCGGGCCTTTCAGATGCAAATCAAAGTCAGGCATGGAGATCTTGGGGGCCTTGATGTTCATCTCAGGCATCTTGAACTTAGGACCCTTCAGTTTTGCATCTGGACCTTCAACATTCACATCTGGAACATCAGCATCCACCTTGGGTCCTGAGACATCAATGTCAGCCTTGGGCAAGTTCACATCCACTTCTGGGCCCTCTCCTTTGAAGCCAGGCATGCTGAACTTGGGCATTTTCACCTTGGGCATCTTCAAGTGCCAGTCTGGACCGTGAACATCCACATCTGGAACATCAATGTCCACTTTGGGGCCTTTGATGTCAACGTCAGGAACTTTAATCTCACCTTCCACTTTGGGTAGAGACATGTCCACATCACCCTTCATCTTTGGGCCTTTCAGGTTTAAGTCAATGTCAGGCATGGAGATCTTGGGCGCTTTGATGTTCATTTCAGGCATTTTAAACTTAGGACCCTTCAGTTTCCCTTCTGGTTCTTCGATATTAACATTAGGGCCTTCAATGTCCACCTTGGGTCCTGAGACATCAATGTCAGCTTTGGGCAGGTTCACATCCACTTCAGGACCCTCTCCTTTGAAGCCAGGCATGCTGAACTTGGGCATTTTCACCTTGGGCATCTTCAGGTGCCAGTCTGGACCATGAACATCCACATCTGGAACATTGATGTCTACTTTGGGGCCTTTGATGTCAACTTCAGGAACTTTAATCTCACCTTCCACTTTGGGCAGAGACATGTCCACATCACCCTTCACTTTGGGCCCTTTCAGGTTTAAGTCAATGTCAGGCATGGAGATCTTTGGGACTTTGATATTCATTTCAGGCATCTTGAATTTGGGGCCTTTTAAGCTTCCCTCTGGACATTCCACATTAATTTCTGGGCCCTGAATATTCATACTGGCACCTTCTATATTGATATCTCCTTTTGGTAAATCCACAGCCACATCAGGCCCTTCTGCTTTTACACCAGACACACTGAACTTGGGCATTTTCATCTTGGGCATTTTGACATTCCATTCCGGACCATGAACATCCACATCTGGTGCATTAAGTTGAACATCTGGTGCTTTAATGTCCACTTTTGGACTTTTGAAGTCTACTTCTAAATTTGGGTCTGCTGCATCTAAGTCTCCTTTGACTTTAGGACCTTTCAAGTTTAGCTCCACATCAGGCATGGAGACTTTGGGAGATGAAATGCTCAGGAAAGGCATTTTAAACTTGGATCCTTTAACTTTACCTTGGACTTCAACTTCTGGAGCATTAATATCAACTTTTGGAGCTGTTATATCAACATCTGGCTTTTTAAGTTTGACATCCACTTCAGGTGTCTGAACTTTGGACCCAGAAAAATTAAATTTAGGAAGCTTAAAACGAGATTTCTTTGCTTTCCCATCAATATTGACTTTAGGAGAAGAAATTTCCACTTCTGGGCCCGTGATATCCACCTTAGGAGTTTTAATGTCACCCTCCAGTTTGGGTCCAGAGATATCAACATCTCCCTTGACCTTTGAGCCCTTTAAATTTAAGTCAATTTCTGGCATGGAGATCTTGGGCATGTTTACATGCATTTCAGGCATTTTCAGTTTGGGACCTTTTAATTTGCCCTCAGGACCATGAATGTCAATATCTGGAGCACTTACATCTACTTTTGGGCTCTTTATGTCAAGAGAAGAGCCTTTCAAATCACCCTCTATACTTGGAATGGAAACATCCACATCTCCTTTCACACTGGGGCCTTTAAGATTAAGATTCAAATCTGGCATTGAAATCTTGGGAGCCTTAATATTCATTTCTGGCATCTTGAACTTAGGACCTTTCAGTTTTGCATCTGGACCTTCAATATTCACATCTGGAACATCAACGTCCACCTTGGGTCCTGAGACATCAATGTCAGCCTTGGGCAGGTTCACATCCACTTCAGGGCCCTCTGCTTTGAAGCCAGGCATGCTGAACTTGGGCATTTTCATCTTGGGCATCTTCAGGTGCCAGTCTGGACCATGAACATCCACATCTGGAACATCAATGTCCACTTTGGGGCCTTTGATGTCAACTTCAGGAACTTTAATCTCACCTTCCACTTTGGGTAGAGACACGTCCACATCACCCTTCACTTTGGGGCCTTTCAGGTTTAAGTCAATGTCAGGCATGGAGATTTTGGGTGCTTTGATGTTCATCTCAGGCATCTTGAACTTGGGGCCCTTCAGTTTCCCTTCTGGTCCTTCAATATTAACATCTGGAACATCAATGTCCACCTTGGGTCCTGAGACATCAATGTCAGCCTTGGGCAGGTTCACATCTACTTCAGGACCCTCACCTTTGAAGCCAGGCATGCTGAACTTGGGCATTTTCACCTTGGGCATTTTCAGGTGCCAGTCTGGACCATGAACATCCACATCTGGAACATCAATGTCCACTTTGGGGCCTTTGATGTCAACCTCTGGGCCTTTGAAGTCACCTTCCACTTTGGGAAGAGAAACATCTACATCACCCTTTACTTTGGGACCCTTAAGATGTAAATCTGGCATGGAGATCTTGGGGGCCTTGATGTTCATCTCAGGCATCTTGAACTTAGGACCCTTCAATTTTGCATCTGGACCTTCAACATTCACATCAGGAACATCAATGTCTACCTTGGGTCCTGAAACATCAATGTCAGCCTTGGGCAGGTTCACATCTACTTCTGGGCCCTCTGCTTTGAAGCCAGGCATGCTGAACTTGGGCATTTTTATTTTGGGCATCTTCAGGTGCCAGTCTGGACCATGAACATCCACATCTGGAACATCAATGTCCACTTTGGGGCCTTTGATGTCAACGTCAGGAACATTAATCTCACCTTCCACTTTGGGTAGAGACACGTCCACATCACCCTTCACTTTGGGCCCTTTCAGGTTTAAGTCAATGTCAGGCATGGAGATTTTGGGTGCTTTGATGTTCATCTCAGGCATCTTGAACTTGGGGCCCTTCAGTTTCCCTTCTGGTCCTTCAATATTAACATTAGGGCCTTCAATGTCCACCTTGGGTCCTGAGACATCAATGTCAGCTTTGGGCAGGTTCACATCCACTTCTGGGCCCTCTGCTTTGAAGCCAGGCATGCTGAACTTGGGCATTTTCATCTTGGGCATCTTCAGGTGCCAATCTGGGCCCTGCACATCCACATCTGGGGCATTGATGTCCACTTTGGGACCTCTGATGTCAACGTCTGGGCCTTTGAGGTCACCTTCTACTTTGGGCAGAGAAATGTCTACATCACCCTTCACTTTCGGGCCTTTCAGATGCAAATCAAAGTCAGGCATGGAGATCTTGGGGGCCTTGATGTTCATCTCAGGCATCTTGAACTTAGGACCCTTCAGTTTTGCATCTGGACCTTCAATCTCAACATCTGGCCCACTCACGTCCACTTTTGGCCCTTTGAGGTCTCCTTCCAATTTGGGAACATCTACATCCACCTCCCCCTTTATCTGTGGACTCTTTAAGTGAAGATCAATGTCTGGCATGGAGATTTTGGGAGCTTTGAAGTGCATGTCTGGCATTTTGAACTTGGGGCTTTTCCATTTACCTTCTGGGCCTTCCACAGCCACTTCTGGTATGTTGGCATCCAATTTGGGGCCCTTGACATCCAGTTCTGGACCCTTTAGTTCTTCTTCAAGCTTTGGAACTGAAACATCAATGTCTCCTTTGATTTTAGGACCCTTTAAGTTGAAATCAACATCAGGCATGGAAATCTTGGGGGCCTTGAAGTGCATGTCAGGCATCTTAAACTTGGGGCCCTTCAGTTTCCCTTCTGGTCCTTCAATGTTCACATCGGGAACTTCAACGTCCACCTTGGGTCCTGAGACATCAATGTCAGCCTTGGGCAGGTTCACATCCACTTCAGGACCCTCTGCTTTGAAGCCAGGCATGCTGAACTTGGGCATTTTCACCTTGGGCATCTTCAGGTGCCAGTCTGGACCATGAACTTCCACATCTGGGGCATTGATGTCCACTTTGGGGCCTTTGATGTCCACATCTGGCACTTTCATTTCACCTTCTATCTTGGGCACTGTCACGTCCATGTCCCCCTTGACTTTGGGGCCTTTCAGATGCAAGTCCACATCAGGCATGGAGATCTTAGGGGCCTTGAAGTGCATATCAGGCATCTTGAACTTGGGGCCTTTCAACTTTGCATCAGGACATTCCAGATCAACATCAGGCACTTCCACATCCACGCTTGGGCCTTTTAATTCTCCCTCCAATTTTGGTACTGCCACATCTATGTCCCCCTTGACTTTGGGGCCTTTCAGATGTAAGTCCACATCAGGCATGGAGATCTTAGGGGCCTTGAAGTGCATGTCAGGCATCTTGAACTTGGGGCCTTTCAACTTTGCATCAGGACATTCCAGATCAACATCAGGTACTTCCACATCCACACTTGGGCCTTTTAATTCTCCCTCCAATTTTGGCACTGCCACATCTATGTCCCCCTTGACTTTGGGGCCTTTCAGATGCAAGTCCACATCAGGCATGGAGATCTTAGGGGCCTTGAAGTGCATGTCAGGCATCTTGAACTTGGGACCCTTCAGCTTCCCTTCTGGTCCTTCAATGTTCACATCTGGAACTTCAACGTCCACCTTGGGTCCTGAGACATCAATGTCAGCCTTGGGCAAGTTCACATCCACTTCTGGGCCCTCTGCTTTGAAGCCAGGCATGCTGAACTTGGGCATTTTCATCTTGGGCATCTTCAGGTGCCAGTCTGGGCCCTGAACATCCACATCTGGGGCACTGATGTCCACTTTGGGGCCTTTGATGTCCACATCTGGCACTTTCATTTCACCTTCTATCTTGGGCACTGTCACATCCATGTCCCCTTTGACTTTGGGGCCTTTCAGATGCAAGTCCACATCAGGCATGGAGATCTTAGGGGCCTTGAAGTGCATATCAGGCATCTTGAACTTGGGGCCTTTCAACTTTGCATCAGGACATTCCAGATCAACATCAGGTACTTCCACATCAACACTTGGGCCTTTTAATTCTCCCTCCAATTTTGGCACTGCCACATCTATGTCCCCCTTGACTTTGGGGCCTTTCAGATGCAAGTCCACATCAGGCATGGAGATCTTAGGGGCCTTGAAGTGCATGTCAGGCATCTTGAACTTGGGGCCTTTCAACTTTGCATCAGGACATTCCAGATCAACATCAGGTACTTTTACATCCACATTGGGCCCTTTGACATCAACTTGAGGACCTCTGAGATCAGCTTCTATTTCTGGCACAGAAGCATCTATCTCTCCTTTTAGTTTGGGCCCTTTCAAATTCAAGTCCACATCAGGCATAGAGATCTTGGCAGTCTTGATATTCAACTTTGGCATCTTAAATTTGGAGCCTTTCAGTTTTCCTTCTGGACCTTCAATATTCACATCTGGAATATCAATGTCCACCTTGGGCCTTGAGACATCAATGTCAGCCTTGGGCAGGTTTGCATCTACATCTGGGCCCTCTCCTTTGAAGCCAGGCATGCTGAACTTGGGCATTTTCATCTTGGGCATCTTCAGGTGCCAGTCTGGGCCCTGAACATCCACATCTGGGGCATTGATGTCTACTTTGGGGCCTTTGATGTCCACATCTGGCACTTTCATTTCACCTTCTATCTTGGGCACTGTCACGTCCATGTCCCCCTTGACTTTGGGGCCTTTCAGATGCAAGTCCACATCAGGCATGGAGATCTTAGGGGCCTTGAAATGCATATCAGGCATCTTGAACTTGGGACCCTTCAGCTTCCCTTCTGGACATTCAATATCAATATCACCAACATCCACATCAACTTCAGGACCTTTCAAATCTCCCTCTACTTTTGGAAGAGAAACATCTACACCACTTTTCAGTTTAGGTCCTTTCAAATTAAGCCCAACATCAGGCATAGAGATTTTGTGTGTCTGTATATTCATGCTTGGCATCTTGAACTTGGGACCCTTTAGTTTCCCTTCTGGACCTTCAATATTCACATCTGGAACATCAACATCCACCTTGGGTCCTGAGACATCAATGTCAGCCTTGGGCAGGTTCACATCCACTTCAGGGCCCTCTGCTTTGAAGCCAGGCATGCTGAACTTGGGCATTTTCACCTTGGGCATTTTCAGGTGCCAGTCTGGACCATGAACTTCCACATCTGGTGCCTCTACTTTGGGGCCTTTGATGTCAACAGCAGGAGCTTTTATTTCTCCTTCCACTTTTGGAACTGAGACATCACTTTCTGCTTTTACCTTAGGGCCTTTCAAATTCAAGCTGACATCCGGCATGGATATCTTCTGAGGCTTTATGTTCATTTCTGGCATCTTAAATTTTGGACCTTTTAGTTTTGTATCTGGACCTTCAATATTTACATCTGGAACATCAATGTCTGCCTTGGGTCCTGAAACATCAAGGTTGGCCTTAGGGATGTCTACTTCTGGGCCTTCTCCTTTGAAACCAGGCATACTGAACTTGGGCATTTTTATCTTAGGCATCTTAAGGTGCCAGTCTGGGCCATGAACTTCAACATCTGGAGCATCAATGCCAATTTTGGGCCCTTTAATGTCCACATCTGGCACTTTTATTTCACCCTCTACCTCAGGCAATGATACGTCCACATCTGCTTTTCCTTTGGACCCCTTAATATTCAAGTCCACATCAGGCATGGAGATCTTGGGGGCCTTGAAGTGCATGTCAGGCATCTTAAACTTGGGGCCCTTCAGCTTCCCTTCTGGTCCCTCGATGCTCACATCTGGGGCTTCAATATCAACTTTGGGTCCTGAGACATCAATGTCAGCCTTGGGCAGGTTCACATCTACATCTGGGCCCTCTGCTTTGAAGCCAGGCATGCTGAACTTGGGCATTTTCATCTTGGGCATCTTCAGGTGCCAGTCTGGGCCCTGAACATCCACATCTGGAACATCAATGTCCACTTTGGGGCTTTTGATGTCCACATCTGGCACTTTCATTTCACCTTCTATCTTGGGCACTGTCACATCCATGTCCCCCTTGAATTTGGGGCCTTTCATAGTTAAGTCTACATCAGGCATGGAGATCTTTGGAGCCTTGAAGTGCATATCAGGCATGTTAAACTTGGGACCCTTCAGCTTCCCTTCTGGACCCTCAAGGCTCACATCTGAGGTTTCAAGGTCAAGTTTAGGTCCTGAGACATCAATAGCAGCCTTAGGCAGGCTCACATCCACATCTGGACCCTCACCTTTGAGAGTGGGCATGCTGAACTTGGGCATTTTCATCTTGGGCATCTTCAGGCTCCAGTCTGGGCCTTGCCCATCCACTTTTGGTGCTTTAATGTCTACATTTGGACCTTCAATGTCCACATCTGGGACTTTCATCTCTCCCTCTATTTTTGGTGCAGACATGTCTAGATTTCCTTTCACTTTGGGTCCTTTCAGATCTAGGTCTACATCTGGTAGAGACACCTTTGGAGCCTTGAAGTGCATCTCAGGCATTTTAAATTTGGGGCCTTTCAACTTCCCTTCTGGTCCCTCAAGATTCAAATCTGGAGCACTAATATCTAGCTTTGGTACAGAAATGTCCACATCAGCCTTGGGCATGTTCACATCCAACTCTGGGCCTTCTCCTTTGAGACTAGGCATGCTGAATTTGGGCATTTTAATCTTTGGCATTTTCAAGTTCCAATCGGGGCCATGAACATCAACATCTGGAGCACTGATGTCTACTTTGGGGCCTTTCAAGTCTCCTTCCAGTTTGGGCATTGTGACATCATATTCTCCTTTTACCTTGGGACCTTTCATATGCAAATCCACATCAGGGATGGATATCTTTGGGGACTTGATATTCATCTCAGGCATCTTCACCTTAGGACCCTTCAGTTTTCCTTCAGGTCCTTCAGTGTTCACATCTGGAACTTTGACACCCACCTTGGGTCCTGAGATATCAATGTCAGCCTTTGGGAGATTCATCTCCACTTCTGGGCTCTCTGCCTTGAAGCCTGGCACGCCAAACTTGGGCATTTTTATCTTAGGTGTCTTCATATGCCATTCAGGACCTTGAACATCCACATTTGGAACATCAATGTCCACTTTAGCACTTTTAAGTTCAACATCAGGAACTTTAATTTCACCTTCTGCCCTTGGCACTGTGACATCATATTCTCCCTTTACATTGGGGCCTTTTAAGTGTAAGTCCACATCTGGCATGGAGATCTTTGGAGCTCTGATATTCATTTCAGGCATTTTAAACTTATGCCCTTTAAGCTTCCCTTCTGGTCCTTCAATGCTTACATCTGGAGCACTGACCTCCACCTTAGTCCCAGAGATGTCAACGTCTGCCTTGGGCAGGTTCACATCCACTTCTGGGCCCTCTGCTTTGAAACCTGGCACGCTGAATTTGGGCATTTTCATCTTGGGAATCTTCAGGCCTGGGCCATGAACATCCACTTGTGGAGTGTCAATGTCCACTTTGGGGCCTTTCAGTTCTCCCTCAAGCTTTGGTGTTGTTACATCATATTCTCCCTTCACCTTTGGCCCTTTGATATGCAGATCCACATCAGGCATAGAAATCTTCGGAGTCTTAACACTTACTTCAGGAAGATTAATGTCAGGGCCTTTAAGTTTGCCACCCAGACCCTCCATGTTGACATTTGGAGCTTCTATATTGACCTTAGGCCCTGAAATACTGATATCTCCTTTGGGCAGAGTAGCATCTGGGCCTTCTCCTTTGACTCCTGGGACACTGAACTTGGGCATCTTCAAGTTCCACTCTGGACCATGAACTTCCACATCTGGAGCACTGATGTCCATTTTGGGGCCTTTGACATCAACTTCAGGACTTTTGGCTTTTCCTTCTACTTTGGGGAGAATGACATCTACACCCCCTTTCCCTTTAGGTGCAGCTACATTTAAGTCTACATCTGCCATAGAAATCCTACAGGTCCCTATTTTTCCAGAAGGGCTGCTAAGCTTGGGACCTGTCAAGGTCCCCTCTAAGTTTGGTGTCTCTATGTCCACTCTGGAGCCTTTAACTGCCACTTGAGGACCTTTAACATCACCTTTCACCTCAGGAGTAGATACCTTCATATTTCCTTTCAATTTACAGGACCCAAGGCTCAGATCCACATCCTGCATGGAGATTTTAGGTTTCTGGACAATCATTTCAGGAGTCTTGACTTTAGCACCCTTCATCTTCCCTTCGAGCCCACCAGTAGCAATCTCAGGCAGATTGACATCCCCAGAGACCCCAGGAAGGGTCACTTCACCTGTGGGCAGTGCCACATCAAGGCCAACTCCCTCTCCCTTTGAACCTGATGCAGAGAATTTAGGGACTTTCATCTTGGGCACATTCAGTTTGCCCCCTAGCCCATGAACATCAACATCAGGGGTTCTGATTTCCACACTAGGACCAGTGATGCTGCCCTCAATTTTGGAAGCACAAGCATCCATTCCTATATTCCCTTGCAGCTTGGTACCTTTCAGGCCTAAGTCACCCTCAAGTGATGGCCCAGTGATTTGGGGACCCTTTAACTTCCCCTCAAGCCCCTCAATATTGGCAGAGGAGGCACTTACTTCCAGATGAGGAGCCTGGATGTTTCCCTCAATAGCCAAGCCTGGCTTGTCACCCTTGTGTCCTAAAGAGAATTCAGGTGCAGAAACATTCAGCCCCACCTCTGGTATCTGGCCCTCTACGCCTGTTGAGACACCAAATTTTGGCATCTTCATGGTAGGAATTTTAATTTTCCCAATATCACCACTCTTCAAGGATGGGCCATGTACCTCTACTGAGCCAGCCCCAAGAGAAGACGAAACGTCCACTCCTGGAACTTGGATCCCTCCTTTGCCACCCAAGTCCAAACCTTTTGCTTTGACATTGACATCTAAGCTTCCCACCTTTGCCCCAGGCACAGTGACCTGGAATTTTGAGTGGCCAGCACCTTCAAGCTCTGGTCCTGAAGCAGAAATGGCACCTGCCTGGATATCAACAGCAGAGCCTGTGGTTGGAGAGGCTGCCCCAGATCCTGAGGGCAGTCGGATCACCGTTTTCCCGGGCTGGGTTTCCACATCTGTGTTGGAGATTTCTGTCACTTCATGTCTTGGTATCTTAATCATGAACTCAGGGCTGCTGATGTCAATGTCCTTCACTCCTTCCCGACCGGTCACATCCACAGTGTAGGCTGTAACCCTTCTGGTCACTGTGATGGTACGGCTCTGGGTCTCCCCAAGGTCCCCTTCTACTCCATCCTCCGACCTCAGGCGTGGCTTGATCTTTGTGGTGTAGATGCGCTGGTAGTCCTCATCATCCCCGCTCTGCAGAAAGACATGCCCGGCAGAGGTTGCTGCAAAGTCTGCCTGAATCAGCAGATTCCCGGCTGCAGTCCAGCCAACAACAGGGTTGCCTGTTTCCCAAAGGTGCTCAGACCATAACAGAGGTCTAGAGAGCCTCCTGGGGCAGAACACAGGGCATTGAAGAAAGGGGTTGACAGTTATATCATAAGAGGAAAATAGAAATTATTTGGAAGAAAATTCTGGTAAGCAAAAGTCATGATAGGGTTAGGAAATATGTAGATTCCTTGACTGTGCTGCCCAGGAAGAGGCTCTACCACCCAGTGATAGTTCAAAGAAACCTGTTCCAGGGACCCATCCCAATCAGGCCCTTCCCTTCATCTTTCAATTCTCAGCTCACTGGCTTGACTGTTTAAGGAGCCTCCCAGGAGCCTTTGCACACTGGAAAGCATTTGTGAAACCTGATGGCTTGGCTGTGATTGGGTAATACTTTCACTTTGAGGACACATGGTTTATTCAATAAGCAAGCCATTAGGAGTAAAGAAGCACTTCCCACAAGCATTGTGCAGTTCATGTTCTCACTCATGGAATGTAGAGAGGCAGGTTGAACACCAGTGAGGTCATTTCAGAGTAAAGCAGCCAACCTTCGTCTTGGCACCTAAGCCCCCACTGCTTGAGTTGTTTCCCACACCATGGCACTATACTTGTAGGAACCGAATCAGCAACATGCCACATATAAACAGGAAGAAACCAGAGGAAAGAAGTCACAAGAGAATGCAGAAGATGAACGAAGGAAGGCTCAGGAAGTGAAGCCAAGAAGCTATCAAGATCATGGGGGAGCTCTGAACAAAGGTGGGTCACCAGGTACTCACCAGAACCACCTCAGAGCTACGGGAACTGAAGACTTCGTGGGTCCAGGTCTGTCCAGGCTCAGGGGAACGGTCCCCTTTACGGTGCAACTTCAAGCCAACAGTGTGATGTCCCATGGTATTCAGCAACTGGGTCACTTCACCAGACTGCAGGTTGTCAAAGTAGATGGTGGCACCCACAATCTGGTCCCCTAAGTAAAGGAGTACAACAATCAGGTAAAGATCCACAGGTCTCAAGAAAGCACTCCATGACAGCCACTAAAACTGACTTTCCTTTAGCTTCATGAACACCACGCAGACACAGTACTGACCACTCAAGCACAGATGAGGAAACTGACCGGAAAGGCCAATTATTTTACACATAGCTGCAGAATGGGTGAGGAGCACAGAATCAGACCTGAAGATAAGGTCAATCTCCAAGACTCCACATGACTACCTCCCCTGAGATTCACAAGCAAGACACAGAGTAGCAAGGGACAAGGGTCGGGTACTGACCTTCCTTATATCGTTGGACCCAGGCCTTCTACAGTCATTTGGTCATTTCTGCCTGTCCCCTGCCTCCCACTCTTCCCCCTCTCACCCCCCAGTGCCCCATGTTCATTATCCTGGGGAGACTCACCCTCCTTGACCACCCCAGTGCGGGCCGCAGGGGAGTTCTGCATCACCTCCTGTACAAAGACTCCATCATCCCTCTGGGCAATGGTCAGCCCATGGGAGCCACTGCCCTGCCAGTTAGGCAGCAGCAGCTCCCTAGTTGTCTCTTCCTCCTTCTCCATCTGGGACAAGGGTTAAAAAAAAACAAGACAGAGCTCTGGTCACGGGGACGTGGGGAGCAGAAAGGCATGAGACAGCCAGAGATCTTTGGTGTTGTGCACATCCAGGGAATAGCGCCCAAGCTGCTCCCTCAGCCCTGGCTCACCTGGGGTTCTGGGGGAGGATTGTCTGGTCCATGTTTTTCCACTGTGGAAGTTCTCACAATGCATAATAAAGACAGAAAGAGGGAAACCCGCCCGTTGATCCACCCATGGCACAGGTCCAAATGCATGTGTCCAGCATGCCCCATCCTATCCTCCATTCCTCTGCACCATCCCATCTACTAACCTTTGCAGGACTCTGCTCAGGAGTAAACGCCTTGCCAGGAGCCCGCCCCTCCTTCTTCTCTCTCTGTATCAGTCTCTCTCTCTTTGGGAATCTTGGTCACACAACCTAGGAAAAATTTCACCATGATATTCACCCTCAACCTCTCAAAACTCAGTGAGCTACCATCGAATGACAGATGAATACTGACCCCCAGGGCAGGCCAAAACTCTGGTCCCCACTACAGCCAGTAACTACATGACTCTGAAGCCAATTGCTACAGAAAATGAGGTTAAAGGAAAGTGGATTAGGTTTCTAACAATGGCTGCATCCTCCCAGCTGTAGAACTCTTGCCAAGGACACTTAGCTTCTTTGAACCTATGTTTCTCTGTCTGTGAACATGGAAATAGTAAGAGTTCCATGCAGATTGAAGGAACATAAGACAGCAGCTGGTCCACAAAGGTTCCACAAAACACCCATGTTCATCAGTCTCTAGAATAAAATGGTCCCACAGTTACAAGCAGAGACTGAGACTCTGAAAGGCTCATTTGCCTGGAGTGCACACAAAGGGTGAAGACACAGATGTTTCTGTGGGTCTTTTTGCTATGGCACATTTAGTCTATACCTCGTCACTAATGTGAGACTTTTCTCTAAGTGGTGGTGTCCAACCCAGTGACAGTGACTCAGCTTACTATCTGTAGCCTGGTCTCAAGGACCAAAAGGAACCCTCACCCACTGTAAGTTCCATAAGCCATGCTCCTAGTAGTGGCCTAAACAAAGACAATACCATCCCCATTAAGCTCCCAAAGCCAGAAGCCCAGCTTGGGCCCCTAGTTAGTCAAGGCAATGTGGATGTCTACAGTGGGCCCTAAGATAGACACTATAGGTGAAGACATTCCTCCTTCCCACAGGATGAGCTATCAGCTGCAGAGGTGCCCTGGGAAAGCACCCAGCAGAATGGTGAATATGGCAATGAGTTACAGCCACCCACACAAAATACCACTGGCAGTCATCTAAAAGCATACCTGTGAATTTGTGTGAAGAACTCTATAAATTGTGGTGAGCCTCACCCAAAGCCCCACCCTGAAATTGTTTACATCCTGAAATTAGTCAACCAATCATAAAAACATGTATACTGATCACCTCCTGCATGTCCGAGTCTATACTAGATGTTGCAAAGGAAATCAGCCAGGGACAAACACAGCCCAACCAAGCCCAGAACATAATTGTACACTGCGTTAGATTGTTACCTGCCAACACTCATGCATCCTCTAGACATTTATTAAATGCACTCCCTATGCCAGATATGGAAATTTTAAAGACTTAGAGTCCTATCTCCATAAACAAGGAACTCTGGGTGTGACCAACTGATCTCCACAAGGTTCCAGAAGTCTTAAGAGGCATCTCGGGGAATGAAATATAAACGAGGATTCCAAGGTTCTGGAGCCAGCCTCTAGGATGGAACGGTAGCTTTTAGAAACCCATGGCACTTAGCAGGTCCAGTCTCAGGCAGAAACCAACAAAAGATAAACACACACAAGCAAAAACAAAAACAGAAAACAACCTAGATCACCACGCCTGTTCTCAAACTTGACAAACTCATAAACACAGTGTTTATCGTGGGCCTACTTAATAACACAGGTGCTGGCTAGAGGGTAAGAGAAGTCAAGAGAGAAGCCTGCTGGCACAGGTTTGAGCTAGGGAAACACCCCCTCCCTTCCCAGAAGGCAGAAGAGACTACTTTAAGAGGAAAGCCACACTGACTTAACAACTTGAAACTGGCACTGTCTTCTCTGCCCTAACCCGGACCAACACTGAGAAGCCAGACTAGAAGTCAGAATCCCAGCCGAAAGAGGAAAGTAAAAGTCTCAGGTTCAAACACCTAAGAACTGAAGCCAGCCCTTCAAGTTTCCTAGTACCCGTCTTCCTCCTTGTGCAGGGCCCCTTGCTCAGTCAAACATCCTGGTGCTGAGCCAGCAGAGGAGAGAGAGCCAGCTCACTCTCACCCACATGGTGGCCCCACCCTGCCTCTTTCCATGGTGAGTCACTGCAGTCTGCAGCAACAGCTCCAGACATGCACAGGGTCACGCCTAAAACCTAGTCAATGCAATACCTCCTAGGCCAGGCCCCCAAGTGCTAGACGGGCTAGGACTTCCCGCAGTTTCCCTTCTCCCGATTGAGCCCTAGGACGAGGGTCCTTAGATGCCAAAAGCACTGAGGACCAACCTGGACTTGCTCCATGCTTCTCTCAGTAGGTTACTGAGAGAAGTCATTCTGAAAAGCTCTCAACCACTGCAAAACAGGAACCACGGGACTCAAGGTACAAGTTGGCCCTGCCCAAGTGGGTCTGCCAAGCATCTGTCTACTCTGCCACTGGCCAAAGACTCCCTTCTCAACATGCATTGTCCTGAAAGCCACGGGGATGCATGTGAGAGATGGGAGGACATGGTGGCAACGAGCTTTGTTTTCTGCATCTGGGCGGCAGCTGTTGGTCTGTCCTCCACCAGTGGAGCCTGTAGCCAGTCCAGATGTTCCTCCCTCTCCTCCCATACAGGTTTAGTCAGGCCTCCAGGTAAATCAAAAAGGTCTTTGGAGGTTGGGAGAATTCTTCACAATTCAGTCACTCTTCACAAGCCTTTGGGGCTTGAAAAAAGTCAGATGTGAGCTGCTAACATGATAGCCACATGTGGCTATTTAAATTTAAATGGATTAGCCTGGCATGGTGGCACACACCTATAATCTCAGCACTCAAGAGGGAAAGTCAGGAGATCAAGAGGTTAAGGGTGGCCTGAGCTACAGCACAAGTTCAGTGCCAGCCTGGGCTACCTGTCTCCAAAAGCCAAAAATAAAATAATTTTAGACAAGTAATTAAATTATTGTGGTTTCACATGCGCGCACGCACACACACACACAGAAAAAATGATGACAAATAACTCAGTGGTGAAGAATGCCTGCTGCTCTTCCCGAGAACCTGAGTTCAGCTCCCAGCAGCCAAGTCATAAGTCATCTATATCTCCAACTCCAGGGACTCCCATGCCCTCTAGCTTCCATGTATACCTCCACATATGTGGCATCCACTCACACAGGCATACATGTATATACATAAATAAGTATTTAAACTAGTTTTAATTATCTTAATCATGTGTATTTGCATATATGTGCATATGTGTACATGACTGCAAGTATCCATGAGGCCAGGAGTGTTGAATTCCCTTGGAACTGGAATTACAGGTGGTTGTTAAGAGGCCCAACGTGGGTACAAAACTTGAGTCCTCTGAAAGAATAGTACTCACTCTTAACCACCAAGCCATCTCTCCAGCCCTGTGGAGTCTTTTGTTTTGGCCTTTAGCTTTTTGAGACAGGGACTCATATTGTCCAAGCTGACCTCAGCTTTGTAGCTGAGAATGACCTTGAACTTCTTGATCCTCATGCCTCCATCTTCCCAGTTCTGAGATTACAAAGGTATTCTGCTATGCCCGGCTCAAAGTTAAAAATGTAATACCATTAGTCACATTACAGGTGCCTAACAGCCACTGCCACATTTAGACAGCGAGGGTATGCAAAATCTCCCCTACAGTAGCATCCTAGAGGACAGCATTGCTGCTGCTCACATACAGGAAAAAGAAGGTACACAGAGGCTAGAATAGGAAAGTGTTAGAGCCCAAGAATGCAGGTCTGATAGCTCCAGTCCTATGGCCCAATAGAGATGAGCATGTTATCATTTGTGATGGGAAGAGGCAGGGTTGCAGTGGAGAACCCCTAAGACAGAGAACTGCTTGGGTAACACAGGCCTGAGGTAGTGAGGATGCTCTACGTAAAAAACAGAAAGGACTCAGAGATAGAGCATGATTCTGGCCAAAGGTCATAACAGAATGCCCCTTCTGCATTTCAAATCATGAAAAAAAATATTCAGCAAAAATATATGTGCCTGCTACCATAGGGGCTGTACTGAGCAGATACAGAGACTTTCCAAAAACAGAGAGTACTGGCAACAGAGACCTCTAGAAGAACATTCTCTCCCCTCTGTCCTCAGGAAACTAGGTCTTTCTTTCTTCCCCACAGGTGAGAGCTCAGGGCAATTGCTGACAGCCACCACATGTGTCAAGATGACAGAATCTATCATATTCTCTCTCTCTCTCTCTCTCTCTCTCTCTCTCTCTCTCTCTCTCTCTCTCTCTCTCATTGACAAGCCAAGCCCTAGGGCCTCAATGGCTGAATGGGCCAAACCTGAAGACAAGGTCTATACCACAGGGGCACATGAAGTGGACCTGCGTAGCACAACTGCACACAGAATAATCAGGGAGGAAAGAAGTACTCCGTCTACATCAGGGAGGACCTCAGTAACTGAACCTTCCATCACTGCTACACCCACATGCTCTAACTAGCTGCTGTACACACGAGGTCAGAGACACGGAGTTTCCATCCCAAGAACACCATGACTCACAGGTAGGATTAGAGATCTCCACCAGAAGGAAAGCCCTGACACTCCTAACCAGGTGAGGGGTTGGATAGTCAGAGAGACACTCCCAGAAGGACGATTGATATACTGTCATAAACACTCCCCAAAGGGGAAGAGAGAGCTGAACACTGACCTGCCATCAATAGTTAAGAGAAGGATTTCTAAGATTTCTCAGACACTGAACCAACAACCAGGCAGCATACTCCAACAGAGGACTGCCTGATCTGGCCTCAGTGAGAGAAGATGCACCTAACCCTCAAGAGACTTGAGGCCCCAGGGAGTGGGGAGGCCTGGCAGTGTGGTGGAGTGAGAGAGGGTGGGGGACATCCTCTTGCAGACTGGAGAGGAGGAATGAGATGAGGAACTGTCAGAGGCCGAGAATGGACCAGGAGAGGGATAACGGCTGGACTGTAAAAAAAGATTAAAGATTTTTTTTTAATTTTTTTTTCACCAAGAAAAAAATAGAAGAGAGAGAAGGAATTCTGCAGAACCCTGCCTGCCATATCCCTTTCTTAGGGTCTCATCTCATGTACAAACAATCCTACGGGGATGAATTAACAACATTATTTTAGAAATATAGAGACAAGCCCCAATCCAACAGTCTCCATTCAAGCAAAGAGAACAAGACACAAATATACATATAGGATGAGACACACATGGGAAACCACTGAGGAAGACCCATAAGGAAACAGACACCCAGAAGCAAGTCCTGTGTTGGAGCAGGAGAGAGTGAGTCAGAAGGAAGTACCCACCAGAAGAGGGCAAGAAGCCTCACCCTTCCTTCCACCAGCCTCATGATGGCCCCACCACCGAGGCAGAGTTGTAGGTACCCTGGGTCCAGCATTTAAGGAAACTTTATTCTGGTTCCCTTTGAGGTTGTGTCCCCAAGAGGCAGGAATCCCAAGCTTTTCAAAAGCCTGAACTCTCCAGAACCCAGTTCTGGGTTTCTCTTGGGTTGATACATGGAAGACAAGAGACGTATTTCTTTCTAGCACTCAACCTGAGTTGAATCAACAGACCCCACATGGCAGAAGAGAACTGATGCCTGCAAGTTGTCCTCAAACGTTTACACATGTGACAAAGCATGAGGACACACACACACACGGAAAAACAAAAAAAAAACACATTCATAACAAAACAAGAAAAGCAACAAACATTTAGCAGAGATGGGCATAATGGTGCACACTTATAATCCTAGCACTTAAGAGGCTGAGCCAGGAGGATCACTGCAAGTTCCAGCCCATCCTAGGCTATATAGTGAGTTCAAGGATAGCCTTGACTACATGAGGTCCTGTCAAAAACAAACAAAAAACTTTACAGGAGTGAACCTTGAGCCTCGTGCCACCTAGAATCCTCAGGAGGCTAAGACAAGAATATCTAAAGTTTTAGACAAATGTGGCTTAAGTAGACACGAGACAGGGCACCTTCCACTTATGGGAGGGAACAATCAAAGAGAACTAAACCCACAAGACCCAGATGGACTGGATATTGGAGGAATATTCAAAGAAAGGCATAGGGGAAACACACACACACACACACACACACACACACACTATGCACATGCAGAAGCTCACAGAGACCCTTGTCAGCCCCATCTCCCACCTTTCCCAGCTTAGGCAGTCCTCTGTGGTAAGCTTTATGGCTCCTAGCAGGTATCTGCCACCTGTCCACCTGGTACTCAGATCCCTGGGTGTGCACCTTCCACTGTGTGTCTGTACCTACCTTTGAGGGTCAGCCAGGCTACCACAACTACCAGAAGGAAGTTTCACGGGCCTCCTTTATCATCCCCCTCCCCAACAACCCCTCCCCACCATGCCGGGATTTTCGCTCATTGACCTCTAGAACAGCCACAGCCAGACCCGTAACTGCTTCTTGATTTCCACCACTTTCTCTCTATTCTGGTCACACACATTTCCCCACAACTCTTTAGAACAAGCTGCAAGCCCCAAAGCTCTAAATTCTCACTTCCAGCAGGAAGGGAGAGTCCCTCTTGCTCCCCTAGCTAAGGGGCCCTCCACCTCTCCTAGTGGTAGAAACTGAAGACAGTATTGTATTACCCAGTGGGAACTTCCCCATCAGGGCATAACACCAAGGAAAAACTGGCCTTAGACAGGACTTCTGGGATTAAAACACCAACTTAAGGACAGTGTCCTATGGTTGGGGAACTTGAGGGAGAAGTATGTTGCTGCCTTGTGGGGCAGATTACAATTTAGACTGTGCCCCACCCAGCTCCCTAGTAAGTGCTGCATGTTCGCCCCCCAGTGGTTAAGTCATGTAGCAAAAAAGACTCAGAGCCAGGTCTTCAAACAGCAGCTGCAATGCTCCCTCCCACCCCCAGCCTAGCCAGGACACGTAGCCAGGATCAGCTCCAGGCACTTCCCCTTCCCCTAGAACCTCCGCTCCAGGCCCCAGGGACCAGGCAGGATGCCGCTCCCTGACGACAGGCCGTAAGCAATGCTTTGCCCAGCTCAACCTCCATCTGTGGGGACTATACTCCCAAGAGTGCCCTATCCTCCTTGAGGGCCTCTAGACACAAGGCCTGGACCTGTACAGGACAAAGGAGCTCATTTCAGTCCATAACTGCAGTCTCCTCCGAACACTGATACAGAACTTCTACTCTAGAGTAGTCAGTCATTGTCTCTGCCCTCCAAGTCCCGGGAGGCTAACAGAGGTGACATATCCAGGTTTACCACAGTGTGAAGGCCCCACGAACAGGACATCCTCTCACAGGCAATAACACAAACTTCACTGAAAATGAACAACAACGCCTGTAATGCAAACAGTGACAAACCCAAGACCAATTGTTTGAGCTTTAGCCCCAGTGGAAACTGGGACTAGGAGAGAGAAGGGGAGCTTCATCAAAGCACACAGACATTTTCCGCAGAAACATTCTGTGACACCAACCCCCATTCTGACACTTTTTGGACACACTCAGACATGGAGGATACTATGATCGAGAAGGCTTTGGAAGGCCAGATGATCCAGTGGTCAAATCAAAGAATTGCAAGTTCCTGGGAGGCCTGGCTGAAGCCTGAAGGGGCCCAGGTGTATTGCACATTCTAAATTGGCAGCCACCTCCCTTCCTCTAACCTAAGTGAATACAAGCACGTGGTCAGCCCAGCCCGGAGGAGAGAAACTTGGGGGCGTCCAGGCAAAGATCCCTTCAGAAGTCAGACTAGCTCTCCCAGTTTGCCTCTCTGGTCTGTCTGCAGGCAGTTCCCAAGTTCTGAAAAGGGTAGTGGCCACACCCCAGTGCCCAAAACACTCCTCCACCCCCATAGCTTTACCCCAACCCCTCAAACCAGCTCCTCAGGCTCAGAGCGGTGTGCTCTGCCAGAACCCGACAGTCAGTTCCAAGTGGAGCATAAGAGTTTGGGAGAGGAGCATAAGGCCTGGTAGGGCTCTGAACCTCTAAGCAGAGCCTCCTAGGCCTAAAGTGAGCCGGGGCCCGATAGCTCATTCCCTGTCCTTAACTACGGCTACTTTTCTTCTTCCACAGAGCTCCCTGGTCCAGCATCTCTCTTGTCCTTTCCTGGACTTGAAGCTGTGAGGTGCTGGGCCAAGACCCTCTGTATCACTGCTGACCTCCAAACCATTAGTACCAAGCCCTGGATGACTCACATGCCTGTCTCTCTGAATGTCCCGGTTCTCTTCACAATGTCCCTTTGCATAATCTCTTAGGGACACTCGAGCTTTAGAATAGAGTTCAGACATCCTCCAGATGTCATCCCTATGAGCACCCAGGTCTGGGTTCTTTACTAGCTTAGCTCCCACGTTCCCAGTTCCTTTCCCACACTCCCCTCACCCCATAACTCAGCTCGGACCAAGGAAGTGCCCCTTAAATGAGGGGTTCCCTTCTACTGCACCATCTGCAGGCTACAGACCAGATGCAGGCCTGTCCCCGCCTCCCCCCACCCCACCATAGTTTTTCAAGTTAAGAAAAGGAAGCTACTGGTTCATTCAGCTTGGGAAAAGGAAAAGAGACCCACCCTACCTCAGGAACTTCCCTAATAGGGCAGGACCAAAGCAGTTCTACTCACCTAAGCTATTCTCAGTGTGGGTAGAGACCCTAAACATTGCCCACATTGCCCACGGCATCTTCCTGTGTGCCCTCCCCTCTCCCAGTCACCTATGAGGACAGCAGTCAGCTGAGTCACTGGATCTTGTGAACTCATCCCAACATCTATTATATGTTAGGCTGCTGTTAGGAAAGGGGTGCAGTAAGATGGTCCATGCCATGGCTAAAGTTTAAGGGCAGACTATTTCAAAACCATTTGTTGGGAGTCCACCAGTGTTCGGAGAACAGAAATAGACCTCTGGATCCTTTTTCTCCTGGGAATTCCAGGTCACTCTCCAAGAACCCCCAACTACCTCCAGAAACTTTTCTACAAATCCCCTCCACAGAACAGGGACATTGAGAATAACACAAGTACCCCTGAGCACCGCGTGTCCTCAGAGACAGCCTAGGGCCACACCCTGCCAAACCAGGGTGCCAACCCCAGACATCATGCGCACAATCTTCTGTGGTCACATTGTGCAGAAGTGACAGAGTGCGCAGGCAAGCACGACACACACACACACACACACACACACACACACACACCAGGGACACTATGTTGTTGTCGGGGCTCCATTTGACTTGTAGGATATCCCCGGGTCCCCTCTAAGAGTCTTCAGTGCTCATCGCCATGTACAGCTAGTCCTGCGGCCAAGCCAGCGCCACCAAGGTTCTGCGTCCCCCAAACCCGCCCTGGCACTGCAAGGGGCTCAGGCCAGAGGAGGCCCAGGCTCCTGCACTCGGCACATCCCCTCCCTGCATGGGAAAGCCTTACATAACACAGCTCTCTGCACACACCCTAAGCATGCTGCCTTTCCAACCCCACAGTAGGATCTTGCCCCCCGCCCTCTCCGCTGGCGTGCACTGCAAAAGTGGAGGGTTCCAAAGAGAGCAACGAAGTCCTTCACCTACGCCCAGCGCTCCGGCCACCCCCACCGCCTACACACGGCCTCTTTCCCCCTCCCCTTTGCCCCTCACCCCCACCCCCACCTCCGAATTCTGGTTTGAATTAGTCACCGGCTCCAACCACTACATTCCTCAGGCTGCTGGAATCCAGCCAGGCGCTGGGGCATGGGCCATCCCGCCCGGACGAGTTTGGGAGTAGGGTGGGGTGGGGAGAAAGCACGGCCCCTAGAAGGAGCAAGGGAGGTTCTGGGGACTGTGTCGATTGCACAGCCCCCTCCCCGCCCACCCCAGCGCAGGAATCTCCCTAATTATGTCCCCCACCCCCAACTCCCACCCATCCCACAGGGAGGCACGCTGCAAACTTCCAAGCTCCGACGCCCTGGAGAAAGAAGGGAGTTTTCTGGATCTGGGAACACGGAGGGGCAAGACTAGGGCGGGGCAGCTGAAGGGGAGCTGTTGAAGTCGCCGCTAGGAGCCAGAAAGGGAGAGGCTGGTGGTACAGATCAGGGTGGGGCCGAGGGGAATCCGGACGCGAAGTTCGAGATGGAGGTGTGGGGAGCCGCGAAGGACAGCAGAGGGGGCATGCGGTGCAGGGACGCGGGAGGGGCGATGGGAATCTTGGAAAACTTCTCCAGTAAACATGGAATAGGAACCCAGTAGCGCTCTGAGCCACCGCCCCAAAGAGAGGAGGTGGGTCAGGGACCACCAGACCAGGAACGCCCTGCAGTGCAGTTGGGACGACAACCCACCTGCGGGAAAAACTTAAAGCGCCGGAAAGCACACTTCGAAGCGATTTTCTAACTTAGTTAAACTTGGCCCAAACTCCGGAGAAAGAGCTTTACTCCCGAAGCGTGACGCGTCGCCTGTCCAGGCGGCCACAAGAGGCCAGGTTTGCTCCAAACTGTTGGAACCCTCGTAGTGACACTACCGCAAATGCACCTCGTCCGAGTCCCTCCCTCCCCTGATCGCCCGTACCCAGGCCCTACACCTCACCGCCCAATGCTTCGCTTCCCTACCTGCGGGCTCAGCCCCAGGACGCAGCCATAGCCGGCGAAGGGCCCGAGGTCGCAGTGCTGTGATTGCTGGCGACGGCGAGCCCCAGTCGGGGCGGGTCTGGCAAGGCGGATAGTGCAGTCCCCGCGACAGAGCTGCTCCAAGTGGCCGGGCCCCCGCGCACGGAGGCGGCTCTTGTAACTCGGGCGGGTCTGCCTGGAGCTGTGGGGAGAGGGCGGGGCCGGGCGGGGCCCGAACAGGGCTGGGACCTGTGAGCGAGACCAACACTGAAGCTACCCTGGAATGGGCCGGTGAAGGGAGAAGGTTGAGGGGGCTCAGGGACGAGGAGACGTCGCCTTTTCCCCTCTCCTATCCCATCTATTGCTCCTGTCCCGGGTCTGGATCTTCCCAACCCGGTTTAAACAGTTGTATGTGTCTTTTCTGGCAAGAAATTCCTGGAAGCACGCAGGGGCAGAGGCTCACCCTCACAGCTGGAATCCAGCATCAACCTATTCTTGCAGAAGAGCCAAGAAGCTCAGATGATTCAACCTCGACCTCCAGCCTCCACACAGACCTTTGAGCTCTCTCTCAAGCTCAGTACATTAGTCCCAGGCCCCAGCCTCCTCTCTCCGTTCCCAAGCTTCTTGCGGCCTCGCCCATTTCTTGCCTTCAGGCTCTCTCTTCTTCTACAAAACACACTGACTCTAAGACTTAGATCCGACCCCTGGGAATGGAGTCACCTATGCACCACATCACAGTGCTGTTCTTCACAGCAGCGACACCAGTCAGGCCTGCAGCCATTGGACTAGCCATGGAACTGCTCGCCCTGTCCTGTAAACCCTGTCCCCCATGCCTTTTGGGTGTTTTGTTTGGGGGAGGGAGCACAGACTGTGTAGCCCCGGCTGTCCTGGAACTGGCTAGAACCTGATAGCCTTACAGATTTTCTTGTCTCTGACTCTCTGGGATTAAAGGCATGAACCACTGTGCCCCGGTATGCTTGAGGAACCCAAGATCCAGTTCTTTCTTTGCCTCCCAGTTCTTCTGTCCCCTCAAAGCTCCTCCCCCATTTTCCCATTTGCAAGTTACTCAGCTCCCCAATTTACAACCATTTCCCACAGCCACTTCTAACTATATGTGGACTTTATTAAATGCTTAATGATGGGGTTGCAGAGATCTTCTGGCTACATTCCCCCCCACACACACACACACACCTCCCTTTTTCTTCTTCCCTATTGAGCCCTACCCTCCCTGGCAGATGGCTACCCAGCTGCCCACTCCAGTTTCCCTTCCTTCCCAAATGCCCCAAGAGACCTCAGGCCGGAGAACTGAGACCTTGGCCTGAGGCAGGAGCACCTTCGCTCCAAGATCATGAGTGGGCTGGGGCTGAGACCAGCCCTGCCCTGTGCTCTGAAATGGCAAACATGTTTACAGGCTAAAAATATCAGCCAAGTCTGCTGCCAGCCCTGGGGGCTGTGTCCAGGTCCAGTTACCACACAGGGTACAGGCAATGGGGGGAGGGAGACAACAGAAGGGAGTGACAGAGAACAGACACAGAGATAATGGACACACCAGGGTAGAGAAATGTAGGTAGAAATTCAAGCAGGCATGGACATGCAAAGACAGGCAAAGCAGAGTCTTGGCTACTAACATTCCTCTCTCTCTCTCTCTCTCTCTCTCTCTCTCTCTCTCTCTCTCTCTCTCTCTCTCCTCAAACCCACTAGACATCACAAACACACTGTCAATAGGCTTAACAGCCCCCCTCCAAATCCAATCCTTTCCTATCACTCACTAGGGTGAACTTAGTGAGTTCCGAGCCACCCAGAGATACAAAGTGAGGATCAGGCCAAAACACATTTCAAAAAATAAAACTCAAGAACCAGTCATTTTTTTTCTTTTATTTAGTGTGCATGATAATATGGAGGTCAAGGGACAACTTGTGGGAGTCTGTTCTCTCCTTTGACCAGTCAAAAAGGTCATGAGGCTTGGTAGCAACTACCTGAACAGGGTGAGTCATCTCCTAGCCCATGGTCATGATTTACTGAAACAGGGTCTTAAAATGTAGTCCAGGCTGTTCTGGAACTCACGATGTACGTTTGGTTGTCCTCAAATGTACAACAATTCTGCCCTAGTCTCTCAAATGCTGATCTTACAAGTTTTCACCACATCAAGACATTTTATTTCATTCATTTTATGTGTGTGCTCATACATTTATTGAGCCAGGAATGTGGTACATACTTTTAATCTCAGCACTCAAGAGGCAATTATTGGCAAACTCTGAGTTTGAGGCCAGCCTGGGCTACACAGTAAGACCCTGTCTACATATAAATAACATTTATTTCACCTCTTAAATACAGACCAAGAATAAAATGAAGTACTCTGCAATACTACTACCCTGTTGACATTAAACCAATGCCTCCATAATGATTAAGGGCATTTGTTAGGGTTTTGTGTATGAGTATTAGGAATCGAAACCAAGACCTCTTACGTGAGAAATGAACACTGTACAATTGAGCTTCATCCCAGTCCTTGAAATTTAAGCACTATAGAGAGGTAGAACCATAAAAAAGCAAACTTCTAGCCGGGTGGTGGTGGCGCACGCCTTTAATCCCAGGACTTGGGAGGCAGAGGCAGGAGGATTTCTGAGTTCGAGGCCAGCCTGGTCTACAAAGTGAGTTCCAGGACAGCCAGGGCTACACAGAGAAACCCTGTCTCGAAAAACCAAAAAAAAAAAAAAAAAAAAAAGCAAACTTCTGCCTAGTGTGGTTGTCACTCTGAGGCTCTGACTGAGACACCTACGAGTCAGGGTCATCTGTGACCTTGGCTACATAGAGTTCAAAGCAAGTCTAGACTACACAATATCTTGCCTCAAAAAAATGTAAATTTCTCCCTTTTACTCTACCCAGACTCTCCCCTCAAAAGACACCAGTTGATCAATTACCAACAGATTGTTAATTTTGAAGAGTCTTCAACTGGGTGGTAGTAGCACATGCTTTTATTTTTTATTTTATTTATTTATTTTTTTTTTTTTGGTATTAAAAGCACATGCTTTTAATACCAGCATGCAGGAGGCAGAGGAAGAGGCAAGAGGGCGGCCTGGTCCTCAGAGTGAGTCCAGGACAGTTGAGGCTATACAGAGAAACTTTGCGTGTTGGGGGGAGGGAGGGGTCTTCATTTTATTCTTTGAAAGAACAAGTTTCCCGATACATGTTCAAATGGAAACTGATTTATCCCTAGGCTTTCAGGACGGTGGCTATGATGTGATGTAAGCCCAAAGACATGGGGTATCTGCAAGGAGCATTCCAGGAAGGAGTATTAAGAGGAAGGAGGCTGGCACAGGAGAGAAAAAAAGAAAATGCAGGGATGTGGGCACTGGGCACCTCAACTTTGCTGCACACTGCATCTCCAAGAGGGTGAGCTTCCTGAGGTCTGGGCCAATTGTATCTGCCCCAGTGTTTGCTCTGGCCACCCTCTTGGTCAACAGGGAAGAAGGCAGGAGGGCAAGGCTGGCTTTTGGAGCTGCTGTACAGGGATTACTGTCCAGACACTTCATTCAGGGTTAAGGATGTCAAGATTACCTGGTCAGGGCATAGTTCTGTTCTGGGAACTGGCTCCTGAGAACAGAGAATGGATAACCTCCATCCTTAAAATCCTTAAAGATCATGATCGTGCAATTGGAACCAGACCTGAAGTTTCCTAATAAGCCCAAAGGAAAGGGTTTTCAAATTTTCAGATAGGTGTGATGATGGTTCTGTGTCTGTAAATCTAAATGCTCAATGGGGTGAGGCAGGAGGATCACTAAGTTCCAAGCCAGCCTAGATTATATAGTTCTAAGCCAACCTGGGCTACAGAGTGAGACCTTTGTCTCAAAGAATCACACACAACAATTTTTTGAGTGTTTTAAGTGGAAATTCTAGCCCATCCCTGGCCCATGCCACCCACCACCATCCCATGCCATAACTCCTTATCCCACCCCCACCATAATGCCCATTGTATGTGATTCTGCAGCAGATTTTCACATATTAGCTCGCTTAGTCCTCGAGGTACTTGATAAGGAAATAGTCTCAGGGGTAACTGATTTACCTAAAGTCTCACAACTGGCAAAGGAAAAACTCCCACTCACATCTACACTTCTTAAAGGGATTTTCCCTCTTCATGTGCTCTAGGTGGATAGGGAGGCACTGGCAGACATTCAGCAATCACTCAGAAGCAAGAGTTGTTTATTTATTGTAATGCTAGGGACCAAAGCCAGGGTCTCATCCATGCTAGGCAAACACTCCACCACTTAGAAATATCACCAGCCCTCAGTGACATGTTAATGTACTGAATGCTTTCTCAATATAACTGGATCCAAAATCCTTGCTCCTTATACAAATATCTTGCCTCTCTCTCGCATCTTCTTCAGACTGTCAGCCCCTAGGGAACAATTCCTCTACTCGTATGTCTTTGTTGCAGCTGCACAAACATTATTGTCCATCTAACACTGGGCCCAAGGACTTGTCACTAGGTAATGAGGAACTCAGCAGGATGGAATCCCTGCCCTCCAGGTACTTAGTCCAGAAGGAATGGCTCACAACTTTTTACCTTGTCTTCTCAGTTCCTTGCCAGAAAATTTTGCACACACACACACACACACACACACACACACACTTACTTTAGAAGAATCCCCTTTGCCCTAACATCGCAAAGAAAATCTGTTTTCTTCAAGGTTTCAGGCTCCTGTCAACACTGGCCTGGGTTCGGGTCAGTTGTAGGGGTGGCACTATATCATCCTTCAGAGGTGCCCCCACACCTCAGTCCTCCAGATTCACACAAAAAAAAAAAAACTACATGAGCTCTAGGACACGTCACTGGGATAACCCAGCTTCCAGGAATGACGCTCCTACCCTGGGGGGGTTCCCTGAATCGAAGGAATCATGAGTCTGTGTGTGATGAACCTTAGGCTCCTAGGTTGCCAAGCAACATGACTATGTTTTGTTCCTATTATGCCTGTTTCCATAGTAACCACAAAGGGGAGCTCTGTGGATGGGCCCTCTGCCAGGGGATTCCCCTTCCCCTCCCTTCTTGCCACAGTCCCTTTTTCTGAAACCAGTATATTAAAGAGAAAAAAAAAAAAACCCAACAGCTTTTTAAGTGTGATCCTAGAAAGGAAGTCAAAGTGTGCTGTCTGCAGTTTAGGAACATACTCCTTAAACACAGAAAAATGACTGGCAACCCTTCTGAGTACCATAGGGTTCTCCCAGTGCCCATCTCCACCCACCAATCCCCACCCAGCACTAAGGGACCCTGTTAAACAGGCCTTTCACTCACTCTAAGCTCTTCCTATTCCATCCTCTTTCCCAGCCAACCAATTGGTTAGTTCTGGACTCAAAGCATTTCCTAGCAACTCTCAAACTCTCAACGCTTTCCTCTTAAGCAAAATATAAAACCAAAAAACAAGATCATTTTCCCCCAGTTCAGTACAAATCCCACCCTGTAACTAACCTCAGACTTCAAATAAGGACTTCCTGAATTGCTCAGAATAATACAGGGAAACCCTCCATGGCAATGGGTCCTAATAAAGTCTTTAGGCCCAGCTAGAGTTCAAAGAAAAGCTGGTTAGGGAACAAGAATGATAGTGCTGTCTTAGAAGTCTAAGAAAGACTTAGAAAGAAGTCTTAGAAAGACTATCTGGAGAAAGGAAAAGAGCTAAGCAGAGGGAAGGGTGGGGGGTGGGTACACCCCACCCCCACCCCCCAGCAATGGAGGCACTTCAGGCATGAGTGTGCTTTTGGAGATCAGGAAAAAGAAATCGAGGCAAAACATGATTGCTTAAGAGAGAAGAGTGAAGGCAAGGAAGAAGACAAGTGCTCAGACTGGGCAGGCAGTGTCGGAAACAGGAGCAAAGAGAGGGAGCTAGAAGAAATAGAATTAGCCCAGCCTGTTTTCCCTCCCCAAAGGGACAGGGAGGAGTAGATACTGGGGAACACCAGTCTTGACTCTTCCTTGGAATCAGCTTTCTAACTTCCTCTGCCTTCTTGGGGGAAAGGAATGCCAGCCTGGGTTTCCCTCCCTCTTCTGTTCACACTTCCCCAAGCTCAGCTTAAGATCAGGCTGAGAAGGAAGGGCCGAGGCTGCCCAGAGCCTGAGTCACCACATAGTTGAGGTTCCTGTCACTCAGTCTTGCCTCTGCTACACCCTATGCCCTCTGCCCGCCCCAGGACTTAGATTGCTGTAGCTGACCCTGCCCTGGGACTTGCTTTATTCTAGGCTTCTTAGCACACAGCTCTGGGCTGCTAGAACCTTTGGAAGCTACCTACTCCCTGCCCTCCAAAAGTTGCATTCTGTATCCACTGTAATTACCATCATCTTCTGAGGAGAGCATTCTCTTACTTAGGAGCAAAGGTGACTCAGTATGTGGCTGCAAGAACTGAGCTTTGGAAGTATGTGTGATAAGTCACTTCCCCTCTCAGGGCTCCAGTTCATTGGCATGAGATAAAGAATGACTTGAGATGGTCTTACTGACAGCCAGAGTGAGGTACATTCTGTAAGGCTGAGTCAAAGAAATGGATACTTACTATTTGAAGAGAGTAGGATAAAAAAGCATGTTCACCAACCCCTGTCCTAACAGCAGAGATGAATGGGAATGGGTGGGGCAGAGCCAGGCCAACCGTAAGGCAGCCAACACCCTAGGAACTGGGTGACTCAAGTCCCACATGGTGAAGGACTGACTGCAGTTTGTGAGTCAGGTGAAATGAGGATCTCCTTGATGACTGGCTAGGGTCCTGCTACAACAGACACACACACTCTCCCTTACATCTACAAAGTTGTCAGTCCCACTTCAGCCCCCACTTCCTATGATGGGAGCCTTTCTGCCTCCCTTTCCTGTTTGGCTGCTTTCTACTCCTCCCATTTGACCTAGGCAACCCCTCTCCTCAGTCCTCCATCCAGTCCTCCTTAGCCTCCACCAGTTCCCTCATGCCCTGCCGTGTTCCCAACGGCCATTAGCTCTGCCCATCCTCACTGTCCACCCCCAATGCTGGCAGAACCAGCCAGAGAATTGCAAAAGGGCTGAGCCAGCTAGAGGCCTTCACATGACAGCTGCTGCTGCTGCAAGGGGATGGGACAGCTGGAAATAAAGGCACATTCCATGGAAGATCCTATCAGAAAATAGTCTCAACAGCCCAGCTCCTGGTCTGGGCAGTATCAGGCATGGGGATGTGCCTCAGCTGATAGAGTGCCTTCTTAGCATAAAGTAAGCCCTGGGTTCAATCTCCAGCATTACATAAACCAGGTTCAGGAGCACACACCTGTAATCCTAACACTACGGTGAAGGGAGGAGAAGTACAAGGTCACTCTTAGCTATGTAATGCACTTAAAAAACCCTCTTAAAAAAAAAAAGCCAAACTATTATGGGCTCCAAATATAATGGATATGTTTTTAAACAGATATAATGGGCTGCAAAACCAGATATGCAAGATAAACCCATACTATGTACCCAAGGTATTCTTATGATTAAAAGTAACTAGTGATACTCTATAGATGTCCCCTGGAGGATCTCTACCCCTCAAGCCCTAGGCACTTGAGCACAGGACATCCCAGAACTCCACTGGAGTTAAGAGACGGCCTACTCTGGGATTCACGCCAGCCTGATTTAGTGCACACAGACAGGAGCAGGTGGTAGCTTCTCTTTTGGGGACATCAATATTTCAGTGGCACAGCATTAGAGGAAGGGAGTAGAGTGGGTACCCTTAACTACATTCATACACACAAAGGACCAGAACAAACTGGAATATTTATACCTTTGGTCTCCCACTTTTGAAAGCCTGGGCAAGCTATGAACTCCTAACACAAGCCATCTGATATATATAGAGGGACCTTCTAAGGAGTGCTGGTTGTCATAGAAACTAATTTCAGGGTGGGGCCCTCAAGACACTCCTCTTCAACACTCTAGAGCCAACACCACACACACACACACACACACACACACCTGCATCTTTCAATGGGGGAAGTGGCACATTTGGGGCATGTGGGCAGCTGGTGGGCTGAATCCAACCCAGGGAGAACAGCAGCAGCTGTCCAGATCTAACTCAAGGCAGGTCATGAATGGAAGAAAAAAACAGACAATCTAGGTTTATCTTAGAAGAACTTTAAAACCTAACTTTTTTTTTTTTTTGGTTTTTTGAGACAGGGTTTCTCTGTGTAGCCCTGGCTGTCCTGAAACTCACTTTGTAGACCAGGCTGGCCTCGAACTCAGAAATCCTCCTGCCTCTGCCTCCCAAGTGCTGGGATTAAAGGCATGCGCCACCTCCGCCCAGCTAAAATCTAACTTTTTCATAAGTGATTTATGCAGAATTGCCAACAAAGTTAAAATAGTTGTTTATGACCAGTATGTACTGGCTTATCCACAAACTAAAATAAACCAAGGCTCTGCATTCCCATTCACACTCCAGACTCGGTAAAGATTCTGAGGCAATTGCCCCCCTTTCTAGTTTCTTTCAGCCTCCCTGAGCTGAGATTCTGCCTGTTAAGTGGATACAATGGCCTCCCTTCCACTAGTTTTCCAAGATCTCAGTCTGACCCATTCCCAACACCCCCTCCCCTTCTGCCCTTGACCCCTAACTTTGCCAGCTTGTTGTGGGTACTGATGCTAACTCTAGACAGTGGCTGGTCGCAGAGAACCTGTCTGGCACAGAGACCTTGACAGGCTCATGCTTGTATTTGTGGCTGATGGTAGCGAGGACTAGGCTCCAACAAGAAGCCTCCAGCCCGAGCTGAGATGGAGGAAGGCCAGGCTGGCAGTGTGGTGACTCAGGCCTCCCCAGGGCAGGGCGGAACCAAACTAACCCCAGATGTGCTTCCCCTTTCTGCACAACACCAAGGCTAAGGCCTTCCTCTGCCCCCCTCACCCTTTAGAAACTCCTGTTAACTCTTTCCTAGGGGCCATCCCCAAAGCCTTCCATACCCTCTTCTCAGATCTCCAACCCATGTGCACTGGCCCTTTATCTAACAACCTGGCCACCCCTGCACCAAACCAAGCACCAGGGTTAGAAGCACGAAGCAGGATGTGCAGTTGAGTCACCCTTCCTGTAGGCTGAGAGGAGCTGAAGGTGAGGGTCCCTGCCCACCTCCAGTCCAGATAAAGGCGGCTGCTTGGCAGACTGCTGTCCAAACACTGGCCCACCCCAGAGAACTCTATCCTTAACAGGCCTCTCTCCTAGGCTGAGGCCTAAGCCTTAAAAGTAGCACACAATGTGGCCTTTTTGCCTCAATCTTCTATTAGAAAATGAAAAGGACACCAAAAAGTAGTGAAGATTGCACAAGTAAAGGGGGCGGGGTGGGAAATGGAGTTTAGGAGTCGGACAGGTTCAGTGAGGTCCCAGCAAAAAAAGATCGACACACCCCACACCAGCATCCAGTACTGAGCATACCTGAGGCCGAACTGCATAGGAGACAAGTTCGGCTCTACCTCAAGATGAGCTGCCCGGGAGAAGCACTGGAGTGAGAACCAACCCATCGTTGGCTTATTTGGATTCCAAACAACAGCTCCCACATTTTTACAAAAAAATCCAACAGCAGGTTCAAGGTTCCAGATATTGGAGTCCTATCCCTCACTAAGGGATAAAAAACAAAAACACACAAAACCCTGTACCAGAGATGAAGGAAGTCAACTTTCTAAAAATACTAGTTTCTAATTCGTTTGCTTTTTGACATAGTTCTCAAGTAACCCAGCCTGAACTTCAAGTACACCAAACCTAACCTTGTCTTTAGAGACAAGAGTTTTACTATGTAGTACTGATAGTTCTGGTAACACTCACCGCTTTAAACTTGTAGCAATCTAGCCTCTGCCTTCTGGTTGCTGAGATTACAGCCATGTGCCACCACAACTGATTTGTCATACAGAGGAATGACCACAGGGTGTCAATGAATACTAGACAAGACTCTACCAACTGCAGTATAGACCCAGCCTAGCATCTAATTTTTTTTAACTGATTTTATCTTTTTTTAAAGATTTAAGTATGGGTACACTGCAGCTGTCTTCAGACATACCAGAAGAGGGCACCAGATCCCATTACAGATGGTTGTGAGCCACCATGTGGTTGCTGAAATTGAACTCAGGACCTCTGGAAGAGCAGTCAGTGCTCTTAACTGCTAAGACATATCTCCAGCCCCTAGTATCTTAATTTCTAATGTGAGTTGTTAACTTAGGGGAACACTGAGATAGAGTGGCACATTCCTATAACTCCAGCACTTGGAAAGCTGAGGCAGGAAGATAATGCTAGCCTGGGCTACAATGAGAGCCCTTCTAGGGCAGAAAAAAAAAAAAACAACAAACCAAAATTCTGAAAAAGGTTATAAAACAAGTTCAAAGTTGGGGGAAGGGGGCAGGATTTACTATTAGCCATTGGTCTCAAAATATTAGGAAATAATCACAACTTGGTATTCTAGACTTCACGGTGACACCTACTGGATTCGGCAGCCAGCTTCCACCTCAGATATGTTTACCTAGAGTTACTGTGAACTGTCCCCTCCTAAGGTCCTCCCTATCTAACCATCTTCACTGCTCTACAGGATAGGCATAGGCCCTATGAAAATACTGTACCATTTTCATAAGGTCCTGAGCATGAGGACTACATATGAGGTTACTCCAGAAACCCAGACAGACAAGAGAACAGCAGCTAAGATAGAAAACGCACGTCTCTGCATACTGTGAGCTACCTCAGCTCGGCAGACACTTTCCTCAGTTACAGTCTGGGATACAGCTTCTAAGAATTTGGTGATTAAACCCCATGTCACCACCCATTCTGTTTCTCATCTTCCCAGCTAGAACAGCATCACCGAGGAAGCAGGGCAATAAAGACAAAACTGAGGCCAGGCCTCTACTTCTGCTCTTCTGAAAACTCCTGCCCTGCCACAGTAATGTCTCAGGCAAAGGCAAAAACTTTTTTGAAGAAGCCACCAATCACAAAGGAGGCAGGACAGGAAAAAGTTCAATGTTCAGTTTCCTTTAATGACCCCCATCTCCCTTGAAGGGTAGGTGCAGGCAGCTAGGCGACTGGCAAGACATGTTCACTTGAAGATCTTGCCTTGATTGACGGCTTTGCCCACGTGCTGGAAGGCCCCCTCCCAGGAAAAGTACTCTCGAACCAGGGTCTGAGTCTCCTCGCTGCCAGGATCTAGTTTCCGCCATGTATACGACTCATAGTCCACCTGCCAATCTGGACTCAGCTGAGGATTTAAAAAAAAAAAAACAGTACAGAGGCATGTGGTTAGACACTGGACATTTAGGAGCCATCTCTCTCCAAATTCTAGCTCAAACATATGACAGCAGATGCCAGGATTCCCACTGATGTGAACATACTTCCAATGTTTAATCCAGAATTCTTCCTTCATCCCACTGGCCATGACTCAAGATTCCTAGTGTCCCATATTACTGCCCCCCGCCCCCCCCCCCCCACATCTTCCTTACCGGAAAGGCAAGCTCTTGGCCTCGGAAAACCCAAACACCAGAAATGGAGCTGCTGTTGTTGGTTCCAAAAAGGATAACACTAGCAAAGGCATTCTTCCTCAGTTTGTCCAATCGCTGGAACATTCCTGGAGGGGGAAAGGGAGGCTATCTAGTATCTGGAATCATGTCACCCACTACCTTAATCTTCTTCCTCCCAGACCCACCCTTCTTCTTCTCACCAGTGATGAGGTTGCAACTCATGAAGGTCTGGGTGAGCTCTTCAGGGAAGCGGTACTCAGCATACCACAGGGACCAGCCATCTTTATCAAAGTGCTCCCAAAAATATGGCAGTGCCACAGAAAGGGTGTCCTCATTGGAGTACTTACGCTTAAACTCATCCAACACAAAAGTACTAAAAAGAAAAGAAAACAGGAGGCCCATAAGGAGCAAGCCCTGCTGAGACTGCAAAGCATCTCTAGGCCAATGGCGTTTTCATTTAGTACTTACTGGTATGAAGGAAGTGGTCCCTGTAATGTAATACAGTGAAAGAACACTAATAGCATGAGTAAAGAGAATGAAGGGCATGACATGAAGACATTTCTCTGTCTACCTGTCTTGACATGTAGACAAGACTCAGAGCATCCTATGAGCCAAGACCTTTTAATGTCATAAAGTTGAAACAAACAATTTAACTGTCATTTGTTCAAGGTTTTCATTCTGGTCATGTTTATTATTTTGTGGTTTTTATATACGTATTTTTTAGAGTGTTGGGTATTGAACTTGGAGGTTCACACATGCTTAGACAAAGTGCTATACATTCTAGTTACACCACCAGTTCTAGCTTTTTGAGGCAGGATCTTGTTAATAGTCCTTGTGAAAGCCAAGACTCAAAAGCATCCCGTGAGCCCAGCAAGGACACAGCTGACTGCTGCCCCCAGGTGGTGGCTAAGAGCAAGGTAGTCTGTTTTTGTCTCTCTACTGTCTCCTGGACATTCACCAGGAGCCACAAGTCAATGCTCAAGTCTCAGTCTTCCTCCCTACCATACAGGCCTTCTAGGTTACAAGCTGGAACCAGAAATCGAGCAGAGGACAGCCACTTCAAATCTTTTACACCCAGGTCCTCTAGTTCCTCTTTGTCCACTAACAAGTTTGTATACTGAAAAGCTCTTAGGTCCAGGTTATCTTCAAAGTAACCTGACACTCAAGGTCAGCTGCCAAGAAAGCTAGCCAGCACAGGCACAGGAGTATTACTTCTCTATTCTCAGGTCCTATTTTTTCCTTTTCTCTCCAATTATAAATTGGTTTGCAACCATCTTTAACTCCAGTTCCAGGGGATATGCCACCCTCTATGCTCTTCTGAGCTCCTCAGAAGTTAGGCATGCACATGGTACATATAAAATAAAAATAATATCTATAGAAACTTAAAAACTGGACACTGACTGAAGAAAATCTGTAATCTCAGTAAGTGGGATAACTAATACTTTATGTCCTTTTCTTTGGCCTTTGTGTTCCCAAAGATGCAGCCATGAGTTACTAAGTTTTGTGTGCCATAATTGAATACTGTGACATGCTAGGAATAATTCTTACCAGGTGTGGTAGAGCACACCATAATCCTAGCATTTGAGAAACTGAGTAACAAAGATCAAAAACTGCCTGGAATTCTTTTCACATAAGAAATTTTAGCAACTAAATAATCCTTGTATTGCATGAAACATGAAATGTACAACCTACCACAACCTGTTAAATAAAGTGAGTTAGCAGAGTGGTTTAAATTATTAGCATAGGGCTGGAGAGATGGCTCAGTGGTTAAGAGCACTGACTGTTCTTCTGAAGGTCCTGAGTTCAAATCCCAGCAACCACATGGTGGCTCATAACTATCCATATGACACCCTCTTCTGGAGTGTCTGAAGACAGCTACAGTGTACTCACATATAAAAATAAATCTTTAAAAAATTATTAGCATAAATATTGCTGCAAGGTGAGGATGATGGTTGTGCCATACTCAGTGCTTAGAAGGAAGGAAGCAACAGAAGGATCAGGGAGTCCGAGGTCATCATCCTCAGACACGTTCAAGGACAGTCTGAACTACACAAGACCCTGACTCAAAAGCTACAGTTTATGGACCTCCTTGTTTCACTCAATCCTTATAACTCCTGAGTTAATACTGTTACGTTTCTCTCATTTCACAGCTGAGGTTTAGTAAAACTTTTCCAAGATTACTTTGTAGCAAACAAAGTCCTTTGTCTGCCCTTTAACCACCGGTCCCAGATTGGTCTCCAAATGTCCATGTCCCGCCTTCCCCCCAAATAATGCAGATCAGGTATGGTCTGCATCCGTAATCTCAGTACAGGGACTATAACAAGATTCTGCCTCAAAAAGCTAGGACTGGTGGTCTAACTAGATTATATAGCACTTTAAGCATGTGTGACCCTCCAAGTTCAATACCCAACACTCTAAAACCACAAAACAATAAACATGACCAGAGTGAAACCTTGAACAAGATAGTTAAATTGCTGGTTTCAATTTTATGACATTAAAAAGCCTAAAGGATGTTGATTAAATATGGTAACACACTTCTTTAATCCTAGCACTCAGGAGGCAGAAGCAGGCAAATCTGAGTTTCAGGACAGCCAGAGCTGTCCTAAGGGAAGGGAACTGTGGTAGCACATGTCAGAAATCTAGAACTTGGGACTGAGACAAGGAGGCTCAGGAGTTAAGGTCACTCTTAGCTACACAGTTGAGACCAGCCTTTGATACATTAGAATCTGTCCACAAAACAACCCAGGGCTGGAGAAATGGCTCTGGTTAAGAGCACTGACTGCTCTCAAAAAGTTCTTGAGTTCAATTGCCAGCAACCCACATGACGGCTCACAAACAACTGTAATGGTATCTGATACCCTCTTCTGGAGTGTCTGAAGACACTGACAGTGTACTCACATACATAAATCTTTTAAAAGGAAAAAACTCCCACAAACCAACAGCAAATAAAAATCTTAAAGAGAAAAACACTTTTGGCATCTCATCATGGTAACACAAAAAAAAAAATAGGCATTAAATAAATATCCTCAAAGGTACATAAGAGCTCAGTGGTTAAAGGTGCCTAATGACCTGACTGTGGTCCCCAAGACTCCGTGGTTAAAGGTGCTTAATGACCTGACTTTGGTCCCCAAGACTCCCATGGTAGAAAGACAACTGACCTCATTCAAATTGTCCTGACTTCAATACACATCAATGCTGCATCTCTACATGTGACAAGAGCAGGCATGCACACACTCACACATAAATTGTAAAAAAAAATTATTTTTAAGGAGAAAAGGCAGAAGCAAAACTGTTCAAAGATTGTTTTATTTTGTTTATTTCCTGTCCATAATATAGACCAATTTACTATGTGTAAGAAGTATCTAGATTACGACAGCATATGTTAGATGCATCATATTTATTTTTTACACAACAAAACCTTGCTCATTAAATCTATCCTGGTACAAGGCTGGAGGTTAGTTATTTTAGTTCAAACCTCAATGTATTCTTAAAAAGCAAGGCTGCAGATGTCCTGAGAGGCTTAGCAATTGTCTTAAATGAACCTGAGTTCTATCCCCAACAACTTCCAAATCTTCCATGCACACACACAACTTAAATAGCAGCTACAGCTGGGCGGTGGTAGTGCATACCTTGAATCCCAGCACCCGGAGGTCAGAGGCAGGAGGATCTCTGAGTTCAAGGCCACCCTGGTGTTCAGAATGAGTTCCAGGACTGTCAGAGTTACACAGAGAAACACTGTCTCGAACCCACTCCCCACCCCTCAAAAAAGAAAAGAAATAGCAAGAAAGCTACATCTGAAGTCTTCTTGGTCTCATACCAAAAAAACAAACACACAAAAACAAGAACTAGTGATTAGTACTCTCAGCTACAAGTCCCTGCCCCTTGGTAATAATTCTTGCTGCAAACCGAGACAAAACAATCCTTCCTTTTAGTTGTTTTTTCCTCAGTTGTCCCAGCAATGAAAAAAGTAATAAACAGACAAGTATAGTGATGCAAAGAAGGTGGCTTTGGGAAGGTCAGAGATGCTAGACTTTGGGGACACACCTGTAATGCTAGTACTTGAGGTGCAAGGGCAGAAGGTCCTGTAAGTTCAAGGCAGCCTGGTCTGCACAAAACAAAACCAAACCTGCTTCAAAACAAAACCAAGTCAGGCGTGGTGGCATGCACCACACATGGGAGGCACAGGCAGGCTTTAAGACGCCTGTTAGCCAGTGAGACCCTATCTGAAAGAAGGAAAAAAAAAACCGAAAACAAAACAAAACAACCCCCCCCACACACACACACACTCCACTTTAAACATGCTTCTGCCCTTCTGTTAGAAAATTCCAAGAGGCTGAGGACATGGCTCAGTGGGTAAAGTGCTTGCTATGCAGAGTTGAGGAACTGACTTGATCCTCAGCACAGCCTGGACTATATGAGACCTAGACTATACTTATCAGTACACAGAGTGTTTCTCTGTGTAACTCTGACTGTCCTGGAACTCATTCTGAACACCTAGACTATACTTATCAGTATTTTAACAACCTAAAATTGGAGCCCTAGATGTGTGGATGAAGAACAAAGGTTAAGAACACCTTCCAACAGCTCACCTCTTGGGCAGGTGAGCAAAAGGGTCCTTGGCCTTGGGCTCGGCAGCCAGCGCCTGCTCACACTCGTCCATCTCGTCCTCTGGAGCTGGGGCAGCTGCCTTTTTTTCCTCTTTCCGCTCAGCCTGGGGCTTCTGTTTCTCTTCTCGTGAACCCTTTTCTTTCCTTGGGGTATCCTTTTTAGGCTGGCTCTCTGCAAACTTCTTAGCTGGCAAAGGAGGGAAGAAAGTAAATATACAACCTCTTTCTTTTTTCAACCAAACCAGGCAGCAAGCAGGGGAAAAGTGATGGCTGGGACAGCCAAATAAGCCTCAAGGAGCAAACACACATTAATCATACAGTTCTGCATTCTAATGTAAAGTTCAGTTACTGTGCAATACCTATGTTCTGTGGGTGAACAAAAGTCAAAGGCTATGCATATCAAGGGGTTGACAGGAGCTAACTGGACCCTGACCCTATCGCATGCCCAGTCTCTTCAGACTTACCATCAAACTGGGCCATCTTCTCACACAGCTTCACCTCCCCCAAGATGGCCCTGAACTGGGGCTGGTTAATGCAGGTAAGGAACCATCGGTTGGTATTGGGGAAGGCCTGGCGAAAAGAAGGCTCTAAGACCTGACAGGATGGAACAACAGAAACAAAATCAATAATGGAAAGGCCACGAACAGATTCCACACCACAGCACAAGACCCTTACCTTCCTGGTTCACTGTGCTCTCCATGCTCTGACATCAGAACCTTAAATGACTACACCTCCTGGAGGACTCCTTCCTTTTCAAAGAAAAAGTGTGTTTTTTATGTGTACGAGTGTTTTGCCTACATATACATGTATACAACATATGTGCAGTGTTCCCTGAGGTCATAAGATAGTTGTTAGGATCCCTTGGAACTGGAGTTGCAGGATTATACAGGTGCTGGTAATTAAACCCTGGTGCTCTGGAAGAATGTGGTCAGTGCCCTTAACCACTTAACTGTTGAGCTATCTCCAGTCTCCTTTTTTTGTTTTCAGTCAGTGTTATTATATAACCCAAGTGGGCTTTCCACATCAGGACCCTTCTGTCTCCATCCTGCTGTGCTGGGATTATAGCTTTCTCCACCGTCTTTATAGTTCAGTCTTAAAGGATGGCTGTTCCCATTCCTTCATGTACCATTATTCTATCTGATTTAGTATTTTGCTCTTTTGTCTATTCTTCAGTTTTATAATTTCATGCCAACAAAACTTTCAACCGAAAGTTGAAGAGCTAGGCATGGTGGTTCACGCCTTTATTCCTAGCACTCAGAAAGCAAAGCAGAGGCAGGCAGATCTCTGAGTTCCAGGGCAGCCTGGTCTACAGAGAAATCTTGTCCCCCCCACCCCCTCAAAAAAAAAATGGTGAAAAGGCCGTAACAGACCCTATGTAAGAGAACCAGGGCTAGGAATGTAGCAGCTCAGTAGCAGAATGCGACCCAGCTTTGGGTCAAGGCACGAGTGCCAACCCAGTACCCAAATGGGGTAGGGAGTGGGGGTGGGGTGACTACCAGACTTGTTTGATAAATAAGACAACCCTCCAAAAAAAAGACACTTCATGTGTGATGCTGCACATCACTGGGCTCCGCTCCAGCTCCACACCGCACCTATAACTAACGTAGATGATATGTCAACCCAAGACAACAAACGAGAGTGTGTAGCTCAGCAGCCCAGCACTCAGAACAGTCCTTCAAACTCCTTCACTGAAAACTTACTATCCTCTTTAAACATTTTAAGAGTTCATTTTTGCCGGGTGGTGGTGGCGCACGCCTTTAATCCCAGCACTTGGGAGGCAGAGGCAGGCAGATTTCTGAGTTCGAGGCCAGCCTGGTCTACAGAGTGAGTTCCAGGACAGCCAGGGCTACACAGAGAAACCCTGTCTTGAAAAAAACCAAAAAGATTTCATTTTTATGTTTTAGTGCTTTGCTTCCAAGTATGTCTGTGCCCACTTAGGTCATAAGACACTGGATCCCCAAGCTGGAGTTATAGTTTTAAGCTGCCATTGCTGTATTGGGAAAGACATAAAACCTCTGCAAAAACAAGTATTCAAGTGCTGAGCCATGTCTTCCATCCCATACTACCATCTTAAAAATTCTTCTTTAATTCTTATGTATATGGGTGCCTTGCCTGTGTGCTTGTCTATGCACCGCAAGCATTCCTAGTGCTCACGGATGCTGGGACAGGGCATCAGATCTTCTGGAATGGATTACAGTTGTGAGGAGTCATGTGGGTGCTAAGGATCCACCAGAGTCCCCTAGAAGAGCAGCACGCATGCTTTTAACTATTGACTCATCTCTCCAGCCCCTGTCATTTTCTACTTTGCCAAAATAGGAGAGGGTAGGAGGGTTAATCTTGTCATGCAGACAGATCACAGAATTCTGCAGTAATTGGGTTAGTATACTTGAACATGTACTAGCTGTGTGTGGTTGACATGGAAACTTTACAATGAACCCTGTGAGGCATATGGTCTGGCAAACAATGGCTTTTTCCCCCTTTGTTCTTGTTGCAATTCTGAACCAGAATGGATCCAGAGTTGCTGCCTGAAAATCAGCAATACAATCTTTAAAAAGTGTGTGTGTGTGTGTGTGTGTGTGTGTGTGTGTGTGTGTGTGTGTGTGTGTATGGCTGTCTGGTTTGATTCCCAGCACCCACAACCAGCACTCACAACCATCTGAACTCAAGTTCCTTGGGATCTGCATGCATGCATGCATGCATACGTATACACAAACACAAGTGAAAATATCAAAAATGCTTTAAAAGATACAAGTTGAATACCACCTTGAATTTATCACAGGCAAATAAAGAACTATGAGAATTCTTATACCACTGCATCTATAAACAGTGAAGCCAAAAGAGAGACCTGAATCTGCCTCCAAAAACCCTTGCTGCTGCAGTCACCATCCTTGTCTCTCATACCTTTGATTTTTGCTTTATATTTTTGATATCACTATGTAGCCTAGGGTGGCCTTAAACCAGAGTGATCCTCCAGTCTCAATCCTCTTGCTGGGATTACAAGTATGAGCCACCATATCCAGCCTTTACCCATCTTTAATAAGTTGGAAACAGTCACAGTTCTCAATGCTAGGATCCCTACAGCCATTAACTGGTCTGTCCTAAGCAGAACCAGGGGTACCCTAATAATACAGGTCTAACTCCTGTCAAATGAGACATAAACCTTACCTGTTTATAGAGCCACAACAGGGTGCAGACAACTGTGATATCAGCCAGTGTCACTCGCTCACCCACCAGAAAAGTCCGTGTCTTCAAGTGAGTGTCCAGCAGCCCCAGGATTCGCTTCACCTCCTCTTTTGCATTTTCAGTGGCCTGTTGAATACTCAAACTTAGTGGGTACCAAGTCCCTTTCCTCAGATCCCCCCACCAACAGAACTAAAGAAGCCATTTAATCAGCATTGACTCAACCCCCACCCTCTACCGCAAGACTAGAATCAGTTGAAATTTATCAGAAACGAATCACTCATGTTAAATTTCTTCATGGTCAACATGACTTTATTTCCACTATACTGAAAGTCTTCAGTCTTTGCACTGCCCACACACTCCTGGTATCTTTTCCTTTAACTATTTTCCAGTCCCAAAATTTAAGCTCTGACCCCATCTCTGCCCCAACTTCTCTCCAAGTTCCAAAGCGTACCTGTTTGTTGTGGTGCATAATGCCCAAGGTGGGGAACACCCAGGTGCTAGCTGGAGGGACGATGTCACTGTCAGCAAAGCTCACCCACTGCACCACCTGAGCTGCTGCCTCTGGCGTACTTCCCCGCAGCTCGTCGTTGCTTACTGCAAAGGCACAACACACAGCTTAGAACTTGACAGCATGCCAAAACCAACCCAGGTCTCTATGATTCTACAGCCTTACCCCAGATCCTCTCACTTCTGTATCCCCACAAATTACCGTAATAGGCGATGGCATTGCTCTCAAACACACAGAATCCATCATCGCCCTCAAATGCTGGAACCTGAGGAGAAAGTAGTAGAAAACACACAAGACAGGGATTTCTCACTAGCCAATTCTCCAGGTTGAATTGTTCTAAATAATGTTAAGACAGACAACTCATGACATCTCGAGCTCAGAAATGAAAAATACTTAGTATCCCTTATGATATGAATTCACAATGGCTGAAATTCAAATAGCTGAAATGTAGTAACCCATACCCTTAATCCCAGGGCTAGTGAGACCCCCCCAAACCTCAAAATAAATTCAGATGCGGATGCCATCCGACAATCCTACAGCTTCACCGCCCAAAGCATTAGGTCCAACCCAGATTCAGCATTTGACCTCCTCCATATTTAGTTTGGATATTTAGCTCTATTCAAACTCTTTGGGGTAAGAATCCAACTCTCAAGACATACTTAATCTATGTGTACAGATAACACCTGGTGAAAATATTTTATCCCACAAATATAAACCAGCTGTGAATTTCCCTTCATAAATGATTTTTTTTTAAGAGACAGGGTCTTACTATACTGTATAGGTTTACTTCACACCATCTTTACCTTTTTTTTCTTTAGACAAGTCAAGTTCAGGGGCTTTCATAAGTTACATTTCTGGCCCCATGAAATTTCTTAAAAAAAAAAAAACAAACAAACCATGGAGGCCATCTCCAGAATGGAATTCTGGGGCTCCCTGATGCTTCTCTACTCACCTTGCCGGCAGGAAATTTCCGGAGAAATTCAGGGGTGCGGTTGGTTTGTCCAAAGTGGAAGTGGGGTGGTGCGGAGAGCACGCGGACCTGGGCCCCGCTGTACTGAGCAGCGATAAGGGCCTTGAAGGCCCTCCAGTTTTCAGGGTATGTGTACAGGGTCTACGAGAAAGGGTGAAGGACTTGAGTAAAGGAATCCTGAATGCCACTCCCCACGCACACTTCTATGTAATTCCATCGTGCACAGCTTAGTTTCACTCCTAGTGAACCAAATGTAATCAGAGTCCTTTGAAATACCAAGAAGTAAAACATACCAGCTGCTAAATAAAGCTTACCGACAGATGTGACCTCTCTTGAGGACACCTCTAGAAGCATTCTTCCCTTCAAAACTTCTGGTCCCATCAGACTCCCATCTGCCTAAACACACGCACACACTCACACCCATCTCTTCCAGAACCCTTGTTTCATTCATTCGTGGTGACCCGGTGTCTAACTACTTCCAGGCTGTTACCTCTTCAAAAGCACGCACATAAACCAAGAGATCTTAAAGTTCCCCCCAGAATCGCCACTCTGAATTCTAATGCTCATCAGTTGTTCTTCCTAAAAGGCCTTTCTTTGCACATCGCGGATTAACATCCCTCTAGTTCTGTCCTGCAGTGAGCTCCCAGTTGTCTCCCTACTAAAATCTCACCAGCATGCTCCATATAGGCTCACTTCATTGTTCCTTTATTTCTCTGGCTCTCAAACCTCCCCGAAGGACAACTCCAACGGTGCCAGTCGCCCCTTTCCATAAAGACCCTCTCCTTTTCACTGTCCACATTGTTGACACACAAAACGGTGGGAAAAGTTCCACCAACCTGCTGAGACGCCACAACTCAAAATGGCAGTGAGGCTAAACACTTTTTAAAGGTCCAGACAGTGGAGACACAGCATCTCTTTTACTCAACCCCAGAACGTTCCACTTCTGGCCTCCGAGTCCCAGCCTCAGTTCCCCTCCAGGCCCTAGGAACCCTGCTTTCCGACCGTACGGTCCGTGGACCTCAGATCGGCTCTCGGCTTGGGTCTGAAACTCCCCTGGCGCCGACTGGCCCAACTCAGGCAAAGGATGGTGGTGGATAAGGTGACCCAAATCACCGGAGCCGGCAAACTTACCCCAGCCGCCATGGTGATTCCGCAGAGAAAGGGGGTGGGGCTGTCGGGGCTGCCGCAAAGTAAGCCGCAAAGGAGACAAGGGAGGAGAGAAGGAGAGAGCCGTGTGGAAACAGCAGCCGGAAAGCGAGGACGGCATAAAAGGCATACGCACGACAGTTCCGTCTCCAGCCGCGCTGAGTTGGAAAAAGCAAGGGGTGGGGCCCGCTGCCTGGAGCGCAAAGAGCGGGCGCCTGCGTAGTATAGCTCTGAACAAGCCTGCCCCGCCCGCGTGACCAACCAATCGGAAGCCTGATAGGAGGCGGAGCTCACCGAAGGAGGGGAAAAGTGTGAGAACCTGGCGGAAGCACCGCCACTCGAAGGCTGGTGTTTGGAACCTATGACTACAGGAACTGCCTCAAGGAAGGGGTGGCAATTTTCTGGATTCCTTTTGTTCCTGTTCGGGTTTTTTCTATAAAGGGATGTCTGTTCAGCTGGGCCCACGGCGGAAAACCTCTGAAAGTAGGTCTGCTCCGATTAAACTCCGTGCTGCTAAAACTTCTACAACAAAGCAGCACCGACCAACTTGCCAGGTCACGCGTGCCTCTCAGGCTTGGCTGCGCCCCAGAGGGTCGGGTAAGGCAGCCCAGTTCTGATACAATAGTTTACACATATCCAAACTTGAAAATCTTGCATCCAACTTATGGGCAATTTGAACTCTCTTTCACGTTAAAGGATAGAAAAGACAAACCCTAAACCCAAACTTGGGCCTATCACCTGGAGCAGCAGGACAAACCTTGTGTGGGCAAAGCTTGTTCTTAGAAATCAGAGCCTTTGCCTTGTGGAGGTGGCCCTCACTATGAAAGGGGATGAAGTAGGAAGGAGAGCTCTGAAGTGGAATTGATAGGATTGTTTTAGGGTAGTCAGGCCAGAAGCTACATTAAGGCAAAGAAAAAAGGTGTTAATAGGAGGAAAACAAAGTTGTCCAATGTCTGTATGAAATAAACTAGCAGCTTTATTGTTGTTGAGGTTTGGCTCCTCACTTGAGGAGATTTTTAAGTGCTTGGGGGATAAAAACCTGTAGAAAATGATGAAGACCAGGGAACAGGCCTTGGGAATCCTGGAGTGGTGCCACAGTGAGTGTCTGCTCAGCTTGGGAGGCAGATGCCACAAAGGTGAGGAGGGGCTCCCCTTCTAGCCTCTGCTGCTCACTGTTGGGTCCTCTCAGTTCCTTGGTTACTCGAGCTTCCATTGCCAGCCACTCTGCTCCAGTGGTGGGACCGCCTCTGCCTTCTTCCTTGGTTTGCTGCTGTAATCGTCTCCGGGCACGCCGCCTCCCCTGCCATACTTGGTGCCACAGGGCACAGCGCCAGCTCACTGATGATGGGTGTGATGCCTCCTTCCCTGTCTCACCCTGACACCCTTCTCCAGCCACTTCAGGTTTCATGGGATTATGCTCAGCTGGCTTGTCTGGGCACTTTGCAGTCACCAGGGGCAACTCCTCTGGTGGTCCAGAGCGCAACAAGGCACAGTCCTGAGGTGCATCTTGCAACTCTATTGCCATTTCCTCTACCTCATTTTCACTGTGGTCCCCTGCACACCCCTGTGGCCCCTCTTCCCCTTCCTCACAGCTCTTTTCTTGCCCACCAATTCTCGGTCTTTTGTTTGACCCTCCCAGGGGAGAGTCTTTAGTTCTGGCACCTTCTGACCGTCGTCTCTTGGTTCCCTGTTCTATATGGCATCCTAGCGCTTCCCTTAACACATTCACCAAAGCCATAATGATCTGTGGAAAGGGGGCAGAGGGTAAGGGGATAAGCTTGGCAGACAGCAGGGAGCTAGGGGAGCTGGGCTGCAGAAGCGGGAGCAGTCCCCAGTCCCGGCCCCGGGAGGAACGCTGCTGGTACTGGAGACTTCGGCAGTAACTGGCTGCTGCTCCGCAACAGCTCTGCAGACGTTTAGCTACCCGGCCAGTCACATTGGCTGCCACATTGTGACTCAGGTCAAAGGGGTCCTGGAGATTCATGGGGCCAAGGCGCAGCCCTTCCCAGAGATCAGAAGGCAGGCCTCCTGCCACCATCAATGGCTGACCCTCCCGCAGGGACAGCAGGGAGCCAGAAAGATCCCAGCAAGAAACACAGGAGAAGAACTGGGCCAGCAGGGAACCTGATGGAGGCAGATTAGAAAAAGGGGGTCACCTGGAAGCCATAACCGGGACATCCCTGCAGCTACGTCGGTGGGACTTTCTTCCCTTCATAGGGCTTCAGAAGTGTCCTGAGAAACCCAGTTCCTCAGGCATGTCCTGCCCCAGATGCTTCTGCTTGCCCTAGAGAGCAGGGAAACTGGGGAATATACCTCTTACTTGCCTGCCCAAGATAGGTGTTTTTTCATCCATAAAACAGCCGCCATAAGCTACTATGAAAACCATGCCTTGCACACAACAAGTATGATATATGTCCCCTATTCTTGGACCTATCATCACTATCAGTTTTCTACCAAGTTCCCCAGACTCACTGAGAGGCTCTACGTTGGTGCTGGGCTCCAGTCTTGAGGCATCCTTAGGGAAGGTACAATCCCAGCCATCAACTTCTACCTGCTCCCCTTCACCTGTGACAAGAAAAAACAGTCAGCCTGGAGTCAGGCTGATAGTTGAGATCTCATCCAAGGGCATCTGAAGTGTGAAGGAGTGAGATGAAGCTAAGGTCCTGACAGTAGAGGATGTTCTGCAGTACCTGATCTCTGGGCAAGCTGGGCCACAGTAGGAAGCACCGGAGGGTCTCTGGTCTGAAGGAAGTAGATCACCAACAACGTCAAGGCGTAGTTATTGAGAAGGGGACCGCCCCCTGGATAATAACATAATAATTCATGTTAGGAAGAAGTATTTACAAGCCCTGGTTCCTGTGCCTACCTCTTTTTTTCTTGCTAAATCCCTGCCTTTGCCTGACACACACTTGGGCCAAGTCTGTCCTCATTCTTACCTGACAGCCCATTATACTGAGCCCAGCAGCGTAAGGTATACACAAGAGGCCGGACTCGACCATCCATCTCAGAGCAGAGATTCAGGAAACGGGAATTATACAAGGCCAACCTAGGACAATGGAGAAACAAAGGTGTTAGAAATTTTCCCAAAGTTTTACTGACATAATGGTCTTATGAAGAGAGTATGCAAAAAGAACATTAAATGGATCTAGGGGTGTGGCTCAAAGGTGGGACATTCATCTAGTACTGATGAAGCCCTGTGTTGTATCCTGAGCCAAGGGATGAGGTGGGGGGAGTATGTATCAACTGAACCGTAGGCAATACTACATTCCAAATGCTCACCCTGTACAGTCACCATTCATAAAACATGTTGTTTATTTATACAGGACTTCTCAACAGCCAGGTGTGGTAGCACATGCCTGTAATTCCAATACTAAAGAGATTAAATAGGAATATAGAGACACTGCTTCAAAGACAGAGGACCAGTGAGATGGCTCAGTGGGTAAGAGTCTGCCACCAACCAAGACTGACACCCTCAGTTCTATCCCTAGGAACTGTTACAAGGAAGAGAACTGATTCCCACACATTGTTCTCTGAACTATACTCAAGATGAGATGCACACACAAATATGTGACTTAAGATGTTTTTGAAACAAAAAATACTGTTCAGAGCCTTTGGGGGAAGAAGCAAAGTAGCAAGAATAGTTTATTCAATGCAAAGTGATAATACTGATCAGAAAGAAATATGCGGGTCATATGAGTGAGAGTATTCAGGGGCCCAGTTATAATTTGGGGCCACATTTTATGGAGTTCAAGAGAAGACATTTGGTTGTATAGATCTTAATATACAAAGAAACATGGAGGGGGGGGAAGTGAGGGAAAAATCTGTTAACTTTTAACCTAACAATTCCTAGATTTATGTAGCTACAGAACTCTTTCCTACGCCTTTAACCCCAACTAAGGAGGCAAAAGCCTATGAGCTCAGGACAGCCTGGTCTATACAGTTAAGACTGTCTCAAAAAACAGCCAATAACAAAAAGCAGTACTGCAAAATCAAGCATAGTAGCACATGCCTGTAAGCCCAAGATTCGGGAAGCTAAGGCAGGAGAATCACAGGCTTGAGATCAGTCTGGACAATGGAGCGAGACCCTGACTCAAAGGCACAAAGTATTCCAAAGAAAAACCAACACTGAAATAGAAGCCAGGTAGGAGGTGACATTCATGGAAGAAAGGAAGACTAAACTAAAGAAGAAAAAACCAAACTCAGCAGGCACATGCCTTTCTACATCAGAACCCCCTCCTCATATACCCCAGACCTTAAGAGCCAGCCTTCAAGCCCACACAAAAGTACCGGTTACTGAGGGAGACATCTCCATGAAGACCTGAAGGCCGATGACAGAACTTGACCACAGGACGCCGGGCAGAGGGCACAGTTTGGACTCGGTACACTCCAGGCACACAGCCACGGAGAATAGATCCCACCAGCTCTAACACTGCTGCTGCTTCCGCCTTCTCGTCCTTTGAGGCTTCTGCTAATTCTAGCTCCTTCCCCTGTTTCCCCTCTCCCCTGTCCTCCTGCAGTGGTGAAACTGGAGGCAGGGACTGGGGAGAGGTGACAGTGTCAGAGCCCAAAGCAGAGTCTGGTGTCTGTGGTGCCAGAGAAGAAGGGGTGTCAAAGTCCAGGGCCTCAGAATCTTGGAGAGAAGTTGGAGATAGTGAGTCTAGAGGAGAAGCTGGGGTGCAGGCCAGCGCTTGAGGATCCAGGGAAGAAGCAAGGGCTGAGTCCAAGGATGAAGTCTCTGGAACCTTTGGAGCCTGTGGGTCCGGCTGTAGTGGAGATAAAAGGGAGTGAATACCCCTCCTCCTCCTCCACCTTCTATGACAGGCTTTACTCTCCAGCCTTATATAACTCATTTACATAACTCATTCTCAACAGTCCTTTGAAGCCAGGCAATGGTGGTGCATGCCTTTGATCCCAGCATTCAGGAAGCAGGTGGATCTCTGTGAGTTGGAGACCAGCATGGTCTACATAGTGAGATCTAGGACACCCAGGACTATATAGAGAAACCCTGTCTCAAACAAACAAAAAAGACAAGGTATACATGTAGTTCAAACTGACCTTAAACTTTCTTCCTTTTATTTTATGTATTTGGTTTTTTGCCTGCCTATCTGCCTGTATCACATGCAAGCAATGCCTATGAAAGCCAAGCAAGGGCATTAGACTCTTGGAACTGGAATTATAGAAAGTTGCAAACTGCCGTGTTTGTGCTGGGACTCCAATTCCTGGTCCTCTGGAAGAACAGCTGGTGCTCTTAAACTCTGAGGCTTCTTTCCAACCCCATGGCCTCTAAATTTTCACAATCCTCCTGTATCAGAGATTTATGGTCATGCTTTAAATTAGCCTAACAATCAAGGCTGTCCAAAAGACTACAAAAACATACAGTCTATTTCTGTTGTCCTTGATTGGCCCCCAACACCCACAGTGTCTACAGAAGACATTATGCATTTCAGAAATAGAGCCCAGAAACCCCTGAGCTGGAAATGACCTGAATGCTTCCTCTGTGAAGACTAGCTTTCATGGTACCAGAAGACACCATTCAAACTTCCAAAGGAATAAGGCAACAAACACCCTTAGCCAGCTATGGATGCCTATGAACAACATCGATAACCAATATAGCTCGAAACCCTAAGAATGCAGTAGTGGCAAACACTTGACAGTAACTGGCAGCTTTCTAATTGAACCCAAGACCTGCTCAACCAGAGGATAACCATGCCTGAGAATGGAAACATATTACCTATTTGGTGCTGGTGAAATCCTGGATCTTGAAGAGAACCTACAACCACTACATTAAACCAGCATTATCCCTAACAACAATCTAAACATTTGTCCTTATAACCACAGGGAAGTACTGACTTCACTCCTCATCAAAGAAACTTCTTTTTACAATAGACCGAGATCACTACAGAAAACCACAGCTAGTGAAAATGCAGAATTGTGGAGCCCAGTCCCAATGGATACATCTATAGAACACTCCTGCACCTAAGGCTCAGCGGACATTGTTAAGGAAGGAACTGAACAAAGACAGTAAGAGCCAGAGAATCAGGGAGGCTGCTGTGTGTTGGTATGATCTTTTTGTGCGCAGTGGAAAGGTTATCTCTGTATTATTCAAATGCTGATTTCTGTATCACAGAGAGTACAAGCTGCACTTTGATACTGTTAATCTTATGGCTACATCCTATTTTGTAAACACTCCAACACCTTCTGATTGGTTTAATAAAGAGCTGAATGGCCTATAACAAAGCAAGAGAGGATATATAAGACTTCCAGGCAGAAGTAGGAGCCCTGGGAAAGAATCAGGCAAGAGGGATTTGCCAGTCAGACACTGAGGAAGAAACAGGTGCTGGTACTCAAGAGGTAACAAGCCATGTGGCAGAATGGAGATTAGTATAGAGATTAGTATAAATTAATCTAAGAGGTAGCTGGGAGCAAGCCTAAGCTAAGGACAAGCTTTCATAATTAATAAAAGGTCTCCAGGAGGCCAGCATGGTCTACATAGCAAGTTCCAAGGCAGCCATAGTTACATGGTGAGACCCTGCCTCAAAAAAGACAAAAACCCAATAGGCCAGATGGTGATGGCACATGTCTTTAATTCCAGCACTCAGGAGGCAGAGGCACACGGATCTCTGAATCTCCCTACGTACAGAGTGAGTTTTCAGGAAAGCTAGGACTACATAGAGAAACTTGTCTCAAAACAAACAAACAAACAAAAACAAAACAAAACAAAACCAGTCACAGACTTTTGAAATGCCTTATCTTCCTGTGACACTGTTATCTATCCCATGCCAACTCACTTTCACTCTATCTAATGCACATCTGTCCATATCCACATTCTCACAATTACAGTAAAGCCTCTGGTTAAGAACCATCATGTATACATGAAACTAAAACAACAGAGTGTAACATAAAGCATTTGCCTAAAGTCTCGTAACTGCATGCCCCCTTCGCTGGCTCACCTGGGTCTCTTCCACATCGCCTAGGTCCAAGAAGAGGTCGAGATCACCACCGTGAACATCAAAGCTATTGACAGAAGAGCCGAAAGGATGGACCACACAGCCTAGGTACAAAAAGTAAAGATTAAAAGATGTTCGGGAGCTAGAAGATAGTTCAAAAGGTAAAGGTCTGATAAGCTAAGTTTGATCCCCAGGACCCATGCAGTAGAAGGAGAGAGCCAACTCCTGAAAGTTACTCTCACCTCCATAAGCATGTGTGTCACTTGTGTGCACATATAATAATATAATAAAGAGGGGTAAAAAAAGACAGGGAGCTCTCCAGTCAAGACCATACGGAAGTACAAAGGTAGAAGAGCAAGCAAAAGAAACACCTACTGCTGAGGGAGAATTGAAGGTTCAAAAATGGGGGATAGGGAGACTGACAGAGGTGTGAGAGAGAGCTCAGACTTAGAGCAGGGGACTCACCAGGGAAGAACTCTGTGAAGACCTCCTGCATCAGGGCCACAACAAGGTTCCGAAGCTGCCGCTCAGCCTCAGACAACTCCCTCAGTTCCACAAGCTTCACCATTTGTGCCCCGACATCTGCGGCCTCAGCCAGTGCTTGGACCAGCTGGTGACTACTTGAGTCCACTCCTTTGGGAGACTTGGAAGCTGGGCTCTGGAACTCCTTCTGCTCCCTTGGCCGAACACGCAGTCCATGTCCCCCAAGGCTGTGCTTGGGCTGTGATAAGACAGCCTCCCGAGCACTTATGTCTCCCATCTCCACGATGGCAAACACCCCCTGGAAAAGCAAAGAGGAGTTTGGCAATCAAGAATCCAAGCATATGGGTTTTTTTTTTTGTTTTTTTGTTTTGTTTTGTTTTTCAAGACAGGGTTTCTCTGTGTAGCCCTGGCTATCCTGGAACTCACTCTGTAGACCAGGCTGGCCTCAAACTCAGAAATCCACCTGCCTCTGCCTCCCAAGTGCTGGGATTAAAGGCGTGCGCCACCACCGCCCGGCTCCAAGCATATGTTTTTTTTTTTGTTTTTTTTTTTTGGTTTTTTCGAGACAGGGTTTCTCTGTGTAGCCCTGGCTGTCCTGGAACTCGCTCTGTAGACCAGGCTGGCCTCGAACTCAGAAATCCGCCTGCCTCTGCCTCCCAAGTGCTAGGATTAAAGGCGTGCGCCACCACCGCCCGGCTCAAGCATATGTTTTAACAGTAGAAGAGGATCTTTTAAATGGGAACCAGCCCATATATATACTGGTAATATTTACCTGTTTTTCTAAGAGGGAACATACTCAGATGAGTAGTCTTCACCTTTATCCCATACATATTATTTTAATTTTTTTATTATATGTAAATACACCACTGTAGCTGTCTTCAGACACAGCAGAAGAGGGCATCAGATCTTGTTACAGATGGTTGTGAGCCACCATGTACTTGCTGAGATTTGAACTCGGGACCTTCAGAAGAGCAGTCAGTGCTCTTAACTGCTGAGCCATCTCTCTAGCCCCAATCCCATACATTCTTATTCCAGGCTGTCAATCAAAATTTCATCTATTGTCTCCTACGCTTCACAATAACTTAATTTCACAGGTTAAAATAAGATCCATCAGCCGGGCAGTGGTGGCGCACGCCTTTAATCCCAGCACTTGGGAGGCAGAGGCAGGTGGATTTCTGAGTTTGAGGCCAGCCTGGTCTACAGAGTGAGTTCCAGGACAGCCAGGGCTAGACAGAGAAACCCTGTCTCGAAAAACTAAAAAAAAAAAAAAAGATCCATCAAGCCATGCTTGGTGGTACATGCCTGTAATCCCAGACTAGGAGGTAGAGACAGGGCCTGGTGAAATGGCTCAGGCGATAAAGGCACTTGCTACCTAGCCTAGTGATCTGAATTTGAGCTCCCTGGGACTCACATGGTGTAAGAATATGACTGCCTACTGAAAGTTATTCTCTGGCTTCTCTACCTGTGCCATGCACGTCCCCCCTGCTCACCTACCACACAGACACACGAAACAAAATGTAACTAAGGAATTGGAGTGATAGTGGCTCAGAGGTTAAGAGCACCTATTGCTCTTTCAAAGGACCTGGGTCTGGTTGCCAGCACCTCCATGGCAGGTCACAACCATCAGTTACTTTAGTTCTAGGGGATATAATACCCTCTTCTGACCTCCAAAGGCACCAGGCACCCACAAACATGTAGGGTAAAACTCATAAACGTAAGTCTTTTTCAAGAATTAAAATGCAGCCAGGCAGTGGTGGCGCACGCCTTTAATCCCAGCACTTGGGAGGCAGAGGCAGGCGGATTTCTGAGTTTGAGGCCAGCCTGGTCTACAGAGTGAGTTCCAGGACAGCCAGGGCTAAACAGAGAAACCCTGTCTCGAAAAACAAAAAACAAACAAACAAAAAAGGTTAAAAATTAAAATGCAATTTCAAAAGCTTTAAAGGAGTTAGAAAGATGACTTAGCAGTTACCAGTTTGGTTCCCAATACCCATGCCAGCTAGCCCACAACCACCTATAACCAGCTCTAAGGGATCTGATGCCTGCTTCTAGAGTTAAAGGCACTTGTGCACAACTTCACACACAAACACATGTATATATAATTTAAGACAAAAACAAAATCTTGGCCAGGCTCAGTGGCACACACCTTTAATCCCAGTTCTTGAGAGGCTACAGTGGGCAGATCTCTGTGAGTATGCGGCCAGGCTAGTCTACCTATCAAGTTCCAGGACTAAGGAGAGAGAGATTGTTTCAAAAAGAAACAATAAAGCGGGGCAGTGGTGGCGCACACCTTTAGTCCCAGCACTCAGGAGGCAGAGGCAGGCGGATCTCTGAGTTCAACTACAGTCAGTTCTAGGACAGCCAGGGCTACATGGAGGAACCTTTCTTGGAAAAAAATTTTAAAAAGACAAAAACAAACAAAATCTTTTTAAAAGAAAAGGAGTTGGCAGGACAATCAGGAGCTCAAGGCCAGCCTCAACTACATAACAAGTTTGAGGACAACCAGAGAGATATGAGATTTACTCTCAAAAAAACCAAAAGCCAAAGTACAACTTTTTTCTAGCTAACTCTTTTTAACGATGATAAGAATCCATGGCAGGGAGGTTCCATATGTGGAATTCTAGAGAAATCACTCAGTGATTAAGAATAGTTGGTGTCTTTCAAGGGACTGGAATTCAGTTTCCAACACATCAAACAGCTTGCAACTACTTATAACTCCAAGTCCAAACAATCCAATGCCCTCTTCTGGCCTGGGCACCTGTACTCACATATACATGACCCCATACAGACACCCACACACAAACATTAAAGTAATAATACTAATAATTATGTTGGGGTAAAGTGCTTGCCACCAAACCTGACCCTGATTTTAATCCCCTGAACACATAACATGACAGAACAGACTCCCAAACATTGTTCTCTGACCCCCATATTTACACCATTGACCATACATGTGCACACATAATTTTAAAAAGAATACATGTTGGGCTTAGAATGTAGCTCATTGATAAAGTTGTGTCATAAAATCTTGGATTTAAGCCTTAGCACCAAAATATAACAATTTTAAAAAAAACAAAACCTGCTACTGCTAATATAAACACACTCTAATAATAACCCGTCTTCAAGGAACTTACTAAGATTACCAACAATATGACAGCTAGGCTGCTATGATTTGGATGAGCTGAACATAGCTAAATATATATTTTTTTGTCTCTTTTTTTTTTTTAAGGTAAGGTAAAACATTAACAGGAGCAAGGCAAATATGCCTGCTTATGGGTAAAAATACATGTTCTTTTATGTCATCTATTTCTATATAGAGGCACTCTGTATAGTAATAAAGACTGTAGTGTTAGCATAAAGACATATTCAGATGAAGAGAAAGAAACTGATACCAACAAATAAATCTCTACATCTAGTCAACTAGTTTTCAAGCAGATAATAAGACCAGTAGGAAAAGAATGGCCTTATAGATAAATGATACTGGGACACCTGATAGTCATAAGCAAAAGAATGTTGGACCCTTACCTCCTTATCATAAAAAAAAAAAAAAAATTACATAGATCTCACCAGCACATAGGCATGATTCACAGACAGGGAGTGATTGATAACGGATATGGGGATAGTTTGGAGATAGATAAAGGCCACTTTCCTAGCATTCAAAAGTACCCAGGTTCAATCCTTAGAACTAAAAAGAAAAGAAAAAAGGTGTGTGTGTGTGTGTGTGTGTGTGTGTGTGTGTGTGTGTGTGTGTGTGAAAGAATAGGGCAAATGCCTTTAATATCAAGCCTTTAATTCCAAGACCAAGGAGGCAGAAGCAAGTGAGTCTCTGTGAGTTCAAGGCCAGCCTGGTCTAGATAGCAAGTCCCAGTCAGCCAGAGTTACATGGCAAAACCCATAGTTATGTGATAAGTACCCTGATACATATATACATACATACATACATACATACATACATACATACATAAACGTTTAATACTGGTGAATGCAAATCCAAAGAGTGGAGAAGGTGTCAGACACTCACAAACTGAGCTACTCAATGTTCTGAAATGTCTACCAAGGATAAGCCAAAACAGACTGCTGGTTTCTCTCTTTGCATCTGAAGCAAACCTGTCTGACACATTAATCCCAGAGCCATTCACTCTACCTTGTCCTTGTCCATGACAATATTGGCCACAGGGCCAAATGTCTGGAAGTACTCAGAGAGCTGAGCAGAATCCACATCCCTGGGAAAGCCACTGACAAACACACTTCGAAGTCCCTGGGCCTTTCTGGTAGCTCGTAGTTGTACCAGATCCCGGTGCTTCCGGCCTTTCAAGTGGGCATCTAGGCTGGGTCCTGTAGAAACAAGTGTCAGACATAAGCATATAAAGGATCTCTTAGTGTACCTGTTCTCTTATTCTGCTCTCTACAATTGGAGACCTTGTTCTTCAAAGACAGACAAAAGGTGACACTGGAAAAGAGTTGTAACTCCTTCCACACTTGATATTCTTTCCTTTTCTACACAGTGCATTCTCTAAGTGGTCTAAGTGAGGAAGGGCTAGAGTGCAGGTAGTTTTTAAGCCATCAATAAGCATTAAGGAGAGCAACATCTGCACATTGTAGAATTATCAAGTAACTCATTCAAGGCCATATGTAGAAGACTAAATAAATTAGGGCCCTGAATAATTCTCAGAAATAAAAAGTAGGTATCCAAATGTGTTATTTTCTCAGATATATGATGGAAATGATAGTGCCTAACACATAGTCATCATTCACATACAGTGCGGGTCTTCTGGGATGTGTAGAAAATTAGCTCTTAGTATTATTTTATTATCAGTCAGCTGCTTGATGCCATGGAAGTATGTTATGTGGACAAAAAAAGCTCCTAAGTTGCTGGCTTGTTCTAATGAACAGAGTGCTTGGGGGGGGGGGGGGAGGCGCGGTAAGTGGAGAAAGGGAACATTCACGAAGAAAACACCAGAAGGCCCTGTTTAGGGAGATCACAATTACAGACATAAAAAGTAGGATCTGATGTGTCATTGAGCCGCTTACAATGTCACAGAATGATCTAGTCCACGTTCCCAACCCCTTTCCTCGCTGGCACCTTCGGCACTCATTCATGCTGTTTCACTCATCCTTGCTTCTGGAGAAAAACTCCACTGGGGTGTCTCCGACTGAATTACTGCCTTCTCTGTGATGCCTCAGCTCTGTAAACATACCCGTGGTGTACTGAATACCTCAGGGCAAAAAAATGATTTCCTAAATCCTCTTCTCTACTCCAGAGACCAGCAAAGTACCAGAAACAGAGAAGGGACGACCAGTAGATGGTGATTTTAAAGGGAATAGTGAAACTTTCACTATGGAGATTTTCCACAGTGGGAACGGCAGGTCAGATTTTCTCCACTCTCCAGTGCCCTGGGATATGCTGAGTGAAAATAGGTGGATGACCCTAGCGACAGCATAAAAAAAAAAACAAAAACATAACCTAGATAACCCTAACTTTCACTAGCACCCACCCCCCTCACTAGCCACCGCTTACGGTTGGCTGTAGTAACATCGCAGAGGCAGCAGCGAAAGCGGCCACGCGGCAGCGATACAACATCCGAATCCACCGCCGCCATAGCCACTCTCCGGTACGGACCGCCTACAACCTATTCCGGAATCACCGGAACACACAACTAAAAATTGTAACGTGCGGGGAAGCCACTTCCGTCAATGCAGTAGGAAGTGACGTTGTGTCCTACGCTACCACATTCCTCCAGAAACTTCGTTCGTAGGGTTGAGAGTTCCAGCTCTAAAACACTTTCAGGAAAGGCCGCCCCTCGACGATGCTTATTGGCCGACAGTTAACTAGTTGGAGTACTTCGTTCCACTCCAGCGTTGATTGGCCCGAAGAATCGTGAATATTCATTAAGCAGCCACAAAGGCAGGCTTGCTTCTTGACAGCAGAGGTCCTTCTTTGCCAAGTGGTGGCAGGTGATCTGTGCCTTCATTTCACCACACAACTGCCCCCTCAATCTCTTATTTTACCCTGCGAATAGAAGCAGAGGGTAGGTGTTTCCAATATCCCTTGCCTTGTGGAGCTCAGGGACTCCCACATCCTCAGGTCAGTTCCCTTCTCTGCAGCGGGATCCTTCTACAAGACAAATGTTCTCAGCGCTGTCCGTCCCTGTCCCTCCCACCCCCATCAGCTGGATTCAATGAGGGCAACACCAGATGGCTACCCCCCTCAGTCTGCCAGTTTCTTCCACAGATGTAGTCTGAGTGAAGTATATTAACGAGGCCCGGTTCAAGGCAGTACAATGAAGAACAAACTACAGTGATAAGAGATAAACACATTCATTCAAGGAGGTGGAATGGGAAGTGTAGCAGATCCCAGATCAGAATAAGTCTTGTAGGTTCACAAGCAGAAGTGAGTATGAAAGCTGAGCAATAGACACATGTCAAAAAAAAAAAATTTTAAAAATTAAAAAAAAAAAAAGCTGAGCACAGGGACCGTAATGAAATGGAAGGGCTATCAGGTGAGCTCAGCAGCTTGTGCTGTGATTATCAGCCACACAGGAGACCTTAGGCAGAACAACAGTCTGTGACCGTGACTGAATCACCAGTGAAGCCCTAGCTCCCTCCTTATTGGGCCCTGCTCAGGTCTGATCCTTATGCCAAACCAAAAGAGCAGACCAAACCAAAAAAGTAGAGAATACTACAGTACATTTAATAGCAAGGGCAGTTGCTAAGGTTGATTGTGTTAATCCTGAGGCAGCAGTCTGTATACATAACATCACTGAGCTTGAATTGCAGTCTTGCCGGTCCACTAAGATTGGATGCATCTGTTTTGTTTGTTTTCAAGGGGAACTTCCTTAGTAGAAGGGACTGGCCTCAACTCAGATATCTGCCGGTGTCTGCCTCCCCATTGCTGAGATTTAAGGTGTGTGCCAACACCACCAGCACTTAGTGGGGTACAACTTAGCCTGTGTGCTAGCATTTCCTAGAATGCCTAAGTGAAAGTAAAGGTTGAGGATGTAGTAGCTCAATAGTAGCGCCCTTGCCTAGCATGCACCAGGCCCTGGGATTAATTCCCCAGCATCAAAAGGGAGAAGTAGGTAACAGGAAGACATTCTCACACCCTTCTGTGGAGGCTCAGAGCCATTAAAGAGCTTTGAATGAATCTAGACCAAGATACTGCTTGCACTTCAGCCCCAATGGGAGAAGCTTGACTCCCACAAGAAGGCTATCTGGCACAGACTTCCTCCCAGTCCGGCTGCATGTCTCATAAAGCTGTTCCTAGAACAAGCACCATCTGTACGTCTTTCATTGTCCTTTGTCCTCTATTTTCCCTCTCAAAAACACCCCAACACACTCACACTCACTCTCACTCTCTCTCTCTCTCTCTCTCTCTCACACACACACACACACACACTTCAGCAGCAGCAGCAGCAGCAAACAGTTGAGCCTGGAGGAGCTGAAGAAAACAGCTTTTTATTTGTCACTGTAAGAACCAATTACAGAATCTGAGGTTAAAAAACAGACAAAAGATCTTTATTTCTGAGAATTGGCATATAAAAGGCAGAGGGGAAAGGGGAAGGAAGAAAGAGTGAGCATGGGTTGCAGTTGATACCAGCTTAGGGCCCTCAAACTCCAATCAGGAAAGTCCGGACACCGGACAGTAAGAGTAACCCATTAGAAAATAAAGAGAAAAAGAGACATGGCAGTGTACTCCCCCTTCCCCTGCCAGGGACCAACACCCGGTATGTTTACTCTTCCCTTCCCCCATCCCTTTTACAAAGGGAGGTAAATTTTTAAAAAATTAAAAAACCCTCCCCCCAGCTGTCCAAACCAACTGTGGGTACCAGGCCCCAAATAGGGTAGGTAGACACACAGGCAAGTTCCTGTAGGCTTTTCTCCATCACAGGCATAGAGAAGCCCAAAAAAGGGGAGTTACTGGCAGTAATACCAGAGGGTGTCCAACCCCTGCAAGGATACACACACACCAGCTTCAACCCTCCCTCACTCCTTACTCCCTTTGATACCAAAAGGAATGAAGATTTGTATGCCCTGGGCACCCACCCCTCTACCTCTTATCCCACGTCCCTTCCCCTAAGATGCTCAATCCTCCAGGACAATGGGCTCATTGGTGCTGGCAGGATGTGAAGATGCTGGCAGAGGAACTGGGGGCCGCACTGTCATCAGCACTGGCTTCACCTTCAGGGGTAAGTTGGGCCTTCGGGCAGCTCGGCGCATTTCCAAGTGAGTTAGAGCTTTCCTTAAAGCCCTGGCCAAAAAGAGCAAGACAGAAACAGGGAAGCCTGATGAGCACCAAGACTCAACCAGGTAAGATGCCACAATGCCCTCTACAGTTTAACCCTCTGGTACCCACATTCTTCTGTGCACCTATCTTTCTCATACTTCCAATGCTGGACAACTTGGATTGTCAACCCTCCCTCCCTACCTGGTATCCTTTGTGGCCACAAATACCACTGGATTGGGAGCATCAGCAGGGTTTAGTTTCTGACGCTTGGCTGCTGGCTGTGAACTTGACCGAATCCCTGAAGCCAGAGGCCTTCCATTGGCAGAGAAGGGGAGCCCTGCCCCTGCCATCTGGAAAAGGACGGGGTACATAATGAAGGAACTACCTTCCTTAGACTCCTACTAGAAACACAACACCCCCCCCACCCCAGCTTTCCCAGCCCACTGTCACTCACGGCCTCATAGGAGCGTTTCACCATAATGCCCCCCAGGCCTCGATTCTGAGTCAGCTGGTTTCTATTGATTGGTGTCTTGGTGCCCCGAGGTGTTTTTGGTTTCAGAGGTGCCTGGGCCACTGTCAGTAGAGGGAGAAGGGGGATGAAATAGAAGATGTTCCTACCTTCCTTGCCTATGTAGTTTCATTACCATTCTTTCCTCCCTCTCTATACTGACCAGTTGTGTACCCTAATGGCCTAAAGATCAGTAATGGAGAAAAAGGCCTATCAAGCCACTTACTCATATTTTTAAAAAAATTATGTTTTCAGATCAGAAAATACTTATATAAAGCCAGAGATGGAGCTCAACGGTAAACCACTTAACCAGAGCACAGGAGGTTCTGGGTTTTGATCTACAGCACCACCACCGAAACAGTAACAAGAAGGATTATAATAATGATGAGCACGCACATGCTCATAGTTGGTGTGCACTCAGTGTAGAAGAAAAACTCTGGGGAAGAAAAGACTCTTAGTAAAATTTAGCTTTCAGCCTGACAGAAGAAGACACTTTTAAATATACTGACACCACCCAAACTGTGTCTCCACCTTCCACCCACCCTGGATTGAGTGTAGTTCCCCATCTCATACCCAGATCTTTGACGATAGTTGCCAAGGGCAGCCGCACCAGAGGGTGAATTTTCAGTGGCGTCTTGGCGGCCTTAGGAAGGCGGATAGAGCCTGAAGAAGAGAGGACAGCCTCTGGGTGCTCTGTAGCTTTGTTTTGGATTTCTGAAATGGTCCTGCTGTGAACCTGCTATCATCCCCGACTCCACCTGCTTGGGGTATAGGCATGTGCAACAATGCCTAGCCTTGTTTTTTGAGATTGGGTTCCAGTACGTAATCCAGGTTAGCCTAGAGCTCATTACATAGCCCAGCCTAATAGGACCTAGATAGCTATATCCTGTCTCAGTCTGAGGGCTTACATCCTAGGCATGCACCACCAGACGTGGCAGATCAAAGTTTCTGAAGGAACTTCACTATTTTCTTCTACAGCCAAGATCTCTACACACCCTCTGTAGCCTACTATCCCTGCAGTCGCTGGGCTTAGACCAGAGCAACTTTGGACTCATTGCTTCTACTACCACTGCAGTCCTTACACTCTGCCTTGATTGCGTTGGCATTGATAGGTGCATAGGGTCTTCGGGCAGCCCTCCTTGGCTGTAATAGGTCTCTGCACATCCGTCTGGCAAGACGAGTTAGCTTTGTGGTCTGAAGCAAGAAAGTTTGCCTGTTCTTAGCCAGCAACTTGGCCCGGTTAGCACTGGTTGTATAGGGGGAGAGACTCTGGGCTTCAGGTCTGGATAAATGACCTCTTGAGTGTGGTTCCTAGAGGAATGACATATGAAAAAGAGAAATGGCAAATCAACACTGAAGTACTGTCCTCCATCTCCTGCAGACAGTCAACTGTTTCTACCTGACCTCTTTACCGAACTCCCCCTCCCCACCCCACCCCACCACTGCCAACCTTTCTGGCTTCCCAATTCTTAGCAAGTGCTCCTACCCATTTGACAGTCTCCATGGAAGAAGAGGTCAAAGGTTTTCTGACCTTTGCCTAAAGCTCATAAGCCCACTACTCTCCCCATCCCCACATGTTCTTGCAGTGATTCTTTTCTACTTGTTGAGACAACTAACTACATAGCCCTGGCTAACCTGGAGCTTGCTATATACACCAGACTAGCCTCTAACTCAGACCCCACCTGCCTCAGTCACCATGCCAAGTTCCCACCCACTGATTCTTACTGTGGTGCCCCGAGCAGCCCCTTCAAGCTGGGTAGGGGTCTTCAGTCCCCCATACTTCTTCCAATAAATCCAACAGGAAGCACAAAGTCGGCACTGCATGTTAGGTGGGCCCCAGGCATACCACTGGGCAGACTGTGTGGCTACAGGAGCAGAGAGAGAAGGGAAATTTGCTGGCAGGAAATATGCCACCAGAGGTCCTCAAATTCCTAGGACAGAGAATAAGCCACCCTAAGGCCACCCATGTCCTGCAACCCTGTCCCTCCTTGGAACTCACTGTGGCAGCTCTCGCAAGTCAGGCCTTTCTGGAATCCAGCCCCATTCATGCCAGGTTTTGAACCCACAGAAATGATCTGGTTAGGGTTTGGCTTAGTACTAATGAAGGAAACATGAGAAGACAAAAACTAGTTAAGAAGATAACCCACTTGTGTCTCTTTCTCCTACCACACACGCCCTCCTAGTTCTCTCTCTGGAGTGCTGGGGATTAAGCCCACAGCCTTGTGCACACCAAGCCCATGCTCATTGAGCTAGTTGCTACACTTTGCTTCTGCTTCCTGCTTACCCCCTAGTCTCCCCTCCTGCCACACTTACTAAGTGGGGATGTAGACCTGTTTCAGTTTGCTGTCTGCTTCAGCAGCTTTCAATCTTTTCTGTAAGAAGGAAAAAAATAGAAATTCAGAGCATCTCAGTACAAATTGAAATCAAACAAAGCAGACGGAAGAGTTAGCAGATAGTCCTGGTCCAGCCTCCCAGCCAGTCTTACCCATACCTGCTGAATATAACGATCTGTGGTTTTCCACATGTAATAAAACTGGACTATGCTTGCAAGTGACTTCCAGGGTAGCTAAAAAATAGCAAACAGAGAATGAGATGGCATCTGATCCTAGCGCCTTCATCGTTCTCTCTTCTCCTAGTCTTATTCACTTACAAAGTCCTGGCGGATATCATTGAAATCCTTCCCGTACTTCTCCAAAGCCTCTTCAAATAGCATGGCTTCAGAAGCAGACCATTCCTCCATCTCATCCCGACAGAGCACCGGACCTCCCTGTGGTACTAGGGTTGACATAGCCTTGGCCAAGTCATAGCCATTCCTTTGCAACGTGTCCATGGCATGGAACTACCAAAAATATAGAATAAAGCTGAGGACTTGCTACCCTTTAAGCACGTCCACCCTCTCCTGCCTCAACATGCCCAACTATCTATCCATCATCAAGTTGTGCTCACCAGGGTGATATCTCGGGACGCAGCAGCTGCACTCATGTGCAAGCTTGGCTGCCGAATTGAGCTGCTACAGTCTAGGGCTCTTGCAAAGGTTCCCACAGCTCTAAGGAGGGATAGAGAAGTCAAGAAGGGAAGAAAAAAGTTCAAGCAGGTTCAGGAACTAAGAAGGAAAGAAAAAAAAAACAAAAACAAAAACTGCCCAGGCCTAAAACAAAGCCCACTTTAAAAAAAAAAAAAATTACATGAGACTCAGAACTCAGTCTATTCCTCCCCAGCCCACCTTCCAGATCCACCCACCCTCACCGGGCCACCACGAGAAACTGATCAATCTGCCGGTCTGTGAGAGGGTTGTCTGGGTCCCAGACTTTCATCTCCATCTTCTGTTGGTTTCGATTATCTGATTCTCCTGAGGAAGCAATAGAATCACCATGGAGGAAGAGGGGGAATAACTGGTCTCTTGGTCACTCACAATGGCTCTTCCTCTTCTCTGCTTGGAGTCTATCAGGCACACCAGACCTCAGAATTCCCCTCCCAGCTGTGCCCATTCAGAGTCACAACAGCACACCTAGCGGATTGTGCACTGGTACCCCAGATCATGCTATCAACAGCACTTTTTCAAGCACTTCTGTTCTGTTGCTTACCCTCTGCCAAACGATCTGGGATCTCAGCTTGGAATTTGCAACCAACTCTGATCTCCCCTTGATCAGCCAGAAGTGTCTTCTGCACAGGATCAAACACCAGTGAGTAAAAAAAGCAGTCCTGAAGAGGAAGAGAGGAGGTTAGTGGGAAGGAATCCACATGGACAGTGAGGTCTATCCGGACTCCCCAGCTGTGAGGTCCATGAACCCTTTACCTCTTCACTTGCCTTTAGGAGGCAACATTCCCTCACCTCCCTCTTCTTACAATACCTCCTCCTCACCTCCTTTTCCAGATACTGGTTTAAGATATCTGTCTCATTCAAGAGAGTCACACTGCACTTCCCCCTAAGAAAAAAGACAGACCCAAAAGTCCTGGATGAGCAGTGCATTCCTCCTTATCTGCCATCTCCAATGCACCACCCCCTGTTCTCCATCTTCTAAATAAGGGTACATAGGCCACAGTGATCCCGATCGTCCTATACCTTATGTGGGTGGCTGGTAACGATTCAAACTGACGAGAAAGAAAAAGCTCTCGGTGCTTCAGTTGATGTCTCTGCTGTTCTGAGACCCCTGGCTGCTTTGATTCCTCCTCAAACTCCCCTAGAATATTAAGGAAGGAAACCAAGTCAAAAACTAATTCAGAAAACAGTACCTTAGCCAGCTAGCTGGTCCACTAAAGGACCCCAGCTCAGCTGCTGCACCTCTCCTTGGGCATCTCACTCTCACCCTACCAGCTTTTCCTTTAGGCCTTACATCTATCTCACTGTGGTCCTCTCTTTAATTCCATCAAAGGAATCATCACATCCTTATATGTGAGAGTATAAGGATACCACAGAAATGCACCCAAACCTAGCTGCCAATACCGACACCACTCAGAAATCACAAACAGAGCCATAATACAGTATGATGTCATATTTAGCTCTTTCTTGCACAACCAGTCCGAGGTCCTAAAATCCAGTTAAGCATAAGTAAAAACAGCACACATGGTCATCGTTTATTTACCAACTCCTCTTCATACTTCAGGACTCGTTGCTGTGTCTGAAACATCACACGCAACCTAGTGCTTCTTCTCTTTCTACTTGGCTAATAATAGTTTGTGGGCTTTCAAGAAGAGCAACTCTGAAACCAGTGCCAACACCTTCCTCACCAAGAGGCAGCGGCTTGCACTGAAATCTTGGTGCAAACAGTTAAGCTGGCTAAGTGCCAACCAAAGTGGAAGAGGATAGAAAACTCAGGCCTATGTTCATTGGTGCATTGTTCCCCTGAAAAGTTGGGGGTATAGAGGGGGGTGGGTTCGGTGTCTCCCGTGTGTGCTCTAGGAAACCCAGGGCTAGGGCAAGAAGGACCACACCCCCACCCCTTCTGATTGGACAAGGCCAAGGTCAGCCCCTGCCAAATGGCACTGGAAACCCCAAAGGGCCAGGAAACTTGGTAGGCCCAGTTCATTAACCCTTTCATGACTACGGCCTGAAAAAGAATCTAGGAAGAAAAAATGAGTTAAAAGAAAACTAAGGGGAAAAAAATTACAAGATAAAGATCATAGAGAAAATGCAGACAAAAAGAAGAAAGACACTAATTGGAATGGAGAGGAAAAAAGGAGAAGGCAGGAAAGTTCAAGAGAATCTAGCTTCCTATCATCTCTATCAATGCTTTGGCATCACCTCTGGACTACAGCATGAGCCTCCTCTCTGTTATGCAGGCTTCTCAAAACAGTATCCTCCTCTTCACCTTGACCATCACTTGCTAACCACTGTCCCAAAGTACCCAAAATGTCCCCAAGTGCCTGCTTCTCTAAAGCTCTTTTCATTTCCTATCTAAATATCTCTCCACTCACACACAGAGGCCACATTCTGGCTTTCCTTATCATGGTCTGCCTGCCCTGCTTCCAACCTCAACATGTAATAACAGGCCTCCCTCCGCAGACCAGGCACTTCCCACCCCCAAACTCAGCCCTCCCTTGGGCATGCTACCAGGGGAAACACCTGCAGGAACATGTCTAGTCCTCAGATCCTGAGGAGGGGAGAGGGGTAAGGAATGAACACACTCACTAGCATTACTGTCAGCCAAGCTGTTGAGGCTACTAGAAATATCCCTTCGCCGGAAGAGACAGACAACCTTTGCTTCCACATTTCCATTTGCAGTCTAGAGGGACAAAAACATGACAAGGAAAATTGGCCATTTGAAAGTAGAAGTGCACAGAGTCCAACACCAGTATCTCCTTAAGGGTCTAAGTAGAAGAGATGGAAAAACTTAGCAGTAAAGACTTAATACGCAAAGATAATTTCAGGACCAATGAAAAGGGTTTCCATGAGTTTAAGATCAGCCTGGTCTACACAGCAAGTTCCAGGCAGCCAAGGTTACATAATAGAGAGACCCTGTATCTTAAAAAGAACAAACAAACAAACAAACAAAAAACCCAAAAAAAACAAAACCCTCCACTCACCTTATTGAGCTCCTCAATCCGTCTAACCAGGTAAGGATTGCTGGAGGAGTTCTCGAAATAGACGTAATCTGTAGAAGGAGGTGGGGAAGAAACAAGAGGATCAGGGGACAAAACCAGAGCACCCGGATGAGAAAGTCGGTCTGTGTGGACCAATACGAGACAAAAATTCTAGCCGGGCAGTGGTGGCACACGCCTTTAACGCCAGCACTTGGGAGGCAGAGGCAGGCCTGGTCTACAGAGTGAGTTCCAGGACAGCCAGAGCTATACAGAGAAATCCTGTCTCGAAAAACCAGAGAGAGAGAGAGAGAGAGAGAGAGAGAGAGAGAGAGAGAGAGAGAGAGAGAGAGAGAGAAAGTGGAGATGATGAAGTGGAGATGTGCAAGAGGAGAGGCTTAAGAAAATAATATTAGCTGGACATTGGTGGCATATGAATTTAATTCCAACACTCTGGGAGGCCAAAACAGGCTCTTGGTTCAAAGACAGGCAAGTCTACAGCTCAAGTTCCAGGACAGTCAGAACTACACAGAGAAATCTTGTCTGAAAGAAACAAGGGAAAAACCTGTCTCAAAAAGGAAAGAAGGGGAGGGAGAAAAAAGGGAAGGAAGGAAAAGAGATATTATGGAAATACTTTGCCAGGCAGTGGTGCCACGCACCTTTAATTCCAGCAGTCAGGAGGCAGAAGCAAGTGGATCTCTGAATTCAAGGCCAGCCTGGTTTACAATATGAGTTCCAAGGCTACACAGAGAAGAAACCTTGTCTAAAAAGAAACAAGGAAAAAAGAAGAAAAAGGAAATGAGTTTTTGCCCCCTACCCCTGCAACACCCAGTTCTAAAGTCAGATCTTCATTCAAAAGTGAGACTTATAAGTCCTGGAGTCCATACAACTTTGCATTGAAGTTGCACCCCTGTATCGGAGAATTGAGTAAACTGTTAAGGCTTGTTCACCTTCGTGAACGCACAAGCCGCCACAGAAAAAAAAAACCCTTGCGCGCCTGGCTCTCCCGTGGCTGCCGGGCAGTCACTCGGGCCCCTTCCAAGCCCGGCGGTCCAGTCACAGGTCTCAGAGCACCGTTACGGCTGCAGGTAAGCCTCTGCGGTAGACTGCGCCCGATAGCGTCGCCGCCGCGGAACCATAGCTCTCGGTTCCGGTTCCGGTCGGTGCCGCGGCCCATACGACCCCAGATGTGGCTCCCCCGCGCCTGCGGACACCAAGTCTCCCTGGTCCCGGCCTCAGCCTCTTCCGCCCAGAGTACTCACCTCCCACCCGGTACATGTTAGCCGCCATGGCCGTTCCCGCCGCCGCCTCCGGCCACACAAAGAGGTCCGGGAGGCTCGCGGGGGCAAAGCTCAGCTCCAGACGAAGCCCCCAGCGCGGGGCTGACGCTTCGCCGAAGTGTCGATGGGACCCGAGCAACCGGCACCTCTGCTCGCTTAGCCGTCGCGGTTCATCACTGCCCGCGCTACGACGACGCTGCTATAGCTTCAGGCCGGGATACCGAGGCCGGCTCCGGTCTGCTCGGCTTCTTCCGGAACGAGCTCGATTCCTGCCTGACCGGAGTTAAGGTTCCGGCTCCTAGAGTCCTCACCGAGTCCCAGCAGACATCGTGCGGTGCCAACCGCTGGGAAGGTTTGCCCTGCCCGCGTCCGGGTTCGCCTCCTTCCGGAACACCTTCGGCCGATCCGGAGAACAAGGCCCAGCGCTCGGCTCAGGTCGGAGAGCAAGACCCCACAGATCGGCCACTTCCGGAAGGAATTCGGCTCCTTTCGCTCAGCCGCGGCCCCGCGCTCGGTTATTTCCGTTGCAGCTCGACCCCGCCCTCGAGGGTGATAGGGAGCCGGAATTAACTCTTTGCACTATGGGTCCTTGCAGCTCCCCGACAGTGGCGTCTAAAGGCCCGCGCGCGCGCCCTCACTCTTCTTGAGGTTATTTGCAAGCCGCTTTGCCTGTTATTTGCATATTTGGTCTGAACTCCCTTTTCTCTTCCCGCCCTGCACTTTTTTCTTTCATCCTAACACAACTGGGCCCTAAGGAACCCGCCACACAAAAGCACCAGGCAGTTACTTTTTTCTTTTTATTGCCCCTCACCAGGCAGAGGGTGTCAGCCCGGCTCAGCCAGCAAGTCTGTTGTTATTTTGTGTTCAATGGGGTGGTTCGCCCCCTCCAGGAAAATGCGCAATTGGGAATGTATTAAGTCAAAGAAAAAGCCAGCCCAGGAAAAGACTGTCCTTGGTCCTAGGGGTTTTGGCCAGAGTGGGGCCAGACCACAGTACCAGAGGGACAAGACTATCCAGCATCAATCACACGTCCAGGGAGGAGGCAGGGGACAGAGAGGGAGTTCTAGATGGTGTGGCAGGAGCGGGCCCAGAGCTCCCTGCCCCCAGTACTCGCCACTGAAAGATGCTAGCATCCTTGCCACCTAAGGAGACAAGGTATGAGTCGTCATGTGTGAACCGGACACTAGTCACATGGCTGCCATGGCCTGAGTACATACGACTTGGCGCCTAGATAAGAAAAAAAGAACAGTTGCAGCAATGGCAGGGTCCCAAACCTACCCACCTGGGCCCAATGGTCCCCTGAGACCTCACCTTGGCTCGAGCACATGGGTACTGAAAGAGGTGTACTTTGCAGAAGTCGTCTGCCACAGCCACCACCCGTTCATTGTGGGAGCGACAAAGGGAGTTGATGTCTGTCCCATCAGAGCCATCAGGCCACACACCTAATACAACAGGTGGCCTGAGCCAGGCTGCTACCCACAACCTGGAGCTGCAGTGTTTCAGGTTTTCAGGTTGCCACTGCACTCCAGACAAGCCTTCCAATCCCAAGGGGCCTCCTAGCCTGGTTTGCCACTAGGATCCCCACCCTGTGGTGGCACGCACCCAGGATTCTGAGCCCAGAATGGGTTCCTCCTTGTTTCCCCAGCCCTCCTAAAGGGTTCCGGATCCTGGCTCACCATAGACGTGGAAGCCCAGCACACAGGTATAGGTAGCCCACTCCCGGTCTCTGCTCTCATAGCGATTCCTTAGTAGTTTGCAGCCTCCAGCCACATCCCCTAGGTGGAAATTGCCCCTACTCAGCCATCATTCTTTCCTCAGTTGAGAATGTGTATATCGTCTATTACGAATCCCACTGTGTGCTTCCTCAAAGTTCTCACTGAAGTTGTTTGATTTGGATTGGCTTTAAGATAGCCCTGCATGGTAGTACATGCCTTTAATCCCAGTACTAGAGGGGCAGACAGATCTCTGAGTTGGGAGCCACCCTAGTCTACAAAGTGAGTTCCCAGTGACAGAGGGAATGCTGTCTCAGAAACAGAGAATCTAGCCTAGACATGCCTAGAACTTTCCATTCTTGCCTCAACTTCATCAGCTTCTCCTTCCAAAATAAGGTAGCCCTTCCACACTTGGCGTAAGAAGCTATCCCAAAGCAATGTCTTTTTAGTGCATCATTCTGTTTCCTTTGTTTTGTACTTTGAGACACGGTCTTCCTATGCAGCCTTGGCTGGCCTGGAACTCACTATATAGACCAGGCTGGCCTTGAACTCATAAAGATCCAGCCACCTACCTCTGCCTCCCAAGTTCAGGGATTAAAGGTATGCACCATAATGCCTGGTCCATTTTTCAACTCCCTTGAGTTCTTGTTGGAAAAGATATAGTGTGAAACTAGTTTACCTACTTACCAGACTATTCCTATGTGTGCAATTCCAACTCCATTTCCCTCCACATCAGCCCCTCTGCTTGATGCTCCTCTAATACCATCACTCCTGACTAGAAGCCTCCTGTCGCACCCACATAATCTCTTAGGAGACATCATTAGGAGGATGACAAATGCAAAAACAGCATGGAACACATAGAGAATTCTAAGCCAGCCTAATGCCAATAATAATAATAATAATAATAATAATAATAATAATAATAATAATAGATATCCCCCATCTCCCTGCCACTCACAGTAAAGAATCTCATAATCCCCAGAATTGGACATGATGAAATTCCCATCCTTGGACCAGTCAAGGTGAGTGATAAAACTGGAGTGCCCCTGGAGAACAAGAGTCAAGATTTTGACAAGATGACTATCATTTCCCATCCCCAGACTAGCCCTTAATGCATCAAACCCCTGTTACTATGCCCACAATTAACAAATCCCTCCTTCCACTTCAGCGTCCTTACCATACATCTGCCAAAGCGGCTGGACTTAGTGCCACAACTGGAAACACTATAGATGTAGATCATATTGTCATGGGAACCAATAGCCAGGTACAACCCATCTACAAAGAAACTGATTCAGATAAAGAAGAGCCAGGGCAGGACCCAGTCCCAGGGCGGGGGTGGCTCCCACCTGGGCTGTACCGGACAACTGAGAGCTGCTCATTGCCATCAGTGACGTCAGACACAATCTCTCTGGTCTCTGTGTCTAAAACCAACCACCTGAAAGGGACGGGGGAAGGAAGCAAGAAGGCAGGATGTGAGCCCACCCCTAGGGAGGCTCTGAGCAAAGACTCAGCAAGGAGACAGAACACGTCCGAAAGGCTGTGGTGTCTGGAAGGAGGCTGGGGAATGGGAAGAGGCTAAGGGCATAAGAGGCTGAGGGGCTTCTGATGCCTCCTGGGAAAGAAGTCAGAAACTGCAGACCAGGCCACCCACAGAAACCTTGTGGAGTAGGTAAGCCTGTCACTTCCCTGTTCTCCCACCCACTGCTTCCCCATCCTGGGCCACCCCAGTCTGCTCCCAGACTGTAGAGTATGGGGAAGACTTGGGGACAGCAGGGGAGGGGAGGCCTGGGCTACAGAGAAGCACCTGAACATGGAAAGGTGTGGTGCAACACTTTAGTTAGCCTTGGTCACCTCTTGGCCCTTCCCCTGTTACCAAGAACCCTTCCTAGACGTCCCGCTTCTCTCCATAGGAGGTCTGGTATTCTCTCACCTCCCTGTGTTCAGTCCTACAACCACAACTGCCCCACTTGGGTGGAAGTCAGCACATAAACCCGTCTCCTGGGGAAAAAAGAAGGTAAATTGAAGAAACTGTTTTTCTAAGGGGCCCGTGAGATCAGGAGAGAGGCTTCAGGGGATGGGGTTGTGGAAGAGGTAGTAGAACGCACATGAAAGTATAAGGGGAAATACTAGAGACATGAAGATTCAAACGGGGATCAGCAGGTTGAGGAAGGAAAGGGCCTGTGTGACAGTCAAAACAGTATGTATGTAAACGTTAATTAAAGATAAAGTTTAATAAAAGAAGATGGCTTTCTAGTAAGAGACGTTGAATGGATGGACACTTTGTCATCTTAGTAACTTCAAAGGATCCTCCCAAGGCAATCAGAGAAAAGGGGGTATGAGAGACCTGGGATAGAGCCTAAGGGGAAGACACTGAAAACACCTAGCAGTGCTCTGAACGATTTCATTGCTGAAGCACAGTGAGGTGAGAGGCAGCAGCAAGCATCTGCATAGCCTGTAACAATACAATTGACTCTCCCAGACAGGAGGAAAGGCAATATTAGGGAGTCAGAGCAGGTGCAGCATGGCGGACTAAGGGCAGCTGACTCTACCTTTAGGTCCATGCTCCAAGCCAGTGCATGGCCTTCCCCATCCCACAGGCAGAGCTGCCGGTCATGGCCACAGGTGAGGAAGCGGTTCTGGGAAGGATGGGTACACAGTCCCCAGAGCTCATCAGTGTGGCCCTGCAACAGAACATAGTTACCACTGCTCTTCCCCAAACTCCCTTCCCTACTTCCCCTGGCTTTAGCTTCCAAACCTGGATAACAGGGGAGAAGCCCTGAGCCAGATCTCCCCTCAGTAATGCATTCTTTGTGGTTCCCACCAGCAGCTCAGAGCCAAGCCCTTCAGCAATGGCCCTCACAGCTCCAAAGTGTTCTGGAATCTACAGAGTAATAACAATGTCAAAAGCATACTGACCATTCCTCTCCCCATCCCTTCCTTGACCCCAGCCCATCTCTCACCTCAGCCTCCTGGAGGGCCACCAACCCAGGCCCCCACTGTACCAGTCGTCGGTCCCGCCCACCACCACTGAGCACTGTCCCATCCCGTCGGAGACACAGGGCAAAGATGGACCCCTCATGAGCATGGGCCTGGGCCACGATTGTGTAGGTCTCTGTTGGTAAAGTCTAGGTAAGTCATGCTCTTAAGAGTTCCAGTAAGTAGGGAAAGGAGCAGCTTAGAGTATCACAACACAGAATAACTTTTCTCCTTTACTATATGGCTCCCCACCTTTCTAGACCAGCCCCACAGGGAGTTCATCAGTTCTCAAGGTAAAAGGAAACCCTCTGTTCCCACAGAATTTCTGAGATACAAACATCCTAAATGCTAGCCCTAACCACATACCTTTGGCCCCACCCCTGCCTGGGGTCTTGGAATCAGAGACACTTCGACCCCAGGTAAGAATGTTCCCCTCAGAGTCTCCAGTGAGAATGTTTCCGTCAGGGAGGAACACAAAGCAAGGGATAAACTTGGGTTTCTTGTATTTCTGGAGAGGGCAAAGAACAGGTGTCATAGGACAGTTGGGGGTACTGGGGCGCAGTAGAGTCTACAGACGTCACAGGACAGTTGGGAGTGCTGGGGTGCGTTCGAGTCTACAGATGTCACAGGAGAGCTGGGGGTGCTGGGGTTCATTCGAGTCTATAGTACTCAGCCCCACTTCCCTCTCCACTGCCTCACCCATCCACACCTCACCCCAAAAACACCCTGCTTCCGGGCAAGGATCCCATTCCCAGGAACCCCTGTTCCACCACTCCAGTTCCAAAAGTGGACATGAGATTTTCCACTGGTGACAATACAGCTGCTGTCACGAGGGCTGAAGCCAACCGCGAGGACTGAGTCATTTGTACTCTGAAGAAAGGAAGAGACTTGGTTCAGTCACCCTAAAGACACCTTCATTGTCTTTGATGCCTTCCTTCCTTCCTTCCTTCCTTCCATCTTGCGTCAGCTTTTCAAGTGCTGGAATCACAATCATGAACTACTACATCCAGCACTTGACTCTGTGTTTTTATTTTTGTTTGTGTTTTTCCTGAGACAGGGCTTCTCTATATCCCTGGCTATCTTGGAACTTCTTCTGTAGACCAGGTTGACCTTGAACTCACAGAGGTCCACCTGCCTCTGCCTCCTGAGTGCTAGGGTTAAAGGTGTGCGCCACCTCTACCCATCCTTTTCTATTTACTTCTATTGCCATATTGAGATTGAGTTTAGGGCCTTGTGTGTGTGCTGTGTTAGCATACAATTGGGCTATATCCTCAGCCTTCTTTCCTTCTGCCCAGTCTCCACAGTAGCTGGAGACTTCTGCCACCAAAGTCTACTCCGTAACTTAATCTGCTTCCTAACAGCTGGTCTACAAAAGCCCTGAGACCCCAAGATAATTCTTTCAAGGCGCTGGTTGACAACTGAAGGTATAGACCAATGGTAGAATGCCTGCCTGCATATTAAAGGCCCTGGTTTGACCCTCAACACTACAAGGGGCGGGGGGAAGCTGATCCCCTAAAAATAATTATAGTCCCCATTAGAACTTCTATAGTTCTATAGTCCCCAGTGCACAGATGGAGAAACAAACACTGAGAGAACTGAGATTCTGCCTGCGTCAGAAATGTCTGTATAAGTAAACCTGGAACTGTCCACCACTTCCACCCTAACCCAAATTCAGAAACCATCAAGTCACCTAAGCTCCTCACCTTGATCTCAGCCAGCTTCACTCCGCGGCTACAGTCCCACACAGACAGCATGTGCTCATTGGAATCATCCACCACACAAAGAAAAGCACCTTGATCCTGAGGATGAGATACACCACTGTGAGCTCTGAAGGTCTGGACATGCCTGTTATTAAACAGATTCCATCACGGGTTGGGAGGGTAAAAGAAGTTGACAGGTCTTTTCCTCAGGAGAACTGGCTGTGTGAGCCCAGAACACCAGACCTTCCCAGGCTTTTACCTTCCCCAGGTAAAATCAAAGAGTGGTGTCCTGAGCAAGAATAAGGGTCTAGCCAGATATGGCGGCACATGCCTATAACAATTGGTGGGTAGAGATAGAAGGATCAAGAGTTCAAAAACATCCTCATCTATATACTGAGTTAGAGAGGCCAGCCAAAGATACGTGAGACTCTGCCTCAAAAAACAAATAGCCCAGAGTGGTGGCGTACATCTTTAATCCCAGCACTTGGGAGGTGGAGGCAGGTGGATCTCTGTGAGTTCAAGGCCAACCTGGTCTACAAACTGAGCTCCAGGACAGCCAAGGCTACACAGAGAAACCCTGTCTCCAAAAACAAAAACGATAACAAACAAACAAAAAACAGAGATCTAGAAGCTCTGTGACCAGCTCACCGCTGCTGAAAAGGCCAAGGCTCCCACACCACGCTCAAAGGCACCCAGTCCAATCTCCTGCAGTTTTAGGAGTGTCTCCGAGTCCCAGATGTGAACCACAGGCTGCAGGGGCTGGTAGAAGAGAAGGGGTCAGAACTGTGAAGAGAAACTGACCTGTTATCTCATCCTATCTGCTCGATATTCTGCATTGACATTACCTTTCCATCCTTGTCCACTCCAGCTGTTTGTCCTGAGGCTACACGAACACCATCAGGGTGAACAGCAAGGCTAAGTAAGGGGAGGAGAACTCTAGGAAAGGGGTCTCTCTCAAGACCACCCAAGACATGTTTTCCTTGCTTAAGAAGCAGCAAGGCAACTATTTTTGCTACCCTTCCACCCATAGCCAGACCCTCTTCCTGTCAAGCCCACCAGCCCCAGACCCCAAGACCCTCACCATCGAACGCAGTCTGTGTGACCCCGGTAATGTCTCTGGCTGCCACCTCCAGGACCCCCTGGGCCTCCCCCAGGTCGGTACAGCACCACTACACAGGCAATAAAGTAGACCACCTCCCCAGAGCGCAGCACAAATAGATTAGAGCGAGAGTCACGACCCCTGTACCCATAACTGTGTTGGGGACCATGGTCAAGGAAAGGGCCAGACGAAGGACAGGAAGAGGAACATAAAAACAGCAAAGCCCCCACTTGGCATTACCATCCACGTTGGGGTGGTATGAATAATCACAGGATTCCTTGCCCCCCCCAAAGAAAGAAACAGTAAAGAAGGAAGGAGGACCCGATGTAAGAAGGGGTGATTCCCATGGAACTGAATAGGATACACCCAGTCAAGGCTCAGGGTCTCTGGGGGTGGACCGCTGGGCAGCTCTTCAAGACTTCGGATGCCAGATGGAATGTACATGGTGATGGGACGGCCACGAAGGAACATCTTCACAGAAATGCCTTCTACAGAAAAAAGCAGAGAAGTAAACCTCCCTTCCCGAAGGCCAAAGCAGTAAACTCACCATTCCTGACCATTCCCCAAAGTAGCTCCTAGGGTTTTAGCTCAAACCCTTATTCCATCATGCAAGTTCTTCCCTCCACCTCTCTGTACATACCTAAGTTATAATTGCTCCTCCGAGATCCGGGACCCCCAGGACTGGACAGGGGGTCTTTGTTCCCCCGGCTATTGAGAAGAGATAAAAAACCAGAATCAAGACCTGAGAGGGGTGGGACAAGATACTGACAGGAGGTTCCTCCCAGTCAGCCTGCTGCTGTGGGGTCACTGTCAGAGCATAGGGCTCTAGAGAGATGGGGACTGTTGGTTGAAAGAGAGAGAGAGAGAGAGAGAGAGGAAGGTAAGGAAGGAAGGAGGAAGAAAAGGAAAGAAGAGAGAGAAGGCAATATAAAGGTGAGAGAACAGAACCATGAAACTATAGCCTGTGCCCTTTCTTCTAGGCCTCTACCGGCCTTTTTATTTCCATATTTGTAAAATGAGGCCAGAATATAGACCTGCCTTTTAGGAATCTGAAAGGTAGGCAAAATATCCCAAAAGGAAAATGACAATTAAATTCCAGAGGTCACTATCACTGGATGATAAGCTGACAATAGCTCTTCAAAGAGTAGAAGGTAGCTGGGCAGTGGTGGCGCACGCCTTTAATCCCAGCACTTGGGAGGCAGAGGCAGGAGGATTTCTGAGTTCGAGGCCAGCCTGGTCTACAAAGTGAGTTCCAGGACAGCCAGGGCTATACAGAGAAACCCTGTCTCGAAAAACCAAAAAAAAAAAAAAAACAAAGAGTAGAAAGTGAGAAAGGGCAAGGCTGGAGTGGACCTTTAGGTCCCCTAAGACAGTGACCCCACACCAACAGGCTTCCTGGCACTAGCATGTTACAGGAATAGGCAGAGAAGGACTTTGTAGGGAATAGGGATCGGCTGAAGCTCTGAGGACAGCCATCTGTGAAAGATCACCAGAGCTGCTGGATATCTTTCCAATACTCTGGAGGCCAAGAAAGGACTACCATACCTTTTAGGCCAGCCTGAGCTACAAAGTGAATTCTAGGCTAGCCCAGGCTACGGTATGAAACCCTGTCTTAACTAATTAAATAAAATGTCATCAGACCTTTTAGCTCCTAGAATTTTGAAAGGTATGTTGTGATATTAAAATGTCAGCGAGCTAGAATCAGGAAAAATCAGGTTCAGAGCTTGACTCTGTGACCTGAGGCACCTGATTGCCCTCTTTGAGCCTGTTTCACCTGTACAACAGAAAGCATGAGAGACCACCTATTCACCAAAGATATTACAGGGTCTGAATGACACGGAGGAGAGTTTTAGCACAGGGCCCAGAACATTGAAGGAGTCCAAGGAAGGCTTTGTTTCTTTCTTCCTGTTGGGTAATGAGGTCACCTACCCCACCCAGGAATGGAGAAAGTCAAGAAGCCAAGCCTGGGGTACAGCAAGTTAAAGGAGGAAGGGAAGGTTTACCCACCTCTCTGTGCTCCCTGACCGCAACAGCAGGTTAGCGGAGGAAGCTGCCTTCCTGGAGAGTTTCTGCCTGGGCCGCTCTGAGGGGGATGACGACGAGGAGGAATTTCTTCGGGGCCTGGTGGAGCAGAATGGAAAAGTGAAAAAGTCAAGTCTGCTTCTCAGACTTCCCATCCACCCTAGCTAGCACCACAGGACACCTACGTGTCAGAACGCTGAAGGGGCTGCACGGGCCTGAGGATTCCTGGGGGGCCAGGGGAGCCTGCCCCACTGCTGCTGCTGCACCCTCCTTCAGACTGGGTCCCACTAGGCTCTTCACTGCCCCCCTGAAGAGCTGGAGGCCCATTGCTCAGGCCAGGGGGTCCAGAGGACGGCTCTATCTCCAATTCTTCTTCTGTTTGGGTGCCTCTGCTCACCAAGGAAGGGCTGCACGTAGATGGCAGTCCTGGAGGGACTGTAATGCTGCTAGGGAGACAGCAAATTAACCTGATGCCCTAAAGTTCCCAGGAAGGAAGAACGAGTGTGCTGGCATGTGTACCTGTTCCTTGTCGGAGCTGATATGCCAGAACCCTGCAGGGTAGTGGTGGGGCCATGCAGCCGCAGCAGGCGAAGGGCTTCTGCCAAGGCTGCCTTTACCAGTTCCATCTCTTCTTCCTGCACCCGAAGCCGCTGGCTCAGGGTCTGCAGGGTCTCATGAGCAGGGCCCTCACCTGGGAAAGGGGCAAGAAGCACTCAGAAAAGTGTCACTACCTGGAGGGTGGAGGTGGCTCTGTCCTCCCACCCAGCGTTACAAAGCAGCCATTCAATAGAGCTAACCCTCTCAAGCAGTCTAAAGCTTGAAAGCTCATTCAGAGAAGAGGAGATGGAGATGGACGGAGATGGTAGAGGACCAAGTGCCTCCTCCCAGCAGGACAGGCAATGAGCCTGGCTAAACTCTTCCTGCTGCTGTCTCAGCCTCCGCAAAGACAAAGTATCATGGAGTACCAGGGGGGAAACATGGAATACTGCCGTGGTACGTGGAAGCCGGAGAGGGAGCAGGGGCAGTACTGGTGAGGAACCACAGCCCTCTTACTCCACTAGCAAAGTGCAAGTCTCTATCAAATGCAAACCCAGCCAACAAGCTAGACACACGGGAAAGTGAACTGGACAGTAGAGTCAGACTGAGAGGCCAGGGTGTAAAGAACACAATCTGGTGAGTGTACAGAATATCAGTGGAGAGCTGTTACAGTGTACATCCCAAGGTAACTGTGGAAGTCAGAAATAAAAAGACCCGGAATTCCCGGGGAAGAGGCCCGGTGTGACACAGTGGTCAGGGAAACTTAGAGGGGTACAGAGAACCAAGGAGTAGAATGGCATTAAGGAAGTCCAAAATGACAGTAGCGGGTTCCTAGGAACTAGAATTGGACAACCTGAAGAACTGAGGAGGATGCTCAGTGCTCCCGGGGCGCAGGGGCACGCGAGCACGCCACTAGACAGCGGTCCAGCACTGGCAGTGCCCGTCGGGCTGGCGCTCAGGGAATCCAGGCCACGCTGCCCGCCCCGCCCCGTACTCACCGGGACCCGCGGCCCCGTCCATCCGGCCCCCGCGTTGCTCCGAGCGGCGGCGTCGGATGCGTCTAAGCCGCGGGGGCCATGGCTGGGGAGAGGGGAAGGAAGCACTCGAGCGCGCGCCGAGGGGAGCCGTGCCACCCCTCGGGGGCGCTGTCGAGCGTGGGGACAAGACTTGGAGGGGGCGCTGTGGAACCGGTTCTTTTACTCTCTCGGGGTGGGCTCCCGGGGTGCGGTGACGGGCGGTCCGGAGCCCCTGCGCCGCAGCACAAACAGGCGCGGGACCCAGAGTCGCCAGCAAGCGCGGGAGGGGGGCGGGCCGGAGGGGGGGCGGGCCGCCAGGTAACCCTTCCCTGTCCGGGACCCGAGGCTCAGGCCGGAGGCGGGGACACACGGCTGACCCTTCACCCCGCCAGGCTCTAACCCGGCTTCCGGCCCGCAGGCTCCCAGAGGACTTGGGAGGGGACGCAGGGCCTGAGATCTGGGTCTCTAAGCCTGAAGCCCAGCGTACCAAACTCTCACTTCCGCGAAAGGGCAGGGCGGGGTCACGAAATGGGCCTTCAGCCCGGGGGCGGGGCCTTTCCTAAAGGGCAAGGCTAAGAAGCATCCTGAATCGGGGCTGGCAGAGGGTTATTAAGACTGGAGTGGAAGGATGTCCAGGGTATTGGGGTCAGGGTGGCATTAGCCCTGTTGAAGCCAGGCTGGGCTGACTCAGCATCCTGCCTGCCCTAGCCAACCCCAAGCCCCGACGGCTCCTCACTCCCTTGGGCAGAGATGGGAGATGGCGCCGGTGCTGCCCGTGGTGCTGCCCCTCCAACCCCGTATCCGTTTGGCACAGGGGATCTGGCTCCTTTCCTGGCTGCTGGCACTGGTCGGTGGCCTCACCCTCCTTTGTAGCGGGCACCTCCTGGTACAGCTGGGACACCTTGGCACCTTCCTGGCTCCCTCTTGTTCATTCCCTGCCCTGCCTCAGACTGCCCTGGCAGCTGGAGTAGTGGCTCTAGGCACGGGGCTAGGAGGCGCAGGAGCCAGCCGGGCGAGTCTGGATGCAGCTCAATACCCTCCCTGGCGAGGGATCCTGACTCCACTGCTAGCGGTTGGCACTGCTGCAGGCGGGGGGCTGCTGACCCTTGCCCTGGGACTAGCACTGGTTTTACCTGTAAGTCTCCACCAGGGACTGGAGGAGGGCCTGGAGGCTGCCTTGGCTCACTACAAGGACACAGAGGTGCCTGGACACTGTCAGGCCAAACGTCTGATGGATGAGTTGCAGTTGAGGTACCATTGCTGCGGGCGCCATGGCTACAAGGATTGGTTTGGTGTTCAATGGGTCAGCAACCGTTACCTGGACCCCAATGACCAGGATGTAGTTGAGTAAGTGATTGATTTGTTTCCCTTTTTTTCTTTCTCCTCCTTAGCCTTGAAATTCTTACCCGGATATGCAATAAACAGAGCACAGTGGCTGAGAGATTGGATTATAATTCTACTTATCAGCCCAGGGCATGTTGCCAAACCACTGTGGGCCCATTCTTCATCTGTAAAATGGAGATAACTATACCTGTCTTTATCTTCCAGACAGGCTCCTATCTTACAGAGTTGTGGAGATAAATGAATTATGCAAGCTTGGATAGTGAAACACTCAGTAAATGTTGTATAATCATTTTTCTCAGCTGCCCCTGCTCTCAGCTGCCCCTGTAGGCCTCTATCGGCCACCACCTAACTATCCTTGTTTATGCCTTTGCAGCCGGATCCAGAGCAATGTGGAAGGTTTATATCTGGTTGATGGAGTCCCCTTCTCCTGTTGTAATCCCCACTCAGCCCAGCCTTGCCTGCAAAGCCAACTCTCAGACCCCCACGCCCATCCGCTCTTCGATCCTCGGCAGCCCAACCTAAACCTCTGGGCCCAAGGGTGTCAGGCAGTGCTGCTGGGACACCTGCAGGGTTTGTCAGGCACACTGGGAAGTATTCTGGCTGTCACCTTACTGCTGCAGGTCAGTCAGCCAAGGGCCCTGACTCCTACTTTCAGCCCTGTGGCCCCACATCCACTGACAATCACCCTTTCCACTTGCTTCCCCCCACAGGTTCTCGTGCTCCTTGGTTTGCGGTATTTGCAGACAGCGCTGGAGGGCCTTGGAGGAATCATTGATGGGGAAGGAGAGACCCAGGGCTATCTTTTTCCTGGTGGGCTGAAAGACATACTGAAAACTGCATGGTCACAGGGAGGGCTTGCCCACAAGCCCGCACCTGAGGAGGCCCCACCAGATGAAGAACCTCCCAAGGAAGTTCTAGCTGAGGCCTAGAAACCTGAAGGGGTGGGGGTGGGAAGGGGAAAGATGGACAAATATGCAAAACTTACAATTATTTACTCAGGCTCAGGGAAGGAAAGATTCCCGGGATTTCAGGAGTTAGAGCAATCAGAGCTGGACTGGGATGAGAAGTCCGGTTGTCCTGGAGCCCAGCCGTTGCAGTGGAAACCACCAAGGTTGAGAACAGATGAGGGTGACAGGGAAGTGACAGCCAAAGGACTGGAGACTGTTTCTAGTATACAGATTCTACAATAAAGTTTGTGGACAGAAATCACTGCTCTCGCTCTCTCGCTCTCTGTCAAGGGGATGGGAGCCTGAAGGACTGTGCAGCGGAGAACCAGCCTGTGTAGGAACAGGTGCCTGATCTCCTGTGATCAGAGAGCAGCAAGTAGGTTTGTCAAGTGAAGGGAAACACGAAGCCCCTCCAGGTTGAGATCCTTTATTCTAGAGGTAGGAAGGGGGTCCACATGCTCAGGTGGGGAGGGTCCAGCCCAGCTCCTCTAGCCCCCCACTGCATGCTTGTCCCCAATAAGTTACCCATTTCCCTCAGCTACCCTCCCTTCTGAGTCCATCTGTCCTGCTCCACCCCAGATGAGGCTGACCTGGCTTACTACAGAAGCTGCTTGTCCCCAGCCTGTGGGCAGTGCCACATGGCAGGCTGGGGGAAGGGAGGGAAGCAACTGGGCCACACCCTGTGGTTGGAGGGGCTGCCTCTGGTTCTTAGGGGTCAGGTCTTAAAAAAAAAAAAAAAAGCCACATCCTGGGCTGGCCTGGAGCCTAGTCCCACAAGGTATGTGCCTGAAATAAGGTAGGGTGAGGCTGGATCACACCTCAATGGCTGGGTCTGAGCCCTGGCCCTGCCGTTGTAGCAGCTCCTCCTGCTTCATCTTGGGCTTCTCCGTCCGGGTGTGCCACACCAGTACCTGGGAAGGGAGGGTTGGGGTCAACAGCGGCCGGGGCCAGGGCTCTGGGGCATGTGATCCAACACAGATCCCACCCACCCCACCTCTTCCACAGTCAGCCTTGGTATACAGTGTATAGAATGTGTGTGTATGTGTGTGTGTGTGTGTGTGTGTGTGTGTGTGTGTGTGTGTGGACACATACATGGGTTCACATTAGTCTGTAAGATGAAATAGACGAAATGGCAGGAGCCCTACTCTGACTTTCAGTAGTCTTTTCAACAGAGTGAAAGCAAAGTTGGTCAGAGACCTGGAGGGTTTCTCTTGGTTCAAACACCCATTCCCATTTGTTAGTTGCTCATCCCAGAGCCCTTCTCCATCCTCTTACCTGAGTACAGTTGGCAGCCCGTGGCTCCAGGTCCTTAGGATCTACAAGATGGCTCAGGAGACTACTTTCCAGGTGGCCCCGGGGTGCAGTAGCATCAAACTGGGCATTGGGCTTAGCTAACAGCAAGGGCAGGGCAACAGCAAATCCAGCCATGTCCAGGGGAAAGGGTCTGTTGGGTTCCCATGCTGTGTGGAAACCCACAACGCGGCCATCCTGTACCTGAGGACCCTCAAATCGCAGGCCGCCCACCAGCCCCACAGGCCACACTGAGACACCACGAGTCCAACGCATCTAATGGAGATGAGAGAAGAAACAGAGAGGGGTGGTCCAAGGAAAAGAACTACTCTGTTTATTGACACCCCCCCTACTGTTCCCCATCTTCACCCAGCAGCCCACATCAACACCTGTAAGCAAGAGAAAGAAGGAAGCTGGTCCCACCTGGCTTTCTCCATCTTTATCCCAGGGCTCACCTCCTTAAAGAGCTCGCGGCTGTAGGTGTTGTCATCGTCAGCAAAATACACGACTCCTTGGGTCCCTGGCGGTGGTGGGTCCTTCTCCCCCCCAACAGCACCCCCTTTTCCTCGAAGCCAGTCAAGGGCCTTGTTGCGCTGTTCTACTCCCCGGGGCCGGACCCAGCCTGGCTCTCCTTCCCTAAGCCGCTGAGCCTTGGGGGTAAGGACAGCCAGGTGCGTAAAGAGGAGACCAGAGGCAGCCAACAGCCCCGAGACCAGCGGGGTGGGGCTTTCAGCGTCCTCCACTAGCAGCCAGTGTAGACGGGGCACCAAGCTCAGAGTCTGGGACAGTCGAACCAGCTCTGCCTTCTGTACCAGCCTGCAGAGGGAGAGATGCAGGAAGGAAGGGGCCAGGTAACCCTCTACACTTAGAACGACAGCTGCTCCTGGTCACTGTTAGCATCTTCTCTGGCATCTCCCCTACCAGTGCCCAAGTTCTGTGTGTGTATGTGTTGCTTAGGATGGAACCCAGGATTTCAGGTATTCAAACAAGTATCAAGAGACTGCCAAGTTCTCTCCCTCTGCCTTGAGTGTCAATTTCATGTAGATATTAACCTTCCCTATCTTTTCAGTTCATGATCATAACCCACTTCAACCCGAGGACTCAGGCTGGGGCAAGACTATAGGACAAATGACTTGGAATCAGATAGATCTGGGTTTGAATCTTTTTGTAATCTGTTGTTTTTTGACACAGGGACTCATGTAGCTAGGCTGGCTCAAACTAATGATGGCTTTGAATTTCTGCTCTTCCTGTCTCCACCTCCCAGTGCTGGTATGCTACCACACCCTGAATGTTCAGTTTTATAGTTTATCAAGTGAAATACTTTGAGAAATGGCTTAATCTGAGCCTCCTTTATTCAGGAATAAAACTGGATTAATAAAGCTACACAGGGAAACCCTGTCACGGAAAACCTAAATAAATAAATAAATAAAATGAAAAAGGGCTGGAAATATAGCTCAGTGATAACATATTTGCCTAGCCAGTATGCAGTTCAATCCCTAGTAACAAACTAATAAAAAAATTAGATGATTATTTTGTAGCAGTTTTATTAGGTTTATTATTGTCTTTTTGAGACAGTCTCACACTGTATCCCAGGCTAGCCTCAAACTCAACCATTTTCAGGGCTCAGTTTGAGTGTTGATACTACAAATATGTCATTATTCAGTTTTAGGGATTGAATCCAAGGCTTTGAACATGCTATACAAGCACTCTGCCACTAAGTTATACTTTCCAAAGATATATTTTAGGAAAACAAGATAAACTGGTCATGGTGGCACACACCTTTAGTCCCAGCATTCAGGAAGCAGCAGTAGACAGATCTTTGTGAGTGTAGACCAGCATGGTCTACACAGTAAGCTACCAGCCAGTCAGTGTGAGACCTTACTTCAAATTTTAAAAAAAGAAGAAAAGAAAAAAAGAAAATTAAAAGAAAAAGAAAAGAGGAAAAAAACGAGAGCTGGAGAAATGGTTAAGAGAAGCTGATGGACTTTCAGAGGACCAGTGTTTGATTCCCAATACCCTTATCATTCCACAACCACCTGTAACTAGTTCAGGGGATCCGCCTCCGTCTTCTGGCCTTTGTAGGTACATGCACACTTTCAGTGCACACACATACCCTCAGGCAAAAACATATAAACATAAAATAAGTAAATAAGTAAACAAAGTAACAAGTTCTAATTTATTTTAACTAATTGGGTTTTTAGAGACAAAACCTAGGGTTGGTTTGTTGGCTATGCCTTTAATTCCAGATTTTGGAAGGCAGAGGTAGAGAGGTGTTCAAGGCCAGCCATGGCTACACAATGCAGCCTGTATCAAAAATAAAAATAATGACAGAATCTCATTTTGTAGCCTAGGGTAGCCTCAAAATCATACCAGTCCCTCCGTCTCAGGCCCCTCAGTCCTGGGGGTCACCAGGCATGAGTCAGCATGTCAGGACTGGCAATACAATTTTCCAAGTAAAACACTCTGGGAAATGGCTTGAGTCTCAAGTTTACTCAGGAATAAACTGAGCACAGCAGTGAACACACACCTTTAACCCTGTCATTTGGGAGACACGAGCAGGGAAACCAGCCTGGTCTACAGAGTGAGTTCCAGGACAACCAGGGCTATACAGAGAGACCTTCTCTTGCCAAACAAAAAAATTAAGTAATAAAAATTAAAAAATGAAACACTACAAGGCCAGGTTCTTTTCTATGGTAAAACTTCCAGAGAGGAGTTTTAGAGGAAATTCCAGTCATTCTCCAAATGAGAAAATTATTTGTTTCTTCATTTTGAGACAGGATCTCTCTGTGGAGCTCTGGCTAGCCTGGAACTCGCTCCTTAGACCACAGACCAGACTGGCCTAATATGCTAGAAGAGATCCTTCAGCCACTGCTTCCTAAATGCTGGGATTAAAGATGCACATAATCTATGCCCAGCTATGTGGTTAATTTTCAAATGCCCAGTCCAAGATTGTTTTAAGAAAGTACTGGGAGTATGTGGTTTGCCTCTTTTGGGTTTCCTCATGGTTTACATTGATTTGCTGCTCAAGGAGTTGGTGGTGTGTGTAAGTTTATGAGTCCAAGAAGGTATGCTGAAGACATGTTAACAGTAACGACTTTTTGGCTGCAAGTTCCAAACCACACTTCAAAATTGGTTTTCTTGGTTTTAAAACAAGATTTTGACTTTTAAAAAAGGAAGGAAGGAGGAAGGAAGGAAGGGAGGGAGGGAGGGAGGGAGAAAGGGAGGAAGGAAGGGAAGAAGGGAGAGGAGGGACGGAGGGAGGAAAGGAGGGAGAAAAGCTGGTGGAGAAATATTTCTGAAAGCTAGACTATCTGTCCCTTTCTACCTCCTCCAACTTTCTACTAGAAATAACTGTCAGAGCCTAGTGGATGCTAAGTAAATATTATTCAACCAAACCTGTTTAGCCCTGTTTTCTAAATTTAATCAGAATTTTTTGTTTGTTTGTTTTGTTGTTGGGTATTTTTTGTTTGTGCATTTGTTAGTTTTGAGACAGTCTTACTCTGTAGTCCAGGATGGGTGCAAACAGTAGCCCTCAGTTTCCCAAGTGCTGGGATTACAGATGTCAGCTACCATATCTAGATCTAATCAAAGTGTTAGAACTTTCTAACCAAGAGATTCCTAACAAGAGTTCATTCATTGGCAAGCTCAAATTTTCTTTCACACTTTATTGTTGTACCTTAAAGTTTAGCAATAACTCAGTAATCTACTTCCTAATAATCCTTTGTCTATTTTTAAAGAAAAAAACATTTTCCCACAAATCTGAGTAAAGATACAGATCATTTTTCATAACATTTGGCAGACTCTAGTTTAAGTATCACCCCCTAGTTCAGTGCTTCCCCAAACTCATCATTAACCCCGTCTTGTTCAGTACAAAGCTCCTGAGTGTACCAGAGCCATACCTGGCATAGGTGGGGGTAATGACATAGATAGTAGGCAGGGCCTCAGGTTCAGGGGGCTGGGCTGGGGCAGGGGGTGGACGGCGGAGATCAGCTTGCAACTGGGATATCCTCAGGTCCTTCTGCCGAAGCTGCTCAGCTGCAGCTCGAAGTGGAGGGAGGCAGTCACAAGGCTGGCCTGGTACCAGGAAGCGCCAACAGGGAGAGGGAGTTGTGACAGAGAACCACAGGACAGTAAGTAGTTCAAAAGCCCAGGGCCAATTCTTTTTAACTCCTAGCCAATACAGAAATTCCCTTGTAACTTCCTTTTTTTAGAATGGTGTCAGGGAGTTCACTCTTTCAATCAACAGGCATTCTTCATCTTTCATTGTTACAGTTTTAAGATAGGTCTTGGGGGGGGGGGGACCAGGAAAGGAGACATTTGAAATGTAAATAAAGAATATATCTAATAAAAAAAAAAAGATAGGTCTTGCTATATGGTCCCAAGCTGACTGACCTCAGACCCTTAACCCATTGACCTGTTTTCCAAATGGTGTGCCACAACATTCAACTCTTCATTCTTAATCAGTTCCATCTGTCACTCTATTCTTTCTTTGCTGGGACTCCAACCCAGGGAACTTACCCTTGTGATTGCTCTACCACTGTGCTACACCCTCAGCCCTGCCACTAAGCCTTTCTATCCTTTCTACCTTCTGATCCTAATTTTACCTTCCAGACATAAGTAATAAGACAATCTGAACTCCTGAGGCTCTCATGTAATGGCACTACCTGAAAAGCATTTACCAAGCTCCTACATAACAGGCTGGATTCAAGCTGCTCCATGGTCATGTGACCACTGACTTGTAAGTTCACTGATTCTATCACACGATAAATATTTATTGAATAAAAGGGGGAAGGGGAGGAGGAAACAGTCTCTACTCTCATGGAGCGTTTACTTTAGCGGAAGAAGCTGACACTAATAAAACCATTACAAATTGCGATACGGGCCACTTAGAAAATTAAAAGGGATCAAGACTAATAAGGTTACTTGAGCTAAGGTGGTCAGGGAAGTCCTGATGTGACATCTGGCCTAAAACCAGAAGAATGAGAAATAGATGGCCTGGGGCGGGGAGGAGCACAGCAGGTCAAAAGCTGGAGGGGACAATGAACTGGAGGTTCTCAAAAACCTGTCAGCAAGCCGGTCTGAGAGGCAGAGCAAGGGAAGGGGTGGAAAATAGGTTGCTTGGTGGCGGGGTCATTTGGAGCTTGGCCGGTATCCGCGGAGTTGCAGACTGCCGAGAGTTCTAGACATGGGGTCACCGAGGGCTGTCCCGAGCGCCGAGCGGGAAGCAGCTGTCTGCGGGTCTCATCCCCCAGCGCCTCGGGCCGGCCCTCCGCACCCCGCCCCGCCCCGCTCACCGAGCTGCACCAGAGCGTAGAGGAGGCCGGCGATCGACACCAGGAAATAGGCAAGAAACACGTTCTTCAGCTTCAGCTTCATGGCCGTGCCGCCGGGGCAGGCGGGGTCCACCGGGGACCGGCAGGGACAGGTCCGCCCTGCCCTCGGCCCTCCCGCCGGCCCCGCCCCGACCGCCCCGCCCGCCCCGCCCGCCCCGCCGGCGCACCGCCTTCCCCAGGCTCTCTTAATAGTTCCTCTGAACACGGGGCTCTGAGCGACACCTAGGACCACTTCCGGTTGGTGGTCCCTCCCACAGGCAGCTTCCGGCCCCGCCTCCTGGTAGGCCATCCAGGGCGGTGACGCTACATCCGCTGGGTCTAGCGGTCGTGGCAGGCTGACATAGAGCACGTGCGGCCTAGCTCTATATCCACCTTGAAGCCCCGCCCCTGTCACTGAGTTTTCCAGACCCACCCATCCATCCTTCAGCCTCAGCCCCGGCTGCTTTAAGAAAAGGTTGTTCACTACTTGTTCAACCAATGAGTGAAATATAAAGCCTACCATATCTGGATCTAATCAAAGTGTTAGAACTTTCTAACCAAGAGATTCCTACTAAGAGGTCATTGATTTTCAAGGTGTAGGTGACAGGTTAGTTTGGACAGGTCTTTTCCAGTGATTCTCAATCTTCCTAATACTGAGACCCTTTAATACAGTGCCTCATGTTTTGGCGTCCTCCCCACCATAAAATTCTTTTTGTTGGTACTGTAATTTTGCTGTTAGGAGTCATAATGTAAATGTTTTCCAGTGGCATTCCTGCTGGTCCCTCCTGTTTTGTGCTGAGGCTGATGAGTCCTGCTTGTCTCTGCTAGGTCATGCTACCACTGCGGATTTGTGTTTGCTATCCCTACTCTACTGTACTGGACTGCTGACAGGTCCATGAAATGTCTCAGTGGACCCAGCTGCCGCTGCAAACCAATTGGCAGTGAACTGAACGGCCAATTTCCAGACAACAGACAAGAGTTGCTCCAAAGAATCTTTCTAAACAGGTTCACTTCCCCCGTATCTTTTCTTTTCCACTACCTCTGATGGGTGGTAGACTACAAGGGAGGTTAAAGTGGTTTAAGAACCATCATTAAAAATAGAATTTGAAAAAAAAATTAAAGTTGCACATGCTTGTGAGGTTCAGAGGACTTTTGGGTTCAAGCTTGGGACCTCAGGGTTGGTGCTCTAACTGCTGAACCATCTCACCAGCCTTCCAATATTAGGCCAAAATTATGACATAATTTTGACATAAGACAATTTTTAAAAGTTCCTTCTAGATCTTCCACTCCAAGATCTGTAGTTTCTTCAGGATCACCTCTTTTGGCAAGTGACTACAGAGGGAAAACTGGGTACCAAGTCTACACTAGAACAATGGATGGCTTTATTCACTGATACTTAACAATTTACATACTTAGTCCAGGAGGTAGCTTGTCTAGCATGCACTGTTGTTTTGTTTTGTCCCACCCCTACCAACGCCCTGACTGTCCTGTAACTCACTTCACTGGCCAGGCTGACAAACTCAGAGATCGGTCTGCCTGTGCTAGGATTTAAAGGCATACGTCACCACTGCCCAGCAATGTGCATGGGTTTCTATCTCCAAAAAACCCGGGGTAAAGCTGCATGTCTGCACTTCCTGCACAACATTGAAAGTGGAGGTAAACTCCACTATATAGAGAGAATTCAGGGTCAGCCTAGGCAACCTGGAACCCTGTTCTATTACACAAACCGATTCTCTTTGTTGAACTCCAATCCCTCCCTCCAACATAACCCCAACATCATCAACCTCATACATCAATCAATCACCTAAACTATCAAAATTAACAACCTCCAACTCATCAAAATAATCTAATAAATATACAAGAAACAACTCCATTAAAAACCCAACAACTAGCCGGGCGGTGGTGGCGCACGCCTTTAATCCCAGCACTTGGGAGGCAGAGGCAGGCGGATTTCTGAGTTCGAGGCCAGCCTGGTCTACAAAGTGAGTTCCAGGACAGCCAAGACTACACAGAGAAACCCTGTCTCAAAAAACCAAAAAAAAAAAAAAAAACAAAAACAAAAAAACCCAACAACTAAAAAACCAAAAATTAACCAATTAGAACCCCAAGTCTCAGGATACTCCTCAGTAGCCATAGCAGTAATATAACCAAAAACAACCATTATACCACCCAAATAAATTAAAAACACCATTAAACCTAAAAATGAACCCCCAAAACCTAAAACCATTAAACACCCTATAAATCCACTAACAATTAAACCTAATCCACCATAAATTGCAATATATATTGTTTCAACATATTCAATAAAAAAAGAAAACTCACAAAAAAAAAAAAACTAAGTTTCTATCAGTAACTGTTTCTATTTCAATGTTACATCATAAAAAAAAAAACATTGAAAATCTTTTTTTTTGTTTTTTGGTTTTTTGAGACAGGGTTTCTCTGTGTAGCCCTGGCTGTCCTGGAACTCACTCTGTAGACCAGGCTGGCCTCGAACTCAGAGATCTGCCTGCCTCTGCCTCCCAAGTGCTGGGATTAAAGGTGTGCGCCACCACTGCCCGGCTAAAATCTTTTCATTTAGCTTTGTAAAAACCATTTAGGACTTATCTAGTTACCCTACAATACCAAACAAAATTTCTGAACTTTTTCCTCCTGTAACCAAGTATTTACTACTGTCCTTTCTCCAATCTTTCCAACAATAGTGTTTTGAGACTCTTAACCGTTAATAGACTTCCACATACATAAAAGTCTCAGGATGGCCTTGAACTATACCATCTGGCCCTGAAAGTTTTTTCCCCCTTATCTGAAAGAGTTTGTGGTCTAGAATGCCTTTGGACTCCCTACTCAGGCAATCTACCAGACTCCAGAACAAATGAATAGAAGTTCTTTGCTAGCAAGTTCAGCTTAACAATGGGAGTATTTTTAAAATGCTGGTATAGAGCATGACCACAGGTCCCATCTCCAGCATTGCAAACCAATTTTTAAAAGCTGAGTATGGTGATGACACCAGCACTCGGGAGACTGTGGCTAGAGGACCAGGTGCTCAAAGTCAGTGGGTTACATATCAAAATCCTGTCTCAGGTGGCGTAAGCTTTCACTCCAGCTCTGAGGGAGGCAGGAAGAGCTCTTGAGTTCCAGGCCAGTCAGAGCTGTCTCAAAAAGTAAATTTAAAAAGTGCTATAACTAAAAATAGCCTTCTGATGAAGACATTTGACCCTATATTTATTTCCAAGAGGCCCCATTAGCTCTGATCACTACTTATTAAGCCCACTTTAAAATATGATAGTTGCTGTGACAATGAAATGTGTATAGGCCAGAGGTTAATCCTGAGTATTCTTCAGGCACCATCCTTATCCTTTTGTTTTGTTTTGAAACTGGATCTCTCACTGGACAAGAACTTACCAAGTAGGCCAGGCAAGCTGGCCAGAGCCCCAAGGATGCGACTGTGTCCACCTCCCAAGAGTCAGGCTTACAGAAGCCTGCCATCACAGTCAGATTTTTTTCACAGTGAGTCTGTTGATCAAACTCAGGCCCCTATATCTGTGAGACAAAGCAGTTTTCTGACCAATTTACCTTCTAAGACCCTTTGCTGGGTTCTTCTAAAGGACTAGCATCCACCAAGCTAAAGAAGTCTCATGTTTGCTCATTTTGCTGAAATGAAGCAGCTTAGACAGAATAAAATGGTAGGCCACTATCTACTGAAGCTATTTTGTTCAGTTTACAACTATAATTCAGACATCCATCCAATTGTTATCTATTTTTTGTTTTGGTTTTTTATTGTTTCTCCTTTTTATCAAAACCTGTCACAGTTGGGAACCCAGAGGAAGTAAAAAAAATTCCCACAAGTATTTCTCCTGGTTCCTGAGTCCTAACTCAACCCGCTTACCAGGGCTTGAAGCCATCCCTGGGTACACATGATCATGTCCCCCCACCCTCAGCCTTCTTCCCAGCAATAAATACAGGTGACCGTGATTCAGTGAAACCACAACTCATTTCTCTATCTTGAGTACCCCAAGGGGACCAGAGGGGCAAAAGAAGTTTAATAGCCATCCCCTCTTAACTGTGTGGAAGTTTCTCCCTTTAAGGATGGGAGAAATGCAGCAGCTCTGGAAAAAAAAAATAGGAAGAAAAGGTTGAAATGAGAAGGGAGAGGACATTCTCCAGGAACCTCAATCTTGATCCATTCGTCCCTTACCAGGTAAGGGGTGGTCCCAGTGTATCAGTGGGACAGAGAAGGGGACATTCAGGGGAGGAATGAAAGGGTGGGCATTTTGGAAAGGAGGGAACAAGGAAGAAGAAAAGGAACCCTAAAGTTCACTGTCCTCATCTTCTCCCAGGAAATGGCATCAACAAACAAGAGGCATGAATAGATGGGGTCTGAGAAAAAGGCAGGGACCCTAAGGAAGAGAAGAAAGACAAGGCCCCTTGGGTCTTCACAAATGACTGTGCTCCAGTTACAGCAACAGGATACTGAGTATGAAGGGAAGGGCTTGGTAACACACAGAGGGAAAGACTAGGTCACAAGAGGAATTCAGAGCCCTAGGACAGCCCTGTCATCTTGCCCAGATGTTGACAGAATCTGGGTCTTGGAATTAAAAGGTGAAATCTAGGTAGGTCAAACTCCAAGGCAAAAGAAAAGGTAACTCAATACCATCACACCCTTCCTCCCAACTCAGAACTAGTTCCTTGGGTTATCGAAGATGAATACTCCAGTCGGATGCCACATTGACGCCAGGTTTACGCAATATCAGCACAGAGGTCTCAGGGTCATGCTGGAAGGACAGGCGACTTTCAGGGGATCCTGTAGAAGGAAGAAGACAGGGCACCACAGTCAACAATAGCAAGGTTGCAACCCTGCCAACCCTATCTCTGCCTCTTTTTCCCCATTTCAAGGCCAGACCTATGACTAACCTTTGGTCTGGAGCACCACCGTTGCTGGCTTTCCAGCCCCCATTATGACCACTCGCTCAATCCAGATAGGAGTTTCAAGGTGGCCTTTGGGGTCTGCTGAACTGGAGGGAACAAAAGCAAATGCCAATTGGAGAAATCGGCAGGAAGATAATCCAAAGCGAAGTCAAAAGGTAACAAAAGCAGTGAACCTGAGAACCTCTAAAGGCAAGGCCCATACAGAGGATACCACACTACCTAGAGACGAGTGTGTTGCTAGAGAAAGAGAATCGACGCAACAGGAACTCATGGCGAGTCTGATAGTTAAAGGTGTGTCCATCATCTAGAAAGAGCTGTCCTTGGGCCGTACCCTGTGCGGAAGAGGTGAGGAACTTAAGTCAAAGACAGGGCGTTTTCACTCACATCCCAGAGGGCTGCGTCCTAGAAAACAGGCAGGTGGTTGATTAGCTCGCCACTGGAGACTCACCTGGGGACTGAGAGCAACAAAGAGAGTGATAGGATCATCCTTCATACAGTCTGAAGATCGCCTCACTCGCATCCAGCGAGGCACAACTGTTCCGCCACGCTGGAACACAGGGATCTAAGGCAGAAGCGCTGCAGTGAAGCACTACTCCTTTAGGCCTTTCAGCATCTTCTCTTCCTGCCCTCTGGCTGCCCAAATTACATATTTTTTCCCCTTCTGGAGATGTACAAGCAAACAGAGAAGGCAGCTAGAGAGATATACTCACACTGCTCAGAGTTACTGGCAGATACAAGGTCTGGGGCCCATGATGCTTCTGATAGCTTTGAATGTCATACCACACCTGTGGATGACAAGAAGATATTGGATCACTCAGTGCATAAGGGTTCCATCCTTTTGCTTCTTTGCCTACAACATCCTGTAACTTACCTCTTCTTGGCCAGGCAAATAGACCTGCACTCCGTGGGCCCCAGCATCCGATACAGGGTGAATAAGGAGTGCATCCCCTAAGGCATAACAGAATGAACAGGGAATTAGGGCATTAGCTGCCAGTCTAGAGAGCATTAAACGATCTGCCTGTTACAAGTCCAGCCACAGTTACTCCAACCCCACACATACACATCCCACATGTTGTTCTTAAGCCCAAGCCCAACCTACTACCAACTGTCCTCCCATTTCTCACCAAGCATGAACTGATCCTCTATACTGAAGGTAGACATATCCTCAGGATACTGTACCCATAGGGGTCTAGAAAAGAAGCAAGACAGGAAAGGAAGACATTACTTTCTTAGAGGTCAAAGATGCTCTCCTCCAAGAGCTAGCAATTAGAATTGCACTGGGGAGAAATCCAGGAGCTTTCACCAATGGATTCAGGACTTTGGCTGCAGCACAAAACTCCACCCTGCCGGTTACTGTACTTTCTATCTCACCTCCTAACTCCACTCTTCTTCCAACTGTTCTCTACCCTTCAGTGACCTCCTTGAACACTTCAGTGACATATAGCTTGCAAGGCCCTTTAGGAACACAAGTATCATCTCTTTCCTAACGACAATTTCTCTACCAGTTCCTTCCCAAGGCCACTGACTTTTTTCCTTTCTGGCCTGTTTTACTTCAGAATTTTGACACCTGCAGCCTCCTCTGCATGGAATGTAGAGATCACGAACACCTACTTCACTCACTGTACAGGTTCCTAATGGGGCTGTATTCTCAAAAAGGCCTTTTGTGACTGCCTCATGTTACTTATTCTTGTCAATAACTTATCACTGCTGGCAGTCTCCGTCAGATGTTAACCTCCATTGCTCACTTGTTCCCTTTAGTCTTCCCAGGACTCTCTTTTTGAGACAGGGCCTTGCTATGTAGCACAAGCTGGTTTTGAACTTTCATTCCTCCTACCTCAGTCTCTTAAATTCAGGATTATAGACATATATAACGAGACAGGCTGCTGCTGCTACCGCTACTACGACAACGAAGACGATGACGACAATGACTACAATTTTGAAGGTATGGAGGGTCACATGCCATGCATGTAGTGGTCAGAAAAAAAACTTGCAATTTCTACGAGTCAATTCTCTATACTTCCATAAGGTTCTAGAGACTGAACTCCTATATTTGATGGCAATTGCTTTTACCCATTTCATTAGCCTGTTTCTTCTTTTGGTGATACTGGGGCTTGACCAAACCCATGGCTTTATACACTAAAAGGCACTAAGTACTCTACCTAAAAAGGATGTAAAGAATTACATCCTCAGACCTCCCATCCACATTCATATTAAAATCAGATCTTACAAACAAGGCCACAGAAAGGGAAAGAAAGAGGCCCAGAGATGCAAACCAGACCTCATTATCTCCCAGCCATCTATCTGACTCTACACAGGCCCCACTGACTAATTTACCTCATGACAGGAAACCCTTCCTGGTGAGCTTGATAGAAGAGGGTATACCAGAAGGGCAGCAAAGAGTATCGCTGGAACAAGGCATCTCGGATTGCATCTTGGTATTGAGACGCTAACAGCCACGGCTCTCGCCGCCCAGTGTCCAAGTGGGCATGAGCCCGAAAGAATGGCTGGTAGGCACCCATTTGGTACCAGCGCACAAGCAGCTCTGGCTCTGGGTTCTTGAAGAAGCCACCCACATCCGCTGGGAGAGGAGAAGGAGCAGGTTGCAAAATGGCAAAGAAGAAGCGCTGGCAGCCATCCATATAAATATTCTGTTCTTTGTTCATGCCCAGGTCCTGTGACTTTATCCCAATCAAAACCCCAAATTTCTCCTTCTCTTACCACCACAGAAGGAAAGCCCCACCAGTGCCAGGCTGAGACACATAGGGATGGAGATCTTCAAATGATCCCATTCTGCAGTGTTGTCCCCTGTCCACACAGCTCCTAAGGAAGTCAAAAAGAAAGGAGCTTGATACAGAACAAGGGACTCAGCCTTTATACAAGTGTCCTCTTGACCCGTCACAGTTACTAAACAAGTGTCTAGGACACTCTGAAGATAGTAAAGTTAAACACAACTCCTTCTCTTTTTTGGTATTAGGAACTTAGCAATGGCCTGGCATAAGCTGGGCAGTGCTCCCCCTCCATCCCTGCCAAGGATTAGATACACCATTCACACGTCAAAACACACAGCTGGAGTGCTCCAAAGATACCATGACTCCTCTGATCTGGCCTTCATACTTTTGTGTTACACTTCTGGTTTTGCTTACTCTTCCCTTGAGATAGAGTCATGCTAAACAGATCAGGGTAACCTATACTACATGTGGACAGTCTAGGCAGCCCTACAACCAACGCTATTCCTGACTCAGCAGCATCCTTAAGTGCTAGGATTACAGGCATTGACTCAAGCACAGCTGCCACAGCTCTATTCTCCAAGTCTTACCAAAGCGCTGGGAGCCTGAGAAGAAAGCCCTACTCAGGACAAAGGGACGCTCTATGCCACCAGAGCGCTGTATTAATCCATCAGCAGTCGCCATATGCTAGGAAGAAAGACAAGAGAGAGTGAAGAGCAAATGCATCTGACATCTGGTGACAACTATATAGTCCTCATGTTTAAGTACTACCCTCCCTTTGTCTACCGACTTCCTCTCCCGGTCCCTTACCACATATAAGCCATAGATGTTATGAATGTCCCGGTGCTCCCAGCCACCATAATGGACAGCATCCTTCAGCATGGTGACCTCAGGACCATTGAACACAGACGGTTCATTCATGTCATTCCAAACAAAAAGATTAGGAGCTGAACCCTGAAAACACAGGCACCAGTTATTGGGGGGGGGGGGGAAGAGGACGAAGGTAAACACTGTCAGAAAGAAAGCTTCCAGAAATCCAGAACCAGGTATTTTTCAGAATCCTCAAAATCTTCAAGTCCCCATGAAATGTTACAGGTCCAACAAAAACAATGGTACTGAACAGAAAAGCTTATTCATGAAGGAAAAGTAGAAAAGACAGAAAGCATATGGACAGTCTTTCCTACCTCATAATTGTCAAAGCTGAACATGTTAGCCCACCAGGTCCTCATCCTTGGGTTGGTGAAGTCAGGGTAACTAGCTGAGCCTGAGAGAGAAAACACCAACTCTCAATTCCCAAAAAGGCAACACCAAAACATAACAAAATATCTCCACGTCCTTAGCCACTCCATAGCCTCCCTACCTGGCCTGCCTACCTGGCCAGCACCAGCCCTCGTAGTCAGAGCCATCCCGAGTTTTAACATACAGCCCATGGTTTCGCAATTCTTCGTGAACTCGGTAGCCAGAGTCTACCTTGATGTGGGGGTCCACGATGGCCACCAGCTGGGAACAAAGAACAGAAGTAGAAATGGTTAAGGTTCCCATGCCTCAACCCTAGTGCAAGAAGACCAAACACAGCTACAGAAACCTGTTACCTTCCGTCTCTTAGAAGCCAAGTGCTCAAGCATATTGAGGGGCTGAGGAAACCGGGTGGGGTCCCACGTGAAGTACCGCTTGCCGTCAGCGTGTTCAATGTCCAGCCATATGACATCACAAGGCATGTTGTGATCATCAAAACCCTGATCCACTTCCAAAACATCAGCCTCATCCCGGTAGTTCCAGCGACTCTGATGGTAGCCGAGGGAGAAGAGTGGGGGTAATGCCTGGGTCCCTGCAGGTTCAAATGACAGGATCACAGGGGCTGAAGAAATGGCAGAGGATAAGAGCACTTGCTGCTGTTCCAGAGAACCCAAGTCGGGTTCACAGCACCAACATCAAGCAGCTCCCAACCACCTGTAACATCAGCTCCACGTGCCCTTTTCTGGCTTCTGAGGGGACTCATACATACATGTCATACATGCATGTGCACACAAAACAAAACGGGAAGAAAAGAACACAGTCATAATGCGGATCAGGTTAAACCAGATTATAGAATAGAAGGATATACTAATAGGGAGGTAGGGTAGGAAAACAGGAATGGAGAGAATGTCTGAAAATGCACAAACCTAACTTCTCAAGAATAGAAAAATGAGGCTGTTGGCTGGTAGAAATGGAAATATCACCGACCTGTGAGACTAGCATACTGCCGGAAAACATCAAAAACCGAAGGGCCAAGCATCAGAAAAACATCAATAATGCCACTCTCTGACATCCAACGAATGTCTGTCTGTGGAGTCTCCCCAGATCCCTGCAGGTAATCCAGCATCTTCCCAAACAGGGTCTGTGAAGGAGGCAAAGGGAAGTCAGCTTTTCATTGCAAACTTGAAACAAAAGCAGCAACTTTCTCTTGAGTGCTCACACAGTTGGCTCCTAACACCTCACTGTAGGTTAAGAGTAAAGTATCATTTCCTCAAAGAAGCTTTCATGGAGCACACATCAGATTGCTGTTTACCACTCCAGAAGTCCTCTTGCCTTACAATAACCTGATAATACCTGTCTTCTTCCCTGAGATTAGGAACCCTTTTCTTTCTTTCAAGAGGTATTTACTTATGTATTTTATGTATATGAGTGCTCTATTTGCATGTATGCCTGCATGACAGAAAAGGGCATCAGATCCCATTACAGGTGGTTGTGAGCCACCGTGTTGTTGGGAACTGAACTCAGGACCTCTGGAAAAGCAGCTAGTGCTATTAACCACTGAGCCATCGCTCCAGCCCCAGAGATTGGCAACAAAAGCCCAACAACCTAGAGTGTTCCTACAGAATGGACAGGTAACAGGGGAGTCCTCACATGAAGACTACCTGGCAATGACTAAGGACTGTCTAACAAATAAGCTGCGCCATTAGTGCCTTCACACTCACATCCAGGACCCCTGTCGAAAGACATGACAGACTCTAAACGCATCCCTCCTCGTGCCATGCTCTCACCTTCCCAGCCGTGTTGGAGGATATATCAACCCATGTCTCAGCAGCATTAAGCCAGAAGATGCCCAAGTCTCGATGAAAGCTGTGTGCCAGGAGCACAGGCACAGAGCCATATAGAGCCATGGGGTTGTTCAGCTCATACTGGAACACATCCAAGTTGTACAGGCGGTATGGCTCACCACCCCTAGGGACAGACACATAGACTTAGGCTAATGAATGGCCAGGCTATAGCTTATGCAAATGCTAGCCCACAGACATAGCTGAGAGAAAAGGAAAGTCTCCTTCCTTAAAACAAGTTTCTAATCTAGGAGGTAACCCAGATACAAGAAGGGAATTACGCGTGTCTATAATATGCAACTGTATGAGCAATCTCCAGCCCTGACTGGCTCCTTTTCTAACCCCATGCTAGTGTTACTATTGGACTCACTCAGTGACCTTCAGTCTCAGGCTGTCGGCATGCTCGGGGATCCCATACACATGCTCCATTCCTGGCAGAGAAAAGTCCAAACCGACAGACGTGGGGCCTGAAAGAAAGGCAAAGGATGATTTACAGAGCTTCTGTTCGTCAAGATGCCGCTGTGGCCCTGCCCTCGGCTTTCCCAGTCCCTCACCATAAGGCTTGCTGTCAGAATGTGTTTTGAATGTCTCCTCCCAGGCTCCTGGCTCATCTTTCTCAGACTTTTCCTGGGTCTCCTCTGGCTGTAAGAAAAGTGGACTGATACCCACTCACATACTAGTACTGTTTTCCCACTCTCACGATCTAAATCTCATCCTTTAGGATGAGAATAGGCTCAATTTCCTTGTGGGCCTTTACTCACCAGCCTCCCCCCCACCCCCCCGCAGCCCCGAACTCCACTCCAACCACCCACCACTTCAACTTGCCTTGTCACCATCCCCAGGTGTTGCTTCAGGCTGGGCTCCATTGCCTTCAGCTGGATCTTTTGATTCTTGCCTGGAAGGTAGGAGAGCTGTCTGCTCCAATCCAGAGGGGGCAGGGACGAGGGGCTAATGGAAGGAGGGGTGAGGGAATAGAGAGCCAAGGGTCCAAAGGAATGAAAGCATCGGAGGAAGGGGCTGATTGTCAAAGCTTGGGAAGGGACCCCAGTGAGCAAGGGGCAAAGACCTGACAGAGGAAATGAGGAGAAAATGCCAGCAGGAAGTACTTTCTGCACATATCAGCAGTCTCTGTTGGTGTCTAGAAGAGACAGGCGAGGTGGTTCAGTGACCCGGGTTCTAAATGCCAGTCCTGGCTCTGCTGCCATCATAGAGAAAAAATCTGACCTTTCTTGATCGTGCTTTACAAAGGGAAGTTGGTCAGACCATAAAAAGCCTCTCCAGACACACTCTGGGACTTCAAAATGTTTTACCAAAGAATGCTTTTCAAAGGCAGCTAGCAAACAGTTCCCTCCAGAATCTCAAGTGTATTCCAAGTGAGAGCCAGGAATCACAGCAAAACGGGGCATCCCTCCATCCCTTAGCAAAGCAATAAGCTTCCTACGTTCCTTACGGACTTCCAGCACTCATCTTCCTCCCACAGGCTCACAGCCAGGGGTACAGCAAACAAGGACCCAGATACCAAGAGTGGAGAGAGGACAGATGGCGGAGGGGAGGGAAGAGAAGGATCCGGGGCAACTTCCCCAGAGGGCCAGAGAGAGGGGTGGGTGAGGGAAGAGGAACAGATACAGTACCAGTGGCCATGGATTTACCTAGAGAAAAGGTTCTTGATCTTATCCCACATGCTACCGAGCGTGAGACTAACTTTATCCGAGAAACTGGGGCAGGAGGAGATGAGTAGGGAAGGGGGAGGAGGCACAAAACCAACACAAAAACAGAAACATAAAAGTGAGTTTCAGTAGACAAACTTCCAGAGATGGGGGGAAAAAGAAACCGTAAATAAATAAATAAATAAATAGGAAGAAAATACACTAGGGGGTGTGATGATATGAGAAGGGGAAGGAGAGAGCAGATCCAGGCAGACTTCCCAGAAGAGGTGCCCAGTGTACAGCTCAGGGACAGAAGTATCTGTCTCCTGATCTGTGTGAGAAAGAGAAAACTGCAACCCAGATCCGGTTTTACCCTCTCTGAGAGTTATCTCCCACCCTCCTGTCCCTATCTCGCTGTTCTGCACCCAGTCTCTTCCCAAGAGTACAAAATCAGACCTGTGACATTTCTAGGCACTACCACAGTAAGGTCCCTGAAGTCCCCACCCTGTACTCACGGGACCCTGGGGGCCCTCTGGTGCTCAAAAGCCATAAGTCCTCGGGCATTGACACTGAGAAGAAGGCTTCGATCTTCTAGCAGGTCAAGGCGGAACGGCCGCGCGGTCAAAATGATTTTGTAGGGTCCCTCAGCCACTGTTAGCTCCACACTGTTGTCATCATGGCCAGAGACTGAAAGCCTGGAAAACAGAGAGATCAAAGGGGATATATAAATGAGGAGGCAAAGGCCAGAGACCTGTTACAGGCAGTAGGTCATAGCTCAGGGAGAAAAAACTCATTAGAACCTTTCTCTCTTTAAACATTTTTGGGGACTAGCAAGAAGACCCAGCAGGCAGGTGCATGCTACTAAACCTAGTGACCTGAGTTTGAATTCCAAAGACCTATACTGTAGAAGAAGCGAACCAGTCCTCAAATTACCCTCTGACCTCTATACACATATGGTGCATGAACACCCACACATATATGCCACTATACAAAGAACAATAAAATCACAGAACAAAATTTCTTACGTTTTGTAAGTTTCTATTTACTTTGTGGGGACAGGTTAGCATGTACCACAGTGAACATGCAGAAGTCAGAGTACACTTTTTGGGAGTCTGATTTCACCTTTTCTCATGTTGAGTGTAGAAAACTGAACTTAGGTCCTTAGGCTCAGCCGGAGGTGTCTTTACCTACTAAACCACCCTACTGGCCCCAAAATAAATAAATTAAGACTAGGTATAGGAGCACACATCTGTAACCTGGCCCTTGGAAGGAAGAGACAGGGCTGCCTCGAGTCTGAAGCCACCTTGGTCTAGAGCATGTTCCACACCAGCCAGAGCATAGTAAGATTCTTAAAGAAAGTTTAAAGCGGGTTGGAGAGACGCCTCAGCTGTTAAGAGCACTTCCAGAGGTCCTGAGTTCAATTCCCAGCAACCACATGGTGGATCACAACCATCTGTAATGGGGTCTGGTACCCTCTTCTGGTGTGTCTGAAGAGAGTGACAGTGTACACACATACATAAAATAAATAGATCTTAAAAAAACAAAACAAAAAAACAAAGAAAGTTTAAAGCACAAAGCTAAAGAGACAGACAAGTAAAATGCTTGCAAAAGGACCTCACTTCAATCCTTCGAACCTACATAAAAATGTAGGTGGGGCTGGACATAGTGGGGCATGCTTATAATTTCACTGCCAGGCGATCCTTTAGGTTAGCTAGCAAGCCTAAGCTACTTGCTAAATCCCAAGCTAGTCAGAAAAATTAAAAAGGTGAAAAAAATTAAAATGGGGGTGCACATCCTAGGGAACACTAGCAGAGTGTCCTCTAGCTATCACACGCTTGTGCACCTTTACACACACACACTTGCTCACAAAAACAAATAAGTCAACTGGGGATGGAGGGGACTGCTTTTACAGAGGACTCAGGTTCAATTCCCAGCACCCATGTCAGGCAGCTCACAAGCTCCTTTAACGTCACCGCAAGGGCACATGCACTTATATGCACATAACCACACACCAATGGGTCTCACCATGTGGGTAAGGGACCCTTGGTGGTGGTGGTGGTGGTGAGGGGGTAGGAGGTGTCCAGTGACTCTTTTACAGGGGTCTCCTTAGATCATCAAAAAACACAGACATTTATTTATATTACGATTCATAACAGTAGTAAAATTACAGTTATAAAGATGCAAAAAAAATAATGTTATGGGTGGAGGTCACCACAACATAAAGAACTGTATTAAATGGTTGCAGCATTAAGAAGGGTGAGAATACTGTCATACCCAGACACACAAATATAATAAATAATACGTAAATAAACAAACATTTAGGAATCTATCAGAAAAGGCACACACGGGCTGGAGAGATGACTCAGCAGTTAAGAGCACTGACTGCTCTTCCAAAGGTCCTGAGTTCAAATCCCCGAACCCACATGGTGGCTCACAACCATCCATAACGAGATCTGATGCCCTCTTCTGGAGTGTCTGAAGACAGCTACAGTGTACTTACATATAATAAATAAATCTTCAAAAAAAAAGGAGGAAAGAAAAGGCACACACACCTGTTCATTGGGGTCAGGAGACAGGATTTAAAATTAAAAAAAAAAATTTAGCATACATTAATTGTAGAAAGGAACTTCATTATGGCATTTCCATATAGGCATATGCATTCTTTGTCAGAAGTAGTGGGGCACGTCTTTAATCTCAGCACTTGGGAGGCAGAGTCAGGCAGATCTTTGAGTTTGAAGCCAGCCTGGTCTACACAGTGAGTTCTGGGGCAGACAGAGCTACACAGTTAGACCCTGCCTCAAAAAAACAAAATTTCCATTTTTTCCTTCTCAGTTGACGTTTACATCTTTGTTTAGTTTATAAAATCAGGTTTCACTTTATAGCCTAGCCTGGCCTCTAACATCTAGGTTAAGAGATTCTCCTACCTCAGCCTCTCAAGTAGTTGGGCTTATAAAAGTCACCCATGATCCATGCCTGAATGAGACAGTTGTTGTTTTTATAATGCTAGTGACTGAACTCAGGACTTCATATATACTACACAAGGGCTCCACCACTGGAACCACATCCCAGCCCAAGAGAAACAGCTTAAGCAAAGTAGTTTGTGCTAACAACACAAGGCAGAAAACTGACTGACACATTAACCCAAGAATATTAACACTAAAAATTTGTATTTATCAAAAGACACCTTTAGGGTCATCAAGAATATTCAAAGTCTAAAAAACTGTCTCATTCCAGAGGGTTCTGGAAAAGTATGACAACTGATGCAGTATGATGTCTTAGCTCCAGGGCAGAAAAAGTATACTAGGCAAAACCTAAGGAAATCTAAATAAATTTATGTGCGGTGTTTGATAGTGAAGTGCTACCAATTCATTAGGGAAGACAAAGGAAGGACAGTTAGGTTAGCAAGTGCACAAACTGGGTAGGGCACAAGGGAAGTCATTCCTTCACCTTTCCTGTAAACCTACACCCACTGGAAATTACAAAGTCTAAGTGTGTGTGTGGTGGTGGGGACAGAAACCAGAGCCTTGCACAAGCTAAGCAGGTGTTCTATCTCAGTTAAAAGCTCCCCAGCCCTACTACTGTGATTTGCTTTTCCTGAATAACTTCGGCACAGATCCTAGCAAAGTACTCTATAATTGAGTTGCAGCCTTAATCTCAAGCTGTTTTCTTTTTTCTTTAATGATACCTTTAGTAAATTAAAAGGTTACAACATAAAAAAAAGGTACCCACAATATATAAATAGTAAAGACTCAAGATTAACAAATTCTCTAATCTAAGGCAGTAAGGACAAACCACATAAGAGATGAATGGGTATAAACTGGTCAACTATTTATCTCTCAGAATAGTAAACCCAAAAGACCCCATATAAATAAGGCCTAGGGAAAGAGATCACTGGTCGGCCAGCCTAACCTAATTAGTGAGTTCCAAGCCAATGAGGTATTTTTCCAGAGGTTATTCTCTGGCCCCACACATCATACATACATTTGTACACACACTAACATTAAAAAAAAAAAATCAGAGATGTTCAGTTTCATTAACAAACGGAGAAGAGCATGGTATTGTATGGTATCTCATATCTTATTACACGAATCGTCAAGATACTGAAGCCACCAGTAGGACTAAGTAAGTCTGAAGCCAAGTGTAATCTACATACTGTACTCTAGCCAAACCTAAGTTACAGAATAAGATTCTCCAAAAAAAGAAACAGACAGACGTAGCCAGACCTTTCATCTATATAAATGTATGAATATAAAATAAATACTTGAACAGTTGTATTCTAAACAACGAAGGAAAAAAAGAAGGGATGAAAGGCTGGCAGACTACAAAGGTGTGATCTGGGCCTCCCTTACTTCCTTACAACAGCAGTACTTAGCCTAAGCCTGACAGGAAGACAAAGCATCACCTGTGTGCTGAGTGAATATAAAGTGAGAGGAAGAGAAGCAGGAAAGACTGGAAGATGAGGCGCTAGTCAGTCAACTACTTCTCTGATGCAAGAAAGTAAGTTACCACAAAGATTCATCGGGAAGGAAAAAGGGCATCAGACAGATACCCTTCTCAGGAAGCATTTACCGAGCTGTGGGGGGATCAGCCACTAAAACATCTGGCACTCGGTATCGAGGCCGCCGGGGCTCTAGCTCATCGATCCTGATCCGGGTCATGTTCTTCTGAAGGCCCTGGAGCTCCAGCACAAGCAACACCTGCAGAAACAGAAACTGGAATCTGGAGAAACCACACAAACCCGATCACACAAACCCGATCACACAAACCCGATCACACAAACCCGATCACACAAACCCGATCACACAAACCCTCCCAATCAAATCATCTCCTCTCAGCCTTTTGCCTACTGCTTTGATTTAAAACCTTTTTTTTGCCGGGCGGTGGTGGTGCACGCCTGTAATCCCAGCACTTGGGAGGCAGAGGCAGGTGGATTTCTGAGTTCAAGGCCAGCCTGATCTACAGAGTGAGTTCCAGGACAGCCAGGGCTACACAGAGAAACCCTGTCTCGGAAAACAAAAAAAAAAAACAAAAACCTTTTTTTTTTTTTTTTTTTTTTTTTGGTTTTTCAAGACAGGCATGCGCCACAACTGCCTGGCTAAAACCAATGTTTTGTTTGGTTTTGTTTAATTTGATTTTTGTATGTGAGTGTTTTGCATGCATGCATATATGTGTACCATGTGTGCCCACAGCACAGTCCTTAGAACTAGAGTTATAGATATTTTGTGAGCCACCATATGGGTACTGGGAAACAAATCTTAGTCCTTCTTAAGAGCAATAGGTGAAAGCCAGGAGTAGTGATGGACATCTTTGATCTCAGCACTTGGGAGGCAGAGGCAGGCAGATCTCTTGAGTTGGAGGCCAGCCTGGTCTACAAGGTAAATTCCAGGACAGCCAGGGCTACACACAGAAAACTTGTCTCAAAAAACAAAAAACAACAACAAAAAGCAACAAGTGCTCTAAATTATTCAGCCCTCTCTCCAGTTCTCTTGCTTTTTTTTTTAACAAAAGATCTCACTATATAGCCCAAGCTGACCTGGAATTCATGCCTCTGCATGCCTCTGCCTCTTGGTATGAAAGGTATGCACCACCATGCCTGCTAGCTTTTATTTTGAAGCAGGATCTCATGTAACTCATGCTGGTTTTGAACTTACTATGCAACTGACTGATGCTATCTTTAAAACTCTTGATCCTCTTGCCTCTGTCTCCCAAGTGCTGAGATTACAGGCGTGTCCCATTTTCTTATACTATGGGTTGTAACCCCTATGACATGGGAGGGGGAGGGGGATATATGGGGGAAGGGAGGTCATGAAAAAACTGACAAGTAGTTTCTCAATATGTAATGGAAAAAACTTATTCAGAATCAAACATGGAGTTCAGTTGATAGTGTATTTGCCTAGTTCAACATTAGCACAGCATAAAACCTGCTTTGACATACACTCCTGTAATCCCAGCATTCAGAAAATGAAAACAGGGAGCTTAGAAATTCAAGGTCATTCTTAGCTACAAAGTCAGTATGACACCAGCCTGAACTACATGATACAAAAATAAACAAAATCGGAAACCAAACTCATAATGAACCTAAGGTTTTCTAGCCATGCTCACCCATGTTGCATCTCCCAACTTCACAGAAGCCTTGGTTCTCAACACATTAAATTCAAATGCCACCATGGCACAGGAAGCCAACGAACACTCCCTAAGCCACTGCAGCTCAGATTTGAGGCTCTTGTGTGTTATCGACCGGAATGTTTTTACTACACATACAAGGTTTTCTGCTCTTACAAAAATATGACAGTGATGGTGGCATACACCTTTAATCCCAGCACTCGGGAGACAGAGGCAGGCAGATCTCTGTAAATTCAAGGCCAGCCTAGTCTACAGTGAGTTCTAGATCAGCCAGGGCTACACAGAAAAACCCTGTCTAGAAAAAAACAAAAAACAATAACAAAACAAACAAACAAACAAAAAAAAAAAACGGTAAAGTTATTTCTGTACCAAAGAACTGTTGTGAAATAAATGTATAGTTTACTTAAATGTTTGATTTGTACACACACATCACTTACACATAACTAATATTCTCTCTTTCTGAGTTATTTGATTTGTACACACAACTAATATTCTCTTTTACTGAATCTTATAAAAATTTCTTGCAAAAATATATTTTTTTTATTGCAAATGTAAGTTTACAATGTTTTGGCCTAAGGAACCTGAAATCAGATTTCTTCAAAATTAAACGCCTTGGCCACAGAGATGGTTCAAACATTGAAGAGCACTGGCTGCTCTCCAAAGGACCTGGGTTTGAGTCCCAGCACCCACATACTGGTCTATAACTCCAGTGCTCACAACAGCTCTATAACTCCCATCCCAGAGTTCCAACATTCTCTTCTAGCCTCCATGGGCACTGCCATACATATCTGTACGCAGACCAACATGGAAGGCAAAACACTCATGAACATAAAAAAGTAAAAGTCTCAAGATCAGCCTGACACAAGACATTCAGTTATAAGTTTCTCTTTCCCAAGTTACCACCAATTCCCATCCCTACCACTCTTTCTTGTCTTGCCTGACCTTGGTGACTTCATGGATCAGATGGACTGTGAGAGCATCAGGACCAAGCTGCAGAGTGTCCAGCAAGGCACGGTAAGGAGAGAGGCCTGGCCGAATGCTTCGCTGCCGTCTGCCAAGTCCAATAGTTGGGAAGTAAGGTTAGAGAGCACCTCAATATCCTTAGGTGACTCTACTTACCATTATGTTTCTTATGCTATCCACCTCACCTCCCACACACACCTCCCATGTCCCACTTTCCATTCACCTCTTCTTGAAACATACTTGCAAAAGGAACTCTCATCACAGGTCTTAAAGTTGCTTCTATCCACAGCAAGAGTAATCCCCACACAGACCCCTAAGTATGCCAGCACCAAACTTAACCAAGACCTATGGAAAGATAAAGAGAACAGTTAACACTCTGGTCAAGAAGAGGCTCACCTTCTTGACATAACCCTAACGGACAACTCATGAAAAGCAATCCTATTAAATGGGAAAAAGGTCAAGTAGACCAAGTGTGAAGTCAATTCTGAGTAGGAATGGTGGAGCATGTCTTTAATTCCGGCACTCGAATTTGGATGGCACAGGCAGGGCAGATCTCTGTGAATTTGAGGTCAGCCTGGTCTATACAGAAAATTCCAGGTCAACCCATACTACACAGTGAGATCTGGTCTCAAATGAAAAAATTTTTAAAGAAAAAGGTAGTTTTGAAGGGATGGTTTATTCACACTGTCCCTGCAAAAGACAAGAGAAAATGGACAAAGTCTGTCTGTCTGACCTTCAGAGGCTGAGTATTGACTATAGTTACATCAGCCTCTCAGAGGAAAGGAACAGTAACAGCCAATCCCAAAGGAAATGGTGGTACCATGTGTGTACATCAGAACAACAAAGCTAACTGTGCCTTTTAGGGGTAAGGCATCAGGTGGCGCTAATCTGCTCGCCACAACTCCTAAGATCCTGGAACACTTGACACCCAGTTCCTTTGATGTACAGTTCTGCAACTTCAAAACAAATCACCATCATCACTATCTAAGGCTAAAAAGAATACAGCTGAAAAACACACTGAGCCCTAATACACTCAAAGAGCCTAACTAGCTGATGTATCCCTAGATTTCAAATGACTGCAGTTTTAAAAGAATCAATAGCCTAGTAACACCTTCCGAGACCGATTTGAACTGGCCTAAACTAGGATCTGTTTAAGCTCCCGGTGGGATGGTGTATGCTTGCAGTCCACAGCTACTGGGAGGCCAGGGCCAGGCTTAGGGAGCCACTTAAGCATAGGAGACTAATATGAGCAGCAGAATGAGCACCTATCTCAATAATCATAATGCATAAATAAATATCCCCTAGCCCTTACAAGTAACCAAGACTCAAAACTACTTTACATGCATTTACTTTCCCCTTTCCTTCATTGTTTTTATTGGTCATGTTAGGTTAGGAGGTTTTTTTTCCAGATGGGAAAATTAAGGTATACAAGGGACAATCAACTATGACTTTTGAACAGCTACTAAGGGGTAAAAATGGCCTTGAGGTTAGTCCTGACTGACGTTAAGACCATGATTTCTACAGAATACACAGTGCAGCAGCATACTAATCATCAGCAAAACAGATCAGACCCACTTCACTGAAAAGCCTCACATCAAGGTTACCATAAACTGTCACTCCCACAATGCACATCGAATGAAACACTATGGACTAATAACCTCATTTAAATAAGTTTGGGGCTAGAGAGACAGCTCAGCAGTTAAGAACAGTAGTTATTCTTCAAAAGGGATTTGTTTCAAGGGATCCAACACCCTTTTCTAGCATCAGACATACACATGGGGTACAGACATACATGTAGGAAAGAAAAACATAAAAACATATAAAGAAAGAGGGGGGGAGGGAGGGAAAAGGAGGGGGAAGGAGAGAACCTAGTCAAGTGTGGTGGTACAGACCTATAATCCCAGTACTTGGGAGGTAGAAACAGGAAGACAGTTCAGTCATCCTTAGCTACATATTTAAGTTTGAGGGCTAGCCTGGGCTATGTGAAACCCCATCTTAAAATAAGAAACACTTGTTGTGTGTATTAAACAAACACTGCCAAACCTTGGACCAGAAGTTTTATTTACTTTAATTTTTTTGCAGTGTTGAAGAGTGAACTCAGGGTCTCACTCATGCTAGGCAAACCTTCAGCTACATCCTCAGCTTCTAAACAAGCTCTTCAAGTGACTATTATTTAAGCAATACAGGAACACATTAAGATGAGTTCCCCAGGGAGGACAGAGGGGACTCATAAGGTTTAGTAGATAAAAACACTTGTAGCTAAGTGTATTTATTGTACCTGAGCTCGATTATCCAGGACCCACACGTGGGAAGGAGAAAACCAACTCATTCCATACATGTACAGAGGTAAACTCACATACATGTACACACTACACACACAGGTAAATAAACATTAAAAACAAAAACTCATTTAAAAGGGGGGGAAGTCAGGCATAATGGTGCACACCTTTAATCCTAGCACTCTGAGGCAGAGGCCAGCGGCAGACGGATCTCTTACAGTTTAGAGGCCAAGCCTGGTCTACATACATAGTGAATTCAAGGTCAGACAAGCATAGATTGACAAGACCCTGTCTCAAAATATAAATGAATAAGAAGGGAGTTGGGACAGGGCAACACAGAAGACATGGCTCTTCTAAGCAATAAAACCAAGACAGGGCCTATTATACACAGTTATTCAGCCTCCATATCTACTTGGAAGTTAAAGAAAATTATCATACAGCAAGGTGAATGTCTTGCATTCACCAGGCCCTGACTGATCCCTAGACGCACCAAAGAAAATTTTAAAAGGGATCAGTTAACAAAGTTCCCTTGAAGTGGGAAATTTTTGAAGGCTGGCAGGCAGCAAAGTGAGAAAACACTAGGAACTAGTGCACTAGGCTTTGGAGGAAGAAGTAACTGAAAGACAATGCTACTAGAAAAACCTAGCCACAAGGCCAGCCTGGTCTACAGAGTGAAATCCAGAACAGCCAGGGCTACACAGAAAAACCCTGTCTCGAAAAAACCAAAAAAAAAAAAAAAACAAAAAACAAAAAAACAAACTAGCCATAAGGCATAGATACAGCCTGTGTCCAGAGGAGTGGCTACTTACAGGAACCTTGGGTCACCAGTCCCAAGTAGCAGTAGTGAGCAGTTTAGCACGTAAACACTCCCTGGAACCCTATCTTCAAGTCTTTAAAATAGGTTTGGAGAGATGTCAGTAAGGATATGATTTCTAAAGAATATTTTCAACTATGATTTGTTGGCTCTAGGAATTCAAGAATGCCTTAAGCATCCCAAACGAGAAGTGTTCACAAGCTAAAAGTCAAGAATGAACTTTAGGGTAAGTCACATCTGTTTATTGGAGAAGAACTTGAGTATATGATTCACCCTTTTTACACTGCTGTTGACAGTACACGCCTCTCCCGACCCTTTACATCCGTTAGGTGTTCTGCGCTTTACGGCGCTGATGTGTTTCTAAGCTTTTTTTTAGGTTCTACAAAACTCCAGAGAGCAGACCAAATCATTCGATACATGTTGTGTTTGAGCAACATTATCCATGCAAACTGTGAACTTACTGGACCCTGCCCCAGCCGTGCCCAGCAAATGAGCATTAATGAAACTGGCCAAGGCTGGTCGGGAGAGCACGGAGACAATACAGGACGACCTGCCCATCGCATTGCTTCCAGCCTGAAAAAGGAGCAGTGTGGCAACAGGCTGCTTTATTACAGGCTGGGATGCATTTCGTCCCTCTACCTGCCTCGACTGCCCAGCGCACTGCAGGAAGGAGACGAAATCATTGACCACCCCGAGCCGCCAAGGGAGAGGGGGCGGCTGGGAGCGGACAAGGCAGAAGACAGCACCCAGCTTCAGCCTTTCTAAGCCACCCGGCGAGATCCAGGAGCCCCACAGACAAGGGCCGCAGCGACTCGTTAATCTGCCGCTGGCGGGCTGTAGCCAGAGGCCGCCACCACGGGGACAAAGAGCCCGTTGCGTGGCCAGGAGTAGCAGGGTGATGGGAAGGCATACAGAAAGAATGAATATGGGGCTCGGGGAATCTAGGGCCGTCCGGACGCGTCCCCGGATTCCGGGCTCCTCACCGCCTCCTACGCGCCGCCACTGCCGCTATCGCCGCCATCTTGTGCCGGGTTTGCTCCTTGACCCGAACCTACCCGCCCCTGCGCACGTTGAGCCACGTACCCTAGTGCCCGCCCCTTCCGGCCTTCCGATTGGCTCGTCCAGAGCGCGGCCGGACGTCGATTCCATTGGTCGAGAGTGTTCTATAGTATGAATGGGGCGTGCCTTGACGCCCGGGCCTCTGCGTTCTCAGGCTTTGGCAGCTTTCTGAGTCAGATAGAAACACTCGACTGTTTGTCTCAACTCGGCAAATTTTATTTAGAAAAAATGGTGGGGTTTGAAAAAAGTGACACCACTCATTACGTACGGACTTAGAAGCCTCCACCCTTCTGTAGCACCTTAGTCTCTTCTCTTTTCAACCTCGCACAACTTGTAGAGAAAAGGTTGTCAAGTCCCCGGCCGAAGCACAGTGGATGGTGGAGGTGCTTGAAAACGGCCAGAGAAGAGCCCCAGACGATCGATGTTGCGGTGGAGGACACTGTGCAGCACAGACAGATGTGGTCCTCCTTCACCTCCACCCTCCCTGGAGAAGTCCCGAATGAAGCGGCCACGCTCAGACTGGAAGATGAACTTCTGGGGCAAAGGCCCATGCTCCCGAAGAAAACCCCAGACACTAAGCAGCAACAGACGCACTTCAAAAGGTGCCAGTTGGCTAAATACCTCGTGCATATTACCCAGGGCTGGTGGCAAGAGGCTTCCCTCAGCCATGACAGCCACCAGGATACAGGATGCCTCCAGATGCCAGGGGGAGTGGGTTGTATCAGGGTGTCGAGAGGCTTCCCAATGGCTCAAGAGGGCAGCCAGCAGCCCCCGCAGCAGCACGGAGCAGTAGCACAGGGCTGGGGGAGCAGCTGCTACCAGCTTCAAAAGCTCAAACAGCAGGGGTTGTTCCCGGAAGCGCCGACCGATGCGGAGATCCCGCTCCACGGTGGCTCGTGCATGATCCTCTGGGGGCCAGGCCAGCTCAGCACCAGCTGCGTCAGGACACACGCTCTCCACTAAGGTCACCGCAACTGCTTTGGCTGCCTCTGGGCTCAGGGTTGGAGCCCCCCAGCAACCCTCACGCTCAATGCCCCCAGATGCGCTGCAGCAGTGCACTAGGAGGCTAACGAGGCTCTGGGTGTTATAGATCACTTCCTGATGGTTTCGAGATTGAACAATTTTAGGTGGCTTTAAGCCACGACCGATGACTCCAGCGTGGAAAACTGACCAGATCCCTCCAGGACCCGGCACAGCTGCAGTATGCCTCCGGTTAATGTCCAACAATGAGGCAGAAGCCAAAGGGGTTGAGACAATTGAGAGAGTCTCATTGTCTCCATCCATTTCCCCTCCAAACAGTTCTGTGTTGCCCCGATGCAAGGCTCCCTCAACTAGCAGCTGTAGGACAGCCTTGAGCCCAGCTGGGGAAGTCTGAGAAAGGCGGGTAAGAAGCTGGGAGGCTGAAGCCACACCTGGAGGGCCATGCAGCCTTAGAGAAGCAAAGAAGCGGTGTACCCCTGCTCTCACTAGTCCCAAAAGTTGGGAAGGGGACAGGGCTTCTGAAGGAAAGGGACATATTGCAAGGAGGGAGGCAGCAGCTTCAGCTACTTCCTCCTCTGGGTGGAGTAGGAGAGGAGCCAGATCAGACAGGTGGGCTGAGGCAGACTCCCCAAACCGGGCCCCTAAGGCTGAAGGGCCCTCTCCACCCTGCTGCTCCCACCCCACCAACAAGGCCAAATTGCGAAGAAACCGGGCTGTGAAGGGAGGCTGTAAAGTCCCTGCATGCACTCGAGCCAGGCAGCTTCGGAAGGCCAGGGGTAGAAGGCCAGAGAGACTAACCACTAGCCCTGCATATAGCTGGGTTGCCAAACTCAGCTCTTCAGGGCTTCTGGCTCTGCTCAGTAGATGGCCCAAGGCCTCAGGTCCACAGCTAGGTCGAGTATAGACAGACAGTAGGCCCAGGAGCTGGTGCTGCCAGAGGAAGCGCTTCCGTTCTAGCCGTAATGTCTCTCCACACAGTTCTCCAACATGGTTTCGTAATGCATCAAGAAAGGGCACTGGACGAGGAGGTAGGGGTGGGCCCAGCACCCCTTCTCCAGGAGACCCTCCCCGATGATGAACCAGTTTTTGCAGATGTAGCAATAGCAGCTGGATCAGCCGGTCACAGGCCTCTCTCACAGTGTCTGGCACAGCCAGGCCCTGGGTAGTAATAACTGAAGCTGGCATAGCTGTGTCCACTAAGAACTGCAGCAGGCGGTAGGCACCAGTCCCAGAGGCCTGGCTCACTAGATGCACAGCCAGGTTTAGCATGTTGTCTAGCTCTTCTCTTGGGAACCCCTGCAGGTGTTGTTGCAGCTGGCTTAGCACTGCTGGGGGCTTGAGGCAGTCCACAAGTTCTCCAGATACTGTGCCTAGCAAAGCGGGCGACATGACTGCCAGCTGCAGTAGGAAGGGAACTGTGGCCTGAAGAGAGGGCTCCCCATTCCGGCCCCCAGTACCCCCTGCCAAGCTATCGTGAAACATACGCAACAGTTCCCGTCGGATGCTGTCTCCATGGCGGGAAGCCAGGTGCCCTAGGATGCCTACAACTGAGGCAATTTTGGGTACCCGTTTTTCCCCGGGGATGGCCGGAGATCCAGGGAAGGGGTCTGTAGAGGGGGTCTGAGAAGAGCTTCCACTGCAAGCACTAGCTCCTCCTCCAGCCCCACTATGGACACAGAAGTCCTTAAGGCCACAAGAGAGGACTCGAGAGATGATGGTGCCAGGAAAAGAAGAGCCAATATGGGCCACAACCCAGTCAAAGTGTGGGGAATGCTGGACAGACGTGTCTAGCAAGGCATCCACACATGCATCTGGGCAGCTACCAATGAGAGCCGAGAGGCACTGCACATAGATGTCCATTAATGTGCGGGTGGCCCTGCAGCCCATCCACAGCTGTAGCAGTTCATTGAGAGAGCCAGTGGCATGGGGAACACGCTGATGCTGACCTGAATATGTGCTGCTCAGTTGTCCCATGAGGTCAATGGACCATGCACTAATCACAGGTGCCCAGGCCTTTGGGTTGGCCCGGATAAACTCACACAGCACCTGCTGCACTTCATGCACCACATCCTCTAGGCCAGGTCCACCAGCAGGGACATGGGATGGTGGAGGTGGACGGAGGTGAGGTGGACCAGCCACAGGACTTTCTTCTAGGGCAGCTAGGTGGGCCCGGACACTCTCATCAAAAACACCTCTCAGGTGGTCCAACACAGCAGCCCGAGCAGGTGGCAAAGAACGGAGCAGGAGAAGACCACATCGAGCATGTTCTCGAGCTGAGAGCTGGTGGCCCAGAATAGGATCTACACCGGTCAGAAAAGCCTTGATTTCTTGGGACAGCTCCTGAGCACTATACAGAAGCAAAAAAAAAAAAAGTGAATCAGAACACTGGGAGATGTTAAGCAAGTTATATTCCTTCCATGAGCTTTGGTTTCTTTTTATGTAATAATAGGGTAATACGTCCTCATAAGAATTTCTGAAAGTTTAGAGGCATACCCATTCCTGGTTCACCTTGGTCATTCAAGAAATGCTAGTTTTCTTCCAGCAACAATAATCAAACGAATAGTAGATTATCTTTCAAATATCCACGTTCTTTTTTCTTTTTCAGTACTACTAGGTATAAAACCCAGACCTTTAGGCATACTAGTTACTACCTCTAAGCTATATCCCTACCCCACTTTTAAGTACTTCCCCAATACTTTTTCAGTACTGTCAACAATATGGTTAGACTATTATGATCCCATTTTACAAATAAGAACTGAAAGTTAAGAAATCAGGTTGTATATTCCCAAGAGGCAGGAACCATTTCTAAGCTCCTAAAACAGAATTCCCTTTTGTTAAGGTGCTAGTATATGGGAGGTTCTCAATGAAAAATTGTTGAACTAACTAAATACATTGAGATTCTATACCTACTTTAACATCTTCCCAGCCTCCTCTACAGCCCAAGCACCCTGAATCTCTCAATGGACAGAAAATTGTAACCTTACTAAAAGCTCTCCCTCCCAAATGTGTGCTTTTCCATACTGTACAAGAATCTGGCCTTAACTGGTGACACAGGCCTTCAATTCCAACACAGACAGATCTGAGTTCAAGGCTAACCTAGTATAAATAATGAATTCCAAGACAGCTATTTCTATCCATAGAGACCCTGTCTCAAAAAAAAAAAAAAAAGAAAAGAAGGAATCGCCGGGCGGTGGTGGCGCACGCCTTTAATCCCAGCACTTGGGAGGCAGAGGCAGGAGGATTTCTGAGTTCGAGGCCAGCCTGGTCTACAAAGTGAGTTCCAGGACAGCCAGGGCTACACAGAGAAACCCTGTCTCGAAAAACCAAAAAAAAAAAAAAAAAAAAAAAAGAAAGAAAAGAAGGAATCGAGGTAGAAAGAGAGAGAGAGAATCCTAATCACACACCCACTGAATTATACACCTTCGGTGTGCCAAGAATGAGGATTGGGGGGGAGGGGGGGTTCCACCGGTCACAAAAGATAAGCCTTTCAATTCTCCCCCTCTCCAAATATATAAGCTCTGTCTTAAGAGTCTCCGAAGGCGATGTTGAGAAAAGTAAAACCCCTTTCCTCTTACTACTGTCTTTTCTGTCAGAAACAACCGCATTCTCTGGGCAGATAAGGTTCTATACCATCCCTCTGATCAAAAATAAAAAAGGCAACTCAAAACGAGGGACGTGTGCAAAGGAAAGGCTTGGACAAATATCGAGCCTCCGAACCTTGGTTCCCAAGACACTCTCCATGTAGTCTGAGGCTCGTCAGGGTAAAAGGGGCAAAGAGGCTGGGTTCTCAGGAGTGCTGATGTCCCCAACTGCGGGCAAAGCAAGGCCGGCCTAAGAAGGCATTGAGGTCTCGGGAGAGGCAGAACTGCGGACAGGGCAGGGCAGGCATTGCAGCCCAGGGTTTTCAGTGAGGCGGTCCCTGAGTTCCGGGAAGGCGCGACCAGAATCTCTGAGAATCCTGACGCGGGTTCTCAAGGTAAGATCCAGCTTTCTGTGGTGAAGGCTGGGCATCGGCGCGGGGCCGCAAGATGGGGGGAGATAACAGGGGTTCTGACTACCTGAGAGGCGCGGGACCGTGGGTGGCGGGGGCAGGCCCGGGTGGCCCTGGGGCCCCGGGAGGGTCGCACAACGCGGACATCCCGGAGCCCTACCCGGAGCCTGACGCGGGAGCGGCGAAGCACAGGCGACGCATGCGCGCTGACTGGAAACGCGACAGAAACCAGCGACCCCGCCTCTCAGGAAAATCAGTCCGGCTAAGTCTGGAGCCCTAGTATTTTGGTTCCGCGACGCATCGGTCGCGGAGGGTAACTAACTAGCTTGCTCTCTACGCAACTTTCTCCCCCATCCCCCAGGGGCTTCATGGGCATATGAAAGCTTCCTGGGACTTTCATTTACAGTGCAATCTAATTTTTTTCCTAACATCAAAAGTATAAACGTGCAACTCATGGATCCAAAGCATGGATCCGACAGTTGGGACTCACGCCTGTAATCCGAGCATTGGAGGCCAACCTGGTTTACAATCCAAGATCCAGGCCAGCCAGGGCTACAAGATGAGACTATCTCTCGGATTTTTTTTTTCAAAAATAAAATTTAAAAGTAAAGCGTGTTTCTCTTTTTCGTTTGCCTGCTTGTTGTTGTTTGCTTGTAGGGATAGAGTCTCATGAATTTAAATTCCTGGTCCTCCTGCCTCTACCTCCCTGGTGCTAGGATTACAGGCATGGCACCACGCCTAACTTTTGCTTTAGTTTTGAAGCAAAACTTCCCAGGCTCTTCTTAGTTCAAGTGCTCTTCCTCCCTCAGCCTCCAGAGACTAGGTGTTTACCATTATCCTGGTTTCTTGCCCATAAAGACTTTACAATCGGGCGGTGGTGGCGCACGCCTTTAATCCCAGCACTTGGGAGGCAGAGGCAGGAGGATTTCTGAGTTCGAGGCCAGCCTGGTCTACAAAGTGAGTTCCAGGACAGCCAGGGCTACACAGAGAAACCCTGTCTCGGAAAAAGAAAAAAAAAAAAAAGACTTTACAATCTAAGGGAGCCCATTTGGGTTTGGATTTATCTGCCATTGTTGACAATAAACTCTGAACAAGTGGCATAGGCCTGGAGCCTGTTTCATCTATAAGATGAGTGTGACTTCTCTGCCTCACACAGTATAACAAGTTACTTTAAATAATTTATGCAAAGTTTTTTGTTGTTCTGTATTTTGTCTCTGTGTGGCCCTGGCTGTCCTGGAACTCACTCTGTAGACCAGGCTGGTCTCCAACTCAGATCCACCAGCCTCTGCCCACTGAATGCTGGAAGTAAGTCTGTGTAACACCATGCCCAGCATAGATTTCTTGATATAATTTCGAATACAGAAATCCCTCTGAATTGTTAACAGGAGGCAGTCTGAAAGGGCTAGAGAGATGTCTCTGTGGCTGCTGTTCCAAAGGACCCAGTTTCAATACCCACACTCACATAACGGCTCGCAAGCATTTCTTTTTTTTTAAAATACATTTGTTATTATTATTATTATTTTAAAGAACGATTTATTTATGAGTACACTGTTGCTATCTTCCGACCCACCAGAAGAGGGCATCAGATGCTCATTACAGATGGCTGTGAGCCACCATGTGGTTGCTGGGAATTGAACTCAGGACCTCTGGAAGAGCAGTCAGGGCTCTTAACCACTGAGCCATCTCTCTAGCCCTCGCAAGCATTTCTAAATTACAGCTCTATGGGAGATCAGCTGCCCTCTTCTTGCCTCCACAGCACTAGGCACAAAAGTAGCACACATACATACATGCAGTCGAAGCCAAAATATCAGTACATATTGAAACCTATATTTGCTTTTTAATATCTTGTTTACATACCTGTCAAATAGGTACATTGTAGTAGAACTGATATGATCACTGCCGTCTTAAATCAGAGGATCTATGACTGCCCCATGAGAACTTATCAATACTCCCTTATAAAAAGTGTGTTCTGGTCATCAGCCTGTGGCCTGAGATTCTAGCCACCATCCCCACTATGACTCAGGACCTTAGCAGTATATATATATATATATATGAACTTGCCAGTTATATGTAGTCTTGGAAACTGCTAGAACATTTAGTTGAAAAGCTGACCAGAGTTAATGACGCTACTTTCCTGAGTCACCACTCCTGCTAGAGTAAAGCTTTTTTGTGATGCAACTGCCCGAGCTTCACCTACACTCCTGTTACACAGACAAAAACAGTAAGCCGGGCGGGGGTGGCGCACGCCTTTAATCCCAGCACTTGGGAGGCAGAGGCAGGCGGATTTCTGAGTTCGAGGCCAGCCTGGTCTACAGGGTGAGTTCCAGGACAGCCAGGGCTATACAGAGAGACCCTGGCTCAAGAGAGAGAAGAGAAGGGAAGAAAGAAAGAAAAAGAAAAGCAGCAAATGTAGCTGGGTGGTGGCAGAGGCAGTTAGATCTCCCTGAGTTTGAGGCTAGTCTATTCTACACAGTGAGTTCCAGGACAGTTAGGGCTACACAGGAGAAACTGTCTCAAAAAAAACCAAGGCAACCAAAAAATACATTGATTCACCAAGGTGGGCTTAGATGGAATCATTATTTTTTATTTTTATTTTTTGAAGATTTTATTTTTTTATTTTATGTATGTGAGTACACTGTAGCTGTCTTCAGACACTCCAGAAGAGGGCATCAGATTCCATTACAGATGGTTGTGAGCCACCATGTGCTTGCTGGGAATTGAACTCAGGACCTTTGGAAGAGCAGTCAGTGATCTTAACCGTTGAACCATCTCTCCAGCCTCCAGAATCATTATTTTAATTATCAGTTTTGGGTAAATAGGCATTTCTGAGCTGGGTAGTGGTGACGCACGCCTTTGATCCTAGCACTTGGGAGGCAGAGGCAGGCAGATTTCTGAGTTCGAGGCCAGCCTGGTCTACAGAGCAGGTTCCAGGACAGCCAGGACCATGCAGAGAAACCCTGTCTCGAAAAACCAAAAAAAAATGTTGAAAAAAAAATAGGCGTTTCTGTGTCTTGCCAAGATGCCATGACATAGTTATAGTTCAAAGGTATAGTTGTTTGGTTAATGAACTAAAATGTATATAACAAACACCTGGTAAACGTTAAACATTTTTTAAAGATTTGTTTTTATTTTATTTATTTTTATCCTTCTATTTTCGTTTTTATCCAAGACAGAGTTTCTGTTTAGCCCCGGCTGTCCTGGAACTCACTCTGTAGACCAGGTTGACCTTCAACTCAGAGATCTGCCTGCCTCTGCCTCCACCTCCCCCATGCTGGAATTAAAGGAGTATACCACCACACCTCATCTTGTTTTTATTATTTTTAAATTACATGTATATGAGCAGGTGCCCTCAGTCTAGAAGAGGTCATCAGACCCCCTGGAGCTGGAGTCATTGATGGTTGTGGGCTGTGTGACATTTATAAAATGTCTGGAGATGGAGAGGTGGCTCAGCAGTTAAGGGCACTGGCTGTTCTTGCAGAGGACGAGAGTTCAATTCCTAGCACCCATATGGCAGCTAGTTCACAAACTGTGATCCCAATTCCAGGGCTTCTGATGACCTATTCTGGTCTCCATGGGCATATGGTACACATACATTCATGCAGGCAAAATATTCACACCCATAAGATAAATCTAAGAAGAAAAAATGTTTAAGGCCAGTAGTATTATACACAATCATTTTCAGCATTTGAGACAGAGGTAGGTGGATCTCTGTAAGTTTGAGGCCAGCCTGTTTTATAGAGGGTATCCCAGGACAGGCAAGGCTACAGAGAATCCCTGTCTCAAAAATAAATAATAAACTAAAATAAAATGAAAAAATGTCAATGAGAATGGAGAGATAGTTCATGGGTTAGGAATACTTGGTGCTCTTTCTAAAAGCTCAGGCTCAGTTTCCAGCACCTACATGGCAGTTTACAAATATCTCTAACTCTGGTTCCAGGGGATCCAACAGCCTCTTCTGGCTGCTGAAGACACCAGGCATGCACAATGCATATAGTGTACACACACACACTTTGAACAAAGGGCTCAAACCATAAAGTTGTCTGATATGACTATTTAGTTGAGAAGGAATGAAAACTTAAATGTGGCAAGCCCGTGTCTAATTTACTGTTTTGTCTTGACATTTACTGTGTGTGGGGACACATACTTGTCACAATGCAAGTGTGGAGGCCAGAGGACAACAGGAGAGTCAGCTCTCCTAGGGTAACAGGGATGGAATTCAAGTTGTTGGGTTTGGGTCAAGCACCCTTACCCCCTGAGCTACATCATCAGCCTCCCTCTATCTATTTAGATGTTTGCAATGGTAAAAGTTAAGTTAGGAAAGGGGGCTGGACATGTCTTATAACCATAATCCCAGCACTGTGGGTGGAGGTAGAAGCAGAAGGATCACATGTTCAAACCAAGTCCGGGCTATATAAGGAAAACCATCTTCAAAAACAAAACAAAGTCCTCAGAACTGGCTCACCTCATGATTGCTGATAGGGAAATACAGGCGCTCAGGATGTAGATGGTACAATGATTGTCTTGAATGCAGAATACCCTGTGTTTGAATCCCTGAACACCACCATCACCACCAAAAAATTGTTCTTTACTTACTATAATCCTAAATATAGTGTCAAGACTGTGATCAGATCCTTACCTCCCTATCTACCATTCTTATAATCATCTGTGTCTTCCAGAAATGCAGGAGTTGCAAGTGTCACTGTTTAGAAAGATGGGGAAGTACTGAAGAAGCTACCTAGTTTCATTTCGAGATAGGGTCTTATAAAGTCCTGGCTGTACTGGAACTAAATGTGAGGACCAAGTAGGCCTTGAACAGAAATTTGCCTGCCTCTTTGCCTCCCAAATGTTGGGATTAAAGGCTTATGACACTACGCCCTTCTCTACCTAGTTTCTTTTTTTTTTAAGATTTTTTTTTAATTTTATGTATATGAATACACTGTAGCTGTACAGATGGTTGTGAGTGATGATCAATGTTGTCAATGCTGAGAATTGAATTCAGGACCTCTGCTCGCTCCAGTTAACCTTGCTCACTCAGTGTCTGCTCACTCTGGCCCAAAGATTTAATTATTATTATTCTTTTAAAAATCTGTTTATTATATGTTAAGTACACTGTAGCTGTCTTCAGACACACCAGAAGAGGGCATCAGATCTCATTACAGATGGTTGTGAGCCACCATGTGGTTGCTGGGATTTGAACTCAGGACCCCTGGAAGAGCAGTCAGTGCTCTTAACCTCTGAGCCATCTCTCCAGCCCCACTATCTAGTTTCTTGTTGCATAATGTGTCCTGCTTCGGAAGTGTCTCCACCCACACTCGAAGGCCTTTCTACACGTCTCATCTCCACTGCACTTCAGCACACATGGTAGTTAACACACTAAAGCTTTATTACAAAAGGAGGGTCCTCTCCAGTCTTTCTGTGTCCTCTTCCTTCCCAATATACACCTCCAGGGGAGGTCAAGGGTCCATTATAGAAGAGGTGTCTGGGAGAATGAAATATGGTAATTTTTTTTCCAGAGTTCCTCTGAATCCTTCTAGGCGCTGCTGAGAATCTTCTGGTAGAAGCTTCAGCTCTCATCTCCAAGATCCTCCATATCTACGTCCTGGGGAGCTTTTATCTTCTTTTGTCGTTTGGGCTGTGCCTGACTAGTCCTGGTTGACTTGGAGGGGACTTCCACTGAACAAAAAAGGAAAGGAAAAAGGAAGCATTAAAGATAAAACGCAGGTAAAATCCAGACTTCTTTTTTGTGTGACCTCTGTGAACCAGATTTACCTTCCATGGCTGCTTTTTCTTTCTGGGCAAGTCGGATCTGCTGCAAGAGTTTCCTGCGCTTCTTCCCAGAGAGTGTGATGTTGGCACGAGCACTGGACCTGAGCAACAGCAAACAACAAAAATATCCAGGTTAATCTGTACCAACCGAAGCCTCAAACGTGACCCCAGCTAAGAAAAGGTCATCTGTCTTTTGGGTTGTTTCTTTATTTGAGAACAGGTCTCACTCTGTAGACCAGGCTAGCCAACAGGCAACATTTCTGTCTCAGTCTCCTGGCACTGGAATTTAAAAGCAGGAAGCATCATGTCCAGTTTCTTTAATCTTATAAGGTCTCTGGATTCAAATCACTGGATGGGCTCTAATATCCTCAGTGAACTCTAACACTTAAGACTTTTTAACAGTTTGATTTCAATGTGTACCTCAATAGTATTAAGTCAGTAATTTGATAGTATGCACTTACATGTGTGCCCTTATTTCAAAAATCTATCTTAATGTAGATAACCATCTGTAGAGTTGGAGACAACCTTCCTTAGTTTTTGAGTAGAATCCAAACCTAAAAAAGCCTGTGAGCAGCTGGGTGGTGGTGGTGGTGGTGAAGGACTTTAATTCCAGCACTCGGGAGGCAGAGGCAAGTGGAACTCTAAGTTCGAGGCCAGCCTGGTCAACACAGAGAGTTCCAGAACAAGAAAAATCGAGACAAAACAATCAACAGCAACAGAACCCTGTGAGCAATGGTACTGAAAGAAGCTGGTAGTTTGGGGACTAACATAACTGTCAACTAGTTCCTGCATAAATGTGAAAGAGAACAAGAAATTTGGAGACCTTTGGGATGCTCTGAAGCTTGGTAGGAAGTGGGTAGGAATAACCAACCGGAGGAGGATAATACTGTACTTACGCCCGCTTCTTGAGGTGGTGCCTCGTAGTCAGCCCTTCGTCTATCACAGCCCCGACCACCTGGCGCTTCCGTCGCCGATCCCTGCTTAATACCCTGCGGCGTTTGAACAACTTCTTCTTCAGCTCCTACGGAAGAAAAAGATGCGCGTCAACGTAAGGTTGTGCACGCCCACCTGGGAATCCTCCGTACCTAACAACCCTAGCCCCCGACTGATCCTGTTTCCGGAGAGGAAAATGCAGAGAAGCAAAGGGAAACAAGGGCGCAGTTCCCACTCCCACAGTCCAAGTCACCGTCCGGGGACGATTGATCTTTCCTCCCGGAGGTCCCATTGCTACTCTCGGAGGCTCACTCCGGGAGCCGCACTTCCGCTCCACTCACAGGTTCCGCCACGCACAAAGACCCCGCCCTCTCACACCCCCAGACCAATCGCAGCTTGGAGGCGGGTACCAGACCTATATAAAGTTGCTCCGCGCTCTTCTGGGCCTTTCTGAAGGTGGCTTTCACGTAAGTCGTGTTCTGTGTTTTTGTGTGCGGGGCATTTGGGAGCTACTGGGGACTGGGCCTGACTTTGTAGATCCTCCTTTTCTTGGCGGGGACCGGGCGTGCGGTCCCGCTCCCCGTAATGTACGGAGGTAGAAGAAAGGGCCCCGGCCCTCTCGGCGTCATGTCTTCGGTGCTTGCGGCCCCCCGTTCGCGGGTTCTATCCTCAGACGCCGGAACACCTCCGTGCAGAAATGAGGCTAGGTTCTGCTGTCCCCTCTGGATTACTCAACGCTTTTTATTTTTATTTTTTTCAGGTCTACATTGACGCCCCGGAGTAATAGTTAACGTGTTTTTTTTTCTGTTAATTGTTGAACCAATAAAGTCTGTGAACCCTAAGGACCCTGTGTACGCTTCCTTTTTTTCTGCCACTCGGAATTTGCAGATCTTTAGGACTTAAAGCACATGCTGAAAGTGCGGGTGACTATTCAGTAGAGATCTCTGGTCGACCTTGGGCGGGACTTAAGATTCCTGCTTTCCATGAAATGCGTTAAATGTCGACCAGGTGGCGGGGATTCCCGCAAGCCTTTATATGCGATCCTAAAGACAAGGGAATCAAACTTGTATTCGGCTTTTATGGTAAAAAGCCCAGCGTAATGATGCACACGTGTGATTCCAGACGAAACTTGGGGTAGCATGTGCCCTTCCACCCTTATCCTCAAGCTGCCTGGCATTTAAACTGTTGCAGGAGGCACAGATTTCTCACTGAGGATATTGGAAGTAAAACTGAGATCTCAATCTTGCACAGGCCTACCCTGTCGATGTTCTAGGAGTGGACTTGTTTCCTGGGTCTAGGACCCACATAAACAACCTGTGCAGAATCTGGAGCCCTAGCATCCTTAGGTTCCTTCCAGCGATCCAGTGTAGCTAAGGGTGGTTTGCCTGAGGATTCAAGGACCCTCCTGTTAAGTTGCCCTGCTGTAAGAAAAAAAAAAATCTAACAGCTGGACTGGGTGTAAAAGTTAAGCCCTTTTAAGAACATTCAGTTAAATCTCAAGGATTTCTGAGAGATTCTATAATGTTATCTGTTCGTCACGCATAGAGTTGGAGTCTTTCCGTGGTTGAATAGCTAGTAGTTGAGAATGGAATCCAGGTTTGCACAATTTGTGTCCTGGTTCATAAATCTGGACCCTGAGGGTAATACTGGGTTACATGGCTGGGGGTGGGGAGCGGCCTAAATAGGCTAAAGAGCTTTGAGAACAATAATGGAGATGAAATTGAAAGAGAAAAGAACAGTACTTACCCCCGAAGGTACTGGGAGGTGGGAAATGGGAATATTCCATAAATCGGGACCTATAGATAGAGGACCCTGTTGGGTCCCAAATAGGACAGAGATTGGGAGTCTCCTGACCCTCTGTATCCTCAGGAATCCAAGAAGCATCTTCTTGGTCTTGATCCCAGCCAAGTCCAGTGTTAAATGTTCTTAAGGGAGATGTGGGGTCCTGTGGGATCCAGGCCCAACCTGGGGGAAGAGTTAGTCTATGAATGTTAAATATTCCTGATATATTGTCTTGTTTAATTGACTTGAGACAAGGTCTCCCCCTGGCCTTTAATTCAACATGTAAACGATCAGGCTGACTACCACACCTGGCCCAGATCAATGTTACAAAGATTTAGTTAGTGTATATAAATGTTTGCCATATGAGAATGTTAGAAGAAATCTAATCCCCTAGAACTGGAGTTAGAGATGGTTGTAAACTACCACATGGGTGCTAGGAAACAAATCTAGGTCCCTCTGGAAGGGAAGCAAGTTCTCTTAGAACTGCTGAGCCTCGTCTGTGTGAGGCAAAAGAGTTTTATTCTACCGTTATGCTTTACCTTTAATCAAGTACTAGGTCAGTGAAACTAGTCAACTTTCTATGAGATCCAGGTCCAGCTTGCAGGAGTAGCATTGGTAGTTGGTGCATATTTGTATTGAAGAGTACATGCAGGTATTGGAGGCCAGAGATTGACATCAAGTATCTTCCTCAATTGCCCTTCACTTGATATATTGAGAGCTTGCCTATTCAGCTAGTCTAGCTAAGTTGCTTGCTTGCTCCAGGGATCTCAGCCTCGAGAGTGCACTGTAATTGCCGGTAAACTGTCAAATGCCCAACTGGTGTTTGTATGGATACCAGGGATCTGAGCTCAAGTCCACATGCTTGCAGAGCAAGCACTAACTGCTGAGCCGTCTCTCTAGCCCTGTTTTCTCATTTATAAAGGGAAATTGTCTCCTTAACTGAGTTGTTCTGAAAACTCTTAAAAGTGTTTAGCACTGTGACTGGTGCATAATAAATGCTCAAAAGAAAAAAACTTTATAACAACATACAGCCGTCCATTCACCTCCAATATGTTAATTACCTCTAGATAGATACAGGGTAATTAGATCACCTTCCTTCTCTGGTAATGAACCATTAGAATATTAGACAACAACAAGACCCAAGTTAAATAATAAATCATGTCTCCAGAAGGCAAAGGAACAAAAGCAAATTAAGGCTATGGCTGAAGCTCAGTGGTTGATAAATTACCTAACATGCAAAAGACCTTGGTTAGTGGGGCTGGTAAAATGGCTTTGCCCGCAAAAGATCAATTGAGCCAAGTATAAGAGTGTTTAATCCCTAAGACCCACATGGCTGTCTTCTAACATCCAAAGGTCTGCTTTTTTTTTTTTTTTTGGGGGGGGGTGTTTGGTTTTTGTTTTTTTTTGGGGGGTTTTTTGACACAGGGTCTCCAAATGTACAGCTCCGGTTGTTCTGGAACTCTCTGGGTGAAAACTCACAGAGATCCTGCCTCTGCCTCCCTCAAAGTGCTGGGTTTAAAAGTGTGTACCACCAGTAGCCCAGCTACACACACATTTTTAAAAAATGCTTTAAAGCTCTGGGTTCAATTCTCAACAGTACAAACAAAGGAAAACAAAAACCAAGCAGACAAATAGTAGAAAGAGTGTTGCTCTGCAGGTAAGATCCCTGGCAATGAGTTCAGTGCCCAGATCCCACAAGGTGGAATGACGGAACAAGCTCCGACAAGACAAGGACAAGTCGTTATCCTCTGACACACACACACACACACACACACACACACTATGGAGCAGATACACCCATACTTACAAGTACATAAAAAACATACTATTTTTGATTTTTGGAAGTACTTTCTTACTATGTAGACCAGTCTGGCCTCAGATCTGCCTTGCCTCTGAAGGGTCTAGGTTAAAGGCAGAAGTCAGCTATATTTAAAAACAATGTTTTTTCCAAGACAGGGTTTCTCTGTGTCGCCTTAGGCTGTCCTAGAACTGGGTCTGTAGACCAGACTGGCCTCGAACTCAGAGATCTCTCTATCTCTCTGCCTCTCAAATCTTTGGATAAAGGCACGTGCTATCATCACTAAGCTAGATTTTTTTTTTTTAAAGAGATGTCACTCATTCCAAGATCAGAATGGCACTCTAAACCAGGCAGGGTGCAGAGCCTGCAGCTAAGGTTTGTAATAATCTCAAATACAAGGCTGAAGGAAAAGGATTACATGAGTTCAAGGCCAGCCTGGGTTACACAGTAAGCTCCAGGTCAGTCTGAGGTGCAGGGTGAGCCTGTCTCAAATTAATTAATTAGCTAAATTAAAAAGGACTGGAAATACAGTGAAGCAGTACAGTACCTCTCTAGGATCTCTCTTCAGTGTCTAAATAAAGGTACAAACAAACAAGCCAGGCATGATGTTAGAGGCTCGTTAGACCCTACACTTTGGAAGGCCGAAGTAGGAAGATCTTTAATCTGAGAACTGTTTGAACTACATAGTGAAACTTCTTTGAAAAAAAACACAGAACACCCTAATTGTCCACTAGTGTTCATCAATGGTAGGTTTTAACTGCCTAGACTTCTTTCATCCAGTGTGTGTGTGTGTGTGTGTGTGTGTGTGTGTGTGTGTGTGTGTGTGTCTGCACGTATGAGTGGTACTAGGATTGGAGCACAGGGTTCTGTGCATGCTATTATGCACCTTCTTCCTAAACCACACCACACCTCCTATTTCTAACATTCCTGGACATCTATTGTGGGTCTAAAATATCTAGATGTCAATGGCCTGAATGAATAAGCCACCACTTTCACCTGGCTCTTCACTTTGATCCTGGAAGAAAGCTTCTGCATCTTCTTCTTCACCATCAGTGAGCACCAGTAATTCCTCATGTGGCCACTGGTGGTCTTCCTGGTCTTCCTCATTCCCCTCTGAGGCCTCGACCACAATAGAGGGCAGGCGGGGCTTTTGAGACACCTACATAAGTACAGCAGGGGTGTTGAGCACAATTCGAAGAAGAACCTGTCCCAGGATGCAGTATAGTAATACTCACCTCGACATCCTGGTGACCTTCACATCTTCCAGTCTCATCTCTGTTTCTTGAGAGCGCATTGACCAACCGAGGACTTTCTGGATGCCATGAAGAGTCTGGGTCATCTCCAGACCAAGGTCCATCCTTGCTACTCCCTGGCACCAGGGCCATGATAGTGACTCTCTAAGAGTGGAGATGGTTGGATTCCAGGTCAAGTACCTGTACCCAGTGCCCACACAGACTGTGCTTTAATCTTCTTTGGAGAGGGCCCCTTAATCACTGCTGAAGAAAGGATGATGACATGCTGGGAGATTATGGGCCTTCCGTGGGAGGGAGAAGTCAAAGAGGAGAGACAGAGCTTTATTTTGTTAACTCCCTGAGACACTGGATGGCAGTCAAGGTAGGAGACAAGGGCATCTGGATTAAAGCCCTATAAATAAAGAGCTGTGAGGATGGATTTCCTAACTCCTTGTTTACTGGTTTCCTCAAGTAGGTTTGGTTTGGGTTTTTGTTGTTTTAAATATATGTAATGTCTATTGGTGATTTCCCTGTATAATTATCTGTATGAGGGTGTCAGAAGTTCTAGACCTGGAGTTGCAAACAGAGCTGGCATGTGGGTGCTGAGAATTGGACCCAGATCCTCTGGAACAGCAGCTAGTACTCTCAACAGCTGAGCCATCTTTCCACTCCTGGGTCCATTTGTGTGTTATTTAATGAATATTTATGTGGCTTTTGCTATTTGCCAGGGACCCTTTTTATTACTTTAAAGCTATTTATTTTTATGAGTACAGATGTTTTGCCTGCTTGTATGTCTTCTGCCATGGAGACCAGAAAAAAGACACTGGATCTCTTAGGGCAGGAGTTACAGTTGGTCGTGAACACCATGAGGGTGATGGGAATTAAATCAGATCCTCTTGATATGCAGTCAGGGCTCTTAACCATTGAGCCTTCTCTCCTAACCTGCCAAGAACTCGTTGTTTGTTTGTTGTTTTTCAAGACAATGTTTTACTGTGTATCCTTGATTATCCTGTAACCCACTCTGTAGACCAGGTTGGCCTTGAACTCAAGAGATCTGTCTTCCTATGTTTCTCAAATATTGGGATTAAAAGTACTTAATTCGACTACCACCCTGCATATAGCCTGAATTCTTTAAAATATTCTACATATCAGTCAGGTGTTGGTGGTACTGGCATTCAGTTGTAGCACCAGAGAAGTAGAGGTCAGAACTCTGAGTCTAAGACCAGCCTGGTCAACAAAGTGAATTTCAGGACAGGCAGGGCAACACAGAAACACTTTGAAACCCAGTCTCAAAACAACCAAACAAACAAACAAACAAAGAAAAATTATGTATATACTCAAGCATTGTTAAACTACAAGACATTTATTGTTACAGACAACATTTTTTTAGGACTATGAGATGGTTCAGCAGGTACATGAACTTGCATGGAAGCAAAGCCCAAAGATTTGACCTTCATTTCTGTAACCTACATAATGTAAGGAAATAAGTCATATTTTTTTCAATACAGAAAGCAAGACACAAAGAACAAACAATTTTCCTAAAACAACACATCTAGGGAATATTTTCTTCTCCAGACTATAACTTAGCAGGTTATGAGAAATTACAGCTTTTATAATTTAAAAACAAAACAAAACCTACCAATGCCAAAGATATACCATGAGGAGAAAAAGCAACAGGTTAGCAGTATACTTAAAGTGCACGATGGCACATGCCTTTAGTCCCAGCACTCAGAAGGCAGAGGCTGATGGATCTCTGTCAGTTCAAAGCCAACCTGGTCTACCTAGCAAGTTTCTAGCCAGCCAGTTATGTAGTAAAACCCAGGGTTGCATGGTTAAATGGTGAGACCCTGTCTACATAGAAAGAAAGAAAAACAATTAGACTGGAGCTGTCATTTCGTAGTAGAGTGATACAAGGTTCTGATATCCATCTGTGGGACTGAGAAAAAAAATTCTGATTTTGTGGGTAAAGTAGTGCAGGCCTGTAACCACAGGGATTCTAGAGATTAAGGCAGGAGGTTGTAAATACAAGGTTTATTAGACTACAGAGAGTATGCTCAAAACCAGCGAAGAGAATTAAGAACCTGTTGACTACTACAACGACAACGATGACGATGGCAATGAGGAAGAGGAGCCAGGTTTGGTAACATACGCCTTAAACTCCGGCTCTCAAGAAGCACAGGCAGCCGGGCGGTGGTGGCGCACGCCTTTAATCCCAGCACTTGGGAGGCAGAGGCAGAAGGATTTCTGAGTTCGAGCCCAGCCTGGTCTACAAAGGGAGTTCCAGGACAGCCAGGGCTACACAGAGAAACCCTGTCTCGAAAAACCAAAAAAAAAAAAAAAAAAAAAGAAGCACAGGCAGGCAAAACTGAGACCTCAAGGCTAGCCTGGTCTACATAGATCTAGGGCAATCAGGACTACAAAGTGAAATGCTACAAGCCCTTAAAAAAAGGGGGGTAAAAAAAGGGGGGTGGGTGGGTAACCAGATTAAATAAGTGTGTGTGTGTGTGTGTATACTCTGAAGAGAAAAACAAAAATCTGTTCCCTATCCTGTACACATAGCTTTGAATTGTTGTCTAAACCCTGTGTGCCTTCTTTGTTTTGAAACAAGGTCTTCCATCGAAGCCTTGATCGGCCTCCAAATCAGAATCTTCCAGATTCACCTTAAGCATTGAGATTTCAGGTGTTGTTATATTATATTGTATACTTAAAACAGTAGTTGAACAGTCCTTTATTGATTTGAAACTTCCAGGGCTTGAAAACTGTCAACGCCTTTTTGGTTTGGTTTGGTTTGGTTCTCTTTCGGGACAGGGTTTCTTTGTGTAGCCCTAGCTTTCCTGGAACTCTGTAGACCAGACTGGCCCTGAACTCATTGATTCAGCTGCCTCTGCCTTCCAAGCCACGCACTATCACCTCTCAGAAAAAAACTGGCAATTGTACTTGGCGCTATTTTTTTTTTTAATGTGCATTGGTTTTGTTTGCTCATACGTCTGTATGAGAGTGTCAGATCCCCTAGAACTGGATTTTCAGACAGCTGAGAGATACTGGGAAACTGCCCTCTCTAGCCCAGCTGTTTCTCTATGATTTTTAGGCCCGGCCCCTCCCCGCCCCTAGGTCGCTCTAGCCCGCATAGGAGTGGTGAGATGTCATGGCTCCCTTCTAGGCTGCGGGAGGAAGCCGACAGCGCCTCGTTTGTAGCGTAGTTCGCCATGGAAGTGGCTCGAAAAGCAATGGTAGTAGTTGCAGTGCTAGGCGCGGGAGCTGGCGTGGGTTCTATCCTGTTTGCTCTTGTGACCCCAGGAGAACTACAGAAGCAGTCGATGCTGCAGGTAGAAACAACTGGACTCCCCGAGGTGTGCGTGGGGAGAGGCTCTGTCTTTTGGCTCAGAATGCAAACATCCTTCTTGTCCGCAGGAGATGCCGGAAAGGGACTCGCGACGCAGGGACGAAGCGGTCAGGACCCAGGAACTGGTGATGGCTACCCTGAAGGACGCCGCGGCCACGAAGGAGAACGTGGCCTGGAGAAGAAACTGGACAGTTAGCGGCAACGGCAGGTCAGCATGATACCAGAGCTCGTTCCATGGTCGTGGGAACCTGTAAGGCGCCTTTCTTGGTGCTCCGGACATGGAGTCAGGATTCAGGAGACACAGCAGGACTGAGGCTGGGGGAACGCATTTAATGAGCACATCGCGTGACAAGGTCGGATGTGTGAAAACAAAGGAACTAATAAATGCAGTTCATTCATTAAGTGGATTTCACAGCTGGACATCTAATGCTGTGAGGGTCGGCGTAGTGGGCACGGAAGACCTAGGCAGTGCATGCCACCCTCCCCCTGGGGAGTTCTTAAGTCCAATAAGTTTTCTATTCAAAGTGGGTCACGTGATCTAAGTTTGCTTCTGCAACCGTCGGTAAAAGACTTTTTCCTAAAAGTCTGTTTGTGTGTCTGTGTGTTGTTTGAATGAAAAATGAAAGTCGGAAGTCACAGAACACTTTGGGAAGACTGTACTTATACACTGTATCCGGCTTGTCCGCAAAGCGCTTTCAACCCACTGAGCCATCTTACCTAGCCAAACTTCGAGACGGCATCCTTCCTCCACTCCCAAGTATTGTGGATAAAGGAGTGAAATCCCATAACCACCTCCAAGCTGTAGTCTTCAGATTAGAGTACCCCTTGAGTCAGGTTTGAATACCAACAGAACTTCTGTCCTTTAAGCAAAGTTGGAGAAGGGTCTCTTGACTTCCATTGCCTCCTCTAGTTACTATTTACTTTGATCCAAGGCTCTTAAGAGAAGCTGACTTACTATTACTGGAACTGCATGTCAATCCAGATGTTAGTTCAAACACAGCATGACACCTATCATTCCAGTACTCAGGAAGGTGAGGTAAGAAGATAGCAGTTTTAGCCTAGTGGCAGTGGCACACACTCCTTTAATTCTAGCCTTTAATCCCAGCACTCAGAGGTGGAGACATAGGCAAGTGGATCTCTGAGTTAAAGGCCAGCCTGGTCTACAGAGCAATTCTAGGACAGCCAAGGATACACAAAGAAACCCTATCTCAAAAAAATAAGGGGGGGGGGGTTGAGTAAAAAAAAAAAAAGAGCAAATTCAAGACAAGCTTGGGCTCCTTTTTTAAAAAGATTTATTTTATTAATATGAGTACACTGTCAGACACCAGGAGAGAGCATCAGATCCCATTACAGATGGTTGTGAGTGACCATATAGTTGCTGGGAATTGAATTTAGGACCTCTGAAAGAGCAGTCAGTGCTCTTAACCTCTGAGCCATCTCTCCAGCCCCCAAGCCTGGGCTCCTACACAGTGAAACCACTTCAAAGGAAAATTAATTAATTAATTAATACAACTACATGTTACAAGACCTCTTGGAGCTGAGTATGGATATTGCACATCTTTAGTCCCAGCACTTGGGAGACGTAAGCAAGCAGGCAGATATCTGTGAGGCCAGCTTGGTCCTCATAGTACATTCCAGACCTGCCAGGGGAGTAAAACCTGCTCTCAAAAACAAACCTTGGTCTCAGTCTGTCCATTAAAGGTCATAACTAGCCAGGGGGGTAGTGGTTATACAGGGCTTTAATCCCAGCACTGAGGAGGAAGAGGCAGGCAGATAGCTGTGAGCTCAAGGCCAGCCTGGTATACTAAGGGAGTTCCATGACATCTTAGATTACACAGTGAAACCCTGTCTTGGAAAACAAACAAAAAAACAAAAAGAAACTCTCAAAATGGGTAAAAAAAAAAAAAAAGACAGCTGAAAAATGCAGCAGTACGTGGTAGCTTTTGCCTCAGTCTCATCACTTGGAGTCTGAGTCAGAATTTTAAAGCCACAAAGTATGTCTCCAGCTGTCCTGGAGTAGAGATCCTACCACAAAATTCCCACCATTCCTGCAAAGCGCAGCTGTGAATGGCTGTGGGTCAAGTGATGGGCTGTTGAATGGCTGTAGGTAAAGACATCTCAAGCTAAGCCTGAAGACCTAAATCCAATCCCTGGAACCTGTTTGGTGGATGGAGAGAACTGACTTCTGTTTCATCTGACCTCCACAGGCATAGCTGTACATAAACAGATAAATTATAGTGGGTCCTTACCCCCAGGTTTACACTATAGTATTATGCTTTCAGTGTCTGAATCCTGTTCCAGTATTTTTTGGAAATGTCACTGAGAGTACAAACCATGGACGCAGGCCTGGTGGCACACAAAAGCCAAGCAAACAAGTCATAGCAGCTGGAACTACAGAGATTAACCATCTTTTTTTTGGTTTGTTACTGAGGATTAAGCCCCAGCACCGTGGGCTAATAAACATTACCACAGATGAGCTCCACCTCTACCCCACATACATGTATACGTGTGTATGGATTTATGTATGTTTACATCACATTTTTCATTAGGTTCTTTTTTGTCTGTGTAGCCCAGGCTGGCTTTAATCTTGACGTAGTCATCTGATCTCAGCCTCTCAGATGCTAGGTAGGATTACAGGCTTGTGCTACTACTCCTAGCTTCATTTATCTATTCTGTAACTTGTAATTTTCAGAGTTGCAACTGAAAATATGTTTGTGGCTACAGATAGAACTTACCTGCTTGAATACTCAGCTAAGATACCCGATAGTGCAAGTCTGATTACTCATGACTTAGAAATGGTATGCTGGTAATTTCCAGCACTGGGGAAGTAGAAATGGCCCAGCATGGCAGGACACACCTTTAATCCCAGCACTTGGAAAACAAAGACCTAGTCTCCACACAAAGTTCCAGGACAGCTAGGGCTGTACATTGAGACCCAGTCTGGAAAATGGGGGTGGGGGGTCCAAAGTTCAAAAAGTATATGGCTGCATAGCAGGACCAAAGTGAGTTTGTGATATATGAGTCTGTCTCATAAAACTTCATGTTTCTGTGGTGCAAACCCAGAAGTGAACACTGGAGCTTGTTCTAGCTGCTGGTGTCAGCTCATATTTACTGTGTATGTGTTTAAGGCAAGGTTTCTGTGTAACCTTGGCTGGCCTGCCCCTTCGACCTGTGTGCCAGGATTAAAGGCATGCACCACCATAGCCTGGCCTATTTATTTACTTTCTTTACACAAGTGTTATTGATGGCCTCTTATGAATTGTGGTCTCTTCTCTGCACCCAGGAATAAGGACAAGTCAGGAGAGATTTGACAAGACACCAGGGCAGTGGAAAAAACATAAATCAAGCAGATAACGTCTTGAGCCAAGCAGGGCATAGAGACACACCTTTAATCCCAGCTCTCAGGAGGCAGGTAGATTTCTTGAGTTCTAGGACAGGTAGGACTACAGAGGGGTCCTTTCTCAACAAAACAAAAATACCTTGACCTAGGCTTCCCAAGTGGGTGTATAGGTTCTTATATTTGCTACCAATGTCAGTTTGGACAATGCCCTGGAATTTGCTGGTCTGATCTAAAATAATACTAAAACTGATCACATCACAATAGCCTTTATATCTTACTTAGCATAATACATATATATATATATATATATATATATATATATATATATATATATATATCTCACTTTTGACTATGGGACCTGTCATCCCAGCAGGAGGCCAAGGCAGAAACAGCAGAAGTTCAAGGCCAGCCTGAGAAATACATGACAAAGTGACAAAGTAGACTGGGGATACAGCTAAGTGCTTTCTCAACAAGCACTAAGCCCTAGGTTCAATCCCCAATACTGTGGCAAAAAGTATGGTATGTATGCAGTACTCAAAACACTTTTTCAAGTGAGGATCTCTCTCTGTATCCTTGGTTGTCCTGGAACTCACTCTGTAGACCAGAATAGCCTGAAACTCAAGAAATCCTCCTGCCTCTGCCTCCTGAGTGCTGAGAGTAAAGGTGTATATAACCACCCAGCTTAAATTTTTTTTTAAAAGATGCATTTATGTGTATGTTTTGCCTGCATGTATATATGTGTACTATGTACCCATGAAAGTCAGGTGTCAGCTTCTGGAACTGGAGTTACAAATGGTTATGAGCCATTATGTAGGTATAGAGAATTGACCCAGGTCCTCTACAAGAACAGAGCTCTTAAGGCACTGAGCCAATCTCTCCAGTCCCTCAAAACACTTTTTTTGTTTTTATTGTGAGTGCTTATATATATTCATGTGTACCATGTGCATAGCTAGTACCCAGAAGGCAAAACAGGGGCACCAGATTCCCTGGAACTATTATAAGTTGCCTAATATACTGGATTTGAGTTTGAGGGTCAGCTTGGTCTATATTGTTCCAGAATAGACAGGGCTACATAGTCTGTCTGAAAACAAACCCCTCTAAAAACCCTCATATACCACCTCATGCTTAGGAACAAAAGGTGCCATGTAAATACCCCCCACTACCAAGCAGCTAATCAATCCTAGAAAAACCTATTGCAAACTGAAAATGAGAAAGAGGTCCTACTTTAACTGCCCTCCCTTTATCTTCTCATATTGCCCTTCTCAGCCATTCAGGAAGGAGCCAGGCGTATACAGAACTCAAAGGGTCTATTTATTAGGAAGGAAATGTCAGTGCGTTATCAAAGATGAAGAGGTCAGAAAGAGATGGTGGGATGGAGGACCCTCAGCTGGGACACTTCTTGGCCACAATGAGGACAGCAGAAGGCACGAGTCCTGAAGATGGAAGAAAGAGTTTGAATTACAAGGATACTTAGGTTTTGGGCCTTCAAATTTCTGGACACATACTATATCCATTAAACCCTTTCTATCGCAACTGACTACCCATCCCATCTGCCCCTCACACCTTTAAGCCCTGACTCCTGGTCTCACATAACATACCCAGTTCCTGCAGAGGCCGTTCCATGTCAGCCTCTGAGAAAGCACGTCTGGGGAAGCCACTGAGCAACTGCACAGGGTCCTGGTCCTGTCCAGGTTCCTCCCCACGGTGAAGCTCCACATAGAGCCTCACAGCTGCGAGCTGTTCCCGGGCCCGGAACGTTTGAGTCAGTGAAGTCCCATCAGGTAGCCTAACCTAGAAGGCAAGAGAGAGATGCAGTATTATGAACACTGAAACTGAGTGAGGACTAGTGAGGCTCAAGCCTATAGCCTCAGTACTCAGGGTAACAGCACAGGCAGATTTCTCAAGAGGAGCCTGGTTTACAGAGCTCCAGGGCTGGAAGAACAAATTCAAGGAAGGTATCAGATACACAAGACCCTGTCTTAAGACAGAACTATGAATACGCAGGGTGAGACCAGATAATGGCAATGCCTATAATCACAACACACAGAAGAAACAGGAAGATCACCACAAGTTAGAGGCCAGTTTGATCTTCACAGTGAACTCCAGGCCAGTGGGACTGTACAGCAGGACCCAGTCCCAAGAATGAAACAGTGCAGAGTGGTGGCACACGCCTGTAATCCTAGCACTCAGGCAGAGCAGGGACACCTGCCAGCCTAGTCTACATAGCAACACCCTGTCTGGAGCGCCCAAGAAAGGAAAGGAGGTACTAGAGCTGGCTTGCTTTCCTTGGAGCATCTGATCCAGTACAGACACTATTTAAAGGACCCGATCAACAACCACGCATGCTATACTTCAGCAGGTGACGATAAAGGACTCCCAGCCACCTCACAAGACAAGATGGAATTACTTTTAAAAATCATTGTAATGAAAACAGCTGTGTAATGAATCTGAAACTGCTTAGTAGGAATAAGGATTGAAATAAGACAGGCAGGTGAAATTTGATCTCTCCAAAGAGTAGAGGAGATAGGGTTTCAAAAGTCAAGTACAAAGAAGGCAGAGATTTGGCAAAGGGGACTTAAGCGTCAACAGCTCTGGGCTGGGCACTTTATAAAACAACACTGGGTTCTAGAAGCAAGACGATCACTTGAAAACAGTACCTGTATGCGACACTGGTCATACTCCCGCTTAGTAGGGGGCTCCTGGCTGGGAGAAGAAGGAACAGGACCTGGATCTGTTGCTGGTGGGGATGACCGAGAACCCACACTACCGCCATACTGAAAGACAAAACGAAACGCTAGCTCAGGGCTGGCAGACTAGTCCAGCATGTGTAAAGGTTCAACCTCCAGTACAAGGGCAAGCAAAAACAAACAAACAAACAAACAAAACCAACATATGCAGGTCTGGCAGCTCACAGCTTTTAGTTAGAGTACTTGGAAGGCTGGGGCAGGAGAAAGCCATGAGTCTAGTCTGGGCTACAGAGTAAAACTATGCCTCAAAAATATCATGCTAAACACATACTTTTTTTTTTTTTTTTGGAAAGGAAATAACCCACCTACTCCACTACACCCAGACTTCCTAATCACCCACCTTTTTGGCTCTCTCTGCTTTGTCCCTTTCAATTTTTTCTCGAACCCTTTGTCTAGAATAGAGACAGGAGGAGCACAGGTCAGACACGGACAAGGCAAGCCTCCACTTCTCTCTCAGTCAGTGACAGTGAGGGCTCAGACCTGGCGGCTAACTCTTCAGCCTTTTCCCTCCTGCGCTCCTCCGCAGCCCGGCGCATCTCATCCTCCTGCAGTTTCTGCCGTGCAACTGACAGCTCCTGCCCCTGCCTCCTCCGCTGTTTCTCCCGTTCTAAAGCTTCTCGCTCCTCTCTTTCTTCACGTTCCCGCTGCTTTTGCGCCACAAGTTCCAACATTCTGTTTTGCAGAGAAGAGAGAGCTGAGGCTGGACATGGAGTGGGAAGGTGAGTTTAAACAGAGAAATTAACAAAATAAGGGAATACGTGTTCCAAGACAGATGATAGGAAACAAAACCAAAACAGTAATATAAAGAGGAAAGCTAGGCGGTGGCAGTGCACACCTTTAATCTCAGCGCTCAGGAGGCAGAGACAGGTAGATTTCTTGAGTTTGAGGCCAGCCTGGTCTACAGAGCCAGTTCCAGGACAGCCAGGGATAGAGAGAGAGAGACTGGGGCTTGAAAACAAAAACAAAAAACAAAACGAAAACCAAAAAAATAAAATAAAAATAAGAAGTGTAGCTCAATGGTAGAGCACATACATCACTCATGAGCCCTTGTAGGTTTTTTTTAAAAGGGCAGGTGAGAGCCAGGCATAGTGGTGCATACCTATAATTCTTGCATTTGCAAAGCAGAAGCAAGAGAGTTGGGATTTCAGGGGAATCTGCAGTCACACGGGAGTCTGAGACCAGTCTCGAGCTACCTGAGATTTTCCTGGTGACTCTCCCCCCACCCCCAACACAAACACCCGTGAACTGGAAAGGTCAGGTTCTACGATCAGACTTGTGTTTGTATTTGAGAGGAAGGAAGGTGACCAGTGACTCTGGGGACTAGCTATGGTGGCCCAGGCCTGTAATCCCAGCACTAGAAGAATGTGGCTTTGAATTCAGTCTAGGCCACATAAGGGTTCCAGTCCAGCCTGAGGTACACAGGCTAGACCCCAGCTCAAAAAATAACGCAGGGCATAGTGGTGAAGTCCTGTAATCCCTGCCCACTCTGGAGGCGGGGGCAGAAAGATCTGGAGTTCAGCCTGGGCAAGAGTTAGGCCGACTCCAAACAAAACACACACACAAAATGAACTTGCCAGTTACCTCTTAGTCTGTTCTTGCCTCTCCTCTTCAGTCAAAACGGGTTTGCTTTCTCCAGCAGCAGACCCAGATCCTACAAACAAGCGACCAGGATTATTGTTTATAATAAAATCATTCTGGTTTTCTTAGGCCCTTACAAGGTATCTAGAATCACAAGATGTCTCCCAGTCAGGACCTTCAGGGCCAACTTGCTCTGAGGGCGTGGGTTCTCGTCCCAGGATATGACTGAGGGGAGTCTCTAGAGGTTCGTCCACATCGGGGTCGTCTTCATGCTCCATAAGCCTGGGCAGAGAGAGTTGGCAGGGATTATTAGCCTTGAGGCCGCCCTTCCCAGTGGATCCCAAACTTCCGCCACCCGTGCGGGTCGCTCACCAGTCCATCGCAGCCTCGATGCCCTGGTTCCCTGTGAGGGCCAGAGCCTTCTCCCTGGGGGCAGAAACACCGTGAATAGCGCCCACCAGCCATGGTGATAGTCAGGCCGGGCAGGCCCGCGGCCTCCCACCACCGGCTAGGGGGAGGCTCCCTTACGCGCGTCCCCTGGGAAAGCCCATCTCGATGAGGCTCTCCAGAGCCGTCAGCTCCGCCATGGCGCCCGCCTCCGCTTCCGCGGGGACCTGCGATGGCAAGAAGGAAGACAGCAAGGGTCAGCCCGGGGCGACTCCGCCCGCGTCGCCGCCCTCCCGGCGCTCGCAACTCACCGGGCGGGGGACCCGGGGACGAGGGAGAGTAGACACTGAGTGAGGAGAGCGGAGGGGAAGCGGAAGTGCCCTGTCTGTTTGTGTCACGTGGAGCAGGGTGGACGGGTGCCGAGGAGAGCCAAATTCCTGGTGGGCGGGGACATCTGAGGACCCACCCACCGTGAATAAGCTCCAGACCGGCTTGAGCCAGTTTGCAGGGTTTTAGAAATCAAAAAGAGGGCCCTGCGATGGATCAGCCGTTAAAAGCATCTGCTTCTAAACATAATTGTGTGAGTTCGATTCCCAAGACCCACGAGGTTGAGAACAGAGGAAAAAGGATTCCTATTAGTTGTCCTCTGACCTAAACACATGAGTCTGGGCATTCATGATAAACAATAAAGTTTTTTCTTTTCTTTTCTTTCTTTCTTTCTTTTTTTTTTTTTTTTTTTGTTGTTGTTAAAGATGTATTTTTTGCCGGGCGCTGGTGGCGCACGCCTTTAATCCCAGCACTTGGGAGGCAGAGGCAGGTGGATCTCTGAGTTTGAGGCCAACCTGGTCTACAGAGTAAGTTCCAGGACAGCCAGGACTACACAGAGAAACCCTGTCTCGAAAAAAACAAACAAAAAAAAAAACCAAACAAACAACAACAAAAAAAAGATGTATTTTTTATTATATGTAAGTACACTGTAGCTGTCTTCAGACACACCAGAAGGGGGCGCCAGATCTCATTATGGATGGTTGTGACCCTCCATGTGGTTGCTGGGAATTGAACTCAGGACCCCTGGAAGAACAGTCAGTGCTCTTAAGCACTGAGCCATCTCTCCATAGTACTTGCTGCCCTGGAACTTGCACTGTAGACCAGGCTGGCCTGTAATCCAAAGAGATCCGCCGGCCCCTGCCTCCCTCCTGAGTACAGTACTGGGGTCAGAGTGTGTCACCACCGCCTCCCTGCGTTTTTTAATTTTCTTTTTTACTTCTTTTTCTGTCTTTTTGAGACAGGGTCTCACTATGTAGCTCCAGCTGTCCTGGAACTCAGTACCAAGACCAGGCAGGCCTCAAACTCACAGAGATCTCTCTGCCTCCGCTTTCCAAGTGCCAGGACTAAAGGCGTGTGCCACCATACCCAGAGGTGATGTATGTGATTTTAAAAGAAGAAACTGAGAGGAGAATAACTACTAAGCATGTTCGCAGAGAGCCTTATTGGGGTACCGTGCTGCCTGGCAGGAACTTAATGTTGGCCAAGGACAAGGGCTTCAAGCAGGAATCTGACATTCAGGCATAATAGGGAAGTAGGTAAAGGCAGGAAATTTAATCTTAGGGTGGAACGAGAGAAGCAGACTTCTTGGATGAGGAAGTAGGCTCAGGTATTTTGGTCATTCTGATAAGCCCTTTCAAACAACTGTCACAGAATTTTGCTTATTGCCTTGACAATTTTGTGTTTACTGTCTTGCTTGTTCTTCACTATACCACTATTGATCTTAATTCCTGCATGTAATTAAGTTGGTATAAAAGTGGATTGGAAATTATTAAACCTGCCTTCAGTCTCAGAATTGACTGGGGTCATGCTGCAGTTTTATCTAATTGTCTCTTTCTTTTTAATCCTTGCTCCTGCACTGGAGAACCTGTTGACTGACTGAGCGGGCTTGGTCACATGTTGCTAGTAAGTTATTATCAGGGGCTAGGGAGTAGGTCTAGTGATGGTTTGGCCTAGCATGCTTGAGTCTATGTTCTTCTTCTTCTTCATCATCATCATCATTATCATTCTCTTTGTTTTTTGAGACAGGATCTCATTATTAAGCCTTGGCTGTTCTGGAACTTTCTAAGTAGAACTAGCTTTGAGACTGATCTCAAACTCAAACATCAGTCCATGGAACACCTTTCCCAGCTATCTTAAGTTAAATTTTTTATTTATTTATTTATTTATTTATATCTTTCGGTTTTCATCGAGACAGGTTTCTCTGTATAGCCCTGGCTGTCCTGGAACTCACTCTGTGGACCAGGCTGGCCTTGGACTCAGAAATCCTCCTGCCTCTGCCTCCCAAGTGCTGGGATTAAAGGCGTGCACCACCACTGCCCAGCTAAATCTTTTTAAAAAAAATTATTTATTTAATGTATAATTATTCTGCTATATATATATCCGCCTGCCTAAAGAGGGCATCATATCCCCTTGTAGATGGTTGTGAGCCACCATGTGGTTCCTGGGAATTGAACCCATGACCTCTGGAAGAGCAGCCTGTACTCTTAACCACTGAGCTATCTCACCAGCCCCTTAAATTAAATCTTGATTTCATGATACCCTGATCTCTATGAGACCTTAAAAACCAAAATCTTAGGCCTGTGAGATGGTTCAGTTGGTAAGAGAGCTTGCCTCCTGACCCCTGAGTTGTATCTTTACAACCCTCGTGGAAGGGGAGAACCTACTTCTCCAAGTAGTATTTTTATCTCCTGACCTTTACCAACAGGAATGACATGCAGGCTCCACTTCCATAATACATCAATAAATATGATCATAATTGAAAGGAAAAATAAGGCTGGATGTGGTGGTATACTCCTTTGATCCCAGCATTGGGGAGACAGAGGGAGTTGAGTCTCCTGTTGAGTTCTAGGTCAGTATGGTCTACAGAGGGAGTTCCAGGACAGTCAGATTCACATAATAAGAACCTATTTCCCATCCATCCCCTCTCCCAAAACAATCTGGGCATGTAGCTCAGTGGTAAATTAGCCTAGCAGTGTTTATTAGAAACCATAGATAATGCATATCTTGGACCTCCTCACATTGTTGGAGGGGATCTAGCCACTTTCCATCTATTGCCAAAGGGATCTTGGGTTCCAGGGATTGGATTTAGGTCTTCAGGCTTAGTTTGAGATGTCTTTACCTATAGCCATTCAACAGCCCATCACTTTACCCACAGCCATTCACAGTAGCGCTTTGCAGGAATGGTGGGAATTTTGTGTAGGATCTCCAGCTGTCCAGGATTCCAGTGCAGACTGAAGACTAGCAGCTCTCCAGGAATCCTCCAGGCCTAAAGTGCCAGATTGGAATTGTCATAATATCCAGCTTTGTTAGCTGAGTAACTACTGATTCCCATTGAGAATTTCCTGGACTGCATCAAGTAAACCAATCTAACACGTGTGTGTGTGTGTGTGTGTGTATTATATATATAATGAGTATACACATACATACACACTCATTTCAGTTTCTCTAAAGAATCCTGTCTAGTACAGAGTCTGATCTACCCGTCTTTTATTTTTTTAAGGGTAAAGTGGTCTTTATTTTAATTAGATGTATTCATTTTTTTCATGTTTTGCCTGCATGTATGTACATGCACCGTATGCATGGTTGGTTGTCTCAGAGGTCAGAAGAAGGCATTGGATCCCATGGAAATGAAGTTACAGGTGGCTATGAACGACTCTGTGGGTGCTGGCAATTGAACCCAGGTCCTCTGCTAGAGCAGCATAGACTCTTAACTGCTGAGCCATCTCATCAGCCCCTATTCTACATATCTTTTTTTTTTTTTTTGTGGTTTTTCGAGACAGGGTTTCTCTGTGTAGCCTTGGCTGTCCTGGAACTCACTTTGTAGACCAGGCTGGCCTCGAACTCAGAAATCCTCCTGCCTCTGCCTCCCAAGTGCTGGGATTAAAGGCGTGCGCCACCACCGCCCGGCCTTCTACATATCTTTAAAACTAATGTTCTTCACTCTTCCAGAAGAAAGACAACAGGATACTATGGCAGAGCTTTTGCAGACCTGCTTATCATATAAGTAAGGCATGGAGACTTCTATGTAGTTTAAAGCTGTTGGCCTTATCCTGGGGCAGACTCTCGGCTAGCTTTCATCTTAACCTGACTTCCCTGGTTGTGTCCCTGCTACATGGCTAGCTCTTTACCTTCCTACTTGACTTTTTCTTGATTTTTTCTTCCGTGTCTGCCTCGAATCTCCAGCCTCCCTTGTCTCTCTGCTTGTCTGAAAGTTCTGCCTCTGTACTTCCTGCCCCAGCCATTGGCTGTTAGCTCTTTATTATAACCAATCAGCAGTTAATAATGCCAGAACATCTCTTAGATTGCCTTTAGACAATAAGAGTTGCCTGGCTTTGACGTTTTGTGCAGATATTTGAAGGACATTTACAAATAGAAAAGTGGTGATGAGCCATAGAAACGACAGTACCAAATCTTGCCAGCACTTAGCTCTCTGCAAGGACAAAATTAAAAACTGAAAATACAGAGAAACACCTCAATACAGTGTAAGGAAGATCACCCCAACAGATACGTCCTAGGTTAAAGCCTAACTAGGCTACTTCCTGGCTTTGTGACCTTAGATAAATTAAATTTGCTGTCTCTGTTTCCTAATGGCTATTAGTATGTATATCATAGAGATTCTGATTAAGTATGAAGCAATAATTATGAAAATCTTTAGTGCATGTGTTATCAGTATCAATAATAGCTGTTATTATTATATACCTCTTAATAAACACTTGTGTTCAGAGCTATAACTAAGCCAGGCAGATGTCTGAGGCCATCCTGATCTACCTAACAAGTTCCAGGCCAATTAGGGATACACAGTGAGAAGGAGGGAGGGAAGAAAGGAAGGAAGGAAGGAAGGAAGGGAGGGAGGGAGGGAGGGAGGAAGGAAAGGAGTTTACCCGAGACAAAAGAAATTGCTTTAAACCAGGCATGGTGGCTAACACCTATAATCCCAAAAATTTGTGGCTGACACAGGCAGGAGTATATCAGTGGTTCAGGGCCACTCTAGGCTACAGAGTGAGACTTTGTCTCAAAAATTTAAGATAAATAACTCGCTTGGTGGCTCAAGCCTTTAATCTCAAAACTCTGGCAGAGAAGTCAGTAGTCTCTGTGAATTCCAAACAGCCAGGAAAACGTAATGAGATCCTGTTTCAAAAAAGATAAAGAAATAGGCCTACTGGTTTTAGATGACTTTTTCAGAGGACATACATACTCTTAGAGCCAATAAAGTCTTTATTTGCTGGCTGGTGGGCTACACAAGGAACTTGCCCAAATTGTGTATCCCCACTGTTTTTTGCATTTTAAGCAAACAAAACAAAACAAAACAAAAAACAACAAAAGACAAAACAAAACAAAAACCCACATCCTGGTTGACTTCAGTTAGCAAGAACAGTTAGTGAGAAGTGAAATTACAGAAGTCAAAAAGCAAGGTTAGTACATTGGGAACTTTCCTGGATACTGGAACTATAGACTAGGTTGTGTTGGATTAAGCCACATGCTAGGTTCTAAGGTCAGAATGATGCTTCAGTAATGGTAAGGCGTCAGGGGCTACTAAAGTCTAGGGCCTGTTATATTCCCCATTTGTTTTATGGGCATGAATCAAATCATGGACTCATCTTGGAGCAAGGATATATATATATTGTATTCCTATCATTCCTATATTGAGAGCTAGAAGCAGAAGCAGAAGGATTAATGCCCCAGCCATGGCTATAAATAGAGCAGTTAACCAGGGGGACCAGGAGAATAAAGATTAGTGTCAATTGTTAGATTCTTGACATCTCTTTTCTTTTTCCTGAAAGTTATTTGTGACCATGGCTAAATTTTCTCTAATTATCCCTGACTGGTTGGCATAGAAGCAGCTAGTTTCTCCCAGTGCCAAACACAGAGCTCCTTTCAGAGAACTCCTTATCTCATCAAAAGGTGATCCAACCCTCTGAAATTCTGTAGATCAATGTCAGCTATGGAATCTATCTGGGCTTCCAACGGAAAGCAAAATTTTGTGGATGGCCCAAGTCTGTGTCAGGTTGAGCACTGAGTTCCTTAAAGGTTTTTGTTAGTTTGTTTTTCAAGATAGGGTTTCTCTGTGTAGTCCTGGCTATCCTGAAACTAGCTCTGTAGATCAGACTGGGTCCGGAACTCTCTTTATAGACATGGTTGGCCTCAAACTCTAGAGATCTGCCTGCCTCTGCCTCCCAAGTGCTGTGACTAAAGGCATGCACCACCACGCACACCCCACTGAGTAAAGCTTTTATCTCTCATTACTAGTGCTGTAGTTCCAACTGTAACAGAGTCCATCATACCTACCCTCACCAACAGAGTGGGTAGAATAGGGATAGCTTACCAATCACAGGAGGGCCCTGTCCTCTTCTTCATTATAGATAAACACCTGAGATATGACATACACAAGGATGCAAAGTAGTGCGGTTTTCTTAATGTAAACAGTGCAGAAGAAGGACACTTGGTTAAATACTAGCAAACAAACCAAGTAGTTTCAGGGGCCTGGAAATGCATTCAGATATCATTTCTGGGGTTAATCTGCTGTGTGTGGCTACAAGAATCTGCATAGGGAAAATTTTCTAAGAGGTATCTTGGTAGAATTAAGCAGGCACTGTTCCCTTGGAAGTACCCCAGGGTGAGCTTAGGTTCATCTCATTTACAGCTCTTATGTTTGGAAGTGGAACCAGTTTGATTAATTTCAATTCTAACATAGTATGGGGTCTTGAGGCCCAGGCACAGCCAGCAGTCCTGACCTATATATTTGGTTGAGAATGGTTAAGGAACAGATGCACTCTTTCTTGTACTCTGAACACAGAGGGGCTGACTTCTGCTACCTTCTCTACCTTGACCTACAAGGTTACCAAAGGAATTCCAAATTGGAATATTGGGGAGTTGCCAACTGAGGGGGCTCATATTCCAGGGGTATCAAGATGGTCTTTGTCTAGTAAAATTGCCTCCCAGGCTGTACTATTCAGGTATAACATAACCCATCTACTGTTGTTGTTATTGTCTTCTTGTTCTTCTTTCAAGACAGAGTTTCTTTGTGTAGTCCTGGTTATTTTGGAAATCACTCACTCTATAGACCAGGTTGACCTAGAACTCAGAGATACACCTTCATGTGCCAGGGATTAAAGGTGTGCATCACCACCACCCAGCTATTGTTATCTCCCGTAGCCTACTTTAGCTAGGTGTGGTGGGTCCACCCGGTGGCACCAGGGATCTATAAGGGTGCTGAGGACCACAGGGTAAGGGGTTTTTTTAGCATGGTTCTGGGGGCTGAGTTGGAATCCCCTTTATCCACACAAGGTCACCAAGCTGGGCCTTGAGGCAGTCTGGCCCCTGCTACTGAAAAGAAAGATATCGCCCGGGGTTCTTGAGCCCACCTTCACTATACTCTTGTATTTGATACCATATATGTGCCTCGTTAGAAGGTGCTCGGGCAATTTCACAGTCTGAAAATGCGTGTGAGTGAGGCAGTTCCCACAATCTCAAATTCAAGTCATTGCAGTTCATTTTCCCTGAAAATAAAGGGGTTTGGTGGTTTTTTTTGGGGGGGGGTGTTTTTGTTTTTGTTTTTGTTTTCTGAGACAGGGATTCTCTAGATAGCCCTGGCTGTCCTGGAACTCACTCTGTAGACCAGGCTGACCTCAAACTCAGAAATTAGCCTGCCTCTGCCTCCCAAGTGCTGGGATTAAAGGCATGTGCCACCACTACCCTCCCAAAAAAATAAAAATAAATAAATAAATAAATATGCTTAAAGAACTTGCTTTTGTCATTCCTTTTCTCATTCTTATTTTCTTCCCTCTCCCTTTCTTTCTCTTTTTCTTTTGTGGTTTTGAGAGAGAGAGAGAGAGAGAGAGAGAGAGAGAGAGAGAGAGAGAGAGAGAGAGAGAGATTTGCTTATGTAGCCTTAGCTAGCCCCAAATTCACAATTCACTATGGAGTCCAGGTTAACCCAAACTCCTGATGCTCATGCCTCAGCCTCCTATGCATTGGAGTTACACTCGTGTCACCAGTCCTCGATTAATTACCTCCTCTTGCTGGAGACTATGGGAGGTGGCTTTGATAGGTCAATGACATTGGAGATGAAAGAATTCACCAAGATTAAGAATTCAGGGCAGTGGTGGCACAAGCCTTTAATCCCAGCACTCGGGAGGCAGAGGTAGGCAAGTTTCTGAGTCTGAGGTCAGCCTGGTCTATAGAGTGAGTTTCAGGATAGCCAGGGCTACACAGAGAAACCCTGTCATCTTGAAAAAACAACAAGTAACAAACAAACAAAAAGAATGCAGATGTTGAGAGGTTATTAGAATATACTGTAATATATAGTATGGCTGCTGCAGGTAAGATCATAGAGCGTGCACACAGGCATTCCAAGAAGCAGCATTCTGGGAGAGGTTTCCATGAAGGCCACAGGCAGTGTTTCAATATCATGGACTCCCAGAGCAATCACAGCTAGGGGTTATGGTAATTCTTTCTGACAAGATAATAGTCCTGCTCCAAAGCAAGGGCGGCCTTGTATTACGCCCGTCTGTGACAATAGCCCCGTTGTGAGGTTAGAATCCCTCATAGCTATCAGTCTCAGAACTGTCAGACTGTCCCCCCACTGACAGACCAGAAAACCAAAATATTAACAAGGAGCAAGGACCTGTCTTCTGAGCTGGGGAGAAACATATGGGTCAGAGCCTTGTCATTGTTGCTGATCTAATACAAAGTCATGGGCCAAGGACATAAAAGACTTAAGAGTTTCTTTGAAGAAGGAAGGGAGTAGCTTTTGCAAGAGACTGGAGGCCAGAATGTAACATCAAGTTGAAAATCTTCAGTGGTGGGAAGAAGGCATCAATGTCCATAGGAGTGATTGATATCTAGAGACATTACTATCTGGGTAAGAGATAGAAATCTCCAAATGGCACACTAATAGGCTGTTGAGTTTCTAGGGTAGAACAAAACTAACCCTGGATAGGCGAAACCCTGGTGACATGCAAAGGTTCAGCCTAGTGTGTGTGTGTGTGTGTGTGTCGGGGGTTTTATTTTTGTGTGTGTTTTGAGACAGAGTCTCTCTTATGCAGCTCTGGCTGTATTCGAATTTGCTACTTAAACCAGATTGAACTTGAACTCAGACATCTACCTTTCTCTGCCTCCTGAGTGCTGGTATTAAAGGGATGTGCTACACGCCCAGCTCTGTGGGAAAGTTTTAAAACAGACCAAATCCTCCCTGTTAATGGGAGGAGGTGATTATGAAAAGATGAAGTCAGGCTCAGGGCTGTGTTTATCCTGGCACTCAGTGACAGATTTCCTATAGTTTCTCCTAGTGGCATAATGTACTGAGAGGCAGTTGAGTCTTTGACTCTACCTGGAACAAACCTTAGTGTAAAAGATTTTAAAAGGTCTGAGGCTGAAGTTGTTTGTAGACTGAGGAGTCTATTTGGTATCCTAAAAGTGAAATGGGGGTGGGGGTGATTCTTGAGAGGATTCTTTTTTTTCTTCTTTTTTAAGATTTATTTCTTTATTATATATAAGTACACTTTAGCTGTCTTCAGACACGTTTTCTTCTCACTCTGGCCCTGCTCACTCACTGTAGCTATCTTCAGACACCCCAGAAGAAGGCGTCAGATCTCGTTACAGATGGTTGTGAACCACCAAGTGGTTGTTGGGAATTGAACTCAGGACTTTTGGAAGAGCAGTCAGTGCTCTTAACTGCTGAGCCATCTCTCCAGCCCCGCACTGTATTTTTTAAAAATACTTATTTGTTTTATTTTATTTATTTATTTTAGGTATATGAGTACACTGTAGCTGTCTTCAGACACACTAGAAGAGGGCGTCAGGTCTCATTATGGATGGTTATGAGCCACCATGTGGTCGCTGGGAATTGAACTCAGGACCTCTGGAAGAGCAGCTTAGCCTCTCAGCCATCTCTCCAGCACCCTGATTTGCTTTTTATTTTTTGTGTATGGGTGGTTTTGTTGTTTGTTTTGAGACAGGGTCTCTCCCTACATAGCCCTGGAACTCATTTTGTTTACCAGGTTGACCTCGAACTAACAAAATCATAGAATTTCTCTCTGCCTCTGCCTCTTGGGTACTGGAATTAAAGATGTGAACCACCACACCCAGCTTAGATTTATTTTTATTTTACTAGCGTAGGTGTTTCGCTTGAGTGTACATCTGTGCACCAGGTGTGGGCATTGCCTGTGAAGGCCAGAGCTGGTGATGGATTCCCTGGAATGGAGTTAGAGAAGGTTGTTAGCTGCCATGTTTGCAAGAGCTTTAGCTGCTGAGCCATTTCTCCAGCTCTACCTTATTTTATTTATTTTTTGAATTTGCTAAAATCTTTATTGCACTTACTGAGAATATCACAATTTCTCACAGTAATTCTCCAAACTTCATTAGAAAGGTTTTGCATGCCAGGTGGTAGTGGAGGTGTGAGTCTTTAATCCCTGCACTCAGGCTGCAAAGGCAGGTGGATCTGAGTTTGAGGCCAGCCTGGTCTACACAGCAAGTTCCAGGGCAGCCAGGGCTACATAGAAATCCTATCTCAAGAAAACAAAAATAAGCCGGGCAGTGGTGGTGCACACCTTTAATCCCAGCACTTGGGAGGCAGAGGCAGGCAGATTTCTAAATTCGAGGCCAGACTGGTCTACAGAGTGAGTTCCAGGACAGTCAGGGCTACACAGAGAAACCCTGGCTGGAACAAAACAAACAAACAAATAAATAAATAAATAACACAAACAAGTGATTTTGGTTGTTTATACATTAAACTTCATATTATTTAAAAATTAATTATACTGGGCCAGGCATGGTCACAAATGACTCTAATCTTAGCATTTGGGAAGCAGAGACACAGAAGACAGGTGGATCTCTGTGAGTTTGAGGCCAGCCTCATATTCCAGGACAGTCAAGACTATGTAAAAAGAACCTGTCTCAAAAAGTAAAAAAAAAAGATAATAAAATATAAATCAATTTTAAATTATGCTTTTTTAAAGAAACAGAATTTCTCAAAACCTAGAAAATACTAAATGCTGGTCAACCCCAGTATGATCTTTATGCTATTTACTGCCTATGTGGTCAGTGGGCTCCCTCTACAGAAGAGAGTGTGTGCTCATGTGAAAACAGGGTGTGCTTGGAATATTCAGTTTTGCTGACTAAGAAAATTAGAAGTTTCAAAATATGTAAAATAATTTCTTCCAGATAAACATTAGGGTAAAAAGGTCTGGAGAAATGGCTCGGTAGTTAAGAGCCCTGGCTGCTCTTCCGGAGGACCAAGATTCAATTTCCAGCACCCACATGGTTGATCAGGGCTACCTGTAACTCTAATCCCAGGGTTTCCAATGCCTTCTTCTGGCCTCCTCTGGAACCAAGCACCTACACAGCACATAGGCATAGAGGCAGACAAAATATCCATATATATTAAATGAATAATTAAAAATTAAAAACATCAATAACAACAAAACCCCAGAGTTTCTGTGTAGCTCTGGTTGTCCTGGAACTTGCTCTGTAGACCAGGCTGGCCTCAAAACCCAGAGATCCACCAGCCTCTGCCTCCCAAGTGCTGGAATTAAAGGCGTGTGCCTGGCCAGTCTTCCATTATCTGACTGTCATATTTAATGACCACATCAGAAGCCATTGTTAGATGGTTTTGTAGTTTAATCACTAATCCCCCAGACTTCCTTCCATATCTGAAGCAGTCCCATATCCCAAACCTGGGGTTAAGACAGAAACACATTCCCATAACATAACTGTGTTTTTAAAGAAATCAGAATTCTCACTGCATTTCCCCTTCTGTTTTATGACATTAATTGTACTGTGTTTAATGAGAAATTCTAAACAGAAACATTATCAATGAACCAAACACTTTTGGATCAGTAGTTTCTTTTCTATAACCTGGTAACTCTCAGCTGCTCTTTTCTGAAAGGGCTCACTTTTTTTTTCTGGGGTGCCTCAAGCTAGGCCCCCAAAGCCATTAAATGATGGCAAAAAATTACATAGGATGCCCCACTTGAACCTACACTCATTAGTCCAGTGGTATCCCTTGCCACAATGCTTGCACATCCCAGAAAGCCTAGGCGTTCTTTCTGATACATATCTTAGGGACCTATTGCAACTGAACTAGACTTGTTCAGGTCTCTTTGCGGAAAATACCATATTCCTCACAGTTAACACATCTAACATGAGATCTGGATTGATAAGTGCCATATTTCTCACAGTTAATGCACCAGCATTTTGAGATCTATGACCTTTAGCAGCTTGGTCACAGCTTCTTTTTCTTTTTTTCTTTTTTTTTAAAAGAATTATTTATTATATGTACACTGTAGCTGTCTTCAGACATTCCAGAAGAGGGCATCAGATCTCATTATAGATGGTTGCTTTCTCCAGCCCTGCTCGCTGTAGCCCAAAGATTTATTTATTTATTATATGTAAATACACTGTAGCTGTCTTCAGACAGCTCCTGAAGACGGAGTCAAATTTCTTTACAGATAGTTGTGAGCCACCATGTGGTTGCTGGGAATTGAACCCAGGACCTTCGGAAGAGCAGTCAGTGCTCTTAATCGCTGAGCCATCTCTCCAGCCCATGTCACAGCAGATTCCTCTTCCTCTTCTTCCTCCTCCTCCTCCTCTTCTTCTTCTTCTTCTTTCCCGAGACAGGGTTTCTCTGTATAGCCCTGGCTGTCCTGGAACTCACTCTGTAGACCAGGTTGGCCTTGAACTCAGAAATCCACCTGCCTCTGCCTCCCAAATGCTGGGATTAAAGGCACGCGCCACCACTGCTCAGTGTCACAGCTTCTTTTTAAGTGGCCAAATTTTCAGCAGTTAAGCACCGAATATTTTGATATCTGAGATCTCTAGCTATAGTTTGTCCTATGATATTGGCATGATGCTTGTGAGAGCCAATATCAGTCCAGTCTCTTATCCACTCGCCCATTGGCATTGTTCAAGCCTTTAACCGTCTAACAACTCTTTTACATTTGGTATTCACATTATCAGACACCAATGTCTCTATCAATACCTCACAATCAATATTGCTATTAATGTCTCACATTAATAGAAATATGGCTTTGTTTACAGCTGAAACCAATCTTTGCAAGAAATCTGTGAAGGCTTTCCCAGAGCCTTGTGGAATCTTAGTCAATGAGGTGGCTTTCCCCAGACTCCTCCTCTTCATCCCAAGCTCTTAAAGCCGTCTAGTGACATTGTTCTATAACAGCATCATCAAACTGAATCTGTTCTTTAGGTCAGAATACGGTCCTTCACCTAGCAATTGACCTCTAATGATATTCCTTCCTCTTGCTCTATTTTGGTGTTCAGTATTCTCTGCTTCCTCCCTCCACCGAGTTAACCATTGTAACTGCTGACCAGTCTCTAGCACAGCTATCACCAATTCCTTCCAATATTGGGGAAAAATTCTATTTTGGGTAGCCCAGTTACTTAATATTCATTTTACGCAAGGGGAATGCAGTCCATAGGAAATAATAGGTCCTTTAAAATCCCTCAGATCTATCATTTCTAAAGGATGCCACATTATCTCATTATGATCAGCACCATTAGCAGTCCTGTGCTGTACAATGTACTGGGAAAACTGATGGTGACTTTGTAACACCAGACCCCTCCGCTGGCAGCACACTTGGCTCAAGATTAACCCTTTCTCTCAAATCAGGCTGGAAACTCTCACTCTCAGTCACCAGATCTGAACCTTTTATTTCTACCTTTTCTAGCACTACTCACTGCCCAAGTGCTTTTTACCTCTACCTGTAACTGTTACAGATCAATTCTGTAACCCTTTCAGAAATGAGAGTATAGAATGACCCTTCTGGTTTCCCATTTCATCTATTTTTCTTCCTTCATTTCCATTCACAACTTTTCAAACTGCTCAGCCATTCTCCCAACCTTTTTTGAGTTTTGAGAGAGAACATGAAGAAGAAGGAGGAGGAGGAGGATAGGAAGAAGAGAAAGAAGAAATAGAAAATCCCCTCTGGGAGCAAAGCAGTGGGGGAGGGGAAATCACGTTTCCCATTCTGCCTAGCCCTACATCTGGCGCCACCTATAACCATAACTATATTTTTGGCTACCATGGGTTCTTTTATCTACCACCCTTATTCCACTCCAATCCCTTCCAACCCCCTAACACTAGGAAGACAAGAAAGGTTAGAGGGAAAAGGAGGCATAGATCTCTTTAGACTACTTCCGGCTGATTAGGGGCATCAAGTTCCTTGGGACAAGTCCAGTCTTCAGGGCATCTCCAACCAGCAATCCAACAAACAGCAAATGCAACAAACAGCAGGAACCAGCAGCCAGCAGGGGCAGCGGCAGGGGCAGCAGCAGGAGGAGCAACAGCCTCTGCAATCTCTCGGGGCTCTGGCATTTTTACACCCTATCAAAAGTCCCCAGAATATTCAGCTGGCAGAATTATGCCCTGTCAGAGCACGAGAAAAATCATAGCTGGCCGCTGTCGACAGTCTGAAGCAGCCCCATATCCCACACCTGGGATTAAAACAAAAACATATTCCCATAACATAACTGTGTTTTTAAAGAAACCAAAACTCTCAGTACATTCCATATATAACTTGTAACAGTGCAAGTTTTTCTTAATTAACTGTGAAGCCAACATACTCAGCTGGGAATGCATGCTCTTTCTAATTAAAGACGATAGAGCTATTTTCTCATTCTTCCAAAGTGCAACGCCTGTGAGAGAAAGCAGGGCTAAACTAAACCGTGTGGATCCTGCTTGCACAAACACGTGTACTGGAACCTGCATGGGCTGCTCGGTGGTGTTTTAGGTGAGTCCCACACTGTCACCACCACACGCATGGTGCTGAGGGCACTTGAGAAGAGCCCTGTTGAGGTTTGTAAATACCTGCTCAAGTGCAATACTAGTTTTAGTGTGTGTTAAATTTAAAAGGTGAACAATGATTCTTTCTTTTTTTCCTTTTCTTTTCTTTTTCTTTCTTTCTTTCTATCTATCTATCTATCTATCTATCTATCTATCTATCTATCTATCTATCTATCTCTATTTATTGAGACAGGGTTTTTCTGTGTAGCTCTGCTGTCCTGGAACTCTGTATAGACCAGGCTGGCCTCCAACACAGAGATCTTCCTACTTGCCTCTGCCTCCCAAATGCTGTGATTAAGGGGGTGTGCCATCACCACCACCTAGCTTAAACAATGATACTTTCTTTGTTTGTGTGTTTGTTTGTTTGTTTTGGGGGGGGTGGTTCGAGACAGGGTTTCTCTGTGTAGCCCTGGCTGTCCTGGAACTCACTCTGTAGACCAGGCTGGCCTCGAACTCAGAAATCTGCCTGCCTCTGCTTCCCAAGTGCTGGGATTAAAGGCGTGCGCCACCGCTGCCCGGCACAATGATACTTTCAATAACAGAAAAAGAAAACCTGAGCAAGTCACTGACTCTGTGACAAGACCTCACCGGGTAACTAGTCATACTTGGCCTGGAACTCTATGCAGCCCAGGTTTTTCACCAATTCACAGAGATCCTCCTGCCTCTACCTCCAAAGTGCTGAGATTAAAATATATGTATCATTACATCTGGCTTCAGGAGTGGCTTTTATTTTTTCCCTAGGTTCCCTTATTAATTTACTGAGAACTTGAGTAATAATAGCTTTATCTCCAAACAACCAAACACCAGAACAGCCCAGGGTAGTGGCACACACCTTTAATCTCAGCATTCAGGAAGCAGAGGCGGACTCTGTGAGGTTTTGGTTTTTTTTTTTAGATTTATTTATTTATTATATGTAAGTACACTGTAGCTGTCTTCAGATCCTCCAGAAGAGGGCATCAGATCTTGTTACGGATGGTTGTGAGCCACCATGTGGTTGCTGGGATTTGAACTCAGGACCTTCAGAAGAGCAGTTGGTGCTCTTAACCACTGAGCCATCTCTCCAGCCCCATGGACTCTGTGAGTTTTAAGCCAACTGGCTCTACATAGGGAGTTTGGGGCTAAAAAGGGCTATACAGTGAATCTCTGTCTCAAACAAACACAACACAAAAGTATGTATATTACTTTGAAAAATAGGCATACCTTTGATCTTGGCCAAAAGGCTAAGAAGTGATGAAAATATATATATGTGGAATTTAAACAGGATCATGAAACTGGAAATATAATGATTTTAGATTCCCTTTAATGTTAATACAGTGGAAAAACAATTACACAAACTTGTGGGGAGTCATTGGTATAAACTGTCAGCAACAAACAAAATCACTAACTTGTGTAGACAGAAGCTTGGGCCTTCTGTCTCCTCCAGCCCATGCCGATTTTTAATCCTCAGCTTCCACAGACACAGGTGGACTCTGAGTGGGGCCATCCTGAGTAATGAAACCATAGGTAGCAGGCCAGAGCTCCAGCCTCAACATCTACCCTGCAGATGCTTAGTCTCAGAATATGTGTGGAAGCCACCCACAGTTGCAGAGTCCTTTTGAGAATAACAGGTGTTGGCAAAACTCAGCCAAACCTGGTCTGCCGCTTGCCATGAAAGGCCTATAAGCTACGAACAGTTTACATTTTTAAATAGTGTGTGTGTATATGTGTGTGTGTGTGTATATGTGTGTGTGTGTGTGTGTGTGTGTGTGTGTGTGAGTGACTGATGCTGGCAGAGGTCAGAAGCAGGCATTGGATCTCCTGGAAATGGAATTACAGATGGCTGTGAGCTGCCATGTGGATGCTGGGAATAAAATTCTGGTCCTCTGGAAAAAATAGCCAGTGCTCTTAACTGCAGAACAGTTTCTCTTTCCCACCCCTCCTTTTGTTGGTTTTGCTTTTGTTTTATTCTTTTTGAGACAGGGTCTCACTATATTATCTGTGTTGGCCTGGGATTTTTCTATGTAGATCAGGATGCTTTGGAAACTAAGATATCTGTCTGTCACTGCCTCCAGGGCGTGGAGATTAACTGAACCACCATGCCAGGTCTTAAATAGCTCCATTTTAACTGGCTATATATAAGTACATATATAATGTCTGTAATTTTCACCCCCTCAAACTCATAAAGCTTAAAGCATTTTCATCTGACCTCCAAGGAATAATTGCTACTTTTTCTAACCCCCAACAGGGAAGGAACATAGTGAGTGACCAGTTAGGGACTAAACAAGCGCTCAGTTCTGAGGGTAATTAGCTGGGCTTCTGCTCTATCTTGGCTGTGCCTCCGGTGCCAGGCGGCAGCAAGCCCCACACTCCTCCTGGGAGTGGGTTGGGCTCTCCAGATGAGGCTGGATTGCACCAGAGTTGTTTGTAGTCGATGAGACTCCCATCAGAGAGCTTCTGAAGGTTGGGCAATACCTTGACGTCGGGGGCAACCCCACCGCTCACGAAGGAAGAAATGCCAGACCAGGGCTGCACCGCTCAGCAGAGCTAAGACTGTGCCTACTCCCACGGCTGCGTGGACCAAGGTAACAGGCTTTGGCGGCATGATAAGCTTGTGACAGGGCCCAAAGGAAGGGCCAGTCCAGTTCTCAGGACCCTCGACATCTGCCCCAGGAACATTGCTCTCACCTGCATCATTAGCAGCCACCACACAAAGGACATAAGCAACCCCAGGCTTCAGTCCCTTCAGCTCTGCTCTTCGAACTGTAGCATTGAGAGGGGCACTCTTCTGTGGAGCCCCGTTGCTTTCCCAAAGCAGAAGCCAGTAGTGGCTGACTGGAGAGAAGGGAGCACACCAGTGAACCACTGCGTAGCCTTCTTCAGCCACTATTTGCACTTCTCCCAGGCGAGGAGGATCTGGCTGTTGATCTTCCCTGGAGAGCCCTGGGCACAGGCAGGCTACTGGTCCAACCTTCTGCAGCTCCTGGCAGGACATCTGCAGGTGGCGGCAACGGTCATAGTCGCAGCGGACAGCTAAGGCAGGTGTAGCTACTGCCACATCCTCCTCTTCCCCTTCCTGGTAGTCTTCCAGGGTCAAGATCTGAGCTTGGGAAACCAAGGAGGTGGTCATGACCGCCAGCCACAGAAGGGAAAGAGAGCCCAACATGGAGTCCGGAAGAGAAGGAGTGAATGGGTAAATGCTGTGAGCCCTGCCTTCCAGGACAAGACCTGTGTGAAAAGTACAACATAGGATCAAGATGGGCACGCAGTCATTGTCAACTGGCTTTAAAAGCCAGTGTTCTGGGTTTTTGGCTGGTCTAAGGCTGTCCCTTCAACTCTGTCTACACCTCCAAATCATTAGTATTATTAACGTCACAAATGACTGCTTCATTTGGGATAAAAATAATGAAATACAACCCCACAGGAGAGATAGATGTTTGAGAAGCACCTTGCAGAGTGCTAGAAGCAGGTATCTAATGGATAAACAAAAGTGCTGGGGAAAGAGGAAGAGGAAAGGATTTATTGAGGGAAGAAAGATGGACTGAGTTTGCAGCCGCCTTGAGAAATAACCAGTCTAGAGGAATGCTTAGTAAGATTTACAAAAATCCAGAAAGAAGGCAGGAGATAAGGAAGAAAGGGTGGCAGTAGACACTGGAGTCCTCACTCCCTACCTGCATTTGCATAGATCTTGTTCAAGCAATTCAGACTTTCTCTGTCCACCCTCTTCCCCAGACCCACAGCAAACTCTCACCAGTGGGTAGGCCTTGACACAGTGATCGTTTGCCCCCAGACATCCGTGGATATCAGGCGGAGAGGTCCCTGTCACAGGCCACGGTCAGGTTGTATCTTCAATTCTATTTTGACTGAGAACTTTTATACTCCTCAACTCTGATGTCACTACCTAGCCCCTGTGTGCCAAGAAGAGGGCTGGTTCACTCAGAGGGACTGAGTCACGGGGCCAGGGATAGGGGAAGCCACATGCAGCGGTTTCAGCTGGAGGCCAGGATGCCTGGGTTCTGACAGAGGAATGAAATGTGGAAAGCAGCCCAGAACTAACTGAGAATCCAAAGGCTGGAGTCATGTGAAAAGATGGGGAGAGGAGTATTACCGGAGGAGGGAGGGCACCTGGCTGGTATCAGACAGGAAAACATCTGTGGATGGCTTGGGGCCTAAATTACAAAAAGCTGTTTTGGTAAAAATCCTTCCACATTCATGGCAGTCATTTCCTGTCTTCTGCCTCCCAATGGACAGAGAAGGGAGGGGTGTAAAGTTCAGTGTGATGCTCTCCGGACCCGCCCTATGCTGTCCCCCTCCCCTGAGGGAGATGAGAATCACATGCTAGAGCAGGATGCCTCTTACTGGCCAGGATAGGGTTCCTTCCCTAGGTTATGGATGGAAAGAACTACACTGAGCGTAGTGGTGCATGCCTGAATTTCTTAGCACTAGGGAGGCTGAGGCAGGATCACTAGGAAACAGCCTGTGTAACATAGGGAGACCCTGTCTCAGAAAATAAACCAAAATCATAACACTGGGTCGGGTGATACAAGCTTGTGATTCACTACTTGGGATCTGTGGCAGGAGAGTTGCTAAAAGTTCGAGGCCAGCATCTGAGAATGTTTAAAACTTAAAAAAAGAAAATATAGTAATTGTCTAAATCAACCTTGATGTAGTGGATATTCCTGGTTGTCAACTTGACTAAGTCTGGAATGAACTATGATCCAGAATTGGAAGGCTCACCTGTGATCCTAATTTGGAGGCTCAGAGATACAAGTTTCTGACCTGAATTCTGGCATGGAGGTCTTGAGGCATAGTGGGTATGAATCCCAGAAGATTAAGACAGGGAGATCTGAGTTTGAGGTCATCTGGGACAAAGCAAGTCCCAGATCCAGGCGTGGTGGCACACACCTTTAATTTGGGCCACACCTTCTGCTGGAGACCTACATAAGGGCATTGGAAGAAGGAAGATTCACTCTTTCTTCTTCGCCTACTTGCTTTATAGGACTAAGCAACTGCTAGATCCTTGGACTTCCATTCACAGCTGCTGCTGATCATTGTTGGGGAGTTGGACTACAGACTGTAAGTCACCAACAAATTCCCTTACTATATAGAGACTACCCACATGTTCTGTGACTCTAGAGAAACCTAATACACTTGAATACTTGGGCTCAAAGAACATTCCTGTCTCAGCTGAGTAGCAGGAATATAGGTGTTCAATGCTTTAGTACAAGAAATTGGGGACATTAGATCATACTTTGTGTCAATTTTAAATCTCCTTGTAATGTATAATGCTCTTATACTATCCTTTTTACGAAAGCAATACAGGGCTAGAGAGATGGCTCAGTAGTTAAGAGTATTGGCTGGTCTTCCAGGAAGATGTAATTTCAATTCCTAGCACTACATGGTGGCTGTCTGGCTGGTCTTATGTCAAGTTGTCACACAAACTAGTTAAGGAATCTTGAGAAAATGCCTCCACAACATCTGGCTGTAAGGCATTTTCTTAATTATTGATGGCGGAGGGCCCAGCCCATCGGGGACAGGGTCATCCCTGGGCTGGTCATCTTTGGTCCTATAAGCAAGCAGGCTGAGCAAGCTAGGTGGAGCAGGCCAGTAAATAGCACCCTCTATGGCCTCTGCATCAGCTCCTACCTCCAGGTTTCTGCTCTGTTTGAGTTCCTGTCCTAATTTCCTTTGATGAACAGCAATATGGAAGTGTAAGCCAAATAAACCCTTTCTTCCCCAACTTGCTTTTTGGTTGTAGTGCTTTATCACAGCAATAGAACCCTAACTAAGACAGAGGCTCATTCACAGTCGTGTATCTGCAGTTCCAGGGAGATTAAATGCCCTCTTCCAGCCTCCAGTGGTCCTCAAACTCACATGCACATCCACACATAGAATTAAAAATAAAATATTTAAAACGGGAACACACTGGGTGCTGAAGATATTTCTGAGTAGTTAAGAGTGCTTGCTGGCTGTTCTTGCAGAGTACAGTTCAGATCCCAGCACTCATGTGGGGAGGCTCACCACCTGTAATTCCAATTCCAGGGATCTGACATCCTTTTCTGTCTGAGAGACTTAGCAACACACATGTCCATACACACAGAGAAGTGCACACATACACATAAAAAAAAAACTGATACCCAGGGCTGGAATGATGGCCCAGTGGTTAAGAGAGCTTCCTGGTCTTGCAGCAGATATCGGTTTGGTTCCTAGCACCAATATGGTAGCTCACAACTCTCTATAACTCCAGCCCCAGGGGATCTACCCTCTTCTGTCCTTATGGGCTTTTGCACACATGTGGTACATATACTTATGTAGGTTCATACAGAGATACATAAAACAAAACAAAATCTTCCATGACCCAAGTTTGACTCCATATTGTGGTGGAAGAAGAGAACTGACTCTCAAACTTGTCCTCTGATGTCCATACAAGCAGCTGGCACAAAATAGTTTATTAAGGGAACAAGGGAAAAGGTGCCCTATAGGAAAGTGCTGGAATGTGAGGAACCCAACCTTTTGTTCAGGAACTGGAGCAGGTTGGGCGTTGCCTGAGGCTACCCAGAGTCTCGGGGGCAAGGGCAGATGTTGAGGCAGAGGCAGGCGGGTTGGCCTCTGTCAGCAAAGCTGCATCTTCCCAGGAGCCTGAAGCAGAGCCAGAAAAGGGCCAAACAAAATTGCAAATGAGACAGGTTAAGAGGGGTGGGATGGCATTCCTTACCACCCCTGACAGTGTCCTCACCATCGCTGGCCTCTGGGTGGGATGGCATTCCCACCACACACCACCCCTGACACAGTGCCCTCACCATCGCTGGCCTCTGGGTGGGATGGCATTCCCACCACACACCACCCCTGACACAGTGCCCTCACCATCGCTGGCCTCTGGCTCTTGCTCCTCTTCTCCATTCAGGGGCTGCTTCTCTGGTTTCTCTTCCTCAGACATCTGGCCCTCTTCAGCCAAAAGGCGAACAGAGGTATGACAGAAGGTGAGACCCAGGCACTGAAGGTGCATTCTGGGGCTGAGAAGCAGGGAAGAGGAACCGAATCATACCTGTTCCTGAGGGATCTTCAGGGCTCTCACCATCCTCTGTCACATCTGACTGCTGGGTAGGTTCCTGACCTTCAGGGCCCACAAACAGAGGACAGCTAGAGTCAGTGGTTATCCTTGGCTTGCAGTGCCAACTCCACCTCTTCCAACCTCTCCTTGCATCCTCAGTTTGAGTACCACATGCTTCATAGTGAAGGCAGGCAGACCCTCTAATCTAGCCAGCCTACCCCTCAATGATACTGTCAACTATCGAGTTTACCTGGCTGATGGCGAGAGATCCGACGCTGGGCCCCATGGCGTGAGTTATCCCTTTGTCGGATATTAACCTGTGGAGCAGTAAACTCTGAGCAGTGAAGCCTGACTCCCCTCTGCAGTTATCATGCCCTATCCCTAACATGACCCTGATCACCAAGGGAAGAAAAACAGGGCCTTTGCCCCTTGAGACCTGCAAAGAGAAGCGGTGTCGGGGCCAGACAGCACCCCACACCCATTGCATATAGCTGAAGAGCACGATGACGCTGAGGAACGTGAAGTTGCTGGCCACACCCACGAAGGCGCAGGTCATAGGGAAGTTGTATAGCAGGTACCTGAGGTGGGAAGTAGGGTCAGGAAGGGAACAGCGGTTACTAGATAGCACTAGCCTCTATCACTCCAAAAATATTTGTGGGACAGCTTGGGTGAGTATGACTGGAGCTGCCCTCTGCCCCTATGGCGTCCATTCCCAGCCCAGGTTCCAGACCACCCTGCACCAAGTTCTATTAAGGGCCAAGGATTTCAGGCAGTCTCAGAATCACAAGGCCACAGCATTACAATGACTTCAACAATATTCTCTAGTCACTCCAATACTTTGTGAGCCAATGGAACAAGGCAGTGGATTACACGGAGATTTTACTGGGGCAGAGTGGGGTTGTGTGTATGTGGATCTCACTGTGTTGTCTGAGTACCAGGGGCTAGATACAGGGGACTGCACTGGGCTCATCTGATACTTTTTCCCCCCTTTTCATTATTTATGTTGAAAGTCTTGCTTTGTAGTTCAAGATTTCTTGCCTTAGGCCCATCCAGTACTGGAATGAAAGGGTCTGTCATCTCATGGGATAATTAAAAATGCCTGCTAAATTACATATATCACATGGATGCCCAGTGTCTCCAGATGCCAGAAGAATAAATGAGATCTCCTGGAACTTGCCTTGTGGGTGCTCATAACCCCTGAGCCATATTTCCAGCCCTTCACATGGGATTTTTAAGAAGCTCTCTTGAAAGCTGATAAGCATAGTGAAGCCAGGGAGAACCACCTCTGGCCTTTGTAAACTATGATGCGACTGTTACTGGTCACCTCTGCCTGGGACTGACTCCATTCTAGGGCAAGTACAGGAAAGCTGTGAGGGTTTCCTTCCTTGGCTGTTTACCTGAGCCCGGTGAAGTGGGCGTGGATCCGCAGGTGCGCTCCATACATCTGGATGCGCTTGCTCTGGACCTCAATAATGGCTCCAGTTGTTGGCACATACTGCAGGGGAGGGGCGAGAGCACTCAGTCTGAGGGCCACTTCCCATCTTTGTGGCTCTTGCAGTTGGCTGCCCATGGGCTCCTCAGGTACAATCTCGGGCCAATTGAAGGGTTGTCGCCTAACTCTGTCACCCCACTTACCGAATTCTCCCTATAGTCAGAGTAGAGTTCTACTTCCAGGAGCTGCTTCTGTTCAGTAAAGCCAAACAGCAGGAGGCTGGAGAACACCAGCGTGTCGAGTATCTGGAGCAGCTGAGAGCGGTAATGCAGCATCACCTGACAGGGCCAAGAGGACAGACTGGGGACAGGTGCTCGCTCCATTTGCCCCATGCTTGAGCAGTAAGCTCACTCCAGGCTTCCTGACCCTTCACTTTTTCTCTTGAACTCCCAGTCACCACCCACCCAAGCTTTCCATGTGTTCGGTAACCGCTCCTACTACCCAACCTCATTTCTAATTTTAATACAGAGAAAGACCCTCTCAAAGATTACCTCCCTGAGGTTAGCAGTCTGCTCGCATGGAGTCTGCCTTCTGGGTTGGGATCTGTGTCCCAACATCCTGCCTAAAGCTTTCCTCAAATGTAGTGGCTCTGTTGACAGTTTAACAATGAGGCCCAGTGCTGAATGACCATTCACCACATGCTAATAAGAACCCTGCGTTTCTTCCTTGTCTTGTTAGGAAGAAGTTACTCTAAAACTCTAGCAGTTAAGCCAGTTATTTCAAAGCTGGTATGTTTCTGGTGTCTGCTTGTTTTAAGAACAGCCGTATTGGGCTGGAGAGATGGCTCAGCACTGACCGTTCTTCCAGAGGTCCCAAGTTCAATTCCCAGTAACTACATGGTGGCTCACAACCATCTGTAATGGGATCTGATGCCCTCTTCTGCTGTGTCTGAAGACAGCTACAGTGTACTCACATACATAAAATAAATGAATTCTTAAAAAAAAAGAATAGCTCTATTATTTACTCTAAAGTTGGGCATGCCATAGGATACTAGGTGTTTGGCAGATGTTAAGTTTATTAAGCAGATTCTTCACCTTATCCTGGTTTAGGCCTGATCTCAGAGCCAAGGAGGTCTTCTCTTGAAACACTAGCCAGATATTCTGATTCTCCCACATTGTCCGCAAATTCCTAGATTGTCTATAAACACTTACTGAGCGTGAAGAAGTGGAGATGATTCGGCCACCTCTGGTATAACATGAAACAGTGACTAAGAACATGCCCAAGTCTTGATTCACAGGGGATTCTGGCAGTTCAAGTTCTAAGGTGACTCGATATGGCTGTCCATACATCAGTACCTGCCCAAGGTAGCACACATCTTGTCAAAAAAAATTTTTGTGGTGTTTTAAGACTGGCCTGGAACTAACTCACTCTGTAGACCAGGCTGGCCTCAAATTCAGAGAGTTGCTTGCCTCTGCCTACCCAGTGCTGTGATTAAAGGTGTGTGCCACCATGTCTGGTATGTTTTCTTTTCTTTTCTTTTTTTTTTTTTAGTGTACCATCTCAGCTTCTTTAAGTACTCAACAAAATACCATTTGGCCTTCCCATTGTTTAATCATGATTCGATGCTGCCCCCTCCTGGTCATTGGGCACCCTGGCTTTCCAGACTTTTTTGTTTGCTGGTTTTTTATTTGGGGGCTAGGGGTTGTCAGGTAGGGAACCCTGTGTTTTGAGTGGGTCTTGCTATGTATCTCTGGCTAGCCAAGCACTCACTATAAAGCCTCAGATTCATGGGACTTCTCTTGCCTCGGCCTCTGGTGCTGAAATTTTGGGCATGCACCACCACATCCACCCTGTGAGCTCTTAGGTCTGACCTCGACTACTGTGTTTACAGGAGGAGCCCTGGTGCATTTCTTTTCCAAAAGTGAACAGCCACATTGCCAACTGGGCCGTCTGTGATTCAGGCCTGTGTGCCTCCGGAGCTGTCCCCCTGGGCCTAGTCTGCCTCACTGGCTAATTAAGCAAGTGCTGCTCTGCCTCCCTAGTCAGCTCTTGCATGGCAGATCATCTTGTTATCCTGGTCTTGCTTAATTTTTAAAGGCAGAGTGCTTATTAATTAAAAAAAATTAAGTTTGTCCATTTGTATGAGTATGTGCGCAACACTGAATGTATTAGAAGTGATAGAGCTGCCGGGGTGCCAGTGCCTGCTTTTAATCCCAGCACTCAGGAGGCCAAAGGGAGGAGGATATCTGTGAATTCAAGGCCAGTCTGGTTTAAATGGCAAGTTCCAGGCCAGCCAAGGCGACATAGTGAAACTCTGTCCCAAATAAATACATCGAATGATACAACTGTATACTTTAAGAGGCAAACTGTATATTATATAAATTTTAACTTAATAAACCTATTAAGAGGGTCTGGAGAGATGGTTCAGCAGTTAAGAGTACTGACTGATCTTCCAGAGGTCCTGAGTTCAATTCCTAGCAACCACATGGTGGCTCACAACCACCTGTAATGGGATCCAATGCCCTCTTTTGGTGTGTCTGAAGACAGCTACAGTGTACTCATAATAAATAAATAAATCTTAAAAAAAAAAGAAAAAATAAGTCCAGGCCTGGCATGGTGGTGCATACTGACTAATAATCCCAGCCCTTAGGAAGCAGAGGAAGTCAGAGGTTACCAACTGCCAGCCTGGAATAGTACTGCTTGCCTTTAACTCCAGCACATAGGAGGCTCAGACAGAGCGATCACAACTTTGAGGCTACCTACTTTTTATTTGTTTTTCAAATAGTCCAGGCTAACCTTTCTGCCTCTACCTCCCAAGCTCCTTTATTTTTTTATGAGAGGCCTGGAAATTACGTACCCAGGATGCTCTTAAACTCCTAAGCTCAAGATATCCTCCCTAGGGTTGTGGTGGCACACACATTTAGTTCTAACACTCAGGAGTCAAAGGCAGGTGGGTCTTAGAATGAGAGGCCAGCCTGGTCAGCATCCTTCTGTTAAGTATTGTGATTAGAGATGTGTGCCACTGTACCAGGGCTGATGTTCTACTGTAAACTCAGTTTCTTCTTAAGTACCACTTAAAATAATGTTCAAGTTAAGACTGACAACTAAAAAGACCTTGTCTTAATCGGGATTTCTAGTCCTGCAAAAACATCATGACCAAGAAGCAAGTTGGGGAGGAAAGGGTTTATTTAGCTTACATTTTCACATTGTTATTACTAAAGGAAGTCAGGACTGGAACTCAAGCAGATCAGGAAGCAGGAGCTGATGCAGAGGTCATGGAGGGATGTTCCTTACTGGCTTGCTTCCCCTGGCTTGCTTAGTTAGCTTGCTTTCTTATAGAATCCAGGACCACCAGCCCAGGGATGGCCCCACCCACAAGGGGCTGGACCCTCCCCCTTGATCACTAATTGAGAAAATGCTTTATAGCTGGATCTCATGGAGGCATTTCCTCCAGGGAGGCTCCTTTCTCTGTGATAACTCAGGCTTCTGTCAAGTTGACACACAAAACCAGCCAGTACAGACCTCATTTAATAAAAAATGACACTAATTCTCAAAGTCCTTTTTTCGTTTTATTTTTTTGATATCAAGGGCCATTTTAAGCTTGGAATTCTATTTTTTATTTTTATCAGAGCCTCTAGGGAGACAGGGTCTGACTATGCAGCCCAGCTGATATCAGATTTGCTATAATCTTCCTGCCTCTTTTTTCTCCTAGTGCTGGCATTACAGATATGTATCACAGTGACTGGGACCAACTTCTACATTTTCTTTTCTTTTTGTTTTATTTGTTTGTTTTCAAGACAGGGTTTTTCTGTATAGCTCTGGCTGTCTTGGAACTCACTCTGTAGACCAGGCTAGCCTCGAACTCAGAAATCCGCCTGCCCCTGCCTCCCAAGTACTGGGATTAAAGCCGTGCGCCACCACTGCCCGGCCAGATTTTCTTTTCAACCTCTGTTTGCTTCAGAGCCTTTCTCTTAAATCTCTGTTGCTCAATCCCTGCTCGCCCCACCTTTCTCAAGCAATCAAAGCCTCTGTCTAATTCTCATACTCACCCGATCACGTCCACTCTTAGCCAGTGAGACATTGGCAACAGGGAAAGAGCAGAGCGAGGCAGTGGAGGAATCACAGTCTGTCCTAAATGAGAATGGATGAACAATACTTTGTGAGGTGGCAGCCTACCTGCCCACACACCTGGTCTCTAGGGCCCTTCCTCTCACCCATCCCTTTTCTCTATTACAGGAAATGGAGAACAAATGTGGCCACTAGAGTCCGGAGATCCTAATAAGACTTTCATTCTCTTCCTCATTAGAACAGAAGCCATAGGGAGGAGTTGAAGGACACGTAGGTGTTTCTACAGGCTCCCTTGAGGGTCTCAGGGCATGTGGGTTTCAGGGTCCCTCTCCTAGAGAGTTTGATTCAGCAGTTCCGGACTGAGGCCTTGTTGGGAAATGAAATTCCTCCTAAAGGGTCTATGGATATGTCTTTTAAAGATAAATTATATGCAAAACTGCACATAGTATATGGATACACAGATCATACCTGGGTATACATACATACACACACCCCATATATGTAAGACTCATGTTCCCCTGAGGATGGAGAGATGGCTCACTGGTTAAGAGCCTGGCTGCTCTTCCAGAGGACCTGAGTTCAGTTCCCAGTACTCATGTGGCAGCTCACGACTGCCTGTGACTCCAGTTTCAGGGGAGCTGACACCTTCACACAATCACACAGGCAGGCAAAACACCAATGCACATGAAACAAAAATAATTATTAAAAAAGACTCATGTTCCCTAAATGTTTATGTGGGTCTACCTTAGAAATGATGGCACAAGACTAAGGATTTAGGACAGGGGAAAAAAAGGTTTTAAACCAATGATCATAAAAGTGTTTTCTGTATATGTTGGTTAGTCTTATAGCTATTGTTGGGAGACATACAGAAACTTTGGCAGTGTGAGGAAAATGGATATGAACTCAGGCTAGGTAAGAAGTAGGATTGCCTTGGGTTACTATACACACCATTGGGGATAAGTGGCAGTAAACTAAATGGCAAAGGAGGCTATTTCCTAATAGGTCGTGTGTTAAAAGCCAGGGTAATTCTTAGATGCCCATGGCAGTTGAATTGGCTCAAAAGGTTTCATGCAACCTACACAGAACAGACTCTGATCCTTATTTGAGTCTAAAAGTGATTTTCTTTTCTAGAGTTTTAAAACAAAACAAAAAAAAAACATTTTGAGACAAATTCTCAACCTGTATTCCAGGCTGGCCTGGAACGCATGGTAATTCTCCCAATTCAGCCTCTCGACTGGTATTACACATGTGACCAGGCTCTTTTTCTTGGTTTTTAACCATAATTTAGCAGCAGAGGTAGACCTAGAACCCTAGAGTCCTACCAGCCCAGACCTGCTCCAGTCTTGGCTCAGGAGGCAAGAAGTCCTGATAGTACACTAGAATAAGATCTTATCCTCTGTCAATACTGGGAGTCAACAGAGGAGACTCCAGAAGTCCTTGAAGTAATTTTCAAAGTTAAGATCCTTCTACTTTAATGGAGCAGCCTTCTCACCTGTAGTGGAAATGCACGGGGCTGAGGTGACTGACAGTCGGCATGTAGGAGTAGTAGAAAGAGCCGTAGAGGAACACAGACACCCAAAGCAAAAGAAGGATGGTGCAGAAGAGCACCCCAAACTGCAGCATCAGCCTGCGGGCACGGCCTGCCAAGACATGGCCCACTTCCTGCGCCCACAGTAAGGCGGGGACTGGTGGGTCATTGACCATGATGGAGACAGCAGAGGGTCTGGCCCCAGCTTCGGACTTTGAGTTCCTGGCTGGTCTTCCACAGGGACGACAGCCTTGGCCATGGGATAGGGCAGCTGAAGGTTCCTGGAGAAAGAGAAGGGAAAAGACAGTTTCTTTTCCAGGGTAGCTGGAGACAAAAAAAAAGACAAGCTTATTCAACTGGCTTTGAAAACTAGACGCAGCAGGACAAATCAAAGTCACTGCTTCACGTGCGCTTCTCTTCCAATTATTCCTTCACCTCCCTCCACTGAGTTCGCTTCCAGCGGGCCGCTTCCTCCAGTCACCGGAGCCTGGGACAAACGTCCTTGATACATTCACAGAAGTATTACATACAGAGAACGAGGCCCTTAAATCTCTCTCGAAACTCAGATGACATGGATCCAGAATGCCAGAGGTTTGCAAGGAGGTGAGTGACTTGCCTAAGGTCGTACAGCCTGCCTGTCCGGCTCAAAGCCAGCTGCCTTAGAGCAGTCAAAATTGCCTCCCAAGAGTTTCTTCCCTCTGCCTGGGCCTGTGCTCGCTCACGGAGGAGATGACCCCTACCTCGGCACAGCACCCTGTGACCGACGCTGCGGCGCCCACCCCTGGGGTAATGCGGTGGACACCAGCTCGCCACAGCGGCGCGAGGCCGACTCACCAGCCTCTCGCTGCCCAGGCAGTTCCGGCTGCCGAGGAAGCTCCGCCCATCTGTCAATCGCCTGCAGGGGCTGAGCCTTGCATAGAAGGCAGAGACTGTAAAATGCTTTGCTCCCCACGGTCTCTGCCAGAAGCCCATTACACTTAAGTGACCAAAGGCCCCGTTATAATCTCCAACGCCAGCGGAGACTCAGCAGTGTCCCCTTGGCCCTCCATTCCAGACCTCAACCACAACCCTCGCCCATACCTTTACCACCGGTCTTTTCAGTGTGATCCAGTGTAGGTGTGAAATAAATGGATTTTGTTTTTGTTTTTTAAGTTCAGTGGAGTTTCTTGGGCCTGTAGTCCAACTGGAGCTCAGAGAACCTTGCACCCTGACAGAACCTGAATCCTGTGTGCTATGCAGACGGTGCCGTCCGTCCGCTGGTCAAGCCTGGCAGCATTTCAACCCCTTTCAGTCTCCAGTTTTTATGCTGCGTGATTGACCTTCTGTGACCCACGTGATGCAGTCAACCTCAAAATCCCTACAAAAACCATGAGACTACATCTCCGAAGGAGGCACCTTCTAGATGACGTCCTCCAGGAGGCAAGGCCAAGGCACATCTTTTTGAACAGTAGCAAATCCACTCAAATGACATGAAAATTTGCAAATCAATTTCCTATCTCCCCAATTCCGAGTCTTGCCACCCTACTCCCCACTCCAAGAAGCCCACCTGTGTTCACAATATTCACACTAACTCTCGTGCCTTACCTCCTCTTTGTCTGATCCTTTGATCTGGTCTCTGCATGTCTCTTTCCCCCCAGCTTCTCTTCTTTGATGTATCATTTCTTTAGATATCTTCCTGATAGTTACCTCTGCTGCCCCTGGATCTCCCCACTCAAGTCTCTTGTGGGTAGAAAGTGGTGATCTAGAAGCTGATCACCTGTAGAGTGTCACATTTTCCTAGATCTCAAGAACGGAGGGTCACTGAAAGAAATGAAGATTCAGGTGCTAAGTGCTGTGTCAGGGTGGGGGTTGGGGGGGCAAGCAGCCCAGCTGATGTCAGACTTTCAAATGAGCAGGGTCTCCCGCAGCGCAGTGGGTACAGACTCTAATGCAGGGGCTGTCACAGGCCCAGACCACCCCATTTGAGAGGGGAGCCTGCTTCTGCCTCAGGTCCTTTGGGGAGGGATGTAGTTTAGACTAAGGACTTCTACAATGGGCAGGGGCAGGTAGTGAGACAGCAGCATGAGGGTGTGCACAGGGGATGCAAACAGCAGACAGACTCCCCCACTGTCCAGGCAGTTGGTATGCTCCAGAATCTGAGCTGCTCCTTCTAGCATCCTTCATCCTTCAGGTACCAGCCATCTGGGCAGTGCTTTAGCTGCAAAAACTGAGACCACCCCTCCAAGGACCTCCAGTCTGAGCATCTCTAGTGACCTGCTCTGCATTAACTGTCAGTCCTACAGATATTTTTTGCTCCAAGTCCTGGCAGGGTGGGGCACCTATCTGAGGCAGGGTTTGGTGCCCCCTCCCCACTGACCCTACATCCCTGGCTGCTGCTGCTGCTGTCACTTCAGGTGAGTAGAGAGCAGCTTTTTTTTTTCTCTTCAGGGCTTAAGGGGACATGTGGCTGATGTGATTTTATCAGGGTGGGGCTCTTCCTGACTGAGGCTTTCATTGCTGGTAACATATTTGGCTCAAAGACCTAAAATCCTTAAATCGTTTGTATAGTTTGATGGCCAGGACCCAGGGATTAGGAGAACATTTCATCTTCTCCATTCTCTCTACTTTAAAAAAAAAATGCGATGGCCACTGGAGAGTGGAGATATTAGGGGAACAAAATATTGGGCACAATCACAGCTGTGTGGTTGTTTAAGCGCTGAGTGCTTCAGCTGAGGGTACTGATTGTCTTTACTCCAGGATGAAAGGGGAGACCCCTGTTAACAGCACTATGAGTATTGGCCAAGCACGCAAGATGGTGGAACAGCTTAAGATTGAGGCCAGCTTGTGCCGGATAAAGGTGGGTGCGACTCTGGCTCCCATTAGTCCTCCAGGGCTCAGCTGTAGGTTTGCAATCACCCCTCCCCCTCCAGAAAAAGATGCTTCTTTTCTTGACACTCTGAGGTCAGAGACAGAAACTGGGCTTTGTCAGCAAAGTTGTTCCCGAGGACTGGCGATGGGGGAGAGGGCTGTCACAAAGGACACTAGAAACAAAAAGATAGTCTATTTGGCGAAGAGAACTGCAGTCCTTTTCAGGCATTCTGGTTAATGTTCCCCTCTTGGCTGTGTTCCAGGTGTCCAAGGCAGCAGCAGACCTGATGACTTACTGTGATGCCCACGCTTGTGAGGATCCCCTCATCACTCCTGTGCCCACTTCGGAGAACCCCTTCCGGGAGAAGAAGTTCTTCTGTGCGCTCCTCTGAAGAGCGCTGTACCTCCTCTGAACTCATCTCCCCCCTCCCAGAGCCGGCCCTTAGATTGGAAATTGTAGCAGTCCATTTCTACCCGCACTTATCCTGTGATTATCAGAAGCACAAGGCCCTCCTTACCCATGTTTACCCCATTTGCTCACCCTTTCAGGCTAACTCCAAGCACCTTTTACTCTATCTATAAAGGGACCCCGTTAAACTGCCAAAATCCTGCCTGTTTCCCTCGGTGATCCATCCGTTCAGGCAATGGAGAGGGGGGATACCCGGGTGCTCACCTGGAGCTATGAAAAGGTAAAGGCATTTGAAGAATAAAGTCATTCAGAGCCTCAGAGGACAACGCCTGTGTTAGCGTTCTTGGGAAAGAGGATCCTTAGTCGACACACTTGCCATATCCAGGGAACAGGGCCAGTCGAGTCGGTTAGATAGTGTAAGGCTTGGAGATCGCGAAGTATAAGGTGCCCGAGCGCCCCCAGTGGGGGGTTGTTAAAACGAGCGCTCAGAAGCCGCGGAGAATTTACACGAGCGCGCAACGAAAGCGGTGAGAGCTACACCAGGGCGAGTCGGGTGGGTTTCCGGGGGCCCAGGGACAGCAGCCCCGGGTGGAGGTGGCCTGAGAGGCCGTGGGAGGGGGGTACAGGGCGACTCAGCGCCTGCAGCCAATGTCCAAGATGGCGGCTGCCGGTTCGTACCCGCATGGCGGCACGCGCCAAGGGTGCTCTTAAAATGGCGGTCCCCAGCGTTCCCAATATGGAACGGTCCCTTACATGATTCTCTGGTCTTAAAATGGCTGCCCCTGCCCTCTCGAAGTCCGGTTCTCTGTCCCATAGAATCTGGAACTAGACATGCTTTGGAGACCAATCACGGGGATGGGGGTGGGGAGACACCTAAAGAGGTCATGGGTTCACAGTTCATTGTGGTGGCCAACACTCCGGAGGCAGAGGCAGAGGCAGGTGGATCTCTGAGTTCCAAGCCAGCCACGCATACACAATGAAATCCTGACTTAAAACTAGTCATTAGGACTGGGGCCCAAGAAGCACAATGTCAATTTTGCAGAAGAATCTCACCTGAGTAGAGGTTCCCTTTGAGGGATTATATGTAATAACGCAAGTGTGTTACAGTCCATCTTGGAGCACGCTGTTCCTTGGTCTCTCTGGGACCTAAGTAATAAATGTGTGTTTTCTTGTTGAATTGGGGCTTTCTTATTTTCTCCTCAAGGTGACTTAAGAACATCTTAAGGGTTCAGAATGATGTCTGACTGGAAAGCATGTCTCATGAATGCTTCCTAGATTAAGAATTGGCAATGGTTTAGGAGATCCAGATTACCACCTAGAAGCCTTTTTGTTCTAAAGAGTGAACGTGCATAGATGTTTTGGATCCAGGGCCACAATTAACTGTCCCAGTTGTTTTAAGTGACAAATCTTTCTGGGTAGGAAGGTCTAATTATTCCCTTAGTGTCATAATCAAATGGCTTAACAGGTACAGGTGTTTGTCTGCAGGCCCAATGAGTTTCATCCATCAAGGTGGTGGGGGATAACTCAAGAGCTCTTCTGACTCCACAAGAGTATACCTGCACACACACCCACACACACCCTCAATATTTTATAATCTTTGCTCCTCCTTTCTTGTGAAAACTCCAGGAAGGATCCTTGTTATAATCTGTGCCTGCTTACATCTAGAATGCAAGAGGTACCTAATACCTAGTGAATGTTTTTTCTATTTGTATATGCTTAAACTATACACAGACTAAAACCCCGGCAGCCACCCATGTAACCATGTAACCTAAGCACTTGGGAGTTGGAGGCAGGAGGATCAGGAGTTGAGAACCTGTCTCAATCCACTAATGGTCTATTCCTAAGATTTATATCCATGAATGTTTTGTCTACATATATCTGTGTGTACCGTGTTTGTGCCTGGTGCATGCAGAGTAAGAAGAAAGCATTGAATCCTCTTGAAGTGGAGTTAAGGTCAGTTGTAAGCCACCATGTGGATCCTGAAAACTAAATCCAAGTTCTCTGTAAGAGCAACAGCTAATCCTAAAAACTGAGCCATCTCTTCTAGCCCTACTCTGAAATAGCTTACACCTTGTCTGTACTAGTTGCTAGTCCTATTTTCTTTCTCCTCAACCAGATATTCACTCCTAATTTGAGTAAGTACCAAATTGTGTGAGCAAACTAAGATGGATGTTTTAAGGTAGGGCAAGGGTTAACCTAATATCACATTTTAAGCATTTTTGGCTTTTTGCCACATCTGAGCTGATAAGGAGATTAGTCTTACTACCCTGGTATTTGCCCAACACTGATACAGTAGGTTACATACATACATCACTACACCCTGTCACTACACCCTGCTGTTCTTGGTTTGTTTTTGAAACAGGGTCTTGCTCTGTAGGCCAGGTCTGGAATATTCTGGTTTTGAATTCATAGCATTCCTCCTGACTTGAAATATCTGGTGTTAGGACAAAAGGCATGTGATATCATGTTAGGCTGAACACTAATTATGATCAGTTCCAACTCTAGCTTTAAAATGCCCCAATAATGCCCCAAGATTGTTCAGTAGGTAGAAGTTCCTGCCATAAAAACTAATGACTGGATTCAATTCTTGAGTCCTAAATGGTAGAATAGAGAACCAACTCCCAAGTCATCCTTCCATCTTCACAGGTGTACTGTGGCACATGCGTGCCCCACCACACATACAAAATTAACAGGCAAAAACCCAAAAGTCCTACTGAGCTTGGTATGGTAGCCTAGGCTACAATAGCCAATACCCAGTTTCAAAAGACAAAAAGAAAATAAAAAGTTCTAGCTGCCAGCAGCAGCACATACACACCAAGCCTTGTCTGTTCAGTAGTAGCACTGCAATGTTTCTGTAGCTTTCATTTTCAAATTCATTAGGAAAATGAAGACTTTTCTTCTTAGGTAATAAATATTCATGCATACTTAATGGATTTCATAAGCAAACCTTTCATTTAACATCAAACATCCAACTGATTATTTTAGCAGAGCCCAAGAGTTAAATCTTCCATTCTAATGGCTCAAAATCTTAGTACAAGAAGGATAGGGAGATGGTTCAGTGGTTAGGAGTACTCGCTGCTCTTGCAGAGGATCAGGATTCAGAGTTCCTAGCACCACCATTTATTTAAAAGGATTTTTTTTTTGGTCTATTTTTAAATTTTGTATTTATCTTATGTTTTTTAAAAAAATAGTTTTATTTATTTATTTAATATATGTGAGCACACTGTTGTGTGGTTTAGACACACCAGAAGAGGGCATCTGATCCCATTACAGATGGTTGTGAGCCACCATGTGGTTGCTGGAAATTGAACTCAGGACCTCTGAAAGAGCAGTCAGTGCTCTTAACCACTGAACCATCTCTCCAGCACTAGCACCACCATTTAAGCTCAAAAACCATTGGCCACTCCAGTTCCAGGGGATCCAATGCCCTCTTCTAACCTCCAAAGGTACAGCACATGTGGTAGAACCAGATGCAGGCAAAACATTCTTACACATAAATAAAATTAAAAATAAAGATGTTACTATAAGCACACAGCAGGTAGACAGATCCCTGTATAGCTAGTTCCCAAGTGAAGGCATAGAAAAGAGCACAGCAGTCATACTCACAGAAGCTGTCCTCGGCTGTAACTAGTGCATCTTGATAACTAAGCATTGAAAAGTAGACTAAGCATAGAAAATAAACTTAATGCCAAGTTTGGCAATTTCTGTTTGGTCCTTGGAACCTGTATAAGGATAGGAAAAAGACTCCACAAAGTTGTCCTCTGACCACCATGTGACCCATATCCCCATTTTCTGCATGTACACTCAATCCTTGTGCACTTTTGTGCACACACCAAAACTTAAAATAGGCAAATAAGATGGTTGAGTGACAATCATGTATAAACACAGCATTTTGGAGGCATGATGATCAAGAGTTCCAGGCCAGTCTGGGATACAAGGAGATTCTGCTTCAAAATTATTTTGAAAAGATACATTATTAAAATAAACACCTATATGATCATTCCAGTCAGTGCAGCCACAAGAGATAGGAAAATTCAATCCAAATGGTTATTTATTCTAAAACTGGAACTACTGTGTCTACATTTTTTGCCAGAATGGTGTAATGAGAACAGGGTAAGAGTTACATATGTAAACAATGACACAGTTACATTTTTAAAAATGGAATCCCCCTCCCCCATTTTTTTACTGGCCACTTCCAAGAATGCTTTACAGGTTGTGCAAAAACATTTACAGGCTCCATGTGGTGTTTGGTTTCTTTTTTGTTTTTTTTTTTTTTACAAGCTTTTCCATCTACAACTAACTACAACAGACATCTGATAAAACACTAAACAACTCTTCTAAGGAAAACAAAACCAGGGATTCCTCTTATTACCATAATCTACACCCCACACCCGCCCCAATAACATTTCTTTTCATAATAAAAACACAAGACAGAAACAAAATGCAGACATCCACTTTGATGCAGGAGACCTCCTGAACAGACCCAACAAGGATGTGGCAGTTTCATTCTCCATTCAACTAGTAAAACAGCTTTTTAAAAAGAGGACTTTGACTTTTCCGGTGTTGAAAATCAACAGCGAGTATACTCTCTTAACCCCTGTAGCCCCAAACTTCAGTGTTAAGTTTTTGCCCTTCTGAGGGTTCTACCACCTAAAATCCAGGTCACAGACTACTGTGAAAGTGTTATTTGTTGGAGGATTAAACATCTGAAGGGGCAGCTTCTGCCTCTAGAAATTAAGTTCCTATTATAACATAATCTTGTTCTAAGGAAATTTCTTTGGGCTCCAGTTTCTATCTTTTTGCCCTGACATTATAAACAATGCTTTCTTGAACTCCCTTTTTAATACCAGCGAGTTACAAAAGATGCATGCAATCATTCCACCCACTGCCACACACAAATCCATTTGTGGCACCATAAGGGACAAGTGCAATAGAAAAGACACAATATGAACAAGCTTATCTCCTTCCAGGCCCCACTACAGCCTTGGAAAGAGGTCCTTGAGCAGAATGGTGTGTCCTAACAAACCAGAGACTCAGAATGAGGTCTGCACACCCTGAGAAGCCCTGCATGGAAAGGACATCAGGACAGGGAAGATCCAAATCTCAGCACAAGTTTAAACAAGAGAACTGCTCAGGCAAGAAGTAGAAGTGAAGTATGTCCTAGTAACTCAACCCGGAGGTTTTCTCACCAGGAAGTGCTGTATGATGCTGTTGCTGAGTATGCTTTTAGCTAAGCAAGATGATGATTTAAATTGAAGATCAATATTGAAAGCACTTTGCTATATCCTGCCCACATTCTTGAACCCAGCAACCTGTAGCTGTTCTATCAAGAACTGGGAGGGTGTTGTTAAAGTTACAAACTATCCGATCCCAAATGAAGTCTCTTGATGAGAGGCCTCTCTGGGGACTTGAAGGGAAGCACCCTTGAAGGAATCCTGTTTCAACAAGTTGGAAAAAGGTGTTCCCTTGCACGCACCCATACACACATTCACAGTCTTCCCAAGTTTCTGCAGCCCAACTGAGCTGCCTCCCACCCCCAACCCCTTTCTACTCACGCTCTACCTGTGTATCAAAACAAACAAACAAACAAACAAACAAAAAAAAACAGCAGCAGGGCAGAGCCCCCTACATTGTATAAAATAGTTGCAATTCTCAGCACCTGGGCCTGACGGCCCACACCACAGGATTCACCTATATACATATCCTGACGCAGAGAACAAACGTCTTGCTGCGTTACTGTGAGCTGAAACCCTGAGAATCATTCCTTCCCTCACACTTGTAAGAGACAGGCAATATTAGTAAATGATTCCAGAGATCTCTTGCCTCTATCAACTCAGAAGACAGAGACTAGGGACTGGCAAATCACCATCTTCAGACTAAGGACTGTGTTCTCACCCTCCTTCAGACTTTATAGGAATTTACTGAATATAATATGGATAGGGACAAAGTATTCTGCTCTGCAGTCCCCAAGGGCTCCCGTTCCCCTTGGCCTGGGAATCCTAAAAAGTAGAATCACCCAACTAGCAGCCTCTGTGCCTTAGGCAGACAGCACAAAAGCACTACAAAGTGGACAATCTATTAACTCGATAGCCCAAGAGGGAAAGGTTGGTAAAGAAAATACAAACGGTGAGTTAGTGCAAGTGATTGATAACAGCCAATTGTTTATTTCCACTGCCCTGGTCACAGGCATTCCCTCTGCCCCTGCTCCTGTCTTCTCTGTTCCCACTCCTAACTGCTAGCAGAATTCCCTCATGCTGTTCCCCTTCTCCCCACAACACTCTCCCTTACTGGACTACCAATTTAGCTGTCTTAGAATGCTGGAGGGTCATTTTTAGTTCTTTTCCTATCCAGCTGCAGGGTACAGAATAGGCAGCTCTAAGTGCTGCTTTCTGTGCAAATGTTTTTTTGATTACAAATAACCTAACTAGGTTTGAAATGTTTTATAGAATAAGACAATATTTTTTTCAACAAACTTTAAAAAAAATGTACAGTTTTGTTTCCACGCCCCCCTCCCCCACCCCCTGCTTGCACACCCTCCCCCCAACCACCCCTCCCTGGCAGATTAGCCCCACCCGACAGCCCCTGTTTTCCTTGGTTGTGTTTTAGAGGGTGCCTGGCACCTCCAGAGACTCAGCTTCATGGCTGACAGGCGAAAACAGCAGGGGCTTCACCGATACCCTTGGTAACCGTAGTAATTCCTGTAGTATCGGTCTCTGTCCTGTTGGTGGTGGTAGTAGTAATTCTGCCACTAGAAGAGAGGGAAACCCCATCACTTAGAGCCAGAGCTGAGGATAAAGAGGCTCATCCGGCTGGTCCTGTCCCCTTCACCCTCAATCTACCCCAAGAAAATACTCACATCCCGGTTGTATTGTCTGTAATAGTCTCTGTATCTGTTGTACTCATAATCTCGACTGTAGAATCGTTCATAGTCACCCCTGTATCGATCATAGAAATTACGGTAGCCCTGAAGAAGGAGAGAGAAGAGTGGTGATGATATATGGATCTTCAGAAGCACAACCCCAGTTTCCCATTACTGAACAAGACATATTTCATCTTGACACTATAAGCAGGGTAAATTCTTTTCCCGGGTTAAATCCTTCCAGATGAACATATTAAGTGGGCAAAACCCTAAAGCCCTAAGAAAACAGCCCAAAACCCTCTGCTCCCCCAAATCAATAGGAATGGCTTCACAGCCCAGAGGGAGGAGCAGAAGGAGAGCTGCACTCACCCCTCTGTTTCCAGACTGCCCCCAGTACTGCTGCCCGTAGGCCCGGTTGTCGTAGCCTCGGCGCTGCCCGCCCACTGGAAGAGAAATGGAGAGGGCGCTCAGACAGCTGGCATGGGGTCCTGGCTCCACATCTGAGTGGAAATCAAAAAGCTGGAGCCAAAGGCAATACTAGGGGAGGAGGAGGCTTGCTCTGGCCAGGCTCACACACTGTTAATTAAAGCACTAGCCAGGATCTTTTATTAAAAGAGTCTGAGAGGGGAGGGCATAAGAATAGACACAAGAAAACAAAGCCACCCTGCTTTTGAAGCTCCCCAATCTGCGAAACATTTTAGATGACAAAAGGATACATGGCAGAGTTAGAAACATGAATAAAAACTGCCATTCAGAGGATCAGACTCTCAGCCCAGAGAGGGATCTGAGGTGCCATATAGCCTATACCCACCACTGTACAGAAAGAAAACAAAATCTGCATTACTCAAGGCTAGGAACCAGTTTTTCCCGGTGTCTAGGGTATAGCTAGCACCAACCACCTGCTGATTTACAGTTGCACACACATAAACACACACTCTTAAAAAGAGCAATTATAAATATACACTGGGGTTTTAACTGACAAACTAGACATTCTGAGGGAAAATTAATCCCACTAATAACTAACTTTCTTTGTAACACTCTAAAATGAGGGAAGAATCCATTCACTTTTGTCTGTGAAATTGGATTGATTTGATAATGCATCAAAAGATCTCAAGATGAGAATTAGATCTCACTGCACATCCTAAGACTGCAGTGAAGTAGGGAACCAACTTACTGACTTACATGGAAACTAGGCATATGATGAGGCACTGTACTGTTTCAAGGAAACGCATTTCTGCCCCACAGTGACTTAAGATTATGGGGAAAGCATATGAAGCAGGGCGTGAAGGGCACAAATAGAAATAAGCTTCATCAGGAAGGCCGCTCACTGTGGGCAGCCAGGTCTCTAGGACTCACCATAGCCTTGGCCTCGGCTTCGGTTCTGCCGGTTTCTCTTGTTGCGGTTGTTCCGACGGTTTGTTCGCTTCTCAGAGGGGGGCAGTAGCTTCCTTGCTTCCTCCTTGTATTTAGTAATAATGGGTTGGGCTTCCTCTTTTTCCAGCTCCCCATATGTCACCTCATCCATATAGTCGCATTTCTCAGGCAGAGAGAAGTTGGCTATAAGAATAAGAGAGAAGCTTGTGGGCCTAGAAAGTGCAGACAGGGTAAGAATGCATGAAAATCTACCAGAGGAAGTATACTTTAGTTGTTGGTGGTTTGGGGGATCAAATCAGGGCTTTGCAAATGTTAATCACATGCTCTCTCACTGAGCTGTGTCAAGCTTGTCTGTTTCTCACATCTTGGGACTTGGTTATAAGGCTAGCTAGCCTTAATCACCTTAGCCTCTTGAGGAGCAGCAATGCAGTTATGAGTCTACACTCAGAGTCACCTCTCTGACTGATGGGATAAAGGATGCACATGCCCAGCTTTGTTATTAATGGTATATGTCTACCCTGTGAAGACAGGGTCCTTCACAGAACCCTGAGCTCACTATTCTTCTGTTGGCACCCTGCTCAGTGGTGGGATTTCAGAAGTACACAGGGTTCCTGGCTTGTTATATGGGTATGTGAGCACTGTGATCAAAATTCCTGGCCTCATGCTTATGAGGCCCGTATGAAGCACTGAGCCAGGTAGGTAGCTCTTGTGTTTTTTAAGACGTAAGGCCTCATGCATCTCAGGGTGGTCTGAATCTTTCTGCCTCTTGCCTTCTGAAAACTGGAATTACAATTATTGCTGTTGTTACCATACTTTGTTCTTCTTTTTTTTTAGTTTTTTTCTCCTCTCCTTTGAAATAGTTTTATTATATATAACTCAGGCTGGACTTTCGCTTGCTATGCAGTTTGTGCCACTTCAAACTTAAGATCCTCCTGGCGTACCCTCCCCAAGTGATAGGCCAACAGGTCTGCTCATCACAGCAAGCCAAGCCTAACACTTTCAAGCTCAATTTAGTAATGATCTAAAATGTGCTAGGCTTATACCAACCCACCCTTAAATAATCAAACTAACTGCTTTTTTGAGACATAGTCTCATGTAGCTCGGGCTGGCCTGGAACTCCCTTATATACCTGAGGATGACCTTGCTTCTCCTGCTTCCAATCTCAAGTACTGAGATTATAGGTATCACCATGACTTTTCCCCCTTTGTAAAGGCAAGGTCTGTTTATATATAGCCCAAGATGACCTAGAACTCACAACAATCTTCTTGCCTCAGACTTCTGAGTGCTAGACAAGTGCAAGATACCTAAACACAAACTTACTTTTCCCTAAATTGCAGCAGCACAAGACAACAGGATATGTGCAATTCTTAAGTAATCTGTAATAAATATGCAGTGAGCTATCAGGAACACAGGTTAAATGTAACTGAGAATATTTTGGTGTTACTTAGAAAAAACTTGGTCTCGGGAGAGATAACTCAGTAGTTAAAAGCATCTTGTTGTCCTTGTAGAGGACCCAGGTTCAGTTCCCGGCACCCATACAGTTCTTATAACTATCTCTAATTACAGTTCAGGGGCTCCTGATGCTGTCTTCTGACCTCCAAGGGCACCACCATGCACACATTTAATGCATATACATATATGTATAGGTAAAATACAGAAATAAAGTAAGTAAACCTAGAGAGAAGAGGGTAGGAGGAAGAAGAACGTGGTCTTAGGTATCCTGCCTGTCCTATAACTTCCTGTCTAGACCAGGCTGGTCTCAAGTTCATAGAGACATACCTGTCTCTGCCTCTGCTGGGATCAAAGGCAAGCACCACCCATGCCTGGCCAAGAAGTAACATTATTAGAGCTTTAAGCTGGGACTGAGGGTATCATACTTACCTCACATGTACAAGGCCCTGGGTTTGAATTCTCAGCACAATCCACCCCATATACACAAATAGTTATACAAAGAGGCTAAAAACATCTACTTGCCACTAAAGGCCTCTCATTTACATGATGGCCAAGTACACCATCTTCCTGTCTCTGGATATCAAGTTATAGACTGTATCATAGTGAATTTTATCTCAATTATGACTCTCAGATGAATCCAGTTATCGCTATTTTATAAAACTGCACTGAATTCCTCCAAGTGCTTGAAAATTTGCCAGGGGATGTTAAATTCTTTTTGTTTTATTTTGTTTTTTTGTTTTTGTTTTTCGAGGCAGGGTTTCTCTGTGTAGCCCTGGCTGTCCTTGAACTCAGAAATCCGCCTGCCTCTGCCCCCCAAGTGCTGGGATTAAAGGCGTGGGCCACCACTGCCTGGCAAATTAATTCTTATAAATTCAGATGCTCCAGATCATAGATATAAGAATTGATTCCCACAGCTAGGGGTTATGAGCTTCTATAGCCAGCAGTTCACAGAGTAAGTGGGGTGCCAAAAGCTAAAGGAAACACAATGAAAAATATGATCTAAGGAGAACATGAAGTAAAAACAATCAACATAGTTAACACTGCCTTGAAAGGACAGTACACTCAGGCGAATTACCAAATCAAGAAAATAAGCAAAAGTGAAAACAAAACATAAACCTATTAGCATACTAGAAATCAAGACACGGGAGAAAGGGAGAAAGACAACTTCTCTCTATCACTACTGTATTTAATTTGAACCCTAACGATCATCTTTGCCATTTTCATGGAATATCAATCTTAATTTTAAAATTTTAAAATTTCTCTTGTCTTCATCTTCCAAGTGCTGAGATTAAAGGCATGCCTTTTTTCCCATCCAAGATATGTTCCTACTACATCATACTGGTCTCTCCTAATTCATAATCTTCTTTCCTGAGCGTCTCAAGGGCTGGGATTACAAGCATGTGCTACCATGTACAGACATTTACCCTGTCACTCTACTCATTCGTTTATCCACAGCGGTTTTATCTATTAAACTGCTCTGAAATTTATACTTTAGATAAGCAGGGTTGCACTAACCAGGGAGTGGATTCTCTAATCCATGAAATTTTAGCCCACCTTTCATCTCCAGCATTATAGATTCAGGCACATCATCTCCCTCCACTTCTTTCCTCAACTCCAGCCTCTTCTTCCAATCTTCTTCATTAGGAACAACTACCACCACTTTCCTGGAGAATGTCTTGAACAGCAATAACTTCCTTCGTTGGCCAGAGTTGTACACATTACACTAGTAATAGGAGTAATCACATGTTTAAGGATAAAGGTCACTACTCAAACTTATGAAAGAAAACTTTATCTTCTATAGCTATATTGACTTCAGATTAGAAGTCAATACACAATTTCCTTTAATAATAATCACTATTATTATCATTGATTTGAGGTAATCAGGATCAAACCTAGGGCTCTGCATATGCTAGAAAACTACTCTACCAATGAACCCCAGCTCTCCTTTAATTTCTGAGATACTACTCAACAAAATATTATTTCACATATCAGAAAAACTGAAGTTAGAGGGCAAAAAGACTTGCCCAAGAGCCAGGATGGATTGAAGAATTCAAATGAAATGAATGAATGAATCCAAATCTCCTTCTCTCCCCCTATCATCTGAATTCAGACACTCTCAGTAAACTGTGTAAGTTCAAGTACATTACATAACTCACAGCAGAGTCATTAGGTAACCTGAGTCTATTCCTTAATTCAGTTCTACATGTGATTCCAGTCTAACTTTAAAAAGATACAAAATTTTCATCTCTGGATCTCCTTTAAAACCAGATTCATCTTGAATGTCTGCATACCTGATCAAGAATAAAGTTCCTCTTTGATCGTGAAGCAATCTGGACCAGCTTACTAAGGCACTGGGAGGCTTGCTGAACTAAGAGGTCTCGGCTTTTGGGGTCCATCTCTGGCTCCTCGAGCCCCTTCATCTGATGAATGAGAAATACAAAAAGTTACATGGCAAGTTTGGAAGTCCAAAAGTCAACTGTTCAAATTCTACAAGTGTCACATGAATTCAACACACTGTCAGTTTCTTATTCTACAAGGGTCACAGGAATTCATCACACTGTCAATTTCCTGTAGTAGTCACTTTTAAAGTGGATTTATTCCAGATTCTGTTTGCAGAAATTTGACAATCCAGGAGAGGTGGGGCATATCTTAACACACTGACAGTGTGTGGGGTCTTTGTTCTCATACACTTCAAAGATACCCTCCATCCCTAAGAACAGGCTATCAAAGATTTTCAGTGTCTCCACAGCAAACACCATAGCTGACTAATCATCTTTCCCCACATCTCAGCAACTGACCCTCATTTGAGTGAGCACAGTCTCAGCTCCCAGGACATTGTATCTTCTCTCAGGGTTTTCTTTTGCATATTTCAGTGCCCACTGGGTCTTTCCAGATCCAGGAAGTCCCACCATCAGAATTACCTGCAAGTGAAAGAAACAGGAATGAAATAAAAATGAATCAATTTTATAAAATCCAACTTTCTTTAGAAAATAATGTTATGTTTTCTCTATCCAAGTTTGATAGTAATTTTGGAATACACTTGAAAGTACATATCCACCACTCTCCTGTACTTGTGCATACCTCACACTCCTCTATGGTCTTGGGAGGGACTGCAGTCCGCACACGCTCCTCAACAGGCACAGCGTGGATGAACACGAACTCTTCTGGCGGTGGGAAAAAGGGCTCCTCCTTCTGACCAAAGTTTAATTCTATGACACAATTCTTGCAAAGGACATGGGGTAGAAGGGCTCGATCTGCCAGAGAGTCCTTGCTGATTCGGAATGCCACACCCAAGTCTTCTCCATTCTTGGAGAAGGAAAGCTCAACTTCTCCAGTCTCAAAATTCTACAAGGACAAAAGCACAAGAGCATTTGCAGGTTGACAGGTTTTAAGGACAATGAGGTATTACCACTTACTTATTTTTTAACGTTGGGAGGATGGAGAGATGGGTCAGGGGGGTAAAGACACTTGTCACCATGTATGATACCACAAGTTTAGTCCCTAGAGCCCACATAGTAGGAGAAAACTGTTCTGACTTCCACATAAACACTTTGATATGCACCCCCCACAAATAAATGTAGAAATAAGCAAATAAGTGAAAGCTGGGGCTATTGCACATTTCAGATAACCAAGCAATGCATCAAATGCATAAAAGCCAGTAGCTGGTAGGAAGCATAGCTGAATCCTCTTAGCCTTTTATCTACCCTTTGCTACAAATCCACAATTTTCAGGAACACTCACAGCAAAACAGCCAATAACATCGTTCTCCCCAAAAGTCTGGCCAAATTCCTCAAACTGCCCATTTTCTGCCTTGAGTCCTCTTCCATCAAAACCATAGGAGAATTCATCTTCACCTAGAAGAGTCAACAATCAATTACCTACCTGCAAAGTTTCCACAGAGCAAGCAATACAGTAACAAACACAAACAAGAAGTTACAAAATAACTTTACCAAGCTGTGAACAGGAAAAATCAACAGACCACCCAACTCTAAGGAGAGAAACTTCTGTGCAGCCTTCTTTCATTGGGAGATTCTGAGTTACCTGGTCAAGTCAGAAAATGAATTCTTAGGTGTATTGTATGACAAATGCAGGTACAAAGTCTGAGTTACAAAGATAAGATTCATATACAAATTGGAAAAAAAAAAAAAAAAAAAACTCAGCTCAATACTAGAAAAAGAACTTTTACTAAACCCAAACCAAAGTTGTGGGCCTGGGACTATAGCTCAGAGATACAGTGCCTAATATGGACAAGGCACTGAGATCAATCACACCAGCACATAAAACAAACAACAAAACAAAGTCATAAGAGTCAATTTGTTGTTCAGTGTTAAGTGTATGTGTAAGCAGGCTGCTCTTTTCTGAACTAACGAAATGCTGGATAAGAGTCTAATACATGGTTTAAATTAATAAATTGTTTTCAAGAATGACTTACCTTGGCCTCAAAGCATACTTTTCCCTTTGTTACTCCATAAGTACTTCTTGCCCCAGACCAAAGGGTAGGGAATTTTTCTGAGAAAAGTGGCTGGCCTCCATATCGGTCTTTGCTTATTTGAAAATGGAGATCCGAGGTATCTGTTAAGAAAGAAAAACATAACTGGTTTACAACAACACTCAACACTGAAAAGTGCTGAGCAAATGAATACAAATACTATCCAAGTACCCAAGCCATGAAATTTTACTCTCAAAATTCATTTTTAGATCACTCCAGAGGCTAACCCAGGAGGATCACAAGTTGGAAGCCAGCCTGAAATACACAACAAAGCCCTATCTCAGAAAACAAAGCAATCTTCTTTATACATACACGTGTCCAGGTTCACAAGCGTCTGATCCTCCTCTTCATCTTTTGCTTCTTCTTCTGGAGGTGGTGGGGACTTTGAGCTACAGGTAGGAGGAGAGCAAATGCAATATAACCAAAGCTACCTTCTTTGAGGTATTTGTGTGGCACTGTCCATTTTAACTATCAGTGAATTACCAAATTCCAGCAGACAGCTTCTTTCAATCAATGAGAAAAGGGAATAGGAGTTTCCATCATAGATTTATTTACTCTAAAACTTAAGCCTATAAGGACCTAGTCCAGTTTTCAATCCACCCCTCCTTAAATCAACAATAGGAATACCAAAAGCAGAGCAGACACTCCCATCAAGGGCGTGTTTCCCTCACCGGCTGTGGTAAGCCTCCTCTCGGAATTCATAGTAAGCTCGGCCATGTTCATCCTTCTCATCCCGCTGTCTCTTTACCCCCCGCCGCTCACCATCTGAGCCTGCTGGTTTTGACTTTTCACTATCTTGGTCATCTCCTACAAAAGGGAGGGAAAGAAAATCAGTAGATTTTATACTGGACCGTAGAATGAGCTCAGAACTTAGAGAATCTGAGTTAACTTTAGGAAACTGAGGGTATCTGATTGAGACAGAATGTTCCTATTATACCCATGTTTTATTTCCAAATTCCAAAATCACTGGTTAAGATGGGCGGGGGGGAGGGGGGTGGGATGGAGGGGAAAACACTATGGCTAATTAAATTGGGCAATTTTTCCATTCTAAATTTATCTACTTCAATCAAGCCAGCCTGGCAGATCTCCCCACTGATACGATAGAAAAGTATCCCTCAAGTCTTTTAAAAACCTTCATAGGTGAATTTCAATTCTCATCAGATCTGGATTTATGGCAAGTACTTAATGACTATTTTCTAGCACTTTTCAGCAGCTACTTGACACAGAAGCCTCACATTTTCTTTAAGAGACTATACCTTTTCTCCATTAAAATGCACAGTCTTAACAATTACAGGTGTATTTTTTTTTTTTTTTTTTTTTGGTTTTTCGAGACAGGGTTTCTCTGTGTAGTCTTGGCTGTCCTGGAACTCACTTTGTAGACCAGGCTGGCCTCGAACTCAGAAATCCGCCTGCCTCTGCCTCCCAAGTGCTGGGATTAAAGGCCTGCGCCACCACCGCCCGGCTACAGGTGTATTTTTAACAGGAACTTAAAAGTTACCAGAGAAATTCTTAGGTCACAAGCAAACCATAAATAATGTTGCATCTTTACTGCATGGAATTTGGGGCAGGAAGGTGGTGTTATATATTAAGTAACATTCTTTTTGTTGTTGTTTCTATACAGGGTCTCACTATGTAGTTCTGCTTGCCCTAAAACTCACTATTTAGACCAGACTGGCTTCAAATACAGAGATCTGCCTGCCTCTGCCTTCAAGTGCTGGGATTGAAGGCCTGTGACACCAAACCTAGCAGCAGCATTCTTAATACAGAGTAACCCACAGGGTTTTTCCTTAGGCTTCAATGTTTTGAAGGCTTTAAGTGTTTCCAACAATTCCTCTAAAACACTCCCTTAGCCTTCAATGCTTTTTATCTGCTATTTGGAATAACACAAATTATGGGTTATGTAATAGGACTTTGGTCCCAGGACATCATACACAACAAAAACCCCAAACACCATACTTTGCGTACAATCATTAAAAATAGATTCCAGTTTTATAACACTAACAGCCCAAACAAAAAACAACAAAACAGTACAAAAAACTCTAAGACGAAAAAAATTACTTGAAAGTAAGACTCAGAAACAGCTCTCCCTCCTCTGATACTCTCTATAGATTAGCTCTAACCATGCAAGCATTTCAAAAGGAGAGAGGTCATTAACTCCTGGGGGAAGTCTCCACAAATCTTCTACCACAGGTTAGTCAAATGGTCCACTAGAACCCCTCAATCATTTCAGCTCAGGAAGTTAGGAGCCAGTGTAGAATTAAGTCCATAAATATGCTTATTTACAGCCTGGGCAGGAGAATAAAATATAAATACAACAGGGACAAAGTAGAAAGAAAGCCCCAATCAAGTAACTAACATGCTACTAAAATGTTACCAGCCTAAGAGTTAATGATTAAACCCAACAGGCTCACACATACTGTCTCCTACCGCTTAAGCAGAAAGGAGCAAGGTTAGATATCCAGAGTCTCTCTGAGGACTAACGTGGGTTTGACACAGCAGCATTTCACGGACTGTTTATTACTTAACATTTTTAAGGTAAGGAACAAACTGTCAGGCCTAAGCTTCCAACTGATCTCTGTAGATCGCCAAATTTTCAGCATATTTTCGGCTAACGGTATTCAGCTAAAGGGGGGTGGGCACCAGAAGATTGATCCACAGGTAGGTAGCTCGAAAGCAAATACACACACACAACACTTCGATCCACCAACACCAAGAAACCACGTAAGGCAGGAACCTCCCTCCTGCAAACAGTGGAGAGACAAGACACCCAAACCTTTAAAAAGACGGGCAGCGGATGAAAGCCACCTTCCAGGAGAATCTCATCAAACAGCCACTAGAACAGTGCACTTACGGGCAAGTGGAAACAAGGAATCGGATAGCGCGGTGCAGGGTGGGGTGCTGGATCGGAGACGCACCCGGCAGGTTGAAGCCGGGCTCTGCTGCCAGTTCCTCACCTTGTTCCTCTATGGCCTTGTCACCCGGTGCCTCGGATCCCGGAGTCTCGTCTCCGCTCCGTTCCTCCGGCTCGTCTTCCTCCCCCTTGCCGTTGTCATGCTCTTCGCCACCATTTACCCCACCTGACCCAGCGGTGGCCTCCGCCGGTGTGTCGGAAGCTTCGGGCTCGGCCTCCATGGCTGACGTCTCCGGGGGCTCCGGAGGCGGCTGCGCGGCCTGGCCCAAAGCCTGAGCAGGTGGTGGTTCCTCGTCTTCGTCCTCAAGCAGCGCCTCCTCGTCCTCCTCCTCCTCCTCCTCCTCTTCCTCCTCCTCGTCCCCGCCCGGGCCTCCGCCCGACGCGGCCACAGGCCGAGGCTCCGCCTTGCAGGCCCCACCGGGCCCGGCTCCACCAACGCCGGCCTCGTCCTCTAGCATCTCAGCATCCAGTGCCTCCTGAAGCCGCTGCGCCAGATCCATTTTGAGGCCGCGCGAATCCAGGCCCCGCCGCTGAAGCTCCGACCGCAGCTCGGTCACTTTCAGCCGCTTCACCTCCATCGCCGCCGTCGCCTCCTCCGCCTCCCGCCGCCTCCTCCCCTGCGAACTGTCGACCGAGCCCGACCGCGCAGGCGCCGCCGCCGCCCGCCTCCGCCTCCCGCGCCAGCACTGAGCCCGCGCTAGCAAGCGCACGCACACAGAGGCAGAGGCTGCGCTGTCTTCGCGGCGTGTTTGGGTCGCCTTCCTTCTGCCCTGCCCCTTTCGGCTCACTGAGCCCAAAACAAGACAGTGAGGAGCAGCTTCCGACACACTCGGTACTCGACCGCGGGGGAGTGCGCGCCCAGGACGACGGAGTTCCCTCACTTCTCCTCCCTCCTCTCAGAGATCCGGGCCAATCAGCGCAGGCGGCATAACCGCGCAGCCGCACGGGGGCCTGAGTCGGGCAAGACTGGCTGCGGCTCAAGTGCCTCGTAGCACGGAAGCGTGAGAGCGCTCCCCTTTCCGTACTTCAGTTGTAGGCTCTGCGCAGTCGCGCCGGAGTCCCGCCCACTTCACATCTCATACTTCCTGCCCGCTCCCAATTACACGATGACCCTAGGTCTTACTCCATGTCCTTTCTTGCTTATTCTTTGACTACAACTTCTGAGCCTAGTAACTGAAGACAAGCTGGAAGGATGGGTGGTTCAGGGTTTTCATAGGTAGTAGGGGAAGGCCTTCCCAGCACCATCGGGGGCGGGGGGGTGAGAGCAATGCCGGGACCTCTTTCTGTGCTTAAACATCTACCCAGCAACAGAGGCGCCAACCCCACCCCTTCCTTCTCTCATTGGCTAGCTTGAATCGTAGTCTGTTGCTCTGATTGGTCATCTGATATCGTGCGGCTTTTTTTCTTATTGGAGAAGTGGCCGGGAATTTTTTTTTTCCGGGTTGGTCCGCTGGGGAGGCGGGGCCGGTTCTGCGGGATTACTTTTCTAGACTCGTTTCTGATTGGGTGGTATGACGCAATGCGCGTGCCCCATTAGCTGCTAAACTGCGGGCCGTGTTGTCTTCCTCTCTGTGCTCCTGCACTTAAACTGAATTCCTGGAGCAGTCTTCTGGGCTCTGCTGTGGTGCGGTTGTTGGACATGTAGTTTACGGCCTCTGTGCCTCACCTGTGGACTGGACACTCAGGCCTCACTTACTTCGGTTCCTCAATTAACACCAGAACCATCAACAAATGCTTGTTGGCTAAGGACAAATAAAGAGGTTGTAAAGGAGCGAAGCCTTTTTGACTTGTTTCAGTTCCCGCCTACTCCATCTTCTTCCAGGTCAGGGGGTGTGCCTCAGAGAAAGAAGGAAACGAATTTTGCGGGTGGTCAAACACTTCGAACGTTTAGTCGGGCCTTTGGATCTCCCTAGAGTTTATAATCACGCCGGGATCTCTTCTAATGAAACTCATTTGGTTTATGGCTTCACTACCTCCACGTCATTCCTTTTTTTAGTTTGTGGAACTTCTGGAAATAAAACTACCACAGTAAGATAGATGGGACTAGTAAAATCAGCAAAACTCAAATCCCTACGAGCCTCTTGAAGGAGGGTAATTTTCTGCTTACGAAATCGATGCTCTAATAATTTATTTTGATCCCAATCCTACTGCTTCAGTCTCTTTCATTTAACAGTTCCAACAGTCATGGAGAAGCGCCTTCAGGAGGCTCAGCTATACAAGGAGGAAGGAAACCAGCGCTACCGGGAAGGGAAGTACCGTGATGCTGTGAGCAGGTACCATCGAGCTCTTCTTCAGCTGCGGGGTCTGGACCCAAGTCTGCCTTCCCCTATACCCAATCTGGGACCTCAGGGCCCAGCTCTCACACCGGAGCAGGAAAACATACTGCACACCGTCCAGACAGACTGCTACAACAACCTAGCTGGTAAGTATGGGACTAGAGGGTGGGCAGAGAGCATCAAGACAATACCACAAGGCCAGGCAGTGGTGGAGCATGTCTTTAATCCCAGTACTCAGGAGGTAGAGGTAGTTCGAATACAGAGCGAGTTCCAGGACAATCAGGGCTACACAGAGAAACCCTGCCTCAAAAGGCAAAACAAACAAAAAAGATAGAATCATCAAGCCCTGTGAACAATGGAAAAAAACGTTCTTTTTCGCTGCCACCTGGTTATTTAGCAATGGATTAAAACCTGTTTCCAATCTGTAGAGTACTCTAAAAACAGGCAGGATTTCTCAAACCTCACCTGACTACCACTTACTGGGCTCTAAACCCCAGATATCTTGATTTAGTGGACCTAGGGTGGGACTACCAATGGGTTTATATGGAGGAATGTTGCCGTCACCTGTAATTCCAGCACTGGGGAAGTCAAAGTAGAAAATGGCTTCAAGTTTGCGATCCAGACTAGCCTGTGATGTGTGGTAATACCCTATCTCAAACAAGAATAAATTGAAAAATGGAAATAGTCACAGTCCTGGGGTTGTTCCATTTAAGAAAGGATGGTTACATAGGATTCATAGATATGACATGTACGACAGAATGTCAGGTGTTCAGGTCACTACACACTGATCTATGTATGTGTCAAACAGTTCTTCCAGATTAGTTTAAGGAAATCATCAAGTATCTAGTAACGAGTAGATTTAAAATTATACCCAAACAGTCTTAATTCTCAGAGCTTAAATGCCTTATTACAAGATTGTGTGCCTTTTAAAAAATACCAAATGCACTAGGGAATTTGCCAAAGATCAACTTGCTTAGAGAAACCTTCAGTAATCAAGCAACAGCTTAATTTTACTTGTTCAAAGTATATTTGAAATCCATTTGTTTGTGTATACTTCTCACTTTGTGGTGCCCTGGCAGTATTTAATCATTGCTTGAACTCAGTTGATGCTCAATAGAGATCAGTGAAGCCTTATATGCTAGAGTACTTTTCCTAAGCTGGTAAAATCCTGCCTCAAAGCTGGGGCCCAAAGGTAGTGTGGGACAATAGGACTGAGTGCATTATATCTTGTCTAGTGTCCTCACTAAGCTGTTAAATCAGATCCCTCTTCTCTAAGCTCCAAGACCTCTCCCTTCTAATGTCTATGAAAGGGATTTCCTTTGTTTCATGCGTTGTTGCTGGTTTTCCTACCTCAACCAAAACCCCCACCCCGATGGCTAGCATTACAGAAAGATATCTCTCGTGAAATCTGTTTTAGCACATGATGAGATATCCGATCAAGCCTTGGGTAGGGGGGAGCACTTTATTATTTAGACTAAACAGGCTAGAGAGGTGGCTCAGTAGTTAGGAACTCTAGCTGCTCTAGCAAAGGATCAGAGTTCAATTCCCAGCACCCACATGATGATTTACAACCAATCTGTAACTCCAGTCTCAAGGGATATGACACCGCCCCCCTCTTCTTACCTCCTCAGGCACTAGGTACGCACATGGTTCACATACATAAATAGAGGCAAAACACTCATAAGAGTGACTATGGAGGCTTGTTAATGGCTTCGTTATACCTGAATCTCTGCCACCTGAACATGATTTAGTTTTATAATTTTAATTATATTTAATTCCCATAGCTGTTAAATAGAATGTCTTTCCTTTTTTTACTTTTAAAAAATAATAATTTTATTATTAACTATTTGTCTTTTTGTATGTGTCTGTGGGTATGTGCACTTGTAAGTCAGATGCCTATGATGTCCAGAAGAGGGCATCAAATTCCCTGGAGCTGCAGTTACAGGTGGTTGTAAGCCATCCAATGTGGGTGCTTGAAAGCAAACTTGGGCCCTCTGCAAGAGCAATATCTGCTCTTTACCACTAAGTCATCACTCCATCCCATTTACTTTTATTTTTGGTGGTGGTGGGGATTGAACTCAGAGCTTAAATATGCCAGGCGGTCCAATCAGTCTACTGAGCTACAACCCTTCTTTAAGGCAGAACATTGTCTCAAATGTTGCTTCCTCAAAGTCCACTCCCAGTGACACAACTTCCTCCAACAAGGCACCACACCTCCTAATCTATCTCAAGTAGAGTTACTCTCTGAAGACTAAGTATTCAAACATATGAACCTATAAGAGCCATTCTTATTCAATCCACCATACTGGGGATGACCTTGGATTCTTAATCCTCCGGCCTCTACCTCCCAAGAGCTGGGATTACAGGTATGCACCACTGTGCCATGTTAGAGTTTTAAATAAAAAAAAATAGCCGGGCGGTGGTGGCGCATGCCTTTAATCCCAGCACTTGGGAGGCAGAGGCAGGAGGATTTCTGAGTTCGAGGCCAGCCGGGTCTACAAAGTGAGTTCCAGGACAGCCAGGGCTATACAGAGAAACCCTGTCTCGAAAAACCAAAAAAAAAAAAAAAAAAGTCTGGGCACTGCAGAGATGGCTCAGCAGTTAAAAAGCACTCAATGCTGTTGCAGAGCGCTTGGGCTTAGTTCAGCATCCACCCACATAGCGGCCCATACAGTCATCTGTAACCCTAATTCCAGGGCCTGACGCCTGTCATGACCACTTTGTGCTCCTGCGTGCATATGATCATTATTTACACACACACAAAATGAAATAAACTATGTATTTTATCGTGTATGCACACATACTCAAGCATGACATGATACACGTGTTGTGATTGTCAAAAGAAAACTTGTGTGAGTCACTGCTCCTTCCCAGGAATCAAATGCAAGTCATCAACCTTAGTAGCAAGAGGCTTTATCCACTGAACCAGCTTGTCAGCCAAAACTTTTATATCTCTAGTTCCTAGATGAGGGTATGGATATAGGAGACACTTAATTGTCAGTCCAATAAATGAATGCCGTGAACTGAGCAGTGGAATCTTCTATATAATATGCCCTCCTCCTTTTTCCCTTTAACTTGGCCCATAGCCTGTCTCCTCCAGATGGAGCCAGTGAACTATGAACGAGTAAGGGAATACAGTCAGAAAGTCCTAGAACGACAACCTGATAATGCCAAGGCCTTGTATCGGGCTGGAGTGGCCTTCTTCCACCTGCAAGACTATGACCAGGCTCGACACTACCTGCTGGCTGCTGTCAATAGGCAACCTAAAGGTAAGTGAATGCAAGGGACATAAAGAGTTGAGCGTATATAAAATTGTCAGTACAAAGATGTGATCAAGGATTAAGATGACAATGTTAATTTCTGTGTAATTGACACTGTATACATCATGTATTGAAAAATATGCACCGTTCTCATTATTATGTACAGTTATTACAAATCAACAGAAAAATACTTCTTAAAGAAAAAGAAGGGGTAGGGATGGATAGATGTGTGTGTGTCTGTGTGTGTATAATATGTATAAATATATAATATTATAATATGTAATATATAATATATATTAATACATATAATAGTATATATTATACACACACAGGCATGAACAAAGCTCTGATTTCAGTCCTCAGCATTGCATAAAAAGCATAAGTAGTGGTGTGCATGCCTGTAATCCCAGCACTGGGGAGGTGGAGGCAAGAGGATAAGTGTCTGTTAGTTACATAGGGAGTCTTCAAGATGGCCTGGACTACATAAGATCCTGTCTCAAAACTTTCTCCATTCTGGGTGGTATATGTCTTTAATTCCAGCACTCAGGAGGCAGAGGCAGGCAGATCTCTTGAGATTTATGCCAGCCTGGTCTATAGAGTAAGCTTCAGGACAGCCAGGGCTACACAGAGAAACCTGTCTCAATAAAACAAACCCCCCACCCCAAAAGAAAACCTATTCCATTGAAGTAGTACCCATGGAAAGGAAGTGTTAGTTTATTTAACATTCTCAGTTTCTTTGTTTTTGTTTTTTTTAAGACCTATTTATATCTAGGTATACCAGTGTTTCACTACATACGTATCGTTTACACTTTGTTGGTGGTGTGGACCTGGGAGAGTGGGGCCTAAAAATGAGGTCACTGAAGCCTATTCAGTAGCCAACTTTACTACGAGCATTAGACAATTTATACTCTGAGGGTTAAGAAGAATCACATGAGTAAGGTATTCAATTACAAGACAAGCCACACGTGGCAATAAAAACATGTATTTTTCTATTGAGGCATCAGAGCAATAGCCTGCTGTAATGAGTGGTTTAACATAAACTCTCTCCTATCCACTATACCTAGGAGGAGCATGAAAGCACATTGTAAGAGCAATTCCTTGTTTTTGGAGAAATTTAGATCATAAGACTCTTATATCTTGGAGTTTTCTCACAGCACACAGAATTCCCCTCACACAACTTCATTCTTGGACTGTGTTCCAAAACTATGCTGTGCACCACATGTGCCTGGGGCCTTTGGGCCAAAAAGGCAGTCATTCAGTCTTCTGGAACTAGAGTTACAGCCTGTAATGAGACACCATGTGGTGCCAGAACTGAACCTGGGTCCTCTGTAAGAGCAGCAGGTGTTCTTAATAGCTTAGCGTTCTCTCTAGCCCTAGCTTTTCACTGTTTTTAAAATAGATAATAAGTTCCAGAAAGGAGCAGGGAAGGTGGTCATGAAATTCTTGGCTGAGGAGCTATTTGACTCAATAGCTGTTAGAAGAGGCAGAGTTAGTTTTCTGTAATGAGGTGATCCCCTTGTAGGTCAACCACACTCCAGGACAGGCCCCATTCCCAAAAATAGTTGGATAACACAGACTTAACTAAATGGGGCTGAGGAAGAAGAAAACTCAAAACTTCTGTGGGAAGGAAGTCAGGAGGGTGGAGACAGCAGGGTAGATATGGGAGGAGTTGGAGAGAAGGGAAATATGATTAAAATGCATTATGTGAAATTCTTAAGGAATTAATAAAATATTTTAAAAATACATAACATTTTCTGGGCGGTGGTGATACATATATCTAAGAAAATTTAAGTATATAAAAGTATGCACATAAACAAATTTTCCACTTCTGTGGAATTTTTGAGGGTTTTTGTTTTTTACTTAATTTGTGTATGGTGGGGGTTGGAGTGGTCACAGGCCACAGCACATGTGGAGGCCAGAGGATAGCTTGTAGCAACTGCTTTTCTCCTTCAACCATGTGGGGTCTGGACTCCCTCTGCTTGTCAGCCTGGCTGGGCAGCAAATGCCTTTACCTACTGACACATTTTGCTAGTCTATGGTTTTGAGACAGGGTTCTTTCTCCCTGTGTTGCCCAGACTAGCCTGTGGCTGCATCCCTAGTGCCAGCCTCCCTGAGGAGTGTTAGCTTTACAGGAGTTTATCACCTCACTCAGAATACTTTCTTGTTTCCGCAGGAAAGCAATTAGTTCTGTCTATATCCTTAGGAATACTTATGCTTAAACAGGCCTATGCATTAATATTTCCTGTACCAGCTCTATAGGTCAAAGTTTTATATATATAAGCCAGTTTCTGTTTATTTTGCTGAGTTATAGATCAAATGTAGGGCCTTGTGCCTGCCCTACAAATACTCTACCCCTGTGACATCCCAGCCAGTTTATTCTGTATATGTAAAATATCCACTACCACCCTACTCTTTCCTATTTTGCTGTTGGGAACTATAGTCAGGACATTACAGCTACCAGGTACTGCACCCACGTCCTTTTAAGTTAAATTAACTAATTTATTTATTTTGTAGTTTTTTTTTTAATAAGTTGCTTTTTTTTTTAAGATTTATTTATGTAAGTACACTGTAGCTGTCTTCAGACACACCAGAAGAGGGCATCAGATTTCATTGTGGATAGTTGTGAGCCACCATGTGGTTGCTGGGATTTGAACTCAGGACCTCTGGAAGAGCAGTCAGTGCTCTTAACCTCTGAGCCATCTCTCCAGCCCTATTTTGTAGTTTTGTGGGACAGAATTTGACTATATAGGCAGGCCAGCCTAGAGCCTTATCTATTGCTCAAGCTGGACTGAACTTGGCCATCTGAATACTGGCAGTATATGTGAGTGTTACCATAATGGGGATTTTTTAGGAACTTCTTCTTTTCTTTTTGTTCTGTGTGTGTGTGTGTGTGTGTGTGTGTGTGTGTGTGTGTGTGTGTGTGTGATTGTTTTTGGGGATAGGATCTCCTGTAACACAGGATCACCTCAAACTCAGTTTGTAGCATAGGCTGACCTTGGACTTCTGATCCTCTTCCCCTTTACTTCCCAAGTGCTAGTGTTAAAGATGTGTACCACTATACCAGCTTAGGAGTTCTGTTTTAGAGCCCCTACCTTTTATAGAGAGTGTTAATGGATTCCTGTAAATGAACTTAATCACTCTGGTTCACCCTGCTCTCCAGACAGGAGCTGGCCTTTGCTTTAGATAGTATTTTATCATTTACCTCAGCTAACTCCAGGTGTGACCTAGAAAAACAAGCTACTGACTGGGAGAATTTCAGATTTGGCACTTGGTTTTCAGTACAGAAAGGACACTGAAGCCGATGGCAGGTTCATTTCTGAATTGTTGGTTTAACACTGAGTATGGTGTCATTGTTCTCCTCCCCCCTAACCCCATTTTTTTTTAAGATTTATTGTATTTATTTGAGTAAATATCTTGTAGCTGTCTTCGGACATACCAGAAGAGGGCATCAGATCCCATTACAGATGGTTGTGAGCCACCATGTAGTTGCTGGGAATTGAACTCAGGACCTTTGGAAGAGCAGACAGTGCTCTTAACCGCTGAGCCAGCTCTCCAGCCCCATTTTATTTTTTTGACAGGGTCTCTCTACATGGTCCTGGCTGTTCTAAAACTCACTATGTAGACCAGGCTTGCCTCCAACTCAGATCCAATTGCCTTTGCCTCTTGCGTGCTGAGCTTAAAAGCCACCAAGTCTGGTGCTTACCTTTTGTTCATTCTTTTTTTTTTAAAGATTTATTTATGCTGGACAGTGGTGGTGCACACCTTTGATCCTTTGGGAGATTAAAGCACTTGGGAGGCAGAGGCAGGTGAATTTCTGAGTTTGAGGCCAGCCTGGTCTACAGAGCGAGTTCCAGGATAGCCAGGGCTACACATAGAAACCCTGTCTCAGGGAAAAAAAAAAGATTTATTTATTTATTATATATGAGTACACAATAGCTGTCTTCAGACACACCAGAAGAGGACATCAGACCCCATTACAGATGGTTGTGAGCCACCATGTGGTTGCTGGGAATTGAACTCAGGACCTCTGGAAGAGCAGTCAGTGCTCTCAACCACTGATCCATCTCTCCAGCCTCCTTTTTCATTATTAAAGCAACTACTGGAAGCTAGAAGCAGCAGAACCCAAAACATAACAGTGTAATAAAACTTCACTAAAGTGGAGGGGAATACTTCACTAAATTAAAGGAGTGTTAAAGCCACTACAAGCTAATGAAGAAATAAAAGCCATATGTTTTTATTTTTTGACTTATGCTGAGAGCCTGTAAGTTCAAGACCAATCTGGGCAATGCAGCTGACTACATTTTTGTCTGTTCCCAGATCCCCAGACAGGGTTTCCCTGACTGTCTTGGAACTTCCTCTGTAGACCAGGCTGACTTTGAATTTATAGAATTTGCTTGCCTCTGCCTTCGGAGTGTTGGGATTAAAAGCCTGCACCACCACTACCACCACCAGGCTAGCTGAATACATCTTTTCAAAAAAAGAAAAGAAAAGGCTAGGAATATAGCCCAGTTGGTAGAGTGCTTGCCTGGATCCCATCACTGAATAAAACCAAGCACACTGGTGCACACCTATAATCCCAGCACGTGGAAGGTAAAAGTTAGGAGACCATGAATTTGAGACTAGGTACAAACAAACCAACCCTAGCCCTATACAGGTTTTGTTTGCTTGCTTTTTTAGATTTATTTTCTTATGTATGTCAGTAAACTGTTGCTCTCTTCAGACAAGCTAAAAGAGGGCATCGAATCCCATTACAAATTGTTGTGAGCCACCGTGTGGTTACTGGGAATTGAACACAGGACCACTGGAAGAGCAGTCTTAACTGCTGAGTCATCTCTCCAGCCCCTTGTTTATTTAATTTTAAGCTGGGTTTGGTGGTAGAAGCAAAAGAATCAGGTGTTCAAGGCCATTTTCAGATATAGATCAAATTCAAAGCCAGCCAGGGCTACAAGAGTCTCTCCAAAAAAAAAAAAATAATAATAATAATAACAACAACTCATAGAGGCATTAAAAATAGACTTTACTACTATATGGAGTAATTGTGGTACATTCAGAGTTTGGAGAACTAAAATAACTAGGAATGTTAACAATGCTCTCTGGTCTATTTGTGTCATTATGGTCTGTCTGTAAATCTTCTCCATTGTCTTTGAAGATGCCAATGTTAGGCGGTACCTCCAGTTGACGCAGTCAGAACTCAGCAGCTACCATAGGAAAGAGAAACAGCTGTACCTGGGCATGTTTGGTTAATGAAGAAAAAAGATGCTTCTTGACTCAAGTGGACAAGTAAAGACCCATCAAGGGAAATCTGAGCCTCAGCAAGAGAAATTCAGCCTTTACCTCTGACCCAGGTGGATTTCCGTTTTGTTTCCTGTTCTGCACAAGCTCTTTGCTACTTTGAGCATCTGCGTCGTTTACTGCCTGTCCCCTAATGTATCTGTGTGGCTTACAATTCCTATTATTTGCCTTGAAAAACAGACTAGAGCGCGTTCATCGACTGTGGGTGGAATCAACTGTATTTGTGGCATAAATTTAATGGGATGTTGTTAGATGTTATCAGATACAGAGGATAGGGCCAGTGAAGGAGGCGACAGTTAGGATAGGCAGAAAGGACTCTTCTGCTGTTTCTTCAGATGCCTTTGTTTTTCCTAGTGGAATGGATATATATATATATATTTTTTTTCTTTTTCTTTTTCCTGAAACAAGATAATTATAAATTGAGCCCAATGGGCTGGAGAGATGGCTCAGCGATTAAGAGCACTGACTGCTCTTCCAGAGGTCCTGAGTTCAAATCCCAGCAACCACATGGTGGGTCACAACCATCTGTAATGAGATCTGATGCCCTCTTCTGGTATGTCTGAAGACAGCTACAGTGTACTCACATAAAATAAATTAACAAATCTTTAAAAATAAATAAATAAATAAATAATAAATAAATAAATAGAGCCCAAGTATATTTACATTAAAGATTTGAAATTAATCATTTTAGGGCTAAGGCTGTAACTCAGAGGTAGACTGCTTGCCTAGCATGTATAAGGCCCTGGGTTTGATTTCCCAGTGCTGTAAAACTAACCAACTATATAACAAGAAACGAATCAAACTTTGTTATTTCAATTAATTTCTTATACTCTTTTAATATTTCAGACACATTCAGATTATTTTCCCCCATAAAAGTATCTTCTTTCTAGGTAGTCATGATGTATATGCCTGCAGTCACAGTACTTAGGAGTCTAAACCATTACAATCACAAATTGAAGACCAGCCAGATCTTGTCTCAAAATTAAAGGGCTAGGGATAACAGCTCTGTGGCAAAACCCTGGGTTTAATTCCCCTTTCTGTTTTTTTGGTTTGCTTTGTCCCCTCCTGGTAATTTCTAGTCCTTGCTATTACTTGCACTCAGATCATTGACATAGTACAACTTATTTGTCATTAATCTATTCTTTTTTAAAAACTTCTGGAATGAATGCCTGGGGTACATGAAGCCCTGTTTTTAGCTTCTGGAATCAAGCGCTTAAGTAGTTAAGACTATTTACTAGCTGTCTGTCCTTGTGCTGCTGAGCTTTCTCTCGGTGTGTGGGTGTGTGTATGTGTGTGTGCGCACGCGTGCGCACACGTGCAAGTGCCGGAGTTTAAACCCACCTTGCACATGCTGGCCAAACACCCTGTCTTCAAGCTACACAGCTAGTCCCACAGTATTTGTTTTTGTATTTCAGAAAGAGTTTCTCTGTGTAGCTTTGACTGTCTATGTCTTAATATTTAATAGATACATTTCTAAAGTGTGTTCACTTTTCTGAAAGGCATTACTTTGTCTTCTTGAAAGTGTACCATAATAAAGCGTGACAGAACCTGTTTCCTCTTCAGCTGTCACTCTGTCTTGTAGGAGCTCAGGACCTCACAGAGGAAAGTAAGTACGAGGAAAGAAGTTTATTGCTTAGTGTCGTGGAAGCACCTGATAGAACCCTGAAGAAGCTGTGTCACTCATCTAGGGTTGTCCTGCCTCTGGCATTCATCTACTGGTGGCTGGTTTGTCATTCTGTTTACTCTGGATCCTCTTTATGTCGTGACTATCAATTAGTAGCTAAGACCTTGTAATACGCCTCCACCTTTATAAGTAGAGATAATAAGCATGTGTCTCTAGCCATCATATAATCATAAACTGAATATGTTTCTTGGGTTGGGATCAAGTAGCTTATTAATAACACCCAAAACCCTCCTAATACTCTACACTGCTTTGTTTTTCCCCATAATTTAAATAATCCAACAAGACACAACAAAAAGTTTTCTACCAAATCTGAAAAAAATCCAAGGACAGAACTAAGTAAAGTAGAATATTTTATCTTCCAAACTTCTTAAACTGCTAAGGTTAGCATATGTCTGTGATCTCAGCACTCAAGAGGCTGAGGTAGGAGGATTGCTATAAGGCCAGTCTGGGCTATATACTGAATTCCAGACTAGCCAGGACTACCTAGCAAGATCATGTCTTAAAAAGTCAGATGGATAAAATCCCTATACTGGTTTGACAAAATTTTGTCATAGTGAATCCTGTCACATTAAGTTAGAAACCCTTTTGAAGTTTCTGCTCAGTAATTTTCCATGTATAAATTTCAACACTACCCCTTGATTATAGATATCTACTTGTTTAGTTGACTAGAGTCAGTTAGGTCCAATCTCTGTGTCCCACTGTAAAACCTGGTTGCTGTAGTTCCTATGCCATGGCTCTGCCCCAGAATGGTCTGTTTCCCATGCTTTTAAAAATTAAAATCATTGTCATCTTGCATGTTTCACTTCTTCAGAACTGGTTTTGCTTCCTGATTGTTGTATAAAAATTTGATGTTAAAGGAAGCTGTCCACTACATCAATGAGGAAGAAATAAAACTGATATTCACAAATGCATCTTAGAAATTTATTTCACTGATCATCAATTTCTCAGCCTTCCTTAGAGGAAGCACAATGTCAGATTTATTCGGCAGCTCAGCTCCCAACAGACACTTTAAGTGACAGAAAGATAAAACCAAGCCTGACATAGCTCTTGAAGAGGTCTGATGAGCCCACATTGTGAATCAGCCTCAGAGGATCCCTAAATATATGTTCAGAAGTTTGTGGAGGGTACACAGACTTTACCAAGCTTTAAGCATTTCCAACAAGATTGGAAGATTCTAAATGAAGAGAAAGTCTTTGTGGTGGATGTGAAAGGACACACATAAAGGGCAGTTTGAGACCCTATTTCCCAAATTGAGATCCACTCCTTTCATAGTTTCGCTTCAAGTTCTATTTACATATTACCTGTATTAGAGTTTAGTCCATGTGAGGGTTGTTACAGGTTAGCTTTGCAGTAGAGCACTTGCCTAGCACTGCCCAAGAGTTACTTTAAGCTAATTTAAGTTTTTAATGTTTCTGTCGCCTTGCCCGAGCTGGGGTCTCATGGCAGTCCTCCCGTGTTGGCCTCCTAGGTGCTAGGATTATAAAGGCATGAGCCAGCATACCAGCGATCTCTCTTATAGTAAGTGCGTCAGTTGTCTGTCCGCTTGTACGTCATTATGTGACAGGGTCAGATCTTGGAGTTACACACAACTGTAAGCTGCCATGTGGGTGCTGAGAGTTGAAAATGGATCTGCTATGGAAGAGCTGTCAGTGCTTTTATCTGCTGAGCCATCTCTCCAGCCCCATTAGCTATCTTTACATACTGGGTCTTCCTAAGTTGCCCAGGCTAGCCCAATCTATTGAGCTCAGATGAATCTTCTGCCTAAACCTTCCAAGTAACTAAAAATACTGGCAAGTTCCACTCACCTGCCTTTAAAAATGAAGTTGTAGCCATGCAGTGGTGGCGCACACCTTTAATCCCAGCATTTGAGAGGCAGAGGCAGGCGGATTTCTGAGTTCGAGGCCAGCCTGGTCTACAGAGTGAGTTCCAGGATAGCCACGGCTACACAGAGAAACCCTGTCTCAAAAAACCAAAAAAATAAAAAAAATAAAAAAAAAAAAGGTGTGTTTACTTATTCCTGGGTTCTTTTTCTTTCTCCTCTGTTCTAGGGCTTTATGAATGCTAGGCAAGTACTCTCCCTCTTAAGTTGTACTCTGGCCCTCTGACTTTTCAGTTAAGTATTCGCCAAAGGCTGTGTGACCTGACTAGACCAGTCGTGACTATTACTCAGACTATCTAGAGAAACTATGTCCATTCCATAAGGACATTGTCTTTACTTTGAGGAACTGATGTTCTAAAGACAACATCTTTTTAACCCTACCCTCCACCTTTTAAGTGAGAAATCAATAACTACAAAATTTTTCCCTTTGAAGGCAGCAGATTCTTATAGGCATTTTGATATTTACTGTAAGAAAGACTGGAAAAGGTGCTCTACTTGCCTAGAATAGCTTTTACTATTTATATTTTGCCCTGTCTTGGGAGGAATTAAGGCAGTAATACATTTGCATAAATAAAATTGGAAGGTAGTTAATATAAAGAATGTGAGCTGGGCTTGGTTGTATATCCTATAATCACAGTACTGATAAGGCTAGCCTGGTCTATATTGCAAGACCCTGTCTCAAAAGACCAAGGAGGTAGGCATAGTAGTATATGCCTAAAATACCAGAACTTGGCGGGGGCGGGGGGGGGTGTTAAAGGCAAGTGAGTGGATCAGGAAGGAGGGCAAGGTAATCCTCAGCTACTTACCAAGTTCAGGCCAGACAGGTCTACAAGAGACCTTGTCTCCAAAAACAGAGGACAGGGAGGAAAAGGAGTGAGACTGGTATACAATTCACTTTTCATTCTGGGAGTGATGGGGTTTCCTTTTTGCCGCCTCCAACTGCCAAGTAGCTAGGACTATAGGAGCGGCTGCCACTGTACTACTTGTATTCAGCTCTAGAATCTTCTCAGCAGCAAAACAACAAAAAAACATAAGAAACCAAAAACCTCTTGCTTCCCATAAGGGAGCTTTCTTTGGCCAAACCTTTGCTGTTCAGCTCAGTCTCCTTCTATCTCAAAAACAGCAGTAGCTCAGTAGTTCTGAGTGTGACACCTCCAGAGGAGGGGAAGAGATTGAGAAAGCTTATTTTACTTTGGCCTTTTTCAGTTTCCCTTCCTGTTTGATTTGCATTCAGGTCCTTGTGTGCAAGCGAGGATGTCTGCAGGGCATTGGCCACACTGCCCTTCACAGCTGGGGAGAGCTGCTTCATTTCCATTGGGCTCTTTCCCCTCGCCCATCTCTACACTTGACAAACTCTAGGCTTTGCTTTTCTTCACTCTGTTGCTAATAACTACCTGTATAACTTTACTGAGTTCTTTACACTTTTTAGACTGCTGTTTTCACACTTTTACTTTCTTTTTTGGAATACTAGGGAACAAACCTAGCAATCAGTCTCCAGACCCGCACATTAGAAGTAAAGGTCTAAGGTCAGATGACTGTAAGATCCCCATGAGGTTTCCTGCCTTCTCTTTCTCAAGCATCTGTCATATCGGTACCTCCACAGGCTCTTAGCTCCTGTAAAAGTCCCTCCCCACAGGGTATATTGTTTCCTCTCACCAGTTTCTCATCTTCAGAGACCTCAATTCAAATTCACAAATAGGCAAAAATTTCTAGTTATCATTACTTGACAGTTTCTGTTGACAGCAATGTCTGTCGTCGAAATAGACAACCAAAGATCTTTCTAGGTACAAAGCAGAGGCGACAAGGTAAGAGATCAAAGCCATACACCCAAAAGAGTTAGAAACCTACTACTGGGGCTGGAGAAGCTATGATTACCCCGTTCTTCAGGAGGACCCAGGTTCAATCCTCAGTGTCTACATGATGGTTACCAAACCATCCATAACCACAGGTCCACAGGATTCCATGCCCTTTTCTGGCCTTAGATAACAGGCATGTATGTGGCACACAGGCAGGCATGCAGCCAAAAACCCATACACAAAAAAATAATACAAGCTGGGCAGAGGCAGGTGGGTCATTGTGAGTTCAAGGCCAGCCTGGTCTACAGATCCAAGTTCTAGGACAGTCAGGGCTGCACACAGAGAAACTGTCTCGAAAAAACAAAATAAGAATACATTTTTATTTTATTTTGTTTTTTTGAGATAGGGTTTCTGTATGTAGTCCTAGGTATCCTGGACTTGTGAACTAGGCTGTCCTCCCAGATCCACCTGCCTCTGCCTCCCAAGTACTGAGATTAAAGTCAGACTGTCTACCACTGCCCTGATAATCTTTTCTCTTGGTTTCTTTAGATGGGGTTTCAGTGTAACAGCCCTGTGTAATTAACCACTACATCTGGTGAATAAATAAATCTTCAAAAGAAAAAAAAAAGACCAGTTGGTGCTGGTGAACGAATTTGATCCCAGTACTGGGGAGACAGAGGCAGGCTTATCTCTGAGATATCACCTGGTCTACAGAGTGAATTCCAGGACAGCCAAAGATGTTATACAGAGAAACTCTGTCTCGAAAAAGAAAAAGAAACCAATTTCTACCTGCCTTGAACATTTGCTATGGATCAGTATAACAAGCATATTGTCTGGAGTCACAAGCCAAGTTCAAATCCTAGTTTTCTCCATAATTAGTTCTATGCCCCAGAATAAATGAATGAGTCTCAAGTTTCTTGAAAGGGAGGTGGGGCTAATACCCCCATGAAGTTGTCAGAGGATTAAAGGAGCACATGAAGTGCCCAATCCAGCCCAGAACACAAGTTCAGCTACAGCAACCCATGTCTAAGGCTCCCTCTTTGTACTCTTAAGTCTATGCCGCCCTGTCTCACTTTTTGCCTTATGAGCAATTAGACCCACACGCTTACCCAATACCAGTGTCAGATAAAAGAACTAGAGGGCAGACATGAAGGCATGCAGACATGTGGAAGAAACCACCCAACACCAGTTCAAAGGGATAACTTCAGTGCTAGTTTTATGTTCCAGAATGTGGAGTGAGAAGCAGTTACACCTCAGGAAAATTCCCAGTGCCCTTGGAGAATTGGCTGACCTGCTCTGCCCTACAATGTCCTGTTTGGCTGGCCAAAGAAAAGGGTAGACACCTCAGTTTGGGAAGAGCCTTCACTGTGCCACCCAGGAGTGATGAGATAGGTGACTTCAACCTTCTCTGTAGCCATCTAACAATGGTAGGAGCAGGCCTGACAACAGTTCATGCTCCCAAGGTGTTAATTTTTGGGACCAAGTACAAAATCTTTGGGTGGACCTCCACCACCACTATGTCTCTCTGTCGTTTGGGAGCCAGACAGGGGCTGCACCCCCAGAATGGTGCTAGCCTCTGGATCTGGTTTGCTGCGTTTGGCCAGGTCCTCATTGTGAGCCTTGCGGATGTGGCGGTAGAGGTCCCCTGACTGTGTGTAGCTTCGTAGGCAATAGCGGCACTCATAGGGCCGCTCACGAGTGTGCACTGTGGCATGTCGCCGTAGTGTATAAGAACATGAGAAGGTCTTTCCACACGTCTTGCAGGTGGGCACATCCTCTGTAAAATTCCCAAAGCTCCCTTGGGCTGCTTCATACTCAGAAGGAGTGTAGAGTGGTTCATGCAGGGCTGGTGGTGCAGGCAGGGGTGAGGTTACCAGCCCTCGATGATACTGCCCTGGACCTGGCAGCAGATGGTATGGTACATGAGATTCTGGAGGCAGGAAGTGGTCACTTGGCCCCACCTCCTCTAGTCCTGTTGCCCCTGGCTCCTCAAAAGCCTCTGCCTGTGAAGGTTGTCCCCCATACATGGCTCCTCCGGATGAAAACAGCCCTTCCGATCCCTGAGGCTGTTCATCTGACAAGTCAGTCTCCTCGTCAGAGATCACAATAGCTTCTACTTTTACCTGTACCAGTTCAGCTTCAACTGGAGCTGGAGCCTGGGATAGAATTGGGGCTGGCGCTGGGGGTGGGGCTGGAGCTGGGGGATAGAAGCCTTGCAATGGTCCTCCAGTATCCCTTGGTTCCACCACTCTCAGGCTCTCGGGAACCACATCAAGAGAAGTCAAGGGCTCCACCGAAACTGCTGGAAGGCCAGAAGAGAAGTAGTTTACAGGAATGGTCTCTGTAGAGCTACTTGGGCTGGCAAGAGAGACGGAGACATCAGCCACTGGTGGAGGAGGTGCCCGAAGATGTGATGAGTCAACTTCCATGCTTGGTTGTGTAGTGTCAGCCCCACCAGACACTGGTGGCTCATCTGCAGGATGAGCAATGGGTAAGGGAGTGCCTGGTCCCTTCCATTCCTCTTTGCTCCAGCGGGCTGAAGGTTCAACAGATGCCAGTAAAGGCTGTGGGCCTCGAGAACTGCCCGATAAAAACTCCAAACTAGCAGGATTGGCTTCCTCTTCCTTCTTGGTACTGTCTGCCTCTGCCAGAGCTCGGGCTTGCAACCGTTGCTTACAAACCTTAACAATGTCATTCATGTGCAAGTAGCTGGCAGCTGCCAGCACATCTTCTAGAGGAGTATCTCCTCTAAGGGCCAGCTGGCCAGCATACATAAAGTCCAAAAGCAACCCAAAGGCTGGGGCCGTGACAATCTCGTTGTGAATACACACCAGATCCCTCTTGTCCAATTCTCGCTCCTTGTAGAAAAGCTGAAAGAATGGGCTGCAGGAGGCCAGCACAGCCCGATGGGCCAAGAACTGGGTACTACCAACCATCACAGTGCAGTCACAAAGGAAACCCTGGGACCGTTGCTCCCGCAGGCTCTGAAGCAGCTGCTGACTGTGTTCTGGGAACTCCATAGCACCCCAAGGAGGGAAGGGTGCCCAAGAAAGTTCCCTACCACGGGCTCCCTGGGAAGAAAGGACAGTGAGTTAGGTAACTTCCACAGCAACCTCCACATCAGCCCTTAAACAGAGCTGGTCACCCAACGCCTCTGGCAACATGCCACCCCCCACCCCCAACTATGTTTCAGTTAACTGCCCTTCTTTTTCCACTGTCCCACCCAAAGACCTGTTAGCTCCGCCCCCTAAGCCTAACCTTAGGAATCATCCCCGCCCCTATTCGAAAAAGCCCTGCCCCCGGAAGTCCCGCCCCCTAACCAGACTGTGCTTCCTCGATTCTCAGCCGGTGTCTTACAGTGACTCCTCCAACTAGGACTGTCTTTTGCGCCCAAGCTTTCCTGGGCGATGCCTTCACGCCCCCGTCCCGGAACTTCCTGCGCTTCTCCCTCTCGCATTCCAAGGCTAAGGACTCCCAACGTAGGAACTAGCAGAGAAAGCTGAGCCCTCAACCACGACCTAGCAGCTACCAAGGAGCTCCGCCCCTTCCCACCTCCGCTATTTTAATTGGCTCAAGCTTGCCTTCTCTTGTTGTGGATTGGTTCACTGTGCGCTACCCGCTCGGTAACCGGCTTCTCCAAATGGGCAATTCCTGCCATCGCTCAGTCACTGAGGCTCACGATTGGTTGGTGCTCCTGTCCTAAACTTTTCTTCCTCATCCCGCCTTCTTCCCCCAAGAGACCTCAGGATTGGCTGAACTTCTTCACCTGGGTGGGGCGAGGTTGGCACTGGCTTAGTGCATCCGGGAGTATGTGACCTGTTTCTGCTGCAGAGTGCCTAGAAGGAGAAATATAATAAAATGGTGTGATAGCCTGTAGGCCCACGTCTAGACCAAGCTCTGCCGAAACAGTGGGCAGTAAGCCACACCTCTCAAAAGTGCAGTTCACTCTTGCCTGCCGATCCGGTCCTCAAAAATTACAGGATGCGCCACTAATTCCAGGCACAGTAGTGGTGTTAGTCTTACAATGAAGATGACGGACTGTTCTGTAGGCAAGTCCTAGTAAGGACAGGAATGGGACAAAGTCTAAGAATATCCGTGTTATTAAAATCTCAGCGGTTGAAGAGCACTGACTGCTCTTCCAGAGGTCCTGAGTTCAAATCCCAGCAACCACATGGTGGCTCACAACCATCTGTAATGAGATCAGATGCCCTCTTCTGGTGTGTCTGAAGACAGCTACAGTGTACTTATAATAAATCAATAAATCTTTAAAAAAAATCTCTTCCCTGAGGGAACTGGGAGAGGGGCTGCGATCGGGAATGTAAAGTCAATAAATAGAGGGGGGAAAATCTCTTCTTTAAGGTCCCAATAATAAACCATTGTACTATGCCACTAAAGTTCACTCTTGGGTCCCAGAAAATTTATTGGGCTTACTTACAGAGCCTAGGTGAGGGGTTACTTACAGGAGTGTGGGTGAGACACTTCAGAAGTCCCTGGCTGCTGGGCAGGGGTGGCGCACGCCTTTAATCCCAGCACTTGGGAGGCAGAGGCAGGCGGATTTCTGAGTTCGAGGCCAGCCTGGTCTACAGAGTGAGTTCCAGGACAGCAAGGGCTATTCAGAGAAACCCTGTCTCAAAAAACAAACAAACAAAAAAAAAACCCCAAAACAAAACAGAAGTCCCTGGCTAAAGTGTTTACCCAGCATAACGTTCCTGTAGTCATAAAGATGGAGCTTCCTCCCCTAGTCATTCTCCACCTATATAATTCTCAGTGTGTATATATACACACCCAAGCCTGGAGATCACGGGGTCATGTGCAATTAGAGAAGAATTGTATACAACTGGTTGAGGGAAGTGACTAGATACTCAAGTGAGGGTCCCATGACCCTCCACAGCTCCTCATTCTATCTGGGAAAGTCAATAGTCAACAAGCACAGCTGAGACGATCTTCTGTCTGCAGACCCAGCTAAAGTCTTGAGGATGATGGTAGTTTGCCTCCAAAGATAGTTCTACATGTGGTTGTGCATGTCTGCAATACATTCAGGAGGTAGAAGACAGAGCATCAGACCTTCAAGGCTAGCCGGAATAACAAAGTTCCAGGACAGTCTGGACAGCATAAAACCCAAGTGTAGGTGGTATGTTCTTTTAATCCCAGCACTTGGGAAACAGAGGCAGGCAGATCTCTGAGAGTTTAAAGTCAGCCTGGTCAATATAGTGAATTCTAGGACAGCCAGAGCTGCACCGAGAGTTCCTGGAAATAGTTCTAGGACTGGAGTTTTGTTTGTTTGTTTGTTCAGTGTAGCTACTTTGAGTTTGCTTGAGAGGATTTCCCCATGTAGCACCGGTTGTCCTGGAACTTGGAGTGCTCCTGCTGATATCTCACTGGCTGGAACTGTAGCCAGGTCAATGATGACTACTACTGAAGAAGCTGAAGAAATCTTTCCCCCACCTTCTGGTCTTCAGGAGTGTCTATGTACCCTGTCACTCCACACCAAACACCACTTTGTGACATGAAGTCCCAGGCGTAACTTTAATTTTTTCAAATGCTTATGTTTAACGATGGTTCTTAAACACTTTGACCTCCCTTGTAGCCCACCACCCACCAGAGGTAGTGGAAAGAAAGGATACAGGGGAAGTGGACCTGCTTAGAAAGGTTCTCTGAAGACTCCTGTCTGTGTTGTCTAGAAATCAGCAGTTTAGTTCACAGGTTAGCAGCAGCAGTTGAACCCACTTGCAAACACTTCATGGATACACCAGCAGTCCAGTTTGGGAGAGTCAGGACAGTAAATATGAATCAGCAGCAGTGGAACGACCTAGCAGAGACAGCCAGATCTCAGCCTTGGCACAAGTCAGCAGGGAGGACCAGGAGGAACATCAGGAAAAGTTCTAGGCTGTGCCTCTCTCAGGGATGAGAAGATCAGCAGACTCGAGACCCACAAGTGTCGCACAGTTAGCTCTAGAAGCAAGTCTAGCTCAGCATCTATCACTGTCCATCGAGTCCTATTTATCCTCTTTCCAAATATTACATGTTCTCCATGGGTCTTGACTCAGCCCGTATGTCTGTCTGAGCTGACATCACTCTGCCAATCAGCCTGAGTCTGAAGAAGCAGCAAGAAACTGCAGCGTGCCACCATAAGTTTTTGGTGCGTTTCTCCCTATGGAGTTCTGACAAATGCAGCTCAACTATGCAGTGTAAGGCGGACCAATACATGGGTGTTAGCAAAGAATCCTTCATCATGTGTCCTTTCATGGGACTGCTTTAGCAGAACATCCTCTCTCCTGTGTCTGCTTCAGCTAAATATTCCTTCATGAGTCTGCCTTAGTCTTTTACCTGTGTCTAATTCAGGAAAACACTCCTTCAAGTATCTGCTCCAGCAAAACACCTTCCAGCACAACTGACAACCCTTAAGCTTCCACTTCACCCAGGTCTTCAAAAACAAAGGCAAGAGAATTGTTAAAAATTCAAGGCAGCTGGGTGGTGGTGGCACATGCCTTTATTCCCAGAATTTGGGAGGCAGGGGCAGGCAGATTTCTGAGTTCGAGGCCAGCCTGGTTTACAGAGTGAGTTCCAGGACAGCCAGGGCTACACAGAGTGTAGTGGCTATTCCTGGGTGTCAACTTGACTATATCTGGAATGAACTACAATCCAGAATTGGAAGGCTCACCTGTGATCCTAATCTGGAGGTTGAGAGATACAAATTTCTGACCTGGATCTTGGCATGAAGATCTTGAGGTATAGTGGCTATGAATTCCAGAAGATTAAGACAGGGAGATCTCTGACTTCAAGTCGTCTGGGATTAAAAGGTGTGATGCCTTTAATCTGGGCCACACCCTCTGCTGTAGACCTAGGACATTGAAAGAAGGAGATTCACTCTTTCTTCTTTGCCTGCTTACCTCCTGGGACTGAGCAACTGCTAGATCCTTGGACTTCCATCCACAGCTGCTGCTGACCATTGTTGGGGAGTTGGACTACAGACTGTAAGTTATCAACGAATTCCCTTACTATATAGAAACTACCCATACGTTCTGTGACTCCAGAGAACCCTGACTAATACACAGAGAAACCCTGTCTCAAAAAACAAAAACAAAAAACAAAAAACAAAAGTTCTAGGTAAGCTTACTCTACAAAGCAAATCCCAGGCTATCCATGGCTACATAATAAAAACCTGTCCTGCCAATAGAAAAGAAAATAAGTTTAGTGCATGCCTGCATAAGTAATCTTTTTGTTTGCTATCCTTTTGGTTTTGTTTTGTTTTTAAAGACAGGGTTTTGTTTTGTTTTGTTTTTATGTACCCCTGACTGTTCTGGAACTCATGCTATAGACCAGGCTGGCCTTGAACTCAGAAATCCACCTGTCTTTGGCTCCTGAATGCTGGGATTTAAGGAATGTTCTACCACTTCCAAGTGATTTCTTTTTAATTATGTGTACTTAATAATGGATGCTATCTGTATGTGAGTACGAGCCCATGAGTGCTGTACCTTCTGAGGCTACAAGAGGATTTCAGGTTCCCATAGAGCTGGAATTGTGAAACCTCAGCTGCAGGTGTTAGTAACTGAACTCAGGTCCTCTGCGAGAGCTTCATTTTTATTTCTATGTATGAGTGTCCTGACTGCATCTGTGATTGTTCACCACGAGGGTTCAGTGTCCATGGAGGCCAGAGAGGGCACTGGCTCCCCTTGGATTGAAGTATAGACAGTCAGGTCACCATGTTTGTGACGGGAATCAAACCTGGATCCTTTGGAAGAACAGTCATTGATTTTAACTGTCGATCAACCTCCCCAACTGCCTAACCTTTATTTTTATTTTACAAGCATGGATGTTCTGCCTGCATGTATGTCTGTGTATCGCTCACATGTCTGCATGCATGTCTGTGTACCGCTCACATGTCTGCATGCATGTCTGTGTACTGCTCACATGTTTGCATGCATGTCTGTGTACCGCTCACATGCAGTGCCAAAGGAAGCCAGAAGAAGATGTCAGTTCGAAATGAACTGAAGTTACAGATAAGATTGTGAGCTACCTGTGGGTGCTGGCAACTAAATCCCGGACCTTTGCAAGAGCAACAAGTGCTTTTAAGGACTGAGCTATTTCTTCAGCCCCCTAAATAAAAAACAAACAAACAAACAAACAAAAACATTTTTAAAATTTTGTTTTGTTTTTTTTTCCAGACAGGGTTTCTCTGTATAGTCCTGGCTGTCCTGGAACTCACTCTGTAGACCAGCCTGGCCTCGAACTCAGAAAAAACATTTTTTTTAAAATGTGTGTAAATGTTTTACAGGGTTTGTATCCATAGCCCTGGTTATCCTGGAACTCACTTTGTAGATGTGGCTTAGCCTTGAATTTAGAGATCTGTCTGCCACGGCTGGGTTTAAGGGCATGTGGCAACAAGCTAGACCTATAAAAACCCGCTTTTTTTTGGTTGTTGTTTTGTTTTGTTTTGTTTAGGTTTTTCTGAGACTGGCTTTTTCTGTGTAATTCTGGCTGTCCTAGAACTTGCTTTAAGTAAGTTGGGAGTAAGAACGCTGACCGGCAGGCCTGAGGGGCGGGGCTTCGTGTATCCCCGCCCAGGACGTTAAGGCTCAATCAGATCTGCGGAAGCGACTGCGAAGAAGTGGTGGGAGTTCTGCAAGTGCTTCCGGCGAGGTCCCTGCGTGGGGAGTTCTGGACGCTGCGGTCCAAGCTTCTGCAGAAGATGTTTTATCACGTGAGCTAGATGCAGGGTAGCGGTTAGGGCAGAGACTGGAGGATCCTGGAGGCCGGGAAGGCCAACTGGTCGCCTCCTGTCCTCAGTGTGGCTGGAGCCACGTCTCCATCTTCCTTTCTCTGCAGATTTCCCTGGAGCACGAGATCCTCCTGCACCCGCGCTACTTCGGTCCAAACTTGCTCAACACGGTGAAGCAGAAGCTGTTTACCGAGGTGGAGGGGACCTGCACTGGAAAGTGAGTTTCTGATTGACAGTGTCTCTAGTCTGTAACCTCTACTTAACTCCTTCTGTCAGGGCTTGTCACTTTTTCTGAGGAACCCTTTCACCCCTCCGGGTACCTGAAGCAGCCAGTTTGCCTGTTTTGGACCCTCTGAAAAGTCATTAAACAAAATTTTCTTCCCCTATGTGAGATCAGACCGTTATTATGAAAATGTTTTTGGGTTTCGAGATGGCCTCACTATGTGGACAAAGTGGGACTCTAATTCAGAGATCTGCCTGCCACTGAGTGCTGAGATTAAAGGCTTTTGGTACAATTCTCTGTCTCTTTTGTGGTTTTTGAAAGACCTGTTTCACCTTTGACCTGGCAAGTCTTCTTGCCTTAGTCTACATGGTACTGAGAAAATAGGTGTATGTCAGCATATCTGGGCCTTCTTGGGCATTTACTGTACAATTATGAGAGCATCATTTAATGTTTCGGGTACTAATCTTTGTCCTGTCTCTTTTGGTCATTGAGCCATCTGAGCAGAGGTTCTATCACACAGAGACACCTATTGCTGGTGGCTTTTTAGAGGCCTCTTCACATACAGTAGCTGTCTTCTTTCATCTTTCTTGCAGATATGGCTTTGTGATTGCTGTCACCACCATCGACAATATTGGTGCTGGTGTGATCCAGCCAGGCCGAGGTTTTGTTCTTTATCCGGTGAAATACAAAGCTATTGTTTTCCGGCCCTTTAAAGGTGAAGTGGTGGATGCTGTGGTCACTCAAGTCAACAAGGTAAAAGTATTCATACAAACGTTATGGGGAATTTCCTAAGGTGAGTAGGGTTCAGTCCCCAGTCCACTTACTAGTTGCCCAAACTCTTTTGTTGTTGTTAAGATTTATTTTATCTGCCGGGCAGTGGTGGCACATGTCTTTAATCCTAACACTTGGGAGGCAGAGGCAGGCGAATTTCTGAATTCAAGACCAGCCTGGTCTACAGAGTGAGTTCCAGGACAGCCAGGGCTATACAGAGAAACCCTGTCTCGAAAAACCACCACCACCACCAACAAGATTTATATTATCTTAGTTTTGGTTTTTTCGAAACAGGGTTTCACTCTGTAACCCTGGCTGTACTGGAACTCACCCCATAGACTAAACTAGCCCTGAACTCAGACATCCACCTACTTCTGCTTCCTGAGTGTTGGTGTTAAAGACATGAGCCACCACCACCCAGAAATTTTTTTATTTTTAGTTACGTGTACTTGTATGTTATCTGGCGTGAGTTTGAGAGCACGAGTGCTGTAGCTTCTGAGGCTTCAAGAGGGTTTTGGGTTCTCTCATAGCTGGAGTTGTGAGACTCTGGATATGGATGCTAGGAGCTGAACTCAGGTCCTCTGCAAGCACTGTTGTGCACTCTTAATTCGTTAGCCATCTCTTCAGTCCCTCAGGTCACTTTTTGGCTCTTCACTTTCCTTACCTGTCAAGTAATATTTCCAATCTAACTTACGGGGAGCAGGGGTCGGGGGGCTGGGGAGGGTGTCTTCTGAATTAACATCATTAGTCATGCTACAATAGAAGCCCAAATTGACTGAGTAGTTACTGTTGACTGATAGATAATATGCAAACTGCCCCCTGACTTTTTCTTTCTCCACTCTCCAATCTAGACCTGAAGATCAAACCCAGAGTCTTACAATTCAGCTAAATTTCCAAGCCCAAAACCTTTATTCATTTATTTGTCTGCTTTTATTTTTTGAAACAGAGTCTCACTATGTAGCCATGGTTGGCCTTGAACTCACTTTGTAGATCAGGCTAACACACATGGATTTGCCTGCCTCTGCCTCCCAAGTGGTAGGATTAAAGGCTTTTGCCACCATGCCTGGCTTTTTTTTTATAATGTGCATGGATGTTTTGTCTTGTGTATCACATGTGTGCTTGGTGCCCAGAAGAGGGGTGTTGGATCTCCTAGAGCAGGAATTAACAGAAGGTTGTAAACTGCCTTGCAGGTTCTGGGAACCAAGCCTGATTCCTTTGGAAGAGCAACTAGTTTTCTCAACCACCCGGGTCATTGTTCTAGCTCTCCCCACCCCAGCTCTTTAAAATAAAAGCAGAGGTGATGGGGCTAGAGAGATGGCTCAGTGGTTAAGAGCACCAACTGCTCTTCCAGACGTCCTGAGTTCAATTCCCAGCAACCACATGGTGGCTCACAACCTCTGTAATGGGATCTGATGCCCTCTTCTGGTGCGTCTGAAGGTTGGACAGTGTACTCACATACATTAAATAAATTAAAAAAAAAAAAGCTGAGCCGGGCGGTGGTGGCGCATGCCTTTAATCCCCGCACTTGGGAGGCAGAGGCAGGCGGATCTCTTAGTTCGAGGCCAGCCTGGTCTACAGAGTGAGTTCCAGGACAGCCAGGGACAGAGAAACCCTGTCTCGAAAAACAAAAAAAAGAAAAAAAGAAAAGTTTACTCTGAGATTTGTGATTTGCCGGGCGTTGGTGGCGCACGCCTTTAATCCCAGCACTTGGGAGGCAGGCGGATTTCTGAGTTTGAGGCCAGCCTGGTCTACAGAGTGAGTTCCAGGACAGCCAGGGCTATACAGAGAAACCCTGTCTTGAAAAACAAAAACAGAAAAAAAAAACCAAAAGCTGAGGTGAGAAGGCCTGGTATGGTGCTTCAGGCCTGTGATTCTTGCACTTGGGAAGCTGACGTAGAATTGATGTAAGTTTTAAGCTGCTATGGGCTGTAGAGTGAGATTCTGTCTCAAAAAATAAGATCTGAGATATTGTTTGGTGGGTAAAGTGTTTCCTGTGTAAGCATCAGGACCTGAGTTCTGATCCCCAGCACCTTTATAAAAATCCAGGCTCAGTAATTCTCTCTGCTGAGGAGAATGAGATGGATCACAAGTTCAAGGCCTGCCTAGGCTATATAAAGTAAATGCAAGGTTAGGTAGTATAATTTAGTGATACCCTGTCTTAAAAGCCAAGGGTTATAGCTCAGTGGTTTAGAGCATCTGCTGGTACTGTAGGACCTGGGTTTGGCTCCCAGCACCCACAGAGCGGCTCACAATCTTCTGGAACTCCTAATTCTGCAGGATCCTAACACCCTCTTCTGGCTTCCATGAGCACTGCGTGTACATGGCGCACAGGCACATGTGAGGGTCGAATACTCTCACACATAAAAATGTAAAGACATGAAAGATTACAGAGAGAAATGATAATAAATGCAACAATTTAGACTGTTATAAAAACATGAATAATATGATTAGAAATCAGATAAAGATGCTTCAAAGCCTCTGAAGCAAGATGGTTCATTTTCCTTCTAGGTTGGACTTTTCACAGAAATTGGGCCCATGTCTTGCTTCATCTCTCGACACGTAAGTCTGGGCATCCTGGATGGAGCCAAGGAAGAGAAACCAGTCCATGACTATCATCTATTGAGTCAACTGTTTGAAGTGCTAACCTTTGTGTCAATTTCCTTCTAGTCCATCCCTTCAGAGATGGAGTTTGATCCAAATTCAAACCCACCTTGTTATAAGACCATGGATGAGGTGAGCGAGTGAGGAGGGGTTGCTAAGAGGGATGAGGATGAGCCGGACTGAGCCCGGGCCTCAGTCAGCTTGACCACACTCTTTTCTCCTTTCCTCAGGACATTGTGATTCAGCAGGATGATGAGATACGCTTGAAGATTGTAGGGACACGTGTAGACAAGAATGACATCGTGAGTCTCTTGCTTGACTTCTTTTCTTGCCTGCAGACTAATCCACCTGCAGTCCATACTGGTCTGCAACTCATGAACCTCCTGCCCCAGCCTCCTAAGTAGTGGGATTATAAATAGGCCAGTGTCATTATTCGCAGCTGAGAGCTGTGGATTTCTCTTTCCTTTTCTAGAACGTCACTATTTGAGTATTTTGTAAGATTGTATTATTTATGTGGATGTGTGTTGGGCATGCACACTCACCACAGTGTGACACTGAGACAGCTTTCAGGTTCTCTCCTGCTGCTATGGGTTTTAGGGGTGGAGGTCAGGTTATCAGGGTTGTGTAGTGAGCTCTTTATCTGTGTGGTGTTACTGGCCCGAGAACTGCTGACTTCGTGCCATCCACAGTTATTGGGGGTTCTGTGCTCTTTTTCCATGAGGAGGGAATGGATGACAGAAGGCTCGGAATCGGGGTGGGGCCTTGCTCACCTTCCTTTCTTTCCTCCCACAGTTTGCTATTGGTTCTCTGATGGACGATTACTTGGGTGAGTGCCTGACACTGGTGCTGGGACGATTCCCTGAGGAAGGGATGTGCTGGAGAGGGGATGGCTGTAGGATTTAATGTCCCAGTCAGAGACATAAGTTCTCATTCTGTTCTCCTGGGAGTCCAAGATACCTGACCTTGGGGTGGGAAATCTTTGGCTCTGGCTGCCTGGGAACTCAGTGTCTAACTGGTAAGTTCTTTCCTGATTCCGTAGGACTCGTGAGCTGAGTGAAGGAGCCTCCAGCTTGGTTTGGTCCTGATTTAGAAAGTATGACTTTCCGACTTGAGTTCAGCATCATCTTGACTTTCCTACCAGAGATTCAATCTGAGCGCTGTTAGGGAGGCAAAGAAGGTTCCTTGTCCCCAGCTGTTTCTTCCAGCTGAGCTGTGCTCTCAGACTTTATTCTGTGTTGTAACCACAAACATGTCCTTGGTTCTCATGGAAATGTCTTCTCTTGGTAGGAATTAAAGCTGTTTATTTATTTTATTTTGGTTTGGTTTTATGCTTTCTTTTTTTTAAAGATTTATTTATTGGGCTGGAGAGATGGTTCAGAGGTTAAGATCACTGACCATTCTTCCAGAAGTCCTGAGTTCAAGTCTCAGCAACCACATGATGGCTCACAACCATCTATAATGAGGTCTGGTGCCCTCTTCTGGCATGCAGGCAGAACACTGCACATAATAAATAATCTTTAAGAAAGATGTTTTATTTTATGTATGAGTACACGGTAGCTGTCTGAAGACACACCAGAAGAGGACAAGAGATCCCATTATAGATGGTTGTAAGCCACTGTCTTAGGGTTTCTATTCCTGCACAAAACATCATGACCAAGAAGCAAGGTAGGGGGGTGTGGGGAGGATTTTTTTCAGCTTACATTTCCACATTTCTATTTATCACCAAAGGAGGTCAGGACTGGAACTCAAGCAGGTCAGGAAGCAGGAGCTGATGCAGAGGCCATGGAGGGATGTTACTTACTGGCTTGCTTCACCTGGCTTGCTTCACCTGGCTTGCTCAGCTTGGTTCTTACAGAACCCAAGACAAACAGCCCAGGGATGGCACCACCCACAATGGACCCTCCCACCCTTGATCACTAATTGAGAAAATGCCTTACAGCTGGATCTCATGGAGGCATTTCCTCAAGGGAGGCGCCGTTCTTTCTCTGTGATAGCTCCAGCTTAGGTCAAGTTGACACATGAAATCAGCCAGTACAGCTACCATGTGGTTGCTGGGAATTGAACTGAGGACCTCTGGAAGAGCTTGTAACTGCTGAGCCATCTTTCCAGCCTGTTTTTGAGACAGGGTTTCTCTGAATAGCCCTGGCTGTTCTGGAACTTCATCTCTAGACCAGGCTTGGCCTTGAACCCAGAGATAAGCCTGCCTCTGCCTCCTGAGTGCTGGGATTAAAGGTGTGCGCCACCACCACCCAGCTTGTTATTGTTTGCTTTTGAGATAGGTTCTCATGTAATCTATGCTAGCCTTAAATTACTGTGTATTCTAGGCTGGCTTTGAATTCCTGCTCCTTCTGGATCCTTCCAAGTGTAAAGATTGCACATTTGTGCCACTATTCCTGTTTTTTTTAAGGGTCATGTGACCAGTTGCTCAAGGATTACATCTTCCATAGTATGGCTCCAATGTTAATTGTGTTGAATTTCAGAAACTCTTAAAAAGCTGATGCTGTTTGGTGAGGTGACTCTTGTATGTTTTCAAGCTTAGCTCTAGGGAGGCAGAAACAATTGGATAAGTTCCTGGCCAGCCAGGGCTACACTGAGAGACCCTGCCTCAATAATAAACAACAACAGAGATGGGCTTGAGAGATGGCTCAGTGGTTAAAAGCACTGACTGCTTGCTCTTCCAGAGGTCCTGAGTTCAATTTCCAGCAACCACATGGTAGCTCTCAACCATCTACAATGGAATCTGATGCCCTCTTCTGGTGTGTTTGAAGACAGCTACAGTGTACTCATATACATAAAATAAATCTTAAAAAAAAAACAACAAAAAACCAAAAAAAAAAAAACCGGGCCGGGCGGTGGTGGCGCACGCCTTTAATCCCAGCACTTGGGAGGCAGAGGCAGGCGGATTTCTGAGTTCAAGGCCAGTCTGGTCTACAGAGTGAGTTCCAGGACAGCCAGGGCTACACAGAGAAACCCTGTCTCGAAAAACCAAAAACAAAAACAAAACAGAGACCCTGCCTCAATAATAAATAATAATAACAGGGACCTTGCCTCAATAATTATTAATAACAGACCTTGCCTCAATTATAACACTTTTTAAAAGTAAATAATAAATGAAAGGCTACATACCATTTAGAATGGTGTCTGAAAAAGGATAGGAGAAACTAACTTGCTTTTCCACTTCCCCTGCTGTTGAGTTACTTGGAGTCGTGCAGGGCTGCCTCCAGTGCAATCCTCCAGTGCTGCTGGAGGTGTCATGGAGGTCAAGACTGCTCTACAAAAGGTGCTAAGACTGCTTCATTCATGACGGCCTAGCACCTGGCAAACACGGACGCTGCCAAAGCCTTAGACAAGCACCAAGCCCAACTCTGTGCTTGCGTCCAACTTCAGTGAGCTCCTGTGTATCAAGCTGGTGGAGGCACTTTGTGTCAAGCACCAATCAACCTAATTATACTCGACAATAAGAAACTAGGGGAATGGTAGGCCTATGTAAAATCAATCAGGAGGAAAACCACATAAAGCAGTTGGTTGCAGTTGTGTAGTGGTTAAGAACTATTGCAAAGAATCTCAGGCTTAGGATGTACTTCAAGGAGTACTTCAAATGCAAGAAATGAATAAAAAAATTTTGGCTAAGAAAAAATAGAAGAAAACAGAAAATGAAATGGACTATACTATGGTTCCATTCCCCTTGTTTTATCACCACTCCTGGACAAAGGTTCTGCTGTTTCTCATCAACTTTCAAGTTGAATTTTGTATTTAAAATGTTCTTAGTTGGAACTGGGTGTAAGCCCACTGCACATATTGAGATTCTGCCTCAAAAAACCAAAACGTTAATTGAAATTTTGATAAAATTGTAGGTTCAGATTACTACCACACCTCCCACCTTCATTTGTTAGACAGGGTCTCACTGTGTGGTGCTGGGTGGCCTTGGGAATCAGAGATTTTCTGACTTCTGACCTTGGCCTATGCTACTACTCAGCCTGGCTTTGATCTTTTAAAGTCAGTAGTAGGGAAGTCTAAAGTTAGGATTCCATCTGCTACAATGTGGCCCCAATGTTAATTGGAGAGAAAGGGAGGGAAGATAAGCTCTTTTCAGGTTGACATGGAAATTTCTTAGGTCTGACACCTGTGTGAGCTCTTACTTGGTTGCCTAGGTGACATGACATATTGCTGAGGACTAACTTTCAGTGTGGGATGCCTGTCCTTGAGACTGGCCATCTGTCTCAGGCATGTGCAATTAGGGATCAAACCTCTGAAAGTGTAAGTCTGCTCATTAAAGAGTAGAATTCTTTGTGTGTAACAGAATCCCTCAAGATAAAGTGTAGGTAGGGCTTGCTAAGGTAACCTGGGTCTGCTCAGAGGCAGTAGGGGCCTTACCTCTGAGCTCAGGTCACTTTAACGGTATGGTAGTTTTGTTCTGAGGGTGGAGTAATCCATTAGCACAGTAATCCATCCCAGATGGCATCCACAGAAGTCACTTTTTTTCCAGTGGTAATGTCGATCTCATTACTGCCTTCCTGAGTACCTGCCTCTGCCCCAGTTGGGAGTAAATAAACTCCAGACAGATTATATACAGCTTTCCTAGGTCTGATAGTACCCGACCAGGTCTGGGCCTTCTTCCATCTTCTCCTGCCTCAAAGTGGCCAGTGCTTATCCAGACATATAAGTAAGTCATCAACAAATTCCCTTACTATATAGAGACTACCCTTAAGTTTTGTGCTTCTAGAAAACCCTGACTAATACAACCAGTGTATATAAAAAAATAAAGTATAAAGAGCACCAAGGATATAGCTCAGTGGTAGAACATTTGTCTATCAGATGCAAAGCTGTAGGTTTGATCGCCTAAACCACAGTAAATAAATTTTACTTTCTTAGGGTTTCCTATATCCCAGGTTAGTCCTTAAACTTGGTATGTAGCCAAGGGTAATATTGAACTTCTGTTTCGCCCACTTTCATCCCTCAAGTGCTGGCTAGTTCATGTCCTGCAAGCACTAGACAAGCGTGTTACCAAGTGAACTGTATCCAGCTTTACATAGGACTGGTGAGATGGCGAAGACAAGTAAAAGAGCTTGTTACTTAAGCCTGACAGCCTGAGTTCCACTGTTGGTGCCTACACGGTGGAACATGAGCTTCAACTCCTCAAAGTTGTCCTCTTATTTGCAGGTACACGCACACATACACACACAGAATTAAAGTTTTTTTTAAGATCAGAAACTGGAAAGCGGTATGATAGCGCGCACTTTTGATCCCAGCACTCTGGAAGCAGAGGAAGGCCTATGAGTTCAAGGCCAGCTTGTTTCACGCGGTGAACTCTTAGTTGAGTATAAAAGCCAGGGAGCACACACCTGTTAGCTAACCAACACGAGCTGTTGCTTTAAGAAGCGTCACTCACGTGACCAACGACGCCTCAGTGCCTTTACCCGCACATACACACTGACCAATCTTGGGGTGGAACGCCTCTTTGGTGGGCGGAAAACTCAGTAGACGGTCACCGATTGGCTCCGCGTATGGAGGGCGGAGCCCGGGCACCGAGAGAGGGAATTACCGTGAGCCGGTGAGTGGAAGCAGCCACCGCCTCCCTAGCAGGCGCCTTCCTAACCTCGTTGTCCGCAGGTGAGCCCGTCCTGCTCGGATCCAGGGATCGCTTCCCGCGGTGGGCTGCTCACCAGCCTCCGGCCCGCGGGGCCCCGCCCCCTTCACTGAGCACGTGACACAAGTTCTGTAACCCCTGACCTCCCCACTCGACCCCACACCCTTTGGATCTTGGCTGGAGGAAGGTGGGTGGGTGGATGAGCAACCTTGAAGCCCTTGGAGGTCGGTTCCCACACCTCCTGGTCAGGAGGACTGGGAACTGAGGGTGTGTAGGGCAGGAGACTAAAGAGTGGGAGACTTTGGTCACAGACCGGATTTTGTGAGTTCTCAAAACGGGTACATAATAGAGAAACTCCCTCTGGCTTTCCACTTGTGCAACACTGAATGCTTCCATTTTACAGATGGGGAAACTGAAGCGCACTCATCCAGTGGTGAGTCTAGTGGTAGGACTTCAAATCTTTGGGCTACAAAACCAGGCCTAGTTCAAACACAAGCCTACTGCTCGTGAATATATTATCCTGAGTTGAATTACAACAGTGGTCTGAGATCTTGCTATCTAATTACCCAGTGCTTACTGTTTGGTCTTGGACAGTTCAGGTAATCTGTCTGAGCTAAGACTTCCTCCGCTTCGTGAAAAGGACAAATGTAATCAATTATATATCTCATTGTTAGTGAGGATAGGATGAGGTCATAGAATGTTGCTAGCTGGAAGCCACGGGCATTTATGTGTTTAGAAAAATAGCTAGACTGGAGAGATGGCTACTCTTGGAGGACCCAGGTTCAATTCTCAGCACCCACGTGGCAGGTCACAACTGTCTGTAACTTGTTCCAAGGGACCTGGCAGCCTCACACAGACATACATGCAGGCAAAACACCAATGCACATAAAAGTAAATAAATCTTAATTTAAAAAAAACTATTTATGGCTAGAAATACTGACCCATGCCCCTACTTTTAGCACTTGGGGGTGGACTGGGGGGCAGAGGCAGAAAGGTCTCTGTGAATTGGAGGTCACCCTGGTCTAGAGAGTGAGTTGTCTGGAAAACAAAGAACAACTATCCTTTCTTTTTCAGCAAGTGTTAATGAGGGCATAGTATGTGCTGACCCTGTTGGAGGCCTGGAATGCAAAGGTGAGTATACAGACCGAGGTCTTTGCTGTTGTGCAGTTTACAGTCCGCTGGGGAACCGCATGCTGATCCCCCAGGACCCTTTAAAATGAGTGGCGATTAGCCTGGCAGTGGTGGCGCATGCCTTTAATCCCAGCACTTGGGAGGCAGAGGCAGGCGGATTTCTGAGTTCGAGGCCAGCCTGGTCTACACAGTGAGTTCCAGGACAATCCGGGCTATACAGAGAAACCCTGTCTCGAAAACCAAAAAAAAAAAAAAAAAAAAAAAAAAGAGCGGGATTGACTGTAAAGAGCTGTGTTTTGTACTTACAGACTATTCGAACCTGAGGTGTCATACGTGTTAGGAAAGCTCTCTGCCCCTGAGTTGTATCTCCGGACTGTTTTCTTTCTTTCAGGATAGGGTTTCTCTGTGTATCAGGCCGTCCTGGAACTTAACTCTATAGATCAGGCTGGCCTTGAACTCAGAGATCCACCTGCCTTTGCATCCCCAGTGCTGGGATTAAAGGTGTGCGCCACCACTGCCCGGCTCCAGCCTTCTTTTTACATTTTATTTTGAAATATCCTGAGTTGTTAGAGTAACCTTGAACTCACTTCATAGTTCAGGTGGACTTTGAATTATCATTCATCTTCCTGCGTCATAACTCAAGACAAATGACAAGGACAGTTATACACTCTGGGAAGGCCTCCCTGACATTCAAACAGGGATCTGAAGGAGGGAGTAGGTGATGGATGGGTCACTGAGTCAAAAAGATATGGGGAGAACACAGAAAGGGCAGTGTCAAACAGGAGAACCAGCATAGCCTGAAATAAGGACATAACGATGGCTGTGGGCGGAAGTCTAGAACACAGGAGGAGAAACAGTGAGGTTTTGTAGACAGATGCTGGAAAGGCACACGCATAGCCTTCCCAGCACGGGCCAGTATCTTTCTTATTACAAAAGCTGCAGGCATCACGGGGAGGATGGCCTTGTGGGCTCCGTAGGTTGCACATTGGTTCTGGAGATATAGCACGACGAGCCCTGCTGGGGGTCCTGGGAGCATTCCTGGGTGGCTCATCTTGGACCAGGGTTGTGCTGAGCCTCTGGGCCCCTGCTTTGTAGTTGATAAAGCAAGATGAGCAGGCATGGTTGAAATGGTTTGCCTGCCTCACCCCTGGAGGAATCTCAGAGACACTAGGCAGCTCTTCAACCTTCTTTTTCCACTTGCAGCTCCACCGGGGCCATGTCAGAAAGAGAAGAGAGGAGATTTGTGGAGATCCCTCGGGAGTCAGTCCGGCTCATGGCCGAGAGCACAGGACTAGAGCTGAGTGACGAGGTGGCCGCTCTGCTTGCTGAAGATGTGTGCTACCGTCTCAGAGAAGCAACACAGGTGCGCTGCTCTCTGCTCCCCTCACTCTTTCTCCCTTTGTTCTTCCCTGTTAACCTCTTCCCACTCTGACATGCTCAACAAATGTATGTTAGGTACTTTGTGCTTTGAGGTCAGAAGACAGTCTAGGCCCGTGCCATTTAAAGAGTCTCTTTCTAGCCAGTGAGGCGTCTAGAAAACACTTGCTGGGCACTTTCTCACAGCGTCCTGCTGCCTCGGCAGAATAGATGGATAGTGACATTCTGCACATGAGACACTGGGGCACAGCTGGGGCATGACATGCGGAAGGTGTATAGAAGCTGAGCTGGAAATTCGGGCTTTCTGATTGCTTTGTGGGGTTCTCTTTGTCTTTTCAGTCTAACCCATTTCCCTCGGGGGTTCCCACATTTGCTTCCTGCCCCCTGATTCTGAATTCTGTTCCTCCCCTCCCAGAATAGCTCTCAGTTCATGAAACACACCAAACGAAGGAAGCTGACTGTGGAGGACTTCAACAGGGCTCTCAGGTGGAGCAGTGTGGAGGTCAGTGGAACATGGCCATCGAGGGCCCAGGGGATGTGAAGCCACCTCTCCTGTTCAAATCAGGGATGGCAGTGTGGTGAGACATGGGGACAGACACGAAATGCAGCAGGCCAGGTGCTGGGCCCAAAGAGTGGAAAGGCCCACGGGTTCCTGGAGGTTGGGGAAAGTTTCAAAGAAGAGCTAGAGCTTGAGCCAGGCCTTAAAAAGTGCTGAGGAAAATGAGCTTGAAGAGATAAAAAGGCATCTGGGTAAGGAAAACAGCCCTGAGAAACATGGGGATGTCGATCTGTCTTGGCATAGCTCTGGGGCAAGGAGTTGAGGGAGGAAGGTAGTATGTCTTGAGAATTGTTTGGATGTGAACAGGAGACTGGCACCTTAGCAGTGGGGCTTAGAACCTTTAACAGCAGCATATAACCTTGACCCAGTGAAACACAGACAGCTCTGATCACCCAGGCATCTCTAGCTTCCTAGGATGTGTGGACTACCTTCCAACATAGGCTTCCTATCCCAGATCAGGAGAGCCGAATCCTGGCTCTTTTCCCGTCCCTGAATTCACCCTGCTTGTCAACTCTCTTTCTCCTCAGGCTGTGTGTGGCTATGGGTCCCAGGAGGCATTGCCCTTGCGCCCTGCAAGGGAGGGTGAACTCTACTTTCCAGAGGATCGAGAAGTGAACCTGGTGGAGTTGGCGCTGGCCACCAACATCCCCAAGGGCTGTGCAGAGACAGCTGTCAGAGGTGGCTGCTAGGGTCCTTCTTGGGCTTAGGACAGGAACTTGGTGGTCTGAGTGGTACTGATGGGACAACTTTCAGGTAGGGCAGAATTTGGATGGGTAAAATCCCAACTGACATCCATCTATATCATCTGATTCTAGTTCATGTCTCCTATCTGGATGGCAAAGGAAACCTGGCACCTCAGGGATCAGGTAAGGCAGTGTGGATAATAGGCTGTTTAGAAGAGCTCTATAGGAGTGAGGGGCCTCTGTGCCTTTTGGTCTGCATCTCACAAGCATGTATGGGTGTGTGCTGTGTTCTAAAGGGATACAGGTCCCTGTCCAGAAGGCTATGGTTACAGGCTTATGGTTACAGGTAGAACCCTGACCTGTTACCATTCATTATGTTGGAGGACGAGACAGAAGTCTGGGTTGTGTGCTGAGGTCCCCAAGAAGTATCTTGCTTCTAGGGTATGCTGAGCAGAGCGTCAGAGAGCCTGAGGCTTGTCCACTGGAGGCTGGAGAGCTGAGCAGGAATCTGTGCGGCAGAGGGTGGGTGGGAGTAGATAGAGTGGAGACCCCTGGAACCTACCTGATCAGGGTGCAGCTGGAGCCTGGGCCTGCTTGCTCTGCTTGCAGATGGGTTCCTGGGGGTGGGTGTCATTCTTGTTGGAGGGCAGCAGCCTCCAGAAAGCTATCCTTCCATCTGTTACTACTTCCTTCCTGTCTCCTCACAGTGCCCAGTGCAGTGTCTTCACTGACAGATGACCTGCTGAAATACTACCAGCAAGTGACACGGGCTGTACTAGGCGATGACCCACAGCTGATGAAGGTGAAAGAGTGAGCCTGACTAGGCATAAAGTCATTTCGGTTCTCTGGTTCCTATCCTCCATAGGTGAACTAGTCACTATGGTGGAACCTGCTCTCCAGTGGGGTGTGTGCTGAGCGGTCTCCTGCTATGCCAGTCCTGACTCCTTTGTGCTAGAAGAAAAGTAGAAACCCTTCTTCCGTGGGCAATGGGCAGCACAACAGGTGCTAATGATTATGTTCCCACACCTTCGTTTGGATTCCTTTTTTTGGGCGTCTATTGATCTGGAACCAATTGAGGCATTTATTTATCTGGACTTGGTAAGGAAAGGAGAAGAAATAGAGGTCCAGGTCAGGTGCCCCTAGGTGCCCAGCCTGGCATGTTCTACAGACTTAGTTCCTGGGCTGGTAGCAGCTGCAATTGGTTTAACCTCTGGGTACCACCCATGGTCTCTCTTCTTCTGCCCATGGCCAGATGAGGGCTGTGATTTGCTCCGTCATGCTACCTTTCTGTGTGTGGTTTAGATCCTCTGCCTTCACATATCTAGCTGCTGCTCTTTTGCTTAAAAAAATAGGAACATCACCAGCATCCTTTTCTATCCCCAGAACTTGACTAGTAGGCTACCCATTGCATTGACTAGCATGTGCCAAAGCCTGGATTGGAGTCCCAACACACTCGGGAGCAGACATGGTGGCATGGGCCTGTACTATCAGCATTGGTTGGAAGATTGCAAGTATGAGGCTGGGCTGTGGGCTACGTTGTAAGACCCTGTCTCAGTAGACAACAAAACCCAAGGAAACAAAAACTTACCTCTTGCCTTGCTTCTTAGTCACCTGTAGCTAGCAGCTGTGGGGCCTGGGAGCTAAGCCCCTCTTTACTTTCAGATCCTTATCTAGAGGGCTTGGAGGGTCCAGGTCATAGCAGTTTGGGGATGAGGTGGGTTTCTTAGGTTGGTGTACGTTTTTTGAGGCAGGGTCTCTCTATGTAGGTTGGCCTGGAACTCTCTATAGGCTCATCTGACCATGAACTCGAGATGTGCCTGCCTGCCTCCTTCCCTAGAACGCTGGGATTGATTTAAGGGCACCACCATGCCCAGCTGTCTGCTTTTATCGGTTTGTTTCTTTTTTTTCTGGATGGTTTTTTTTTTCTTGCTTATCCTAAAAGTTGCTCAGTAGAGTAGGCTGACCTTGAACTCACAGGGCTACTCCTACCTTTCCTACCTAGGCCCCCTGAATGTGGGGATTAATCGCCTAGCTGTTTTTTAATTTTTTAAAGAACTATTTTTTAGTTAATGTGCATGAGTGTTTTGCCTACATGCATGTAAGTGCATCATCTTTGCTCATAAGTGCCCATGGAGGTCAGAAGAGGGAGTGTGTCCCCTACAACTAGAGTTACAGACAGTTGTAAGCTGTTATGTGAGAGCTGGAAATTGAACCCTGGTTCTCTGTAAGAACAGCAATTGCTCTTAACTGCTGAGCCATCTTTCCAGCCCTGAATGAAGTTTTGTTTTTACTGTAATAAATGTCTTCTGCCTATAAAAGTAATACCAGTATGTATTTACTATGGAGCTACTTATAATATAAAAGCACACAGCCTTCTGCTCACGCACATGTGTTGATCCTATTATAAGTTACTGTTACTTTAATGTAAGCATAAGTGATACCTGGTTTTACAGCTTATCTTTTTTTCCTTGGGTTTTGTTTTGTTCGACATAAAGGGTTTTAGTCTTAGTCTTGCAGTGTAACCTTTGGCCTGAAACTCACTATGGTAGCTCAGGCTGGCCTCAGATTTGTAGCAATCTTTATGTCTCAGCCTCTCAAGTGCAGAGCTCTACAGACTTCAGTCACAGCCAAACCCACAGCTTTTTCTTAGTTAAAAATATGTTGAATAACTAGGCATGATGGCAAACACTGGTAATCCTAGCTCTTAGGAAATGGGAAGCAGGGCCATCAGAAGTTCAAGGTTGTCCTCAGCTACATAATTAAAAGGCAGTCTACATCAGATCCTGTCTCAAAAAAACAAAAAAAAACAATTGCTCACATGCTTGTACATGCTATGGCACATGTGTGAAGGTAAGAAAAACCACTTTGAGCGTGATGGTGGAGGCACACCCTTAGTTCCAGCACTTGGGAAGCAGAGGCAGGCAGATCTCTGAGTTCCAGGACAGCCAGGGCTCTTAAACAGAGAAATCACGTCTCCTGAAAAGTGTTAGCTCTCTTCTCCTTTTCATGGTTTCTGAAATTTGAGTTTAGGTTGATGGCCGTGTGCAGCATGTACTTTTACCAAACTGAACAGTCTTACCATCTCCACCTTTTTTCGTTTGGAAAGAGGGTCATGCTGGCTTTAGACTGGTCCTCTACCTGCCTCCTGTGCTACATCTAGCCTTAGTGTTCACTTTTTTTTTTTTTTGTAAACAAACAGTACTGTTCTTGTGTTTCTTAAGGTTAAAACCTGTGGAATTTTTGAATCACGGTGTGAACATTTCATGAGATCACACGTGGAGCCTAACCTAACCTCCAGAGTGGTGGCTTTTCCCTTATTGAGGTCGTTCCTTTCAGGTTGCCCTCCAGGACCTGCAGACAAACTCCAAGATTGCAGCACTCCTGCCTTACTTTGTTTATGTGGTCAGTGGGGTAAGTGATCAATTCTCTAGCAAAGGTGACCTTTCTCTGTTTAGAACTCCTAGCAGATCCTGTCAGAATCACAAGCTCCTGTCTCTCCTTGTCTCCCTAAACAAACCCACTCCTACCAACAGGTAAAATCTGTAAGCCATGACCTGGAGCAACTGCACCGACTACTGCAGGTGGCACGGAGCCTGATACGGAACCCACACCTGTGCTTGGGGCCCTATGTCCGATCCCTGGTGGGCAGCGTGCTTTACTGTGTCTTGGAGCCACTGGCCGCCTCCATCAACCCTTTGAATGACCACTGGACTCTGCGAGATGGGGCTGCCCTTCTACTCAGCCACATCTTCTGGTAGCCATGGGGCTCAAGCTGAGCAGAGGGTGGGGTAGCTTACAGAGTTGATTGGGTTGTGGTAGGAGCTGTATGAAGCCTCTGGCCTTTAGATTAAATGTTAAGTGTGGAACTTCTCCCTATAGCCCCCTAGCTGGCGTGCCATGGTGCAATTACAAATATAACAAGATATTAGTCATTTGTCCCTTGGATCTCGGGCCAGTCAGCCCTGGCAGCCTGTCTCAGAGAGGTCTATGAAGTTCAACTCCTACGTGTGGTACTTCATTCTCTCTCCTTACTGTTGCTCCCACAGGACTCATGGAGACCTTGTCAGTGACCTCTATCAGCAGATCCTGCTCTCCCTGCAGAAGGTCCTGACAGACCCTGTTCGGCCTCTCTGTTCTCACTATGGGGCAGTGGTAGGGCTGCATGCTCTAGGCTGGAAGGTGAGGACTCTGGCATTCTAGCAGATCTTTGAGGAGTCGCTCTAAGTGTGAGAAAACCATCATTCATGTGTATTTTATTGTAAAAGTGGTATGTGTTTGATGCTGCCATGTTGAGACCTTGCCTTAGGCCCAGATTACTGTATACCTTATTTGACTATATGTAAATGTGTTATCCCTTCAGAATATTTTCTTGTTTAAAATTCCTGCCCATTTCATAATACCATGTTAGGAAATATCCTCAGTTTCTTTGTTTCTCTCCTTTTCTCTTTGGGTTTTCATTTATTTGAGACAGTGCTTGTTTTAAAACCTTTACTAGCATTCATCAGTTTGTGGTCCTCCTGCTTTAGGCACCACATAGCATCAGTTTCTGTCATGTATTTTACAGCAAATAGAAACGTAGTATCCATAGAAATCATCAGACCATTATGTGTCTTAACTCTGTTAATCTAACTATGTCTACTGAGCTACTCTTTGATACTTGGAATAATTCTATTTGTTTCATTTTGAATTTATATATTTTTAAGAAGGTCTTAGGGAAATATCAAGTGATCTTGACTGTGTCATATTTCCATTTCTTTGAAGTCCTCACAATCTTAGGGTGCTTTCATAATTGCTCTAAGGAGAACCAACACACTTTATTTCTGCAGTGTTGGCTGTCAAAAGATGGGTCTTGTTGACCTTGGCCAGTGCTCTGCACCATCCCGCACCTCCCACCCATCCCTTTGTTGTTTCTTCCTATTCCTGCTGTGATGCTGCTGTAGTGGTGTCTTCTTGGGGATGACCCCTGTTGGTATTCAGAAATACCGTTGGTGTGTATGTTTTAAGCTCAGGGACAATTTTAGTAGAGTTTAAAAGAAAACATCTTAGGGCTGGCAAGCTGTAAATCTAAGAAGCTGCCCAGAGGTGGAGGTTGAAGGAAAGAAGAAAACAAGCCATGTCATTTGAACTAAACAGGTGAGGGGTAGGCAGCCACAAAATGGGTGGGTGGGGAGGGGGATTTTATGGAAGGAGTGAGAAGAAGCATCTAAAAATAAAAGAGACAAACCAAAAAACAACCCCCCCCCCCAAAAAAAAAGTGTTTTTCCACATGACTTTAATCCCAAGAGAAGCAGGCAGATCACTGAGTTTAAGGCTGGCCTGTTCTACAGAGTGAGTTCTAGGACAGCCTGGGTTACACAGAGAAACCTTCCTCAGCCCCTGACCCCTACCCTCCACTGTTGGGATTAAAGACTTGAGCCATCATGTCTGGCTTTTTTTAAACAAACAAACAAACACACAAAACAGAAAACCTAGGACTTAAAATGAAACCTAGATTGGCCTCGAATTTGTAATTAAACTCCTGTCTAGGGAGGGGGGAGGGACAAGAAAAAAAAAAGAAAAAGGAACAAACATTTCTGTTGGATTAAACTGGACTTGTGTGTGCTGATTTATCCCAGGCTGGCTATGGACTTGCTTTGTAGCTGAAGGTGACCTTGAATCTCCTCCCACCTCCTGAGTGCTGGCATGCTAAGGGTTAAAAGCAAGCACCCTCACATCCAGTTTATGTAGTGCTGGGATCAAATCTAGGGCTTAGAGCATGTTAGCCACCCACTCAACCAACTGAGCTACATTTCAGCTCCTTTTGAAAAAAAATAATTGCTGTATTATTACTATAAGTGCATGACGTGTGTACATAGGCACGTATGCCATAATACATGTATGGAGAGTGAGCTTTCTCTTTTAACTTTACTTGGGTTCAGGGCATTGAACTCAGGTCACAAGGCTTGTAAAGCAAGTATATTTACACAGTGAACCATCTTGCTGGGCCCCCTCAAATGCCTTTTGTTGTTTTATCTTATTAGTGGCTTTAAAAAAAAATCTTAATTTTGTATGTGCATTGGTGCTTTGCCTACATATATGTCCATGTGAGGGCATATATGTAGGTCCCTTAGAACTCCAGTTGTGAGCTGCTTCATAGTTGCTGGGAATTGAACCCAAGTCCTCTGCAAAAACAGCCAGTGCTCTTAACACGGAGTCATATCTCCAGCCCTTTCCTATTGGTTTTCTAAACAGAGTTCCTGTGTAGCCTGAGCTGACCTGAACTTGCTCTGTGGACCAGGCTAGCCTCAAGAACTCAAGAGATTCAATTGCCTCCTCTGTGATACCTTTCCCATCCCCCACTCCTACCCCTCAAATGGTAGGATTAAAGGCTTAAGCCACCCTGTTTGGCTTTTTAAAAGCAAAAACAGGGACTTAAACTGAAGTCCAGGCTGGCCTCAAATTTGGAATCAAGCCCCTGAATGCTAGAGTTAGAGAGCTGCACCTCAAAATCTAGCTGATTTACTGTTATATGATGTAAGATAACTTTTCTTTTTTATCCTTTCCTTATTTTTTTTTTTTGGAGACAAGGTTTCTCAGTATAGTCCTGGCTGTCCTGGAACTCACTCTGTAGACCAGGTTGGCCTCAGAAATCTGCCTGCCTCTGCCTCCCAAGTGCTGGGATTAAAGCATGCACCACCACTGCCTGGCTAAAATAACTTTTCTTTTCTCCACCATGTGCACTTTATTGAACCTGCTGTGGACTGATATGTGAAGGTAACATTTGCATATGCATAGTTTATAGGGTCAAGGCCTCAGCCTAAGGGGAGGGCCAGTTGTGGATAGTGGAACTCAGAGCAGCTAGAATCCAGAGTATGGCATTCTTTGTGAAAAGGACTGAAAGACTACCACAGAGGTGGTAGAGAGAATAATGATGCAGTTAATGACCATGAGGACCTGAAGATCAGGGAACTGATGTTCAGGCACTTGGCAGTGGAGGCGTAGGCCTGAACTCCAATAACATCACCCTCCGTCTCCCTGTCCCTGGACATCACGGAGTAGGCATAGTCACTGAAGCCTAGGCAGCAGGGAAGAGTGCATTGAACAGGGACCAGACCACATGGTCAGACACAGAGACCTCTCTGGGCAGGTTGATCACAGTGGTCCTCACAACAACTGAGTTGTCGGGTTCCCCTAGCTCAGTCACCCCGTACTCCTCTTTGATTGTCTCATAGCTTGGAGGAAGTCTGGCACTGGTGGGCAAGTAGAAGGCTTGGGAATTGTGGCTCATGGTATTGACTCTGGAACAATAACCCCATCTGGAGGATGGTGGATGGCTGCTGCTAAGACAGCTTCTTTTCTGAGTGTGTATACATATATGTATGTATGTATGTATGTATGTGTATATATACATATATAAATACATGTTTGTGTATATATACATATAAATATATATGTGTATGTGTGTGGTTTTTTTTTGGTTTTCCGAGACAGGGTTTCTCTGTATAGCCCTGGCTGTCCTGGAACTCACTCTGTAGACCAGGCTGGCCTCGAACTCAGAAATCCGCCTGCCTCTGCCTGCCAAGTGCTGGGATTAAACGCATGCGCCACCACAGCCCAGCTTCTGAGTGTATATTAAAGTCTGTACATTTTAGCAGGATGTTTTGGTGTCTTTCATAGTTATTTAAAACTTAATCCCTATTTCTTTCAACATTATTCCTAGGAGTTTGACAATTGGTCAGAATTTTCAAATGTTCATGCTCTGGATGAGTGATCCCAGTCTACCTTATGTCAAAGCCTCTAACGTTATCGTCTTTGTTTAGACATGCTTGTCCCCAGATGATTCCACAGTTTAAAACTGTACAGTCAAAGACGTGTGGTAGTACACTGCCTATAATCCCAGAGTTTGGGAAACTAAAGAAAGGGAATTCTCATGAATTCAAGGCCCAGTCTGGGCTTTTATGTGTGTGTGGTCTGATTTCTATAATGAGAATGCCACTTCCTTACTGATTGTATTTACTATCAGTCTGCAAACAATTTCTGTCATAATGATTTAATTATGCCTAAATAGCTCATAGTAAATGCCAGTAATGGGGCTTTTTTATATTGCCTGTGTTTGTATGTTTTTATCCCTTATGCTTACCAAAAGCTTAAACATACTGTAGATCCCAGAGATGTGGGTTATCTTAATAAGGGAATAGAGGACTGAGCCCTGTCAAAAATCGAGTGGATCTTTTGTGGGAAAGGGTATTCAAGAGGACCTATGGAACAAGGCTGCTTAACTGCATCCCTTTTTTCCATTCTAGGCAGTGGAACGAGTCCTTTACCCACATCTGCCTACTTACTGGACAAACTTGCAGGCTGTGCTGGACGACTATTCCGTATCTAATGCCCAGGTCAAAGCAGATGGGCACAAAGTGTATGGAGCTATTTTGGTGAGTTACCAGTCCCACTTTCTCATTCCTGCAGGAGCTTAGCAGAGTTACTTTGAGATGGCTCCTGGGCCCAGGTTCCTCCTAGTTCTTTGTTTACAGGTGGCCGTTGAACGACTACTGAAGATGAAAGCTCAGGCAGCAGAGCCCAACCGCGGTGGCCTTGGCGGGAGAGGGTACCGTCCTGCAGAGGACCTGCCTTGGGACAGCCTTCTTCTGCAAGAGTCTCCCCCGGGGGGCAGCTCCGAAACAGGTTTTGGGTCTGGTCTCCCGTTGCCATCAGGGGTTGTGGGACCAGAGGACCCTTCTTCCTTGACCCTGGCAGACATCTACCGTGAGCTATACTCCTTCTTTGGTGACAGCTTGGCCACTCGCTTTGGCACTGGCCAGCCTGCTCCCACGGCCCCACGACCACCCGGAGACAAGAAGGAGCCTGCTGCTGCCCCGGATTCGGTGCGGAAAATGCCGCAGCTGACTGCCAGCGCCGTGGTCAGCCCTCAGGGTGACGAAAGCCCATGCGGTGGGACTCTCGCCGCCTCCAACGCCGCCTCGGAGAGCAGGCCGCTGCCGCGTGTACACCGAGCTCGGGGCAGTCCTCGTCAGCAGGGTCCCGGCGCGGGAACCCGAGACGTCTTCCAGAAGAGCCGCTTCGCGCCCCGTGGCGCTCCACACTTCCGGTTTATAATCGCAGGGCGTCAGGCCGGGCGGCGCTGCCGTGGGCGCCTCTTTCAAACTGCTTTTCCTGCGCCCTATGGGCCCAGCCCTGCGTCACGCTACGTGCAGAAGTTGCCCATGATCGGCCGTACTGGTCGCCCAGCCCGCCGGTGGGCACTCTCAGACTACTCGCTGTACCTGCCCCTGTGAGGCTGCTGCGCCTCCGAGAATAAATCCACACCTGGAAGTGACGTGTCTGTGCTCGTGGGCGGGGCTTAGGCGGTTGGCTTCCGGGTGGCCTGGGCGCCATGGCGCTGCCCTGGTTGCAGCGAGTTGAGCTCGTGCTCTCCGCTGCTGCCTTCCTGTGTGGGGCTGTGGCGGCCGCGACGCTGACCCGGACCCAGGTGCGACTGCGGGGGCGGGCCAGCCTTGGGGTCCAGCAGGCCTGCGAAGGGGACTGGCTGCGGGGTCTACACCGGGCTAGGGGCTAGAACGTTCCAAAGTTGTTTCTTCCCCAAAGGAACTGGACAAGTTCCCAGTCCGGCTTCATAAGCGATTAGGATTTTGAGACACTGTCTCTGCATCCATCCAGTAACAGAAGTATTTGTGGAAAACAAAAACAAAATGTAGTGTAGCAGAGAAGATCATGGTGCCACCTGATTGTAACACGATGTATGAAGTGAGGAAACATACAACTACTATGTACACTTGAGTTTTAACTACTGCTGATAGAGTACTTTGAATCACTATAGGAGTCTAGAACACCTACTTTTACAGATTAGGAGAGCATCTTGTTAAAGGACGCACAATGTCAGGGTTTACTTAGAATTTTTTTTTTAAAGATGTATTTATTATATATGAGTACACTGTAGCTGTCTTCAGAGACCAGAAAAGTGTCAGGTCTCTTTACGGATGGTTGTGAGCCACCATGTGGTTGCTGGGATTTGAACTCAGGACCTTTGGAAGAGCAGTCTTACCCACTGAGCCATCTCTCCAATCCCCTACTTAGAATTTCTACTCACAGTGAAGGGCAAAGCTTGTTATCTCTTGGGTTCCCTCTGAATCTGATCTTTCTGGGCCCTGAGTGTTTGTTCCCAGCAGATCCATCAGTCTCCCCATTTCACCTCAGATTGTGAACTAGTCCTTACTAACAGGAACCTGCATCTCAGGTACTGAACTGAAATGGACTTAACAGCTTCTCTCCACAGGGCTCCTTTGGTGGTAGCTGTCCCTTGTATGGTGTGGCTGCACTCAATGGCTCCTCTCTGGCCTTGTTATATCCCTCAGCCCCTTCCCTCTGCTATTTCGTGGCTGGGGCTTCAGGCATCCTGGCACTCTACTGTCTTCTGCTCCTCTTCTTCTGGGTCTACAGCAGCTGCATCGAGGACTCCCACAGGTGATTGCCCTACTAATGACAAGGGGCGGAGGTGAGATGAGTCCCACCTCAGCCACAAAGCTTGTTTTCTCTTCCTCAGAGGTTGTATAGGGCTCCGAATTGCTTTGGCCATCTCAGTTACAGCTGTCTTCCTGATCTTAGTGTCTGCCTGTATACTTCGATTTGGCACCAATTCTTTCTGCAATTCCATCATCTCCTTGAACCGTACAATTAGGTAATGGGAGAGGGAGGGAAGCCTGACAGGGAATGTCTTCTCCCTGTAGGGGAGAGGTCTTCCAAGTTCCCACTTTATCCCCTTCCTTTGGCCCTTGTCTTAAGGGACACAAATGTGCTTAGAGCATGTCCTTTCTTTCTCACAACTTGTTTCTTTAACCTCACAGCTGCTCTGATGCCCAGAAAATCTCATGGACACCTCCCGGAACTGCTGTGCAGTTTTACTCCAACCTACACAATGCTGAAGTGAGACAAAGGGATATGCTAAAAGCTTAGAGCGTTCACCATGTAATCTGTGCTTGGCTGCGCTTCTGTCACAAGCTCAAAGTAGCTATGGGGCTTGTCACCTTAGTCTGACCAATGTTGTGTGGGCAGGACTGGATTGGAGATGCCTTCCCTCATACTCCTGTTCTCTCTCACAGACTTCTTCTTGGGTGAATCTGATACTGTGGTGTCTGGCCTTGATGCTCCAGGTCATGCAGTGCAAGTTTAAAGCCACAGCATACCAGCGCCAGGAGAGGGGTGACCAAGAGTGGAGCTCTGAGACCGATGCTCTTGTTGGGCAACACCAGTCTCACTCCTGAAGAATGCTGAGTGCTTTCTGCAACCAGAATCTCCATGCCTAAGTGCTTTTAGTCCTCTTGTCTCTGTACAGCCCTGTTTATATTGGAAACCTGTTTTTTTCCTCTAGGAGGGAAACATTCGAATAGGCTACTTCTGTTTTTACTCCTTAAACTTGTTTTGTACCAAAATAATATATTACTTTTCTTCATCATGGTATGGATTTCTTGAGGTTAAATGATGGCTTAAGTAGGCATGTATCAAGCCTTTTGGAAGAGATTTATTGGCTGTTAGTGAATTCTGGGCACCTTTTTATTGCCTTGGTGATCTCCTCATCCCTAAGGGTTTTGCATCATCTGAGAAGGGTAAACCACTTTTCACAGGCTCCGGTAGGCACCCACAGTGTTATCAAAGAGTTGAGTGTTGGGAAAGTGTCCAGCTTTGTCCAAAAGGAAGTAGAATCGACGGCCTTTGACTTTTAGAGGCAGCATAGCAGGAACTTCACCTCTGTGGGCCATGCAGGAAATTTGGTTCAAGGGAACTGTGAAACGGGTACCCAAGCCAAAGGGGGCATAAGTGGTCAATGTCACCTGCTGCCCTCCTGCAAGGAGCATGACTGACCGCACAGAACGGAGTGAGTAGAGGAGACCAGCACCAAGGACCAAGACTCCTGCAGGGAAGCAAAGTGGGATAAAGGTTATACTGAACCTCCTTAAAGTCGAGTCAAATTACTGTAATGGAAATAACAGTTTTGAGCAATTATACTCTAAAGTTTTGTGTTCCTAAGTCCATTATTTTCTTTTTCTTTCTTTCTTTTCTTTTTTGAGAGAGAGGTATCTAGGCAGTGGTAGTGAACTCTATCACTAGGGAGACAGAAGCAGTTGAATCTCTGAGCCAGCCTGGTCTACTGAATGAGTTCCAGGGCAGCCAGAGCTACACAGAGAAACCATGGTTTTGAAAAAAAAACAAAAAATACAGGGTCTATTATTCCATGCTGCCTACAAGCTTACTATATGTTCAATAACTTTTTTTTTTTTTCGAGACAGGGTTTCTCTGTATACCCCTGGCTGTCCTAGAACTCACTCTGGAGTCCAGGCTGGCATCGAACTCAGAAATCCACCTGCCTCTGTTCAATAACTTTTAATTTGTGATCTTCTACTGTCCAAATGCTACGATTACATCTGGAATGCCACCATATATGCTTAGGCAGTGCTGGGGGGCTAAACCCTAGGTCTCATGCATATTAGGCAAGCACTCTTAGAAACCAAACTGAGCCATGTCTCCACGCCATCGACATTTTATAGATGGCCAGCTCTATTGTTAAAGGGAGAAAATGCTTCGTGGCTTCAGAAGCCTGCTCATGGCTAGTGTGAGGAGCAGATCTTGGCCTACAGTATGCAGGGTTGGAGTACAAGGCATTCACCACAACTTAATTACACCACATCCATACCAGGTGTCCCGCTTACTTTTTTGGAAACCCCTTTTTGCTCAGTGAGCGTTGTGCTCACAGCCCCACAGCAATCTGGAGCCAATTGCTTACCCATCGTGCCGCAACCAACAGCTAGCCCGTAGCGCCAGAGTGCGGAGCGCAGGTCCAGGTAGCCCCGGTTGGGAGCCTCTGCAGGTACTCGGATCAGAGGTCTGGACAAGGCTGCAGCAGCCAGGGAGGTCCAGAAGATGCCCTGACCCGCACAAAAGAGTCCAAGGATGGCAAAGAAGCGACCCCGTTCGTGCTGGAAAAGCAGCACATCCCGTGGAACCTCGTTTTGGAAAGACCGGTGTACACTTTGGGACCGCAGCACAGACAAGAGCCGGCTGACCCACCGCGGCGGCAGAAACGCCGCCATTGCGGCGCACTTCCGTCTCCGGGGCGGGACTTCCTATCACGACGCACTTTCCCACCCTTCCCGTATTGAGGGAAACAAGCCAGTAATGGGACACAAACTACAATATCACTCTTTATCTTAAAAAGTAAAGGGAATCCTGGGGTTAAGTACACAGAGCACCTAAGTCCTTCGGGTAGTTTAGTGTCAGCTCTACAAAGTAAGCTTTGGCTTCCTGGCACCATGAGGCTCAATCTTCCGGAAGTCTTTTCTCTAAGTCTTCCAGAAGGTAGGTGAGGAGGATGAAGCAGCCCTTCCTCCTCAGTCACAGTTACAGGGTGGCCTCAGACTGGACAGGCGACGGCAGATGACAGCCAGACAATATTATCCAAGGGCTATATACAAGGGGACTTTTCTTGTGATCATTTCATAAACGCTACTTCTGGAATCTCTCCCTTGGCCTGCAGAAAGATAAAACGTAAGTAGAGCCAGGTACCTCTCTCCACCTTCCCTGCCCGGCTCCTGTGACCCCCGGCTGTCCTGGCACTCTCTATGTAGACAAGGCTAGCCTCAAACTCAGAGATCTGCCTCCCAAATGCTGAATTAAATGCTGGGCAGTGGTGGCACATGCCCTTAATCCCAGCACTTGGGAGGCAGAGGCAGGCGGATTTCTGAGTTCGAGGCTAGCCTGGTCTACAGAGTGAGTTCCAGGATAGCCAGGGCTACACAGAGAAACCCTGCTTCGAAAAACCAAAAAAAAAAAAAAAAAAAAAAAAAATCCCATACTTTACCTTGAGGTGAGTGAAGGCCTGAGCAGATCTGGTGTAGTCCCAGTTATTGTCTTGAAGGCACCTGGAATATGATTAAAATAGGAAGCCACATGAGAACCAAAATGCAGTCAGTCACTCCGACCACTAAATGCCACTCCAGAATCTAATCCATGGAGAAAGTCACCAATGTTTTTTATTAAGTTTATACACTGTTGCATCACTTATACAAATGAAACATTAAATGGTAAAAATGTCTACCAAAAATGGCCCACATAAGTTTTGTACTGGCAAGGAAGGATTTATATGGTTTAAATAAGTTCCAGTGGGGCAAGACAGTTCAGGCCTTTAATCCTATCACTCTGCAGAGGCTGAAGCAGGTGGGGATCTCTGTGAGTCTGAGGCCAACCTGGACTATACAGTGGCTTCCAAACAGCCAAAGCACAAAGTGAGACCCTGTCTCCCCATATATAAAAAAGACTTTGGAACTAAGTGTGCACCTACAGTCCTAGCTCCCTTGGAATGCTGAGGCTCACTTGGTAAAGAGTTGAAGCCCAGTTTTGACAACTTGGTGAGACCCTGTCTCAAAACAAACAACAAAACAAAAAAAAAAGCCACAAAAAAACTCGGCAGCCAGGTCTAATGGCTCATGCCTTTAATCACAGCACTTTGGAGGAAGAGGCAAGCAGAGCTCTGAGTTCAAGGCTAGACAAGTACAAAGTAAAACCGTGTTTCAAAACCACCACCTAAAAAGGGCTCAGTGGTAGAGTGTATCATACGAGATGTCTAGGTTTAATCTGTAATTCCAATTGGGGAAAAGGGGAGTCATCAATAGCTGGGAGGGGGACGGAAAACTAATTCTTCATTTGTGCTTTAAATTTGTAAAATTAACTTATGCAGAATTCTTAGTAGGAATCTTTTTATTAAAGCACTATAATTCACTGTCAGGGCATCTGTTTCCCCTTGGTCCTATCTGTGCTCAGCACTCACTTCTGAGACCACTCGAGGTTCATGCCAGACTGGGTAGAAAATGCTTGCAACATTTCCTGCTGTTCTGGGGAAAGCGTAGGTACTGGGCTGGAGGAAGGTGTGGGTGCAGGCATGGCGAAGGCTCTTTGGATTTCTTCAGGGCTGGCATTCCGCACAAATAATTCGTCATTTACAATACATAGCCTTGGGGACAAAACACATCTTGAATAAATGGACAAATAACCTCATCTTTCTACATTGTCTCTGTTCTCAGATCTGGTTAATTAATATCCACATGCCCCACTCATGTTACCTTTTATCATTTATTCTCAACTACAGTCTAGGTATTTAGGAGGATTAGCTTCTAAACACATTAAAATTATAATATATTCACTAACATACTGATAGTTGTTATTCACTTCATAAACTTCTATTGCTTTTCTGCAATTCTGAAAACTACCTGAGGAATATCTTTACCTTCCAACTGCTATCCTGGGACTGAAAATAATACCCAAACTGAGAAGCTGAGTACTTACCCTGAATTACTGGCAGGAACAGCAATGAAGGTTCTTGTGAAAGCACGTAAAGAATCTCGAGACTTCCCATCCACTGCAATGAGAATGAGCAGCAATGGCTCCTTAGGTCACTCAAGCCTGATTGTTACAATTATCACGCACATCATGGTATCTGATACAAAGAACCCTAACTTGGCTGGTAAAGATGGTTATTTGGTCATAAGGGAACAGAGGTGGGATAAAGGGACAGATCAGGGAGGATAACAGAACTTATTGTGTGCTATAGGAAGTGAATCAACTTAGAAAGTATTAGCCTATGGCCTGGCAAAGTGTCTGAAGTCATTTTACTTCCTGAAAAGTACCACTGTACAAGAGTATTATGAAATCATCTAACAAAACAGAAAAGAACGCAAGATGCAAAGGTGCTGCAACTTTCCCAGACCCAGAGAATTAACACAGGGATGGAAATGGAAACCTGCCTGACTCTTAAAACCTACACTGATATGGTCCCCAGGCAGATAAGGCATACTGCAGATAAGACAGGTGGAAGAGTTTTAAGGCCAAACCTAGATGGACTGGGCAAAATAGGAAGGAGATCAGAAAAGAAAAGGGATGAGAAGATAGCTGGGAAACTAAAGATACTGAGAAAGACTTAGAACTAAAAATTCTTACCTTCCTTGAAGACTCCATTGACAGAAAAACACAGTAATGTGCTCTGAAAGAGAAAAGCAAAAGATGCAATGGAGGTTCCAAAGCAGAGCCTGAGCCTCCTCATCCAGTGAATGCTAAATCCATTATCCACCCCACTTCTGGGCTTCTGTCAGGAGAAAATATGTACTTACTGTTTGGGCACTTATATCTACCACAAAGGAGTTAATGTCATGTTGAGTTTTGGGTAACTCATTGAGGAAGGCAACAACATTAAGACGGGTGTGCTTTAATAGCCGGAACCGCATGGCTGCAAGCAGAAGGAAGAGAAACCAAGGTTGGAGCGCATCCACACTGGCAAGCTCTACTGACTGTTTCCCATTTTGACGGCTCACACAATGTACTTACTGGGATCTTTAAGCTTCTTCACATTTCTGCTGTCTTTGAAGTATTCAGCTAAGCTGTTTCTAGAAAATAAGAGGGAACAACGGTAGTGATCAGAACAGTGGCCTGTATCTCCCACAGAACCCTGTGGTTCTGGATAGGTTCTGACATGTGACACTTACCGGACAGGGTTCTGAGAGTTGGAAGGAATGCTTAGCGAGCAACAGGCTCCATCATGGTAGGCATCCAGGAGACCCTGGCGGTCTCCTGAGTCATAAATTGCATAGTACCTGTAAGAAAAGTTAAAGAGGAGTCTGAATTCTGTGTCTGGAACCAAAAGGACACAGCAGTAAGTATGCACAGGCCAGTCATTATACCCAGCACTAGGGCTCCTGGGATACTCACTGCTGCAAGAAGTGCAGGACCAGACTCTTTAGGTTCTCTGTTCCAAAATAGCTTCCCTGAAATCAAACAAGACATTAGGATCACAGGACCCTATGCTTCCCACTCACAGTTCTAACCTAACCCCAATTCTGACCTTGCAGGGCGGTAACATTGTAGGGGCTTCAACATCAAAGGAAATTGGAGGGGGTAGCTCATGGCCATCCTGTGAAAAGAAATGAACGTAACATGAGAAACTGAAGAAAGACTGGAATTGTGAGCACACAGAAAGGCTAAAAGGCACGGAGAGTGTGCAGGGATCCTATATAAACTTTGTCTACAGTCATTTCAAGGATGATGATTACCACTGTCAGCAGATTCTCAAAGTAATCTACACACCCACATTGGTGGTCACAAAATAGAGGCAAGACCTTGGTTGTCCTTGTTATTGAGAACAAAGTGTTAGACTTACCAGGCGTAATAACTTGGGAAATCGTTCGCGAATGGCGCTGTCAAGAACGGGACAGAAGTGAGTGACGCTTCAGAGCCATCATGCCTCCTGGGCTGCTCTAGGAGCAAATACACCAAAAACCCGAGGAACAGCCCATGCCATCCTGCTCATCGCCCACTCCTCCCCAGCTTAAACTTGGGGACAAGAACCCCCATTCCCCTCCTCACCAGGAGCACCCCTTCTTAATTGCCTTGAAGGCTGGCTCTGTTGTCTCGCTGTCTGATCCCAAGTGCCACAAGAGGACACTCTCAGCCCAGGCTTTAAGCCTAGGGCCGCCTTCCCCACCTTTCCCCCCTTACCTTCCACCTACTCACCTGTGCAGCCCCGGGAGGAGGGAATGGGGTGGGAGCCCAGGGGCTCCGCTGCCTCACCAGGTATCCACCAGTTCTGCCAGGTCTGGCCTTCGCCAAGACCAGAACACACCACAAGTATGGCACAGGATGTTGGGGCAAGGAGATGAACAAGACAGGGCTCAAGACAGAGGGAAGAAGAGACCAAGGGAAAGGAGAAGAGAAATGGAGAAAGGTAGGGCAGGGACAAAAGAGAGATGAACAGACAAAGAGGAAGCAAAGCAACAGGGACAGACCTGAAGGCAGAGGCATTCAGAAAAGAATGGTAGAAAGAAAGACCTCCTGATACAGCCCTTTCCTTCAGCTGCCCCTTTCCTGGTCCCAAGGTAGAAATGGAGAATAAATCCTATAATGGTTTACAGTTGCTGTTGGCCAGGTCTCTGTCTGCTCTCTGGGTCCCGGTCTGAGCTGGGCGTGGAAGGTAAAGCAGCCATGGGGCCAGGAGACCTCCCTCAGAAGACATGAGGGTTCAGGCCTCTGTCGAGTTGGGGGGGTGAGGGTCTGTGCCCCACCTCAGTTGGCCCCCAAGTTCTCTCCTGATGGCCCCTCTGCGACTGTGCCTGTCTTAGGTTGTTCCTTCCCTGAGGAATCTTACCCGTCTCTGGCTAACCAGCCATCCTCCGGGGCCAAGCAGGGTGACGTGAGGTGTGCGAGCGAGGGAGGGGCTGTGCCCCTGACAGGGTCATTTCTCTGTCTCCTTGGTAGCAGATGCCCCTGTGGCCTCCACGCCCAGCACTTGCCTTGGGATCCCCTCGCCTGCTGGCGGGGCCCCGGCTTTGGTCACATCTTAGGGAAACCCAGGTTTCTTCTCCAAGAAGGGCCCAGTTCACAGCATTGGGCAAGAGAGACCACTAGCATGGTACCAGCCTCCAAGAGGAATCAACCTCAGCATGGGCAGGAAGGACCAGGCCACAGCCTTGGCTAAGTGGATCATGGAAAGAGTCCCTCTTGGACAATGGCAAGAGGGACCATCAAAGGACAAAGGAAGGAAGGCCCGTCTCAGTAGACAGTTCCAGTAAGAGAGGGCTTTCTCAGCCTAAATATGCTACACTTTTGGCTGAAGACGAACACATAGGTAGGACATATGTAAGACACCTCCACATCAGAACAGAAAAGGGGAGGTGCCCTTCCTGGAATAACAGGTAGGGAGATTCTAGAAAAGGCTGTGTTCAAGAAGGAAGGAGAAAGGCCAGAGAACTGGAGAACAGTAGTCAGGTGAGAAGGAAGGAGAGGAGATCTGGGACAAAGCTAGGAGACATAGACAGGCAGAAAGGAATACGTGATCCTCCTCCCAAAGGACAGGTGGTTCCAGCTCAGGGCTGCATGTTCTCCTGTAGACGGGCACTGGTCAGGGTGCATTAGCTCAGCCTCCCAGGGGGTGAATGTCCCCAGGAGGGGAGACAGAGGCTACAACTGACCTGATATAGGTGGACTGGTCTCCGAAGGTGTCACACATGGGGTTTCTGTCAAGCCACAGCTCTTCCAGCTTCAGCCCTTTTATTTTGTCTAATTCCCGCTCAGACTTCAACTGTGAAGGATGACGGGAGGAAACAGACCTTACTAAGAACAGCAGCTGGATCCCCACACTTCCAAATACTACCTACGTTTCTTTCTTGCTTCCCATTATGGCTAGCCAAACTCTTCTCGCCTTCCACCATCATAGAAATACAGCCAGGGGTAAGTGTGATGGCTCAGTGGGCAGAAGCTCTTGCCTCATAAGCACCACAACCCACAAGTTCCAGCCCAAGAACCCACAGTGGAAGGTAAGAACCAACTCCCAACATGGTCTGACCTTCTCCTCCATAATCAATAACTATTAAAACCAAAAGCACTACTAGGTATCAGTCATACTTCGTTTCCAGAGAGATTTAGGGTCTTTAGGTTTGGTGCCTTCTGCACAATGCTGGACATATCATCTAGCTTGTATAGCCTGTTGCTGCTCAAGTTCAAAGACAATAGCTGTGAACAGAACAAAGTTTAGATGTGTTACCATGAAGCAAATTTGTCCCTCATCCTATCCTACCCATCTCACTCTGCTTTCTAATGCCAAAAAAAAAAAAAAAAAAAAGAAGAAGAAGAAGAAGAAGAAAAAGCTTCACCTCAGGAATGTTCTCTTCAATGATCCGCAGGGTGGCTGCCATACAGCTTCTGCGGTTTAGAACAACATCAATGTTCTGGGCCACCAAATCTTTAGCAAGCAGAAAGAAAAGGAAGTCTGAGAGAGCCTGCCCATACCAGTGTTATAAAGACCAACTGTTCCCCCTTTCCGTTTAGTCAGGACCATTGCTGCCAGCCATACCTGGGTCTGAGCGGAGGCCCTTGAGGTCAAGTGCTTGTTGGTTACCATCGTACCGTTTGCTCATGATCAGCTAGAGGAAGGAAAACAAAGGGTTCAGTGGTCACCGACGGAGATTTAAAGTCTGTCGGACCACGCCACTTGAGCCAGCCTTACCTTCAGCTGCTCTACTTGTTCAGGCTTCAGCTCATTCTGTACAATGTGGGGTGGAGCAGAAGAGTTGATGATAATAGATATCTGAAGAGAAGACAGAAAGGCAAGAATATACTTGAGGGAAGCCTAATGACCAGCACTGAGACTTAGTCCCTTTTAGTGCATCAGCACCAACTGTGCCAGTCACATACCCTTCTGTTTTCTCGATCCTGAATCTTATGGTTGACAGCCTTTAATGCAGAGGCAGTACTGGCATCTTCCACAAAAAACTGGGCCCGTGTATTTTCATAGTGAAACTGGAAGAAGGAAAAGGAAGAACATTAGATTGGAGTCCAGAGGCTCCTCTATGGAGGAGCCTTTCAAGTTTGACTTTGCCGTACCTCAATGGGGTTGAAGGGGACACTGCATTTGCTCTGAATCATGCTCAAAAGCCACGTTTTGTCATACTTTCTGCCATACGGAATCTGGAAGTGAGAGAGAAGGATACACATGTCACCAAGCCAGTATATTTCACTTCTCCTTTTGTATTTTCTGCCAAGATTGAAAATATTTCTAGCACTTTATCAGAAAGCATGCTTAACATGGCATGCATCATGCATGAGGTTGAGTGATAGAAGGCCCTTAGCATGCATGTGGTCTCAGAGATAGAAAACATGCTTATATGCAAGAGGCTGATAGAGTCCTTCTATCCTAAAATAGCTGTTTTTTCCCCTCTTAAAGGAACAGGTGTATGGTTTCCACTTGAGATACAAAGATTCCTTAAACTCCTTTCCGTATACTTATTACTCCTGGCAAGATGGCTCAGACAACATGGCCATATATCAAATGTATTAACTCTAAAAGTCCTAAGATCTTATGTGTGCCTTACATGTCCCCACAGACTCCATGGTCTCCTAGAATCACTCTTAGCTTAAGTGTTACTCTACATCCTGACCACACTTGCCTCCTCCCCGCCACCCCCGCCTTAACTCCCTTCCTTAGCTCTGTTCTTAGATGTTCTAAGATACTCATTCGAGGAAAGAATGGATTAGTATGATACTTCACTGTTGAGTAAATGACAGAGAAAATGGATTTGAGGGGCTAGAGGCAGGTTTCAAAACCCTTTCACTGAGTCTAGTCCTGTTTCCTGAATCACCTACTCTTCCAAGTACTCACTGTAATCTTGAACCAGTTTTTGGTGGGCCCATCTTGACTGGTGCCAGCCCCTCCTCTCTCTGGAGGAGCTCTGTCTCTCCGTACAGTAATATGAATTCGATCTCGATCATGCCAAGTATCTCCCCGACGGTTAGGCCGGTTGGTATAGGGGTTGCTGTTGGGAGGCAGAATTAAATTTCCATAAACACTAGGGAAGATGAACTTGTTTCCTGCTAGTGAAACTACAGCTACTAAATCGGTTCTGTCAAGTATCACTTTACAAGGTGAAACCAGACATAACAAAGACAATAAATAACAGGGCTACATAATTCAGTGGGTTACTATTCAAAGCAGACCAATTAGTCACTTACTATCTTACTCGGGGGCCATCCTGGGGATCATTCATTGCTACATCTCCATCATCTTCCTCAAACCGGGAAGACCGTATACCAGAACCACCTCTTCCAGACCTACGATTCCCCTCACCACACTTCCATCGGAAAGGCCCCCGGCCTTTCTTTCTTCTTTGAGGGAAACTAACACGGTCATCATGCTCTGGAGTTGGAAACAGACACAGAAATTAGTAAATGCATGAGTGGTCTTAGTTACCTTGGTGTGACCACCAGTTTCTAGTACTCTGTACTCTAGGAAAAAAACAAGTATTAAGTACAAAGGTTTCCTCTAAAGAGATGCCTATGCCCTGGTCAGAACAAGGACCTTTCTTTAGGACATCCACATTATGAATAAGTTACTGGAAAACCATAGTAATGTTGGGAAATAAATGGATCAAGAATGTACCTCAAGGCGCTGGAGAAATGACTTACCAGACTACCACCACAAGGTTTCTCTGTGTAGCTCTGGCTATCCTAGAACTAACTGTAGACCAGGTTGGCCTCTAACTCAGAGATCCATCTGCCTCTGCCTCCCCAGGTGCTGGTATTAAAGGCATGAGCCACCACCCCTGCAAGATGACTTTTTTCTCTTGATTTATTCTTTTCTTATACAATACATCCTGACTGGAGCCTCTCCTCCCTCCACTTCTCCCAGTCTTCCCCCACCTAACTCCCTTCTCTCCCCCCACCCCCCAATCCACTGTTTCTCTTCAGAAAAGAACAGGTATCCCACTGATACCACCTGAACATGGCATAACAAGATGTATGGCATAACAAAATGCAATGAGACTAGATAAAACCTACCATATCAAGGCAGGACGAGGTAATCTAGGGGGAAGAAGGTCCTAAGAGCAGGCAAAAGAGTCAAGACATCCCCATTCCAATAGTAGTCCTACAGAAAACTCTAAGCTAAACCCTACAGCTTCCAAGCAGAGGACCTAGTGCAGACCCACATAGGCTTTGTGATTGCCACTTCAGTCTTTGTGAACCTCTAGGAGCTCTGCTTAGTTGATTTTGTGGACTGAATTCTCCTGGTGTCCTTAACTCTTCTGACTCCTACACGTTTTCCTCCCTCTCTTCCTCACGGTTCCCCGAGCTCCACTCAGTTTCCAGGCTAGGGCTAGTGATTTCACTAGTCATAGTGTTCTTAAGAAAACTAGCTGTTCTTCTAGAGGACCAACTTTGATTCCCAGCACCCACTATAATGCACAACTGTCTGTAACTTCATTCCAGAGGCCTCTATGGGTACCCCAGGCACTTACATGGTACACAGACATACAAGCAGGCCAGACACTTGTATATATAAAAGAAAAATCATAATTCAGTAGTAGAATGCTTGCCTAGCACAGTCAATGACCAAGATTTTATCCCCAATATCTCCTCAAAATAAACAAGCAACAAAAAGAGCATTTTTCTTTTTTTTTGAGACAGGGTTTCTCTGTGTAGCTCTGGCTGTCCTGGAACTCACTCTGTAGACCAGGATAGCCTTGAACTCAGAAATTCACCTGACTCTGCCTCCCAAGTGCTGGGTTTAAAGACGTGAGCCACTATTTTTCATTTTAATGTTAGTAGTCCATGGTTTTAATACCAGCACGAGAATCAGGATTTCAAGGTCATTTATAGCTACACCATGAATTAAGATCAACCTGTGCTACAATGAGGTCTTGTCTTAAAGTTTAAAAGGCAGAAGGTGAGAGTCTCCCCACAAGTTCATATGAGCAAACTTAGCTAAACTCAGGTTAGAGGCTGGAGAGATCACTCAATGATTAGAGTACTTGCTGCTCTTCTAGAGAACCCAGAATTGGCTTCCAGCACCCACACAGTAGCTCACAGCTGTGAACTGTAGTGTAGGTGCTGGGAATCAAAGCTGGTATTCTGGAAAGTGTTTTTATGCAATGAATCTCCATGAATACATTCTTGACCCTTTTCTTTTTCTTTTTTTCTTTTCTTTTTTTTTGGGGGGGGACAGGGTTTATCTGTGTAGCCCTGGCTGTCCTGGAACTCACTCTGTAGACCAGGCTGGCCTCGAACTCAGAAATCCACCTGCCTCTGCCCCCCAAGTGCTGGGATTAAAGGCGTGCGCCACCACTGCCCAGCCCTTTTATTTTTCAACATTCCTAGGTTTTCCAATAACTTGTTCCTAATGTTGATGTCCTATAAAGAGATCTTTCCTGGGCTGGAGAGATGACTCAGTGGTTAAGAGCACTGACTGTTCTTCTGAAGGTCCTGAGTTCAAATCCCAGCAACCAAATGGTGGCTCACAACCATCCGTAATGAGATCTGATGCCCTTGTCTGGTGTGTCTGAAAACAGCTACAGTGTACTTACATATAATAAATAAATCTTAAAAAGAAAAAAAGAGAACTTTCCTTAGGCTAGGGCTCTAGTGTCTGTATAGAAGTTGACTTTGTAGTTAATTCCAGGGAATCCAATGCCTTCTTCTGGCCTCTGCAGGCACCAGACGTACACATGGATACACAAATATATATGCAGGCAAAATACTCAGATGGAAAAAAAAAAAACCCTTGAAAGAATAGAGCCTGCACGGCGGTGGTGGCGCATGCCTTTAATCCCAGCACTTGGGAGGCAGAGGCAGGTGGATTTCTGAGTTCAAGGTCAGCCTGGTCTACAGAGTGAGTTCCAGGGCAGCCAGGGCTACATAGAGAAACCCTATCTTGAAAAACAAAAAAACAAAAAACAAAAAAGAAAGAAAGAAAGAGAAAAAAAGAAAGAGTAGAGCTGGAGAAATGGTTCAACAGTTTAGAGCACTGGCTGCTCTTACAGAGGTCCTGACGACAATTCCCAACACCCACAATGGTTTACATCTATAAGGGAATCTGGTGCCCCCCTTCTGGCGTGCAGGTGTAAACACACCAGAACACTTATATATTAAATAAACGAACAAACAAGCAAAACAAGTAAAAATAAAAAAAGGGTAATGAAAGGTGAATACAATCACAATACATTATGTACATGTATAAATTTGCCAAAAAACCCTTAGAATTTAAAGAAAAAAGAAAAACACCCAGAAAGGGTGTTTTGAGCATCCCCAAAATCTAAACCCCTGAAAACCACCTGAAATCTGCCACTTACAATTTCTTTTGCCTGTATGTACAACTGATGGTCACAGAACCAGATGTTCTGACCACCACCTGCAATCCTGGCAATTGGGAAGTAGAGGCTACAATTATACAAGAAACCAAAGCTATCCTGGGCTACATAAGATTCTATCTCAAAAAATAAAAAATTCTTTCAAATATGACGTATTTAAAGTCTCTTAAAAACAACTACCATCTCCTGCACTCTGAATTTGGGAAATGCTAGTTTCTTTGAGCAAAAACAGCCTGCACCTCAAGGGACTAATAGATTCAGGGTCTGGTGCAGGTTCCACATTAGAGAATTTTCTCCAATATAACCAGTGTTTGAAACAGGAGGATTCCAAGTTCCAGATCAGCTAAGACCCTGCCTTAAAAAGGGGAAGAAGCCAAACATAGTGGCCCATATGTTTAACCCCAGACATTGGCAGGCAGAGAACTTTTGAGTTTTGAAGGCCAGCCTGGTCTACTCAGTGCGCACTAGAACAGTCAGAACTACAAATTCAGACACTGTTTCAACAAATAAAATAAATAAATGATAAATAAAACCAAGTGTATGTAGTAAGTAGTACACTGTTTAAGGGAGGAGGAGCAGAGTTCAAGGCCAGACGGGGATTGAGACCTGTCTCTCTTAGTGTGTGGTATGCATATATATAGATAAAACAAATAAAAGGAGGGCTGAGGATACAGCTTAGTTGATAAAGTGCTTGCCTATCCTTCACACACACACACACACACACACACACACACACACACACACACACCCACAAAGATCACTCAGACTGAGGCTGAAGCAGAATTTGAAAATTCAAGTCAGTCTGGGCAACATGGCAAACAATCTCAAAAAAATAACAAGGGATGGAAATATAGCTCTGTGAGAGAACAGAAGGCCTGGCATGCTATGTGTGTAGTGGAGAATGACCTTGAACCTCTGATCCTCTTACCTTAAGCAGTGTACTACTACACTTGGTTCTATTTATTTACCTTTTTGCCAGGCCTTGAGTTCAACCTTAGGACCAAAAAAAAAAAAAGTAAAAAGTAAAAGTGTACAAGGTAGGCATGGTGGCACAAGCCTGCCAGAAATTCCGAACTTGGGAAGCTGACACAGGGAGACTGACTGAGGCCAGCCTGGGATAATAAGGCTGACCCTATAAGGGAGAATTAGCCTTCCCTAGGGGTGAACTCCCTAAATGGTTATCCAATCCCAAATGGCTAGCTTTAGAAACAAATACATACACATAACACTAAATGGACCCGGCAGGTTGCATGAATTTGGGGAGAGAGGTGACATGGGAGTGGCTGGAGGAAGGAGATCGAGTAATTATATTTGAATTAAGTAAAAAAATAAAGGTTCAATGGGTAGAAATTTTTCAGGCTTAGATAAATCATCAGTATTACACAAACACAAAAAAGGTTCATAACTTTCAAAGAAATCTACCTAATATCTAGCATCCTCTAAACAATGATCCTCACCAAGCGACCCTAGTAAAAAGGAATACATTAAGAGACAGTGCAACTACGGTTCACTGAAAATTCCCACTCCAGTTACTGTGTTCCAGGCACTTGATAGAAATGATCTCATACACACACGCACACACACTTGGGAGACAGGTACCCACATGAAAGAGGCGGAAAACAAGGCCTGAAAGTTTAACTCACTCGGGGTTAGCACAGCCAGCTCCAGATTCAAACCTCAGCTGTCATACTGTCCTAACCACCACAATGAATTAACAAGTCAGGGTAGGTGTTCCGACTAGAAAACTGGTAAACAATAAGCAGCAAGCTGCAAGAACAAACTGATCGTATTTTTAAAAAAAAAATAGGGCACCAGGGTAGCCCACGACCAAGTGACTACTGACTCACATTTAAAGGAAGAGTCGGGCAGCCAAACTGAACTGACAGGCATCAACCACCCTCAAAGTTGAAAGCAATCTTGTCACCCCACCCCTGAGCCACAGGTTCTCCAACGCCAGAATGCGGGCGACTCTGGAGCCCCCGGGTCCCGCGGCGCCCCGCGCCCCTTGCCCGCGCGGCCACCGCTACCTACGGACGTAGGGCTCCTCGCGGCCTCCCGCCCCCGGGCTGAGGCCTAGGCCGGGGCCGCCCACCCCGACCCACCGCGTCGCCTCCCGGCCCGAGGCCCCGCACTGACCGTTGTATGACTTCCCTTCGTCCGCCATGGCAAAGGCAGGTACAGGGGCGGGCTCAGGCGCAGAACCTGACGCCACCAAACGCCAGTAAACCTTGGCGCTCAGGACAGAAGCTCTCCTACGACCGGCGCCACCGCATTTATCCGGCGAAGCACGTCGCGCGCCGCCGACGTCCCCAGGATGTGGGCGGAGCCACGGGGACGAGAACGCGCTCTCTGAGCCTGCGCAGAAGCCGGGCGACCGCTCGGAGGCGTGGCCAGGCCCTCCGAGGCCCGCCCACGGTCGGAGCTCGGGGCGGGATGGTTTATAGGCCGGCCCCGCCTTCCTGCTTCTCCGCTGGCTGGGCGCCGGAGCTGAGCGGTCTGCTTTAGCACTGAACTCAAGAGGAGCTGGGACAGGGCTACACCGAAGAATGGAGATCTGGCCTCTAAACCAGAGTAACGGCTCACAGTTCCCGCCGGGGGGGGATCCTGGCAGCGTGTAAGTCACAGCTCAGTTCCTTGCCAGCCGCCAGCCTATGCCCTCCCAGCTTTTCTTGCCTCTACGACGGATTATGACGAAATAGAAAATTGGAATGTAAGCCCCACTGGAGCAGGAACCTTAACGCACAACTTTTCGTCCTCCAGCATGCCTGGCACAGTATCATGTCCAGTGTGAAACCCAAGTGTGAATTAAGCGAAATCCTATCCCTTGTAGGTCTTCTTTAAATTGCCTAACGAAAAAAGCGTCAGGCTGGGTGTAGTGGCGCAGGTCTTCAAACCCAGCATTTGGAAGGCAGAGGCAGGCGGATTTTTGAATTCGAGGCCAGTCTGGGCTCTATAGAAATTTCTAGGACAGCCAGAGCTGTGTAGAGACCCTGCCTCAAAAAAAAAAAATAGCTTTAGTCTCAGTATCAATACTTTGTCTACATAGCCAGTACAGAGATAGCGAACGCTACATAGTGATACGGTCTCAAAACAAAATCAGGGGTCTAGTGAGCCTTGATCTTCACTCAAGGCCCTAATTGGTCATACTGAAGCCTAATTGGTAGACCCAGGTCAGCTAGGTAGGTAGGTAGGGAAAGTTGCTAGTGATTTTTGAGGCAGGGTTTCTGTATAACTCTGGCTGTCCTGAAACTTGCTTTGTAGACCAACTTGACCCCAAGCTCAAGAGATCCACCTGCTTCTAACTCCCAAGTGCTGATTGAAACTTTTAAATGGCAAACCCAAGAGCTCTTCTAGAAACGTTTGGTGTGGCTAGGACTATTATAGCCTCAGGTTCCTTGGATCCAGATGCTGCTGTGGGAGGGGGAAGCAGATGGGGCACGACTTTACTACTGATCAGGAAGGACAACTCATTAACCTCCCTTGAGGGTCTGTGTTAGGTGGGTCGCCTCAATTTTGCAGTGGTTTTGCTGAGGATCTTAGAAGGTGCCAAAAAGCTGGGTACAAATTGGAGCTGGGCACAAATTCTCTTCTCCCAGCAGCAGAGCTCTTGCTTTATTCAAGTCAAAAATCAGGACCAAGTGATCTGAAGATACAGACAAAACAGGCTCAAACTCTTGTTTGGTATGGTCCTGAAAGTTGCCACCCAATTATGAACCCACTTAGCTTCAATTCAAAGGAAAATCCTAATGAAGTGCTGTTGTACTTGGCTACTCGCTTCTAGGAGGGAGTTGTAGGTACAGAGCTCCAAGGCTACCCTGCCTGTCAGTGGGGGCCCATCAGCGCCACCAACTTATTCTGGAATTGAGCAATGGTTTGCTTGCTGTTGAAGCCCATGACGATCCCACCCAGAAATGACAACATCACTAGCGAGGCTGACAGTCTTGCTGTAATTGGGAGGAAACAGGCTGCAGCATGTTTGGCAGATTGAGAGTCACCAGTAGCCAAAGTCAGGTTTGTGCAGGCAACTGTAGGGCTCAGAGCCCCCTCACCTCACATGGTGAGGAGAAGGCAGCAGTCAAGTTCTAGCTGACCCAGATGATAAAGTTGGTCCCTGGGATAGTTTTACTTCCTTGCCTCACTCTCAAGAAGGCAAGGAAAGGACATTATCTCCTCTTATTGCCAGTTACCTTTGGGGGGAGGCTGGTATGGGTTTATAAAAATCTCATGGTGGAGACAACCTCCCGCACTGGCCCCTAGCTGGCTTTTGTTCCCAGCCACTTCACAGCAGAGTCCAAATCCAGAACCAGTGTGTTTCATGGGCCTGAGGGTAGGACAGAGTGGCCAGAGACAAGGGTGGGAATCAGGGACACTGGCCATTCTTAGCAGTTCCAAGGAAATGGCCTTTCTCCCAACCACCTTGCACAGGCTCAGTGGCAATAGTGGCCACCTGTCCTCCCAGGAGGGTCCCAAACCCTCCATGGAGTGGCTCAGAAGGAGGGAGGAGGGTTCAGGCAAGGAAGACCACAAAGATGATGAAGAAGACAATGAGGATGAGGAAGATTTTGACCATGAGCCACCGATTGGAGGTAACGGACTGGAAGTACTTGAGGATCTCTGAATGGGCCGCCTCAACATCCAACTGAGCTCCAAGCACATTCTCGTCGATCCTGGAAACAGCCGGGAGATCAAACAGAAGGACACTGGGTTAAAAAGAAGGCTGGAGACATCCATTTGTTGGTATGGAAAGGTGATGACAATATGTGGAAGTAAAAATCGTTTCATACTATGTGAACTCTTGTGTGTATACATACAAACATACATATACACACACACATACACACACAAGTTTTTTGAGGGTACTAGATCATGCTTGACTCTAGCTTTAAAACGTTCTACCAGTTATTAGGTTATGATTGAATTATTTAACCAGTCTTCTACATCTGAAAAATGAGATATAAACCCTACCTGCTTTCATGAGGTTTCAATTTTCAGTGAGTTAAATGAACCCCCAATATGAGCACCCCAAATGCTGTAAGTTTTCCTCATTAACATTTCCTGGGTTTTTTGTTCAGTAATGAACATGTATTACATTGTGATGATGGGGGGGTGCAGGAGTTCAAAAGTCAGAAAAATCCTGAAAATCTTAATATAGATAGGAACTCAAAGGATAAAACAACCCTTACATCCAGAGAACATTATCTTGTGGGAACAACTCCTCAGAGGAAGGACAGTTTTGAAAACTTACTAAGGCAAACAAAGCCTTCTCCAGCCAATCTACATATGCAATCCTAAAACCCAAATACTATGGCTGGGGGAGATAGCTCAGTAGGAGAGTGCCTGCTTGGCAACCAGGAGGACCTGAATTTGGATTCCAGCACCCACACTGCAAGCTGGCCAGTCTTAACAACCATAACACAGTAGGTAAGTATTCAAAGTAGGAAAGAGGGCTGGAGAGATGGCTCAGTGGTTAAGAGCACTGACTGCTCTTCCAGAGGTCCTGAGCTCAATTCCCAGCAAACCACATGGATGGCTCACAACCATGTGTAATGAGATCCGATGCCCTCTTCTGGTGTGTCAGAAGATAACAACACTGTACTCACATAAAATATATAAATCTTAAAAAGAAAAAAAGTAAGTAGGAAAGAGCTGGGTCTTGCCGGTTGAAAAACAACAACAACAACAACAAAAGACAGGGTGGCGCACCCTTTAATCCCAGCCCTTGGGAGACAGAGGCAGGAGGATTTCTGAGTTCGAGGCCAGCCTGGTCTACAGAGTGAGTTCCAGGACAGCCAGGGCTACACAGAGAAACCCTGTCTCGAAAAACCAAAAAAAAAAAAAAAAAAAAAATTAAAAGAATAAAATATAAAAAAACTTTTTAAAAAAATAGAGTAAAAAGAGGACATCTGATCTTTCCTCTGGTCTACACATGGTCACACAACACAACACACACATGCCTTGAAAAGAATTTAAAATCCAAGTACCGTCCTGTATCACAAAAAGCATGACAATCCACTAGAATTGTACTGCCTACTGACATAAAAGTTATTTGAGCTCACATAAGTATATTCTGGTAAAGTCATCTAATGACAAATTTAAGAATCTTTATTATTTTTAAGTCTTATTTTTAAATAAGGCCAGGCAGGGATGGTAGTACAGGGCTTTTTATCTCTTGCTGAGATTAAGTCAGTCAGTCACTCAGAGTTCCAGGCCAGGACTACAGTACAGATTGGGAAACCTTCATAACCAGGTCTGTGTAATGTGTGTCTAGATGGAGTTTCAAAGCTTTTCTTTTACATTTATTCCGTATGTTGGCGTGTATGTATGAGTATGCATGTGCCATGGCCCTCATGTGAGGTCCAAGAACGTGGGATTGGTTCTCTTTCACTATGTGGGTTCCAGGGGTCAGATTCAGGCTTTACGGCAAGCAACCTGATCTGCTGAGCTTTGCCTTGAGTTTTTCATTCAAGAGGAAAAAAGTTAACAACAAAGAGTGTATAACAGTGGTAGAATGCCATCCAGCATGTACAATGTCCTGGAATTGGTCCTGGATGGAAGACTATATCTGATACCCAGCTTTAAATCAACTTTTAAAATGCCTGATGCCTGCACTGGATCGCCTAGAACTAGGGGTTGAGGGCCTGGATTGATACCTCAGTGGTTAAGAGCATTCAAAGTCCTGAGTTCAACTCCCAGCATCCACATAGCAGTTCAGTTGTCTGATGCCATTGTCTTAGTATGCAGATTACATGTAGACAAAACACCCATAATAAAAATTTAAAAAGTAAAACTAAGGCTGGGCAGTGGTAGGGCATACATTTAATCCCAGCACTAGGGAGGCAGAGGCAGGCAGAGTTCTGAGTTCGAGGCCAGTCTGGTCTACAGGGTGAGTTCCAGGACAGCCAGGGCTACACAGAGAAACCCTGTCACAGAAAAAAAAAAGGTAAAAATAAATTACAATGGTTGTGAAGCACCATGTGGGTGCTACAAATTGAACCTAGATCCTTTGCAAATGGACCAAGTGCTCTTAACTGTTGAGCTCTCTCTTTTAAAAAGTGTCTGAAATAGAGCTTAACTGTACTGGCAAAGCTGGCCTTGAACTCTCGGGCTCAGGCAATGATTGAGAGTAGCTGTATTTTAAGGTCAGCACACCATGTTTCCTTCTTAGCTGTTTGATTTAGTTTTACATTTTTATTTACTATTATGGGGTGGGAGGCACAGATGAGGTGGTCAGAAGACAACCCTGTGGTGCTAGAGTTTCACCTTTATCTAGCTCGTGTTACTAGGCTTGTGCAGAAAATTCCTTTACCCCATGATCCAGCTGGCTGTCCCTACCAATGATTCTGCAGACAGATTCGTTCTTCTTTTTTTTTTGAAATACATTTTTTACTTATTTCATGTATGTGGGTATACTGTCACTATCTTCAGACACACCAGAAAAGGGCATTGGATCCCCATTACAAATGGTTGTGAGCCACCATGTAGTTGCTGGGAATTGAACTCAGGACCTCTGCAAAGTTAGGCCTTTATGTATGCTAGGCATTTTTTCGTCTTTTTTTTTTTTTAAGGATTTCTATGTAGCCTCCCTGGCTGTCCTTGAATTCACTATGTAGACCAGGCTGGCCTCAAACTTATAGAGTTTGTTTCTGTCTCCAGAGCGCTGGGATCAAATGCACGCATGCATCACCACACCAGTCCCTCCATAAATTCTTATTGAATGAGTAGAAGCAGGTGAATTAGGACTAGTGGGTGGGCAGGATTCATTCTACTCTTCCAAAGAACACCAAGTTGTCCCTGGGGACTTCAGGTTATCAATCCATGGAGAAGAGAAGGCTGCACTGTATGGGGTAAGTGTCTCACCTCTGAATCGTTTCCTCCTGTTCTTTAACCATGTGTGCCAATTGCTGAAAAATGGAGCCCAGCTCAACGATTGTAGACTCAATGTTCTGCATGGTGTCTGCCCGACTCTGGATGTAGGAATCCTTCAGAAGAAGAAAGCACCATGAACTAGGGCCTAAGACCTTTTCACCATGACACATTCTAAACACATTGGGGACACAGAAGACAACAGAGAAACTGATTCTCCAGATTTCAGAGCCTGAGTACCTGCTCGTCAATGAGCTGAAGCTGCTGGCTTGTTCTAGGGTCCATCATGTCGATGGCCACGTCACTGGAGGCTCGGGACTCTGCTCCCAAAATTATGGGACCACCTCCTGGGGAGGAAAACAGGACATGGTACATTTTAATGGTTAAAACCAGATTCAGAGTTTGGCATGGTAATCCCAGTATTCCTGAGGTTGAGGCAAGGGGATCTCTTATGAGTCTGAGGCCAATCTGATCTGCCAGTCACAAGAACATAGACCCTGACTGACACTGTCTGTCTGTCTGTCTCTCTCTCTCTCTCTCTCACACACACACACAGAGAGAGAGAGAGAGAGAGAGAGAGAGAGAGAGAGAGAGAAAGAGAGCAGAGCGCTCAATTCAAGCAGAGCATGGTGGTGCATACCTGTTATACTAGCAATGGGAGGTGGAGATAGTTCAGCCCTCAGCTAACAACCTAGAGGCCGGCCCAAGCGACATGAGACCCTAGCTTTAAAAATAAAAACACACCAGGCAGTGGTGGCGCATGCCTTTAATCCCAGCACTCGGGAGGCAGAGGCAGGCGCATTTTTGAGTTCAAGGCTAGCCTGGTCTTACAGAGTGAGTTCCAGGTCAGCCAGAGCTATACAGAGAAACCGTGTCTTGAAAAAAATAAATAAATAAAAAATAAAACACATTCAAAACCCACTAGATTTAAATCCAGCTCTGAATAGATTATTTGATCTGAATCTGTTTACTCATCTGTAAAATGGAGCTAACAACAGTTGCTTTTCCAAAGGCTGGTTGTGAAAATTAAACGAGAGAATGTGACCAAGTACAAAAGTCAGACACTCCATTTTTCTGATATGTCTGCATTTACCCCCATGAGAAGACACAGGGATTAAGTGTAGATCATAAACTTTCAAAACCAGGTTTGTCCTCTGAGATAATGCACAGCACCATTCTGGCCACTCCATTCTCCTACTCCACTCCTGTGTTTACACTCTAAAGTTTAGAGGATGCCATCAAACCCAGAACTTAGCCTCTAGGCTTCCCATAGTACCTCTGACTTACCAAGGTTGTTGGGGGCAAGAGGCAGGGCCGACACTGGTGCCCTGGAGAACTGTTCCCGACGGTTCCTCTGCTGTTTCAGATTCTGATGTTGGGAGAAATGCAAAGATCCTAAGTCCCTGGAAGTGGGTATGTTGGCCCCATAGCAGATTCCTACCCACCTACAAATCTCACTTACTTCAGTCCTCACTTCTAAAACTGATTTGAAGTCATTGGACATGGAAGCCAGTTTTGACTAAAAGGCAAGGACAATTGGGTCAAAGAAGATACTTTGTTATTTCTCTCCTCCCTCCTCCATCCCCAAGGTCCCACCTGCAAGGAAACCACAATGGTGTTAGAATGGGTCTGCAGATGCCGGCCACTCTGACTGCCCTTGGCCCTCACAAACTCTTGAAGCTGAGCAATTTGTTTGTTGAGGCTATTGATGTCCTGGTAAGAGACCAGAAAAAGAACGTTAGGCAGGGAGTCTTCAGTCATTGATCCCCATCTCTGGCCATCTCTGGTAGGGAAGACAAGAGAAAACCCACTAGTGGCGTATGCATCTAGTCAGGTCAGAAGGTGGCACTAGACTTTTCAAGCTCTGTTCATTCCTTGCAGAGAAGTCAGAAAAGGTTTCACCATTTGTAAATAAATGACTTATCTGCCCTCTACCTTTCTGCTCTCCTTTACCCTATGAGGCTATAGAACCTTTTTCAAAGGCAAAAATTTTGTACCTACAGCATGCTGACAGAGTACAGGAAAAGGCAAAACCATTCTAGTTTCCTAGATGCATCAAAGAAGCAAATTTTTACACAGAATTTCTAATATTGCAAAAAATTAGCTATGAGTTATTTCTTCAAAGTAATATACAGTGACTTCCTATCAGCCTATGTGTCACCTGCATTCCGTTCTCCCTGTGAGGGCAAAGAAAACCTGTCTTGATATACTATGACCCAGGAAAGTACTAGAATGGAAGGCCTCAAGAATAGTGACTATCGGAGCTGGAGAGATGGCTCAGTTGTAAAGAGCACTGACTCCTCTTCCAGAGGTCTTGAGTTCAATTCCCAGCAACCACAAGGTGGCTCACAACCATCTGTAATGAGATTCGACGCCCTCTTCTGGTGTGTCTGAAGACAGTGACTGCGTACTCTCATACATTAAAATAAATAAATCTTTAAAATACACACACACACACACACACCACACAGAGGAAAAAAAATAGTGAGTATGAGAACTGAAGAGATGGCTCAGAGGTTAAGAGCACTGACTGCTCTTCCAGAGGTCCTGAGATCCCAGCAACCACATGGTGTGTCATAACTAACTATAATGAGATCTGGTGCACTCTTCTTGCCTGCAGGCATACATGCAGACAGAATCCTTTATACATTATAAATAAATAAACCTTTTTTTTTAAAAGGGGGGGGTGGGAGTATAAGGGCCAGCAAGATGGCTCAACAAATAAAGAAGCTTGTTCCCATGGCTCAAAACCTCAATTTAGCCCCAGGGACCCACAACTCCACATGTATGCTCAGGCACCACCCCTGAAAACACAAATAAATATAACTTAAAAACTTTTAAATAGTAAGTATGAGAAAGACACTTAAGATAAAATCTAAGCCCTTCTAGAGACTTTCTAAGTAGACTGAACCTCCCTCTCCTCTCCAGACCCCTGGACTCACTTTCACTGATGATGGGTCTACCTTCCTCAAGTTTCTGACCCAAATGCACTTCTGGATTTGTTTGCCGTAATAGCTCCTTCCCTTGGGTTCTATCTTAAGAAAAGTACTACTTCCCACACAGGAACTCAAGGTGAAAGCTTCTAACCTCTCACCATCTCCTTAGCATATACATGCTATCATAAAATCTAATCTATGATAGTGACTGGACAGGTAAAGTCTCCTGATAATCTACTAAGTACTTATTGTATACTCGGTACTACATCAATTATAGTAAAAGATCTGGGGGTGTAGGACAGCAAACACAGGCCCTGGGTTTCTTTCCTTGCACCCAAACAAAGTCCATTAACTGCTTTTTATTTACTATTTAAGCTTCTTGCATAAAAAAAAAAATCTCTTTTTTTTTAAAGATTTATTTATTATATGTAAGTACATTGTAGCTGTCTTCAGATGCTCCAGAAGAGGGAGTCAGATCTTGTTATTGATGGTTGTGAGCCACCATGTGGTTGCTGGGATTTGAACTCAGGACCTTTGGAAGAGCAGTCAGTGCTCTTAACTGCTGAGTCATCTCTCCAGCCCGTGTGTGCCTTTTCTGATAGATTCCTAAAGAGCAGTCAGGGCTCTTAACCACTGAACCATCTCTCCAGACCTGTATTTAACTCTCAATCTATTTTCTCAAGGTCACATCTCCTTCCCTGCTTTCTCCATTTTAATAACACATCACCATTAACCAGATGCCTATCATGGTGGCTTATACCTAAAATCCCACCTGAGGCAGGTAGACTGTGATGAATGTAAGGCCAGTCTACAAGTTACAGAATGAAGACTATTTTGTTTTAAAGATTTATTTTTATGTGAATTGATGTTTTGCCTGTATGTATGTCTATGTAAGAATGTCGGATTCCTTGCACTTGGAGTTACAGACAGTTGTGAGCTGCCATGTGGGTGTTAGGAATTGAACTCAGGCCCTTTGGAAGAGCAGCCAGTGCTCTTAACCACTGAGCCATTTCTCATGCCGAGACTCTACCTTAAAACACAAACAGACCTGTTCTGGTCTCACAAGCACCAGGCACACATGTGGTACAAACAGATACACATATATATTTTTAAAAAATGTTTTTAAGCAGATGTGGTGGTGTATTACCTTTAATCTCAACACTTGGGAGGCAGAAGCAGATAGATGGAATCTATGAGTTCAGGGCCAGCCTGGTCTATATAGTGAGACCCTGTCTCAAAAACAAACAAACAAGCAAAGAAACAAACAACCCACAACTCAAAATTCCCCTTTTCCTCATAGCCACTTTTGTTTTTGTCCAGTATATATTCTAAATCTATCCATACCATATTCGTTTCTACCTCGTGTACCCTAACCACCTTGTCTACTCTCAGAAAACCTCCAAGAGCCTCATAAGTGATTGCCCTCTTTCTAGTCTGCCTTCCAAAGATTTGCTGCCTAAATAGTACCCAGTGTAATCTTCAAAGAGCTTATCATACAATTTAGAATACAACCTAAATCCCTAAACAGCTTTACGTAGGACATGTCTGACCACTGTGTCCTTCTACACCACCCTGCCCCTGTGCTTTCCTAGCCTGATGTACACTGCCCACACTTGAGACCTCTCCTTTGGCTATGCCTACTTTCTAAATGGCATTCCCACTTTTTGGAACGCACTCCCAGCAGATCTTCAGATGAACTGCTTTTCCTCACTATTCAAACACAGCTCAAATATTGCTTCATGCAAACCAGCTTGGATCAACCAATCCAGTAGTCTTGGCCTTGAAAAAGCCAGGGTCACAGACTGACAGAAGCAAACAAAAGATCCTCACAAGATCTGCCTTACTGGTAAGACAATGGCAACTCACAAATTAGGAGTTTACACAAGGTCACAATCCAAGTGACAAAGCCACTTCAAGTTTTTCAGAATGCAGTGAGACAGTTCTTAAGTGGTAAGCAGTAATAGCCCAATAGTAATTTAATACTTTCTTACATCACCATAGCAGACCTTAAATGGGGTCTGCTCTTTGGGAGACGAGCATATTTGTACTGGAGAGCCACACCAGCTGCCTTCGTAGCCTCTAGCCCATCAGATCCACATTCCAGATCAAACCAGTCAGGATGATTCTACACTTGTTATCCAAGTCCACAATGCTCTTTACAACTAGCTACTCAGTTAAACAACCAACTTCCTGCCAGTCACTCATTTAGGCAAACAACAGTCAGGCTAGACACTACTATAAGCATTTGTGATATACATGTGAACAAGGCAAAAGAAAAATCACGGGCAGGCATGGTGATACATGGTATAATCCCTGTGTTTGGGATGCTGAAATAGGAGAATCAAAAATTAAGCAGCAGGATGGAGCTGTGCATGGTAGGCATATGCCTTTAATCCCAGTACTCAGGAAGTAGAGGCAGGCACATCGCTGGGTTTGAGGCTAATCTGCTCTACAAATGGGGAGTTCCAGGACAGCCAAGGACATATAGGGAAACCCTGTCTTAAAACAAACAAAAACCACCAGCTTGGGCTATATATGTATGTAGATAGTCTCAAAACCAAAACAAAGCTGCTGCTCCTGGGCTAGCTGATCTTTTGCTCCCACTCCTTTTTCTTTTATTTTGGAAAAGTAGAAGGGATGGAGGGAAGAAACAATTACAGAGGATGTGACACCTGATACTTGAACTCCCCCCACCCCACCCCCAGTTTGTTTTTTTGAAACAGTTTCTCTGCAACCTGTCTGTCCCGGAACTTCACTATGTAGACCAGGTTGGTCCCGAACTCACAGAGAACCGATCTGTAGCATGCCTTTGCTACTTTGTGGGTTTCTTTTTCCCACTCTTCCTCATCCACCTCCACAACATATACTCACTCTGTTCACCCCTATCAACTAAATAGGAGAGAAAGAAGGGAGAGGAAAAAGAGATAGAGATCTGTGAATCTGATTTCTTTCTTAGTTCTTCTTTAAGCATGACTACTAAACTCTCCTTGAAATAACCACCAACCCTGCCTCTTGAATGGTCCTAACATTTATATACCCTTGGAAAAATTCCCAGAATTCCAAACATCACACAATCACAGAAACTATCTGCAGCTGGCAAAACCACACTTCTGCTATAGGTAAATTACACTCAGGTGCTGCAGACAATCCGAAGCAACCCCACATACCTACACCTGGGATTAAAACAACAACATTTTTACCACTACAAAGATCCACCTGCCTCTGCCTCTGGAGGTCTGATATTAAAGACATATGCCACCACCTGGCTGAATTTCTGCATCTAGGCCCCTCAGCCTACCTCTATATAAGCTGAGTCCAGCTCAGAGGTCATACCCTTGGTCAATCTCTCCCAGTATCCTGCTTCACTCGTTTTGTAAAATCTTTTCTATACTAACACCTACTCATTTTAAGCCAAGGCTTTTGATGCTGGGTAACTCTCAAGGAAAATGAGCCCTTGAAGACAATACTCTTGCTTCACAGTTGTTTCATCAGCATCTAGATCAGTGCTTTATAAATACTACATGATCCTAAGCGTCTATTGACTCAACGGAGAAACAGGGTGTTTGGACATGGGTCTAGATACTTACCCTGGGGATTCATGGCGATGGAAAATGATGGAAGTAATCTAATTAGAATGCTGGGCTCTCCTGATGGCTAGCAGCTCACCTGTTTGATGATGTATGTTAGCTCCTCAATTTCTACTGCTTTATCATCAAAGAGGGACTTGCGCTTTGCCACTGCAGAGACAGATGAAACATTACGACAGGTGAGGTAATAGCAAGGCTCAAAGAGCTAGGCTAACAGGTCAGTAGTAGAGACACTTGCCTTAAGGTATAAATCCCTGGTTTAAATCCCCATAACCACAAGAAAAAAATAAAACAAAACCTCCATGAGCCTCACCTCCTAGTACTATGTTTCACTGTCCCACCTAGGAAAGTCCTCCCAAACACTCACAGATTGTTAGCTTCTCCAGCTTGGCAAATGTATTGCTGAGATCTTTCCCAATGCGCCTGCAAATGATCATCAGTGAGATGGTTGTGGTAAAGGGCAGGAGAGAGGCTATTACCATACGCTCCAACACAACCAATTCCACTCAGCCAAACCATCACAGTCAGATCGACTGGAGACATTGTATCACCCCATCGCAAAGCTCACCTGGCCATGAGGGTAAACTCACTGCATTGTCGGGCAGCATGAAGAGCCGGCTTTCTTGTTTGGATTCCATTCTGAATAGTATCAAAAAATTGCTACTTTAGTTTCCTTCACTATTTATGCTCAGCTTTTCACTGCTCCCTCACATATCCACTACTAAACACTCTAGTGCTGTTGGCGCCAGACAATCTAATCAGTGGTTTGTAGCTAAGAAAAAAATTAGATATAGGTTTAAATCCTGACTCATTGTTTGTGGTATTTAGGGCAAATTACTTAAAGCATTCTTAATTTCTGAAGACGATTTCTTCTCTCCTATTAGTAAGATTAGACTATCTAAGAATTGTAAAGTTAAAGTAAGTTTGGACAACTAGCAAAACCTAAGCATTAACTAAATGGGCTCACGCCTGCCTTTCCACTCCAGGTCCTTACCTGACGGCTCTGCAGCGACTTGCAGGCAGACAGGAACTCCTGGGTCCGATCCCGGCAGGACATGGTGTCGGGAGGGGAGGGGACCAGGGCCACCGGGGTGGGCAAAGGAGTGCTGTCACTGCTGCTACTGACAGCAGTTGCAGGGGACAGAACCTGTGTCTTTGAGAGACCCAGGTAGACACCCTGATCCGTGTTCTTAGATCCGTAGCGTTTCCGCGGGATCATCGAGTCGCATAACCTCGGACTGTTGTGGAGAGGAGAATGTCATTCTCCAGACAGCATCTTTTCCCAAACTCTCCCCTCAACTAGCAAATCCTCAGGCCCTTTCCCGTATTTGACAGACTTTCGAGCCCAAGGCCACCCGCAAATCCTGCACCCCGGACACGGCGAAAACGATCAGCTTCCTCCAGGCCCAAGGCGAAGCCTCCTCAGATTCTCCTTCCAACTTGGCTCTGACTGCCAGAGCACCGGCCGGGGCCCCTAAAGTCGAGAAAACAGCCACAGCCTGGTCCTGAGGCCCTGAACTTCCAGCCAGACCTTTGCAGTTGGCCCAGGTCTCAATCGTGCCCTCTGGTACACGTGATTTCCTTCACTCTCTCACAGAAAACGGCAACCGACCTCCAGAGGTGGGCACACTTCGGAGGGCGGAGGGGAAAAAAAACCCTCTTAAGTGTTTATTTGAAACAGGAAGTCCCACCTCCGTCAAAGTTCCGCCTGTTGGAAGACTGCAGTCACTGATTGGACAGGGCCAAAGTTTTTCTTCAACAAGACCTTTCCTGATTGGACAGCGAGGTATTCGCTTACGTGAAGCCGCCAGCAGGACTTGCCCCTGGCTCCCTTCCCCCCTCCCCCGGTCAAGCCGCTGCCCCGAGCTGAGCAACACACGGAGGTTGGACTCCTACAGACGCGAAACCCTACCTCTTCTGTTGCCTACCGCCACCGCCACCGCCCCCGGGCCGTTGCCGCTTCTTCGCCGGACTTGTAAGCAGTGGAAGCCCGACTGAAGAACAGGAGCCGCCACGTCACCTACACGTACCCCTAACCCCGTGACGTGTCTGCTGCGCCACGCCTTTTTTTAAGCCCAGAGACAGAAAGAACACACCTCGGCTCTTGCAAACTCGACCCCGCTCTCCTATTGGTTAGACTGCCGCCACGGCCCCGCCCATAAAGAGCAAAACTAAATCTCAAGGGGCTGAGCTAGGGCAGCCTTAAAGAGCCTGCGGCCGCGGAGCCTAAAAAGCTGAAAGCCTAGGTATACGTTTTCAGCAGATTCTTAATATTAACTTTATTCTCTGGATGTTAAGAAGGACTGAGCCCAGGGTTGTAGTCAGCCTTTTTCTGGTTCCTTGTGGCTTCCCTCACGTTTGCGTTCCTGCATCTGATTGTCTTGCTTGCCTGACCGCGAGGACCCCCGACGGCTGAACATGGATAGCCTGCGCCACAGCACGGTGATCAGAAGACTTTCGTTAGATCTTTGTTTACGGCGGCCTTGGTTGTCGGCTTCGATGCCTACAAGGACCACAGGATCCACTTAATTCACTTCTGCTCTCTCCAGCCCCACCTCTGGGGCAGTACCTTCGAGGCACCTCCCACGCCCATTCCCGGTCCTGGAGACCCATTTTTGTCTAGTCGTACCTTCCCTGCCTTCCTCGGTTACTTCCTCCCTTCCTTGCTCATCCGAGGTCCGATGGACCTTGTCCTGACAGCAGCCCATGGCCCCGAAAGGCGCAGGACTCTGCCACCCTCCCCAGCCAGCTTAACTCTGGGCCTAGCTTTTGTGACGTCAGGTCTCCCACGGCCAGGTGAGGGAACCCCTCCCACCTACAAGGTCTCCTTTCTCCCATCACAAAAGGGCCAAGATCTCAGTATGTGTTGGGCTGTTTATTAGCAAAGTGAGCAAGGGGCTTCAAGGACTGGTGGATCCAGGCCGCTTCTTTTTCTTCCTTCTTTGGAGAGCACCTTGTGTTTGGTCCAAATCAGGGTGCTTCCGCTTGGCAGCTGCCTCCAAAGACGCCCAAAGTTCATCTGTCTCTGTGTCTTCTGGGGGCACTAGGTTGGGCTCTTGAGGTTCTTGGGGCTCATCCTGATGATCAAGAATGACATTCAAGAATCAGACAGGGAAAGAGACTGGCTGAAAAATAATACCACTTTGATCTAGAAACCAATGCCCTTGTATTCTGGAGGACCTCACCCTTGGCAATAGCCTATAAAGGCTTGAGGACTCCTCAAGGAAATTAAGTTACAGTAAAGAGAAAGCCTGGCCTCTGTTCTAGCTGCCTCCTGTTCTCTCCACAGAGAATCCCTTGCCATCATGCCTTTGGCTCCCAAAGTCTCACACCTAACTAGTTGCTCACCTCCCAGTTATCCCGGCCTGACAGGAGAAGGCAGTTCAGTTGAGACTTGAGATAAACCTGTAAAATAAAAGGGCTTTTTGAGCCCAGACTGAAACAGAAACATTTTTTGTGGGGCACAGGAAAGGGGAGAGGCTCCAGAAAAAAAAACAAGTTAGAGTGGAGAATGCCAGAGGTTTAGGCTCTCTCACCTTATGCTCTAGCCCCCGTGGATTGCGGATCCTGTGTATCCTCAAGACTCTGTCCAAGCCACAAGAGGCTAGTAGGGGCTTTGAAGGATGACACTGCAGCCCACGTACACTCCCTGCAAGCCCCTTCAGACAGCCCAGTAGACGCCCTGGCGAAGGGGGTAGGGCATCACTGTTAGCTAACCAGCCATTGAATATTTATTTACTGTTCAAATCATTTACATTTCAGTACTTAATCCTCAGAATAACCTAGAAATAGGAGCTACCAATGATATTTCAATTTTATAGGCAAAGAAACAAAGATACAGGAATCAAATAACTAGTCCAAGGTTACAGAGTTTTTAGTGAAATCAGAACTTGAACCCAAAGAGTGAATGTGACACTGACAGGGTCCAGTGACTCAGTAGTGACCTGACTTTCTCTTTGCCCTCTCCCCTTCTCAAGCAACCCATGGTCCACTCACCTTGCCGAAAATCAATTTCTGCCAGCTGCCCATGAGTGTTCCCTACGATGATGGAACTAAGGAGGATACCAAAGACAGGGCTCAGTAGGACTTCTGGAGCCATCCCAGAGCACCTTCCCTTCCCCTCAACTCACTTGCCCTCAGGAGTAAGGGTCATGGCTGTCAGTGGGTACTCTCCATAGGTCACCTCTAGGACTGGTCGGCGCTGGGGGGAGACTGGATCATAGACACGAACCTAGAAGAAGACTGAAGTATTACAAGAGTATCCTTATCCACACTGGCCCCCAATATCTTATTTATCACCTCCTGAAGACTAGTTGTTGCTGTTTTGAGACAGGGTCTCTCTGCAGAGTCCTGCTTGCCCTGGATCTTGTTCTGTACAACAGATTAGCCTCAAACTCAGAGATCCACCTGCTTCCCGAGTGCTGGGATTAAAGGGGGTACACTACCATGCTTGGCAAAACTGCTTTCTCATTAGAGGTATGTACTTAATCTCATCTCAGAATACTGGGGGAAGGGCTCACCCTCATAAGCACAGTCTTAAGGACAGTGGAGGGATAGAAAATCTAGAAGGTAGTAACTTTCAAACAGGAAAGCTTAATCTTACCGAGGGAGCAATGGGGAGTTCTTTATATGTTGTGAGCAAAGGCCTAGTACCTATATCAGACTTTAATGTCCAGGGCTATACAAGTGACAATAGTGACCCAACCCTGACCAAGTCTCAGAACTTCAAATAGAATGAGCCACAAAGATCTGTAGCTAAGCCTTCACACAAGACTGGTAGAGCTGAGACATGAAAGGGGTCCCAAAGCAGATCAGACTATATGAGGACTACAAAGTTCTCTCTATGACCATACTAGCTAGAATATACCTAATATTGTCAGATCTCATGAGCCTGGTTAGTACTACATGGAAGGATTATATAATTGTTTTGCAGCTAACCCGATGTTCACCCATTATATCTGTTCCCCGTGGAACATACTGTGAAAGGAACACTCCCCTTGCTTTCCCTTCTATGTGGGAGAAACAGAAACCCAGAGTTCAAGAATTCTACAGAGATACACCATGGGAACCTTCTCTGTCAGGAGATACTTTTTTGTTTTTTTTTTTTTCTGAATTCAAGCTACTTCAATCTGGGAGTAAGCAAAAGAGCCTCACCTGGTGGTACCCTGTGCATGTAACAAGTTTCTGTGACCCAGGGAGGAACTGCATATCTTGGTCCCAAATAGGAACCCGTAGATCAAGCCAGTCATTCCGCACCTGGTGTGGAAGGTACATATGGGCACATACATATGTATGTATGTACATACATACAAGCCTGACCTGTTTCTCCCAGTCCTCCATCCCTCCAAAGCCCATCTAGGTTATGATCACTGTCAGTGGCTTTCATTTCCCCCAACCTCAGACACAGTATCTCCCCACCCCTCATCACTCACATTTTTGGCCCTGAATACAGGCTCCTCAGACCCCTGTAGGTCCCATACTTTCAAAGCATTCTCTTTCCCACATGTGGCAACCACATGTGTGCGAGTAGGATCTTGGCGCATCTTACACACCCCAGGACCCACCTTCAAGTCCAAGAGCTGAAAATAACCAGAGATGAGTCAGTCTCAAAGCCCTTAACATTTCCTTTACCAAATTCCCCATCAGACCCTTACCCTAGCTCCCATCCTCTTCAACCACCGGGGCAGGTGAACCTTACTGGGTCAGAGGACACCTCCTTGTCATTTTCACACCAAACTCTGAGGATCCCAGAATCCACACATGTGATAAGAGTGCTGCAAGCAAGAGAGGGAATATTGGGATTTTAAAAAGTGTAAGCCAGGTTTTGTGGTGCATACCTACCTGAAACAGTATGGGAAGTAAAGAGGGAACCAGGAAGGGCTGGAGAGATGGCTCAGCGGTTAAGAGCACTGACTGCTCTTCCAAAAGTACTAAGTTCAAGTCCCAGCAACCACATAGTGGCTCACAACCATCTGTAATGGGATCCGATGCCCTATTCTGGTGTGTTCGAAGACAGCTACAGTGTACTTAGATATAACAATAAATAAATCTTAAAAAAAAAAAAGAGGGAACCAGGAATTCAGTCTGAGTTACATAGTGAGTTCAAGGCCATCCTGGCTACATGAGATACTAAACAACAAAATATCCAAACAACAACAAAACATCCCCTCCCTCCCCCCACTGCCCAGAAATGAGCAACCTGACCCAAACAACAATAACATAAACCTCTTCCCTAGAAGCCCAAGCCTTTTCCCAGGCTCTGGACAACTTGGGCCTATGTTCTTCCTCACATCTGCCTACCTAGGCTCAAGCTCTAGATTGCTTGCCTGGGCTGTGGCAAACAGCCTTTCTGATACTCCTCACTCCTACAGGCTCAGAGCTCGGTCCACTTCCTATTCAAACCCAGTATACTCTCTAGTAACTATGAAATAAAATCTCAACTTAGTACAAATGCCCTTTCCACTTAATCTCAACCAAATATATCACCATACTTACATGTATAATGATGCTTCCTTGACTTCAGCCTCCAAATGGCACTTGTCCTACGTATGTACTGTTTTAGTATTTTAAATCCTCCTTAGTCTCTAACTCAGTATCTGCTTTTTAGAATGTATCTCTTCTGTCAAGATTATACTTGTACTTCAAGACCCAGTTCAAAACTCCATCCTCTCCATATCCTGTCTGGAGCTCACCTGTTGAATTACCAAAGCAGCTTTCTTTCTTCATCAATCTAGAAAAGCTGCTCCCAGGTTACTAACCTTGGTGACTCTTCCTTCCAAGCCATCACTTTGGAAACTTCATTATCTTATATTTTTGTCAATCACTACTTAAACACATGTTCAAAAGCATTAAATTATGTGCACAGAACATTACAATGGAGCCAGGGTAAAAATTCTATCTAGGATGCAAACTTTATAAAGGCACATGTTTTACCCAGAATCCCTATGCTTCCCTCATGCTTTCAGTAGCTGTCCGATGAATGCGTGTTACAGGGATGGATGAAGACGAGAAAAACCTTGCTAGTAATCACCTATTCCAGGGGCTGTATTACCGAAGGGTTTGACTTAAGTATTCATTTCAATCCAAGAGAGCCCCAAACGCTACGTGACCTGGGCTAGAATGTTGTCCTTACCCATCGGCCTGGGCGAGACCTCGGAAAGTGCCTTCCCCACCTGGGCAGTATCTCTGGCTCTGGAACGTACCCTCCTCGGCATTAAAGTGCCTCACGGTCCTGTCCGCACAGCCCACCAAGATCTGCCAGCAGAGAAAGGAATGATGGAAGAAGAGCAAGGCTGTCCGGCATCCCTTAGCTCCAGCCTGGCCAGTGGCTACTCACCTGGGTCTCGCCGCCGGTGCCCCAGCACAGAACATTCACTGCCTCCTCCCGCCGCGGCTGCCCAGACGGCGTGAAATTTGCCGCATGTTTCCTCTGAAGGTTCACCCCTGAGGAACAAGGATGTCAGTCACGCTGGGGTGACAAACAAGCGATCCCTGCATTTTGCCACAGACAACTCAGATACTCACCTTTCAGGATGCCAGTCTCAGTGCCGACCCACACATGGTTCCAGAGAGCCGAGGCAGCCGCCATCCCAGACTAGCCTGTGACTTGCACTTCCGGCGCGCCACCACCTGCATCATCAGCGAGCGCCGGATTCAGTCTGACAATACGGGTCTCTCCCTCTGTACCCGCCCCGACCTGTCGTTTCTTCCTTTCTTCCTCTTTCCCTCCCCTCTTACCCCCAACCCTCAAAAAGGCGCACATTTTAAATCTCAGCACTCTGGAGGCAGAGGAAAGAGGAAAACACACACACACACACAAACACACACACACACACACACACACACACACACACACACACACACACACACACACACACGCCTCAAACAGGACTTGCTTGTTTATGGAGAACTGAAAAGTAAGGATCATCTTTGCACTGTCTGTGATAAGCATAATTTCTGAACTGCAATGCTGTGTGGAGCCAGGTCTCTCCTCCATCTCCCTGTTAACTACATCCCACATTATTAAAAGAATTTCAGGCCGAGCAGTGGTGGCACACGCCTTTAATCCCACCGAGCACTTGGGAGGCAGAAGCAGGCAGATTTCTGAATTCGAGGAGAGCCTGGTCTACACAGTGAGTTCCAGGACAGCCAGGGATATACAGAGAAACCCTGTCTCGAAAAAACAAAACAAAACAAAACAAACAAAAAAAAAAACAAAACCAAAACCAAAAAAGAAGGTTGAGGCAGTCTGGACTACATAGGACTACAACTAAGAGATATACTCTCAGAACTGGAGAGATGATTTAGCAGTTAAGAGCACTGACTGCTCTTCCAAAGGTCCTGAGTTCAAATCCCAGCAAACACACATGGTGGCTAGCAATCATCCGTAATGAGATCTGATGCCCTCTTCTGGGGTGTCTGAAGACAGCTACAGTGTACTTACATATAATAAATAAATAAATAAATAAATAAATAATAAAAAAGATATCCTCTCAAAAACGTCAGACGTTCTCCCAAATATATGACACAAAGCTTTAAGAAGGAAGGAAGGAAGGAAGAAAAGGAAAGAGCCCTAACAAGCTGTCCAAATGTGAAACTTGTTCTAGGAATCACAGACCTTCAAACATTTGGTTTGAGATTGTACCAGTAGAATGAAACACTGTGTTCTAGCCTTCTGACAAACCCCTTACATTTGCACACTCAGGTTTTCCAAGCTTAGGGCTCCACAATAATAGTAATTAAGAAAATGGAATTCTGATTCCTGGAATAAAACTGAACTTGCCCAGTTTTGCAGCCCCTACATTACCTATACTGTAAATCAGAGGAACTTCTTGCCCTTCAAGAAGAATCCATGAAGATTTCAACCTCTCTCTCTCCTCTTTTTTTTTTAAAACAGGCAAAACATTTGATCAGTTTGAAGTAAATTTCAGGGCGGGAAGATAGTTCAGTATTTAAGAGCACTGGCTGCTCTTACAGAGAAGCACCTTGTGGAGAATTACAATTGCCTGCCATGGGACCTGAACTTTTTTCTGATCTCCAAGCATACAACTGGTGCCCAGGCATGCAGGCAGTTAAAACACCCATACACATAAAAGAAACCACTATAAAAAGCAAATTTCACTCCTCGAGAACTGATAACTCTGAAATAAAACTTCACACAATTACAGAAGCTATCTGTGGCAAAACCAAACTTGTGCTAGAGAACAAGAAAAATCATAGTCAGCTGCTGTGGACAGTCTGAAGCAGCACCATATCTACGCATCTGGGATTAAAACAAAAACACTTTCAATTTTTTTTTTAAGATTTATTTATTATATGTAAGTACACTGTAGCTGTCTTCAGACACTCCAGAAGAGGGCATCAGATCTCATTACGGATGGTTGCTAGCCACCATGTGTGTTTGCTGGGATTTGAACTCAGGACCTTTGGAAGAGCAGTCAGTGCTCTTAACTGCTAAGTCATCTCTCCAGCCCCAAGTTTCTAATTTTTTTTTTAATTTTTATTTTTTGGTTTTCCTAGACAGGGTTTCTTTGTATAACTCTGGCTGTCCTGGAACTCACTCTGTAGACCAGGCTGGCCTCGAACTCAGAAATCTGCCTGCTTCTGCCTCCCAAATGCTGGGACTAAAGGCAGGCACCACCACTGCCCAGCCAAGTTTCTGTTTTTAAAGAAACCAAAATTCCAGAATTTCCACTACATATAGGTGAGTGAAGTCCTGAGTGTACTTTGTAGGACATGACAAAGGCCAAGGCCTTAGACCCAAGAGAAAGTGACAAATTTGGTCTCCATATGGGTTACGCTAGAAGGCAAAGTTGCCTTCTGACCCAAGTGCAAGTATTTAACTCCAAGTGCAAGTATTTAACTGGTGATTCTGTAAAACAAAAACAAACAAATGAAAAAGTAACAACTGCAGCATTCCCCTCCAGAATGTTTATAGCCTGAGACTTGGCTACAGAGATGTCTTGAGAGACTACCTAACCCTTGCCCCTGTCTCATAAATGAGGTTCTAGTGAAGAGGCTGAGGTTCAGTTAGGAGGTAGTAGGACCCATTCCGAGTGAACATACCTGAACCTTAAGTGTTAAGTATGTCTATATGTTTTCCCTTCATTCCCTTGCCACCTCTAATCAGGTTTCTAGGACCCAAGCCTTGCAGTCCTGCGTAAAACTCTGGAAGAACAGCAAGTGCTCTTAACCTCTACGCCACCTTTCCATCCACCTACCTCACTGGAGTTCAACCACTGATTATAGCTAGACAGGTTGGCCAGCAAGCAGCAGGGATCCTCCTGTCTTTGCCTTTCCGGAGGTGGAATTACGGGTAGGTCCTGTCACTGCTGTATTTCTGAATTTTCTGAATTTCTGTAGCCCTGGCTGTTCTGGAACTAGCTCTGTAAATCAGTCTGGCCTTGAACTCAGAGATTGCCTCCTGAGCACTGGGACTAAAGGTGTGCATCACTACCACCACTTGGCTTTTGTTGGTATGATACTTGGATCTTAGGGATGGGTGTTGGGGACCAAACTAAGGTATTCAAACTATTGTGGCTCTTTACCAAGTGTCATCTTCTCGGGCTCTGCTTGGTTTTCTGTTTTGTTTTGTTTTGTTTTTAAAGAATTATTTGAGTACACAGTCGAGGTCTTCAGACACTCCAGAAGAGGGCATCAGATCCCATTACAGATGGTTGTGAGCCACCTGTGGTTGCTGGGACTTGAATTCAGGACCTGGAAGAAAGGTCAGTGATCTTAACAGATAAGCCATCTCTCCAGCCCCAGTCTTCTGTTTTATTTACTTTTTAATTAGTCTTGCCATGTAGCTCTGGATGACTAGAAACTTGCCTGTCTCAGCCTCCAAAGTGCTGAAATTAGGGTGGCTCACTGGGATGCTAGGCTGAAATTTGTTATCCGTTTTTATGTGGAGCTCATGGGTTTTTGGATAATTGTTTTCCTTGGTGCCTTTGGAGGCCAGAAGAGGGTGTCAGATTCCCTGGACATAGAACTGTGGGTAGTTGTGTGAGTGCTAGGAACTGACACTTCACCTACCAGACACTGAAGATAGGATCCTCACGGTGAATTTCTTCCCGTGAACTAGAAAAGTCCACAAAATAGGAAGGAATGTCAAGAACACAAAGTGAATTATAGTGAAGCTAGGGTGCTTCTGAAAGGTACAGACTGTTTTGAGTGTACGTGTGGGAACCACCTATTTAATTCTGGCAGATATGTGCACATTGTAATTCTGTCTTGAACTTTCTACCTAGCCAGGAGTGACCTTGGCTGGGATCACAGGTGGGACACTAGTTCCCATCAGTAACCTCATATCCAATTCCTTGCCTGCTAAAAATCATGCATTTTTGCCCTATCCCCAATTACTGTATTTTTTTCAGAGTTTCTGTGCAGTTCTGGCTGTCCTGTTATTCTGTAGACTATGCTCACCTGGAAACTCCTAAGTGCTGGAATTAAAGGCATGTACCATCACTGCCCAGTATACTCTACTGTAGAGTTAGCAGTCACTCTCATACTTGTCTTGCCTAGTGTGTAATTTCTTACAAATGTCTGTTCCCTTTCCTGTATGATGGCAAATTTCCTCTCCTCAGTTTCATTTTGGCAGGTACTTGAATCATTCCATCTGAGGAATGTAACTCATGAACCCCGGGCCTGACACCCTTACTCCAGCAAAGCAAATGTTTCAGCTACAGGATTATGCAAAACCAGAGAAACCTAATGGGATAAGCATGGTAGCAACTCAATTGTTCATTCCTTTTATGTGACCCTCAGAAACCATAAGACCATTTATAACCTTCTGGGTATGGTTAGAACTTTTGCAAAGCCTGGGTCTGACCTCTCATCAGCACCTAGAACTTCACTCCCCTAGGGGATCTATCACCAGACAGGCAACATACCCACATACGAACTTACTATTGCTATAAAGGACCAATTGCATTGGAGCCCCATAATATACAAAAACTGTTTTCAAACCCTCCAACCTCTACAGCACACCCAAACATGCAAATGATTGGGGTTTTCTTGCTCCTACCCTCTTTTCCCTCCTCTCCACATGCTCATAGCCAGCCTCTATTCCTACTCCTTACTATCTCTATTACTCTATTCCCTCCACTTGCCCAAAATAAGCTATTCTATACTAAAAAAGAAATTATTTCATCTGCATCCATGCCCTTCCTAGCCAAAAAAAAAAAAAAAAGTATATGCCAGGCAGAGGATTATTCTAATGACACCTTTGGGACCCACCCAAATGAAATAAACAAATCACAGTAGCATAAAGAACAGTTTATTGCTAGGAACAAAAACACAGCTATAAATAACAGTGGAAGGACTGACCAGATATCAGCTTCTATAATTAACAATGTGGTAAGAAAGGTAAATTTGGAATTGCACAGAATTATTTCATCATGTTTATCTTAAAGTGATCTCTTATGGTGAAATAAAATAATCATTAATGTGCTCCAGCAATGTTTGGAAGAAAAGATTAAACATTGTATTTTAAGTACAATTGATACTACTCAGGAGCTAAAAACCTGTAAGGAATATAAACTGACAGGCTGTATTCCAGGAGTTGTAAAGTTTGTTGTGCCTCTGACACTGGCCTGGACCTTTAATGATTTCAGTTCCTGTAAGGTAAAAATTTGAATTAGGAGTAGAAAGCAAAACCATCCTACATTCAAGAGATAATAGGCTATCTAATGCTAACCAGTTTCCCACCCAGCCCCCTAATTCTAATGATTTGAAGGGCCACCTACATTTCATGTGCATTTCATTCTTTTCCTCAGACCTGGAAAAAAAAGATAAACCACCTTATGTTTCCTTTTTAATCAAGTGAGAATTCTTCCCTTTCTATGCACAAAAATGATCCCTCAGACAGTTCCTTCTGGAACAAAATTTCCTCTTTTCTCCCAGCCAGCCCCAGTGGGTTCACCTTTTCAGGCTCTGGAGCTAGGACAGGAAGTAGGACGTGTGAGTATTTCTTCATGGGGAAATTATAGTTCAGCACACTTTTCATCTAAGTTCTCACCTTATTTTAGCCTGGATTTGTATGAAGATATGCTTTTAACTCTCCTGCAAAACAGCAAACAAATTTGGGCCATTAATGCTTAAGCTTACTTTACAGTAATCATAGGATAAAAATCTTCCTATTTGATCCAAGATGTGCTCACAACTCAGAAAATACCTTTCTCCACAGATATCAGACTGGGGCGGTATTCAATTCATCAGGGTAAGCAGGAATTCACTAGGTCAAACATTACATGTTCAACTTAATACACTACACATAGCATTACTAAAACATTTACCTGGCATGGCTCCTTTGCTCTCAGCCAGACACAGTATCTGAAACACACAAGATGGTCATCAATTGTTAAAAATTCTGCAATAGATTGTTCCCATTTAACCCACCATTCTGAGAAAGATCAGATTTCCAAGTCTCAACAGCAATCATCAGCCGAACGAGATTCTATGACAGTCATCATATGCATGAAGCACTTTCTCAGGAACTGAGTACAATGTTATGTACAGCACATGCTGAATTTACTTACCGCGGAACCAACAAGTATGGCACTGCTATCAGAACCTGGGGAAAAAAATAAACATTCAAGAGGCTGGATATAATAAGTGCCTTCGCTCCCACACTCTACCCTTCAGTTTCTCAGGTGTTCCTGTGTTTTCATTAGCAGTCATAGTGAGCTAGTTTGATTCATCATAGAAACAACCAACCTGGTAAACAAACCCCATCCGAAATAATCTACTAACCTTTGAATGCCAGAGATTCACCACCAGGAAATCCTGTGGGAGAGTTAACAAGCAGTCATTTTCAATCATCTGGACAGAACTAAAATCTCTTCCTCACCATTAACTGCCATCAGAACTCTAACATGCTATAAATTCACACCTTCATAGAGCATCAGTGTATTAGTTCAAATCATCTGACAGTGTTTTAAGAGAACAAGACCTTAATATAAGGTGTTCTCTAGAAATACGCAGAACCCATAAGTAGCAGTAGTGTGCTACTTCGATGTTTCTTTTCGACTATTTTCCCTAGAGAAAGCCGAAGCTCTATTTGGACAATTACCTGCAATCACCCTGGGAGGTAGTTTGAACTCTTCATGTTGTCACAGTACCCTTGACATAGAAAAACAATTGTCATTTTTAGTGTAATCACAGCCACCTCAGCACTTTCTTTCTTCAGCCCACTTTTCAGTAGTAAGATGGCATCACCACAGTTCAGCCATATGCTTGTCATTTACACTACATTCATCATCAAGTGGTCATCTAACCGTGCTCCCTCCTAAAGAAAGCATAAACCACGAATACCCACCTGACTACAAGCAAAATGTGCTATTTGTAAAATTGAACAGGCCCGGCTCCAAAGTGGAAACGGCTTCGAGATCAACCATATCTGGAACAGAAATTTAAAAAAACCCAAAATCTTCAATAACAGACTTTACTCCAAACAACCCAAATACCTGCCACAGATTGTGCTACTCAGAGAATTATGTTTTCTCCACTAGACCATCAGAAAGAGAGAGTTCAGTTCTTTTATCATCCCTGTAACACATTCACAACTTGTACTCAACCAAAAAGACCCAGTAAAGGAATTAACACTTACTCTTAAAAGAGAGTGTACTCCCATTCTTTCGTACGTAAACGAGTACCTCAAACCTGTAGAGGAAAACAGCACCGGGTTATTTCTACACCAAGAAATCTCTGCAGAATCAGAAGGCTGTAGGTCCAGGGCCAGCCTCCTCAGAGTTACTTATCCTCACAGAGATATCAGTACAGGTCTGTGAAAAGGTCCTCATCATAGGGGATGGCCTTGCTCTGCCGCCACCATTTTGTCCTTCACAAAATCCTGCCATCTCTAGGTCTTGAACGCCCTAACATGGTCTCCCCGCTAAGACCACGGAACAAATTACAAAAGTCCACGTGTACTAAGGCTATGTCCACGGGGGTCTTTTAAACTACCAGAAACAAACATTTCTTAAGAAAACACAGGCGGCGGTTCACAACAGTGCCAGATAGATCTTTGTAATAGAAGCCAGCCGCGTTTATAGATTGGCTGGTTAAGAGAAAGACAAGAAAAAAAAAAAGTTAAATCCACAGAAGATAAAGACTCAAACCACTTACCCAGCGCAAGGAAAAATGAGACCGACAAGAACAACGTAGGGCCTATAAATAGCATCTCGCAGAGGCCCACGGGATTTGGAGGCGGGACTGGGACGCACGCACGCGCTAAGGTAAGCGGTGTGCGAGCCGGTGGAATTGTGGGTAAAAGATTCCGCCCAAAGGCGCGAGTGGTGAGCTCCGCCTCTGAATTTGCAGCGCGAAAAAGAGGCGCAGGCGCTTTAGGGGAATGCGGCGGTACGCGTTTGGCGCTGCAGCTAGGCGGTTCCTACCCACTGTGGGTGAAACGTCATCGCTGGAGGTTTGGCTTCGCGACCCCTACTGCTCGACTGTCTGGACCACAACCACCAATATCCATACGTTGACGTGATTTCTTACCTTCACTCACGCTAAGCCCGCGTGTTGATCCATCTCTATGGATCCCGAACCTACTGAACACTCCACCGGCGGTGTCTCGGTTCCCCGCCAGCCGCCCAGCGCGCAGACGGGGCTTGATGTCCAGGTTGTCAGCGCAGCGGGCGACTCAGGTACTGGGCCCTGGGCCGAGCTCGGTTGGATTTTCGCTTCCTTGCATGGAGCTTTTTAGAGAAACAGTCAGGGCTACTTGCCCTGAGTCATTCTGGAGACCGATTTTTGTGTTTTGCTTCCTGGTCTATTTTCGCCATGATCTTGGCCCGGATTGAATGAAGTAGGGCCAGCATTAGACGTCATTTATGGAGCATGCTGCATGTTTCTCTCTTTAGCAGTGCTATGGATTAAACCTGCTGCTATGTGCATGTGTAGACTGAGTCTGACACCTCTCCACACAACTGGGCTTACCGTTTAAAGCACCCAATATGAGTTAATAGTCCACGCTACTAAGAGTTAGGGATAACCCTCGTTTTATACATGGGTGGTCTTAGATATAAAGAGTTCTGGGGGGAGCAGTTCTTAGAATTCAATTGGTCTAGGTCGCAGCTATAGACTGGTTATTGAGACTGTGCAGCAGCATCACCTCATTAGTCATATGCATATAGCAAACATCTATATGCATAAGCTTGCCTTGTAAACAGTTATTACTCTCTTACTAGTTGCTCTTCTGCATGACCTCACTTAATAATCCTACTATTCAATTTGGAAGGTGTTAAGGTAAAGTAATGGATGAGAAACCCGGGGCCCAAAGAGTTTAAGTTATTTGCTGAATGTTATCCAGATAAACAGTATCAGTTCCAAGGTATAAATCCAGGCAGCCTGATTGCAAAATCAGCACTTGCAGAAGATCCTGGTTCAATTCCCAGCTAGTAGCCATCTGCAGCTCCAGTTCCAGGGGATCCAACAACCACTTCTGGCCTCCAAAGGCACCTGACACACCCGTGATACTCACCTAAAGTAAATAAGTTTAATTAAAAAAATAATGCTGGGCATGTTGATACATGCCTTTAGTGCCAGCACTAGGGAGTCAGGGCCAGACAGAGTGAGGAACTCAGCATGTGCCACATAATGAGTTCTCATCCAGCCAGGGCTACATAGTTGATATCCTGTCTCAAAAAGGAAAAAAAAATTATTTTAATTTTTATTTTTTTAAAGATTTATTTACTTATTTATTTATTTATTTTTGGTTTTTCGAGACAGGGTTTCTCTGTGTAGCTCTGACTGTCCTGGAACTCACTCTGTAGACCAGGCTAGCTTGAACTCAGAAATCCGCCTGCCTTTGCCTTCCAAGTTCTGGGATTAAAGGCATTCGCCATCGCTGCCTGGCTTAAAGATTTATTTATTATATGTAAGTACACTGTAGCTGTCTTCAGACATACTAGAAGAGGGTATCAGATCTCATTACAGATGGCTGTGAGCCACCATGTGGTTGCTGGGATATGAACTCAAGACCTTTGGAAGAACAGTCAGTGCTCTTAACAGATAAGTCATCTCACCAACCCTCATTTTTGTTTTTTGAGACAGGGTTTTCCTGTGTGGTCTTGACTGTCCTGGAACTTGCTTTATAGACCAGTCTGGCCTCAAACTCACAGAGATTCACCTGCCTCTACCTCCTGAGTGCTGGGATTAAAAGTGTGCAACATCACATCACAGCTTTTTTTTTTTTAATGTGTATTCTGTAGTGTTTACAACAGGGATTGAAGTGATGATTCAGCAATTCAGATCGAATGGTGTTCTTGTAGAGGACCTAAGTTTAGTTCCTAGTACCCATGTTATATGGCTTATACCCACCTGTAACTCCAGCTCCAGGGAATCTAACTCTCTCTTCTGGCCTTCTTGGGCACCTGTAAACATGTGGCATATATTTGTGAATACACAAACATACACATAAATAAAAATTAAAAGAAAAATAAAACAAAAGCAAACCAAAACAAAATAATTCCATTTTCCAGATGAGAAGAGTGATATGTGTGTGTGTGTGTGTGAATGTATGTATGTATATATATCCGGCAGGCCCTGGGAGAAGGGAACCAATAAATAAGGCAACCCCATCTGCCTCTGCCTTCCTAGTGCTGGGATTAAAGGCATGCCACCACACTTGGCTCATATAAGCATTTTTTTTTTTTTTTTTTTTTTGGTTTTTCGAGACAGGGTTTCTCTGTATAGCCCTGGCTGTCCTGGAACTCACTGTGTAGACCAGGCTGGCCTCGAACTCAGAAATCCACCTGCCTCTGCCTCCCAAGTGCTGGGATTAAAGGCGTGCGCCACCACCGCCCGGCTCATATAAGCATTCTTGACTGAAATACTATAATTTTCATTTCCTAGAATTCTCTTTTGAGTTATTTGTTCTTTAATTAGTTGAATAAAATCATGTGTTTCATCTTGTGTTTGTATTGAGTTGTGTTTCAACTTTTAAAAATTACACCTTAACAACTCATTGGTTTTTTTTTCTTATTCATTTATTTATATATTTGTGTCTGGGGCGGAGCTATATGTTGTGTATGTGGATTCAGGAGCATGCATGCTCTAGCACATCTGGAAGTCACAGGTTGACTGTGAGGCGTCAGTTCTGTCCTTACAGTTTGGGTTCCAGGCCATCAGGGTTGTGCAGCAAGTATTTCTACCTGATGAGCCTTCATACCAGCCCATGGTTTGGTTTTGTTTTTGAGTCATGTTCTCATGTAGCCCAGGTTGGCCTGGAACTCCATATCTAGCCAAGGATGAGATGACTTTCAACTTTGGATCCTCTTACCTCTTCCCTTTGAGTACTGGGATTGCTGGTGTGTGTCAGGATACCAGGTTTTATGAGGTTCAAACCCAGGACTTTTGTATGCTAACAAGCCCTCTACTAACTGAGCTACCCCCCCCAGGCTCCCCCTAGGTTTTTTTTTTTGTTTGGTTGTTTTTTTTTTTTTGCCGCAAACTGTCACACTCCAGTTTGTTCCCTTCTAGTCCATTCTTTACGTTGTAGCTAGAATGTTCAGTTCACAGCACCCCACATGGCAGCTAACAACCATCTGTAACCTCAGTTCCAGGGAATCTGACACCCTCTTCTGGTCTCCAAGGCACCAGACAGGCACATAGTGCACAGACATCCATGCAAACAAAACAACCTTACACATAAATTAAAAAACAAAACAACAACACCCCCCCCCAGTTGTTTAGTTCACTCTCCCCTTACAGTGTTCAGTGCCCTCTGCTGTCTTAAGGCTACAATTCCAGTTGACTAATACTTCTGTAAAGAGACATTGCTCCCTTGCCAATGTGTTTCTGTCCCAGTTTTCTTTCCCTGTGGCTGTGATAAAATACCCTGACAAAAAGAAACTTAGGGGAGAGAGAGGTTTATTGTAGCTTACAGCTTCTGGTTACCGTCCATCATTGTCAGGGAGTCAAGACAAGCCTCAAAAAGCCATATCACATCTGTAGCCAAGAACAAAAATAAAGGGCTGCATACATGCCCACTTGCTTGTTTGCTTGTCCTTAGCTCAATTTCTCTACTCTTAGCTCAGGACCCACTATGGAATGAATGATGCCATACACAGTGGGCTTTGTCTTCCTATATCAAATAAGCCTGTTAACCACACACATGGCTACAGGTCAACCCAGTGTAGGCAATCCCTCACTGGGATTGATTCTCTTCCCAGGTGATTTAGGTCATGTCAAGTTGGTAGTTAAAGCTGACCATCTATTTCTTCTTTTCTTTTTCTTTTAAAGTTTTATTTATTTTATGTATGTGGGTATACTGTTGCTGTCTTCAGACACACCAGAAGAGGGCATCTGATCTCATTGCAGATGGTTGTGAGCCACCATGTGGTTGCTGGGATTTGAACTCAGGACCTCCGGAAGAGTAGTCAGTGCTCTTAACCACTGAGCCATCTCTCCGGCCCCATCTATTTCTTTTTTAAACAGATCATTATTGCAAAGATTTTGTTTTGTGTGTGAGCCCACATATGCAGGTGTGCCTCAGTGCCCATGGAGAGGTCAGAGGGCAGCTTTCAGGGGCTGTTTCTTTCCTACTATGGGTCCCAGAGACAGTACACAGGTCATCACAACATCACAAGTGAGTCCCAGGGGCTCATAGACAGTCTTAAATGGCGGAGCTCTCTCACCAGTTCCCTCCCTGAGCCTGACCCACCACTCTCACCAGCCACAAAATGCTTGAGATTTGATCTTATGCAGGTGACTCATCTCCCCACTGTCTAAGAGGATATAAGACACAAGTAGAATACAGTATGTAATTATTAATTTAGTACTTCAGATGATAGGGAAATAGATGATAGGGAGATAGATATATAGGCACATACATGCTAGGTGGTGCTCTACCACTAAGCAGATATAAACACATACTTTGTTTTGAGCTCTTACTCCTCTTGCCTCAACCTCCCTCTGATTTTTTGACTGATTTTTTTTTTTTCAATCTCAATGCTCCTTCACGGGCTAGAGTGCTGATAAATGTTTGGTCAAAGAACAACCCTGCCCTCACCTGGTAGCAAGAGGCACTGCCTCCTTGTAGTGAAAAAAGGAGATGTGCAAATGAGTAGAGCTTCATGGAACTGGCTGACTCGAGTGGAGACGTTCTGTCTGTCAGTCTTTGTTTTAGGGACTTGAACATGTTAAACACACACTGTACCACTAAGCTATAGCCCTAACACTATTTATTTAATAATTTATTTTTTTATTTACTTACATATTCATTTGAGTGGGTGCTATGTAGCAAGTATGGCATTCAGGAGACCATTTTGGGGGGTTAGTTCTCTTCTCCCACCATGTGAGTCCTGGGATTAAGCTCAGGTCATTATACTTGACAGCAGAGGCTATTGCCTGTTTAGCCATCTCACCAGACTCTGAGTTAAATTTTTCTGTCTTTTATGGTTCTGAGGATTGATCCTTGGGGCCTTGTGTATGCTTGGCAAATAAGTGCTCCTACCACTGAACTACACCCTGGTCTAACTAACAAATTAATTAATTTTAAAAGTTTATTTATTTAATGTGTGTGGGTGTTCAATGTCTGTACACCATGTGTGTGCAGTGTACGTGGAGACCAGAAGAGGGCATAGGAGCTCCTGAAACTGGAATTATAGATGGTTGTTAGCTGCCCTGTGAGTGCTGGGAATTGAACCCTGGTTCTGTGGAGTAGCAGTCAGTCCTCTTAAGCACTATGCCATCTCTCCACCCCCCACTATTAATTTATTTTTGAGCTGGGCAGTGGTGGTGCACGCCTTTAATCCCAGCACTTGGGAGGCAGAGGCAGGCGGATTTCTGAGTTCTAGGCCACCTGGTCTACAGAGTGAGTTCCAGGACAGCCAGGGCTACACAGAGAAACCCTGTCTCGAAAAACCAAAAGCAACAACAACAATAAAGAAGTAATTTATTTTTGAGATCATCTTTCTCTCTGTAGCCTAGGTTGGCTTAGAACTTGTAATCTTCCTGTCTCTGCCTTCCATAGTGTTAGGAGTACAGGTGCTCTTCACACCTAATTCCCTTCTACTTAGTTTTTGAGGCTGTTTAAGAATATGACTACCCTCTAGTAATAGCTGGTACCCACAAATTTTGCCTTTCATTTCTTCCTTTGTGTGGTCTCTGTTCAAGACACCCTGTGTTACACAGGGCTTTTTTTTGCATGATGCATACGTGATGGTAGTTCTGATGGGGGTCTAGGTTACTGACTTTTAGTACTTCCAGTAGTTTTTGGTTTTGGTTCATCCCGGAAGAACTGTTTCAAGGTTATCAGTGTGACATTAGGACTTGATAGGGTTTTCAGCACACGATAGGATGTTCTGGATGTGCTGTGACTCAGTGTTTCCTGGTCACTTTGTACTTTGGTTACATGTGATGAATGTGGTGGTTCATCCCTATATTTGCGTTCTCAGTGGCTCAGCTGTGCCTCTCCCTTTCTCACTGTCAGCGCTAGACAGTCTTGGAGCCACCGTTTAACTTCTAAATGATGCACATGGTCCTCTCACCAGTATATTCTTGCTGACTTTGGTAAATGTCTCCTCTGTGCCTTTTCTTGGGTTTCAGTTCTCATTACGGCCTCACACAATCAACTCATCCCAGCCTATCTATTGTATTTACCCCATTTTTGTCTTTGTTGTTGTTTGTTTCTGAGTCAGGGTCTTAGGTAGCCCAGGCTGGCCTCAAACATGTTGTGTAGTTGAGGGTTACTTTGAACTTTTCATGCTCCACTTCCCGAGTGCTGGGGTTTTAGGCCCGTGCCTCCTCTGTGCCTGGTTTATATGGTGCTAAGGATAGAACTCAGGGCTTGCAAATGCTAAGCAAGCACTCTCCTGACTGAGCTACATCCCCAGCCCTTCAGTCTTCAATGCTTGTGGTGCTGTGGATTGAACCCTGGGCCTTGCACATGGTAGGCAAGTACCCATCCTCTAAACTGCATCTCCAGCCCTTTAAGTTTATATTAGTCAATTGTATTAGTCACTGTGTTATCTCCCAGGTAAGGGAAAGAAAGTAATCTACTCTAGAGCATTGGGAAATGCTGTCACTTGAGTTAGAGCTTGAATGAGGAAGAGTAACCTAGCAGGAAGATCCAAACAGCAGAACAGCATGCACATGAGCATTAAGACTGGAAATACCCTGTGTGTTGTGAGATTGGCAGGTGCTGGAAAGCTGCTCTGGCTGGACAGCAGTGATTAGGAAGGTGTGCTGAGTGGAAAGACTGAGGGGAGTTCACTTCTCTAAGATGCTTAGGAATAGATTTCTGCCACTCGGTGGGGGCTGGGAGATACAATGTTACCTTAAATTTTATTCATTTTTGTGGAGGGCAGTGAGCATGCGTGGAGGTCAGAAGACGGCTCTTCAGAGTCAGTTCTCTTTTCACTGAGGTGTGAACTCAGGTTGTCAGGCTTGGTGGGTAAACACCTTTACCAGATGAACATCTCGTTGGTTTGATCATCTTGTTTTCAATCTGGTTGAAGCACCGCATTTCTAGGGAGCATTTCATTAAACCCTCTCAAGGAGTGCTTCTGCTTCACAGTCCATATACCTTGAGCTTTCATGCTGGGTATAAAGGCTTGTCTTGAACCTTTCTTATCTGGCATACCCAGGGCAAGGTAGGACTCTTATCAACTGTGAACACTGGCATGACCCTTAACCTCTACCCACTTTGCTCTTCCTAGGGGCTGGTATATAGACTTTAGTGAGGCTGGGAGGATCTTTGGGAATTCAGGGGGACAGGACAGTGGCAGGTGATGAGACTTTTCATATTCCTCCCTCTCTACTACTCAGACCTTGGCTTCTGCTTTCTTCCAAATACACAGCAACCTTGGCTGCCAGCCTAGGTGGGGAGGGAGAAAGGACCTGTTGTTTCCTTCTGCTGCTCTCTGAAAATAACCCAATTGACTGTGGTAAAGAACACAAAGTTCCTGAGATTGTTGGCATCTCCTAGAGTGGATGTCCACTTGTCCCTTCTGTGAACTCAGTCTGCCCCATTTACCCTTCCACTTGCCAAGGACCTCTGTGGGGGGAATTTGAGAAACTTTCAAAGTGTGAGAGAACTAAGCTGCCTCCAGGGCTTAGCATACTCAACTGATGTAGCCCAGCACACTGGAGGGTTTGAGAGTTATTTCAAGAGTCAATACAGGGTAAGAGTCAGAACAGATTGTATATTAAAAGGGTGGATGTCTCAATACTTTTGGAATGTTTATTACAGCCCCATTAGTCTCTTCTGGATGCCTGATTCCCAGTAATCCAACATTCTCACTTGTAACTAGGGTAGGACAAGAAGGGTAGTGACCACTTCAACTCTGCAGGTTAATTTTAAAATCAAGAAGAACGGATTAGAGCTGATTCTATGCAATCGATGAAGCAAAGGATTGGAGTGGGTGCCCAGTAAATAGTTGCTACCTGAGGAGTCTTGAAAGGTGAGTGCCTGTAAGCCCCGAGGGGAATCCAGGAGCTCAGCTAAGTCTGGAGTCTGTGAAGATGTGGGTAAAAGTAGAAGTGAGATGTAGTGCCAAGGTCTGTGTGAAGTTGGGGAGATCAGATATTAGCCTGAGCCCTGCCTGGGGCAAAGGAATGGTGATGTGGATGGAGGCTGGTGTCATTTTTGTAGGGAGAATAGAGGTCTCGCAGGGTAAGGGGCCCGGAAGGTCGGAGGAATGGATTTGGAACCTGGTCAGGACAAATTCACGTTTGTTATTCTAAGGGTTACTGACTACTACCTCAGCTTCCCAGACTCTGGCAGGAATAAGCGTTAGGAATAGACTGGCTCATGCAGCGAGGCTGGGGGTGCGGAAAAAAACTTCTCTGTATCCCTTTAAGAGGTGAACCGGGGCGGAGTCCTGGGTCACTTCCTCGCCTCGCCCGCCCGGCGGCCGAAGCAGTTGGGGGAAACTAAGCTAGCCTCACGGCCACGGGACTCCTCTCAGGACTGGGATCCAGGCAAGATTAGAGCTGCCCCACTGACTACAGGCCGTGTCGTGTCACCGTTTCTGCAGGCACCATGAGCCAGGACACCGAAGTGGACATGAAAGATGTGGAGCTGAACGAGCTAGAACCGGAGAAGCAGCCTATGAATGCAGCGACCGGGGCGGCGGCCGGGGAAAAGAACGGTCTAGTGAAGATCAAGGTGGCCGAGGACGAGACGGAGGCCGGGGTCAAGTTCACCGGCTTATCTAAGGAGGAGCTACTGAAGGTAGCGGGCAGCCCGGGCTGGGTGCGTACCCGCTGGGTGCTGCTGCTACTCTTCTGGCTCGGCTGGCTGGGCATGCTGGCGGGCGCCGTGGTTATCATCGTTCGGGCGCCGCGCTGCCGTGAGCTGCCCGTACAGAGGTGGTGGCACAAAGGCGCCCTCTACCGCATCGGCGACCTTCAGGCCTTCGTAGGCCGGGAAGCGGGAGGCATAGCTGGTGAGTAGGGTGCCCCTCGTTTAATCCGGCATTCGGCTGCTCTCTTCCTTCCTCATCCTCTCTAGAACGCCGATGGTCTTCACTACACCCTATTTTCTGAGACGACTCCCTGGCAAACGAACCCCTCCTTTCTTAAAAAAAAACAAAACAAAATGCTAACCCGACCCCTGCTTCTTCCAAAGGGTGTCTTACTCAGCACATTCTCTTTCTCTACCCCGCCCCACCTCCCAACCACGCGGCCCCTGAGCCAGTTCAAACCAGTTTCTGAAGCAATGTGTGAGGCTCCTTGCGTCAGCTACTTTGTCTCGTGATCCAGCCCCCTTCAGAGGGAGTCCGGGAAAGTGGTGGAGAGAATGTGGAGGCTGGAGGCTTTTCGTGCCCTACTGGTTAACCCAACCCTCTCCTCCTCATAGGTCTGAAGAACCATCTGGAGTACTTGAGCACCCTCAAGGTGAAGGGCCTAGTGTTAGGCCCAATTCACAAGAACCAGAAGGATGAAGTCATTGAAACCGACCTGAAACAGATTGATCCCGCTTTAGGCTCCCAGGAAGATTTTAAAGACCTTCTACAAAGTGCCAAGAAAAAGAGTAGGTCTTTCTAAGGAAGCAGAAAGGGTTTGGCATTCTGGCCAAGAAACAGGATAGGGTTTTTGTCTGGTTTTTCTCCTAACTGGAGCAGTTTTTAGGGGCAGGCACAGGAGAGATAGTTCTCACACTAAACAATGTTGTTCATGTGTGAGAGTAATTTTTATTTATTGATTTTTGTTTTGGTTTTTGAGGTAGGGTCTCACCATGTAACTAACTGGTTGATTGGCCTTACCTTACTGCCATGACCAGGCTAGATGAAGTTTACAGAGCTCCACTGGGCCCAAGTGTATAGCCATGGCTCGATAAAATAAATGGCTTTTAAACGTATAAAGTAGATCCTATATATGTAAGAGATTCAAATACTGCTTTATAACTCAATATAGAGGGCCGAAAATGTAGCTCAGTTTGTAAGAGTGCTTGTCTAGTATCCATGAAGTCCTGACTTTGATTCCTTAGCACAACATAAACAGACGTGGAAGCATGTGCCTATAATCCCACACTTGGGAAGTAGAGTATCCTCAGGCAGCTAGCCCACATACACAGAACCCTGACTTCATGGACTGGAAAAATAAGAAAGAAACCAAAACCTCAATATGGAAACATGTTGAAAGACTTTACCTTGTGTGTGTGTGGTGGGGTAACCCTTGACCCAGCAGTTCTAAGTTATTTGCTCTACTATAAAACCACCTGAGAGGTTTTGAGGGTTTCATTCAGATTTTGTACAAATCATACATAGGTGCACTTAGTAACCTGTGTTCAAGTTCCTTATTTCCTCTTCTTCCCCAATGAATTTCTCTCAACTGGTTATTTTTCTAGGCATTCACATCATTTTGGACCTCACTCCCAACTACCAGGGCCAGAATGCATGGTTCCTCCCGGCTCAGGCTGACATTATAGCAACCAAAATGAAGGTGAGGTTTTATGGCTGATGGCATACAGATGCTGGGACTGTGGATTTCTTCACAGCAAGCCTCGTGTGCACTTAGCCTGGTTCTCCCAGGCAGGGATGCCTCTTTCTATAGCTGGAGGGATAGGCCCAGGTGCACAGTGTGTCTTCTTGTTTCTTTTCTGACTGCTCTTTTTTCTGTGTGGGTTTCCTTTACTCTAGAAGCAAGGCTATGCCAGGAAGGGAATTTCTCAGATGTCAATCTGGAAGTTTAATTTTTCTTTTTGTGATAGGAAGTCTTTTATTTCTCTGTGGGAATCCTGACCTGACTGATTTCCCAGTTTTTGTTTGATGTATTTGGAACAGAGCCCAGTCTGAAATTATAAGAACTAGAGTCTTACTATGTATCTGGGATTTTATCTTGCCCTATGTTTTATTATTTTTTTAAAGCGTTAACTCCACTATGAATGCTTTTAAGATTTGTTTTTATGTGTATGAGTGTTTGCCTGCATGTGTGTTTGTGTACCATGTGGATGTCTGGTACCCCAGGAAGCCAGAAAAGGGTGTTAGATCCCCTGGAGCTAAAGTCACAGACAGTGTGAGCTGCTGTGTAGGTACTGGGAACTGAACAAAGCTCCTCTGCAAAAGTGGCAAGCTCTTAACTCTGCGAAAGCTATTAACCACTGAGCCATCTCTCTAGCTTCCTGTCCCAAGTATTTCATAGCTGTTTTCTAATTTGTTTTTTAAACCCACAAAATACCTGTTACTGCCAGTCTGTTAGTGAAGAAACTGAGATGCAGTTACTTCATGTGTTCCAAACCAGAAGTCTCAAGGAGTTTTCTTTGGTCTGCCTTTACCTTGAGGTAGTGGCTTAAACTTGGTAGCCACCTGGCTAGGGTAAAGCTTCTAATGTCACCCTAGCTTCTGATGCCCACGTTTTGGCAGGTCCAGGATGGACATAACAAAGTAGAGGCAGATGCTGGCACTTTGGGTTCTAAGTATGTGGGTGAGACTCCTATGATCATCCCGGCTGACACTTGCTAGTCGCTGGGAGATTTGTGTTCTAGGACTCCAAGTGCTGGGATCCTATTCTTAATAGGAAGTTTGTTAAAAGTTACTGATAAGGAGGTTCAAAGTAGTAGAGAAAGCCTGTAGTCCTAGCACTTGAGAGTTGGAGGAGGCAGGAGGATGAGAAGTTAAAGGACAACCTCAGTTATGTAGTGAGTTGGAGACTGGTCTGAAGTCAAAAAGAAAATTACTGGTATGATTTTCAGGTGGTAACCTCTCAGATGAGGATGGGAATGTGAGAAGGGAACAAAGGGGTGTGGGGGTGGGGTTCTGTGCTAAAAGTGCCAGTTGAAGCCAGGGCTTGAACCTTCTGGCCTGGGCCTGTTCTACAGAGCTGGCCTCTTTTCAGATGTCTCAACAGCCCTCAGGCTGTGTTTTGAATTTCAAACTTTTTATTCTTGGCCTTGCTCCCAGCAGCTCTTGAAGGAGAGCACACACTCTCTAAACCCAGGAAACAGAGAGGAACAAGTACATTTGCCTTAGGGTCTTGACTAGTATTTTAGTTCTATCTCTGCTGTTCCCTAATTAGAATCTTGGCCATGTCTTCTTCTCTGAGCCTGTTTCTTTATCTTCTACTTGAAGGTATTTGCATTCCACATACTAAGTGTTAAAGCTGTGTGTGAATGTTTTCTCTTGGGGTCATTTCTGTAGCTGTTAAAAGTGAAGGTATGTGATTTGCCAAAGGCAAGACAGAGAATAGAAAAATGCTATTACACAGGAAGCGCACGGGTGGGGCACCAAGGACTAACCTTTGAAACTAGGAGACTGAACCCTGTTTTCTATAGGTTAAGGGCTTGCTTGTATGTTGATCTTTCCTCTGTTCTTTTGTCCCCTGTAGGAAGCTCTGAGTTCTTGGTTGCAGGATGGTGTGGATGGGTTCCAAGTTCGGGATGTGGGAAAGCTGGCGGTGAGTGCATTGAGAGGCAAAAAGCTTTGGTGAGAAGAGTGGGTCTCAGCCAGGGCTAAGTGATGTTCCCGGTTCTGACTCTGCTTTTTCTGTACTAGAATGCATCCTTGTACTTGGCTGAGTGGCAGAATATCACCAAGAACTTCAGTGAGGACAGGTCGGTGCCCAACACCCCTGCCTGGCTGAGCCCATTGCGAAAGCCTTGAGAGGGGAATTTCCTAGTCTCGAGATCTCGAGAACTTCTCTTTTATTCTTTATCTCCTGACATTTTCTTTTTTTTTTTTAAAACAACATTTTTTTTTTACTACTCTTTTTTTTTTAAGATTTATTTATTTTATGAAAGGACACTGTAGCTGTCTTCAGACACACCAGAAGAGGGCGTCAGATCACTTTACAGATGGTTGTGAGCCACCATGTGGGTGCTGGGATTTGAACTCAGGACCTTTGGAAGAGCAGTCAGGTGCTCTTACCCACTGAGCCATCTCTCCAGCCCCTCCTGACATTTTCTAATGACACTACTATCCTTGTTTTGTGCAGGCTTTTGATTGCAGGGACTGAGTCCTCTGACCTGCAGCAAATTGTCAACATACTTGAATCCACCAGTGACCTGCTGTTGACTAGTTCATACCTGTCAGATTCCGACTTTACTGGGGAGCATACTGAATCCCTAGTCACTAGGTATTTGAATGCCACTGGCAGTCACTGGTGCAGCTGGAGTGTAAGTACCATGCTGGTGGGTTTAGGGGACGGTGGGAAGTGGTAGATGGAGGGTGGACGTGCTCAAAGGTATGTCTTCTTCCTCCAGGTGTCACAGGCAGGACTCCTGACAGCCTCTGTGCCGGCTCAGCTTCTCCGACTCTACCATCTGCTGCTCTTCACCCTGCCAGGGACTCCTGTTTTCAGCTATGGGGATGAGCTCGGCCTTCAGGCAGCCGTCCTTCCTGGACAGGTACCACTTGTCTTCTGCCCAGCACAGTGTGAGAAAGAAATAGTGTTTATCAAGTTATGGCATCTGTGAGTGGCAACAGACAGACAACAACCTTGAGGTGGAACTTTGTCAGTTGTTTTGTGAGCTATATGGCAAGTAGGTATCTTTTAAGCAGGGTTTTCCTATTGTCAGACTCTGGGCTGGCCTCTGACACCATGGAGCCTATTCTGGAATGGGTCTCGGCTGGGAATACTTACGTATCTGTGTGGGTGGTGTGGGGTAGGTACATACTCAGAGATCAGAGTAGTTTTGTGGAGTAAGTTCTTGCCTTTAGCCTTTATATGGGTTCTGGGGATCAAGCTCAGGTTGTTAGCTTTCATGATGCTTTCCCCCACTGAACCCTCTCCCCAGACCCCAAGTACCAATTTTCAAAGGTAATGTCTGGTATCTGGTAAGATGTTCAGAACGGCAGCCAACATTACTTTGTTGGACAGTAGTATTTTGCACCCATTGACTAGAGGCTTTCAGCCCTCTGGGAACTGAAGCTTAGTGAGAGTCCGGACAAGCAGAAAGGTACACAGAAGTGGTTACCATGATGAGGTCCTGTCACAGGGCGCTGCCATGAAGGCATCCACCAGCAGAAAACAACACAAAATGATGACATGGAAATAAAGAATGGAAGGAAGGGGCATAGACTCAGCCTTTTTTAAAGGCCCACATTCTCTGTCTGTTAGCCTGTGAAGGCCCCATTCATGCCGTGGAATGAGTCCAGCGTTTCTCACACCGCAAGACCTGTAAGCCTCAACATGACAGTGAAGGTAAGCAGTTTAGGCCTGATCCTCATGGTGGGCAGGTACCTCACAGATGCACAGAGACCCCTCATTCCTTCCTTCTGTGTGTGTCCATCATTTTCAGGGCCAGAACGAAGACGCTGGTTCCCTCCTTACCCAATTCCGGCGGCTGAGTGACCTTCGGGGTAAGGAGCGCTCTCTTTTGCATGGTGACTTCCATGCGCTGTCTTCCTCATCTGGCCTCTTCTCCTACATCCGCCACTGGGACCAGAATGAGCGTTACCTGGTGGTGCTCAACTTCCAGGATGTGGGCCTGTCAGCCAGGCTAGGGGCCTCCAACCTCCCTGCTGGCATAAGCCTGCCAGCCAGCGCTAACCTTTTGCTCAGTACCAACAGTGCCCGGCAAAGCAGTGAGGAGGGCACCTCCCTGAAGCTGGAGAACCTGAGCCTGAATCCTCATGAGGGTTTGCTGTTACAGTTCCCCTTTGTGGCCTGATCCTACCTATGCACAACCTACCATCCTCCTTCATTCTCCCTAGGCCTTTTGGATTCTGGTCTTTCCTTGTTTTTGTTTTTGTTTTTAAACTTTTGCAGATTACATATGAATTCTTACACTGGTGTTTTTGTCTTCAAATAAAAAAATCACCCCTGCATCATGAGGTTGTGTCTTTACTTTCATCCTTCCTTCATCGTAGGACTTCTCTTGCTCCTCCCTACCCCTGCCATAGTCTCAGCCAGTTCTATTCAGCTATTCCAGCTCTTAAATTAGTCATTTAGAGACCAAGGCCCTTCCAGGTTAACAGCAAGGTGTCTGGACTGGAGCAGCCACAACTCCTCACTTTGGCCCAAGAGTCTTGGGAATCGCCAGCTCTTCCTTATTCTCTCTCAGCACAGTCTCTTTAAGAAAAAAGGGGTGGGATGAGTTGAAGACTGCACACTGCTGGGGCCTGGGGCTCCCCTTTACTCTTTGGCGAGGCACTTAGCATCTATACAGGACTCTGATCCCCAGCACCCAGTTGATACCCCAACTCCAGAAAAAGCCAACAGGACAAACCCTCTGTGTCCTTAGGATATGTAATCTCTTGTGTGGAAGTGGAGAAGAAATAAGGAATAAACATTTTTGTATGATGGCTATGGATGAGTGATCAAAAAGGAAAATGAGCTGAAGAGATGGCTCAGAGGTTAGGAGCACTGGCTGCTCTTGCTGAGGCTGCCCAGGATCGGTTCCCAGCATCCACATGGTGGCTCATAACCATCGTTTACCCATGTTCTTGGGATCAACACCCAATTCTGGTTTTGTAGGCACCAGGCTTGCATTTGGTGTACACGTATAAGGACAGGCAAAGCACACATAAAAGGGAAAAAACAAAACTAGAAAGATGTTTTTGAGAGCAGGAGGTCCAAACAAGAGAGGTGAGTTAATTCAAGAATGTGGCCCAGCCCCAAGTCATAAACAGGTTATACTGTTACAATGTCAAAAGTTAGACATGGGGTGGGTCTGGGGAGGATTTGGTTATATGAATGGGAGTGTGGTTGGCGCTTGTGAAGCAGGAGTAAGTGAGTAAGGAATGAAGTTATTCAGCAAAGGGGGGTGGGTCACAAAAGGCTTCATAAGGCAGTCAGAGGGTGCACAGTTTGGTAGGCTATGCAGGGGCCGTGGGACTGCCCTTCCAATAGCAGTTGCAAACCACTGGCTTATGAACTCCCTTAGGTTGGCTATATGCTAAGGTGAGTCACAGAATTGTTTTATTGGTAAAAAGATAGACAACTAGCTGAAGGAAGAGGTATGTGGGCAGAGCCTGAGGGGTAGGAAGGTTTCTCTTTATCTTCTCCCAGGACTGCCTTTTAGCCGTAAATGGTACCAAAGAAGCAGGAAACTCACTTGAGCTTTAGGTGACCAGAGTTTTGGATTATCTCAGAGTTTCAGTGGAGCCAAGAATGAGGAATGATGAACTGATCTTCCTGCCTCTACCTGTTAGGATTATAGGCATGCCCCAATCTGCCTCCCTTGTTTCTGGTTTGTTTTTTTGTTTTTGTTTTTGAGGCAGTATCTAGCTATGTAGTCCAGACTGTCTTCAAGTTCACAGCCTCAGTCTTCTGAGGACTGGGACACAGACATGCGTGCATCATCAAGCCCTGTTTCCCTGGAGCGTAAACATATCAACCATGTGGCTAACGTAGTTTGCAGCCCTTCCAGAGGCTCTGGAACAGTACTTTAGAGCCCTTTCCCCAAGAGGTTGAATGCTCTGTGTCTCACTTTGGCAGCTGATACCCACTAAACAACTCCTAAGACCAAACCTAGCAGCCTAGAAATTATCTTGAAGCTAAGGACAAAGGCCAGACTTAGAAGCAAGAGTCATTCGGAACTTTGCATAGGGTCAGAGGAAGCGTTGAGGACCTGGTGCAGAGTGACTTCTGACTGGCTTTAGCAGGCTTGATGTGTGATTAGTGGAGGAGGAGGTTGTTGAGGCTGGTTTGGGACTGTAATCAGGGATAAGTCCTAGGGGAGTGATAGAGGAGGTGGTTGCATCATGCATTGATTCTGCAGGCCAATCTGCAGGATTTATTGTCCTTTTGTGAGCCAGTGATTTTTTTTTTTAAGGTGGCCCCCATAAGCCTTGGTGTTAACTTCAGCCTTCAAAGCCTTAGGAACAAGAACATGGTGGATATTTTGGCTCTCCTAGCCTTGGGGAAAAGAACATGTTGGACCTTGTGTGTAGGCATCCTCTATAACAGGCTGGAGCTTGGTGTGGCCTGGGCCTCTGAGGGTATTCTGGTATAGAGGACAGATCCAAGTTATTAAAAGACATAACTAAGACCCAGCCCTTGTTTCTTCATCTTGCTCAGTGACAGAGCCTGAGCCTTCGACAGGAGTCCATAGTGACTCCTGCTCTTAAGACATAGAGCACTCTTCCTCCCAGCCCCATTTACCCCCTGCCTTTGGCCTATTCTGGTCCTCTTCCTGAGGCTTCCCACCCCTTCCCTCTGTTTACTCTCCCTCCTGATCTTCCCTTTCTCCCCTTCTTTTTTGCTTAGTTATTTGTTTGTTTTTGTTTTTTGTTTCTTTTTTTTCTGGGATAAGGTCTAACTGTGTAGCCCTGGCCGGAACTCATACAGATCGTCCTGCTTCCCCTTTCCTTGTGGAACCACCAAGGCTAGCACTCATTGGTTCCGTTTTTGACCCAGATTTCACTATGAAATACTATGGTATTGTTTTCTGCTTATTTTTAAAGTTTTTTTTTTATTGTATTCTTATTTTTCTTTTGTTTTTTATGTATGTGCTTTGTGGACACTTTTGGTTTCTTAGCAAGTAAGAGCACTTTCTGCTCTTGCAGAAGACTTGGGTTCAGTTTCTAGCATCCAAATGGTGGCATACCCATAACTCCAGGTCTAGGCGATCCAATGCTCTCTTCTGACCTCTACAGGTACCGGGCATATATGCAGTACTTAATACACAGATGTAGGGAAACAGTCATACACATAACAAAAATAAATAAATCTTAAAAGCTTATGTTCTTTGGGGTTGGCAAGATTGACTCATCAGTTAAAAGCATGAGCTACTATTCTAGATGACCAGGTTTGATTCCCAGAACCCACGTGGCAGCTCATACACATCTGTACTTCTAGTTTCAAGAGATTCAATGCTTCTTCCAGTTTCCAGGGGCAGCAGCCACATATGTGGCTCATGGATATACATGCAATCAAAGCATCACACACATTAAAAAATAATAAAAAATTAAACAATAGATAATAGACATTAAGCAAAACAAGATGAGACCTAGTTTTGCTTTTTACGGTTACCATGGTGCAGGGATGCCTCGGAAACTGAGTTTGTCTGGCAGGGTCCTGGCAGCAGTCTACTTCCAGTACTTTGTGTTGTGGGAATATAAGTGGGAACTCACCCCCCATCCCCGAAATCTGCAAGTTCTGGACCCTGGCATATGCAATCATCTTAAAAGCCAAGCACAGTCTGGTCTGGTTAGTATTTAACTAGGAGACCGCCTGGGAACACCAAGTTCTGTAAGACTAAGCATCAAAAATGAACAAAAGGAGCGGCATGAGGTGGCTCGTGGCTTTAATGCCAGCATTCCAGAGGAAGGGGCAGGTGGATCTACATAGGTCAGAGGACAACTTTCAAGAGTCAATTCTCTTTCTACCACATGGGTTTCAGGGACTGAACTCAGGTCAGTAGGATGGTCAAGCAAGCACCTTGGCCTGCTGAGCCATTTTCTTGGCCTAAGATTAAAAACAAATTACTTTGTGGTGCTAGAGATTGAATGTAGGATCTTGTATATATTAGGCAAATGCTCTACCACTGGGCTACATTCTCAGTCCTTGGATAGACTGACTGTAAGGGGAGCTGGGCAGGCTGGGTCATTAGGCTGATTAGGAGAGGCAAGAGAATGAAAGGCAGGAAGGTGATCCGCTCCTTGGTGGTATTCTGGGTTTAGGTTCTCTAGCATCTACAGATGGAAGTTTCTAGCAGGCAAGAGTACAGCTCAGTACAGGGCATGATCTAGGATCACTTTAGGTACACATAGGGTATGTAGGAAGTATTGCTGAGTGGAGAGAAAGACAGTGTATTTACAGGATGAACAATGGAAGAGACTCTAACGAAGGAAGAGTAGAAGTAAACTAAGCCCCAGGCATGAAGAGAAGGAGGCAAGAAGGTGCCAGGTAGAAGTCTGATGGAGATGGTGTCTTCCAGGTTGGTGATAAAGCTATTATTAGTGGTCTATAGGGGAACTTACCTGGAGCCTTCTGCGGAGAGTGGAAAAGTAGAGTTTTCTTTCTCATTGCACAGGTTTCTAGATATTTCAATTTGTGTACATGGTTGTCTTAAGTACCAAAAGAACTTATTGGAAGGCTATCAGGAAATGCCAGAAGAAAGCAGGATCGGAATCGGGAAATGGGCAGGAAGCAAGCACCAAGAAAGCAGGAAATTCGATTGTCTTTTAACTGGAACTGCCTGGGATGCTGCCACAGGGGACATACTGCCAAGATCTTGAGGTTGGGCACAAAAAGCACAATACACAAAAGCATAGCCTCCCTGGGTGGGGTGTGGGTGGTATTGGAATTTACAATGTGTTCTGCTTGAATGGCCCTGGTATGTCCTGAATCTCAGGACTAAGAGGGTTATTATTGGTTATTATTTTTAAATGTTCGTTATTTAAAAAAATTAAAATATGGGCTGGAGAGATGGCTTAGCCATGAAACAAGCCTGGCATTTTACACATACCTGTAACTCCAGCTTCAAGGAGAGAGCAAAGAGGAGGATTGCTGAGGCTTGCTGGCTTTTAACTAGGCAAGAAAGCATGAATCCCAGGGTCAGGGCGAGACACTGCCTCAAAGGAATAGTTGGAGAGTGATAGAGGAGAGTGCTCAAAGCCCTTTTTCAGCCCGCACACACAGCACTAGCACCTCCCCACCCCATGCACATACACAAATAAGTCAATATTTTAAAGTATGACATCAGAGCCAGTGAGATGGCTCAGTAGGCAAATGTACCTCCTGCTGAGGCTAATGACATGAGTTTGATCCCCAAGACCCACATAATGGAAGGAGAGAACTGGCTTCTCCAAGTTGTTCGTTGGCCTCCATGTATGCACCTTTGCAAGTGCACTGCATCCCCCTTATAAGTAAATGTAAAAAGAAGGTAAGCCCCTCCCTTGTCTTTTTTAAGACAGCATTTCTCTGTGTCCTGGAACTCAGTCTGTAGGCTATGTTGGCCTCAGACTTAGAGCTTGCCTGTCTGTGCACTGCCACCTTTCAGTGAGAAGTTAAAATCTTAAATTAGTATGTATTGTACTAGTTTTCATTACGTATTTTCAAATAAAATTTGTTTTTATCCAGTCTCCTCCTGTTTTCTCCTCCATCTCTGTGACCCAGTCTGTGACCTTCTACCCCTGCATGGCTTCCATTGTCACATGATTCCTCTGTGCTTCTCTCTCTCCTCTTTCATTTGTTTTTGTTTCTTTTTTAATTTTATTTTCCGAGACAGGGTTTCTCTGCATAGTCCTGGCTGTCCTGGAACTCACTCTGTAGACCAGGCTGGCCTTGAACTCAGAAATCCGCCTGCCTCTGCCTCCCAAGTGCTAGGATTAAAGGCGTGCGCCACCACCGCCCGGCTTATTTGTTTTTTGTTTTTTTTTTTGGTTTTTCGAGGCAGGGTTTCTCTGTGTAGCCCTGGCAGTCCTGGAACTCACTTTGTAGACCAGGCTGGCCTCGAACTCAGAAATCCTCCTGCCTCTGCCTCCCAAGGTTTATTTGTTTTTTTAAGACAAATCTCTGTATGTGGCCCTGGTTGTCCTGAAACTCACTATATCATGTAGATCAGACCAGGGTGATTTTTTTTTTAGATTTAATTATTTTATGTATATGAGTACACTGTGGCTGTCTTCAGACACACCAGAAAGTGGCATCGGATCCCATTACAGATGGTTGTGAGCCACCATGTGGTTGCTGGGAATTGAACTTAGGACCTCTTCCAGTCAGTGCTCTTACCTGCTGAGCCATCTCTCCAGCCCCAGGCTGATCTTAAATTCACAGAGACCCCTCTGTCTCTGCTTCCTAAATATTAGGATTAAAGCTGTGCCAGCACGCCTAGCTTCTTTTTCTTAAAAACTATGATTGCGTGTGCATGTGTGTATGATGTGTATGTGTGGTCCATGCCACAGTTTGCATGTACAGTCAGAGGACAACTTTGGGTGGTCCTCTCCTTCTACTTTTATGTGGGTTCTGGGGATAGAACTCAGGTCATCAGGTTTATGCAGTAAACAGCTCTACTCTGTGAGCCATCTTTCTGGTCTCTCAACACTCTTTCTTCCTATTCTTGTGGTCTCCCTTCTACTATTATAGCCCATACCCACACTCATTCTCACAAATACACCTCTATAAACACTGCAAGCTAGGATCTACATATTGAAAAAGAACATGCAGTTTTTTTGTCTTTCTGAATCTGGATTAAAGAGTGTGTATTAGTCATGGATCTCCAGAGGAACAGAGCAGATGGGATGAATTTAAATCCCTTTAAAGAGTGTTTGTCAGCTGGGCAGTGGTGGTGCATGTCTTTTTTTTTTTTAATGGCATTCACCTTTATTTATTTATTTATTTATTTGCAATACAAAAAGCAAGAGGATTTTTTATTTGATCCAGCATGCTGGGGTCGCCCTGCACATTGCCCACTTTATACAGTCCTCAGGGCAGCTGCCATTAGGCACAATGTGATTGGCAGCACAGTGTTACCTTTAAACTAATTGGTTGTTAGGGAATGAGGTAGGTGGCCAAGGGTCTCTGGGCCTTCCCTAGCCGCAGGGACCTCCCTGTGGTCTGAGGAATATAATTTAGTCTCTCTCTTCTGGGAGGGGCAAGGGTACCATGATCATTCCAAAGTTCCTGAGTTAACTCTTTCATTCCTCCCTTTTCTTTGTGCAATTGCTGGTATTCTGATAGCTCATACTCCTGGTCTTCTGTATCTAATTCTTTGTATCTCTGCTTTAAATTCATTAGCTGTACTGTACCTATGTGTTTCTTTTTCTTTTTTCTTTTCTTTTCTTTTTTTTGTTTTTTGTTTTTTGAGACAGGGTTTCTCTGTGTAGCCCTGGCTGTCCTGGAACTCTTTCTGTAGACCAGGCTGGCTCCAAACTCAGAAATCCGCCTGCCTCTATGTTTCTTAACAATAGCGACCAAACGGTTTAAAATGTAGGGGCCAAAGGTCAACAATAGCAGGAGAATGATTAGGGGTCCTAACAGGATTAACAACCCCGGAATGGTCTATATAAGAGCAACATTCCTCAGCTAAAGCAGCACATAGCCCTCCTATCCTGCAGTACTACTTCTGATAATGAAGTCAATGTTTCTTGAAGGTGACTGGTGGAATTTTCTATTCTTTCTATATCCAAATCTATGGCTGTCCTCAGACTGTCATAATTTTCCCCTTGTAAGACCAGAGTGGAAGTCCTGGTGGCTGCCACGGCCATCCCCAACCCCAACAGAAAGGAGACAATGAGTGATGTAATAGGTTTGGAGGACGGGCACATAGGATTGGGGGAGGAACCAGAATCCAAAGGTACCACCAGGCAGTCATCAAGGTTGAGTGATCTTGAGCTTGATCAGATCATCTCTTTTCTGTACCGTCCAGCAGGGGTCTCTGGAGAACAGGGTGTCTGCAAGTTTCCCATGGGAAGCATGTACCCGGTCTGCAACACTGGCCACCTTAAGGCCTGTGGGAGTGGCTAGTAGCGTCAGGAAGGGTCCCTTCCATCAGGGTTCCAGTGACTGTCCCCGAAGCCTCCTTACATAGATCCAGTTACCAGTCTGGAAGCAGTGAGGAGTCTCTGGCATCCCTATTCGTGACCTCCAATTCACTAATCCAGCGTGTCCCCACCGGCACATGCCTTTAATCCCAGCACTTGGAAGGCAGAAGCAGGCAGATTTCTGAGTTTGAGGCCAGCCTGGTCTACAGAGTTAAGTTCCAGGACAGCCAGGACTATACAGAGAAACCCCATCTCGGGGGAAAAAAAAAAAAAGAGTGTTTGTCAGAGTGCTTAGGGGCTGGATTTCGTCTTTTGGGAAATCAAGAATCTGAAAATTGTCTGGTTCTTGTGGCTGAATGTCTGTGCTGGTTTTCAGTATACATTGGAATTCGGAGAAATAGGCTCTTAGGCTCTCATACCATGGAAATAATATGTCCACTGAAGGATCGATGAATTTATGAGTAAGATCGAGGACAAACAGGCAAAACCCTGTACTTCCCACTTGTCCTTTTACAAAGGCTGCCATCAGAAGTTGTAGCCTAGATTTAGGGTTTGTCTTCAGACCTCAAATGATCTAGATTTAGAGTGAGTCTTCCCTCTTTAAATGATCCAACCCCCCCCACCTCCAAAAAAAATCCTTCACAGGTGTGCCCACATGTGTGCCTGTGTTTTAGTTAATTCTATATGTGGTCAAGTTGACAGCCAATATTAACCATCACCCATCACCCATCACAGAGAGGTTTTTTTTTTTCTGCCCAAGTTATGCATTTGAGGTACTGTCCCTGAACTTAAAGGACAATATCCAGTTCTGATTCAAACAATGGTGTCAATTAGCTTTAGATGGAAGAAGCAGACAGGGACAAGCAGCTGGCCTTTAATCCCAGCACTCAGGAGTCAGAGACATGTAGTTCCCCTGTGATCCAGGCCAGCCTGGTGTACATAGTGAGTTCCAGGACGCCCAGGGTTATGTTGAAAGACCTTTTCTTAAAAAGAAAAAAAAAAGAAAGAAAAAGAAAAAGAAAAGAAAGAAAGAAAAGGAAAGTGAGAAGAGTAAAGGAAGAATAAGGTGCTTGGTTGGAAAAGAGAGAAAATGGATTTGCCACCTAACAAGAGGAAGGCTGCAGACAGATCAGGTGTCAAGGGGGAAATAAGTAGGCATGGTGTAAGTGGAAACATGGTATATTAGCTGGAAATAACTCTGTGGAGATGGGTTGGAGATGTGAAACTGCAGTCGTGTGTCTCATTGTTACTTAAAGTCAGAGGAGACAAGGGAAGGGAAGAGAGCCAGGGAAGGCTTGTCTGGAAACCAGGAAGGAGGGGCAGCGACTTAGGGGCTTGGTCTGATCCTATGTACCAAGAGAGCAGAAGTGACCAACTGTGCCATGCTACAAGGAGCCAATAAAAAGAGAGGGAATTGGCCATGGGTTTATCAACAGAGAGGCCTTTGATGACCTTGACAAGAGCAGTTTTTGTTTTCATTTATTTATGTGTACCTCTGACTGGCCTGGAATTTATTGGGTAGGGTAGCAACTCATCTGTTACTGTCTTCTGAAGCCTCCTTCAGCTGGTACAGTGAATCCATGGGTGACACTGATGATCATCATTGCTATGGAGGAGGTGAGGACCACAGGGTATGGATCTTTCCACACTGGCTCCAGGTTCTGGTCGGGATCCCTTTTACCCACATAAGATCACCAGGCTGGAACTTGTGGGCAGGCTCAGACACAGGCAAGGGTGCAGCCTCTCAAATAGTATTCTGAATCTGTGGCAGGGCCTGTAAGAACTTGGGGAAGGAGTGGCCAGTAATTTCTGTTTTATGAGTATCTTTGAGCTTAGGGAAGAGTGGGCAGTTCCCCAGTCATCATTTCAAGTAGCGTGGAGCTCTTCTGGTATAGGGTGAACATGGTGAACCTGGTTTTAAGCAGGGCAAAAGGTAGAAGATCGGCTCAATTTCTGCCAGTCACAAGGACATGTTGAAGTCTCCTTCACGGTCCTATTCATCATTTTCTACTTATCCTGAGCTTTGTGGCTTATAGGCACAATGTAGTTTTCAATCAACATTTAAGACTTTTGCAAGATTTGGGGAAACTTTGGCCATGAAGCCTGGGCCAATGTTGGACCCCAGGGCAAGGGGCAACTAAAATTTAGGAATTAGCTCTTGGAGAAGTTTCTTGGTGACCACTGAGGCTGTCCCCATTCGAATGGGATAGGTTTCCATCCTTCCAGGGGTGGTAGCTATGAAAACTATAAAATACTTATACCCAATAACCGTGGATTTAATCTCCGTGAAGTTCATTTTCCCATGCTCTCTGGGCATGCTTCCTTGGGTGTGGATTCCTTCTGGAATCTTTTTTTCTCCTTTGGGGTTTGATTGTACACAAGTGGTACATCTGGAAACAATGTCTTTGATAAGATTGTCTAGTTGAGGGATGTAATATCTAGACTTGAGTATCACCCACTTGCCTCCTGTTTCATGTCTTCCCTTTTTGCCCACTTTGTTTGTTTCTTTTTCTTTTCTTTCTTTTTTTTTTTTTTTGAGACAGAGTTTCTCTGTATAGCCCTGGCTGTCTTGGAACTCACTCTGTAGACCAGGCTGGCCTTGAACTCAGAAATCTGCCTGCCTCTGCCTCCCAAGTGCTGGGATTAAAGGTGTGTGCCACCACTGCCTGGCTCCCCTTTCTTGATAGACATGGGCTGTGGCTAATGCATACTGACTCTACACAGTGATGGCTTTGCTATTTTCCCAGTGAAGTACCTGAGTTAACACTAGAAACTCAGCCCTCTGTGTTGAAGTCCCTTGGTTGAGGGTCTGGGCCCATACCGACCTGTCCAAAGTGATAACTGTGGCTCCAGAATACCTGATTTCAACTTAAGCAAAACTGTCCACATCAATGTAGTGAGACATCTGTAGGTCAGGTCTGAAGGATTGGACCCCATCATTCTCTTCCAGGTAATTGTAGAGAGGCTCTGTTGGGTTATTGTCTGGTAGCATGCTGGCTGGGTCGATGGCTGAAGTTTTACAGAACTGGATGAGGGGTTGGTTCAGGAGAAGTGCTTGACATCCACCTCTCTGAGGTCCCCCTCAGGAGGGCTGCTACACAGTTCCTAGTCCAAAGTCAGTTTGTCAGCTTCTTTTACTGGCCTGGCTGTAGTGACAACTGCATGCATACAAGCTGGCCAACCTGGCAGAAACAGAGTCAGTTTCTTCTCCCAGGGTCCCAGTGCCTGGGCAAGGACCCCCTTTCCAATCCTTTACATAGGGCAGGACATTTTTCTTCCTCCCTCTTTTCCCAGTGTCTCTGATTTCACCCTCTGGCATCTCTTTTATTTGTTTCCCCGAGTGCAGCCAATACTGCTCAGGTCAATCTTTTGCTTTGCTTTGCTTCTTCAGAGTCACGGTTATTGTAAACCTTTGGAGCAACCTCCAATAATTGGGATCTATTCATATCCTCAAGTCCTTCTAACATCTGAAATTTCTAATATCTGGGGCTGAGTGCATAACAAAATGAATACTGATTACTCCCTGTGTTTTTGGTGCATATGAAGACATATATCCAGTAAGCCTTGCAGAGGTGCTCCAGGAACCCAGCAGGCAATTCTTGGGGGCTCTTGGATTACCTTGTTCACCTAAGACAGACTGGCATGTCTTCTAGCAGTTGCTTTCAATCATCCTAACAGAGTCCGGGGAAGAGCTCCTTATCCAGAGCCTCCTTATCCAGCATTAGGGTCCTAGTCAGGTCGTGTGTGTGTGTGATCTGCATTATTTGGGTCTTCTGTCCAGCAGCTATCCCTCACCAGGCCCGAGGGTAGCTTTCCTACTTTCTTTTCTTTTTTCCAAGCAACATTTTACTTCATGAGCTTGTCACCCCCTCATTGGTTCAATTGTCCCATGATGAGAAAGGACTCAGCCACCCACAATAATGTTATCAATAGGGACATGGATCAGTTTCACGAAGAAGCCTGTGAATCCCATGGTAGCAAATCCTATAGCTGTGGCCATGGCGACTTTCTGGAATTCTTTTCTGATGGGTTTGGTGTATGTTTTAACCAGCCGAATTGAGTCCTTTACAAACTGCCGACTTTGCTCAACAAATGGCTTTACCTGACCCCTGTTTGTTTATGAGATGGCAGTTTGAGAGCGTAGCTGTACATGGCTTAGGAGAGACTTGAGCCCAACAGAACCGGTGGACTTTCCTACTTTCAAGCTGGTTATTTCGCACCTCAACTTGTAGCTAGGAGCTGTTGACAGTCATCCCAGGTTGGTGTAAAAGATTATCTCAAGAAGGCTAGTGAGAGCCTGAGGTTTTTCAGAGAATGATGGTTTCTGAGTTTCCCAATTATACATATCATATGGGTTGAGAAGGAGACATAAACCATGCAAGGGGAAGGAGATGAACCTCTGGGAGGGAGACGAGGTCTGCCTCTATAAGCACACACATGGGAAAAAGATAGTGGGAGGCTCCTTCTGGGAGCTGTGGAAGGCTGGAGGCCCGAGGTGGGAGGCTGGGCCCCTTCCCACTTCACATAGGGACTGGACTCTGAGGCAGAGAGACAAGGGGAGAGAACGGTGTCAGTTTCACTCTTGGGGCTGGAGGAAGCGCTCTCAGGGTAGAGATAAGGCTGAACAGAGCAGTTCCAGGAAGCAGGGCAAGGACAAGGACCAAGATAGAAAGTGCTGAAGCAGTCAGAGTGGAGACCAAGAAAAGAAGGAGGCAGGCTGGAGAGATGGCTCAGTGGGTAAGAGCACTGACTGCTCTTCCGAAGGTCCCGAGTTCAAATCCCTGCAACCACACAACCATCTGACACCCTCTTCTGGTGTGTCTGAAGACAGCTACAGTGTACTTACATATAATAAATACATCTTAAAAAAGAAAAGGAAGGAGGATCTCTCTGGTGGAAGGGAGAGGGGACTAGGTAAAAGAGACTGCCTCTCCCCACCCCAACCTCCTCCTATGGCAAGACCAGGGTCTATACTGGAGCTATACTGGAGAGCGTATGGAGGGGGAAGGTCAGATTTCTCCACCAGGGGATCTGAACTGCCCCTGGGGATCCAGGTATCTGTCAGTGGGCTACCCAGCTCCAAAAGAATGCTAATCTACTTCACAGAAGGTCTGGGTGAGAGATGGAGACTGTAAGTCATTGTCCACAAAAGCTTCATGGCATGATTTAACATACACTTTAACAGTCTTTGGACTGCTTGTTCATTCCCATTCCTATTGAAGCTTCCTTTTTTCCTGCCAACAGAATTGATAAAAACACACAGAGACACACACAACAATACAGACAACCAGGGTGGCCACCACACAGACTTAAACCAGGAGATCTGATGATGTCTCATACAGATCCCTGGACACTTGAATTATGGCCAAATCCAGCCATAAACATATTCACCTCCAGAGGGGACAGATCCCAGCAACTTTCTGTAGTTTCCAGTTTAGGGTGGAGGCATCAGGAAGCTTTGTGTTGACAGAAGCAGAATCTGAAGAAGTTCCTGGGGCTTTGGAGCCTTTAGGATGTGCACCTGCTAGGAAATGTTCATTTATCAGTCTAGGGGAATCCAAGGCCCCTGGGTCCCTACATCTTAGTTTCTGGGGGTCTCTGGGGCCTCCAGAAGGGCATGGTAATTTCACCAGAGAATACATGGACACTCTTAAAGCTGAATAGAAAGTTGGCTGGTGACTGCATGGGGGAACTTGCCTAAATCCTGTAGCCCCAAGGCTTAATTCTTTGTCTTTTATGCATAAAACCCACATCCTGGTTGACACACTTTGGTTAGCAAGAACAGGTATCGAGAAGCAAAACTACAAAAGTCAAAAAGCAAGATCAGTAAGTATATATGGGAACTTTCCTGGATCCAGAACTATGGAGAGTAGGTCTCTGATGGATTGGGTCTTTGATTCTGTTTGGCTGGGGTTGGAGGTTCCATGCAGGTTCTAAGGTCAGAATGGTGCCTCTAACACAGCTGGAGTGGTGCTAAGATGCTAGGCCTTTTATATTAGAATCCCTGGAATTGGAGATATACTCAGTTGTAAACAGCCATGTGGGTTCTGGGAATCCAACACTGGTTCAACCCTGGTCCTCAGCAAGAACAACAACAAAATAGTATTTTTTTTTTGAGATAGGGTTTCTCTGTGTAGCCCTGGATGTACTGGAACTTGCTTTGCAGACCAAGCTGGCCTTGAACTCAGAGATCACCTACTTCTGCCTCATAAGTGCTGAGATTAAAGGCATGCAGTCACCACCACCCAGCTCTACAAAATACTCTTAACCACTGAGCCATCTTTCTATCTCCTTGTTTTTTTTGAGACAAGTTCTCATGTGACCTAGGCTGGTTGACCTCAGATTTGCTATATAGCCTAGGCTGGATTTGAACTTTTGTTTTCCTTTGGGCCTTATGTGTTTGGGTGAGGCAGATGTTGGTTCTGTCTTTCCATCAGTGGGTCATGGGGATTGAACTCAGGACATCAAACTTGGCTGCAAGCACCTTGATCTGACATGCCATCTTGTAGCCTGTCTTCCCCACAAGAACATTTATGTAAGGGCTGGAGATACAGTTCAGCAATTAAGAGCACTTGTGGCTCTTGCAGATGACCTAGGTTCCCTTCTCAGCACCTGTATGGTGGCTCACAACCATTCATTACTCCAGTTCCAGGGATCTAACACTTTTTTAAACCTCTATTGGTGTGTAATATGGGCTGGGCTTACTCCCCTCCCCTGCCCCTCCTGTTCTCTCCTCTCCTCTCCTCTTCCCCTTTCTCCTTTCTCATCCCTTTCTTTCCTCTTTGAGGTCAGTCTTTCAGACCTTGATTCTTTCCTCTTCCTCCTTCTGCTGTGGTTAATATTGTTCTGGGGGTTGCTATACCTACTTGATGTCTTTAAATATCTATTAGGGGTTTTTACCCCACTTCAGACCATATTGTTCCCAGATAAAAGACACAGAAACCTTTAGATTTATAGTAAGTTTAAAAATACTAGAGCAGGGCAGATATCAGCCCTCTCTGCTATTTTGTGTGGTGATTCCCGAGGTATCACTTGTCATGTTCCTCCTGGGCCACTCCTATCCGTTAGGTGAGCCCTCAGGACGATGCTCTCATCATAATCTACTCCCCATGGCAACTTCATCCTTCTACTTTCTCCTCTCTTGTGATCTCTACCTCTGACCCCAAGCCCAGGGAACCTTTGTTCTGTCACCTCTCTCCAGGCTGTAGGCATCTTTATTAACCAATCAGAGATAACTTAGGGGGCAAGGTTTGCCCAACAAAAGCTGATGTATGTGAGACTTCGCTGTCTTGGGGCAACCAGGTCTTGGGATACAGAACTGAGCATTTGAATACATAGCAGCCCTAGATCAACCCCCTGCATCCCTCCTCCTCTTGCTTATCTTCCTCCTTTCCTTTCTAGCTCTGAGGATCAAAACCAGGTCCAGTTCGTGGTGGACTGGTGCTGAGCTGTGCCCACAGCCCTGAGTGGCTTTTGTTTTTTTTTCTGGTTCTGCCTTGAAAACTTAAGGTTTCTTTAACTGTTGGTAACAAACCAAAACTAAAACCAAACAACAATAAATGCCAAGCAAACAATGAAACCTCATAGCCATACTCCCACAGGAAGAAAACCCAAATAACCAAAACCTGTCATTGTATGATCTTTGTCCTTGGGAAACAGACAGAGGGATTACCACAAGTTCTAGTCCAGTCTGGCCTACACAGTGAGACTCTGTCTCAGAAAATGAAAACCTCAAATTGAAATAGAACCAAACAAAACACAACCTGAGAAGGAAGACATGCTCTCTTGTTCTGTGGCAGAAATAAAAGCAGGTTCTTTTCTGCATCCTGCAACCATCCTTATGGAAGTTATTTCTAACACGAGTCTTGTCAGGCAGCCAGATTTAAGAGCTATGCTTTGTCCCAAGAAAGTAACCTTTAACTTAAAAAGCTTGTGATTCTGATTGCCTGTCTTCTTTAATAACGCGTTGCCTTGGCAATACTATTTAAATTCTCATCTCTGTTTTCTAGAAGGTATAAATACCTGTGAATTTTCTTTGTTAAGCCAGAAGAGGCAAGAGGAATATTTCATATCCTCCTTTCCAAGTGCATGAGATGAGGTAAGCTCAAGGTTCGAAAGATCTTTTTTTTTTTTTTTTATTTCTTTCTCTTTTGATTTTTTTTGAGACAGAGCCTTACTAAGTATCCCTAGCTGTCCTTAAACTCACCTGCCAACTGGGCAGTGGTGCTGTTGCCTTTAAACCTAGCATGTGGGAGGCAGAGACCGGTGGATCTCTGAGTTTAAGTGCAGCCTGGTCTTCAGAATGAGTTCTAGGACAGCCAGGGCTACACAGAAAAACCCTGTCTCAAAAAACCAAAGCCAACCAACCAACCAACCAACCAAACCAAAAAAATCACCTTCCTCTGCCACCCAAGTTCTGGGGTTAAAGGCGTGTGCTGACTTGCCTGGCTTCTGGAAACTTCTTAACCAATCAAGGAGTTTGAAAATCTGATTTTTTTTTTTTCATTTTGCTGATTGTTTGTTTGGAAGTGGGATCTTCCTAGATTTCTTAGTGTTGTTAGTGTTACATAACTTTCTCTGGAGCGTCTATTTCTATTCACCTCACATAGAACAGTAACATCAGACTAAAGAAACAGTTATATCCAAGGCTAGCTTGCTTGGTTACCACTGAGCCCACTGGTCCTCTGAAAGAGCTCTTAACCATACAGTGCTCTTAACCACGGAGCCATCTCTCCAGGCCTAGTGGTACAGGACTTTGCCTGGTAACAAGAGGAGGACAGTCCCAGTGGGTAGGCATTCTGCCACTGGGACACCCTGGTGAGAAGCCCTAGATTGTAGGAGCTTGAGTGTCTCTATCAGTACTTCCAAGTGGCTGTGTGTGGGACTGTCCTAAAGAACTGTGCCAACACCTTGACTTTGGGCTTCTGCCCCCCAGAACTGTGAGAGAATCTGCTTCTGTTATTGAGACAACCAGTGTGTGGTGCTCAGAGATGTCACCTATGTATCCCTGCTCATGTGACCTTTTCAGAGTTCCTTATCTATACTGGCTGATTTTGTGTGTCAACTTGACACAGGCTGGATTTATCACAGAGAAAGGAGCTTCTGTTGAAGAAATGCCTCCATGAGATCCAGCTGTAAAGCATTTTCTCAATTAGTGATCAAGGGTGGAGGGACCCTTGTGGGTGGTGCTATCCCTGGGCTGGTAGTCTTGGGTTCTAAAAGAAAGCAAGCTGAGCAAGCCAGGGGAAGCAAGCCAGTAAGAAACATCCTTCCATGGCTTCTGCATCAGCTCCAGCTTCCTGACCTGCTTGAGTTCCAGTCCTGACTTCCTTTGGTGATGAACAACAATGTGGAAGTGTAAGCTGAATAAACCCTTTCCTCCCCAACTTGCTTCTTGGTCATGATGTTTGTGTAGGAATAGAAACCCTGACTAAGATATTATCAGAGGACTTTTCAGACTTCTTGTACCATATTCACCATTAAAAGTGGTTTACATGGGGGCTAGAGAGATGACTCAGTGGTTAAGAGCCCTGACTGCTCTTTCAGAGGTCCTGAGTTCGATTCCCAGCAACCACATGGTGGCTCACAACCATCTGTAATGGGATCTGATGCCCTCTTCTGGAGTGTCTGAAGATAGCTACAGTGTACTCATACAGAAAATACACAAGTAAATCTTTCTTAAAAAGTGGTTTATGGGCTGGAGAGATGGCTCAGTGGTTAAGAGCACTGACTGCTCTGCTAGAGGTTCTGAGTTCAATTCCTAGCAACCACATGGTGGCTCAAAACCATCTGTAATGGGATATGATGCACTCTTCTAGTGTGTGTCTGAGGACAGCTACAGTGTACTCATATAAATAAAATTAAATAAATCTTTAAAAAAAAAGAAAGAAAAAAAACTTTAAAAAAAAAGTGGTTTACTTTATGGCCTGGTAGATGTGTGTATGTGTGAGTTTTCTCTTCGTAAGGTCAAAAGGCAGCTTGGTAAGTAAAGGTAAAGGTGCTTGCCGCTAAGCCCAGGAACCCCACTTTAATTCCCAGAAGGAAAAAAAAATGGATGACCCCAAACTGATGTCTGCACATGTTCAGTGGCACCCATGTGCATGTGGTGTGCACACACACATCATAAATGAATATAAAATCTATAAGGGGCTGGAGAGATGGCTCAGTGGTTAAGAGCACTGACTGTTCGTTCTTTCAGAGGTCCTGAGTTTAATTCCCAGCAACCACTTTGTGGCTCGCAACCATCTGTACTGGGGATCCAATGTCCTTTTCTCATATACATAAAATAAATTTTTAAAAAAAACTCTCTCAAAGAAAAGCTTCAAAGAGTGTTCTTGCCGGGCAGTGGTGACGCATGCCTTTAATCCCAGCACTTGGGAGGCAGAGGCAGGTGGATTTCTGAGTTAGAGGCCAGCCTGGTCTACAGAGTGAGTTCCAGGACAGCCAGGGCTATCTAGAGAAACCCTGTCTCGAAAAACAAAGCAAAATAAAAAACAAACAAACAAAAATCAAAGTGCTCTTTTCCCTCATGTGTGACACTGTCCAAATATATCCTAAACTACTGCATTTAGAGAAAATTCTAGAGTCTTAAGGGCAGATCAGTGGCAAAGTGCTTGACTAGCATGCACAAGGTCTTAGATTCCATCCTCAGTACTAACTAATATTGGGGTTGGCCTTGTGTGCTGTGTATTCAGATGCTGAGTTCTATACCCCAAGATCAGGTTGCAGTCTGAACATAGGCATTATATTGATCAATATACTGTAAAGAATGTTCCCCAATAAACTCTGACTGGTAAATAAAAAGCTAGAGCCTCTGACTGGGCAGGGGAGATAGGAAAAAGGAACTTCAGATGGAGTGAGGGGATTTCAAGTAGGGACCACAAGGAAGAGAAGGAGGAGAAGGAAGAAGGGCATTGTCTTGAGGCAGGCTGGACCATAATAAACATGTAGCGAAGAGAAGCTAGCACTGAGGACACACATGGACAGAACCAGACTCAGATGGCAAGTTAGGGGGTATTTATCTGATTATTGGTAGCCTAGCTGGGATCGAGTAACTCAGAATCTGCTCAGAATAGTGTCAGCAGCTTGTTAATAATGTCTGATGTTCCTGTGTTGTTTACTTGGGAGCTAAGCAGGTTAGAATGGGGGCAGAAACCCCATGTAGATATTTAGGAGCAAAAGGAGGCATAGCTCTCCCGTAATATTACTACTATAAATGAACAGCTAACCACCTAACTAGTGAAAATATCTCTGTGATCAGGGACTGGAGAGGTGGCTTAGTGGTTAAAAACACTGGCTACTCTCTCAGAAGACACAGGTTTGATTCCCAGCATCCCCATGGTGGCTCACAACTGTCTGTAACTCCAGTTCCTCGGAATTCAAAGCCCTCTTCTGGCCTCTCTGGATACCAGGCACATGTATATATATGCACAAAACACCCATACAAATAAAATAATTAGAAAACATTGCCAATCATGACTAACAAATGGGCTTAAGATGGACAGTTGGAATTTCATCTTGAGACTGAACCTTTCAAGTGTGGAGGTCCTGTCACTGCCTCTTCAGCTGTAGCAGCTGCTTTCCCAGAAAGGAAACAAAAGCTCAGAGATGCGCAGAAAGCCATCCAGCTTACAGAGGAGTCAGTGTTGAGATAAAACCTTGGTTAGGCTCCACCTTCCTGTCCTGGTTCTGCCACGACCAATCTGGTTCCAAGAAAGTACAAATCTGTGGGCTGGGGAGATGACTTAGAACTTAATAATACTTGTTATGTAGTTATAAGGGACCGGAGTTCAGACTCCCAGCAGTCAGGTAACAAGACAGGTCCCCCACAAATGCCCTTAACTCCAGTCCTGAGGGATCTGACATCTTCTTCTGGCCTCTGTGAGCACACGAACACACATACTAGGACGTACATGTGCACAGACACAGACAGAAACACACACACACACACATCTTAAGAGAAGAAAGTGTCATTTTGTCCAAGGGTGGACCTCTATGCACATCACCTTAGCAGATGTCTCTCTGGAGGTTGTTGTTTGGATATGAAACATCTCCCTTGTTTTGTATTGAAGTCTTGCTCTCCACTTAGTGGACTTCAATAAGAAGCAATTGGATCAGGAGAATGGGTACTAACTTTAAACATGGGCTACTAGAAAGTGGGGTCTGATTGGAGCAAGTAATTCCCGGGGACTTTCTTTGAAGAGTGTGCTTTGCTGTGGCCCTTTGCTAGTGAGCACTTCTATCATGCCCTCTCTGCCAGACAGTCTGCCTCACTAGAGGCACAGAAGTGTGCAGCACAGGGACGTGGACTGAAACCACTGACGCTGTCTTCCTTCTTTTAAATAATTTCTTTCCGTGACAACCAAGAGGTCAGGTGACCAGACTCCTTAAAGGCTGAGATTGTCTACAGTAGAAATGATGGAATATACTAAAGGTGAGGTGAAGATAAAAAGAGCTATAGAAAGACAAGATTCATTCTCTCTAGAACCCACACATGCAAACCCGCTTTGGAACAGATTTCTAGGGAGGACCAGAGAGGAGGAGGAGGAGGAAGAGGAGAAGGAGGAGGAGGGATGTGTCTGTGTGCATGTTTGTGTGCACATGCACACATGTGTCACTTAATTACTTTTCTATTGCTGTGAAGAGACACCATGACCAAACCAACTTAGAAAAGGAAATGTTTACTGTAGCTCATGGTTTCAGAGGGTTAGAGTCTGTAATCCTCATGGCAGGGATCATGACAGCAGGCAGGCAGGCATAGCTGTAGCTGAAAGCTTACATCCTAACCTATAGGCACTTGATATACATACATAGATATATATGTAAGTATGTATGTATGTGTATGTGTATATAATGGCTGGCCTATAACTTGCTTTATAGATCAGCGTGGTCTATAACTCAAAGAGATCACCCTGCCTCTGCCAGATTGCTGCGATTAAAGGCAGTCAGCATCATGCTGGGCTTCTGACTTATTTTTTTTGTGACAGGGTTTCTCACTGAACTCAGAGCTTGCCATTTCGGGTAGACTGGCTGACTAGAGAGCTTCCCACTCCCCCAGGATCTCTGCCCTCAGTCCTGTGTTTACAGGCGTGCCGAGCTTTTATATAGGTGCTGGGAATCTAGACTGTGGTCCCTACAGTTGTGCAGGAAGCACTTTGCCAACGGAATCGCATCCTTGAGCCCTCCCATTGTCCCCTAATTGCCATTTTCCCGTTTATGCTGACATATATCACCTTGCTTCTCTGCAAGGCCCTTACTCCCAGACATCTCCCCAGTGTCCTCTCTGCTTGGTGGTCTCCTGGTTCTAGTGTTCCTGCATTCCAGTGCCTCTCTGTTCATCTCTCCCACCTCCAGGTTGGCCGAAATCTGTTGTCTACTGAGGAGCCTGGAGCCCCAGTGTGTAAGTGCTGCTTCTTCTGATCCTGAAGGGGGCACAGGCAGTCTTGAAGCAAAGCAGGATAAGAAGAGCCTAAGCAGAGGGACTGGAAAGAGGAAAGGCATGAAGGCGTGAGTCCGGAGCTTACTGGAAGACCAGGAGAATTCCAGAATCTGTAGGAGGGAGTCATTCACCCAAGAGGCTGAATGTGAAGGCCTTTGGCTGAGGGGCTTGCTTTGGGGTTTGGAGATAAGGTCTCAGTTTGTGTATCCCAGGTTAGCCTGGAAGTCTGTAGCCCAAGCTGGCCTCAAGCTGGCGATCCTCCTGTTTTCAAACTGTTGAGATTACATATGTGACTAGCTTTGAATTTGCGTGTTCTCTCTCTCTCTCTCTCTCTCTCTCTCTCTCTCTCTCTCTCTCTCTCTCTCTCCCTCCCTCCCTCCCTTCTTCCCTTTCTCCCTCCATCTCTTTTAAAAGGTTTATTTTTTATTTGTATGAGTACACTGCAGCTGTCTTCAGACACACACTAGAAGAGAGTATTGGACCCCATTATAGATGGTTGTGAACCACCATGTGGTTGCTGAGAATTGAACTCAGAACCTCTGGAAGAGCAGTCAGTGCTCTTAACTGCTGAGCCATCTCTCCAGCCCCCTCTCTTTCTTTTTTGAGACAGGGTTTTGTATAGTTCATAGACCATAAACTCCTGATCCTTCTGCTTCTATCTCTTGAATGCTGGGATTACTTGAGGAAAGTGTAGTGTGTGTGTGTGTGTGTATGTGTAGATGTATTTATTTTTATTTGACATGGATGAGTGTTTAGCCTGCATGTATGCATATGTATGTCTGTACCACCTTTGTGCCTGGGGCCCATGGAGGCCAGAGGAAGGAGTTAGCTCCCCTGAGGTTCTGGGATAGATGTTTGTAAGCACCATGGGGTTGCTAGGAGCTGAACCCGGGCCCTCTGTAAGATCAACAAATGCTCTTAACCACTGAACCATCATCTCCTCAGCCCCTGGTTTTTAAAGGCCTAAACGTGAGAACTGGGGCTGGAGAGATGGCTCAGAGGTTTAGAGCACTGGCTGAACTTGTAGTGGACCCAGCTTCAGCTCCAGTTCCAGGGGGCTCTGGTAACCCTCTTCTGACCTCCATGTATACACATGGTGCACATACATACATGCAGGGAACATATTCATACCCATAAAATAAACAAATCTTTAAAAGATAAAACCATAAAATGAGCAATAATATTTTGTGATGCATGAAAATTGTTAGATCCAAATAAAGTTTTATTAGTGTACAGCCATTCTTGTTTGCTCTAATATGCTATTTATGGCTGACTTCAACCGCAATGACAGAGACCATGTGACACAATAGTGCTGATGTGTGTCCTTTGTCTCTTGTCTTTCAGGGTCTAAAAATGTCTGCCCCTTGACTTTTTACAAAAAAAGTTTGATGCTTCTGCATTGAGGGATTGTTTTCACATGGTAGGCAAGAGCCCTGAAGTGCAATGGAGAAAACAGGATTGATTTGAGAACTGTTAAGAGGTAGACTGGGCACAGGTAGTGCAAAGGAGTCTAGGTTGGCTTATAGCTCTCTGGCTTGAGGAACTGTGTGAATGGTGGTTCCCGGAAGGCAGAAATACCAAATACCAGGGTCAGGAGGACATGGATTGGGAGAGAAAAGGGAGAGCTGGACTTTTAAAATAGAATACTCCAATGTTAACTCCGGTTTGTCATGAAATCAAAGCCTTCAGGAACAATACATTCTTCAGAGCCCAAGGCGGCCAGGGGGAAACACATTGAAAAAGCATTCTTGCTCTAAAAGTGAGCAGGTTCCAAATGCAATTTCTATTTAGAGTCAGTTCTGAGTCCTGTGAAACCTGAGCTAGGTGCCTAAGAATAAAACCAGGGATTCTCGGGCGGTGGTGGCGCATGCCTTTAATCCCAGCACTTGGGAGGCAGAGGCAGGAGGATTTCTGAGTTCGAGGCCAGCCTGGTCTACAAAGTGAGTTCCAGGACAGCCAAGGCTACACAGAGAAACCCTGTCTTGAAAAACCAAAAAAAAAAAAACAAAAAAACAAAAAAACAAAAAAACCCCCCAAAAACCAGGGATTCTACAGGCCTTGGGAGACTCTGTAAGGATAGGTCACACAGGAGGAAGACTGTAAAAGCTAAGGGGCTTGCTTTTGTTTGTTTGTTTTTGAGACTTGCATGGAGCTATCCCCAAATATCAAGACTCCTTTGCCTCCATGGTGATGACATACTATTCAGAGAAGGAAGGACCTGTTTCTGCATGTTTGTGTGTGTAGGTGTCTTTACACACTTGTGTGTCTTGTGCTGGAGGACGGCAAAAGAAGACATGGGATCCTGTAGGGCTGGAGTGAGCCTCCCCTTTGTTTCTTTGAGACAAGGTTGTACACGTAGCTCTGGATGTCCTGGAACTCTCTATGTAGACCAGGCTGGCCTCAGACTTATAGGTAGCCTGCCTCTACCACCCAAGTACTGGAATTAAAGGTATACACTATCATGACTGGCACATTTTTTTATTGACTTCTTTTGAGGACAGGCACAAGTGCATGGGGGTGACGATGACAGCTTTCATGTGCGTTTTCACCTTCTACCATGTGGATCTCTAGGACACAACTCAAATTCTCAGCCTTGATAGCTAATGCCTTTACTCAGTGAGCCTCTTGCCAGCCCTACTCTTGAAATTTTAAACGAAGCAGAAAGACTTTGGGTCTGGTTAATTTTGGTGTGTGATTTTTTTTCAACATGTTTTTATAACACTATGGGGGAGACATATAGTCATTTGTAGAATGTTGGCGTAGCATATGAGAGGCCCTAGGTTCAATCCCAATACCAGTTTTAAAAAGGTGGAGGATGAGAAAGAGGAAGAAGTGGGAGCAATTTGGCCAGTGTGATGGTGAACATCTTTAATTCCAGCATTCAGAGACAGAGGCAGTCAGATCTCTAAGAGTTCAAGGCCAGCCTGGTGTATATAGTGAATTCCAGGCAGCCAAGGCTACATACCAAGATCTTGTAAAAACCAAACCAAACCAAACCAAACCAAACGGTACAACCACTCTGGAAAGCAGTCTGGCGGCTCCTCAGAAAACTGGGCATGACACTTCCGGAGGATCCGGCTATACCACTCCTGGGCATATACCCAGAGACTTTACCTGCATGCAATAAGGACACATGCTCCACTATATTCATAGCAGCCTTATTTATAATAGCCAGAAGCTGGAAAGAACCCAGATGTCCCTCAACGGAGGAATGGATTCAGAAGATGTGGTATATTTACACAATGGAATACTACTCTGCAATTAAAAACAATGAATTCACGAAATTCCTAGGCAAATGGTCAGAACTTGAAAATATCATCCTTAGTGAGGTAACCCAATCACAAAAGATCACACATGGTATGAAGTCACTGATAAGGGGATATTGACCCAGAATCTCAGAATACCCTAGACACAATCAGCATATCAATAGATTTCCAAAAACCCAATAACAACAAAAAGACAAAGGGAAGAGCATTTAAACATCAGGTTTCTTAAATTGTCAGCAGGTGGCGCTAAAATGTCATGGTGGAAATGGAAGTGGGGCGGGGCTTTGAGTGTAGGAGGGATTCTAACCTGTTCCTCTTCAGGCTAGCTCCAGACTGGTATTGGTAGATGATGTGGTATTCACAAAACCACCTTATTCTCTCCTTACTTCTACTAGAAGGCCTTTGTTCCTGGGGTAAAGAGACTCCCTCAGGGTAGGAGTGGGTGCTGTGTTTGGGATGGACAGATGCCCACGCAGCCACCCTTTTCCTTCCGGCTCATGCCATTTTCTCCATCCTGGGTTGGCAGAACTCTTTCTTTAGAGGCCTGCAGGCCCCAGATTCCACCTGGACTTTACCCCCCTTCTTGCCCAGGTGTGCGCTGGACACTCTTCAAACCCAGTCATATTAGGATGTCAGATTCTTCTTCCTGGTCTGGGGGAACAGGACTCTGGACTTACTAAAGCCAGAACAAAGGTACATGGTAAGACCTGGATGAGAAACTAGGCCTGGTTTCTGGCCATTACCTGTGGCAGCCTCTTCTGTGGTAACACTGATGGTACCGCCATCAAGTGCTTTTGCCAGTTTGCCTCATCCCTTTGACACCCGCAAGGGGCTTGCTCCTCTTTTAGAGACGATGACACTGAAGACAGAAGGCATGCCTAGGGTTATTTGGTGGGGGGCACGGCAGGACCACGGTGAGGTCCCCAGGATAGGAAACAAGTGACAGGTGTGAGCGGCTACTCCCATTACTGGTCCTGATGTTGGTCCCACCGCCTCCTTCCTTGATGTTCCATTGGCCCCAAAGCTGCCCTTCTTCCAGTGCTGCTCAGCTCCCTCGGTCTCTCCACCTTCACACCCTTGACACAGGCAGGACATTTATTTCTGAAGGGGGCTTAGGGCTACAAGGGAGCATGAGCAAGCAGCCCTTACCAGGGTCTCAGCTGTCAACCTAGGGAACTGTACTGGTGCTACAGGGGTACAGTTTACATATAAGGGTCATTCCCATATTGATGTATCTCTTGCAGCTTCTGGCCAGTTTCTCCATGTCTACCTAGTGGGCTATCCTTGCCCACGGTGTTGGAAGGTTCCATTCCATAGGTGTTGTGGGTGATGTGAAGGTGATTGATTGATTGATTGAGACATTTGACACCCCATTGGCTACTAGGGTTGATGCAACTGATGCGGCTGGCTAAGTAGGTGTCTTCTTCCTCTATCGACCCTCCATATTCATCTTGTCCAAAGCTGTACACTCAGTTTAAGAGGAAAACCTTCCCAGAGAGGAGGGCCCTTTTTTGGTCAAGGGTATATACCAGGAGATACACACCCCAGCTAGAACCACCAAATAAGCTCTCAAGGTCCAACAGTTTCTGGGAGTTCAGGAAGCTAAATGTGTATGGTGAATTCCCACTCCTTCCTCTGTAGGGATTTTTTTTTTTTTTAAAAAGACTTATAGTGTTCTGCCTACATGCATGCCTGCAGGCCAGAAGAGAGCACTAGATCTCATTACAGATGGTTGTGAGCCATTATGTGGTTGCTGGGAATTGAATTCAGGACCTCGAGAAGAGCAGCCAGTGCTCTGAACCTCTGAGTCATCTCTCCAGCCCTGCAGGGATGTTTTTGGGAGGTCCCACCCAGGACTTCAGCCTTCTAGGATATTATTTTACCCCTCTCAAACTTTAACCTGTACTAGAATCACCTTGAGGCTGCTGGTTTCCACCTTTGGAATTCTCCTTTTAATAAATCCCTAGCAATCCCAGAAATTTACCTATATAAGTTCCCAGGTGCAGGCAATGTTCCTGATTTGGGCGACTGTTAGTTTAGCAGGCCTTGTCTGGCTCCTGGGAATCTTGGCTAACCCCTGGACTATCCAACCTAGAAGAAAATCTTTGCTTGTCTGTTTACCCTGGAGCACACCAGATACTCTATACTAAGAATATGGTTTGTGGTGGAGGTCCTGGACCACACTCTATCTCTTAAGACTCTAGAGGGGCTGGACACTAACTGAGGTCAACCACATGGGCAGTCAGCCATGTTCCTCCCTACGCCCCTCCTCTAATAAAAACACCTGACACCAAGGTTCTGGAGGGCGTTTGTGGCTGGCAGTATCTCATGTAGGCTGTCACACATCATTGCTGGAGAGTTAAGTCTTCTGTGACCTCCTGGGAAAGGAATTGGCATTTTGTGCCTGGTTACTCTGGGATTCTGCTCTGTGTGCTTTCTTCCATTGTTTTCTTCTGATCTCCTTCACTGTGACACTGGCAGACTCCAGTGGCTTTGCAGAGTTCTGTATGTTTTCCCAGCAAATCAGTGACATCTGGGTTAGCCTTGGGACTCCAGCTACTACTACACTTTGATAACCACTGTTTAGGACTGTGGGGTTAATCTCTTTAGGTTCCTTTTCTTTAGGCTTTGGGAACTTCCCTTACCAAAACAAAGCTTTAGGTTGGGCCCTGAGGGTTACCCTGACTGAATGCTTTGGCCTGAGTATCTTAGGTTTGTCACCCCTACAGTCTAGAGGTCAGGAGGTTGTGGACTTACGTGGAAGCCTGGGTGTTGTTTTGTGATATAATCCTAAATAATCCTCCTGGGTCTCTGGGTTTTAGTTTCTTCAGCTACAGATAGGGAGTTTGGAAGAGTTCTGTTCTTCCTGGGTAGGATAAAGGCCCTAGAGCTGCTATGTACAGAATACATAGGGGTGTTTCACCTAGTCACCTCATTTTCAGAGGTCAGGTCTGTCTGGTTTAGCACCACTCACCTGAGCCATGGACCCGCAGGCTGTGCTGGGGCACCAGCAGGCTTTAGTAGCTCTAGCCATTCAATGCTGTCCTTCCTGGATCTACCTTAATGCTGCAGCTCACATTCTGCATTGTAGTTCTTGTGCCTTCCCTGTCCTTGCAGTCCTGGCCTTGAGGCCAAAAACAGGGAGGAATTCCTTGTAGTGCCCACCAGTTATGTGGCTTTTATTCACAGACTCAGCATATGCTGAGGATGGAAGAAAAGAACAGGGGCCAGGCAGGGCCTGGAGATGAGGGTGGCAGGGCGGCCATGCACGGATTGGATTGAGGAGTTTACAGAAGAGAATCTGCTGGCTGGGCCAGACCTGTGTGGGGCAAGGCTGGAGGCAGGCAGCATGCAGGAGGTCTGGCTAGATCTGCCCAGAGCAGATCCACCCAGGTAATGGCTGTGAGCCAGGAGGGAGGGACCAAGGTCACTTTGGGGCAGGGAGAGAGGAGAATGGGTGTGAGACTGGATAGCAGGCACCTTACCCCCCACCCCCACCCCCATCCCCAGGAAAACGGCATAGAGGGCCGGTTAGGACACCTGACATCTGGTCCTGATGCTGCTTTGGGACTTGGTGTGTTTAACCAAGCTGGTCTCCTATGGAGTCATTTTCCTGCTCACGCTTGGACATTTGCCTTAGAGGTAACCCACCTAGGGCTGACCTGGGGACATTTGTAGGGAGGTTGGACAATCTTGGAGAGTGTGCCTAGGGCCTACACGGATAAGATCTGCCTGCGCAGGGAGGTGACTTCCAGCCAGGGCTCACCACCTCCCTCCTGTCCCAACCTTTTCTCTCTGTGCTTGGTGTGATCTCCCATTTGTAGATGCAGTGGGTGCTATCACCACTGCGATCCAGGCCCCCTGCTGGGTCAAGGAAGACTGCACCTTTAAACTACTGGCCCGCCCTGCTGGCTCCTGACTTCCTGCCTAAATGCAAACAGTCCAAAGCCCGGATCCTCCTGCTGGGCCCATTCCCACACAGCAGGGATCAGAAAAACCAGTTCCCCGGGTTTCACTCCCGTCTGGGAATAGCGAAGTTTGGAAAGCTGGCAAAATCTCTCTGGGCTGTCCAGGAAGGTGACCCAGGGGCCTGGGAAGTCAGGGGAGTCCTGAGCAGGGCTCTGGGGCTGAAGATGCAGCCCATTTTTCGGGATACTTTCCACCGGCCTCTCCCTGGAGCTGAGGGTGGAAGGATGCAGGAGAAGGGGACCATTAGCATTGGCGGGAGGGGGTGCGGTGCACAGAGCCAGGGCGCTTGGGGATCTTGCGCCAGCGCCGCTTGTCCCAGCGGCAGAGCAACAGCAGGCGGAAAGTGTCCCGGAAGGCTTTGTTGCAGAGTGCGTAGCACATGGGGTTGACAGTGCTGTTGACATAGCATAGCCAGTAGCCCAGCTCCCAAAGGGTTTCGGGAACACAGTCCTTGCAGAAGGTAGATACCAGCACCATGATATTATATGGTGTCCAGGTGAGGATGAAGGCCAACAGGATGGCACTCAGGGTCCTAGCTGCCTTCTTCTCCTTGACCAGTGAGAAAGTCTTTCTTTTGGCCAATTGTTCCTTCCCTCGGGGTTTTTGGCCCTTGCCGCCTCGGTCTCGGCCTTTCTTGGTGGGCCTCTTGACTGTATTTGGGGAGCTTTTAGGGGGCTGCTTGGTGGGTGCCTGTGCCTCAGGATCTACCATAGGCATCTTGATCACCACTTCTGAGCCAGGCTCCTCCCCTTCAGAGGATGTGAGGGACTCCATGGAGCCTTCGTCCTCTTCCTCTTCTTCCTTCCAGCTGTAGGCCTGCAGAAGTCTGGGTGCCCGGCAACAGCGACAGCAGCGGCCTGGAGGCGACTCGGGTGAGCCCTCAGCCCCTGGCTGTGACCTCTCTGAGCTGCTGCTGCTGCCACCACCTTTGCCTGGTGTCTCAGAGCCCTGTAGGGCTGCGAGCTCCCGGGCTCGGTTTTCTGTCTCCCGGTAGATGCGCCAGTAGAGCGTACACATGACCGTGACAGGGAGGTAGAAGGCAGCCATGGCTGTGCCAAAAGTGATGATGGGTTGGGAGAGGAACTGGATGTAGCACTGCCCAGCCAGCACGGTCCGCTCCCCAACTAGGTATTGCCAGAAGAGGATGGCTGGAGCCCAGAGAACGAAGGAAACCAACCATGCTAGGCCAATCATCAGAGCTGCCCTGCGGGGAGTGCGCTTGGCTCGGTAACTCAGGGGTCGGGTCACTGAGAAGTAACGGTCAAAGCTGATGAGCAGAAGATTCATGACAGAGGCATTGCTGGCCACATAGTCCAGGGCCAGCCAGAGGTCACAGGCCAGTGTGCCCAGAGCCCAGTGGCCCATGAGCAGGTATGTGGTATAGAGGTTCATGGAGAAGGTGCCAATGATGAGGTCAGCACAGGCCAGGCTCAGCAGGAAGTAGTTGTTGACTGTCTTGAGCTCCGTGTTGACCTTGAAGGAGATGAGCACCAGCAGGTTGCCTGTCACTGTAGCCAGAGACAGGAGGCCTGTGGTGATCCCGATGAACGCCACTTGCCAGGGACCCTTTCCTTGTGCCAAGACGGTGATGTTGGGACTGACAGCAGGGGGCACTGAGGTGTTCATTGTAGCCAGGTGGAATGAGGGGCAGCCTCTTCCTCCAGTCACAGGTTTTTCTCAGAGAAAGGGCATCACCTGAAAAGAAAGGACACGCGCTTTGGCTGGGCTGCTCGGCACCTCTGGTAATTCTGAGTGGAAGATACAGCCCCAGACCTTTTAGAGTGCCAGGCTGGACAACATCACCTCCAGGCCCTGGCACCTACTCACCGTGGCTAACAATGTGCTTTCCGGACACAAGGAGGTTTGTCAGCAGCGTAGGGAAGTCCTGAAAGCTAGGGACCCAAGTCCTCATTCCAGCTTCCCCAGTCAGGCACTGAGCCTCAGTTTTCTCATTGGAAAATTGCTACTAATTCCTGTCTTCAATTTTTTTTTTCATTTATTTTTACTTTATGTGTATGAGTATTTTGTCTACGTGTGTGTCTGTGCATCACGTGTAAGCAGTGTCTGAGGAGGCCAGCAAAAGGACATCGGATCCCCTGGAACTGAGTTACAGACATTGTGACTGCCTAGTGGGTGCTGGGAACTGAATCTTAGTTCTCTGGAAGAGGAGCCAGTGAGTTCTCTTAACTGCCAAGCCGTCTCTCTAGCCCCAAATTCCCGTTTTCCTTAAATTTCATGTGGCAGGAATTGGGAGAGCTATTTTGTATACAGACCTGCGAAATTTTCCAAGTATTTTGCTCAACCTTATCATTGTCTTCATTTAAGGAGGACTTGCTACATGCCGGACGCAGTGCTAAGCGCCTAACCAAGTTATCTAATTGACCTGTCCCGCTCATGCTCAGCAGGAAGGCCCTTGCCCTTCCTTTTCTTGCTAGAGGCAATGGTGACAGAGCGTCCTCAACCTCTGCTATGGTGACAAGATGCCGAGTGGGATTACAGCCTGCTCCCTCCATTTGCTGTGCACGGGCTGCTCCAGTGAGTCTTTCACCAAAGAAGGAGAAAGTTCCCGAGAAAGGAAGTGGGTCGGGAGCCATGGTCCTCAACTGTAATCCCTGCACTTGAGAGGTGGAGGCAGAAGGATCAGGAGTTTAAAGTCATCCTCTGCTACACAGTGAATTTGAGGATAGCCTGGGCTACAGTTGAGGGTAGTGTTGAGACAGGGAATAGGGTACAGGGGAATGTGTGTACGTGTGTTTTTGCCTACACATTCTTCCATGGATTGTATGTGAAGCAGGCAACAGGGATAATGAACTCAAATCCCAGTCAGGTGAGAGTCTGGCCCCAGATGAATGTGAGTGGCTCTCCTCTCTCTCTCTGTTCTGTCCCTGGATCCCAGCTAAGAGTAGGGCAGCATGGGAGATAGGAGGATCCCCCAGACTTTTCTGGAATCTGGAGTCTGCCCCAGGTACTAAGGTTGAGAAAAATTAAAGTCCAGGAGGCAGGGGAGACCTTCAGGCAAAGCCAAGGCAGTCCAAAGACTGAAGGTCCTACTCAGCTAGAGCCCAGCTGCTGTGTGATTTGGAGGGTCCTTTATTGTACCCCCACCTGACTACTAAAGAAATTTATGGTCTTCCTAGTCCAAAGCTGTGGCCTGTAGGATTGAACGGTTGGGAAGATTCTTCCAAGTCCTGGTATTGTTTGGGGACTTGGTCTGTAATACAGAGAATAATGTTCTGTGCCTGTGACCATTGTATTTAATACTACAGATAGGCTGCCTGCATTTAACACTATACTTGATATTAGCTAAAAGGCTGTAGGAGAAGTGGTAACAAGCAAGAGGGTATTGGTATTGCCTTATTTGTTTTTTGTTTTTTTTTTTCAAGACAGGGTTTGTCTGTATAAGCAGCCCTGGCTGTTCTAGAATGTGAGATCCATCGGGGTCTGTCTCCCCAGTGCTGGGATTAAAGGCATGTGCCACCACACCAGGCTTTTTTTTTTTTTTTGAGACACGGTCTCATGTAGCCTAGAATGGCCTTAAACTTTCTGTGTAATCAAGGATGACTTTGAACTCCAGATCTTCCTCCTTGCCTCCCTGTCCCAAGTGCTGAGATTGCTGTCTGGATTTGAATCCACACTTTGCCATTTATGTAACTTAAAACAACAACAACAACCAGTCACCCATAGGATCTGGAGTGATGGTTCAGCATTTAAGAGTGTTTACTGTTCTTCCAGAGTTCAGTCCCCTGTACCCACATGACAACTCACAAAGTGTTACATGCATATATGTGTGGGAAAATATCCATACTCATAAAATAAAAATAAATAAATCTTAAAAAAATTAAATAATTCACTACAATACAGTTCCTACACCTAAGGTTCAGGGAACAACAGAAAGATTGTAAAAGCCAGAGAATCGGGATGTTAGCTGTGAGACGCTGTCTTACAGGAGTGTCTGAAGCTGTATCCATAAATCTCACCAACATGGTTGACTAAACGTGAGGTGAATAAGCGCTACAGAACAGACGTACTAAAGTGGGAGCAGAAAGCCACAGGCTTCAAAACTGCACAAAGAACTACAGGCAACTAAGGAACACTGAGAGTGGGAGAGAGAGTCTTTCACAGGGAAAAGCACACCAAATGGTTATCCAATATCAAGGGTCAGCCCCAAAAACACACATACAAGTAACATTATATAGACTGTGCAAGTTGCATTTATACAGTTAGATGTACACACACACACACACACACACATGCACACAGACACACCCAGACGCATACATGACCGAGCACATTCGCATACACATGTAACAAGTAAGGGAACAAGTCTGTGAACTTTCTAGAGAGCAAGGAATGGTATATGGGAGGATTTGGAGGGAGGAAAGGGAAGGGAAAATGCTGTAATTATATTATCTCAAACATGAAAAAATACTTAAAAACAAATCATTAATTAATTAAATAATTAATTTGTGATAGGCTCTTGTGACAGAGTCTCATATAGTATAGGCTTACTTCCCTATACAGCCAAGGTAGGGAATGACTTCGAACATCTGATTCTACTTCTAACTCCCAGGTGACAGGATTAAAGGCTTGCACCACCAAATCTTACTTTATTGACTATTAATTTACTATTATTATTTTATTTTAAGTGATGTAATGTCTATAATCATAGATTCCTCAACGGAGATGTAGGGATTAGCTAAGACCTTTAAGCTAATACCTCAAGGAATTGTTGAGAGGATTAAATGAGTTTTTGAAAATCACATGCTTAAGAATGGCTTTTGGTGTGAGCATTGGGTCCCCATAAATTCAGTCTATGTAATGAATGAGGGTTCCTTCCTGCTTAGGAGTGGCCACATCTATTAAAAATCTCCCTTAGAGAAGGAGGAATGGTCGTACCTAGGGGTATTGGTTATCCAATACTAGGGGGTCAGCCCTGAAATCATATACGTATAAGTAATACCAAATGGACTGAGCAGTTTGTATTTATATATTTAGACATACATACATGCATATATATGTAACAATAACAACTAAAAACACATCATGGTTTCAGAGGGAGCAAATTCTGGGGGTATAGGAAAAGGGTTGGAGGAAGAAAAGAGAAGCAGGAAAATGATGTAATTGTATTTTAATTAAAAAAAAAATCTCTCCAAAGGTTGGGTGTGGTGGTACACACCTGTAATTTCAGCATTTAGGAGGCAGAGGCAATCAGATCTCTAGAAGTTCAAGGTTGGCCTGGTCTACATAGTGAGTTCCAGGATAACTAGAGCTACAATGAGAAACCTTGTCTTGAAAAGAAAGAAAAAAAAGAACGAACAAAAGTAAGAAATAAAATAAATGAATGAATGAATGAATGAATAAATAAATAAATAAATAAATAAATAAATCTATCTCCTAGAGGGCTTGGGTACAGCTCTTAGTAAATTACTAAGCATTCTAGGACCCCGAGTTTCATCCCTAGCATGTGGTCACATCTTTCTCTCTGATGATGCAATAGTGGTGACTGATAATGGTTCCTATTGCTGTTGGACAGCTCACCCCAGTCACTATACAGTCATACATTATCTTATTTAATCTCTCTCTCTCTCTCTCTGTGTGTGTGTGTGTGTGTGTGGTGTAATGAATAAAACACGGGGCCTTACACATGCTCACCAAGCATTCTACCGTTGATCCTCAGACACAACTAATCTCTCTGCTCCCACCTACCCCCCACCCCCCTTATTTTTTTAAAAAGAAATTTCACGTAGTCTGGGCTGGCCTGGAACTCACTGTGTAGCCAAGGAAAATCTTAACCATTTGCTCCTCCATCTTCGGAGTGCTGGGATGAGAGGCACTGGGTATCATGGTGCAGGCAATGAAACCCTATGCTAGGAAAGCACTACAAACTGAGCTGCTTCTCCAACCCCCACACTGAATCTCAGCAGGAAAACGACACAGGCACACGTTCACAGATAAGGGAACTGAAAGAGATCCAAGCCAATCAGCCGGGGAACCAGCAGAAGACTACACAGGAATGTGCGCTCAGGAATGGAGCCCATTCTTTCCAGTGAAACTTCATTTATAAGAACCTTCGACTAAACATTAAAAACCAGCCAAACAAAAATTGCACAGATCCCCCAAACAAACACAACAAAAGGGTTGGACATCGTTGGAAACTAATTCACCAATTTGAATTTTAAAAGCAATGCATGAAAACACAATTCAGCACCCACCCCCACCCCCGCCCCCACCAGCATTGTGCTTTAAATCTAGGACTTTGCAGCTAGGCAAACACTTTGCTACTGAGCTACCCCAGCTCCTGAGACAGTCTTGAGAATATGAATCCGGGCCAGTTTTTGACTCACTGTGTAGCTTAGGTTGGCCTTGAACTCATGATTGAGCCTCCTTCTTTAGCCTCCTGGATGCTGGGATTAGAGGCATGAGATATCATATCTGTGAAAATATGATTCATCTTTATTGCACAGTTTTGTCCCCAAACTAAAGTCAAACACTGGGCTAGAGGCTGGGATCAGGCCTTCCCTGGTAAGGCTGCTAGTGGCCATGATCTTGAGAATTTGCCCTGCATAGCTAATGTCTTTAGTTTTCTGAATTCGGGGTTCTTTAATGTCCATGCACAGAGGGAATAACTGAGGCCCAGCAACATCGGATAGAAGGCATTATCTTAAACTGTGTACAGTCCCCTATGTGTCAGCTCCACGTGCTTTGGGGCAGCAGAGCTGAGCAAAGATCAGTAAAGGAACTAGAGTGAAATCTCTGGCTCATCGGAGAGGCTCTATCCTCCCAACGGCAGAGGCTCCTTGTGGCGTTGTATATCTTGGCCACAAAATTTAAAGATGTCCCCAAACCTGATAGTAGATAAACTAATATTTTATATAACATGAAAAAAAATCAATGCAAATACAATCTATTATGATAAAATGTCTACGGCAAGATCCAGCCCTACACATGTGCAATCCCTTTTCTTTTTTTAATTTATTTATTATTATTTGTGAGTACACTGTAGCTGTCTTCAGACACCCCAGAAGACGGCATCGGATCTCATTACAGATGGTTGTGAGCCACCATGTAGTTGCTGGGAATTGAACTCAGGACCTTCGGAAGAACAGTCAGTGCTTTTAACTGCTGAGTCATCTCTCCAGCCTGCAATCCCATTTCTTTAGCTCCCAAACCCCAAACCTGACCCTGGTTCCAAAATAAATAGTTCTTTATTTACAAAAAGAGCAAGCTTGTTGTAATGTTGATTGACTGATTGAGACAAGGTCTTACTACGGAGCCCAGGCAGGCCTCAAGCTCAGAATTCCTTGCTTTAGTCTTCTAATACCAGCATCATAGTCATGTGCCACCAAATCTGGTTAGTTATTTGATTTTTAAAAACGTTCCAGGCTGGGTGTGGTGGCACACTTCTGTAACCGGGGAGCTCTAGAGGTAGAGATAGGAGGATGTGGAGTTCAAGGCCAACATAGCAAGTTTAAAAACAACAAAACAAATCAGTAACAAAGTTGCAATATTGTGTTTCTGGGTTATGAAGATTTCTTCTGTCTGTCTGTTTTTCTCTGTCTTTCATTTTCTTGTGCGGGGGACACAACCCAGAACCTTGTGCATACTAAGCATGCATTTTACCATTGAGTCACACCCTGTACCCCTGTGACCCCTCAAGTTTTGCTCCAAGCTGAGTGTCTCATTTGGCTTGCCCCAGGCTTGGCATCAGGACCTGGAGCCCATAGCTCCGGAACTGGGTTCAGGGCTGTCCAGTCCTCCAGTTGTTGTCAGCGCAATCTCCTAACCAGTCATCCCCTTCCCTGCCGTTCACTCCCCAGCTGAGGACCGGGATCCCAAAGCGGTCACACAGTTGCTGACCTCTGCTCTTCTTCCCGACTCCCTGTCACAGTGCCCTGACAGGGGTGTCCACCCCAGCCCTTCCCTGGTTCTTATCTGCTCTTCTGTATGAAGGAGGATTTGGACCATCCTAGCATCTCTGGGATCTGTGGAGGGTCCTGAATGCAACATGTCCAGATACTGCACAGGGAGGACCCAAGTCCCTGAGGTGAAGCTGAAGGATTCAGGTCCCTTCACTGGGAGCTGCAGGGACATCAACTCTGGGTGGGAACATGGTGACTGACCCTTGCCCATTCCAAGTTTCACTTAGAGACTAGTGGTGACTGCCACGAATGACACTAGTGCTTTTATTTGGTTTAATTTAACTTTTCTTTTGAGATGGGGTCTCATTACACAGCCCTGGGTAGCCTAGAACTTACTTTGTAAACCAGGCTAGTCTAGAGGTAGAGGCGGGAGGATGTGGAGTTCAAGGCCAACCTCATTTTCACAGCAAGTTTAAGGGTAGCCTGAGCTATGGAAGACTGTGTTTTAAAACAAAAAAACCAAGCAAAACAAATCGCTCAGAGATGCCCCTGCCTCTCTGCCTTTTGGGGCTGGGACTACAGATGTGAACCAACAGCCTGGCTAAAGCAAATACTTTTAGTGCAGGACACTGGAGAGAAAGGATTCAAATATCCTTAGAGATGAGGCAAGGCTGGCAGTCTCCTGCCTCGATGACTAGAAATCCCTGCTAAATCTTATTTATTTATTTTTTGTTTGTTTTTTGAGACAGGGTTTCTCTGTGTAGTCCTGGCTGTCCTGTAGACCAGGCTGGCCTCGAACTCAGAAATCCGCCTGCCTCTGCCTCCCAAGTGCTGGGATTAAAGGTATGCGCCACCACTGCCCGGGGCTAAATCTTTTTTAATGGTCAAATTGGCAGCCATCAAACTTAGGACATGTCGTGCACTAGATATACGCTCTTCCCCCTTTTCTGCTGAACGCTTTTATCTCTGTAGTACGGGTGAGTTATCTGAGGCTCAGAGGGCTGAGTGGCTTTCTAATGGTCCCACAGGAGGTAGTGGCATTGGGGTTGTGACTTTAACTTTCTTCTTCAAGGCCTGTGTTCACTCTACTTGGGCCGTTGCTCTGTAACTCTCTGTTGTTTGCCTCTCTCTGGAATGTTTAAGGAGAAAGGGCAGAGTTCTAGAGCTGGATTCTCAGTGCCCTCTGGACCTTCCATTCTCCTCAGAGATGCAGCTCCAGCCGCTCATGACAGTGAGCTTTCCCTGCTTTTCCATTACAGTGAGAGCAGGAAGAGTCAGAGTTTTCTGATCATCTACTATAATCCTTGCTGTGCCACCTTGGCAGGTCTTGTCACCTTAGCCTCTCAGGTGTTGAGTTGATGCATCCAATCAATTTGTTTTTATTTCCTTCCTTTCTTTCTTTCTTTCTTTCTTTCTTTCTTTCTTTCTTTCTTTCTTTCTTTCTTTCTTTCTTTCTTTCTTTCTTTCCTGGACATTGAACCCAGGGGTTTACATAAGCTAGATTTCTATCTATCTATCTATCTGGGACAGGATCTCAGGCAATCCAGGCTAGCTTTGAACTCCCTGTGTGCTGAGAATGACTTTGAACTTCTGATCCACCAGTCTCCACTTCCCAAGTGCTGGGATTACAGATATGTACCACCACACCCAATGGGGTGCTAGGAGCTAAACCCAGGGACTCTTACTTGCTAGGTGAGCAGACTACCAACAAAACTACATTTTCAGCTAGTTTTTCATGTTATTTTTTTAAAATGTTTAAAATTTTTGGGTGTGGTAGAGCACACCTTTAATAGCAGCATTCAGGAGACAGAGGCAAGTAGATCTCTGAGTCTGAGGTCAGTCTGATCTACAGAGTGAGTTCCAGAACAGTCAGGCTACACAGGGAAAACCAGGCTCGAAAAGCAAACAATCAAACAGGAGTTTAAATTTTTTCGTAAGTTTGCCTGCCTGTGTGAGTGCGTGCTACATTTCTGGGTACAGTAAAGGCCAGAAGAGGGTGTCCCATCCTCTGGAACTGGAGTTACAGGTGGTTGAGCGACCTGATACGGGTGCTTATAAGTGATTTAGTTTGTCTCACTATTTAGCCCAAAATAGTCTTGAAATCACAGCAATCCTCCTGCTTCAGCCTTCTGAGTGCTGGGAGTACAGGTGTGTACCATCATGCCTGGCCTAACTATTATATGTATACACTGAGTTGTTTTCCCATTGCCTATGCCAGGCTGACTGGCCTGTAAACATCTGGGGATTGTCCTGTCTCTGTCTCCCATATCCTCGTAGGAGCACCAGGATTAAAAGCAAGTGGAGATGCTGGCTTTTATGTAGGCTCCTGAGGTTTTAACTTAGGTCCTCATGCTTGCATGGAAGTCATGCTTACTCACTGCGCCATCTCTAACTTTTCACTGGGGAGATTTCACTATGTGTTGATGGCCACTGGAGGAAGGTAGTCGTGAATTAACTTGGTTTCTTATGATTTTAATCATCCCGGGGCTGAGAAACAGGGTGTTGGGGTTCAGTATTGGATCCAGATGTTTTATGAAGTAGGAGTTCAGGGTTAGCTCTCTGATTGAAAGCAGATCCTATTAAACACTCATGGAGGGGCTGGAGAGATGGTTCAGTGGTTAAGAGCACTGGGTGCTCTTATAGAGGAATCCATATGGTACCTGACCACAGTCTGCAACTCTAGTCCCTAGGGGATTCAAGGCCCTCTTCTGGCCTCCATAGGCACTAGGCAGGCATGTGATACACAAATATACATACAGGCAAGACAGCCCATACATAGAAAATAAAAAATATTATTTTATTTTGTTTTTGAGATAGGGTTTCTCTGTATAGCCCTGAATATCCTGGAATTCACTCTGTAGACCAGGCTGGCCTCAAACTCAGAGATCCACCTGCCTCTGTCTCCCAAGTGCTGAGACTAAAGTCTTGTGGTAGTACCCACCTAATAAGGCCTAATAAGTCTCAAACAAACAGAAAAAGGATTCCTGGAGGAGCTGGGAGATAGGGATTGCAGGGCGGGGCAGGCAGAAACCTCTTAAGTCAATCCTTAGCTTTCGTCACACTGACCTTAGGCAAGTCACCATACCTACCTGAGAGCCTTAGGTAGGATGGGGTGGAGTTTTTAGTATAAGTGCTTGTGTGTGAAGGTGTGTGCATTGCTGAATGAGACTAGGGATGTGGGGGTGAGCTCATAGTTTTGTGGGGATGGTATAGGATCTTGGAGTTTTTCATGGTTTAGGTACAAGAAGGTGTTAAGAAATGCAGAGAGTGGTTTTCTGCCCAGGACTTCGGCCTCCTGATGAAGACTGTTGGGAACCTTTAATAATATTACTATTATTATCATAGCAACTAATATTTACTGGCTGCTTGAGTATACCAGACATGGCTCTACGAATTATATGCATAATTTAATTTACTTGTTATAACTCCTCAAGAATAGATTCTATTATCTCCGATTTGCAAAAAGAGGTGAGTTTAAAGCTCATCAGTGATGCACTCCTCTACCTCTGAGCCCCGTTTCTGGGAGCCCCGACCCTAAACTGCTCTTGATGGGGTGTGCAGGAGAGTCTCAGTGGTCTCTCCACCTATTTCCACTAGCTTAGCCAAACCTTAGTTTGAATCAGCCAGCAGTCCTTGCTTTAGATTCTGGCCTGTGTATGTGTCATTTATCTGTGTGATAATGACAGGGTGGGGGAGGGAAGATCTAGCCATAACTGATGGGGAAGAAAGGTAGTAGCTCTGTTTGCTTCATTTATTGCTTTATCTTAGGGCTTGCTACATAGTAACTGATCAACAAATATTTGTGAAATAAGTACATGAATGTGTACATGAAGAGGGGGTACTCCTAATGACTTCAGGCTCTGGAGGTTGAAGATGAGTCTATGGGGATCATGACCAGCCCTGGAGCGGAGTTTAGGGGCCTCTTGCTTTTTATGACCCCTCATCCACCAGGCCTCAGTTCTCTTGGGTGAGGGTGTGTCTGGCACAAGAGCATAGGAGAAAAATACGCAAGAGCATCTTCATCTGTTCAGTGGTTCAAGAAAACTGTGCCTTATTGAGAGGCACAGGGAAGCTAAGTGAGGTTCACAAATAGATGTGGAGTGGTGTGTGTGTGTGTGTGTGTGTGTGTGTGTGTGTGTGTGTGTGTTTAAGTTAATATGGGTTGCAAGAGTTAAGGGATGAGGTCAGAGTCTCTAACACAAGGCAGGCCAGACTGATGACCGCCAGGGCCCTGAACCAATCCCTAGGGATTGAGAATCTGGCTGGTGAGAGGAAGAGAGAAAGAAAGGAATCACTGGGGGAGGCTAGAAGGAGGGGAGGGGGAGAAGGATTCCTGAACATTAGGCTTTCCTGAGCCTGGTCAGGGAGTGAGAGGGGAGGCAGAGGATGACAGCATGCTGGGGAAGATTTAAGAAGGAGGCATGGAGCCATCTTGTTATTCTGGGGCTAGAAGCTGTCAGAAAAATCTGGCTGAGGCAGAGATAACACTAGGAATAAGGTGGTCTTCGGAGAGGGCTGTGGGATTGGGCCCCTAGGGTGGTCCTGGCCAAGGTTTTTGATGATTCCCTTTTTTAGGGGCCACGACTCAGAAGCCAGCCTTTCTGAGTAGCACCCAGTAGGTGAACTTTTCACTTCAGGTGGCTCTTGGTTCATTAAAGGTTCACAACACTTCCACCCCTGGCCCCCTGGCCCTGGAAACAAGGAAGTAAATAAAAGGAATGGCTCTCCTGTTTTAGGCTCAAGCTACTACTGGGAGTGCTGGCTAACCTATTGGAGGTCAGTGGTCATTAGTTAAATGCTCCACAAATACACTGCTGATCCAAAGGAGGGGCATGGCCGAATTTGCTCACCAGTGATGGACCTTGACTGGTCGTGAAGAGCCGGCTGTTAGCAGGCTGCAAGCTAGACCTTGCTTTGCAAGCGTGGCATCAGCCATTCTGCCCCTCCATCCTCCCTCCCTGCATGCCCCCAGATCCTCACTCTGTGTACTCCTCCCTGCTTTCCTTTCTTCTCTCTCTCTCTCTCTCTCTCTCTCCCTCCCCCATTCTTCTAGGCATCACCATGGCATCACAGCCGAGCAGAAACTCAGCTCAATTCACCCACCTCTTCCCTGCCTGCCTGCTTGGGAGCCCAAGATCCTGCCTCACAAAGCTTGCTGCACCCTTCCCTTTCCCATCATGTCCTAGCCTCCTGTTCATGGAGGAGGCAGTACAGTATTGGTGAGGGTGAGGAGAATGGGGTTCAAGTACCAACGGAACTGCTATGTCTCCCTTCTGTGGCCATGAGTATGTTCATTTTCTCTTTTTTAGCCTCATTTTCTCTGACTGTACATTGGGACAGCTCTGCCTAGACCTTTCTGGACACTTAGATCTTCCTATTGCTCTTCAAGATCCACCAAACCAAAGCTAGCAATCCAGCATGGAAGTCAGAATGATACTTTGTAGCCCTGTTCCACCATCTCCTCCTCTTACATATCTCAACAACTATCATGGTTTGCCTAGTAGCTGAGGTCAGGGGGGTAATGAACTTTCCTTGGGCAGCTCATGGAGTAGCTGTACTCTGAGACAGGAGACTGACTGCTAGAGACTGCTAGCCAGTGAGGAAGGGGTCACCAAGCCAATGGGATGAAGCTGCAGCTAGATGTGCACTGTAAGAAGAACTGAACCCCTCTCCACTGGGGCTAAGAACCCCTAGGGTGAACAGGTCTTCATGAGCCAACTGCCCCTTCTCCAGACACCTGTCTTAGAGGTGACAACTCCAAGAATCAGAGCCCTTGGCTTCAACTCATCCTTACTGGAGTCAGGGAACACATGTGTGCATTAGTACCCTTGTATTGCCTGCAACCTGCCTTCCAAGCCAAAGATACTAAAAACACAGGGAGGGCCCTCTGGGTCCCCATGCATGCCAAGACCACATTGTCTGGATGGTGTGGCTATCCACGTGCTTATTTGTCTCCAAAGAGCACTAGGGCTTTTTGCCTGGTCTCCTGCTGGCTTCTGGCCCAACACCCACCTTGGCATCCAGCTTGTCCATCTGGCCAGCAGCCTCATTCAATCCATCTTGGGGGGCCGAAGGTGGGAAGGGGAGGTAGGATTCAGGGTTTCCTGAAGGAGGAGAGAAGGAGGCTCTGGGACTGGTGTCCCCAAAAGTATGTACATGGGGTCACTCTTCAACTGGTTGCTGGTAGCCAGGGCAGCCTCCTTGCCCTTCCCCTTCTGCCTTTAGGGTGCTGGGGGATCTGCTAACCACTCGGCCATCTAATCTCTTCTGAAGTCTAGATTGAGTTTGCTAAGAAGATCTTTACCTCTTCTGCCAACTAAAGCGTAGAAAAACATCAGATGAATCCACTGCTAAACAGCAGACAAGGTGTTTGTAGCAGCCAATGTCCACTGCTATAGAGCCCTCTTGGCCTCTAGACCCCTCCCTGGCCACCTCCCCTTTCAAGAATCCACCCCCATGCCTGCCTCATCCTTGTCCCTGCTCTGTCTCAGAGGACCCTGATGCTTCTGCATCCAGCTCAACACAGCCCCTCCCAAACCCTCCCAAATGTACTCACCATGGGACCGGAGAGGGGTCTGTAGGGTCCTCAGCTTCAGTGCTTCTCCGGGGGCCTGCAGTGTCTCCTGGGACCCAAACACCTGGCTCCCGGGGGGAGCTGCGCCCTGTGCTGGCAGCCGGAGAGGCACAGCCAGTGATTGGCATGTCCCACCCCCTGGCACGCCAGCCTTGGGGGGGAGGGAGGAAGGGAAAGAGAGGGAGGGAGGAAAGGAGGAAAGAAAGGGAGGGGGAGCAGGAGGGAAGCCTCAGGCAGCATCTGGGGTTGGACTAAGTCCTGGAGTGTGCCCCCCTCATCCACAAGGGCACCCACTTTTAGCCTTGAGAGGGAGGAGGCAGGACATGAGGAAAGAGAGCCCAGGAAAGCTAAAAGTCCAAGAGGAGAGAGAAGGCGGATACAGGGAGACAAACACCCACACCCACTGCACACAGACTGGCGGCACACACACACACCCTCACAAAGGCACACTCTGTTTCCCAGGCGCCTTCCCCCACCCAACCGGAAAGCCCCCAACTCCTGTGCACCTTGTCCCAACACTCATGCCCCGACACACATGCCCCATTATTCACATGCCTGCTTCCTTTGAATACCCTCCCCCCATGAACATGCCCACGTGCCCACCCACCCACCCACCCAGCCACACACCCTGCTCTTCCTCCCTGCTGTGAGGGAGCTAGATTCCTTCTGTTTGAAAATGACACATTGGGCCTCACGTGAGAGGTTCCAACTTGGAACAGACCCAGAGGGCTGGCTCACCCACCCTGGGACTGAGTGACATGCCCACATGCTGGGCAGTGCACTCTGGTGTATGGAAAAGTCTGGTGTGAGGGTATATGGGTGTCTGGTTTGTGGGGAGTTGGGGATCTGTGTTTGTTCCATATGCTGTTCAGTGTCCGGCGTGTGTGGCATCCCTGTGTACTCTTGTCATTATGCAGCCTGTGTAAATTCAGGTGTGACCCTGCCAATCTGGAGCCAGAACGCATGTGGGAGCGTGTGTCTGTGCTCAGTGTATGTCTGAGTGTTGCCCAACTGTGGAACTGGCTAATTTTGACAAGCGAGGTAGCATCTACCTCCCTGCCTGCTCCACCCCCAGCTTCCCCTTGGAAGACAGACAGACAGGCAGACAGACAGCTCTCCTCCCAGCTTGTCAAACTCTGTCTCCCCTGACTCCTACTCTAGGCTCACAGGTGTGTACCTGGGGAGTGTGAGCCACTCTTCTTCTCAGCCTACAGTTTGACCCTTATCCGCCCCCAGGCTGGTTTGGATTTCTGTGTAGAGTTTCCTCGGAGATAGAGGCACCGCCGGGGGCTTTGTCATAGGGACCTGCGGCCAGCAACGCCGCGGCAGGAGAGATTTCCTGGAGGGCTGACCGCGGAGAATTGGAAACACTAAAAGCTCCTGTGTGTTTTGCCCCATGGGCTGTGACGAAGCCCTGGGTGGGAGGTGGGAAGGACCGAAATCAAGATTGCCTTTGTGTAGGAGAGAAATGAGAAAGCCGAAGGTAGGTACGAGGTACGAGGCGAGCCTCCGTTTGGACTCAGGTCCTGGGCTCTACGCTCAGGGTTTTGGAGTCCGGGGCACACCCATTCTCCTTTTTGCCTTCCTTTTCCTACCAAGGTTGAGCCTGGAGCTCAGTTGCCAAAGAAACCAGAAAAGGAAGAAATTGGCGGCTCTGGTGCTTGGGCCAGCAGATACACACACAGGGCACAGGTGTCAGGTACACGTGGGGGCATCAATATTCTTGAGGAGCCAGGATGCCAAGAGGTATCCAGTGTACCTTCTTTCTGTGTTTTGTCATATACTACAGTTTGGAAGGTGGGTGTTGGGGGCAGGGGATCTGAGCAGCCCCTCCTCTCACCCTCCGGGTCATTAGACCTTTAGGGTTAGGTCAGAAAACAAACAGTCTCTGTGGCAGGCTGCCCCCTGCTGGGCCATCCTCAGGTTGCGAGCTGCGTGTTGGGAGAGCCTTGGGGGTGCGTGTACTTGTGCGTGTACACGTGGTTTAGAGTGGGGGAGTTAGGCCTCCACATCCATTTCCGAGTCTGAATCAAGCTTCCTCTTTGCCCCCTTCCCCCAATCTTCTTGCTCTCCCTTTTTCTCCCACCGCCTCTGCACATGTCCCTTTAGAAATAAAAACACTTATTTTGTGCGCGGGAGGGGAGGGTGTCCAGCTTCCCCCTGCCTCCTCCTGAGTGCCCCCATCTTTGGTCCATGCAGCGTTCTGGAGTCTGTGCAGCTTCAGAAGAAGGGGTCTAGAGCCCCGTACCTCCCGTTGTTGTATCACGCTTTTTTGCATTCCCGACTAGCTTGGTTAGGTCTCTCCATACCAGTTGGGGAAACTGAGGCACGAGGGAAGAAGGGAGGCAGCGCAGGGAGAAGAGCTCCCGCCCTGCTCGCTCGCCACCCCCGCACTCGCGCCGGATTTAGCCGCAGGGAGGCTGGGAACATTGTCTTTATTTTAAGCCGCCGAGTGCGGCACGAACGCGGCTGCTCCCGACAAAGGGCTTCGCTAAGCGGTTGCAGGCAGCGCACGTGGGGGTCCGGCCCGGCCCCCACGTGACCCCCCTCTCCAGCTGCCCCGACCCTCCAGCTTCCCCCATCCCCCTCCGCTCTGTTAAGGTGGGGCCGGGCCTACACAGAACTGGGGGGTCTGCTCTCCTGCCGGTTGCTATTTTTGATCAGCGTTGGATGACTCGACCCAATGCTTCTAAGTAGGAAAAAAAAAAAAAGCGAAGTTGTCTTGGGTTCGAATCCAACTTTAGGTTGGTTTATTCGAACTGCCTGGCAAATTAGAGCTTGCCTCTAGGTCTGTTTAATCAGTGACATGTGAGTAGAAGTGACTCCTCCCTTGATGGGGCAGTTACGTCAACCCGCACCTTCAGCGTCTGAAAGAGAAAGCCGTTATTGTTACTTATAATAGGTATTGAGTGCTTGCTCCCGCTAGGTTTCCCTAAGCGCTTTCCTTTAATTCACCTGTAGCTCATTGTTCCATGTGGTAGGTAGGTCTTTTCTTACTCCCATTTTACAGATTGAATAGATTCACAAAACCGTGCCTCTGGCTTTGTGGAGGGTTCAGTGTGCCTGAACAATCCTGGGGCTGGGAACCCCAGCAGCGTGGCAGCTCTCAGGCTGTAGTTTGAGGAAAAGAAGGGCTAGTATTTTTCTTACAAAGTTAAAATTCTATTTATCGCGTATGGTGCGGGCTCAGGTGTGTGCAACATTCGTGCCATAGCGCTCAGGTGGAGGTCCGTCCTGAGGATTCAATTCAGATGTGTCAGGTGGGGGTGACCACATCCCGCCTTAGTTGAGCTTTCCCGAAGGTCTGGGTGGGTTTTTTTTTTCTTCAAAGGCCTCCATGGGTGGGGAGTGTTCATGTAGAGCACTGCACCCCTTTTTACTTATGTCCTAATCCTCGGTTTCAGTCCAGGAAAGAATCTAAAACCTTGCCAAATCTTTAGGGTGCCTCTTCCTTTGCGCTAAAGGATGGAGACCTCGGGAAGGGAGGTCAGTTCTTCCAGTTTTACCTGGTCTGTGATGTGCGGGTGGTCCTGAGGGTCCATGTGGAGGGATGGAGGGTGGAGGGCCAGAGGTGTCACCACCCCCGAGGGCAGACAGACTACATGACAGCGCGGCTCTTGTCTCTTCACTCTTCCGTTGCCAGAAGTCCTTAGTTTTAACCTTTCCGGATCTTCCCCTACACTCTTAACAGACTGCTTTCTAGATTTAAAAGGAAAGGCTACAGTCCAGGTCGGGGCTGCGGACCGGCTAGGCCAGGGCAAACTCAGCCACAACAAAATTATGGGTCAAGAAATTGAGGTTTTACAGTCTGGTTCTTAAGATGATCGAACGTAGACATCGTCTATTCAATCAAATTTTCACTTTCCCAGCTAGTTGAGTCCGGTTCCTCTGAACAGGCAGTGAATTGGAAGCAGTCTCTGTCCCTCGCCTCACAGCCCGGAGCTTCCAGGGACCTGGGTTCAGCAGAACATTTTATGACCTTCTGGGGCACCTTGGTTCCCAAGCTGAGGAGTTTAGGGGGCACTCGAGGTCTGGCCCAGTATATGAGCACTGAGAACTGAGCCTCGGGATTGTGTTCTTTTTTACAAGGTGGCTCTACATAACCCCTGTTCCTGCCTGTGAGGACAGGACTCAGAGCTCAGGAACCACTTGTGGCTGCCTAGGAGTTGACTACATCTTAGAAGCGTCATTCAGATCCAAGGAAGAGACAGTGAACTTTCTGCTCAACTCTGAAATCGGTTCAGAAATTGATTAATCTTCACTCGGCCACAAGACCAAAAAGCAAGTCGGGGAGGAAAGAGTTTATTTGGCTTATGATTCCAGAGTTCACGAACCTATTTTCTTTTCCTTCTCCAGGAGGAAAACAGTAATACTTGGTGGAGGTGCATAAGGAATGGTGTACCACTACCACCCAGAAGGTGAGAGGAGCTGCTGTTTGTGTCTGTGCTCACACAGGTTCTGGCACACTAGAGTCAGGGCACCCGTATGCAGGTCAGAGAACAACTTGTGGGTGCCAGGGACGGAACTCAGGTTAGACCACAGTATCTTTACCCGTAGAGTCCTTCTCAATCTTCACAACAGCCCCACGATGCAGGGCAGTTTGGTTCCGATTTTGCTGATAGAAAACAGACCTGAGAGGTTAGGTTAATTCACTCTGCTGTCTCTACCCCTTCACATTCTGTGGTTTTGTTCCCAACTTGGAGCCTAATTAGCTGGAAGCCCTCTTCAGTATTTGTAAGAAGAAAGGACATTCCGGAAAACCCTGAGCCAAAGTCCCACCTGCCCATCAGTATACAGTAATATTAATAGTGGCAGCAACAACAATTGTTATTATTTTGAGACAAGATCTCATGTAGCCCAGGCTGGTGTCAAACTTGCTTTGTAGCTGAGGATGACCTTGGACTTCTTATCCTTTTGTCTGCAGAGGTCACAAGAATATGATCTCCACGCTGGTTTTATGTGGTGCTTGGGGTAGAACCCAGGCTCCTTGAATATCAGGAAGTGCTGAGCTCTGCAGCCTCAATCTGCGGTCCCACTATGTGATGGAAACTTGAGTGCATCAAGCGTGTGGTGGCCTGGTTTTGAGTGTTTTACATATTTTTAACTAATTAAAAAAGTATTTTTTTTCCTAAAAAACAAAACAAAACAGGGCTTCACTATGTAGTCCTGACTTGGAACTTACAGAGATCTACTGGCCCCACCTCTGGACTGCTGGGGTCAAAGGTCTGCATTATTACATCTGGCTCATTTAATTTTTTAAAAGTTTATTTTATATGTGTGAGTATTTTGCCTGTATAGATGTTTGTGCACCAAATGCATGCATTCCCAGGAAGGTCAGAAGCGGGTGTTGGATCCCCTGGGACTGGAGTTATAGATGGTTGTGGATCATCATGTCGATTCTGAGAACTGAACCCTGGTAGGTGCAGAATCAGGTCACTTGACTTCTAATTATTGCTTTTGCCTTTATAAAGATGATTCCAGATGTCAGTGTGTCCACAAATCTGAACCATGCCTCCCCACTCCCTTTTTCTCTCTCTCTATTTGTGTCTGTGGGCAGTCAGCCCAAGGAAAAGATGAAAGGAGATGGCTGACTCCATAACGTTGTACCCTGAGTGCAAATGCCTTTTAGACCCGAACTTGTAAAATCAAGCCTATGAGATTCTGGTCCTTTGAAGGCCCTTCTCACTGCCCCAGGGCCTCCTGTCAGCTTCAGCACTGATGGAGGCCTGACCAGGGTGGAGATTGATGAGACAGGACCTCAGGCCGCCTGTACACTCGGTGATTAACTCTGCGGAATTGAGTTAGGGCTGAAGCTCTCCCAGGCTGAAGCAGGGAAGGAGGAGGGGAGAGAATGGCTGCTCCTTGGTCCTGGAGTCCTATAAGCCCACAGGGCTTAGCAGCAGTAGAGGAAGTTTGCTGGACCTCCAGGGTATGGCTGCTTTTTCTTTCTCCTTTCCACAGAGGCTGAGCATGTCTCAGCTCCAGGGCCTGGCCAAGAAAGGAAGGAAGCCATTTCAAACCCAGGGAGACACCGAACAGGACATAGCAGCAGGGTGGGGAGACCACCAGACAGGACACAGCAGCAGAACAGGGAGAGAAGTAGGTAGGTGCTGTTTCTGTTTGGGTTTTGAATTATGGAAGACCAGTCTGTTTTGGCCCCAAAGCCTCCTCACTTCTCGGGTGACTTTGTGTTTCCATGCCTTTCTGATCTGTGAAGGGCTTTTCTCTTGAACAGGACGTATTTAGCCTGATGTGGCTTTCTTAACCACAATAGTTAGTGGAGTGGTTCTGCATACTGCCTGAATAAGCTCTGGGCTCCAGCCATCCTTGCAGAGATCCTTTGCTAACTGGGGACAGACCCCCCCAGAGTGTCACTAACTTAAAAGCAACACAGTACAGCCCATAGCATGCTCTACGTCTTCCAGATTTGTAATGAAGGCGTATCCTAAGAGAACAGGCTAAAGTCTGTGCCCAGCACTGTGTTCAATACTGGGAAGGGAACAGAAGCCAGAGATAGACATCATAAGGAGCTAGATGGGAAGAAATGGTTCTGGGAATGCTTCCAGGAGCACTGGGGCTCACAAATATCCTGAGAATAGGAATAGGGGAAAGGTAAAGAAAGGCAGAGGGATGGTCAGTAGAAGTTGGACACAGTGAGGAGGTGTAGGCCTCGGGGAGGAGGAAGACCTGGTTTAAGGAGATCTATGATATGTTGCGGCACCATGTCGGACCAAATGGGAGCCTGTAGAGAATCCCGTGAAAGGGAGTCATGGGCTCTGTCCCAGCCTCTGTTAGCCTATCCACTAATTTTGGTACAGATGAAGGCAAAGAATCTCAATGGTATGTGCGATGGGGCCAAGATGTTCTTTCATCTCTTGTGTTCTCTGAAGATACTTTACCTGAGTTTGGCCTGAGTTCTGTCTCGCTCCTTCTTCGAACTCCAGTTTCCAGGGAACTAGAATGGGAGGCCCAAGCAGCACAGTCTACGTTCTGGATGTCAGCAGATGTTATGCACAGGAGGAAAAGTCTTTATGATTTTTCTCACAGGAAACTGTTCTAGCCAGATTTTTCAGGTATTCAAGATATTTGCCTACCAAGCCTGGACAGCTGAGTTTAATCCTTGGAGCCCAGGGAAACAATGAGAGGAGATGGCTGACTCCATAACGTTGTACCCTGAGTGCAAATGCCTTTTAGCCCTGAACCTGTAAAATCCAACCAATGTATATACCCCCAAAACACAGTGGTCAGATAGACATGAGGTATGTACACTCCAGGATGGTGATCTTGGTTGTCAACTTGACATACCCGGAGATAGGGAGCCTCAGCTAAGGCATTGCCTCAGTCATATTGGCTTTGTTGGCATGTCTGTGGGGGCATTTTCTTGATTTCTAATGGTGTGGCTAGTGCACCCTCCATTGTACACACACACACACACACACACACACACACACACACACAAATTAAAAATAATAATAATAATAATAATAATAATAATAATAATAATAATAAAGAAAAAACCCAAAACAGGGCCCGCAAGGTAGTTCAGTGGGCGAGGGTGATTGCTATCAAGCCTGATGACCAGAGTTCAATCGCCAGGATTCACAAGGTGGAAAGAGAAAATCAACTCCTACAAGTTGTCCTTTGATCGCCACAGGAGCACTGTGGCATGCCCCCAGGAAACGGTAATCAAAAGCCCTCAAAACAAAAGAAAACAAAAAGAATCAACTCAGGAAACTAGTAGGGCTTTCTTTCTGGTGGGAATCTGCCAGAGTCAAATGTGTATTAACTTTTGTTTTGAAACAGGGTCCCAGAGAGCCTTGAACTTCCTATGCAGTGAAGGATGACCTGGGCTTTCTGATCGTCCCATCTGTAGCTTCCATGTGTTTGATCACAGGCGTGGGGTACCAGGCCCTCTGGTCTGCAGGGTCTTTCTCACTGGTCTGGCTGCTGAGGAGCATGCTTGGGTCACCCCCGACTAGGTACAGAGAAACCGGCTGGCTCTGATGCAGGATAGATTTAGGTCTGAATTCTTCCCTTCAAGGGCTTCCTTCCCCCCCTCTCCTTTCCTGGATGCTTCCCACCTCTGGGTTGTTTCCTCTGCTCTCCTCAGGGTGCTCTTTTCTGTGTGCCAGGCTTCCTGTGGCCTCCTTGTTTAGCTTCATTGAAGACCCAGACTTCAATCTTGCTGTTCCTTCCTTGAGGTTTTTCAGTGACCTGAGGCCACTGTTTGAGGTTTCCTGGCAGGGTTCAGCATGGTGGTCACCCCTCAAAACCAGTTGTAGTTTCCTTATCCTTAAAAGCAAGCCCTAGCTCCAAATTTCCTAAGCTGAGTTTCAAGTTCCAACTCCAGTTCTCAATCAGCAGGCTTTGTATGACTGTCTCTTTTCCCCAGCTCTAGACTATTCTTTAACTCACAACTCCAAGGTCCAGTCTTACTTCCTATCCACGGCATCTAGTTTTCCTTTCCAAAGTGGTTTCTGAGATTCTGGGTTCTTAAGGGTTAAGAGGCAGTCCCTTCCTCGCTCCAGCTGCAGCTGCAACCTACTTGGTTTTTGGGCCTGGGCCAGATGAGGACAAGTATTTAGAGTTATCCTACCCTGTTCCCAGCCTGGTTCAAGGCAAGGGAACCCCTTATAGGTTAAAAAATACAGACTACAAACAGGAAAAGTTTAGGCAGGTAAGTGGGATGTGGGAGTGGAGAGTTAGGTTGTTTTGGTTGATTTTCTATTGTCAGTAACAATACCACAGACTGGACGAATTATAAAGAAAAGAGTTTATTTTGGCTTATGATTCTGGAGGTCTAAGGTTGAGGAGCTGCTTCTGTTGATGGCCTTGAGCAGTCCATAGAGACAAAGTACTCATCTCATGCATGCGTGTGTCTTTTGGTCTACATTTTCTTATAAAGATACTAATATAATCATGGGGGAGGGATTCCACTTTGATGGCATTATCTAATCGTTTGTTTAATTTTTCAAATTAAATTGTGTGTGTGTGTGTGTGTGTGTGTAGGTCTGAGAACAACTTGTAGGATTTGTGAGTCCCAGGGATCGAAAACTCAGGTCATCAGGTTTGGATACAAACTCCTTTATCCACTGAGCCATCTCAACAGCCAACCACTATCTAATCTTAAACATTTCCCAAAGTTTGCATCTCTGAGCATTAGAGTGAGATTGTTTTCATCCTTTTAATAGTTCACAGTGGGGGTTCAATTTCAACTTGAATTTTGAAGGAGACAAATCTCTTTGAAATTCTGTCTCAGGTCCCTTGTAAGGGTTAATGTCAGTTTGACAGGGTCTGGAATTACTGGAAAGACAAACCTCTGTGAGGGATTATCTAGATTAGGTTAATGAGGTAGGAGGACCTATCTAGGTGTGGGCAGCACCATTCCTGGGCTTGGAATCTGGACTGCATAAAATGGAGAAAGCTAGTGAATACCAGTATTCTTCTCTGTCTGCTTCCTGACTGTGGATGTGATGTGACCAGCTGCCTACTCTCTTGCTGCCATGATTTCCTTGCTATGATGTGTTGTACTCTGTTCATCTAAACTCCAACTGTGAGTCAGAACAGACTCTTCTCTCTCCAAGTTGATTTTGTCAGACGCTTTGTCATAGTGATGAGAAAATCAACCAGTTCATCCCCAATATCCCTTCTAACAAATACAGTAATTATTTCACTTCTTAAATTGTTCTAGCATCAATTAAGGAGTCTAAAGTTCAAGATCATCTGAGACTCAAAGCAAATGTCTTTTAGCTCTGAACCTGTCAAATCAAACCAATGTATTTACCTCCAATACACAGTGATAGGACAGACACAGGTATGTGCCCTCTGTGATGACTGATCTTGGTTGTCAACTTGATATAGCCAGGAATTGCCATAGTCATATTGACTTGTTGACATGTCTGTGGGGGCATTTTCTTGATTGCTAATTGATATATGAGGGTCCAGATCATTGTGGGTGGTGTCACCACTGGGCAGATAGGCCTGAGCTGTATAGGAAAGGTATCTGAGCAAATCAGAGAAAGCAAGCCAGGAAGCAGTGTTCCTCCATGGTCTCTGCTTTAGTTCCTGCTTCCAGGATTTTTACTTTGAGTTCCTGCTTTGTTTTCTTTCAGTGATGGGCTATACATCAAATAAACCCTTTCCTCCATGAGTTGCTTTTGACCAGTGTTTCATCACAGTAATAGAGAAACAACCTATGACAGGATTCCAAAAAACAGTAATAATCTCAAAGCAAGACTGAATCTCAAAGGGCAGACGTTGCATTTAAATCTCTGAGCTTTTCATGTTGTGCATGAGGGGGTTAGCACCTAAGGTGCTGAGCTGACCTTCCATTGACTTTGCTCTTCTAAATCACAACTGGCTGGGGAAGGGAGGGCTGTGTGTTGTCAGTGGCTTTCTGGATGGGTGTGTCTGGAAGTGCTCCTTTTTTGGAGTCCTCATTGTGGTTTCATTCCCATGGTTCTAGATATCACCCATGAGTTATTCTTCAAACCGACCCTGTGGCGAAAGTTTTGCTTGGCCTCCAAAGCTTTCTTGTGAAATCGGAGTGGGAGCCACCACAGCTCTTACTGTGTGCCCACAAAGCCACTCAGATACTGAGGGTTGCTGTCTACAGAAACTCATCTGGGCTTGTTTGATGGAGCAATTGGCTGGAAGGCTGAGTTCTGGAAGGAGCCCAAGGCAGTGCACCTGTGGGAAGTATCCTTCAGTCCTTGAAACAAATGTGGGCTTTGAGACCTCTTGGCCTGTGAGGAAAGGGATGGCCTTGAAGAATTTCGAGATATCACTGCAGTCTCTTCCAGGTTATCTCACCAGTTAGCCCATGGACTCCTCTTGTCTGTGACGGTCTCTAGTTTGAAATCTCTCCTGAACGAGCGTGCTGTTTACTTTCTTCCCTGGCCAAGCTGTGAATCTTCTTCTAATTGGTTTTACTCTGCTTTTCCTTTCACTGCAAATCTGACTAAGAATAGCCAGTAATATACCACAGTCTGAGTGTTCTGTTGTGAAATTTCCACTCAGTGAACTAGTGTGGTATCTTTAAGCTTAACTTTCCACAAAGTTGACTTTTGTTTTTTTTCTTTTTTCCCTTTCCTTTCCTTTCTTTCCTTCCTTCCTTTTTTTTTGGACAGGTCTCTCTATGGAGTCCTGACTGTCCTGGAGGTTGAAGTTGTTATGTAGATTGGTCTGGTCTCCAACTCACAGAGATCCTCCTGTTTCTGATTCCAGAACCCTTAAAAGTGTGCACCACCATGTCCAGCTTCCGCAAAGTCTTTCAATATAGACATGATACACCCATATTCTTTTCTGTGGCATAACATGGGTAAACTTCAGTTCAATTTCAGTGACACATCATTTATAACTGAGATTAGGTTCCTACTCTGTCTCCTGAGCCCTCACTAGAATCACCCACAGTGTTCCATGCAATATTTATACCTTTTCTAATGTTTCCTACTGACCCCTGGATGTCGTTCTTCCTCTCTCCCATTGGTGTTCCTTATCTTCCCACACTGTAAACTTCACATCCACGGCCAGGTGAATGTGAGGCACCCAAACACTGATGACTACCATGTGTTTATTCCCAGTCTGCTCTCCACTGAACATCGGACTTGTAGATTTCCTCATCTGTGGGAGGGGATAGTGACAGCTCCCATCTTAGGAATGTTATGAGGATTAAGCAAGCAAGTCAGGTCAGTGAAGTGATGGAAAAGCACACTGCTCAAAGTGAGTACTATGATTTTAAATGCTTTCTATTAATTTCTTTATTTTTTTTTTGTGGCAGTGGGAATGAAACTCAGGGCTTTACTCCTGCTAAGCAAGCACCCCACCACTGAACTGCACCCCACCACTGACTGAACTGCACCCCACCACTGAACTGCATCCCACCACTGAACTGCACCCCACCACTGAACTGCACTCCCACACTGAAATGCACCCCACCACTGAATTGCATCCTACTACTGAACCGCACCCCACCACTGAGCCACACCACACCACTGAACTGTACTCCATCACTGAACCGCACCCCACCACTGAACCGCACCCCACCACTGAACCGCACCCCACCACTGAACCGCACCCCACCACTGAACCACACCCCACCACTGAACTGCACCCGGAGCAGAGCTTGCTTTATGGTGCAGCTGTGATTACTGTTATCACTGTCATTCCTGCCAGCCGGCTCCATTTGGACATCTAGAGTCATCTCTGACATGACTCATCTCAAACCCTAAACTTCTGCTATCTACAGCCTTGTCTCTCTCAGCAGATGACAACTGGGTCCTCCCAGAAACTCAGGACAAAAATCTTTCCCTTTCTTTTTTTCTCTCACATCCCAAATAGAATTCATTAGGAAATCCATTATCTCTCCATGGAATGTATTCAGGGTGTGGCCACTGTGGCCTTTGCGTGTGCCATCCTGAGTTATTTCCTCCACACTGTCTTCTTGCTTCTGTCCAGGTTGACCTGTGTTTTGTCCTCAGCACAGCATCTAGAAGGTTCTATTTTGATACTTGAGTTAAGTCATGTTTACTGATGCTCTGACTTCCTGTCTTTTTCGTTGTGACCTGCATGGCCTGTGAGCTGCCTTCCCATACCTGTTCCTCTGCTTACCTCCACCACGTTGGTTGTTCTTAGATGTGCCAAACACTTTTCTGTCTGAAGGACTTTCTACTACTGTTGCTTTTGCCATAACAAAGAAAGATCAATTTTTTTCTTTTAAAAAATAATTAGATAAGAATTTCTGTCCTGTTCTCCCCATTACCTTTAAATTTTCTTTTATGTGTATGGAATTTTGTCTGCATGAATATCTGTGCACCGTGTGCATGAAGTGCCTGTGGAAGTCAGAAGAGGGCGCTAGATCCCCAGACTGGAATTACAGGCAGGTGTGAGTTGGGAATGAGCCTCTGGTCCTCTAGAAGAGTAACTAGTGCTCTTAGGTGCTGAGCTCTCTCTCCAGCCCCATATTGCCAAGTTTTTACACATTAAGACTATGATAGAGTTTGCACAAAGGATTGGAAGTTTTGGGGGAGTGAGCCAGACATGCAGAGACCATCCTAGAGACCTTGTTAGGGCCAGATTTCAAAAGTCCTTGGGGGCTAGGGAGATGGCTCAGTGGGTAAAAGTGCTTGCCACCCAAATGCCAAGACCAAAATTTGAATTCCTAGAACATCTGTAAAAATCTAGAGACAGCAATGCACCTTTGCAATTCCTGTGCTCCTATGGGGAGATGGGAGATGGAGGCAGAAAACCCTTGGAAGCTTGAGGGTTAGCTCGTCTGTTTTACACAATGTTGGACCAGAGACTCTGCCTCAAACAAGGTGGAAGATTGACATGCGGACTTGCCCTTTTCCCTCCATGTGTGCTCTAGGTACATGTCTGACTCCATTCATATATATGAGCATGAATATGCGCACGCACACACACACACACACACACACAGATTAAAAAGCAAGCAGGTGAAAAGTTCTTGAATGTCCTTGATCTGCAGGAAAGGTGTGTGTGTGTGTGTGTGTGTGTGTGCGTGCACATGTGCAGGGAAAGACTGAGAACAGAGTAAAATGAGGGACAGAAGCAGTCACCACAGGTATTTTAATACACTATTAGAATGTAAAAATGAATGCTCAAAACTATGATAAAATATGAAAATTTTTGGGAGCAGAGGCAGGCAGAGGTCAGCCTGGTCTACAAAGCATGTCCAAGACAGCCAGGGCTCTGTTACACAAAGAAACCCTGTCTCTAAAACCAAAAAAAAAAAAAGTTTTTTTTTTGACCAATGGCCTGTTTGGGCTAGGATTAGGCTGAAGCAAGAGTTCAAGTGTAGTGTCTTACTTGTATGTTAGTCTGGGCACGCAGCCTGCAGGACAGTGGTTTAAGGTCTTTCCTGGATTGGGATGGGAGGCAGGTTGAGTGTCTGGAAGGGATTGGCTAAGCAGGGACACTTAGGGAAAAATAAGTACGGGCTTGACTTGGAGGCATCTATCTGGACAGGAGCCCCTGGGCTGTGAAATGAGTAATGAACTAGAAAGCCCTTTATGGATTGGCTGGGTAAAGAACAGGGAGACATGTGGCGTTGGATCCAGGCAGGGGCGCATGGGCAATGGGACCCTGGTCTTGGTCACAGCTAGAATTCCTCATAGTTTCTATGCTTGGGTCCTTCCTGAAGTGAGAGTCAGAGGTGGCACGGGGACCAGGTTCTGTCCTGGGTGGCAGACCATGGCCATCCTCCATCCCTCCCACACTTGATCTCTCCAGGGCCTTTGGTTCTGTTCTTACCAGCCAGGAAGAGGCAGAGAAGGATGGATGGGGGTCAGTCTCAACAACTCTCCTAAGATCTTCCTGGTGTGTCATCCTTGCCAGCTCAGAGCTCTCCAGATACAAATTCCAGAAAAGCCCAGAAACAGATGTGGAAATCAGGTTAACTAAATGTCTGACTTCCAGGACAAGAGCTGGCCCAGGTATGAGGTGACAAGCTGCTCTGGAAGGCAGGACTGGGTCTGGGGGTCTCCCCCATTATTCTTTTTTCCCCTCTTGTTTCCCAGATATGTGCACCTGCTTCAGGGAGGGGAAGAATCCCTGACTGGCTGCCTTAACTTTAACCCTGTTTTCCATGTTCATGGTCTGTTTTTTAATTTTTGATCCCCAAGTACAGAGGGCTGAGTTAATCATCTCAGGACCTTCTTATTTGCTCCCACAGCAGCCTCTTCCACACTTGCATGTTTATCCCACCTTTTTGCAAGGCCCAACTCCCAGTTCCTTCCCTGCTAAGTCAACAGTTAAGTTAAATGTGCACTCTTCAGTTGTGCCCACTGTGCATTTTCTCGTGTGATATTATTTTAATGTATTCAAACGGTATAGGGGACAGAACCCCTTCTTCTCACTCATCATTTCTCTCAGCACTGTTTTAAAGATGTTTCCAGGACAACATGTGTGGCTGTATGGTGGGATACCTTAGGATGCTTCTTTCTACATTGTACCTAAACACTGCTAGTGATGAAATACTTAGATGTTCACTTGCACCCACAACTTCAAACACGCAGCAGTGAAAGTCCCTGTAGATATCTTGTTTGAGATGTCTGTCTGTCTCTATCTGTGTGTGTGTGTGTGTGTGTGTGTGTGTGCACATACATGTGAGTGGATGCAATAATGCCTATTGCTTTCTAGAATGGTGACACCTCCCATCCTCCCATCCTCCCACTAGCTATGCATGTGGCCTAGGTGGAGTTACAGGACTCTTACTCCTATGTAGTTCTGAGCTCTCAGTTTTATCTGACTTTCTAATACTTGCATTTAACGTGGCTAAGAAGAAAGTGGGAAGTAAGTGGTTTTGAAACTAGGAAATCTGGGTCCATTCCCAGTTGGAACTTGCTGTATGACTGTTGGGGGGGGGCGACAGTAACATTGTCGTTGTCATCATGTGGTTAGCTTTGCAAATTTCCATCAGTAAGATTTTCCTTTTTTTTTTAAACTCATAATGTGTTGGAGTTCTGGAGTTTCTCTTATTTGAGGGAGGATCTCATGTAGCCCAGAAGGGCCTTGAGCTTGCTATGTAGCCAGTGATGGCTTGAACTTCTGGTCCTCCTGACTCTACCTCCTGAATGCCAGTTTTATAGTTTGTGCCAACAGGAGTTGACAATCCTGCCTCTGCTTTAGGAAGGTGTTTGCCACTGATCCTGCTACTGTAGCACATTTGCCCCCATTTTCCTGGGGACCAGGCTACCTTTCACAGTCCCATACCATACTTCCTTTTTCTCCTTTCTCCCTTCTTTGGTTCCCTCCTTTCCCTCTTTCTCTTTTGAGACAGTCTTGCTGATAGCCCAGGAGCCCTTGAGTTAAGGCTACCATGTCTCTCCCTCCTGAGAGCTAGGGTCACAGGTGTTTGCCACCATGTCTGGCCCAATATGATACTCTTAACAGTACTTTTATTTTTCATTACACACATTTAAGTCATTAATAACTTTATTTTAATTTAATTGTTTTGAGACAGGGTCTCTCTATGTATCCCTGGCTGTCCTGGAACTCACTATGTAAACCTAACTAGCCTTGAACTCACAGAGGTACACCTGCCTCTGATTCCCAAGTCCTGTCCCATGTCTTAAAAGAGTAGAGTTGGGCTGGAGAGATGGCTCAGTGGCTAAGAACACTGACTGCTTGTCCAGAGGTCCTGAGTTTAATTCCCAGCAACCACATGGTGGCTCACAGCCATCTGTAATGGGATCAAATACCCTCTTTTGGTGTGTCTGAAGACAGCAATAGCATACTTACATACAAACGATAAATAAATCTTTAGAGAGAGAGAGAGAGAGAGAGAGAGAGAGAGAGAGAGAGAGAGAGAGAGAAGAGATGGGACTGGTGAGAGAGAACTCTGTGCTAAGAACTCCTGCTGCTTTTCCAGAGGACCTAAGTCTGGTTCCCAGCACCCACATCAATCAGGTGGCTCACAACCTTGTAGGTGCAGCTTCAGAGGATCCATCCCTCATCTCTGGTCTCCACGAACTTCAGCACTTACACCACACACAGACATTCGCGTAATTAAAAATAGGAAAAGTAAATCTTCATATTGCTATTTGATTCTTTGATTTAGCTTTGTTGAGACAAGTATAGCTCAGTGTGGCCTTGAACTCCTTGGCCCAGCCTGATCTTGAAACTCAGACCCTGCTCCCCATCCCCATCCCTACCCTCAAATGCTGGGTAATGAGCATAAAAGCCACAACAGCTGGACACCTGGCTGGTGTTTTTGTTTGTTTGTTTGTTTGTTTTTTACTTTTCTGCTCAAAATTGACTCTATGATCTTGCTTCCTTATTCATCAACGTAAATTTTAAATTTTAGTGTAAAAGTTTCTGAGTTCCTAAAAATAATCCCAAGTAAAATTCTGATTATAGCACATTAAATTTGAGTAGGAAGTCATTCTAAAGATGAGTATGAAATGTTTCCCATCTACTGAGATGATATTTGTGATCATAAAAATTATCTTAGTTTTTTTTTCTCTCTGGATGGCTTGGGTATCCTTAACTGCCTGAGTAGCATTGAGCTTTGGTACTGTTGTAGAGTCTTAATATTCAAAGCTATGTTTTAACACAGTAGTTTCAACTTATTGCTATTGCTGTTTTGATAATTTGGTTTTTCATTCCAATATCCTTGTGTGGCTTTTTCATTACTTTTAATTGTTTATTGATTTTGTTGGCTTAACTAGGTAAGCATCAGGTTCCTTCTAAGTAATGTCATTTTAAAGTCTTCTGTTTTAATACTTCACTTTCTTGTATTTTTTTTAAGTGGAGTATGTGTTAAGGCTCTAGTCTCATGTCAAATGATTGGCCCTTCTGCTGATGATGCTGTACATAGGCTTGTTTCGTGCTGAACTGGATGGTCCACCCATCTAGGTTCCCACTTGTCAGGTGATTGGCCTACTTTTTCCATACTATCCTTTTTTAGGAAAAAAAGTTGCTTTTTGGAATAGGGTCTCACTGTGTGTAGCTCTGGTTGGCCTTGAACTCACAGAGATTCTCCTATCTCTACTTCCCAAGTACCAGGATTAAAGGTATGTTCCACCATGTCCAGTCTGCTAATGTATATGAGAGTTTTGCCTCTCTCTCTCTGGCTCTCTCTGGCTCTCTCTGGCGCTCTCTCTCTCTCTCTCTCTCTCTCTCTCTCTCTCTCTCTCTCTCTCTCTCTCTCTGTGTGTGTGTGTGTGTGTGTGTAAACATACTTGGTGCCCTAGGAGGCCAGACGAGGGTGTCAGATTCTCTGGATCTGGAGTTACAGAAGACTGTGAGCCACCATGTCGATGCTGGGGACCATGCCTGTTCCTCAGCAAGAGCCGCCAGTGCTCTTAGATGCTGAGCCACCTCTCCAGGCCCCTCCTTACTATTCTTTTAGTTCTTTGTGGTGGTGGTAATGGTGGTGGTGTATGTGTCTGCCTGCCTCCTTCTAGGGTACTCAAGTAACAGTTGATGAATTCTAATAAAGACTTCATTTGTAATAGGACTTTGGGTTTCTAAATCATATTTGTAAAATTTATAGGCACCTGAATCTTTAGGCAATGGAGGAGACTTCAGAGGTTATTGAGGGAAAGAGAACACAGAGGGGAAGGATCGATGGCTGTTTTCCAAGGATGGCTCTGAAGGAGAACACAAATGTCTGTCCAGCAGATTTTTGCTGTGCAGATATGCTGCACGCATCTCCTTTGTCTCCCGGTGGAGTCCTGCAAAGTCAATGATGTTTAGCGACATTTGTGGGGCAGATTTGTTCTTTTTTTGACAAGAGGAAGGACTATTCTTTGCCTCAGGGTTGGTAGAGGGCATAGCAGAAGCTGTGGCAAGAAGAGTCTTATGTAAGCCACATTCCTTTCCAAATAACCACTTTATGAAAGTCTGGGAGGTGTCTTCATCCACACCAGGTGCCCTTGCCCTTTCAGAAGTGACCGGAGTCACTGGCTCTGCAATAGACATTCTGCTCAGTGAGGCTAAATTCCAGAAGCTTCGTGTTAGGTAGCATTTTATGCCAGCCAGAAATCGTGGGCTATTCAGTAAATGGATTTGGAACAAATAAGTAGTTTAGACAGAACAAAACCAAAACAAGCAAACAAACAAACAAAAAATAAAGTTACTTTTCTTTTATTTTGTGCTAAGTTTCATATACATAATGATAAACCATAAAACCTCAAATGTGCTTTTTTGAAGGAAGTGTGGATATATAGTTTTGAATTAAAGGGGAGGAGAGTTTCTCTCTGTGTTTTTGTTTTGTTTTGGGTGCTCAAACCCAGGGCTTTACATAAGTGGTCTACCAAGTTGCCAACCCTGGAAAGGCCTTCTGAGTATAACCTGAAACTCAGAAGGTGAATTAAAAAAAAAAAAGCTGAGCATGACGTCACAAAGCTGTAATGGAAGTTGCAGGCAGGAAGATCTCAAGTTTTGAAGATTTCGAACCCACCTGGGTTGAATAGTGAGATGCTTTCGAGCATGCCTTTAATCCCAGCACTTGAGAGTCAGAGGGGTTTAACATTGATCCCAGAGGAAGGGGGAGGAAAAGGAGGAGGAGAAGGAGGAGGAGGAGGAGGAGGAGGAGGAGGAAGAAGAAACAAAGGTAAAGTAGTATGGTTGGAGATATAGCCTAGTGACAGTTCACTTACTTAGTATGCATGAGGCCTTGGGTTTACTTCCCAGAATCAGAAGAAGAATTAAAAAAGGAAAAGGATAGGTGTGATTATATAAAAGTTTCTACTTTCAAAAGAAACAATATATTTAAGTGATTATTTTCAGCTGAATGTGGTGGCACACGCCTGTTATTCCAGCACTGGGGAGGATGAAGGGGACCTCTAGGAGTTACAGGCACTGTGAGCTGCCTGACTAGGTGCTAGGAACTGAACTTGGGTCAGAGCACTGCACGTGGTGGGGGGTGAGGTGGGGGCGACTCCCTGAACCACCTCACAGCAGACAGGTGGCAAGACCAGCTCTCCTGAGCTCAAGCCCTCCAGGCCAGCCTTAAGTACTTGAAATGTAGAATTCATTCATATGAATCACTAAGAAACAAGTTCAAATAGTATAGTCCTAGCCATCTTTGCTCCTTAATTCAGTCCTGTCCATCACACATCTGCCTGCCAAACTCCCAGGCATCAGTCCTCCCTGCATACCCCTGCTGTGGAAACGATTTAATTCAGCAGTGGTGTGTAAACACAAGATTCCCCTATCAGGGAGAACTGGAGTCAAGGAGACTGAGATAGTTACAGGAAATCCCCATTCCCTCTCCCCTGACAAGGCATGGGGGGGGGGTCTTGCTCTAAAACTAACCCATGAGGAGTACCTCCCTCCTCACTACCACAGAGCTTTCTTATAATTTACTTGAAGAAAATGCCTTTTGGGATGTCTGCTCAGCCTATTTGCTGTTTCTGAGCTCTAACTGCTCAGTCTCCCAGGGCATCTGCAGTATTCTTATACCAACACACCTGTCTCTCTCAGACATGACTGAAGACATCTGACTCCAGGATTGGTCTGAGTGAATTATATTCTTATGAATTTGTGAATATGACTCAGATAAGCAGGACTTTTAAGGACATCTAAAGTTGGAGCTAGATGGCCAAATTTGTGCCAATGTAAAAGTACAGTGGAGAAAACTAGAGAGAGGAATGGGGAGGGGAGAGAGCTGGAGGGAGTGAAGGGAGAGGGGAGAGAGAGAGAGAGAGAGAGAGAGAGAGAGAGAGAGAGAGAGAGAGAGAGAGAGAGAGAGAGAGGAGGATCTGGAGGAGAAGGAGGAGAAGGGAGAGAAAAATGAAGGGTCACAATCCAGTCAGGAGAAATTCTGCACCTGACAGAGGGACGGAGAGTCCAGCTGCCTGACCCACAAGGTCCCTATGGTCCTTTGCAGCCCTGAGATAAATAGTAATTGGGCCCACACCTAATAACTTAAATGGTGTTGTTCTTATAGAAAGTGCCTTTTGGGGTGTCTGCTCAGCTTATTTTGAATAACTGATTTTATTATTTAGAATAGTTTTTAGGTTCTTGGCATTGCGGTTCATGTAATCCCAGAACTTGAGAGGCAGAGGTAAGAGTTCAAGTTATTTTTAACATAGCAAGTTTCAAGTTAGTCTGGACTTCATGGAACTCTGTTTCAAAAAACTGAAACAGCGCTGGGGAGATGACTCAGGGGGTAGGGACACCTGCTAGGCGAGTCTGAGGACCTGAGTTCAAATTCCTCGTGTCCACATAAAGAGGTAGACATGGCTGTGTGCATGCCCGATGCCCCAGAACTGGGGAGGTAGAGAGAGACTGATCCTGGGACGTCACTGGCCAGCTGGTGTGGCAGCTCCAGTTCTTTGAAAGGCCCTGTCTGAAAGGAGTAAAGTGGAAGTGGCAGAGGAAAACCTCCAATGCCGTCCTCTGGTCTTCATCTATACCCTCACACCCATGCACCATACTACATGGATACACAACCACTGGAAAGAAAATACAAGTGGGCCACAAAGTGGCTCAGTTGTTAAGAGGATAGACTGCTCTTCCATAGGACCCAGGTTCGATTCTCGGCACCCATGTGTTGACTCACAACCATCTGTAACTCCAGTGTTGGGGAGTCAACAACGCCTTCTTCTTGTCTCCACTGGTGCTAGGCATGCATATGGTACACAGTCATACATGCAGGCAAAACATCGACACAAATAAATCCTAAAAAAAATAAAATAAAAAAGAATAAAGCAAAATAACAACAAAACTATCAAATAAGCAAATAAACAGAACAGGTTTTAGGTTCCCAGAAGGTATAGGGGTTTATTGTACACCCCTACCACATACACACAGCTTCTGCTGCTGTTGATATTTCACAACAGCACGGGTTTCATTAGTTACAAAGAGGAACTATATTAACATGCCATCACTGCCAGAGCCTGTAGGGTGCTTTATGCCCCATGCTCAGTATTCTATGTTCTATAGATTCTGACAGGTGTGTAATGGTATGCATTCACAAGTACAGTACCGGAGTCCTAGACTCATGGTTCCCCCCCCCCCGCCCCCGTGTCTGCGCCCTGTCTGTTTGACCCATTCTTTTCCCTAACCTCTAGTAATCACTGATCCTTTTTTTTAAATTAATTAATTCATTTTTATTTTCAGTACATCCCAGTTGCAGTTTCCTCTCCCTCCAAGCCCCCATCTCCTCTCCCCCAGATCCACTCCTCTTCCATTTCCCGTCAGAAAAGAGCAGGCCTCCCAGAGATCTCAACCAAATATGGCATAACAAGATATAATAAGGCTAAGCACAAACCCTCATATCAAGCCTGAGTGAGGCAACCCAGTAGGAGGAAAAAGGTTCCAAGAGTATCAGAGACACCCCAACCCCACTGTTAGGAGTCTCACAAAAACACCGAGCTGATTAGATCACTGATCCTTTTTTTGTCTCCATTGTTTTGCCTTTAAAATTTATTTATTTATTTAATGTATATGAGAACGCTGTTTCTGTCTTCAGACACACCAGAAGAGGACATCTGATCCCATTACAGATGGTTGTGAGCCACCATGTGGTTGCTGGGATTTGAACTCAGGACCTCTGGAAGAGCAGTCAGTGCTCTTAACCACTGAGCCATCCCTCCAGCCTGCCTTTTTTTTTTAAAAGAATGTAATATAGCCAGTCATGTCAGCTGGATCTCTGAATTCCAGGCCAGCTAGGGCTACATGGTGAGACACTGTCTCAAAAAGTATGCCATATGGAAAAATCTATGTATTATATAGTATATATTGTATAGTTCCATGAGTGTGTGTGTGTGTGTGTGTGTGTCTGACTGTCTGTCTGTCTTTCTTCAGTGGAGAAAACTAGAGAGAGAGATGGGGAGGGTAGAGAGAGAGAGCTGGAGAGAGTGAAGGGGGAGGAAATGGGGGAGAGAGAATGAGGCACTAAGACCAGGAGGAGAAAAAGGAGGCAGAGGAGAGAGGAGGAGGAGGGAGAGAAAAATGAAAAAATAAAAATAAAAAAAAAATAAAATGAAAAAGCATAATCTAGTCATGACAAGGACTTCATATATGCATATGTATGTATGTTTGTATACACATACATGCATATGTATATATATGGAACTATATAGTACTTAGCTTTTTGAGATTGGTTCTGTTGCTGAGTAATATATGTTGAAGCTTCCTCCATGGCTCTTCATGGCTTGGTAGCTCAGTTCTTTTTATCACTGAATAACTTTGCTGTTCTTTTAAGTCAAGATAAGAAAAGAATTCTTCTGAAATTATTTCTTCTCTAGGTGCAATCAAACGGCTCCACAGCCTACAGAAATTTATGCTGCCAAAGGATATACCTTTACTCTTAAATTGAAATGATGAAGAGACATGCCATTTTTTTTCTAAAATTAAGAACTTGCTTTTGTCTCCTTTTGGATGGGTTGTAAAACTGTCATTTTCTTTGCTAACAGACAAAAGGACAAGGCTCCCAGTACTTGGGAGGCAGAGACAGACAGGTGGATCTCTATCAGTCAGGACTGCATAGTGAGGCCCTGTCTCAAAGAAACAACAAAGGTCCACAAAGAACGGAAAGACAGGAAGGATCTGGCATGAGCAGGGCAGCAGAGGTCCCATTAGATGTCCTATTGCACGTCTCAAGGAATTTATCCTTCAAGCAAAGTTACCTGATGAACTTGATATGTTTGGAGGGAAATCCTTGTTTGTAAATTTTGTTATTGTGGGATTTGATTAATTAATTGTGTGGTGTACACACTTAGTGTGTGTTATATATGTGTGCTTATGTGTGTCCACACATGCATATCTGGAGGATGCTGGGTGCCCTGCTCTATCACTATCTGCCTTATCCTCTGAGACACGACTCTCTCTGAACCTTGAACTTGCCTTTTAAAACCTCTGCTGACTGACCAGCGAACCTCACTAATCTTGTCTCTGTTCCCCGTTATCCTAGTACTGGAGTTACAGATGTGCTTGGCCACACCTAGTGTTTACATGGGTGCTGGGGATCTGAACTCAGGTTTTAGTGGTATATAACAAGAACGCTTGCACCCTTACTAGCCCCGCTGTAGATTTTTCAATATCCTGTGGATGCAAATATCACGTGACGCAGAACTTGGGACATCAGTGATTACATGCTTTGTTCAAGGAGCAATGGAATAGTATTAGTTACTCTTCTGTTGTTGTGGTAAAGCATCACCACAAGAAGTAACTTAAGGAAGGGAGTGTTTATTTGACCTATGACTCCAGAGAGATTGGTTCCATAATTATGGGGAAGACATGGAGCAAGGGCAGGAAGCAGAGAGATCACATTTCATCCTTAAATAGGGAACATCAGAGAAAACAGGAAGTAGAGCTAAGATCCTTCAAACAAACTTCAACTCCCACAACCCCGACTGTGAAGGACTTTATCAGGGATGCACCCTCTAAAAGTTCCACAGCCTCTCCAAACAGTGTTACCAATTAGGATCCATGAACCTATGAAGACATTTTTCATTTAAACCGTAATGGAAATTGCTTCCTATTTTATTGAAATAGCTACTGTTATATAAGTCTACGTACCGTCTGATACAGCTTTTATTTAAAATACATTGTGGTGGTGTGTCAGAGAAGACTGAGAATTAATTTTAACAGCACTTGAGTGGAACAATGTGTGTCTCTGTGGAGATAAACGTCGGAGCACACTGTGGAGACTGGGTTCTTTTTTTTTTTTTTTTAATTTACATTCCAAATCATTTCTCCTTTCCCGTTTCCTCCCTCCCCAAAAGTCCCATAAGCCCCCTTCCCTCCCTCTTTTCTCCATTCAACCCCCTCTCATTACTCTGTCCTGGCGTTCCCCTACATCCAGTCTTTCCAGGACCAGGGGTCTCTCCTTCCATCTTCTTAGAAATCTATTGATATGCGGATTGTGTCTAGGGTATTCCGAGATTCTGGGTCAATATCCCCTTATCAGTGACTGCATACCATGTGTGTTCTTTTGTGATTGGGTTACCTCACTAAGGATGATATTTTCAAGATCTGACCATTTGCCTAGGAATTTCGTGAATTCATTGTTTTTAATTCCAGAGTAGTATTTCATTGTGTAAATATACCACATCTTCTGAATCCATTCCTCCGTTGAGGGACATCTGGGTTCTTTCCAGCTTCTGGCTATTATAAATAAGGCTGCTATGAACATAGTGGAGCATGTGTCCTTATTGCATGCAGGTAAAGCCTCTGGGTATATGCCCAGGAGTGGTATAGCCGGGTCCTCCGGGAGTGTCATGCCCAGTTTTCTGAGGAACCGCCAGAATGCTTTCCAGAGTGGTTGTACCAGCTTGCAATTCCACCAGCAGTGGAGTAGTGTTCCTCTTTCTCCACATCCTCGCCAACAACTGCTGTCTCCTGTGTTTTTGATCTTAGCCATCCTGACTGGTGTGAGATGGAATCTCAGGGCTGTTTTGATTTGCATTTCCCTAATGACTAAGGATGATGAACATCTCTTTAGGTGCGTCTCAGCCATTAGATATTCTTCAGGTGAGAACACTTTGTTTAACTCTGTACCCCATTTTTTAATAGGGTTACTTGCCTCTCTGGAGTCTAACTTCTTTTTTTTTTTTTTGGTTTTTCGAGACAGGGTTTCTCTGTGTAGCCCTGGCTGTCCTGGAACTCACTTTGTAGACCAGGCTGGCCTCGAACTCAGAAATCCTTCTGCCTCTGCCTCCCAAGTGCTGGGATTAAAGGCGTGCGCCACCACCGCCCGGCTTGGAGTTTAGCTTCTTGAGTTCTTTGTATATATTGGATATTAGCCCTCTGTCGGATGTAAGGTTGGTAAAGATCATTTCCCAGTTAGTTGGTTGCCGCTTTGTCTTTTTGACAGTGAGACTGGGTTCTTGATGTTTTGGACAGAAGCAGAGTAACAAAAGGCTAAAAATCAAAAGGATGTCAGACAAAGGTAAGAAGTCAGAGGGATACAATGAGAAGAAAATCTAGGATGGGAGACATGGCTCAGAGGGAAAAGGTATTTGCTTTCTAGCCTGATGAGCTGTATTTAATCCCCAGAACCCACATGGTAGAAGAGAAACAACTACTGCAAGTTGTCCTCTGATTTCCTTATGTGTCATGGTACACAATATGTCTACACATGCAAATAAATAAATAGATAAATAAATAAATAAATGCAACAAAACAAAGATGGGCTGGCGGGGTTGCTCAGTGGTTAAGAGCATGCACAGCTTTCTCAGAGGACCCTTGTTGGATGTCTCACAGCTCTTTGAACCTCCAGCTTCAAGGGACTCAACATTTTTTGTCTCCTTGGGCACCCACATGTAGTGTACACACACACACACACACACACACACACACACCCCACAACAATAATAGCAAATCTTAAAATCTATATGCAGTCTAAATTTTCTAGATTAAGAACCTGACAGTGTCCCTGAATATAGAGGACTCAGAAAAAAAAATCTCTTGGCTTCTCTGTCTGCTCTATTTGCATTGTACATACCAGTTGCTTGGGACTTCTGACATCTCAGTATTGTTATTAGCAGTTACCATTCTGTTCTCTTCATGTGTTCCTGAAAACTCAAGAGATCAAGTATTTCTATGTGCTCCTGTGCCTTGGGCATAGAGAATTATTTTTATCAATAAGAGGAGCCAAAGTCTAGGAATGGTGAGGGTAAGAGAGACTAAGAGAATTGCTGCCTAAGGCAAGTCTGCATTCCTGACTCCATAAAACTTTGGATAAATGACAGATGCTCTGAGACTGGCCTCAGGAAAAAGAAAAGGAGAAAAAGAACAAAAAAATGAGTGACCACAGGATTCAGAGAAGGTGGCACGGTTATTCATCTGCAGTGCAGGAATGGGCAGGAGACTCAGTCTTCCATAATCATTTGTGTCTCTCTGCCCTAAAACTAGACGAGTGGGAGGGACACAGAGCACACTGTGAGTTTTGGCTTTGGGGCTTAGTGGTTAACGTGCTTTCCACATGAGCATGGGCCCTGGACCTTGGGTTGCCAGTACCCACAAACCAACTGGGCATGTGTGGAGGACAATCTGTAACCCCAGCCCTGGAGTGTAGACATGGGGTTACCAGCCAGCTAGATGGGCTGAATCAGTGAGTTCCAGGTTCAGGAAGAGTAAATAAAGTGATCGAGGAAGAAACCTGACATCAACTTCAGACTTCCACATGTATATGTGTATACAGAATGCATATACACACAATACCACCCCACACATTTAAGCATGCATATATACATATCTATATGCAACACACACACACACACACACACACACACACACACACACACACACACACACACAGGGGAGAGGGGGAGGATTTAGGTGAAAGGATCTCCTTTTGTCTTGGTCATAAAGTTGATAAGGATGATCCCAGAATGACAAGAGGCCACCTCACAAAGCACTTGTGTACAGTAGATGTGCCCAGCATGCAAGACAAGCAGAGAGGAAGGCCAACCAATAAGAATGCTGACAGCAGCCATGTCCTTGTTCACGTTCCCATTGTCTCTAGGGCAGCTTCAGCTTGACCCATCTTGTGGTTGGTTACAAGAGCCGTTATGCATCATCCCATTTATGCTTAAAATAGCAAGAACTGTTGCAGAACCATGGATAAGCAAAGAGTCCTGACCAACATGGGTTCAGAAAAGTTGCTGTTTATAGCTCAGAATTTTTCTGCTGCTTGTATGTGCGTGCGTGCGTGCGTGCCTGTGCGTAGAGGCCAGAGGTTGACACTGAATTGTAACCATTCTTTTGCTACTTTGTGGGTTCTTCTCTCTTACACCCTTCTACACCCCCTTTTCCATTCTTTCAACCCCCTAACCCTAGATAGGAGAGAGAAAAGGCTAGAAAGAAAGGAGACAACTTTATTGTTAGACTACTTCCTGCTGACTGGGGGCTTTGAGTTCCTTGGGCAAGTTTGGTCTTTACCATCAGGATCTCTAATTTCTTCTTTTTCCTTCTTTGTGCTCAACTACTTAACAATAATGACTAACAGTAATGAACAGCAGTCAACAGTAACCAATCACCAACCTACCGACAAACCGATCAGCCACCTGCCAACCGACCCTGCCCCTCGGGGATCTTTATATCTTCTCTCAAAAGTCCCCAGAATCTAAGCATCACATATTCACAGAAACTATCTGCAACTGACAAAATCACTCCCCTGCTAGATCAGGAGGCAAATCATAGTCAGCTCCTGTGGACAATCTGAAGCAGCCCCATGTCCCACACCTGGGATTGAAATGAAAACATATTCTTATAATATTTCTGTGTTTTTTAAAAGAAACCAAAATTCTAGAATTCTCACTACACTGGGTGTCTTTCTATCACTCCATCTTATTTAAGCTTTATCTTAATTATTTAAAAATTATAAGGGGCTGGAGAGATGGCTCAGTGGGTAAGAGCACCTGACTGCTCTTCCAAAGGTCCTGAGTTCAAATCCCAGCACCCACATGGTGGCTCACAACCATCCGTAAGGAGATCTGACGCCCTCTTCTGGTGTCTGAAGACAGCTACAGTGTACTTACATATAATAAATAAATAAATCTTTAAAAAAAAAAAAGAGGTGGAGAGATGGCTCAGTGGTTAAGAGCACTGACTGCTGTTTGAAAGGTCCTGAGTTCAAATCCCAGCAATCACATGGTGGCTCACAACCATCTGTAATGAGATCTGACTCCCTCTTCTGGAGTGGAGTGTCTGAAGACAGCTACAGTGTACTTACATATAATAAATAAATAAATCTTTAAAAAAAAAAAGGGCTGGAGAGATGGCTCAGCGGTTAAGAGCACTGTGTGCTCTTCTGAAGGTCCTGAGTTCAAATCCCAGCAACCACATGGTGGCTCACAACCATCCGTAATGAGATCTGATGCCTTCTTCTGGTGTGTCTGAAGATAGCTACAGTGTACTTACATATAATAATAAATAAATCTTTAAAAAAAAATTATATGTTTATGTGTAGGGTACATGCATGTGTGAGTGCAGGTGCCTGTGGAGTCTAGCAGAGGGGGACGGATCCTCTATAGCTGGAGTTACAGGCAATTGTGAGCCATTTGACGTAGATGCTGGGAACAAAACTCAGGTCCTCTGCAAGAGTAGTATGGGCTCTTAGCCAGTGAACTATCTATCTCTCCAGTTCCTCCATCTTATGTATGTATGTATGTATTTATTTATTTATTTATTTATAGTCAGGTCCTCTCATTGAACTTGAATTGGGCTTAACTCAATGGCCAATGAGCTCCAGGGATCTTTCTTTTTCAGCACTTGGAGATATATATATATATGTATGCCACTACTGTCCGGCTTGTTTAGCATTTTTAATTTACAAGAACAACTTACAGGAATTGGTTCACTCCCCTCACCGTGTGGATTCCAGAGATCAGATCAAACATGGGTCATCAGGCTTGTCAGGCATCCTTACTCACTGAACCATTTTGTTGGCCCCAGGGCTTTTTTTTTTTCTTTTTGTGTTTCATGGAGACTGATGAGTCACCCTTTCCAGGTTGTGGCATCTTTAGGAGTTTTTCTCAAGGGGCATTCTGGGACTTGTCTTTCCCAGATGACAACCTTGTTTGTTGTACTTACCAGACACGACCATGTGGTCCTGGGTGAAATGTCTTCATTGCAATTATGTTTCTTGCTTAAGTAGGCCCTGCTGATTTGTGAGCCATTTCATTTGCCTTCTCAGAAGGTCCAGTTTCTCATTGGGTTATATGTGCTAGCTGCCTATTATCCTAATGAGATGTTCTTGGGAGGCAGCCACAGGCTTTGATATTATTGACCTAAGGAAAAACTATCATGATTGTGTTTATAAAACAGACTTTCTAGTGGTCCACGTGGTGGTGGTTGATAGCCCCATCTACTCTATCCATTGGAAGATCATTCTTGGCATCCATGCGGACCTGTTTGGAAATGACTCAGGGAATGAGGTAACCGGGTATCTGTCTTGGTCAGATATTAAATCTAAAAAAAAAAAAATGCTTAGATTAGTATCAAGTCTTCATTTATAAGGAAATCCAAGATGCTCAGATTCCTTAGATGATAAGAAATCTGAGCTTTTAGATCAAACTGCCTGTTGTTTGGGACAAAAGAACAGCAGTTGGGTTGGCAGTTTAGAGAGGAGAGTCAGCTTTGGAGCTGATTCCACAAGTGGAGACCTTGACTTGAAAAGGGGGGAAGGAGGGGCTGGCCAGAGATCTGCTCAGGAAATAAAAGTAAAAAGCTTTTCCCAGGATAACCGGAACGAGACTTGTAGAATCCACATAAAGGTAGGAGAGAACTAGAATTGTCCTCTGACCTCCATGTGAGATCTCCTCTTCCCCTGCATCACACACACTACAAAACAAATGTTAAAAATTTAAAAAAAGAAGAGTAAATGGAAAGCGGAATTGGGACGATTGAGACGATATGTTGAAATGAGGAGGCAAGAATGTCTGAGATCTTGGGTCTGAAAACAAAGAAGAAACCCCCAGGCTGGAGACAGAGATGTCCGGAGGGATGGCTGGAGGGATGGCTGGTCATAAAGAGCACTTGCAGCCCTCCCTGAGCACCCACGTGGAGGCTCATGACTCCAGTTCTAGAGGCTCTGATGCCCTCCTTTGGTCTCTGGGTGGACTGCATGCACATAGGAGACATGCAAATACACACAGACAAAACATTCATACACATAAAGTAAACCTGGGTATATCTCTGAGAAAAAAAGAAAGTCATTATAACTGTGCCTGGAGGGACTTGCACATGGCACTTGTGACAGAGGGAGGAAGGATCTTTCCAGTCGGAGTATAATTTACCTTTTATGTGTTTCAGACAGATGCTGTATGAGCAAAGACTGGGTCTGTGCCTAACCACAGCTCTTTCCCAGGGTGTCTTCTCTTTGCACAGCACAGGCTGCTATTAATGAACCACACAGCTCACTAGTCTCATCCTCAGTGCCCGTGATGGTTAAATTGATTATTTGATGATGTTTAGAATCAACATGGAAACAAACCTCTAGGCCTGTCTGTGAAGCATTACCTAGGTTAGGCTAATTGAGATGGAGACTAACTCCCAATTTAGGCAGCATTGTCCATGAGCTGGGGTCCCAAACAGAATACAGAGAGAAGGTGAGCTGAGTACATCCTTGCACCCTGATTGTGGAGGCCATATGACCAGCTGCCTCAAGCTCTCGCTGCCATGGCTTTCTCACCACAATGGACTTTTAACGAGAAACTGTTGAGCCAAACAAACCCTTCTTTCCTTATATTATATTTGTGAGGTATTATCACAGCAATAAAAAGTAAGCAATAAAGCACATTTATTTAGGTGTGGCCACGAACCAAATGCAGAGGGGAAGGCTTGTTGCCTTAAGCCAATCAGAACTTCTCCTGAGAATTTGAATTAAGCACACGAAAGTGTTCTGATTGGTGTTGAGCCCTAAGCCTGAGAGGTAATGGATCAGAGACAGGGTAGGTGGTCACTTTGTAAGAAGAGCACACAGATGAAACCGTCAGTGGAGAAGGAGCAGAGTGAGCACACAGAAACGCCTTTGGGGTTCCGGTTTCCACGAGTCCAGGACATGCTTTATCCTGAAGTCTTTAAAAAAAAAATCCATTTTTAGTATCTTTAGATGTATTTGCACGAGGGTGCAATGTGAGACAATTCCTGCACATGAGTGTGTACAGAGGCCAGAGATGGCAGATCCCTGACAGATCCACAGCAGCTGGAGTCACAGATGGTTGAGAGCCGCCTGACTTGGGTGCTGGTAACCAAGCTTGGGTTCTCTGGAGGAGCAGGTGCACTTTTATTTTTTTAAAATATTTTGTGTGCATTGGAGTATTGCTTGAATGTGTGTCTGTGTGAAGGTGTGAATCACTTGGAGCTGGATGGATTGCAGACAGTTGTGAGCTGCTATGTGGGTGCTAGGAATTGAACTTGGGTCCTCAGAGAGAGCAGCCGGTGCACTTAACCACGGAGCGTCTCTTCAGGCCTGAGCAGGTGCTCTTAATTGCTAAGCAATCTCTTCCGGCCCCTTGAATCTTTTGTGTACCTGAAGTTATGTCCCCTTTCCCACTGGCTTATTCGAGAGAGAGGCTATTCTTGCTGACCAAAAGGCCTTTGACTGGAACAGAGGTGAAGAACATGATTGGTGTTACAGCCGTGAGGTTCAGAATGCAGCCTAACGAGCCAGTCAGCAGGTCATCATGATCCAATCGTGTGTGTATTTATGTGTGTATGTGTGTGAGAGTGTGTGTGGTGTGTGTGTGTGTGTGGTGTATGTGTGAGTATGTGGTAAGTGTGAGTGTGTGTGGTATGTGAGTGTCTGTGGTGTGTGTGTGAGTGTGTGTGTGTCTAAGATGAAAGGAATCCCACAGCCCTGTTGTCCTTTCTATCTTAGCTCCTTGGCTGGGTTCCATCTCCTAGCCCAGCTACCGTGAGCAATTTCTAGATAAAGTCAGGAAACTGTTTCTGTCTCTAAAACTCTGAGCTCAGACTCTCCAGTCTCCATTCTCTTTCTTCTGTACCCACCTTGGGGACTTGTCTGATTCCCCAGTGTCTTTTGGCTTTTTGAGAAAGTGAAGGTTAGCATTTGGCCCCTGTTGCAGTGTCTTCTCTGATGTGGGCTGGGAAAAGAGCTGCTTCCTGAAGGAATTACTGTGTCTCCTCCTGGGCGAGCCTCTAAACTTGAAAAGTTCTGTTTTGGACAAAACCCGTAGCTTCAGCGTCTTTCTCCATTTCAGACCAATTCAAGTCATGGTCACGGAGAGGGCAAGAGGGGTTGGGGAAGGGGTCTTGATGGGCATCTTGGCAGGATTTAGAAATAAGTAGCAGATAAACTTCTGGATTCATCTGTGAGGATATTTCTGGAAAGATTTGACTGAGGTAGGAAGATTCACTCTGAATCTGGATGGTGCTGTTCCGTGGGGTGGGGTTCCTGACTGAATAAAAAGGAGAAAAGTAGAACACAGGACGTCAGCTCTCTAACTGGCTACCCAAGGCTGCTACATCTCTGCCATGATGGACTGTATCCCTTCTGTGAGCTAGTTTTGTCAGTTACCCTGACACAGTACTGAAGACGGTTAACTGACACAGATGCAGAAAGGAGGTTGGAGAGTGACCCAGGTTTTCTCACCTCAGCCATGCTGGTAGAAGAGAGAAAAGATCTAGCTATCCATGCAGGGCTTTGTGAATCTTGTGCTGCTGACCTCTGTGTTATTGGGAAACAATTGTTCCCATTGGAGGAGAGAAGAAGATGCAGGACTCAGGCAGCCAGGCCTCCAGGTCTCCTGTCCTTACTGAAGTTGAGGAAGTGAAAGAGAGGGGACCGTATTAGAGATATCTGGGAAGAGTGGGAGTGGGGGGGAGGAACTTTGCATGTGTTATTTGGGTGTGTGGAATTGTCAAATAATAAAAGAAAAAAGTAAGTTCCTAATCTAAATGTCTGATGTCTTTATGAAAAGAAGCAGCAGGTGTGTGTGTGTGTGTGTGTGTGTGTGTGTGTGTGTTTGTGTGTATGTGTGTGTGTGTTTGTGTGTATGTGGGTGTGTGTATGAGTGAGGCCATGTGAGGACACCATGGCAAGTTTCAGCCTCTAGAACTGTGAGAAAGTGATTTTCTGTTGAGTAAGCTGTCTAGTCCTTGGTATTCTGTTTTGGAACTCTGTATATTAGTCAGCTTTCTATCACTGTGACAAATACCTGAGGCAAGTCAACTTAAAAAGAGCAAAGGTTTACTTTGGCTCACTACTTCTGCCATTGCTAATGAATGACTACAAACCTAGGTTTCTGCTAGAACTGGATTTCTCTTTCTTCTTTTCAGCACCTTAGTGTGCTCAGCCTCAATTTATTTTTCAAGGAGAGAACACATTTATCAATAGCCCACTGGGTAGTTGGGGGAGTTATGGAGAAAATTCAGCTTGAGTAGTAGTATTCAGTTGACCCACAAACTAGTCCAGTGAAGGCTCTGGGGTCTGTACCTGAGCTATGGATCTGTCACCATGGGGGGAATATTCTGTTGGACTCCATTTTTCGAGTCACTGTCCCCTGAATCAAAGTCCAGTGTGGGTAGGTCTCACTAGCTGAGTCTCAGCCTTCTGGCTGCATCCTGGTCACACGGAGTAGCAGGAAGTCCAGAGTCAAGAGGGCACATCTGGTGACAGTCTTCATACTGGTGAGGATCCTGTAGAGAGTCTCAAGGTGGCTGCCCAGGGCATCACATGGCTGCCCAGAATTCAGAATATTATGTGTTAGCTATTCGTGTGGGTGTGAACCAGCATCTCACTGTGGTTTGATGTTCATTTTCCTGAATTATAATGAGGTTGATCATCTTTTGTGCTTATTGCCTGATCCTGTATCTTCTATAGCAAAGTCTGTGTTTGTGGATTTTTGGCTGTATTTGAATTGGGGTGCTTGAGTTCTTTTTTCCGAGTTCTAGGAATTCTTCTTTTAAAATTCGATTCTATTCTCTCTGTCTGCATGCAGAGGTCAAAACATAACTTTCAGGATGTGCCCTTCCCCCTGCCTTGAGCAGGCTAAATAGACCTTAAGTGTTTGCCACAGTTGGACCTGTGGCCAACTCTTGGACCTTGCAGTGCCTACAATTTCCCATAGGAGCGGACTGCCTGCTGAGCTTGCTTTGCAACATAATCCAGCTGAAACAAAGGATGGGTCTGTGTGCTCTCCCTATATAAACACAGTGCTGAATATTAAACTTTGGGCCTCGGTCAGAAACTTTTGTCTTGGCTTCATCCTTCTCTTGCACCCTGTTCCTTTTTCATTTCCAGCCCCCCTTTTAGGTAACCCAGTTCATCCTTGGCTGCTGGACAGCTACATTAGGAGTCAGTTCACTGCGTTCAAAGTGGGTTCCAGGGACAGAACTCATGTTGTTAGGTTGTGTGGCCTGTGCCTTTACCCACTGAGCATCTCACTGGCTCTAGACATTCCTTTCACCTATTTATTTATTTATTTATAGACAGTTTTATGTGGCTGAGTCTGGCCTTGAGCTCTCTATGTAGCTAAGCATGACCTTGCACTTCTGATCTTTTGTGTGTTGGGATTGCATGAAACACCACACCTGGTTTGTTTGTAGTAGTACTGAGGTAGATAATCCCTCTACCAACTGAGTCGCATCTCCACCAAATCCTCTTTAGATGCTGCAAACCTGTGGTCCCCTGGTGCTTGCATACCTCTCTCATCTCTAGAAGCTTTATAGTTCTCAGTTCTGCAAATTCTAGCTGCCTTGGCTACCTTGAATGTCTCTTTTGTTCTCAACTTTGTGAGATTACCTGGCTCTATTTGGACCCTGCTTCTGTACTGAGAGGTCTAGAATCTGCTCCCAGGAAGGGAGCTTGGATGAGGGTAGCTCTCATATCATTTGTTTGTTCCCTTTCTCATAGCAGATATGGCCTGGTGATTCCTAGTGTCCGGTATCTGAACTGCATTTCCTTCAGTTTTCTTTCTACATTTCCTTCAATTTTCTAGTTGTTAACAGTAGAAGAGTTCTTTCAGATCCTGTGCTCCCTGACCATTTTCTCCTCCATTCTCAGCTTTTAGAACAACAACCATGTTCCTTGTATAATTTGCAAGTGGAGAGTTCAAGTAGAGGTCAGTAAGTGGCATTGGGATTGGTTAAATCTATATGCCAAGGATATCATCGAGCCCAGGGGTAGTTCTAGCTTTCTATTAGGTTTCGTTTGGGTCTCCTCAGCCATTGCTCTCCCCAGTGGCTGCTGTACTTTGAGACATTCCATCTGAACAGCTAGCATCATCTATGACCTACATCTAAACTGTAGCTGCCTTGGGTCTTTACAGATGTGATGTATCACAGTGGGCTTCTCTTGAGGAGGAATTTAAGCGAAACAGGGTGAGACTGGATTGGAACTGGAGGAGGAAGTGGAACCTCAAGATCATGTAGCTTAGCACTTCATTGGTTTGCAACAGATTCAACTACTGCCACGTAACCACAATCTGAGCCGCATAGAAATAGCCCTCAGAGATCACTGAGGGTTTTTTAGGGGGAAGCTGGGGCGTAGGTCCATGCAGGGTTTTCTTCCATTCCCTTTTCTTACCTCTGTTCATCTTTTTTTTTTCTTTCTCCCTTTGAGACAGCACATATCATGAGTACTAGGCTGACCTCATACTCACTGTGAGACCCAGGGTGACCTTAACTTTTAGCTCTTCCCTCCACCCGCCCCCCGTGCCCCTTGAGTCCTGGGATTGCAGGTGCACATCAGCAGGCCGAGTTTACTAACCAATGATGAGGCTGGAGCTCAGGGCTTCATGTCTGCTAGGCAAGTGCTCCACCAGCCAAGTTGTATCTTCAGCCCCAGTGCAGTATTTTTCATTTGCTCCTATACTTATGATGAAGACAGCTTTGAAACACCTGTGTGGGGGTGAGGGGTTTGGGGAGGTTAAGGGGTTGGGGATAGGCAGTTGAGGATTTAGCAGAGGGGAGTTTAGGAGTTCCAAAATATCTACAGGAAGTGGGGGTCAGGCAAACCCTGCGAATTTGTTAATAGGGCCCTTTCCCTACCTGGGCATTACAGTTCCACCCCAACCAAAAATATAATAGATGGGAAAATAGAGTCTTTACTGGGTCTCCTAGAGGAAACTAACAGAAGACATCATCAGTTTCCTATTGTTGTTCATAAGAAAGCATTGTAAATATAGAGGCTTAAAACAGTCCCGTTTATTCTTGTATAGTTAGAGGCTGGATATTGAAGGTTGCTATGTCAACAGGGATGTGTTCCTTTGGTGGCTTTAAAGAAGAATCCATTTCCTTCCTATTTCAGCTCCCGGAAGTTTTATTCCTTGGCCTGGAGGCCCACACCACTTATTTATTTATTTGATAATGCTAAAAGTATCTATTTGATTGAAAATGATTAGAAGTTACTTTAATTTAGTAACGATTAATTGAAGCTTATTGTCTCTGTTTTGTCTTGAACTGATTCATATTTTTCATTCCTTCTTGAGTCACTCACTCCACCCTCTTGATTCTGCTGTTACATCTGCTGTCCACTGATTAGCCTCTCTAACTGCCTTTGTGATCACATTGGGCTAACCCAAATAATTTAGGATAGTTTCCTCACTTCAGAATCCTTAATTTAATCATATATGCATATCATTTATGTTTCAGGCCACACGATTGAAAGTTCCAAGGAGTTGGTGTAGACTTCCTTGAGGGTTCCTCTGTGCAGCCTACCATAGGGCAGGAAGCTTAGCTGGTGCGTCTGTCCTCTAAATCTTTCTGGGGTCATGAAACTTCTTTGGAAGAGGAAAAATCCTGTTAAGGAAGGGCTTTGAACTAAAAGCCTGTGTGGGACCTGGCATGATGAGGTAAAGCCCTGAGAATGAGGAGAATTCTACCAGGACCAGGAAGTTGAAAATTCTGTGGAGTGTCTCATCTTGGTCAGGTCACAGAAGATGCTACAAGGTCCCTGACACACTGACTGAAAACAGACTAAGATAGGAATAAAATGGCACTATTTTCAGATTTGAGCATTGTGGTACACACCCGTAATGCTTGCATTTGGGAGGTGGAGGCAGAAGGCTCAAGGTTCAAAGTCATCCTCAGCTACTTAGGTAAGGTTAAGGTCGGCCAGGGATGAGACCCTGTCTTAGTATTTCCATCGCTGTGACATAATACCATGACCCAAAGCTACTTGGAGAGGAAAGGGTTTCATTCATCTTACAGCTCTCAGGTCACACCCATCATGGTAGGAAGTCAAGGCAGAGACTGAAGTGGAGGCTGTAGAAGAACACAGCTTGCTCGGCTTGCTTGGCTTGCTCGGCTTGCTCGGCTTGCTCGGCTTACTTTGTTATAGCACCCAGGACCACCAGCCCAGGGATGGTACTGCCAACAGTGATCTGGATCCTCCTACATCGATCATTAATTAAGAATCTGCCCCACACAGGCTTGCCTTCAGGCCACTTACAGAGACTTTCTTTCCTCTCAAATGACTCTAGCTTGCATCAAGTTGACAAAATAACTAGCTAGATAAGATACCTTATCAGGAAAACTAAAAAAATGAAACCAAACCAAATTACTCTCAAACAGTATCTACCTCTAGGGGGTGACTGAAAGGATAAACTGAATTAATACATTCAAATTGCTTAAGACACCGCCTGGCATATAATTAATACTCAGTGTTGGATCTCTCTGACTGTTCAATATTGTCTGGCCCTCATCTCACTCTTCCATCAGCCCCTGGGCCTACAGGAAGCAGAGCAATGTTCAAAACCCATCAAACACAGGAAAGATTAGGTTGGCTAGTGGTCTGAACTTGCAGGGGGCAGTATCCTGACATCACACCTATGAGCATCTCTCTCTTTTGCTGCTAGAAGTTTCAATCTGCTCTTATAGCAGAAGAGCTCAGAGCAGAGCCTCTGACTGCTGGTTTCATTTCAGTTTCTCATTGAATTCTGATTTCTGCGAAGGGGTATAAAACATGTAGCTAAAACAGATATGATTGGATAGGAGAGGTGGGGGCAGAGAAGAAGAGACAAAGGTAGAAGAGATTCATTTAATTGTCTGGGATTCTTTGCAATGTCCTACAGGTGGAGGGGACCGGAGCTGGAGGAGTGAGCTGGAAGATGGCTTATGAAGAACACATTCTGCTTAAGAAGTTGCACACAGTTAGAGCTTTTGTTCCTAGTGGGTCTACTGAAGTGGCCTTTGGGGAGGCATTTCTCTGAATAGCAGCCTCCTCATTTGGATGGTCCAGTCCCTCCACTCACTCCCCCTCCTCATGTAGATGGCAGGACCTGTAGAACCCCACTCCCTTTTGTGCTGTGTGAAGCCCCTTCCATTTTCAGAGTCCATTCTTCTCTTGTGTTGAGGCCTGGAGTGGTATCATCTGCTTCTGCTGTTCCTGCTCCTGTTGCTTCTGTTTTCCTCTGCTCCTGGGGAAGGAAGGCAGATATTTGTGTTTGCACCCTCCTGTTTGGGTCTGAGATGGGGCAGGCTCCCCCCTCAGCTGTGACTAGCCATCTGTTATCTGCTCTCAAATGGCAACCACTTCTTCCTGGAGTTGAGAACCCCAAGGATTATGGGAGAATCTTCCACTTGGAGACAAAGGGACAAAGCTCTGATGTGAAAGAGGAGGCCTGGGTCTGAGCCTCAGTGCTGTCCCAGCTTGGGTAGGTGACCTGGAGTAAGTCACTGACCCTCTTTGGGGTATACCTACCTGCTCTTCAGGTCCTGCACTGTATCTGGCAGCGGCTGGCCCAAGGTCTCTGGCAGCAGGGCAGTGACAGCACTGGCGACCACAGGGACAGCGCCGAAGATGAAGAGAGGCATGGAGGGGTAGAACTCTGCAGTCATGCTCACCAGTGGGCTCACGATACTGCCCACCCGGGCCATGGTGCTGCCCATGCCCAGGCCTGTCTGCCTGTGGTCAGGTAGGTGTTGGTTAGAGCTCTGGCAGGGGCACATTTGGAGCAGGGCAGTTCCCTGCTCCATCCCTGTGCCTCCCTTTTCCTACTTGATTAGCAAATGATTCCACATTTTTGTGCTTGGTTGTTGTTTGTGCTGGAATCAAATCCAGGGCCTTGCATAGACCAGGCAGATGCTTTACTACTGGCCAGTAGCTGTGGTGACTTTTAAGACAAAAAGGGAAACTGAGAAGGACTGTGGTCAGAGAATTGAGAGATGTGAAACTGAGTTCTGCCTCTGTCCTTAAGCTGCTGTGACCTTCAGCCAATCTCTTTACAATCTCTGGGCTTCAGTTTCCAGCATCACGTGAGACCATTGGGTAAGACCAGGGATTCTGGAATGTTTTTTCTTCCTGGCTGTGCTAAGACTGGAACTCTGGACCTCACACCCACCAGACAATTGCTCTGCCCCTGAGCTATACCCCATTACACCTGCATACCTTATGGATCATAGTTGGCTCCATCTCACAGAAACCTATTAGTTAGGACCCCCCAGGGGAAGGGACCTGGAAACTGGCAAGATGGCTCAGTGACTAAGAACACTGGCTGCTCTTGTAGAGGACCCAGGTTCTCTCATAACCATCTGTAACTCTGGTTGTAGAAGATCTGACATTTTCTTCTGTGCCCAATGGGCACTAGGCATGCACATGGTATATGTACATACATGTGGACAAAACACTCATACATTAAATAAAAATAAATAAATCTAAAAATAAATCCTGCTAACTGAGAACATTCCCTATGAAAGAAGAAGTTAAAAACATCAACTCAGGAGGTAACTGCATTGGGGTTCACACACGAGTTGTCTGATCTTGGAAAAGACAAGTAACTTCTCTGTGTCTCTGTTGTCACATGTGTAAAAGGAAAATGATATTGTCTACTTTGACAGGTTTTGAGAAATAAGTGAGTTAATATTTGTGAAAAGATTAAGACAGTGCTTGGTACACAGTATATGCTTTACCTGAGTGCTTGGTACATAGATCACACTGTCTAGAAATCATAAAGTCTTGGATTAGTATCCAAGATACTTCAGGGTTCTCATCCCAGCACCATGACCTCTTAGGTCTTTGACATTTCATGTGATGTTTACATTCAATTTTTAGGGTAGACATATTGCTTTATTTGTTAACATCTCTTCCGTCTTACCATAAAGTGGTGCTGAGTTTGCTCATATGGCTGGGATGTTGCTAGGAGTAGTTCACGTAGGAAGTTGCATGTTTGTGTCTTTGATTTCAGATATACTGCTTGGTTTAAGATGAGGTTTAGATATGATCACAGCTTGTAACTTGTGTTCTGGGGTCTTCAGTTCATTGCCTCTGAGGTGTGACTCTCTACCCTATTCCAGTTAGTAACTTCTAGATCTCCTCTAGGGTGATGGTTGGACAGCCACACCTCTGCCAGCCAGACCCTGATATGTGTAACTGAGTGGTTTCTATATATCTTGTCCCAATGAATAGTTTTTGGAATACTAGGTCTATGGTCTGGGTACTAGGCTATACTCTGGAGTTCTGGCTTTAATGTGGGCAAGGGACTATCCTTTCCTAGACCCTCCATGCACTGGGGTCCCACTTACCGAATCACTGTGGGGTACAGCTCTCCAGTGTACAGGAAGATGCAGTTGAAAGAGGAAGCCAGGCAGCCCTTCCCTAGCACAGCCAGGGATGTGCGAATGATTGTATGACCTAGAGAGAAAGGAGTGGGGAAATGGGGAGCATGGGGATTGAGGTTGGAGGTACTGGTTTTTTTTTTGTCTTCTGAGAAGTTGGGTTATGACTGAAGGGGTAGGGTGGATGGGACTGAGAGCCAAGAGACTGGCAAGTGCTCACCCTTTGGTATTATGCCATTCAGTAGGATGCAGATGCCTGCCAACAGCAGGGAGGCCAACTGTGCAGGCCGGCGGCCCATGGAGTTGATGACTAGGAAGCACACAAACTTGGCAGGCAGGTCCACAGCGCCGAAAATCACCTGGATAAGGTACATGCTGACCCCAAAGCCCTGCAGGTCCATGACCAGCCCATAGTAGGCAAAGCTAGTGGCAAACCTGGTACGAGGGAGAGGAATTTGGGGCTGGTTAGATGGGCTTATACAAGGATGCTCATAGCTGGGCAGTGGTGGTGCACGCCTTTAATCACGGCACAAGAGGCAGACGCAGGTGAATCTCTGTGTTCGAGGCCAGCCTGATCTACAAAGTGAGTACCAGGACAACTGGAACTACACAGAGAAACCCCGTTTTGAAAAACTAAAATCAAACCAAACCAAACCAAAATCAACGCCCCCTCCCCCCAAACCCCAAGAAAACAAACCAACAACAAAAATCAAGGATGCTCTTCCATAAATACAGTGATACGTGGAGTATCCTGCTTTGGGACCTGGGAATCTGTTTTGGTTATTGCTTCTTTAGGCACATAGCAACAATGTATTCAAACTGCACAGTTGCAGTATTGGGGCAATCCTCCAATCCTGTGCTAACTTGACACCCCAGGGAGTTGGGGAACTTTCATTTAGTTGCTAAGTAAGGTTTATACACTTTCAGTTTTTATTTTATCTGCTGGACTGAGGGAAGACAGGTTACTGTGTAAGCTACATCAAGGTGCTGGTAAGGGATGGAATCCTCTGAGATTTATCTATATTTCTGGGATGAATGTTTAGGGGTTCACAGAACTTAGGTTTTGGGATAGAACCCTCTACAGAGAATAAATCCAAAACTGGCAGCAAAGAATCATTTGGTGAGATTGATCTTTGGCTATACCCCACTTAAGTGTCATGGGATTACCATGGTGATGCATGGGGGGGGTGGTGAGAGAGAGAGAGAGAGAGAGAGAGAGAGAGAGAGAGAGAGAGAGAGAGAGAGAGAGAGAGAGAGAGAGAGAACATTGCATTGCCCAGGGAAAAGAAGATTTGAACTTATATTATCCTTGTCCCAAGTGTGTTGTGGGGAGTATGTGTGTGTTCTCTTATGCCTGTGCTGGTTTCCCTCCAGGCACCACCAGAGCAATAAAGTCTCAGTGTTTTCCAAATCACACTGGTTTGATCACACAACATAAACTTGTGGGCTCTGGAAACCATTGGTTCTTATGAGGTGGTTTATACTGGAATAGGGCTGGGAGAGAAGTGGGTTTGAGTTCAGACACTGGGTTGAGCTGGAGGACAATTGTTTCTTTGAGACTCTCACAGCCAGTCACAAAGATCTGCTGAATTTTCCTCTCCTTCCCTGCCTTTTCTACCCATTTCATCCATACCCTCCCCCAGCCTGCTTTTTGTCTTTTGATCAGCCTGCTGGTCCAGCAGTGTGTCTGTATGAGCCTACCACAGCATGGAGAGACAGAGGAAGAGGTGTCGAAGGGTAGGGCAGCGCAGCAGCTCCATGGCTGAGGCCTGGTCTTTGCCTAGAGTCAGTTCCTTCTGCAGGCTGGTCCGGAGCACCTGATGGGATGAGTGTGACTCAGGGCCTGAGCTTTTCCTAGGGGACCCTTTTGTCCAGCCTCTGAGTCTTGGGTCTTGGTATTGGGGCTTGGGTTGGAGCTCAGGCGGTGTCTAGGACCAAATTCTTCTTACCTCTATACTCAGCTTAGCCCCCTCTTCTTGTTTCCCATTGATCCGGGCCACTCTCTGCAGGGCTCGGAGGGTGAGGTCCAGCCTTCCTGAGGAGGAGTACCAGCGGGCTGACTCAATGAAGAACCTGGAAGTGAGGATGAGAGAGGGCAGATGTTGGCGTGGTCTCTGTTTCAGTTTTCTAGGTTAGAGGTATGCAGCAGGGTTTTATTTATGTTTTTGGTACCAGGGCCCTTGTCAAGAACCCTTTAAGGACAAGGGCCAGTTCGATAAAGACTCATTTCCCAACCCAGAAACCCAGCTCTTGGGTGCTGCATAGAGGCATGCCAGCAGGCAGGTCTAACTGTGGGGTGCCAGAGAACTGCCACCCTCCTTCAGGACAAAACCTACTCCAGCCTTGGCTTCAGAATCTGTTCAACAGAAGCATTGGCTTGGGGTCAACTTTATGGCTTGATGGACTCTTTGGGGAAGTTTGAGTCAAGCTCTGGGAGATGGCCTGTTCCTTGTAGCTCCGTAGACTTCAGGCAATCTTTCCCGCCCCAGATCCCACATACCAAGAGTAGATGAAGGCAATGAAATAAGGCACAGAGACCACAAGCTGCAGGTGACGCCAGTGGGGCACAGCATAGGCGATGCCAGCCAGGAGGAACTGGCCCAAGCTGTAGACATAGCCAATCAAGGTGCCCACATAGGCACGGGTGTGGATAGGCATCCATTCCACATCTGGAAAGGGTTAGAGTAGAGTGGTGGGAGAAATTGGGCAGTTAGATGGGAAAAAAAACCCTCTTTCCCTCCCTCCCAATTGTATTCTTCCCTGACTCTGTAGAAGGTGTATCCGTGAGGTTGGGTGCCAGGGTTGGGAGAGTGGAGATATTAAGTAGGAACTGGGAGTTAGATTTAGGATTTCCTGGAACTGGCCTCTCCATGCTCCTGCTGCTTTTTGGCCCTGCCCTAAGGGCCTGACTACATCCCCTTTCCCTGCAGAGTAACTCTGATCACTCAGTCTGCTCTCAGCAGAAAGCACTGTCTTTCTTTCCCTCAGTCCTGGACTGCATTCACCCTCAGTGCTCAGAACACCACTTTTTTCCAACCTGGAGCATCAGTCCAGGTAGGAAGGGGACCACTACTCTCCTAAGGTCTGGAGAGGAAGGGCTGGGTTTCTGATGGACTTCTGATTCTACTGCTGGGATACACTTGAATATTTATATTGACTTCAGAGCCTTAGGCATGTCTTAGCTCTATCTCAGGCCTAGCTAGTTCCTTTCATCTAGAGAATTGCGAATTCCTGAATTTCTTCTGGGCTTGAGGGATGACCACAGGTAAATTTTCTTTCTTCTCCCCAGTTTCAGATTCATTATTTGGGAAATTGAGTGAGTGTCTGTATGTGTGTGTGTGTGTGTGTAAAATCTATTAGAGGAAACATACTGATGGTTTATGAACACACTATTCTCAGTCACTAAGTGTGTTTGGTGCATACGATGCTGGCTCATCCTTATTTAGAAATATTAGACTAACCGCAATATTAAAATAATCACGATATTTTATATTAATTTTAAGAACTGAGAGTGATCTGGGCGTGGTGGTGTTTGCCTGTAATCACAGTACTTGGGTGGGGGAAGCTGAGTGTTGTGAGTTGGAGCTACATGGTAAGGCCATGTATCAAAACAAAACAATACCAATAAAAACAGAACAAGATCTAATCTATGGCTAGGAGTGCCTTTGATATTTCTAGATGGGATGTATCTTTTTAAAAAGTTACACTTCTATTTATTTATCCTCTCACTCTTTTTTCTGTCTATATGTCTGTCTGTCTGTCTGTCTGTCTGTCTGTCTGTCTGCCTGCCTGCCTGCCTGCCTGCCTGCCTGCCTGCCTGCCTGCCTGCCTGCCTGCCTGTCTGTTTGCCTGTCTGTCTCTCTGTGTATGTGTGCTTGTCATGACAAGTGTGTGGAAGTCAGAGGGCCACTAACTTGCAGCTGTTGATTCTTTTCTTCCACCAAGTTGGTCCTGGGATTGAACCCAGGTAATCAGACTTGGTGGCAAGTGTCTTTACCCACTGGGACATCTTGCAACCCTCCACCTTCTTTGCTATTTATCCCAGACTGGCCTAGAACTCATTATATAGACCTGTCTGGCTTCACACTTGAGATAGTCCTCTACCTCTGACTCCCGAGCACCAGGATTGTGGGAATATGTCACTATGCCTGGCCTGTCTCACTAGCCTTCAGATCTCCTTTGGATACACTCTTCACTGCTCCTAAGGGCTCCTGTACCTGGCTTGTCTTGGGCACTCTGACCACGGAGTTGGCAATCTCATTCTAAGTGAGGGGTCAAGGTGGTGTGAGTTGGGGACTGTGGAAGGCAGTGTTAATGTTGACTGGAAATGCAGATCTAAGGGAGTTATTGGGTTGAGAGGAGGTGGGGCTCAGAAGGTAAGGGCGTTGGGAGGAAGCTGGCAGGACTGGGCGGTGAGAGGGGACATGGCGAGCAGTCCTCACTTAGTGTCATGCAGTTGATTGCAATGCTAGCCAAAGACATGCCCGAGAGGAGCCGGAAAATGCAGTAGACAGTATAGTTGGGTGCATAGGCCGCACAGGTTCCCGACACAGCTGTCTGCAGGTAGTTCAAGATCAGCACCTTCCGACGGCCCAGCCTGTTGGGGAGGGAAGACTTGTGTTAGGGTCCTGAGGACTACTGACAGCCAGGCTGAGCTACACAGGAGAGGAGTAGCTACCGAGGGTGATGCCCCAGGCTGCAGCCTTCTGAGGACCTATGAAGAATCCTCAGTCTTGCATTTAAGCCAGCCCACCCCCGCCTTAAAACCAGCCAGAGGCCCCCAATCCCAGTTTAGCCCAGCTCTTTGGCTTACCCAGGACTGACCTGTCCGCCAGGTAGCCAAACATCATGGCTCCCAGCAGCACTCCCACCATGTACAGAGACTGGGCCAGCTGGCGGAAGGCCCGATGAGAGCACACAAGGTTCCACTGTGGGGAGAGGTAAGCCAGATTGAGTAGAGAAGAGCCTGATTCAGGGAAGCCCCCCACCTCCTCTAGGAAGGACTCTAGGGTCCATGTCACCCTCTTTAAGTAATACTTCTCTTTGTTGTTTGTCTTACAGTTCCTGGGAGATAAGAACGCTTACAACACTCAGCAACTTCCACATCCACCTTTCTACAAATGCCATCCTCTTGAATGTTTTAATTTCATCTTCGGATCTTGGGCCCTGAGAAACTTTCTCTGTCTGTCTGTCTGTCTGTCTGTCTGTCTGTCTGTCTGTCTGCCTGCCTGCCTGCCTGCCTGCCTGCCTGCCTGCCTGCCTGCCTGCCTGCCTGCCTGCCTGCCGGCCTGCCTGCCAGTTTGTCTCTGTAGGAGATGAAGGGGTATCACATGGAAAGAAAGTCCCAAATTCTTACCTCAGTCACGATGGTTGAAGGGAAGGTGCTGTTGTCATAGACCCAGCCATCAACGCAGGGCTCTGTGACTCCGGTGCCATTGGCCTCTGTGCCATTGTGAAAGGGTGGTCCCCACTGGGGGGAAGTAAAGCGGAGGCAAGATTTGGGTCGCCCTTGCTTGTCCAGGGGCAGCCAGGACTCCAGACCTCCATCTTTGCTGAGGTTGGCATTGGCAGGTGGGCGGCAGTGGTGAGTGGGAATAGCGGCAGTGAAGTTCTGCAAGGTGTTGTGGGAAGCCATCAGCAGTAGGGGAGCAACCACCATGGTGACTTGGATCAGCTGGAAGCGTCCGACACCCCCCACCTGTTTCAGGAGGTCATTGAAGGCCATGGGGCTGGGCCAGGCTGAGTGATCAGTGACTGAGAACCTCCAGTCCTAGGACCTCTGTCTGTCTTTCTGCTGCCCTTTGCCTGAGGAGTGGGGCTGCCACCGCCTCTGCAGCTGAGTGACTCCTGGAGCTGGAGCTGAGCCGGTTCTGTGGCGGGACGGAGGGCTGGTGGGCTGCCCCTCCTTTCTCTCTCCCCTGGTTCTGGCCCTCCCTTGCCCTCGCCTCTTTTCTTCACTTCGGGGGTCTGGATAGCTCAGCTTTCAGGGTCTGCTGGAGCCCTGACTCTTACGCAGTCAGCTTTTAATCTTTGTCCTGAAGATAATGAGTTAAAGTGTGACTTGGTGTCAGAAGGATTAACCCTGTGAGTATTCCTTGTGTCAGTGGAATTTCTCCAAGTAGGTATGAAGGGCAAGGGAGGATGGATGAGGCTGAGAGTGAGTGGATTCACTAGGGGAGACTATTTGGGGAGCAGGAGGCAGAAGGGGACAAAGTGGGACCTCCTGTCTTCCTCATATTGAGCAGTCTGGGCTCTGGGAAATGTGGTGGCCTCATGAAGGGTTTCTGTGGATACCATAGTCTGTCTTCTGGAATAACACCAGAGAAAACAGCAAGTCCTGTTGAACCTGAATGTCATATTGATGGTTAATTTTAAAAAAGTGTAGCCCTACCTAATATTGAACGGACCATGTTTGTATTCAAAATTATGTGTTGATTTGAAACTGGTCTGACTGGGAATAGTATATTCTTATTTGCTAAATTGAGCAACCCTGATCTTTGGTCTTCTGAGAACAGACAGCTCACATCTTGCAGGAACATGGCTTTGTACAAATGGAAGAAACAACAGAGGTCAGAGGTTGCTCTTGAAGGCATGGGGACCATGAGGATAACTTGTAGGAGTGGGTTCTCTCTTTTTACCATATGGGCTTTGGGGATTGAACTCATGTCATTAGGCTTGGCAGCAAGCCTTTACCTGTCATCTCACTGGTCCCTGTTTCCTCCTTTAATTGCCTTGGTTCAATTTTTTCCCCTTGTGTTTTTTATTTCTAAAAATTATTTTACTTATTTCATATGCATTGGTGTTTTGCCTGCATGTATTCTGTTTACCATATGCGTGCCTGGTACAATCTGGTATCAGAATCCATGGAACTGGCATTACAGACAGCTACGAGTCACTATGTAGGTACTGGGAATTGAACTGGGATCCAATACAAGAGTAGCAAGTGCTCTTAACCACTGAGCTGCCTATCTGTTATTTTCAAAACACTTTTTCTCTGTGTAGCCTTGGCTGTCTTGGAACTTGCTCTGCAGACCAGGCTGACCTTGAACTCAAGAGATCTGCCTGCCTCTGCCTCTGGAGTGTTGTGGTTAAAGACATGAGCCACCACTACCTGGCTAATTTTTATTTTTCTTGAATGAGCATGAACCCATTTTATTTTTAGCCTCAGGTTTAGGATCTGACTTGAATTCCTCCAACAGTTTTTGGATTGTGATCCCTGGTTACTCATAGTCAGAGGCAGTGTTGCACACTAATTGAATGTTTCTGTTGGATCTGATTGGTTGGATCACAGACTGAGGAGGCTGAGGGCAGGCTGCTACTCTGTGGCTTTGATTTGTAAGGTGCATCTAGTGTAATACACTGAACCCTGGAGTTGGTCCTCTTTCCATATTCTCATACTGTGTGACAGGAGCAAGTTATTAAACTGTCAACCTCTTTCAAAATCGGGATGATTTTCACATCCCCTTAATTTTGTTCTTGGATGGTTAAGTGAACCAACATAGGAAAAGAGTTTAAAGAAGCCTTTATCCAAGTATGCAAGTTTGTGCCGGTAGTCCCAGCTCCTGGGGAACCTGAGGCAGGAGGATTGAGTCCAGGAGTTCAAAACCAGCTTGGGCAGGAGGATCAATACTCCAAGCTTAGTTTTGGCTACAGAGTGAGTTTGATGGCACCCTGGACTTGATGAGACTCTGGGTTAAAGAATCCCTTACCAGGAAAAAAAAAGCTAGATAGATACTATGCTTATGCAGACTGAAGTTTTATGCATTAAATTGGGATGGGGTTTATTGTCCACGTAGGTCCTCAAGACACATGAGGTGTTAGACTAGGGTCTCAATTTCAAAGCTAGCTTCCTCCTCTTTCTCTTCCAACAGGGTCTCATTATACATCCTAGGCTGGCTTCAAATTCTTGACTCTGATCTCAGCCTCCCAAGTGCTGGTATTATAGGCCTGGAGCTACTACATGTGGCCAAAGAGCTGAACTCTTAACTGTGGCTCTAGAGGTGTTTGCTGCCAAGCTAAAAGGGTTTTGGAGGCAAGCTAACTTCGTATGTAGAGAAGAGACCCAGAGGAGGTTGTAATTCATCCCAGCTTCCCCCTCCCAGCATGTGTTGATTCTAGCTTGGGCTCCATGGGTGTCCAGATGCCTGATACATTCTCCAGGCCAAGGTATATAAGAACCTGTGGCCTGGAGAGGCGAGGACAGCTGGACAAACAGCTTAGAGGCTGTGAGGTCAGTTCCCTGCCAAGACTTAGTGCTCTTCTAGAGGAGTAGGTGGAGTGCTGAGGGTAGTGGGGCGCTCTCCTGCAAGCACCCTCCCTCTTTAAGCTTGTGCCTCATCCTTCTCTGGCTAAGAATGTCTTTCTCAGTTCCTGTCCTAGTTAGGGTTACTATTGCTGAGATTGATATCATGACCAAAGCAACTTGGGGAGGAAAGGGTTTATTTGCTTACACTTCCAAATCATAGTCCATTACTTAAGGAAATCAGGACAGAAACTCAAACATGGAGATAGGTTTGATGCAGAGGCCATGGAGGAGTGATGCTTACAGGCCTACTCCTCCTGGTGTGCTCATCCTGCTTTCTTATAGCACCAGAACCCAACAGTTAGACCCTCACTCATAATTCACTAATTAGGAAAATGCCATCCAGGCTGGTGTACAGCCTGATCTTATGGAGGTATTTTCTTAATTGAGGTTCCCTCCTTTTTAATGACCATAGCTTGTGTTAATTTGCTAGAAAACTAGCCAGCACAGCTCCTGACCACTCCCAAGTCTAGCTGAGTCTATAAAAGGCTCCATTGGAGACTCCTTGAACTGAACTGTGGCAAGATCCCAAGATTTTCAGATCTGGGGACTGTCCCTTGTTGATCTTGTGGTTCATTAAAAATTCAGAGATGGGACTCCTCTGTGCTAAATGGATCATTGGCTTAAATTCTGGTTGTTCTCAGTGGGAGGGTGTCAGCTCTGGGAGTCCAGATATGGGTAGAAGCTCCCTCCCTCCCCTCCTCCGCGCAGAACCACTTACCACTGGAACTGAGAGCTGTCACTCAGCTGAAAACATCTCTTGACACAGAGAGGCTCAGACAGGAGCACAAGTTGCGCGATGATCACACTGCAAGTCTCAGACTCAGCTCTTTTGACTCACTCTCTCTACTGTGTCAGTTGCTGTCACATAGACTAGGTTTTTTTTTTGGATAAGTGCTGACTTCATATAACTACAGTCTGTTAAGTCAATGGGATTCAAAGTGTGGGACTACATGTGATTTTTATTACTTTGTGACACCTTTCAAATAAATAATTTACAGATCAAAGAAGACACTTTGGCTCAAATTATGTTCTGGAAGCATGGGGTTGAAATGACCCGGAGAGTTCAGAAGACTCCAGCTGCCTGCCATCATCTGAGCCGGAAATTTCAGAGCCAAAGCGAACCTTGCACCTTGTTCTTGGCTACCCCAGCCAGCAGGCAGTATAACCCTCCCAAACTGCTGTTTAAAAGCTAGATTTGAGCTGGGGATGTAGTTTACTGAGAGAGTGCCTGCCTAGCATGCAGGAAGTCCTGAATTTGATTCCCAGAACTAGATAACATGAGGCATTGTGGTACATAAGCAATCCTAGCACTCAGGATCAGAAATTTAAGGTCATCCTTAGCTGACTAGTCAGCGTGTTGGAGGCCAAACTGGGCTACATGAGATCTTGTCTCAACAAAACAGCAAACCTCATAAACTAGATATGAGATCATTTACCTGTGAGGTAACCCAGAGGGTGCTCTGTATTGGGTGCCAATTCACTGAGGCACTTGTCCCTGCTCAGGGATGGACAGAAGGGACTGGAGGAAGCAGGAGGAACAGCACCGATGGCGAGGAGGAGGAGGAATAGGGATCCATGTTTCATCCTGAATCCTGACAGCAACAACGGGAAGAGCTTCCTGGGCGTCTTTCTTTCCCTCACTGTGTGTCAGCAATCAACACCCTGGAGTGGTGCAGGAAGAGTCATGGCTAGGACATTCCAGGAGCCATCTTGAATTCTGGACCGATAATAGATGGGCAGAAGGTAGAGACCAATGATTCACACTGAGCCCAGTTCTTTGTCTGGTGGAGATGAAGTGAAGCTAAGGAGAGGCGTTACTGGCTCCATCATCAGCTAATCTCAGACTCTATGGTTGAAACCCCATCAGTAGATGTCAAGTTCTAAAATGAAATCTGACAACCTCACTGTAAATGTCAGGTCTCCAAGGTCTGATCCTGGGTACCAGCCTCAAACTGTTTAAAGGTTGGCAAGGAAGACTCCTGCATCCAAACCAAGTGTAGATGGACTTTCCCATGAGTCTGGGTGACAGGTCAGTGTGGGTGGGTAGCAGAGGGATTCTGCCCTCTCACTCCCTCTCCTCTGGGCTCTTGCTCTTCTCTCAGACTTACCTCCACACTGCTTATTTTCTTGACTCTCCTACCCAATAAACTACTTCTCATTGAAATCCTTGTCTTGGGATCTACTTCTGTGGAAATCTACACCAAGATGCAACTGTGACCACAATTCATTGTTTAATCTGTAGGGCACCAAATCCAGGCTTTGGAGCCTCAGAACTGTCTTTTGGGAGGAAGTTATACAAGTTGAGACCCCAAGATAAGTTGTGGGTGAGCCAAATTCAGTGGGAGTCCAACAGGGGAAAATTCTAATGCTGAGTGAAAAGCTGGGGCAGTTTATGAGCAGAAAGAAGCTGAGTGGAGGCTGGATTTCACTATGTAGAATTGGAGTGTTAAAACTGAAATGGCTGAGGCAGGTTGGGGCCTGATTCTTGTGCATCTTGTAAGAGGGTTGAAGTTTTATCCCTGTGAGAAATCACTGAAAGGTAGAGGCAGGATACAATATAATCCTTTTCATGTTTGTTAAGCACCCTCTCAAATCTCTAAGTACATACTTGAGAGCAGTCATTAGCTCTGTGGCTGATAATAGGAATCCATAGAGTAGGTTGGCAAGTCCTATATAGTTGCAGTAGCCACTGTTGATTGCTTGAATGGAGCTGATCCAAGCTGAGTGTCCTGACTCTTTTTTTTTGTCAACTTAACACAAGTTAAGAGGAGGGAATCTTAATTGAGAAAAATCCCTCCATAAGACTGCATGTAGACAAGCCGGTGAGGTATTGTCATGATTAATGATTGATGTGGCAGGGCCTGGCCCACTATGGGTGATGCCACCTCTAGGCTGGTGGTCCCAGGTACTGTAAAAAAGCAGGCTGCCGGGCGGTGGTGCATGCCTTTAATCCCAGCACTTTGGAGGCAGAGGCAGGCAGATTTCTGAGTAAGTTCCAGGACAGCCAGGGCTCCACAGAGAAACCCTGTCTTGGGGGGGGGGGAAAGAAAAAAAAAAGAAAACGAAAAGAAAGAAAGCAGGCTGAGAAAGCCAAGAGGAGCAATCAGTAGGCAGTGATCTTCTGTGACCTCTACTTCAGTTCCTGCCTTGAGTTCCTGCCCTGATTTCCTACAGCAAGGAGGTGAGACCTGAGCATTGTGAGATGAAATAAACCCTTTTCTCCCTGAGTGACTTTTGGTCATGGCGTTTTACCATAGCAATAGAAACCCTACTATGTAGGGTTCTGGAAGTATTTGATTAGCAGGCCTTGGGACTATAAACCGTTGGAGAGGGATGAAGCCTTGACACTCTGCCTTGGTTCTGAGGCAACAATGCCTAGTGAGCATGGAACAAAACCTCCAACTGAGAGCCCAGATAAAACCTTCATTTCAAGTTGTTTACCTCAGGTATTTTGTCATGGCGATAGAAAGCTAATAGAACTCTGTTCTCAGGAAATGGGTTAGTGACTGATGAAATAGCTGGAGGGAACCAGCTTTATGGAGACACAGTATGAAGGTTCTCATCAGACACTGAATGCCCGATACCTTGACCCAGGTTGGACTTCCGAGCCTCTATAACTGTAACACAGTTCTGTTGTTTAGACAATCCAGCTTGTGGTAGTTTGTTATACCTGCACAGACAGAATAGGACACATGTATGTGTTCATAGCAGACCAGCTTGCATGCAGCTGAGTTCCCATATCTGTATGTTCATATGGTATAGATGTGTGTGTGTTCACATATCCACATCCTCTTTCCCATGAAGCATGGCCTGTGTTTTCATTGTGATTTATTGAAATTTATTGAGCGTTTGGGGAAGGTAAGAAGAAACCATTAGAACTGCTAAGGGGATCTCAAGGGAAATAGAGGTGGGACAATGGAGGAGGTGGCTAATACAGAAAGGGTAGATAGAAGAATAGCAGGGCCTGGGTTGCAGTGGGGATGAGTGCAGGGGTGAATATGACTAGAGCTGTGAATAGGTCAGGTCTGGGTTGTGGGCTATGGTGGAGGTGGTGAGGGCATAACACTTTTGCTGAACATTCAGAAGTCTTTGTTACAAGAGCATGGGCCCACCTCGGGCTCCTCCCAACCCCCAAGGTGCCCGAGGAGCCCTGGGAGGGTTCTGCTTGGGATCAGTCTCTGGAAGGCAGGAAAGAGGATTCTGTTGTTCTTAGCTGGGGTCCTAGCCACCAGTCTTCAGCGGGATTGTCTGGGATGCCTTTTCTGCTTCTGACTCCTGCTTTGTTTTCTTGGTTTGCTTGTGCCTAGGGATGTAGAGTTTAGTAAAAACCTGGAGCTCTGGTCTGTTTGCTCAAAGGGGAGATGAGACATGGGTGCCAGAGGCAGAGAGCTCACCAGTTTTGTATATCCTCGATAGTCTCTGGTAAGGGCCGATTGAGGGTCTCAAGCAGAAAGAAGGCAGAGCTGCCTCCCAGTAGGGCCATGGTCCCAAAGATGACATTAGGGATGAAGGGCTTCAGTTCACCCGTGATTTTCACCAGTGGGGCTATCATGCTTCCCACTCGAGCCCACACGTTACTGACACCCATACCTGTTTGCCTGGGAGGGTTCAGAGAAGGAATTGGCAGCCTGTGCAGAAGGCTTTTAAAGGACAATCCTGGGACCCTGCATAGAGGGCAGGAGGAGGCTACAGATCCATCTGTTAGTCCCTGACCCGGGTGCATCACCTACCTGAGAACTGTAGGGTAGAGTTCACTCGTGTAGAGGAAGAGGCAGCTGAAGGAACCAGACAGGCATCCCTTCCCAAATACAGCCAGTGCTGTTCTCAAGAGCGGCATTTCTGCATGGGAAGGGGTTAGGGGGTGGGCCTTGGTGTTCATGAGCACCTGAATGTTCTCACTCCTTAGCAAACTTTGCCTTTGTGCTTTGGTTGCCCAGAAGCTCACATGAATAGGGAAAGGTAGGAACCCATCTGCTGCTCCTAGTGCTTTGTTATTATGTAGGTCAATTGAATCGTTTCCTACAAGAATAACCTGAGTCCTACAGAAAATAGGGATCTGTTCAAGGCCAACACAATGAATTGGAGGAGGAATCACAAAGCTGGAGTTCACTTTCCAGCTGGTGGCAGCTTCTTGCAGAGGGTCCTAGGGTAACCTCTCACCTGAAGACACAAAGATGAGGGCCAAGATGGCCCCTCCTGCCAGGAGCAGGAGGAAGCCCTGAGTGATGCGCCGGCCCAGATAACTTATGGAGAGGATTGTGATGAACTTGGCTGGAATGTCAACCCCACCAAAGATGATCTGGAGTATGTAGATGTTGACTCCAAATTCTTCTACTCCCATAGCCAAGCTGTAGTAGGCAAAACCAGTAGAAAACCTGAGAGAGAGAGAGGCATTGGTCAGCACCTCCAGCCAAGCTGAGATCTCTTCCCATAGCCATCCATGGATTACCAGGATGAAAAATAGTTTTGTTTATTATGCATCTATAACTGATTATGCAGACTGCTTGAGTACAGTTACGAGATTGTGTCTGAGCTAAAGTGCTGGGATTGATTGGTCATGTCTGGCATGGTCTAGGGTGTTCATGGCAAAGTTGCCCAAGATTGGGTCCATAGAATAATAGAACTGGAGATATTTCCAGAAACTAGAGGAGGCAGGAAATGATCTGTTTTTGTTCAGTAGAAGTAGAACATCAAGAGAGGCAAAGGTGAAAGTCAAGCTATAAACAGTGAATGGGTAACTCCCCTTTCTTCTTTCAGAATTATGGCAAAGCACAGGACAAATTTAATCCTGGGGAAGACTAGGATGGAGAATGGTTTCACAACCAGGCCACAAAAAGAATTTGGGGAAGATGTAGAATCAGTCAGAAGAGGAAACTTGGGAGATACATAATTGCTTCTTGCAAGTCAACAGCCTGCAGGGTCATCTCTGATCTGTGTAGTTCCAGAAGGCAGAGCTAAGCTAGAAGGCTTTAGTGATAGAGAGGCTGACTGTGGGGAAAGTGTTGGCCCAAGAATGTCCACTGAAGGATTTAGAACACAGGTCCTGTGCAGCATAGTGCTACCTCAGAGGGAGGCAGACCCTCTCAGCTGAATGTGGGACTTCTGGAATGGAAGATGGCCTTAGCAGCCCCTAGGAGGTGTTCTCTTGATTTCTTTTGCGGGTACCCTAGGCTTTGTACTGATGGATACCTCCTTGTTCATCAGCCCTGTGCAGGGCATGATAGGAAGAGGTGTCAGGTTACCAGCTCAGAGAGAGACAGAAGGTCACACGGCGCAGGATGGACACCCGGAACAAGTCAGATAAGCCATATTTGACCTTGGCTGAGGTGATGTCCTTCTGCAAGTTGAACTTCAGCTCCTTTGGACATAGGAGAAAGACGGGTGCTATTAGTAGGCCTTGCTGGTAGAAGGGAAGGAAGTTCAGGTCTAGTTCTTTTAGAAGATTCATTGGGGGAGCAGATGGGATATAACTCTAAGCCAAGGAAAGAGAGGCAGATACATGGTTCTGCCCCAGCTACAACCCCTCCCAACCTACCTCCACGGTGAGCTTTTTCCCTTCCTCCTTCTTGCCGTTGAAGGTAGCCACCCGTTGGAGTGTCTTTAGGGCCTCTGAGAATTTTCCGGACAGAACCAGCCAGCGTATGGACTCTGGTACCCACCTGGGGGCCAGAGTCAAAACAGTGGATTCTGTTCCAGAGTCCCCTTTGAGACATCTGCATCTGGGGTCATGGGATAGGAGGCCCCAAGAACCTGAGGTGACTAAAGCACTTTCTGTGGAGCTTCACATTGGCCCATCTTTGTCCCTGGGCTACCTCTCATTAGGACAAAATTCAGCACTCTTTCCTCTTACTTGTAAAAAGCCTTCCTCTGCCTTTAACCTAGGTTTCTTCTTGGATGTCTTCCTTAGCTAAAAGCCCCAGGGGCTAGGCTAAGGCAAGTGCAGCTTAGGGAAGGGATGGCATGCCCGAGGCTGGACAAGTTGGAGGGTTTTTTACCTCTACCCCTCCAACCTTTTTTGGTCTGGATTCTTTCAGGGCCTTTGGAGGATGGACATTGGTCACCCAGCTTTCTGAGTCTGTTTCTCATGGACTTACAGCTTCTGTTTCTGCCTTGACAGTCCTATGAGCCTGCTCTCACCAAGACTGAAGGCATTCCTCTCACGTTTCATGGCTGAGTCCTTGTCTCCTTGAGAATGACAGTCAGACATAAGGGCTCCCAGTTAACAAGCCTTCCTGTAGGTCAGCCCCATAATACTTAGGGTAATCAGCAATAAAATCCTCATCTCACATAGAAAACTCTTGATCCTCAGAGTAGGTGAGACTTGCCCCAAGTCACAGGATAAAGGGCACTGAGCTCTCAGCTGTACTCTGCTGACTGTCTGTCCATTCTGTCTCCTGAGTCGGTCTGCTCCCACCCCAGGTTGTGTACATGTTTCGGTCTGCTCCCAACCCAGGTTGTGTACATGTTTCTGCCCCCATTGCCGTTGCCTCTCCCCTCTCACTTTCAGATTGTCATTTGTCTCTGACAGTTCTATGCTCATTTCCTAGTTTAAGTTCCATCTCAAGTCTGTACTCTCCATGTTACCTTCCCTGAGTCACAGTTTTCTCATCTTTGAATAGGGACAATAATGCTCCCATCAAACAGAGAGATCAGAATGGAGTCTTATGCATACTTTATAAATAGTTACTCCAAAGTTTCATAGCTTTTCCTTGGAACGTTTGTAGCTTCTGGAACTTCAGTAGTGAGTTTTGCTGGCTAATTTTGTATTTTTCTGTATGGCTTTGGGTTGAGTGGGTTAATAATGAGTTCTCTGCCTCCTCTGGGTTTCCCACCAAACCACCTCAATTTTCACAGATTTCCAAGTTGAGACTCTACTTTGGGTATTCTTTTGTACTTTAAATCTGAAAATCTCCCAGTTCTATAGATTCTTCTTTTAAAATGTCTTACATTTCTTCCCCAGAATCCTCTACACAGGCCCCCACTTCTGTCCTTAGCTTCACCATGTGGGTCCATATGTTTGGACCATATTTTTCCTTCACAAATAGAACTTAGGCCAGGCCTGTCATACCCATAGACACTTTCTATGCTTTTCCATCTTCCTCCATGTGAAGTTGAGGCTTCCCTGGCTTTCTGTGTTCATGCTGGACCAGTCCCCTCCCATCCATCTCAACTCATGTCCCTTCTTTAGCTGCAGGAAGCCCCCAGTGCTCCCCACACCCATTCTCTTGTGCAGTGTGCTTCAGCACATGTAACCCTGCAACCCTAGAGGGTCTTTCTTGACTCTAGCACAAGGGAGCTGGGAACAGATGGAGTTGGATAACCAGGTTAGTCATGGAACCCTTATTTGTCCCTGGTGGAATTGGGGATAGAGGAGAACATCAGAGGGCCACATACCAGGACAACAAGGAGAAGAAGAAGAATGGAACAGACGTGGTTAACTGTAGCCAGCGCCACTGAGGAATGGCATAGGCCAGGCCGGACAGAATGAACTGACCAATGGTGTAGCAGTACCCAATAGTTGTTGATGAGATGGCCCGCATCGAGGTGGGTACCCATTCCACATCTGTGGGAGGAGCCCAAGGATCAAATTAGGGTCTTGTCAGGTCCCAGGCACCTCTCTGTGAAGTGGTATCAACTTCTCCCTCCCAGTAGCTACCTGACCTCATCTTCTCCCAAGGGTTCAATTATCGCCATTTTGTAGATATTGCATTTGAAACCCAAGGACATAGGATGCAAACCTGGGCCTCTCTCCTCCCCAGTTCATTTTTAATGTCTTTCTACTGGCAAATGACTTCCCTTGCTTTGTACCTCAACTTTATTATCAGCCACTCACTTCCGTGCATATGCTGCATAGGATCAGATGCCTAGTAAAGTACCCAGACCCAAGACAAATCCTATAGCTTCATAGCTGCTGACATTATTTTTGTGGTTGTTGTTAACTTCAGAAGGATCTTGAGAAACTGAAGGTAGGGTCTCTGGGTTGAATCAAACCTACTCTCTCAGTTTTTGGCTGGTGCTCCCCAAACCCTTGTTCCTCAGGCTCCCACTGTGCCTCACTCAAGATAACGGTGCTCAGAGAAATGCCTGAGATGCTGCAGCCACACAGGAATCGGAAGATCATGTAGACAGGGAGGCTGGGGCTGAAGGCAGCACCGGAGCCACTGGCTGCCAGCAAGAGATAGCTCCAGGTCAGGATGGGTTTGCGGCCAAACCTGCAGCTCAGAAGAGAGGAAGGGCCAGGTTAGCCCTGTGCATCTGCCAAATTGAGTGACTTTGCAGGCTGTGGGGCAAAGGGCTGAAGGCAACCCTCAATCCTTCCTCAAGGACCAGATGGAGCATATAACTCCTTTATCAGAGTCTTGCTAGTAATTGCTGTTATCCAACAAGTTTGCAGAAGGAGCATTGAGTTAATGAGTTATTTCTTCCATTTCAGCTTAGCTGACTGAGCAGAGGTCAAAAGACCACATATCTTTAAGCCATCCATCTGCCCAAGGTTTGTACTATGCAGCCGCAATACTGTGTTTAAAAACCTGGGTGGAGAGGCTAGATGATTCAAGTGAGGACGTTGGGACAAAGAGAAGGCTATGACTTGGCAAGGGAATGGTGTCTACCCATCCTTCCCATCTCCCCAAGCTTTTGCTTCTTTGGGGGTGCATGGGTAGAACTGAGTTGAGAGGGGATGTATGTGGAATGTGCTCCCAAGCCTTACCTGTCTGACAGTTCTCCAAACACAGGTCCTCCAACCAGTATACCTGCCATGAAGATCGACTGGGCCATCTCCTTCAGTTTGTTGGAGCTGCATACCAAGTTCCACTGCACAAAAGCAAGTCAGGGTCAGCTCAGTTCAATTGAGTCCAGTCCTTCCAGTCTTGCTTAGCTTGCACCCCTCCCCCGACATGCATGCACACCTTGTCTTCCCTGAGCGTGATCTTTGACTCTCAAGCACCAGTTCTTTCTGCTTGTGGGGATTCCTTGACCCGTGGTTGTGTGATGACAACATCGAGTGCATGTGACCTCTTGTGCAGTTTACAAAGGCTGCTTAGCTGCTCTATTGACCTATCCTTAGCCTCTTCCAAGGAAGGTTCATCTGTGTCCTGCAGCACCATTTGCCTCTTCCTTTTCCTCATATGTCCAAGGCCAGTCCCTCCACCTGCATCCTTGACCTCAACTTTTCTCCTCTTAAGATTTAATCGTCTGATCCCTCCTTTCCTCCCTTCCTTTCTCCTCCTTGCATCTCCATTAGTTTTCTGCGTTAGTTTTCCTGTCTACACCCTCTCAAATTCTCTTGCCACCACCCATCCTCCTCTTCATGCAGTTCTCAGTTCTGCCCTGACCAACACACTGAAGCTCTGCTCACCAAACCCACCACAGCTTCTTTGTCATGAATGCCACAGACCTTCTGCATCCTGACCTGACCTGACCCTTGGCAGCTTCCCTCCACCTCGCTCCTATTTCTGCTTTTTGCCTCCCCATCCCTGGCTCCTTTTTCTAGCCTGTCTAGCTTCTCCAGGACTCCCTCTGGATCCTTCTCTCCATCTACTTCCCCTAGACAAGGTCACCTAGTTCTAAGGCTTAGATTACTCTTTATACTAAAGAGCCCAAATCAATTTCTACAGCACATCCTCTCTTCTGGTCTTTAGACCATCCATCTGTGGTCTACTTGAAGACACTACCTTGATCACATCCATGAACATCTCAGACTTAACAGAACTTGTTGTTTTACTCTTTGTAGGTTCTGTACACACCAAATAGCAACCCTGTCTTTTAAAAAATATTTGTTTTTGCAGTTTACATGACTTTGAATTCATGAAGTCACAGTTATGTTACATGCGTGGAGACATTGCTGCTGTTATGAATTGTAATGTAAATATCTGATATGCAGGTTATCTGCTGTGACCTTTGTGTCTCCTTTGGCCCACAAAAGAGGGTGTGAGCCACATGTTGAAAACCACTGGTTGAGGAATGAAACAAGTCTGAGTGTCTGGGGAAATGAGACATGGCCGGGCCCTACAGACAGCACAGGTCACCAGGCTATCAGCTACATACATTCTCAGCTTTCTGGGATGAAAGCCCATGAAATGTCTGGTAGCAATGTCTGCCATGTTTTTGATATTTGTGGAATGAATACATTATGCTAAAGAAGCCTATCTATCCCTTTTCCTAATTTATATTTCTTGTGCTGATAACATTTAAAATTTCCTCTTTTAGTTTTTATATTCAATCCATTGTAATGGCATTGTACAATAGAACTCAAAGATTTTTCTGTTCATTCAGGTACAATGTGTAGGGCTAGAGAGATGATGGCTTAGGGGTTAAGAGCACTGACGGCTCTTCTAGAGGTCCTGAATTCAATTCCCAGCAACCACATAGTGTCTCACAACTATCTGTAATAGGATCCGATGCACTCTTCTGGTGTGTCTGAAGATAGTGACAGTGTACTCACACGCATAAAATAAGTATACCTTAAAAGAAAAAAAGGAAAAAAAAAAAGAAAACAGCTACAACATGTAGCCATTGATAGTAGCTTCTCTATGCCCACCAATGTCCTCAGTTCCCAGCCTCTGACAAATATGGTTCTATACTCCACTCAGAATTCTCTTTTTTAGATTCCACATATCAGAGCATGCTGGTGTACCTCTTTTGACTCCTCCCCCTCTCTCTCATCCTGTAGAGGACACGGTGTCCTTGTGCTCACAGATAAGCACTAGAGAAACCAGGAATGTTAAAAATGCAGGTTTATCTCTTCAAAGGAAGACACACAGAACCTGTTTTCCACCCAGAAAGCCGAGAATGTATGTAGCTGATAGCCTGGTGACCTGTGCTGTCTGTAGGGCCAGACCATGTCTGATTTCCCCAGACACTTGGACTTTGTTTCACTCCTCAACCAGTGGTTTTCAACATGTGGCTCACACCCTCTTTTGTGGGCCAAAGGAGACCTTTTCACAGGGGTCACAGCAGATAACCTGCATATCAGATATTTACATTACAGTTCATAACAGCAGCAAAATTACAGTTATGAAGTAGCAATGAAATAATTTTGTGGTTGGGGTACACCACAACACAAGGAACTGTATTAAAGGAAAGTTGGGAACCACTGCCCTAAACCCTTGTCTTGAGCATTGTTTCTCAGTCAATCTATAGAATCCATTTTTATGGAAGAGATTCCATGTATTTGGCAAAGAGTTTAGATGTAGTCATTACTCAGTCTTTATTGTGCATACAAGGTTGAGTTAGTTGTCACCAGAAAAATTTTTTAAAGTTTTACTGTACTTAAATATGCCTAGAATAAACTGTCTGGGGTCAGATTCTAGAAATTTGAACCAACACCTACCCACTACTGATTTGTGTTGAAGTGAATTTCCTTCTTGCCTCTCACAGATCAAAACTCTGCTGGCCCTGTGTTTTCAGAGATCCCAATTCCATCCCACAGTCATTTTGGTCCTCAGACTTCTAGTATGTGATATATATATGAGACAGAGTCTCTTTACATAGCCCTGTCCTGGAACTCAAAAACAAATCTGGCCTAGAACACACCTAGATCCACCTGCCTTTGCCTACTGAATGCTGGGATTAAAGGTATGTGCCACCACACCCAGTATACTTGTTTTTTGAATCTGGATTTGTCTGGATTTTCGATTTATTTATTTTATATGTATGAGTGTTTTGTATGCATGTGTGTATATGCACCATATGTGTGCCTGGTGCCTCCAGAGGTCAGAAGTGGATGTCAGATCCTCTGGAACCAGAGCTATGGAGATAGATGGCATGAACTGCCAGGAGGGTTCTGGAAATAGAAACTAGGTCTCCTGCAGGCAAAAAGTACTCTTAACTGCTGAGCCTATCCTCTAGCCCCTCTATTTTATCAGAATTGCTTTAATGTAGGCCTCCTCACCCTCTTGCCCTTGACAAGATGGTGACAGTGATGTTCACTAAGGGATCACTGTACCGGGAACTGTCCTGAAAGTAAGCTTTTCCATACTTTAATTTCTTCAACCCTCACAGCATCCATACTATATTCCCATTTTACAGGGGGAGAAGACAGTCTCAGAGCAGAGTACTGTGGCAAGCTCATGATCAGTCTTCCCCACTCTTTCATCAGTGACATGAATGGCTTTTAGGTTTCTACTGTGTTAAGAATATTTTCTGGTTCCCTCTGGTCGGCTAGGTAAGGACACTCTCTCCCCTGCTGAGAGGTTTCTAAGGCCTGCTTTGGCCTGGTGAACTTGTCTGCTCTAATCTCCTGCTAATCCCAGCACACATTCTTCATTCCCCACATCCTGAATTACTTGTGTAATGAAGTGAAGAATGTTCTCTACAAATGCCTTCCAAGAGTGTTCTGGAAGTAAAGTGTGGGGAGAGACCACAGAGCCCAAGGAGGTTTTTTTTTCCTACCTTTTTCTTCTGAAAGTGAGGCAGGAGGAGGGTGAATGGGGATTTCAGGCCTTCCAACTAGCTTCAGGTGAGCCAACAAGTCCAGTAATTCCAGTAGACATTTTTAACAGGGAAGGGGGTCTACATGGTATGGTATGAGGGCAAAGGAGGAAACAGAATATATCAGGAAGTGACAGAATACGGGAGGGAGAGAAGCATGGTGGGGTGTCTAGAGAGGCTTTGGGTACTTTATGACATTCTGTCTTAAGCTTTTCAGGAAAAATCTAAAGAAAAGACCTACTGGTTAAATATTAAAAATAAAGCAAACTTGAATTACACTGTAAATTGCTTTCAGGGATTTCATGGGTGACAAAGCTCATCAGAAGTGAAAAATGTGGCTGTCATTGCACTGTAGAGCAATACAAACTGTGGGGTGCAGGTCTGAGACCTGCAGCCATTATGAGTGGATTGTGTTCCCTCCAAGAATACGCTGAAGTCCTAACCTCCTAGAATGGAAATGAAGTTGTTTAGATATAATTAGCTGAGTTACAGTGAGGCCATACTGCGCAGGGTGGACCCTTGTAGGAAGAGAAGGACAGGCAGGACAGAGTGGAGGCAGAGCCTAGAGTGATGGATACTGAGGCTTGCCAGCAACTGCCTGAAACTAGAAGAGATAACGGAGGATTCTTTGTAGAGACCATACTGATGTTGTGGTCTTTGGGATTCTAGTCTCCAAATCTGTGAGATAATAAAATCTGTGTTGTTTTAAGCTATCCGATCTGGAGAATTTTGCTGGAAATGAATAAACTGTGATTCTGCTGTGTGTGAAACATCTATTGGCTTGATAGGTGGTAATGAGAAAGGGATTGGGGATAGATGAGGGAAGCAGGTGTAGAGTAAATAGGGTGAGTTTTTAAAAAGGAACCCCAAGTTTCTGAGAGAGGAAGATTTTAGAGAGCATCCTGGATGCTTTCTGTGGGACTCCCTGTGCAAAGCCCCTGAGAGGGTTCTGTTATAGCCTGTAGCAGAAGGCTTGAATAGTCAAGACACCAGGAATGTTTTCTGTGCTGCCTTTTACTGGGGCTCCAAAGGCTGGGGCAGCCCTTGGACTTAATCATGTTTTACTCTGAGTCTATAAAAATGAATGATTCCTTTGCTGTTTTTCACATGTTAGGATCACCTTACTCAGGAATGTTGCCTGTCTTTTGATAATCTTTTCCAAGTATTGGAGTCTTCTCTGGGTGGTCAATTCATGTGTGAGAGGAATGTCTGAGAAGTCTGACTCCCAGTGTAGTGAAGGTGCTCCTTGTTTCCGCCATCAGTGTACATGCTATAAAGCATCTTAGCTGCTCGTCTGCTTGTCTTTCTCTCCTGTCTTCTGTAACCTCTCGGAGGCAGAAGACATCTCACTTTACTTTTTATCCCTGGCAACTATCAGAAGAATTGGTTATAATACAAGTTAGTGTTTATTTAATGAATAATGAAGGAACAAATTAACAGGCTTGGCTATTATACATACTTTTATTGATGAGACCCAGAGAGGGAAAGATAATATGCTAATTGGAGGAAACCAGACATTAGCTTATTAGTGCTTCTATTCTGCCCTGGGCATGGCCTAGGTTTGTGATTCCCATCAGCTCCTGTGTGTTCTACATAGCCTTCTCACTCACTCCTCATAGCCTAGTTCTGTATTAGTTTTCTTTTCCCAGTCTTATAGCATAACTAAGGCCCAAGGAGCTGGTTCCAGAAGAAAAGAACAGAAACCTCAGTCTTGTCTTCCTGCATGGCTTAGTCTAGCAGGAAGATGTTAGGGAGAAAAGAGAAGGGCTGCTCTGCTTGGGAGGCAGCTTCGCAAGCCATGACAGAACAGCATCACAAAGCTGGTGCTGCTAAGACCCCATTTTCACAAAGAAGCAGTGGCTTGGAGGAAAGAGAGCTTGCTCAAGAGTGACTTGGTTCATTTCAAGGCAGTGACTCAGACTCAGGCCTTCAAGATCTACTGATGTCCTCAACCAGGACCACAACTCCCAGATGCCAGAAAGAAGGCTTAAACATGGGAGCTGTTCTGTGAGATAGCATAGCCGACTGTGGCATTGTGTTAAGGTCAGAGCTCACTGGGCAGGCTGGTCAAGGTCCAAAGATACAGGTTTAGGAGTTAGTGCAGGAAGAAGAGTGGACAGGAAGTCCCTCAGAAGGTAAGCAGACTGGATGATAGTCACCACAAGCCTTTCAGGAGGCGGCCTATAATCTAACAAATTGTATTACGTAGGAGATGTGTATTTTGGGATAAATTGTGTGTGTGTCTCTGTGTACACACACCACTGCACACTTATATGGGTGCATGTTTGTGTGTGTATATATGTGTGCAGATACATGTGAGAGCCAGAGGTATTTTCTCTGATTGCTCTTCATCAATTTTTTTTGAGACAGGGCTTTTTACTGAATATGGAACTTGCTGATCAGCTAAGTTGACTGACTACTTAGTTTTAGGGAATCCTCCTGTCTCTCCTCCTCAGTGTTGGGGTTTCAGACTAGAACTGCTGCATCCAGCTTTTCTGTGTTGATGCTTGGTATGACACTCAGGTCCCCATGCTAATGTGGCAAGCACTTCACAGACTGAGCCATCTCTCCAGTGCTGGAACAGATATTTAACTTCTATGTGGTCAAAGTCTTCAGCTGTATCTGTAGGTACCTGGTGCCTACTTCTTGGATCTGTGAATGATTTAAAGAATGAAGAACACCTAGCCCTAAATCTGGAAGACACTGTGCACTCAACTCATAGTTATACTTATTATTAATTATAATTATTGTTGTTATCATATCTACAATGTCATGTGTCATATGATGTAATAGAGAGAAGATGGTTCTGGAGTCAGGCTCTCCTGGCCCACTAGCACAGCTGTGTAGGATCCTATTTGGATCTGAGCCCAGTGCCATTTCCTATAGAATGGTAAGGATAATACCTGACTTGCTCACAGGGAAAAGTGTGGAGAGTGAAGCAGTAGCTCTGGGGCCTGCACACAGTAGGTATTCACTGAGTGAGCTCTTGAATTTTGGGAACTACAGAATTGTTCTAGGCACCCTCTGTGCAGATGATCAGGAGTTTTTTTTTTTTTTTTTTTAACATAGTGGCTATCACTGGGGTCAGGCTGGCCAGAATGTAGCCAGAGTGAAATCCGAAGTCCTTACTAGGGAGTGAGATCAGAGACTGAGAAAGAGGTAGAACAAGAGAGTACCTGAAGCAGGGTGGCAAGCAGCCAGTGGGGATGTGAAGCAGGACTAGGGCTGAATACAAGAGACAGATGGATAAATGTCCTGAATCTAGGCATTTGGTGAGGATGATGGGAAAGGTCAGAGGTGGTTAACCAGGGGTCCTGCAAGGGTTCTCCCTGGGATAGAGATCATGGACTCCTTGTGGTGCTGGGAGCAGGACAGGAAGATATAAGACCCAGAGAGGAAGGCCAGGGTCTTAGAAGGGGGCACTCTGCTCACTTGAGGCTAGGCTCAGGCCCAGAGGGGTACTGACTGGACTCAGGCCCAGAGGGGTACTGGCTGAACTTCAAGTATATGTGACTTGCACTCCAGGGAATCTAGGGCTCAGCATCCAGGCTCTCATGCCTTCCAGACTTAAAAGAACGGTCTTTGTTTTCTCTTGATGTCCTAGTTAAAGCTCCTGAGAAGTCCTGATTGCCTCTCTCACATGGGAGGCAGAACTCCACTCTATCCTACTGTAAGCACACAGAATCTGTATTTGCCATGGCTGAATGAACAGATCAGAGTGCCCTGTTTGTTCTTCTATGCCTTCCTGCTTGTCCATTAATGTTCCAGTGGGTGGGGAGGGCAGAGACCCTTCTTACAGGCTTGCCGTGTCAGGGTCCTCAGGGAATTATAGCTTAGTGCGAGCTAAGTGAGGTCTGACATGGAGAAGGGTGCAGCTCCTGAAGATTTACTGATTCCCTGCATTGTGCAGATTCGTATCATCTCAAGGAATGGAATGGTGACTGGAAATTTGGCTGGCACAGAGGCCAACTGAAGCTTTACTGGGTATGAGGCCCCGTAACCTTTGCTCTTGGCATGGCTCTCAGGAGCCCACCTGAGGAGTAACCTGGAAAGGAATCTGTTTCCCAGTGGTCAGCAGTGTCTCTGTAGATGCAGATGGAGCTTATCCTGTGTTTAGCATTGTTTAAGCACTTACTGAATACCTAGTCCTGTGATGGCAAATATTAGATGGGAGAGATACTGTCCCTGTTCTGGAGGAGTTACTATAGGGTGAGGTTGAACATCTGTGGACAAGTCAGACTACCCAGTTCCCTCAGTGGGGTTCAGGGTGGACAGTTAATCTCATGGGTTACAGGTGGATCATGGGTAGCCTTAAGAAACATGGCCTCTGGAGTCCTACTTTAGAGACTTGAATTCTCTACTTAACCCTGTGTGACTGTGCTACCTCGGCTAGTGATCTCTCTTTCTGTTTCCTCATCTATGCAAACAGGATAATCAAGGTGGAAGTCAGAGGGCTGTGAGGATGTAAATGAACTCATGTGTGCACCTATTCCCATCTGGTATCTAGGAACTCACACACCATGTTCCTGCTGAGACCACCTCACTATTCCTTGTAAGTCTGCCTTTTTCATTCTTCAGTTCTTCCTTCTCCACTTTCTCTCCACTCTCAGGACAGGATTTTCCTGTATATTCCAGGGTGGTATATTCCTAGGCTGGCCTCAATCTCCTGCCTGAGGCACCATGCCCACCTTTTCCTTTAGGCTGTTTATTCCTTGGGTTCTATGTTTCTGGAAGTGATGAGCGGTGCCTTTTATTCCTTTTCGTTGTCTTCCCTGATGCAGAGCAAGTCATGTATCCATTGGGAAACTTATGGACATGTCTTGACTTCCTGTCTGCTTTTTACCGCCCACATCTGTTTAACCACCAGGTCTCACAGATTCCAATTCCCTATTCTGTGCTGTCTAAACCCACCATTCCATCTGCCTGCCACCTCCATCCTGGAGTTCTATGTAGTTCACTACCAGCTTACTCTGCTGCTAGACTAAAACTCTCCCTACAAGCCAGTCTCTGTCCCACAAAGTGAGACTCTTCAGAAGGTCACCTGAGCCTGCCACACTCTTAAAGCCTACTGCATCCATGGCTCCTCATCCCTTGTTAGAGAGGCCACGCTTTTGCCTTAAAAACCACACCAGGCCCTCTTGTTGCTCTCTCCTGCCCCTATATGTCTCTATTATTCAGTCTTTATGTGCTGATGACTTTGCATGTAGCATTCTGAGCTTCATATCCGGGGTGCACGGCCCACTCGGACTCACTCCCTACCTCTTCCTTCTCTTTTATATTCAGAGCAAGCAAGGCTGACTCCAATCAGCCCTCTAGGACCTCCTACCCCTGTGCTGGTTAGAAATCTCTTCGCTGGGTTTTCAGAATCTTAAGATTATGGAACATTTATTTATTTCTTCCACAAAAATTTATCCCCCCTACCCCCTGCTTTGCAAGGTATTATTCCAGGTGCTGGGGACACAGCAGTGAATTCTGTCTCAGGAAGCATGCAGATCCCTATGGGGTACCCGTGTCCCCTCTGATGGTAAGCATCTGGAAGGCTAATGGCTTCTTTGCCTTTAAGGCCTCAGCATTCTGCACCATAACACCAATGTGCCTAATGTTTTGGATACTTGATGATTTTGAACACCATGATTGGCACAGAGGAGAAAAATAATAGATGTATCAGGGAAGAGGTATGGTCTAGGGGACATGAATATAACAAACGTGCTCCTCGGGAGCACAGCTCTGGTGCCCAGGGCCCATGCTCAGACTAAGGCCCACTTACTCATAGTGTGACTCTGAACAAGCTCGTAAGCTTCCTGGGTTTCAGTCTCCCCATCTGAAAGATGGAGTTTGAATACTAATTACTTTATAACCATCAAACGGTTCAAAACTGTTAATATTTGCAAGGCATTTAGAACAGTGTCTGCTCTATAATAAATGCTTTATAGAGAGCAAATATTTGTTAACTACATGGATAATTATATAGGCAATATAGATGGTCTTGGATTCAAATCCTACCTCTGCCCACAGAAGAAAGTTAGGACTGGCCTTTATTTCCTCATTTGTGAAATGGAGATAAAGGGACTGAATTCTCTGGGATTCCAAGAAGCTGAGACCCATAGGGTAGCAACCTGGGAGTGTACTTGCAAGGCAAAGGTCTTCTAATGAAGCAATGTTTGGATCCTGCACTTGTGGGGATAACAGGGTATCCCTTAAGCCTCCCTGGAATCTTTTGGCTAAGGCTTCCCTTGAACTTTGTACTAAGGAGCATTTTGCTTTAAAATCCAATTCCGAAACTGCGTGGCATTGAACAGTCATTTCTCTTCCCAGGGTCTGAGTGCCTAACCTTCAACAGCAAAAAGCCAGCCTTCCACATCCATATACCAGAGAGCCCTGCAGAGCACTCAATGTGTCTGGCAAACACCGATTCCAGGTTCCTCATCTTCCTCCTGTCACAGTGTCCTGACTGGCCTGTCAGTTCATTGAAGGATTTGATTTAACTCTAGTTCCTGGAAATGATAGGTGAGAGAATCAGCCACTCCATAAGGGTGACTGGGAAGTGAGGCCATACGGACACTTATGTGGGTGACTGACACCCTCTGGATTTACCCAGGAGCCTTTCAACCTTTGCAATGTGAAATCCCTCTACTACCCAGCCTCCCCACCCCTCAGCCCTGCAAGGCTTTGCACAAGATGGAATGTTCCTCTTCTAGTCTGGTTAACCCCTTGCCTGCTATTCTAATCTCAGCTCCAGGGATGCTTCTTTAGAGTGGTTTCATCCCAAGCTACTCTTTTCTTGTCCCTGTAACCAGTCCAAGGGTGGAAGGACACAGTCCAAGGTCACTGCATAGCATGAGGTGGCAAGTCATCCAACAAGGCTATATTACACCCAACTAAGAGGAGCGACGGTACATTTTTTAATAACTGGAGTTCAATACTATGCTGTATGTTGTTGAAGGAATGCTTGGGCTCTGAGCATGAAGGAATCAAGTAACTCAGTTCTTGTACTTTAGCACTGGGATCCTTCCTCTTTGCCCAGTTCCCTGTCTTTCAATCCCAGGAAATCTAGACCCCTGTGTCTTTTCTATCCACAAGTGTTGCACAGTGTATGGAAGTACCTAAGGTAAGGTGGAGGGAGAGAGGGTGCCAGACATACCTCTATCACAATGGTGTCTCTGGTGCTGTTGTAGATCCAACCATCCAAGCAGGGCTCTGTGGCCCCCTGGGTGTCATTGGGAAGACTGGCGTTTGGTAGATGCACAAAGCGGAGACACTTCTCAGGCTTCCCATTTGGGTCCAAGGGGAGTACCCAGGGCTCTAGAGAGGCGTTGGGGGGCGGGCGACAGTGGTGGGCAGGGGTGGTGGCTGTGAAGATCTGTAGCAAGTTGTGGTTGGCTATTCCGAGGACTGGGAGGGCCAGCAAGGTCACATGCAGGTACTGGAAGGGGCCCATGCTTCCAACACGGTCCAGAATCTCGGAGAAGGTCATGGCACCAGGCAAGATGAACCAAAACTGTAGGCAAGGCATCAGGCCAAGAAGAGGTGTGTGTATGTGTGTGTATGTTATACGTACGACTGTGGAGCATCATAGAACCACATGCATGAAGATATACCTAGTTACATATATGAGAAAACGTGTAGAGACATGTTTGTGTGCATGTGTAAAGATGTGAGGGTTCTAGTGTGTGGATGCATAAAGATGTACCTAGCTGCACAGAAGGATATGGAATACTAGTGTGGATGCAGTGCTATGTGTACACTTAATCTGCACCGTGAAGGTCATGTGAATGCAGGCATGTGGCCCTGTGCTTATAGGTCGTAGGTGTGCATGCACAGGGCCACATAGTAGGGACCAAGGGTCCAGATTTGGATGTTGGTTGCACAGGCTGGGTGTGGGTGAGGGTGAGGACAATACACATTCCTGATTGCTTCATGTGGGCTAGGAAGGATCTCCTCAAGCTCAAAGCCTCCTTGCTGTTCCCTGGGGTGAGTCCCCTGTGCTGGAGTATCAGAAGAATCCAAGCAGGTCCCTGAAGGCATTAGGGATTTGACCAATTATAGCGTTACAGTGAGGAAGCAGGGCCTGGCTTTGGGGTGTTCTTGGGTGCTAGACTTGGGGGCCTTCAATCCCGTCTCACCTGGTGGTTGGAGCTGGATCCAGTTGGGCTGGAGGTGGATGCGGCGGTGGCCCGTGCTCTGCCCTAGGGTCCAGCAGCTGCTGTGGTGGGACAGCTCAGCTCTAACAAGCTGTTTGTGTCTCCCCTGGGGTGCCTTATATAAGGCATAAGCTGTTTCCTGGGCTAATGTTTGACTTTCTTTGGAAGATTAACATCCGGCAGTGAGAATGCTGTGCACCCACCAAGCCCAGCTCTCCTGAAAGGGCTGCCTCAGCCAAGGCTGTTGACGGGGTGGAGAGGGGGCTGGGGAGTGGAGTGTGATTGAGCCTAGAGGTTGCTGGCTGGACAAAGGGCTTAGTGGCTCAGGGCATGTTTCCTAAGAGAGAATCTGGGAAAGGATTCAGGTCTGAGAGTCCAGAGAACCTCTGAGCTGATGTTCAGAGGACCTGGAACTGAGAACAACAGATGAGAGAGGTGCTCCTGGGCATGAGAGGCAGCATTCCTGCAAGGTACCATCTTTTCCTACCTGGTTCCTGAGCAGGTTCATGGAGAATGTTAGGGCACACTCAGTCAGAAAGTCCCAAGCACTGGTTCTTATGATCTCAGAGGCCCTGTGCCTTGGGCACCTGGAAGAACCAGGGCCATCCCTGTCTGAGTCTCAAACACAAGTGACCATTCTTCCATCTACCTATGGACTTACTGCCACCAGCTGCTCTTTCTCTGCAGTCCCGATGGCTTTGTCTATTTTGATGAGTACGGTTTAATTACCTAATAATGTGCATTTCTTGCATAAAACAGAAACTCCAACAAACCAACACAAACTGAATTAAGTACATTCAGTCTCACCCAAGAGCCAACTTGGGCGGGGAGTTGTGTGGTTTGTGGTAGTCTTTTCTCCTACAGACATGTCTAAGACAGGGTCTAGCAGCCAGCTTGAAACTTGGTTGACACACTCATGGCAGGCCCTACTGTTAGCATTGTCAGTTAGGAAACTGAGAAGTTAAGTAACTAGCTTAGGGTCCTCAGCAGGAAGTAGGTCAGGGGTGTGGCTTCAAGTCCATTTCTGCCCTTCAGCATCTAAACACACACATACACGCACACACATTTTCTCTCTCTCCCTCCCTCTCTTCTCTTCTTCCCTCTCCTCTCTCCACCCTCCTCTTCTCTTTGAGTGTGAGTCAGGATCTCACTATATAGTTCAGACTGGCCTTTAAGACTCACAGCCGTCTTCCTGCCTTAGCCTCCGATCACCAGCGTTCACTCGTGCTTCTGGTTTGAACCAGAGTTTTCTATGAAGTCTGCTTTCTTAGCAAAGTTGCTTAACCTGCACTACCTTTTAAGTCACAACTGACTTGCTTTTAGCTGACTATTCCACCTGCAATGCTGGGGTGAGGTGGGGGCGCGGGATCAGAGAAGGGCCCACTTAGGGTTCTCTGTTTAGTCTGGTTGAGGTCTCCCATTGTCCTCCTGGGCCCTTCTTAAAGTTGGTATCTAGCCTCCAGGTTAAGGCTGGGATCCTCCTGCTGAAGTACTTGCTAGCTCTTCCCCCTCCCACAGGCGAGGTCAGCTGATGAACCCTGATCCAGCCCCTCCTCTTTGCTTACCACCTGGACTCAGCAATTATTGATGTTCTCCCAGTGGCCTGAGGCAGGGTGAGATCTGGAGTCATCAAAGGAAGATTAAATTATACTCCAAGGCCGCCAAACGGTTGTTTTAGGAAGGTTTTGACTGGGAAGCTTGCAGCAAGCTGGACTGCTGCAGCTAACCCCCTGTTCTGGGTGTTCACCCTCACAGAGATGTTCTTTTCTAGTTCCTAATTGGCCTGGGTTGTCCGTCTGTTCCTGTCCCAGTGGGATATTGTTTAAAGGCGCCTGGTGATTTCCCTGAGGCTGCTGGGGTTGAGCCAGAGTATACATAGCCCAGCAGCTCAGTGAGGGGCCGCTGTATCCGGGCAGCGCCCCCAGCCCCCAGCGGATGTGCATGGGTTCCTGATCCCTAAATCAAGGCTATTGAGGGTTGTTGCATGATGGACTTATATGACCTTCAGTAAAATCACCTCTTCCTGGGCCTCTTCTCTTCATTAGTTAAAGTGGCTTTGAAAAAAAAAAAAAAAGCAAAGCACCAGAAACCTCTTAGTTAATAGTATATTGAGTACATAGCATCTCTACATTGAGTGTATAATAGAGTTGGTGCTCTAGCTAAAGTGGGAGAGAGAGGGAGAGGGTAGCCAAAATGAGCACCTCCGTCACCTTTCGTACTCACTCTTGTCCTTGTTTGTCTTCTGTCCCAAGGATGCCTCTGCTGTGATCCTAAATTTAATGTGTTCAAACTGACTTTTCTTTTTCTTTCTTTCTTTTTTTTTTTTAAAGAAATTATGTACTTAAGAAATCTTACACATTCAGTGTATTTTAAATTTGGGACATGGAAATAGGTTTTTCTTCCTTTTTTTTTTCATTTCTATCTAAATTCGTTCAGTCTCCTTTAAGCTGAAGCTGAGCTCAGGTTCCTCTGTCATCTGTCAGGTCTCATCAGGGGCGTGTGACTTGTCTGTTGTCCTCGTCTCATCTCGGGGGACTTGAGGTCCAACGCAAGAGCACAGGCTGGTCTCCAGCCTCACTGTCACCTTTCTAAATCTAAATTCCCTGAGGCAGGGGAACTGCGGAAAAGGGAATCTGAACAAGGGGAAGTAGGGATTCCACCAACTTATCTGTGTCCAGATGTGTGGCCATACAGGGGATGCACATGCAAAGTCTCTGCCTTGAACCTCTGAGTGGATACAGATCAGGTAGGCCGCAGCTATGGGCAGCCAGCCTGATAAAATAACTGTGAGAGTGAGAGACTCAGATGCTGAACTAAGTGAACTTGGATTCACTTAGTTCTCTCTCCAGCCGTGTTTTCATGAGCTTGTATGTCTATCTGAGTCCCCATGCTATGGCTGCACTTACCTCCTGTGCACTTCTCTGAGTGGACAGCATGTCAGAAATCATTGCAGCACAGGGAGGCCAATATCTACGATGACCAGACTGGAGGAGTAGACCGAAATGGGCTATCTGGAGGAGGTGGCAGCATCACCAGGCTTTGATGACTGGATAGATAGAGTGAGTTCAATAGGTAGAGTTGGCCTGGGAGAGTAGTGAGCATAGGGTAGTTGTGGGTAACAAGAGGAGAAAAGAACGAATTTGTTTGGGTAGAACCTCTGTTTCTATCTAATGTGGTGGCCTTGGCCTCAGGGCCAGGATGTCTCTGTGACAGTCTCAGAGCATCTGGTGACCCCCTGGACTTTTCTGTTCTCCAGGAGTGGGAGGGGGATAGTGTCAGAAACCTGCATTCTACGAGGAATCAGGGTATGAGGAGTTGACTGAGTCAGGCTCAGTGGTACCCAGGTTTACTTAGTTCTGCATCTGAGTCTCTCGCCTCTTATGTTTATTTTATGGGCAGACTGGCTGCCCATAGCTGCCGCCTACCTGTTCCACACCCACTCAGAGGTTTAAGGCGGGAACTTAGCATGTGCATCCCCTGCTTAGAATGTTCATAGGTGAAGATGGTTAGGCTAAACTCCCAAGGGCCAGGAGCTGTATTTCTATAGTGGCTGAGCAGGAGCCTCTCAGACCTGGGGTTGAACACTAATTTGAGACCCCAAATTCAGCCCTAATCCTGGAGCAGCTCCAAAAAATGTGGTTTGAGTGGGGTGTCTTCATGCTGGACCTGGGTAAAAGGATGTTCTCTGTCTTTAAAACCCAATTCCTCTCCCCTCCATAGATCCATCCTGCAGTTGTCTTCCTGGGGATGAGAAGGTCTAGGGAAGGAGGCTTTCACAGGGCTAGCTATGAGTAGTGACACTACCACTTGCTAGCTGGACTTGGTAAGTGATAATCACCTATTTAAGCCTCAATTTTCTCATGTGCAAGATGGGGCTATAATTGGGGTCTTATGTAAAGTATATAAACCCACAGAACCAAACCCATGGAACTTAGTTTGAGGGTCAGGCCTGAGGAAACAGGTCTCAGGAGAGCTAAGTCTTGCATAGAATGAGAGAGAAAATGTTCTCAGGAGGCAAGAGTGTTGCTTTACCAGGCACAGACTGGAGACCTGGATGTCTTCCTAGTCAACTGCAATAAATAGACTCTGGCCCAGCCTTTCCTTCCTGAGTCCACCATGTAGTCAAGCAGCCTGGGCCTCAGCTGTCACCTCAGGTGGCATAGCGCACGTTTACAGAACCCTTGCTGGACCCATGTTCATAGAGATCATGTTATAACAGGAGCCTGGTGGCTGAGTGAGGCTAGGGATGGCTCTTCATGGGCAACTCCAAAGGAGTGGCAGACAGAGTCACCCCCTTCTGGTCTCCATCACAAACTGCACTTTTTCCTTGAGGATGGAGGCTGTTCAGGAGTGCCCAGCACTGGTTTGTATGGATTTGGAGGGAGTGAGGGCTGCCCCTACACTGGGCAAGCACTCTGAGGCATTGAGGGAAAGGACCTGGTGTCAGTGCTGCACACCTGTAATCCTAGCACCCAGGAGGATGAGGCTAGCCTGGCCTGTATAGTAAGACTCTGTCTGAAAAATGACAAATCAAGCAAACTAAAACAGCAAGCCTCCCAACTCCCCCACCCAAACAATCCACTTCAAAGAATCACGAACAACAAATAATATTGAAAAACCACCAGCAACCCATAACAACAATAATCACTACTACAAAAAGAACTCAAGTAAGGGGATCCCAGGCTGGGATACTTAGCTCCAAGGTAATGAGTCCAATGTCATGGTCTCAGTTTCCCCAGCACAGGCTTCTGCTCATCAAAGGCCTTATGCTAGGGATGGCAGATGTCCATACTGAGGGGCAGAGGGTATGTGAATGAATTGGTTAGGTCAGACTGTGTGTGTGTGTGTGTGTGTGAGAGAGAGAGAGAGAGTGTGTGTGTGTGTGTGTGAATGTGTGTGTGTATTTGTGACTGTCAGTCTCTCTCTCTCTCTCTCTCTCTCTCTCTCTCTCTCTCTCTCTCTGTGTGTGTGTGTGTGAGGGGGAGGTGTCCATAAAGAACTGGAGGGGGGGTCATGTGTCCATGAAGAGCTGTAGAAAGTGTGTGTGCATGGTTGTGCATTTATGGCCATGAAGAGCTGTAAAGCACGCGTCCAGTTTAAAGGGGGATAGCTGCTGCTCCACACCAGCTGCTGTTGCCATGGGGATATGCAGGCTTTGAGTTGCCAGATCCTCAGATATTTTAAAAATAGCTAGAAATCCGGACTTTTTGTGTGTGAAAATTTTCCAATTGTGTAGGCGACCCTTCCTCCCACCTTCTGGAATCCCAGCGCCTTCTCTGTTTCTACCACTCTTGGGGGCCACAGGCTCCACGGAGCGATTCCTTGGAGAGGAAGGGCTGTGCACTGCCTTAGCCTTGTCCTTGAGCCTCCTTCTTGCTGGCTGTGAAGGCCATTTTTGTTGTCAACTTGATTACATGTGGAATGAATTAAAATCCAGTCAGCTGGGTACATCTGTGAGGGACTTTTTTTTAATTAAATAATTTGAACTGGGAAGACCCACTTTTGATTGGGTCTTCTGAGGTTGGAAGATTCACCTTTAACTTGGTTCACACCTTCTGCTGGCAGCCTATATAAAGGACATGGAAGAAGGTAGCTTGCTCTCGTTGCCTGCTTGCTCCGTTCCTTCACTGGCACCAGAGTCAACTTCTTTGGGATTCTAGTGTATACTGATGATTGGCTGTGAGGTCCAACTTCACAGACAGAACAACTACTGGCTTCTTTAATCTTTTGTTGGTAGATAGTCACTGTTGGACCACAGCCTGTAAGCCATTCTTATAAATCACACACACACACACACACACACACACACACACACACACACACACACACACACTGAATCTCTCTACATAAATTCTGTGAGTTCTGTTTCTCTAGAGAACCCTGACTACTACAGATTTTGGTACCAGAAGTGATTCTAGAGCAACAAGAAGTATAAGGTTACTTTGTTGTTGTTGTTTTGTTTTGCTTTTTTCCCCCCTGAGACAGGGTTTCTCTGTTCCTGGCTGTCCTGGAACTTACTCCGTAGACCAGGCTGGCCTTGAACTTAGAAATCCACCTGCCTCTGCGTCCCAAGTGCTGGGATTAAAGGCATGAGCCACCACTGCCCAGCTAGGATAACTTTTAAAAGTATCTGAAATAGGCTTTACAATTTGCCAAAACCTGCAGTTCCTGAAGCCTCTTCTTGAAGCCTGGAGAGTGCTGAAAGCCCATGGAGTGAACTATTTTACAAAACTAAGGAAACAAATACATTTGATTTTCCTGATCCATCAATTGTGAGAGACAACAGGTTTGGCAACTCTCTCTCTCTCTATATATATCACTTTTGACAGTTTGTAAAAAAAATAATGAAAATTATAATGCAGGTTGGTTGCTCCTAACATCTCTGGATAAACTGACAGAGGAGAAGAATGAGCTCCACGATAAGATGAACCAACTTCCAGCATCTCAGAATACAGTGAGGGACAAGGAACTCAGTGATAAGACTGACAGCTCCAGATGCAAAGAAACAACCTACAGGTTTCTAAGTGCGCCCTGGAGGAGAATCTTCTCTCCAGCGGTCTGCTCAAGGTGCAGAAAATAAAACTGAAGCCTTCATTTTTAAGGTTGGCTGAATTACAGTGAAAATTCAAATCCCAGCTTCAGATGGTGTTGGAAGTAAAAGTAAGGACATTAATTGGTACAGAATGAAATCCTGTAACTTGGCATGGAGATGTGTAGGAGGACCCTATTGAAGCTGAGAACTTTGAACATCAGATTCTCAAGGATTCCTCTCACCTGAGGAAGGAGTCTCTCCACCCTCAGCAGAAGATGTGCTTCCACCGTCACCCCCTGAGATATTGCCTTTTCTATCTTTGACTGAGGGAAATAATCCTTCATTGTCTGCTAAACTAGCCCTGACTTTCTCTGAAAAAAAATAATGTCAGGCAAGACAATTACTGATGTCCCTCAGGGCCCACCTATAGTCACCATTAGACCTATAATCAGAATTAAGCTTAAGCAGGCTCCTGGAGGGGAAATAGAAAGTGTAGTCCATAAAGAGGTGAAGTACACTACTAAGGAGCTTAATGAGTTTGCTAATTCATTCAAGCAGAAGTCTGGAGAATATGTGTGGGAATGGATTTTAAGGGTGTGGGAAAATGGAGGTAGGAACATAAAACTGGATCAGACTGAGTTCATTGACATGGGCCCTCTGAGTGGAAATTCTAGGTTTAATATGGTTGCTTGCACAGTTTTAAAAGGGTCAAATATTTGAATGGTTGGTTGAGGCATTTATCAAAAGATGGCCTATTGAAAAGGAGTTGGAGATGCATGGTATCCTTTGGCTTAGTGTTGATGATGGGATTTTAAGGCTCAGGGAAATTTCAGTGCTAGAGTGGATACACTGTGTAAAAACCTAATCTACAATGGGAAGGCCCAGAAGACATGCCATTCACGAATCCTCTAAGATGCAAACTGGTGAGAGGGGCACCAGCACATTTGAAGAGCTTTGTTGTTGCCCTTTTCCTTGTGCCAGACCTTAGTGTTAGAGAAACTGTTGCTCAGTTGGACGAATTAAGTGCAATGGATTTAATTGGGTCTCAGAGTAGCAGGACCCAGGAGGCAGAACTGAATTGCCAAAAGCAAGGTGACTGTAGTTATTGTAATGGGCAGCACAGACAAAACAGTGTCCCTAATTGTCTAACCTGTAATGGGCAGCACAAGCAAAGTGAATTTTATTTAGGCATGACACATGGACCTTTGGTACTGGCTAATCAATCAGGGTGTTTCCAGACATGGAATAGATTTATGGGCTGTAACTAATGGATTGGATGGGTGGTCAGTGACTTTGGAAAAAGCACGACTAGAAAATTGATGAGAATGACATCTAGGAAAGAAGTATGTGGATAGATCTCTCCAATTGGGTAAAGGGTGTGAGGATCTTTGTGTCCCACATAAATGCTCAGCAAAAGGTGAATTTAGCAAATGAGTTCAGTTATCAAGTAGATAAGATGACCTGTTTCTGTCCTGTCCTGTCCTGACCTGCTCTGTTCTGTCCTGACCTGTCCTGTCCTGTCCTGACCTGCTCTGTTCTGTCCTGACCTGTCCTGTCCTGTCCTGCTCTGTTCTGTTCTGTCCTGTCCTGTCCTGTCCTGCTCTGTTCTGTTCTGTCCTGTCCTGTCCTGTCCTGTCCTGCTCTGTTCTGTTCTGTCCTGTCCTGTCCTGTCCTGCTCTGTTCTGTCCTGTCCTGTTCTGTCCTGTCCTGTCCTGTCCTGTCCTGCTCTGTTCTGTCCTGTCCTGTCCTGTCCTGTCCTGCTCTGTTCTGTTCTGTCCTGTCCTGTCCTGTCCTGTCCTGTCCTGTCCTGCTCTGTTCTGTCCTGTCCTGTCCTGTCCTGTCCTGCTCTGTCCTGTCCTGTCCTGTCCTGTCCTGTCCTGCTCTGCTCTGTTCTGTTCTGTCCTGTCCTGTCCTGTCCTGCTCTGTCCTGTCCTGTCCTGTCCTGTCCTGTCCTGCTCTGTCCTGTCCTGTCCTGTTCTGTCCTGTCCTGTCCTGCTCTGTTCTGTCCTGTCCTGTCCTGCTCTGTCCTGTCCTGTCCTGTCCTGTCCTGCTCTGCTCTGTCCTGTCCTGTCCTGTCCTGCTCTGTTCTGTTCTGTTCTGTTCTGTTCTATTCAGTTCAGCTCTTTTCCCCAGCCATTCCTGTCATTGTCCAATGATCCCATGAATAAAGTGGCCAAGTGGCCATGGATAGATAGAGATGGGGTTGACAACATGGACTTGCCACTCACTAAGGTTGTCTTGGCTATTGCTGCTTCTGAGTGCCAGATCTGTCAACAGCAGAGGCCAATACCGAGTCCCAGATAAGGCACCATTTCCCTGGGTGACCAGCCATTACCTGGTGGCTGGTTGACTACATTGGTCTACTTCCTCCATGGAAAGGACAATGCTTGTCCTTACTGAAGTATATATTTATTCTGTGTATGGATTTAGGGTTTTCATTGTTGTGAAGAGACACCATGACCACAGCAACTCTTACTCTTTTTTTTTTTTAAGATTTATTTATTTTATATATGTGAGTACACTGTAGCTGTCTTCAGACACACCAGAAGAGGGCATCGGGTCCCATTACAGATGGTTGTGAGCCACCATGTGGTTGCTGGGAACTGAACTCAGGACCTCTGGAAGAATAGTCAGTGCTCTTAATCACCGAGCCATCTCTCCAGCCCCCTCACAGCAACTCTTATAAAGGACAACATTTAGTTGGAGCCAGCTTACAGGTTTAGAGATTCAGTCCATTATTATCAAGGAGGGAGCATGGCAGCATCCAGGCAGGCATGGTACTGGAGGAGCCAAGAGTTCTACATCTTGATCAGAAGGCAGCTAGGAGAAGTCTACTGACTTCTAGGCAACTAGAAGGAGGGTCTCAAATCTCACCCCTAAAGTGACACACTTCCTCTAACAAGGCTACACTTACTCCAAAAAGCCTGGGCCAAGCATATACAAATTATCATACCTTTCCTGCATGTAATGCTTCTGCCAAAACTACCATCCTTAGACTTAAGGAACGCTGTACCCACTCTCATGGTACTCCATATAGTATTGCTTCTGACCAAGGAATTCACATCACTGCCAGGGAAACGTGACAGTGGGCCCATAATCATGGAGTAGAATCCACTGGTCTTACCATGTTCCCTACAATCCTGAAGCAGCTGGCCTGATAGAAAGACTGAATGGTCTTTTGAAGACACAATTATAGTGCCGATTAGGTAGTGGCAGCCTGGAGGTCTGGGGTAGGTTTCTCCAGAAGTTGGAATATGCTTTGAATCAGCATCCAATATATGGTATGCTTTCTCCTATATCCAGGATCCACGGGTCCAGGAATCAAGGGGTGCAAAAGAGAATATTTCCATACACTATCACCCCTAATGACCCACTAGGAAAAAGTATGCTTCTTGTTCCCAACAACCTTAAGTTCTGCTGATCAATAAATTTAGTTCCAGAGCAGGGAGCGCTCCTGACAGGAGTCACAACAAGTATTCCATTGAACTGGAAGTTCAGACTTCCCCCCCCCCCATCCCCCGGCCACTTTGGACTTCTGTTGTCCTTAAGGCAACAGTCTAAGAAAGGAATAACAATGTTAGGAAGGGTAATTGATCCAGATTATCAAGGGAAAATTGGATTGCTTCTCCACAATGGAGGTAAGAAAATTCATGTCTGGAGCTCAGGAGATCATTTAGAGCATCTCCTGGTGCTACCATGTCCTTGTGATTAAAGTCAATGGGAAACTACAACAAGCAGGATGCAAAGGGCTTAGATCTTTCATAAATGATGGTATGAGTCACTTCTCCATGAACATAACTAGTCCTGCTGAGGTGCTTGCTGAGGGTGGAGGAAATACAAAATGGGTAGTAGAGGAATGCAGTCATAAATACAAACTAAGGCCGCATGACCAGTTGTAGAAATGAAGATTGTAATTGACATAAATGTTTCTGTCTTATTTGTTAGGAATATGTTTGTACAGATATTTGTATTTTCTTTTCTCAATTTCTTCTTTTTTTTAAAAAAAGATTTATTTTTATTTTATGTGTATGAGTGTTTCCCTGTATGTATGTATGTATGTATATACACATATATATGTATATTCTGTGTACACTGCTCACAGAGGTCAGAGGTTGTCAGATCCCTAGAACTTGAGTTAGGTTGACTGTGAGTCACCATGTGGATGCTGGGAACTGATCCTGGGTCCTCTGTAAGAACAAGTGCTCTTAATCACTATAGCCATCTCTCCAATACCTCAGTTTCTTTATTAAGTAATGTAATGCCAATTAAGAGAATCTCAGTGGTTGTCATATTTAAGTTACAGATAATAAAAGAATGTCCTCCAAGGAATATTGCCACCTTCATATAATTTATATTGTGTTTGTGGTTGTATGAGGGATACTTATATAATATCAGGCTTAATTTTGATCTAGCTAAATTTAGAATGTGTTTGTGATTCTACATGGTATAGTTTTATCTTGTTATGTGTAATTAGGACCTGGTTAAATATTTATTCAGCACCTGGGTTGGGCTTTCTGAAGAAATGGGCAGAAGAATGAAGAAGATACCACATCATTTTGGGGGCTCACAAACCCACAGAAGGAAGATGAAGAGAGCAGGAACCATAGAGTCTGTGCCATGTGGCAGGCACCCTAGGGGTTTCCAATCCTCCCTGAGATAATATCCACAGTAGGGGTGTGTGAATTTGGCACAGGACTGCACTCCTTGACATCTTTGTGTTCCTTGACCCCAAGACCAGCTTCTTTTTAACTCCTCAAATGTCACTTCCTCAGAGAGGCCTTTCTAGACCACATGGGCTGGCACAGCTCTTACCTCCATCTTTTTGTGTGCTACAATATGGTCTTTATAGCACCCTCAGATGATTGAAGTCATGTGCTTGTTTGTCACTGGTCTTCCTCCTGTGGACTATAAGGCTGTGACAGCAAGGCCTGCTTGTGACGGCAAGGCCTGGCTGTGACATACATGTCATCTTTGGAAATCTGGCAGCAAGGCCTGCTTGTGACGGCAAGGCCTGGCTGTGACATACATGTCATCTTTGGAAATCTGGCAGTTTCATTTTTAATAGACATACCCCGGGGGCAACAGTCTAAATGGGAGGCTTTTAGACAATGTTTTGAGTCTTTTTAAGATTAAAGATGGGGCTGGAGCAATGGCTCAGTGGTTAAGAGCACTAGCTGGTCTACTAGAGGTCCTGAGTTCAATTCCCAGCAACCACATAGTGGCTCACAGTCATCAGTAATGGGATTTGATGCCCTCTTTTGGTGTGTCTAAAGACAGTGAAAGTGTACTCACATACATAAAATAAATAAATTAATCTTAAGAATTAGAAGGAATGAAGTCACCTCCCTTACCTGTGGAGTATGTTTATAGCAGAGTTCAGCTCTCTGTTGTCTTTTCGGGGGCCTGGAAGCCTCTGGGTTGTTTTCAAAATGCAAGCTTAGCAGAGGCAGAGATCAGCTCTGGATCCCCCTTGTTGGGTCTTCAAAGTCCTCAGTTGTAAAATGGACACAGCAACAGTGGTCTGATGGGCATTGTGAGAAGGGTGGACACTTGTGTGAGCGCTGTGAGGTGGTAAGCCCATATCCTGTGGAGGTTTGTGGTGTCCTAGCATCTTTGGGTTCTGACTGGAAGTTTGAAGTTTATTGTGAAGTCTCCCCCACTAAACAGAGCAGTTTTCTAGCCTGCCTGGTATTCTGCCCAAGGCTGGTGCACACAGGCTTGTTTTGTGGTGGGTCTCCCTCAGTGAAGTCAGTGCTAGAGACGCTGAGTGATCAAAATGCGTGGAGTTGTCAGGAGCAGATGGTACCCCAGAGAAGAAGCCACAGATGCTAGGGAGGTGCTCCAACCCAACTCAATTGTCCCCAGGCCTCAGGCTTTCATTTTGGAAAGGGGGGGGTTCTTGTGAGGCAGATTGACAGATACAGTTTGACTATGATGAAGGCAAGGACCAGACAAAGTTTGGAGTCTACATGTGAAGGACTTGGCAATAGGGTTCAGATACACAGCTACTTGAACAAGAAAAAACATCTGAGACTAGGGATGAGGGTAGTAGCATGGCATCTGGTTGGTAAATTCGCATAGCTGAAGACATGACATGGGGTCTTTCACCATTAATGGGGTATCAGGGCCTGCTATTCTACCTCAGGGATCTGAGCTCAGCCCCGTTTCTACAACACTGTTGATGAAATTCAGATAAGTAAACTTTATCTGAGTTTGGTGAGAACCCAAAACTGGGATAGAGGGAGTGTAAGTGGGAGGAGAGAATCAGGATCCAAAGCAATGGGAGTGTTGGGTGCCGCTACTTTGTAGCAATATCACTTCCCACAAGTCAGTTAACATTTTTCTTTTTCAGAGATGACAATCGAGCTGGGGCCTCACATATGCCAGGCATGTGCTCTGCCACTGAGCAACACCTACTACCTGCTGCCTGCCTGTCACATATGTGCATGTGCGTGCGTGCGTGCGTGTGTGTGTGTGTGTGTGTGTGTGTGTGTGTGTGTGTTAGTTTGCTTTCTATTGCTGTGATAAACAGCATGACTAAAAGCAACTTGGGGAGGAAAAGGTTTATTTCTCTTTACAACTGTAGTCCATTATTTAAGAGAAGTCAGGATAGAAATCCAAGGCACGACACCCGGAGGCAGGAGCTGAAGCAGAGGTCATGGAGGAATGCTGCTTGCTGGCTTACTTCCCATGGCTTGCTTAGCCTGCTTTTCTATATAACCCAGGACAACTTGCCCATGGATGACACCAACCCTAGTTTGCTAGGATTTCTCACATCAACTATTACCCAAGAAAATGCTGTAGACCAGACTCAGAGGCGTTTTCTCAGGTGAGATGCTCTTCTATGTGTGTCAAGTTGACAAAATTACTGATCAGCACAGGTATCTTTCCTCAACCACTGTTCACCTTTATTTATTTGAAAAAAAGTTAAAATTTATTTATGTATATAAACATTTTGCCTCTTCATGTATCTGTAAACCACAGTGTTATTATGAATAGTTGTGAGCTGCCACATGGATACTGGGACTTGAACCTGGGTCCTCTGAAAGAGAAAGTGCTCTTAACAGATAGGCCATTTCTTTAGCTCCTCCCTCCCTCCCTCCTCCCTCCCTCCCTTCCCCCTCCCTCTCTCCTTCCTTTCTTTCTTTCTTTCTCTCTCTCTCTCTCTCTCTCTCTTTCTTTCTTTCTTTCTTTCTGTCAAGGTCTCTCTCTGAACCTGATGCTCTGGGATTCAGCCAGGCCGACTGGTCAATGCGTTTCAGGAATCTGCCTGTCTGCTTCCTCAGAAGCTGTGCTCAGCTTTTTATGTGGGTGTTGGAGACCTGAACCCAGGTCCTCATGCTTGCACAGAAGGCATCTCACCAAGTTAGCTGTCTCTCCAGCCCACATAAGCTTTCTGAATTTTGGCTTTCCCATCTGCAAAATTCAGACAGTGTGCCACCTCCACTGTGGTGTTGTGAGGGCCATGAGACCACTCATGGTTGCGATGCTAGCCTTGTGTGCCTGGCACAGAGGAAGTCCTTAGGAACTGGTGGCTATTGACAGGATTGATGAAAGTGAGAGCTTCTTAAGGGCAGGGGACTTGTCTCTCATTTCAGTACCAGCACCTGGTACTGCGTAGGCACTGAACAAATGTTTGTCAGTGAACAAGATGAATCTGACAGGGATAAATGTCAGTTCCTGCACTCAGATCCAAAGACCCAGCTGCACAGGGCTACGGTGGGGGAGAGCTGTCTCAGTACCAGTACATGTGAGAAAAGTGGGGAGGTTTACACTGGTGGAAATTCTGGCCAATGTGAGGTGGCTATCAAAAAACCAAGCCAGAGCATCTTAACAGAAGCCCTGTGGACAAGTCTCTAGAGCCACTTACTGTTCTGTGATGAAGTCTGGAATGAAGGCCCAGACACACATTACAGAGAAACCCAGTCAATGGGCTTGGAGAAGCTCGCATGAGCCGTGGGGTAGCATTCAGACCTTGTCTCTTGCATTTGCTCCGGACACTGTAGTAACAGCACCATCCTTCAGTTTCCTTCTCTGTGAAACATTCAAGCCACAGGTTGAACACAGCATGGTTGCTGGGAAAAGGCAGGAACCAAGCTCAATCTTTGCTGGATTTACTCTCTCATCCTCCTCTCTGAGCTCTCGCTGGGGGTGGTTCACACTGGAGGACAGCTTGCAGGAAAGCTGTGGGTGGTCGGTGGAATCTTTCCATTTTGGGGGTGGGGTGTGGTGTTGGGTCAGGATTACATGAATAGCATCTCCCAAGTCAATCTCCATCCTTTTTTTTTTCCCTCCAAATGAATCCAATGAACAGATTTGAAAGATCGGTTACCTCTCTGGCCTACGTTCAGACCCGGCCAGCTTCCCTTTCACGTGTGGGAGTTTGTCCTTACTTAATATGCACAAAACCAGGTTTCTGGTTCTTCTTCCACAAACAGCTTTTGCTAGAGTGCCGGGCCTTGTGGTCCCTATGCGTCCTCTGGTGGCTTCAGGAGTCACTGCACTGGCTTTAGCATAGGGTTGGAATCAGACATTTTGGCAAAATCATGCCCTCCATCAACACCAGATGAGTGTGTGTGTGTGGGGGGAATTATGATATATGTATACAACTGAATTATGTATAAGAATTAAAAAAGGATTGAAATGCTATCACATATTACAACATTAATAAGACCTCCACACATTTTTCTTGGTGAAACAAGACACAAAAGTCAGGTAGCTATAATTTTGCTTATAAGAAGCACTAGAAAGTGAAAATTAAAATATACAGGAATTAGAATAGAGGTTTGCACATGATGAGAGGGTTGGGAAAGGGTGTTTGCTTAATAAGATTAGAATTCTGTTTCCCATAACAGTCTAGAGATGGGTAGTGGTGATCATTGCTCAATACTGTGGATATGCAGAAGGCCACAGAGAGGTACTCACAAACGTGCGTGGCATCTGTGCATGCCTGCAATGCCAGAACTCCGGAAATGGATGCAGGAGGATACATAAGGCAGTGTCTCAGAAAACAAAATAGGGCTGGAAGGTGGCTCAGTAAAGTACTTGAGGACTTGGATTTGAATCCCTAGCACTCTGGGATTTGTAAAATCAGGGTGTTGATTTTCCCGGGTCTGCTCCAGACAGCAGATCTCCGGAGCTCACAACAGTAGTGGTGACCTGCACAAAACCTGCACAAAATCAAGCCAGCCAAAATTCCAACATGGATGGGAGGGACCCCAGTAGAGGAGCAGTTGACAGTTGATAGATGTCGAGAGGGAGAGTCACTTTTCTTTCTTCTGGAAGGTTGCTCATGCCCCAGTGGAGCTTCTCCACACCAAAATCATATGGGCAGCACTGACTGAACTTGAGGTTATTAATTACAGTAAAAAAAAAGACATGAAGGTGGGAGAGAGAGAGAGAGGGTGGGGGATACTACGAGGAATTTTAGAGTGGTATGGGTAGATGGATATGATAAATATGTATTGTACAAATGTATAAAAACTTCAAAGAATAAATTAAAGTTTGTTAAAATTAATAAATATAGAATCCATTTAGAATAAAATTAGAATAAGGTGTGCCATTTCCAATCATGGGCAGTTTTATATGTGTGTTTGCATGGTCATGGATACATACATATGTATACAGACCAGACAGAGGTCAGTGTTGGGTATCTTCCTTGAACTATCCACCTTGAGATAGGGTCTCTCTTGAAGCAGCTAGACTGACTGGCTAGTGAGCTCCAGGAATCTGCCAGTCTCTATCTCCTACTCCCTGATGCTGATTTTACAGATATATGCCACTGCACCCTGATTTTAGAATTCATGGGTCCTGAGGATCCAAACCCAGGCCCTCAAACATTTTACTAATGGCCCAGCCACACTTAAGCAAGTGCATGCACCCAGTGTGTGGCAGTCCTGCTGGGTTTTTATTCCTAATGTAAGGGGATCCTTGTCTTACTCTGAGTGGTCTGAACTGGAGCTAGCATTCTAGCATACAGAACAGCACACGTCCTAGGGAGAAATGAAACTTGAACATATATTTTGATTTCAAGAAGTGCTGACCCAGAGGAATTTGAAACTTTCCAAGTGGCTTCTTTACAATGTTTTTAAAGTGGAGTTTTATCTTATTTAACCCTTTGATAGAAAAGATAATATATTTTGTTTACATTTCCCATAAACATGAGCAGTGTCTGCAGCAATAGAGACCCTGCCCTCATTTTTTTCTTTTTTTTAAAAATTGGATATTTTCTTTATTTACATTTCAAATGTTATCCCCTTTCCTGGTTTCCCCTCCAAAAACACTGTATCCCATCCCTGTCCCCACTCACCAAACCACCCACTCCTGCTCCTGCCCCCATTTCTGTACCACCTTACCTAACCTAGTTCTATTGGAATGCTGAGATCAATGGCAATACCCTGTGTTGTTTTGGGCATCTCTGCAGCCTTGCTGACTTAGCAACTCACAGGGAGATATCTTGTGCCTGGTACTGCGATTTTCATTTAATAACTCATGCCTTTGGGAACAATGTTGTCCTCCTACGCTGGTTACTTCTATTCAAATTCCTTTTTTAAAACATTTATTATGTTTTTAAAAACTAGCTTGCAAACTAGTGGATTTCCATAAGGTTTCTTTATGCGTCTTGAATTTTGAATAACCTACCCCTACCCTGTTCTCTCCCCAGTAGCCCTGGTTCTACCTAAACCTTTAACCTCAAGCATTCCTCTTGTCTCCTTTCAAGTGGCCTGTGTTCTACTGTCTCTGCTAACCAATTTTGTTTCTTTGGCTGGAAAACCATAGGCTTCCACAGTGTTTTCAAGCATCCTTCATTTTGGCTAAGCCTTTGACCATCTTCTCATTTCCTAGCTCTATCTACCTCTATGCTTGAACCTTTCTGCTCCCATTAGTAACTCTTTCTACTTCCCTTTTCTACCTCCCCCAAGCCCCTTAATGCACTTATCCCTAGTGACCTGTCTGTAGTTTCCTGGCTTCCATATGTACTGCAGATTAGGCACACAGAACAAATGATGAGATACTGGGATCCATATATGAGAGAGAATAAGTGACTTTTTTTCTGGGCCTGGGTCACTTCACTCAGTATACTTTTTTTTTTCAGTACCATTCATTTATCTATGATTTTCATGATTCATTTTCCTTTATAGATGAGTAATATTCCATTGTGTATGTAGTGCATTTCACTATCCGTTCCTCAGTGGGAGGCCATCTAGGCTGTTTCCGTTATTGTGACTAGAACAGCAATAAACATGGGTATATGAGTATCTCTGTAGTAGAATGTAGAGTTCTTCGGGTATTGTTTAGGAGTGGTGGTGCAGCTGGGTCATGTGGTGACTGTCTCTTTAGTCTTTTGAGAAACACCCAGACTGACTGATACAGTGGCAGCACCAACTCACACCCCACATACAGTGTACAAAGGTTTCTCTCCTCACATCTGTGCCAGCATTTATAGTCATTTGTATTCTTGAAGATGGCCATTCTGACCTGTGTTAGATGCAGCCTTAAAGTAGTCTAATCTGTGTGTTTTTCTGATGGATAAGGATGCTGGGCACTTTTTAAAGTGGCTGAAGAGAAGGCTTGACAGTTAAGAGCACTGACCGATCTTCCCGAGGACCTGGACTCCCCTCTCAGCACCAACATGGGAGCTCACAACCATCTGTAAGTCCAGTTCCAGAGGATCTACAGATACCCTCTTCTGGCCTCTGCAGGTGTCAGGCACACATGTGGCACACAGCATACATGCAGGTAAAACAACCTCCTCCACACACATAATAAATATTTAAAAGTATTTACCAGCCATTTTTTTTAATTTTATTTTATTTTATTTTTTTAATTTACATTCCAAATCACTTCCCCTTTCCCGTTTCCTCCCTCCCCGAAAGTCCCATAAGCCCCCTTCCCTCCCTCTTTTCTCCGTTCAACCCCCTCTCATTACTCTGTCCTGGCGTTCCCCTACATCCAGTCTTTCCAGGACCAGGGGTCTCTCCTTCCATCTTTTTAGAAATCTATTGATATGCTGATTGTGTCTAGGGTATTCTGAGATTCTGGGTCAATATCCCCTTATCAGTGACTTCATACCATGTGTGATCTTTTGTGATTGGGTTACCTCACTAAGGATGATATTTTCAAGTTCTGACCATTTGCCTAGGAATTTCGTGAATTCATTGTTTTTAATTGCAGAGTAGTATTCCATTGTGTAAATATACCACATCTTCTGAATCCATTCCTCCGTTGAGGGACATCTGGGTTCTTTCCAGCTTCTGGCTATTATAAATAAGGCTGCTATGAATATAGTGGAGCATGTGTCCTTATTGCATGCAGGTAAAGTCTCTGGGTATATGCCCAGGAGTGGTATAGCCGGATCCTCCGGAAGTGTCATGCCCAGTTTTCTGAGGAGCCGCCAGACTGCTTTCCAGAGTGGTTGTACCAGCCTGCAATTCCACCAGCAGTGGAGGAGTGTTCCTCTTTCTCCACATCCTCGCCAACAACTGGCTGAGAAAGAAGTAAGAGAAATAATACCCTTTACGATAGCCACAAACCATATTAAGTATCTTGGCGTGACGCTAACCAAACAAGTGAAAGATCTGTATGACAAGAACTTCAAGTCTCTGAAGAAAGAAATTGAAGAAGACCTCAGAAGATGGAAAAATCTGCCATGCTCATGGATTGGCAGGATTAATATAGTAAAAATGAGCATCTTACCAAAAGTAATACACAGATTCAATGCAATCCCCATCAAAATCCCAACTCAATTCTTCATAGAGTTAGAAAGAGCAATTCAAAAATTCATCTGGAATAACAGAAAACCCAGAATAGCTAAAACTATTCTCAAGAGTAAAAGAACCTCTGGGGGAATCAGTATCCCGGACCTCAAGCTGTACTACAGAGCAATAGTGTTAAAAACTGCATGGTATTGGTACAGTAACAGACATGTAGATCAATGGAACAGAATTGAAGACCCAGAAATGAATCCACACTCCTATGGTCACTTGATCTTTGACAAAGGAGCTAAAACCATCCAGTGGAAAAAAGATAGCCTTTTCAACAAATGGTGCTGGCTCAGCTGGAGGTCAACATGCAGAAGAATGCAAATTGACCCATCCTTATCTCCTTGCACTAAGCTCAATTCTAAGTGGATCAAAGATCTCCACATAAAACCAGACACACTGAAACTAATAGAAGGGAAACTAGGGAAGAACCTTGAACATATGGGCACAGGGGAGAATTTCCTGAACAGAACTCCAATAGCTTATACTCTAAGATCAAGAATAGACAAATGGGACCTCATTAAATTACAAAGTTTTTGCAAGGCAAAAGACACCGTCAAAAAGACAAAGCGGCAACCAACTAACTGGGAAATGATCTTTACCAACCTTACATCCGACAGAGGGCTAATATCCAAGATATACAAAGAACTCAAGAAGTTAAACTCCAGAGAGGCAAGTAACCCTATTAAAAAATGGGGTACAGAGCTACGCAAAGAGTTCTCACCTGAAGAATATCTAATGGCTGAGAAGCACCTAAAGAGATGTTCATCATCCTTAGTCATTAGGGAAATGCAAATCAAAACAACCCTGAGATTCCATCTCACACCAGTCAGGATGGCTAAGATCAAAATACCAGCCATTTTTAACTTCTTCTTTTGAGAACTCTCTTTTCAGTTCCATTGTCCATTTTCCAGTTGGGTTGGTTTTCTTTCTTTTTAAAAAAAAATTATTTACATATTTTTTGTTTAATCTGTACTGGTGTTTTACCTGCATGCATATCTGTGTGAGGGTGTCAGATCCTTTGGAACTAGAGTTATAGGACAGTCATGAGCCTCCATGTGGATGCTGGGAATTGAACCTGGGTCCTCTGGAAGAGCAGTCAATGATCTTCAACACTGAGCCATCTCTCCAACCCATGGTTATTTTCTTGATGTTTAGTTTTCGAGGTCTTTGTTAATTCCAAGACATGGCTCATATAGTCAGTCTCTCTCTCTCTCTCAGATATATAGTTGGCAGAGATTTTCTTCTATTCTGTGAACTGCCTCGTCATTCAGTTGATAGTTTCCTTTGGCCTATAGAAGCCTTTTCATGATACGAAGTTACATTTGTTGTTTGTTGCTTTTATTTTCTGTGCTACTGGAGTCCTGTTCAGAAAGCCCTTGTCTGTGCCCACAGGCTAAAATGTGCTTGTTGATTTTTCCTCTTGGAGCTTCAGAGGTTTAGAACTTATATGAAAGTCTGCTCCACTTGGAGTTTAGGTTTTCAATTATTTTTAGTATATATATTTTGAAATTTTGTGTGTATGCATGTTTGCCTGCATGTATGTATATGTACCACATGCATGCCTAGTACTCATGAGGGCCAGAAGAGGGAATAAGATTCTCTGGAACTGGAGTTACAGACCGTTGTGAGCTGCTGTGACTGTGCTGGGAAGTGAACCTAGGACCTCTGCAAGAACAGCAATTGCTCTTAACCACTGAGCCGTCTTTTCAGTCCTATGCATTGAGCTTTGGGCTGGGTGGGAAGTAAGCATCTAGTTTTATTATCTCTCACATGGAGATATCCAGTTTTCCTGGTACCATTTGTTGAAGAGACTGTTTTTCCTCTAATGTGTATTTTTGGCATATCTGTCAGAAGTCAGGCAGTTGTAGTTGTGTGGACTCACCTGGGTCCTGTATCTATTCTAGTCTGCAGATTACATGCTGTTTTGATTGACAGTACTGTACTTTTTTTGGTTATATAGCTCTATATAACCTGAAATCAGGTATGGTGATACCATCAGCAGTTTTTGTTGTTGTAATCCAGGGTCACTTTGGTCTTCTGAGCTTCCATATAAATTCTAAAATTGTTTTTTACATGTCTGAGAAGAACAGCCCTTTGACTTTGATCGTGATTTCACTGACTCTGTAGATGGCTTTTGGTAGGTCAGTCATCTTCTCAGTATTGATTCTGCTGCTGCATGAGCTTGGTAGATCTTTTCACCTTCAATTATCCTTTTTAATTTCCTTCTCCACCACCTTCAGGCTTCCACCTCCATGGCCTTTGTTTTCCTTGGTTAGGCTTTTCCCTAGGTGTTTTATTTCATCTTTGTGATTATTATGAATGGAGTTCCTTTCCTGATGTCTTTTACAGCATGTTTGTTGTTGGTGTGCAGGAAGGTAACTGAATTTTGTTTGCCACTTTACTGAAAGTGTTCATCAGCTTTGAGAGTACTTTGTCCATCGAGTCTTTTTCAACCAGGCAGCTGGGTATCCAAGAAATGAAGTCAGGTTGAGTTACTTCTCTGCTTAAAATCCTTCCTGCCCTACTCCTTCGTTGGCCTTGGTCGTCTCTCCTCTCTCAGCACCTTTGACTATACTTTCCCATCAAGCTGCCACCCCAAACTCTGCTCTGCCTCCAGGGTTTGGACCTCACAGGTCACTCTCTGAATGTGTTCTCTGGTTCTCTCTGTAGTTCAAATGAGCTTAGAGGTCACCAGTCTTGCCTGAGACTTCACTCCTGGTCAGTCCCCTGTTGCCTCACCTCCTCATCTTCTACCTCTGTTCTGTTTTTTTCTTTTTCAGAGCCATTGTCCTTTGAACTGGTTGGACTTTGTAGAGTGCAAAGCAGGAAATCAGCCCCCAGCCTATCCTAGCATTTTCTCTGTTGCTTCTTCCTTCTTTGAAAACATTTCAGGAGTGCAGCTTTATTACCTCAGGTATTTGAGCAGCTACATCCGTTAAAGAGTTCAGTTATTTCAGAGGTGCACACCGATGGGTTTAAAGGCCACAATGATTAATGATTTTTTAATTACATGTCTTCCAAAATTTATTATATTTTTGTTATTTTCCAATTGGCTGATTTTGGTTTTATCATTTTTATTAGCATCTATGTTCACTTTATTTATTTATTTATTTATTTGTGCGTGTGTGTATGTGTGTGCATTCCACTGCATAGGTGTAGAGGTCAGAGGACAACTTGTGAGAGAGAGTCAATTCTCCCCTTCTACCCTGTGGAGGTAATGCCAGGCAATGAGCTCATATCATCAGGATTGGCAGCTAGTCCCTTTACTCGCTGAACTACCTTACCAGGTGTCTTCATCATTGTTTTATTGCTGTGAACAGAGGCCATGACCAAGGCAACTGATAAAAGAAAGCAGTTGGGAGCTTCTTATAGTTTCAGAGGGTGAGTTTATCATCATGTCAGGGAGTATGGTACTGGAGTAGTAGCTGAGAGCTCACATCTGATCCACAAGCACGAGTCAGGGAGTGGCAGGAGAGGTGGGGGGAAGAGATGGCAGGTGTAGAGAATGAGCTAACTAGGAATGGCTTGGGCTTTTGTGTCCTCAAAGCCTACCTTGGTGAAACACTTCCTCCAACAGTGCCTTACCTCCTAATTCTTCCCAAAGAGTTCCACCAACTGTGAAAAAACATTCAAATTTATGAGCCTATGGCCTAGGAGAGCCCATCCTCATTTAGACTACCACACCAGGCCGCTGTGGCTATTTGTTGTGAGACAGGTTCTTACTACACAGACTAGGTTGGCCTTGAACTTAATCCCTCTGCCTTGTCTTCCCCAAATCCTGGGATTATAGGCATGTGCTACCACACCCAGCTTTGTTAGCATGTTAGTTTTACAAAATAACGTCTTTATTATGACACTCTCACACATGTCTGTAATGCATTGTGGCCCTTCATGTTCCCAGTACTCAGGTTCTGTCTCCATTTCCCACTGGCTCCCTTCCTCTTTACAAACAGCCTTTTTACTTTCATATCTTTTTTTAGTCTAGTTTCCACGTATGAGACGAGACATTTGATCTTTGTCTTCCTGAGTTGGGCTTATTTTGGCTAGCTTTCAAGTGCTTCAGCAAAACTATGGACAGCTGGCTCTCTGCACCTGCAGTTTTTGCAGGAGCCTCTATTCTGCTAACCCAGTGGTTCTCAACCTTTCTAATGCTACGGCCCTCTAGTACAGTTCTGCACATTGTAGTGACCCCCAACCACAAAATTATTTTTGTTGTTATTTCACATCTGTAATTTTGCTATTGTTATGAATTACAGTGTAACTGTCTGATATGCAGGATATCTGATATGTGACCCCTGTGAAAAGGGTACTTTGACTCCAAAGGGGTTGCGACTCACAGGTTGAGAAACACTGTACTAACCTCACTTCAAAACTATTTTAATAAATTGCATTGAGTCAGGTGTGGTTGTACAGAGGCAGGTGTATCTCTATGAGTTTGAAGCTAGCCTCTTCTACATAGTGAGTTACAGGATTGCAAGTGCCATATAGAGATGTTGTCTTAAAATATTATGAAAATAGACCATGGTGGTGCATGTCTTTAGAGTTTCAGTTTAGCGAAGGGTATGCAAAGAGACCCTTTCTCTAAAAATAAAAGATACTGACATAGTATTTATACTGTATTATATAATTCAAAGGTGATTTAAAGTATATGGGAAGATATGCTGAATGGGGTCTATGCAAATGTCACTCTAAAGGGTGCACACCCATTTGATATCTGAGGATATCATGGGGCAACATGCACACACACACAGACGCACGCATGTATGCACGCACTGCACCTGCATCTACATCACTCCCACCTTTCCTCCTCTAATCCCTTCATGTCTGGCTTCTCCTTTACAGTCTTTCATGCAATGGTGAGCACTCTGGAGCCTGAACACTGCTAATGTCCATTTCTTAAGTCTAAGTGGCGACTACATGGGGGTGTTCATTTACCATTCTTTCAATTTTTCTTTATTTTTGAAAACTTTAAGAAAAAGTTGAGTGAAAACAAAAACCACTCTTGACAAACATCTAAATATTTGTTTCTCCTCCAGCATGTTTCAGTCAGCTTGACAAAAGCCTGGCTTTCTTGGGGACAGATTTCCGGGGAGCAATGGTGCTGTGGCTGGTGTGCATCTTCCCCTAAGTTCACCTTTGTCCTTGCAGACAGCTGCTCCTGGTCCTTCAGGAAAGGGGAGGGGAAGCCTGTGTGAGGGCAGTTCCAAACCAACACTAAGGAGAGAAAACATAATTATCCCTGTTGAAAAGAAGCCTTCCGCAGCTCTCTCTTATAGTAGAAGCCTGGTATTTCAGAGACTCACCTGCCTCTTGCTTGTAAATCCTTTCAGAAGCAAACTAAGTCCTTCTTCCAGTTTTACTCCCCTAAAGTGTTTTCACAAGACCTCCTGAAGCATCTCTTTGAAATTTAACCAGCAAGGAAGTCAGTGCCCTATGACCCGGTTTCTGCCAGTGTCCTAGCCTAACTTCAGTTGGGTCTGGTTCCAAAAATGGCAGATTACCTTCCTATCTACTTGCAGTCTTATTCACAGGGAAAAGGGGGTTTTCGTTTGAATAAGGGCATTAAATATAGGTGGCCACCATAATTACCAGACTTGGCCGTACTATCTGTGAAGTCAGGGTTTTCATTGTTGTCTGTCTGTCCGTCCGTCCGTCCGTCCGTCCGTCCGTCCGTCCGTCCCCCCGCCCGCCCGCCCATCCATCCATCCACCCATCCATCCACAGTGTTTCTAGTGGGGGAACTTTCTGCTTGGCTACACGAAATGGGGAGAATTATTTCTCTTTGCAGTGTCTTGGTAGCTTGCTGATCTGGTTTAGTAGTTATTTGGGATTTCTTTCCCTTCCACTTTTGCTGGAGGCTTTCTGGGTTGCCAGGAGATTGCACCTTTAATTTGTATTTCCTCAGTAGGTGGTGTGTGCACCTTACAGAGATACGTACTTTTGTGCCATCTTTTCTGTAGAAAGAAATGACATAAAGTTTCCTTCAAGATCCCCTAAAGTCTCATGGGCCCCTGTGTTTAATGTGGCCTCCAGGGAAGAGCAGGCTACCCTGAGACCAGCAGGTCAGCCTCCCTCAGAGATGCAAGGTGTTAGCTCTGGGACAAAAGCTGAGGTGAGGATTTATAGGGACTGAGGTTGACTCTCTGGGTAGTTCAGGGGAAGCAAGTAGTTCAAGAGGCTGCATAGCCGGCCTCGCTCCCCTCGCCCCCCCCCCAATCTCTGTATCGGTGTGTAGAGTTCAGGGGAGAGCTAGAGAAGACAGCTTCCTGCATTGTGCTAGGTGCTGGGGAGGGTCAGAGTGCAAGTTTTGTGCCCAGCAACCGCTAGGTGCGCCCCTACCTCCCACTCCCCCGCAGCTTTGTCAGACTAGCTCGACAGTGACATCGTGTGGAAGTATGGAATTGTGGCTTCTCTAACTGGTTAAGTGAGCCAAAGGGGTCGCAGCCCAGGGATAGGGGCATCTGGGAAGAAAGTCAGGTGACAGCGAGCATACAGGAGCTTGGTCAGCAGACTGAAAGATACGTGTGGGACAAGACTCCCTTGTAAATGATATTTCCTGAAAGCCAATCAACAAATTACAGTATTACGATACTTCTGAGGACCCTTCCTTTCAGATGAAGGGTTAGCGTTAGGTTGGGTATGTGTGGGTTGTTGGTCCTTCTGGAGACTGTAGGGAGAATCAGTATTTGTTTTTTTCCCCTCTTCTTGTTTCTCCTCCCCTCCCCTCCCTTCTGTTACCCTCTCCCTTCCCTCCCCTCCCCCTCCCCCTCCTCTCTTTTCCTTCTCCTGCCTTTCTTTTTTCCTCTCTCTGTATTGTAACTCATGCTGTGTTCAAACTGGTGATCCTTCCACCCAGCCTCTCCAGCCCTTGGGGATTATAGACACAAAATAATTTTTATGTTTCTTCTTTGGAAACAGGGTCTGGCTCGCCTGAAACCTGCTATGAGGATTAAACTGGCCTCAGATGCATAGAGATCTGCCCACTTCTGCCTCAGTCTCTCCAGTGTGAGGTTTCTTTTTCTTTCCGTTTTTTCTTAAGACAGGGTTTCTCTGTATAGCCTTGGCTGTCTTGGAAGTTGCTCTGTAGACCAGGCTGGCCTTGAACTTAGAGAGTTCGTCCGCCTCTGCCTCCCAGGTGCTGAGACTAAAGGTGTGTGTCCCTACTGTCTGGCAGTGAGATGTTTTTAAATTGTTGAGAATGACCATGGTGTCATGACAGCTGTGCTTATTATTAAATTATTAAATGTAATATTTTATTAAATTTAATATTAAATTAATTAATATTATTAAATTAGTAAATCTCATTATTAAATTATTAACTATGTACCAGCATATTTCTGTAATACCCAGGGAAGATGTAGCACTGACTTGTTCTGGAAATCTTGTTGGACATTCCATGAGTTTGAGTCCAAAAGGTTCTGCTGGGCTGAGTGTTTACGTCGGGCAGTGAATGGAGGTTGGGGGCCAGCTGGTCACATTCAGGTCTGGGTTCTTGGAGGCTGGAAGACGACCCAGTCCCTGGGTAAACCTGTCTTATGATAATTTTCTCTTCATTAGGCAGTAATAAGTTTTAAGTTCCAATATGTTAAGCAGAACATTATTTTTGCCCTGTATTAGAGACTAAGAAAAGAACTGTCACTCCCTTGTATATAGTAAAATGACATTGTTGCATGGCAAAATAAAACACAACACAATTACTTTCCTCAGCACTGAAAATGGATCCCATCTGGCTCCTGTTTATTACTCAGCCTCCATGTTTTGATATAGTTCTTTATTTCAGAAGTTAATACTGAATACTGGCTTCCCTATGGCATTATCATTCACACGCTATTTTACTTTGTTTTTATTTGTCTCTCTTCAGCTTTGCTCTACTCCATGTTTTGATATATTTCTTATTGTTACTGTATATCATTCCCTGCAATCTGCCCCCCTGCCACCCGTTAGAATATAATGGTTCTTTTTTGAGGGGGAAGACTTTGTCTGGATCTCAGTGTCAGATAGATCCCTGGCCAGTGCTCTTTGGGGAGGTAGCTCAGTGGGTAGGGTACCTGCATAGTATGCATGAGGCTTTGGATTTGATCTGAGCTCCACATGACTTGGCTGACTCCTGTGATTCCAGCTCTTGCAGGTACAGTGAGGAGTATCAAGAGTTTAGGGCCAGCCTTATTTATAGCAAATTGGAAGTTCCCCTGGCCCTCGTGAAGCACTGTTACAACCAACAAACATGTCTACAATATACGTAATGATGTATGCAAACACTTAGACAAGGTTATTCTACACTCAGTTCTGTACTGACTTTCAGTTCTTTTCACTAAGGAAATGGTCAGAGTCTAGCCAGGAGGAAAGACTGAGAGTTATTCTCTTCCTATTGTTCTTGTTCTCATGCTGACCCCTGGTGGCTCTTTTCACACATGACTCCCTGTCTAGCAGATGATGCCACATAATGAGCAAAATGCAGATGATTCACCAGAGGCCAGCAGAACACAGTGTTCAGAGTTTGGGATCTGGGTTTGCAGGATGAAGAGCACCTTCATCCAAGCTTGTTGAGTTCCATCTCGACCCCTGCAAGTGGTCCTCTGACCTCCACATGTGCTCTGAGATAAGTATGCATGTGTCATGTGTGCAAATATACAACCAAGCAAATAAAAATGTTTAGGGACTGGAGACGTGGCTCAGCTGTTAAGAGGGCTTGTTGCTTTTGCAGAGGACCTGAGTTCAGTTTTTAGCACCCGCAGCATCAGGAAGTTCACAATTTCCTATAACTCCAGTTCCAGGGGACCTGGTGTCCCTCTCTGGCCTCTGCAGGCACTGCACTCACAGGCACACCCGCTCCTACATATACAAGTGATTAAAAATAAAAATAAGATCATCTTAAAAGAAAAGTTTGGGATCTGAGCATTTGCTCTTCTCTTTCAGAACAGTGGCGTGTAGGCTGAAGGGTGAGTCATTTTGAACCACAATGATGAAGGCAGTATCCTAGAGATGACAGAAGAACAAACTGAATTAATGTACTGTGATGGTTAAGAAGTTTTCACTGGGTCTCAAAAGGAGAGGAGGAGGGAGGCTGCATACAGTACACATGCTCACACTGTACTGTCCAGACAACACGGTTGCCAAGGAGCCTTAGAGCACACGACAAGGCTGTCAACTGTAGCCCCCACTTCTGTGCCCAGAAATCCGTTATAGAAGGACATAAACTGGATCTTGGGAATTAGCTGGCAGTTTTTGCCATAAATCATCAAAGCAGTTAGGGTTAAATAGTCTGACTTATAAATGGACTGATTTGTTTTCTTAATGAAGGTGAAGACTTCAAAGGCAGTCCAGACTCAAGCCTCTGGCCATTACCCTTATTTCCTTTGTTTGTAATTAAACTTAATTGGTGACATCAATGTTTGGAGCTTGTGGCTCAATGCCTGGCCTGGTGACATTATCTAAGCGTTGTCTCTGGCTGATGTCCTATCAGTAGGCTTATGCTGAATTTGTCTGTTGCATTATTAGACGTCTTTGCTTGCCTGATTATCATCTCATTATATTTAGCAGGGCCATCTGGAGGCTTCATCTGCTAGGAGACGAAGGAAGAAGTCTGGGTGGTCAGCTGTCTTCTTGTTACATAGGACTGATGAGTCACTCCCTTGGAAAACATTGCTGATGCCTGCCTCTTCTCCTTGGTGGCTTTATGAGACCACCAAGGCCAACTCACTGCTGGGGCTCTGTGTTTTCCGTTCTTCATGTACTCTCTGCTTTCCAGGCTATGAAGCCCCTGTTCTCTCTATACCCACACACAGAAACAAATGCATGTATGTACTTACAGACTGACATGGCCTTAACTAATGGAGCAAAAGCTCAAATAGAACTTTTAAAATGAACTAAAATGGTAAGTGACGCTGGCATTCACTTTTAATTCTTGCACTCAGGAGGCAGAGGCAGCTGTATCTCCATGAGTCTGAAGCTAGCCTAGTCTACATAGTGAGTTCCAGAACAGCCAAAGCTACATACTGAGACCTCTTGTCTCAAGAACAAACACACAAACAAACAAACACCCCCCAAATAAACAAAAAGCTTCAAAATCAACTAAAGTCAATCCTTCACTTTTTTGTGTGTTTTAACACACATTTTTGCATACTTTGTTTTAAAGTTTCATTTTGATTGTGAATTCTGGGAAGGCTTTTATGCTCAGCCTTTTTGAAAATTAAAAGTATTTTATTTTGTGTACATGGGGTGTTTCGTCTGTCTGTCTGTGCATGCTTAATACCCAGGGAAGCCAGAAGAGGGTGTTGGATCCTCTGGGACCAGAGTTACAGATAGTAGTAAACCATCATGTAGGTGAAAATTTAAACCCAGATCCTTTGGAAAAGCAGTCAGAGTTTTTACCTGCTGAGTCATTGCTCCAGCCCCATCTCAGCTTTTAAGTTAACATTCCACCCTGTCCCTCTTCTCCTTCTCCAAATCTCTTCCATCATGCAATGCTGTCTGAAATTGAATAAGACATTTCTTTATGAATAATTTGGTATATTTGTCTAATATACATAAGTGCTGACTGTAAAGGAACAGCCTCTCAAGCAATGTAATGTCATTGTTTTGTATATCCATTGGCACAAATGGATGCTAATGGATATTGCAGCTTAGGACAGGCCAGGGACTATACAGATGCCAGGCGTCAGGATTCACCACTGAGTTTTCACTGTAGGTTTCATTAGAGACAGAACATGGAGCTTGTCTTTACCTCAAGGACAAGAACTCAAGATGACAAACCTCAAGGGTAGAGATACGAATGTCTCATCTCTCAAGAAAGTCCTTTTCCCAGGTTGGGCATTTAGACGAGAGCCCCCATTCCATCAGGGGCTTGAAGAAAGTTCCTGCTTGCTAAAAAGGGAGTCATTCTCCTTATCTCTGGCAAAAGGAGCTTGTGGCCCTTCCACAAACACATTGTTATCCCTTAACTTGTCAAGGTCAATCTGGTTCCTTCAGTCCCAGCTCACAAGCCCACTTTCTCCCGGCCCCATTTACCCTGAAAATCTTTTTCCCTGTCGCTTCTCCCTGCTTTCCCAGGAGGCAGCATTGGCAGTGTGGAATAAACTTTTTCCTTTTTTCACCCACGGAGCAGCTATTTTGGTTTCTTTACTGCATTCATTTTCATTCAACAATCACTTGCAGTGTGTACCACTTTCAAGTGGAAAAAGCCAGTTCTCTCAGGAACATCTGTCCTATACTGTAGGATCAAAGCAGTGCCACTTTGCCATAGATTGTAATGGAGATAATGTCCTTTTTGTCACTGGAAGAAAATATATGCAGAATTTTTGTCAGGTCCCAGACTTGTCCCCTTGAGCTGAGAGCTCACCGCCTGAAGACTATGAAGACTAACTGGATCTTGTCTCCTACAGCTGACAGGAAGAATAAGGTCATATTCAGGTCTCCACAGGAAGAACAAATCCCCAAAAGACAGCAAGAATGACTAGATGAGAAAGCAACTTCTGCCATCCCTGCAATCACTTTCTGAATTCCATTCAGTCTCCCAGAGCCCTCAAGCCATGTGGCCTGTAGTTACTTCCCATACTATATTAGAGCACCCACCTCCTGGGGAAAATGTTATAAAAATTAGCTATTTTCTCCCCCCCCCTGTGAAACTCCATTGTGTACAACTTACTGCCAGCTCTTTGGGAGCAGGGAATCTTTCCACATGGAAGTACACACATCAATACAGATCCTATTTCTCCACCTGAATCCCACCCCAGCGCCTGTCTATGAACCAGCTTGAACCAGCTTGCTTTCCCACCTGTTGCCACCAATGTACTTGAGGCTGAATTCCTTTATTTAACAATGATCACTTCAGAATAGGAGAGGTTTCAAGGTCAATTCAAGGCATGGGGAAAATGAAAGGCTTGTAACTTACTGAGATAAAAAGTTTGTCATATGGGAGGAGAGATTTTTGGTCCTGTGAAGGCTAGATGCCCCAGTGTAGGGGAATGCTAGGATGGTAAGGTAGGAGTGGGTGGGTGGGTAGGGGAACACCCTCATAGAAGAAGGGGTAGGGGGATGGGATAGGGGTTTCCGGAGAGGAACCTGGGAAAGAGTATAACATTTGAAATGTAAATAAATAAAATATCCAAAACAAAACAAAAACACATTTGTCATAGTACTCACCCAGGACACGGAAATATAGTGAGTGGTAAACAAGGAAGCTGGGAGCACAGACTGCACAGGTATCAATGAGACAAGCCAGAGACACACCCAAACACACAAATTACTGGGTAAATTATTTGTAATAAAGTATAATGAGTTGAAAATGACAGAAGAGGCAGGCAGAGCAGAAGACACACGAAGTCCCCAGTGCCAGTAAGATGAGCACGTAAGTGGTGGAGAAATAGAAGAGAAGCTGAACAGTGTGTGGATAATCAAGACAGGCACTAAGGAAGTTGTCTTCTATGTCTAACCTTGAAAACATAAATAGAAGTCCAAGGTTTGTCCTTGTAAATGAATTAAGTTTGTACTTAGCATAACTACTTAATTCTGAGCACATTAAAAAACTTGATCATTTATAAGGTAATGTACCATTAATTTACATGTCTTAATTATTTTTAACAGTTTTTCAAAAAGTTAGTTGTAGGGATGGTTTTTGGTGCTAAGGTCCTGTTTTCCAATTGGTTCTTGATCTTTCAGTAAAGAAAATTATGGGACAATTGTTGCATAGACTGTACCAATGGAATTTCTGGGTCCCTGGAGGAAAAAGGGAAATGCAAGGAGGAAGGAGAGAGGGGTTTTTGCCATGCTTTGGAGGGAGAAAAATCCAGCAGCCATGTGAGGTCTTGGGAGGAGCTTAAGCCTGTGGCCACCACTACAGGCAGGTGGTCAGAGATGTTTGGCAGGGGTAGATGAGTCTAGCCATTGAAGTTTAGGGCAGGTGGGAGATATGGAGCTATACTGATAAGGGCATCCTTTTCCAGGTGGGAGATAGTAATGCCCAGCAATTGTGCCAAGAAGGCAAGTTGAAAAGGAACAACTGTGTATGTGCCTTTTATCTGAGGATTCAAGGGAAGCTGATAGTACTGCCACTTCCCGGAGCAAGGGCAGGTAGCACAAAGCTACTCCTACTTTTTTTTTTTAATTTATTATATGTAAGTATACTGTAGCTGTCTTCAGACATTTTTTCTTCTCTCTCCAGCCCCACTCATACTCCAGCCCGAAGATTTCTTTATTTATTATATGCAAGTACACTGTAGCTCTTCTTCAGACACTCCTGAAGAGGGCATCAGATCTCATTATGGATGTTTGTGAGCCACCATGTGGTTGCTGGGATTTGAACTCAGGACCTTCGGAAGAGCAGTCAGTGCTCTTAACTGCTGAGCCATCTCTTCAGCCCACTACTCCTGCTCTTATAAGATTAGGATTTTATCGTTTTAGACATATATCTCAAAGTAACCTTAGAGATTTATCATTATACAAAAATCCATTCTAACCCAAAATAATAATAAGCTAAGGATTCATTAGGAGTAAGAAATTTTATAGGTGCTGCCTTTTACCAGTAACAGCCACAGCTGTTCCTGGTGTTCCTCCTATGCAGGTTTTTCTTGCTAGAGTTTTCTAGAGACAGAGATGTAGCGGTTCAGCATACCTGTCATGTTTCAATAAGATTGGAATGGTCGGTCTACCTATCTATCTATCTATCTATCTATCTATCTATCTATCTATCTATCTATCATCTATCTATCTATCTATCTATCTATCTATCTATCATCTATCTATCTATCTATCTATCTATCTATCTATCTATCTATCTATCTATCATCTATCTATCTATCTATCTATCATCTATCTATCTATCATCTATCTATCTATCTATCTATCTATCTATCTATCATCTATCTATCTATCTATCTATCTATCTATCTATCATCTATCTATCTATCTATCTATCTATCTATCTATCTATCTATCATCTATCTATCTATCTATCTATCTATCTATCATCTATCTATCTATCTATCTATCTATCTATCTATCTATCTATCTATCATCTATCTATCTATCTATCATCTATCTATCTATCTATCTATCTATCTATCTATCTATCATCTATCTATCTATCTATCTATCTATCTATCTATCATCTATCTATCTATCTATCTATCTATCTATCTATCTATCTATCATCTATCTATCTATCTATCATCTATCTATCTATCTATCTATCATCTATCTATCTATCATCTATCTATCTATCTATCATCTATCTATCTATCTATCTATCATCTATCTATCTATCTATCTATCTATCTATCATCTATCTATCTATCTATCTATCTATCTATCATCTATCTATCTATCTATCTATCTATCTATCTATCTATCTATCATCTATCTATCTATCTATCTATCTATCATCTATCTATCTATCTATCTATCTATCTATCTATCTATCTATCATCTATCTATCTATCTATCATCTATCTATCTATCTATCTATCATCTATCTATCTATCTATCTATCTATCTATCTATCATCTATCTATCTATCTATCTATCTATCATCTATCTATCTATCTATCTATCTATCATCTATCTATCTATCATCTATCTATCTATCTATGTATCTATCTATCTATCATCTATCTATCTATCTATCTATCTATCTATCTATCTATCATCTATCTATCTATCTATCATCTATCTATCTATCTATCTATCTATCATCTATCTATCTATCTATCTATCTATCTATCTATCATCTATCTATCTATCTATCTATCTATCATCTATCTATCTATCTATCTATCTATCTATCTATCATCTATCTATCTATCTATCTATCTATCTATCTATCTATCATCTATCTATCTATCTATCTATCTATCTATCTATCTATCATCTATCTATCTATCTATCTATCTATCTATCTATCTATCTATCATCTATCTATCTATCTATCATCTATCTATCTATCTATCTATCATCTATCTATCTATCTATCTATCTATCTATCATCTATCTATCTATCTATCTATCTATCATCTATCTATCTATCTATCTATCTATCATCTATCTATCTATCTATCTATCTATCTATCTATCTATCTATCATCTATCTATCTATCATCTATCTATCTATCTATGTATCTATCTATCTATCTATCTATCATCTATCTATCTATCTATCTATCTATCTATCATCTATCTATCTATCATCTATCTATCTATCTATCTATCTATCATTTATAGCTAGAAAACTAAGCTGAAGGAGCATAGTAAGCTGCTTTTCCATTTTTGTCTCCATTTCATTTCTATCTACAAACTATGTTCCATCCATTCCAAGTTTCTATTAACTAGACTTCCTTCTTAAGTACCATATTCCAAATGTTTCCTCTCATTACATCCTTTCTATATCCTTCTGCAAAATTCCATTTCTCTTAACTTAGGTTGACTTCCATTCTCAGTGCATCTCTATTCTTCATGTGCTAATTTATATATGAGGTCAGTTAATGTAATGAGCCTCAGTATTCCTTAAGATAAGGATAGATTGGATAAGGATGTTCAAACTGGGGTTTCAAAGCTATCCATTATGACCATAAGACTCTGATTCTGCTTACTCCATCCAATAAACTATCAACTAAATTTAAATAAACAGCAGAGTCACATAAAATCTTCAGCAGCTGAGAAACATCTAATAAAAGCTGATTGTAGTGAGTTTAGGCTGTTGATACGCACAACCTGGGGCAGGTACACTTTTTTTGTGGAGCCTGTGGGATTCGTGTGTAAACATGCACTTTGTCTTTTTCAAGAGCCATGTATAAAAGAATTAAAAGCAATCTCTCTCTCTCTCTCTCTCTCTCTCTCTCTCTCTCTCTCTCTCTCTCTCTCTCTCTCTCTCTCTCTCTCATCTATCTTTCCCAAGTAATATTGTGTGGTAGAATGGGTATGTCCCTCATAGATTCATGTGTTTGAATGCTTGGTCATAGGGAGTGGCACTATTAGGAGGTGTGGCCTTATTGGAGGAGGCATGACCTTGTTAGAGGAAGTGTGTCACTGTGGAGGTGGGGCTTTGAGGTCTCATATGTATACTTAAGCCCCACCCATCGTGGAACACAGGTTCCTCCTGGCTGCCTTTGGATTAAGATGTAGAACTCTCAACTCCTCCAGCACCATGTCTGCCTGCGTGTTGCCATGCTTCCCACCATGATGATACTGGACTGAACTTCTGAAACTGTAAGCCAGCCTCAACTAAATGTCTGCTTCTATAAGAGTTACCTTGGTCATGGTGTCTCTTCATAGCAATAAAACCCAAACTAAGATACATTGAGCAGAATTTTAGCAGAACCCTTGTATTTGGCATGAGTCTGGAGTAATGACTTCTGTCACAGTTAGGGTTTTATTTCTATGAAGAGACACCATGACCAATGCAACTCTTTTAAAGGCACACATTTGGAGACTGAGCATAGGAGACTCAAAGCCCACTCAACAGTGCCACATACTTCCTCCAACAAGGCCATATCTACTTATGTCCTTATAGTGACACTCCTTATGGTCAAACATTCAAACACATGAATCTTTGTGGGACAAACCTATTCAAACTACCACAGTCCACTTCCTGGCCCTCATAGGCTCGTGATCATAACATAATGCAAAATGCATTTAGTCTAACTTCAAAAGTCCCAATAGTCTATCACAGTCTCAACAATGTTTAAAAGTCAAAAGTTCAAAGTCTCTTCAGAGATTCACATCATTCTTTAATTGTAATCTCCTATAAAATCAAAATAAAAAAGCAGACCACACACTTCCAACATCACAGGAGATATATTACTCTTCTAAAATATCATAGTGATGAAATGCTAGACCAAAGCAAGACCAAACACCAGCTGGACAAATCCCAAACTCTGCATCCCTGTGTGTGATGTCCAACTCCTTTCAGCTTTGTTGATTGAAGCACAATTCTTTTTCTTGAACTGGTTCTACTCCCTGTTAGCAGTTTTCATTGCCAGGTATCCCATGACTCTGACATCTCTAACATCTTGGAATCTCCAAGGCAACTTCAACTTCACAGGTTCTTGTTCCAATGTCTAGGATCTACACATGACCTTCTGGACTTCTCTGAAGTGCTCCAGTCACTTTTCCAGCTCTGCCCTCTGTAGCACTCCAGGCTCTGGTTGACTCCATTCCACTGCTACTGCTGTTGGGATCTTCTGCTGTAACTAGGCTGCACTTGCACAAATTTAGGCTCTCATAGGGTCTTTTCATGGTACCAAGCCTTAATTTCTTTGCCTGATCCCTTCAGTCCTGGGCCTTCAACTGCTACTGTGGCTGCTTCTTTTTCAATTGCTTCTCCTGGCCTCTCACAGTGCCAAGTCTCAGCTGTTCTCCATGATCCCTTCATGCCTTCAAAACCGGTACCATCTGGGCAACTTTTCCACATTACCAATTCTTCCTGCTAGCACAAGATAACATAGCTTCTCCTGCTGCTGTTCTTGGTGGTTATCCCATGTCAAGATCCGGATCAAAAGCCTGTGTCTCCCTCCCAGCCTCAAGATTTGGATCATGGGTGTGCTCTCCTTTTCTGGGTTGTAGTTCATTCCCCATACAATCAAGTTGACAATCATGAATAGCAATCACAATCAATCCCTTGTCAATTTGACACACAATCATATCTCCTTATGTCTGAATGAAAACAATAACCAGGTTGTAATAACACCTAATTTGATATACCTATCCTTTGTTCAAATGCATAAACAATAAGCTTAATTGGGTGGAATCTTGCCCTGAGGTCACCACTATTTGAATTTCATTTAATATCCTTGAGCACAGGATTTAGCTCCACTCTACTTCCTGGCGCCCCTTTAATTCTTGAATCATACATTTTGTATTTTTTCTTTCTCAGTTTGCTATGTCTGATTAAAATGCTCTTGATAAGAGTGAACCACAGAATAGAGTCTATGTTAGGATTTTTAAAAATTTCCTTTGTAAACACAATTCATCTAAATCTCTTTGCCTTAGCCTCAGGAAGACTCTTCAGACAAGGACAAAAAGCAGCAATATTCATCACCAAAATATCACAAGAATGATCTCTAGACAACATACTAAAATGCTTCTTCTCTGAAATTTCTTGAGCCAGACCTCCACAGTTCAAATCACCCTCAGCACCACTGTCCTCTATGTTCATACCAGGATGGCCTATTAAGCCTCATTTAAATAGTTCAACTGATTTTCTAATCCTTAGTCCCAGAGACAATGTTCCTCCAAATAAAAGCATAGTCAGGCCTATCACAGCAATATCTCCAGCCCTGGTACCAACTTCTGTCTTAGGGTTTTATTGCTGTGAAGAGACACAATGACCAAGGCAACTCTTATAAAGGCAAACATTTAATTGGGGGCTGGGTTATAGTTTCAGAGCTTTAGTCCACTATCATAGCAGGTAACATGCCAACATGCAGGCTGACTTAGTGCTGGAAGAGTCAAAGTTCTACATATTGATCTGCAGGCAGCAGATGGGACTGTCTCCCACAGGCACCCAGGAGGAGACTATCATTTCCATTGGACAGAGCCAGAGCATAGGAGACCTCAAAGCTTCCTTCACAGTGACATTTCTCCTCCAACAAGGCCAAACCTACTCCAAAAAGGTCACCTCCAAATAGTGTCATTCCCTATGACCAAGTATTGCAATACATGAGTTTATGGGGGTCAAATGTATCCAAACCATCACAGCATCTAAGCTTTGAAGAAGTTTTTTGTCAGTGATTATTATCTGAGATTTTATGAGATTATGCTTTTGAAGAATTCTCAGAGCCTTTACATAACTTAGTCTAAAGATATGCTTGGTAAACCAGGAAGTCTTGTATGACTGAGAATTGCTTAGGTGATGGGTCTTTCTCTAGATCAGATAAGTTTTATTATGAAGAAACTGACTTGCTAAAAGTGCCTTTTGTGTAACAATAAAAAGAGCTTCTAGGAAGCTGTCAGGGTTTAGCCTTTGAGAGACTGATCCCCCTGCTGAGAAGTCTGAATCCATCCTGCAGTGTTTTTCTTTGATTAATTGTCCCACGTAACCCAGAACACTGACATAACATGTTAATACAACCTGCCAATTATTAGTAGTGTTGAACAGATAATTGTATTTCATATAGTGAAAAACACTTTTTGTAGGCTCTTTATTAACGAGAGATTATTTCTATGGGCTACTGCCTTAGCAGCCACAATATTTAGTAAACTGTTCCGTTTCAGGTGTTACATTTTCATAGGATTTAGCTGAGAATTTCCAGAAAGTTAATGTAAAGAGCAGAGCCAAATCCTCAGTAGTGAAAAACAGATGAGAGTGTACCCAATGATAAAATTCAAATTATACATTTTGCTCTTTCGGTTTATTTACTTTGAAAATTAAGCATCTCTTTAAACATTAATTAGATAATCAAGAGAAGAGAACATCCTCCTTATAACGAATGACTAATACTTCTGGAAATTTAAACAGTATACTGGTTTAGTACTTTATGCTCTGATTGTGATTGTTTTCTTATTAGAAGTTGGGATTGTTTTAATTTTTTTCCCCCATGAGGGAATCATTGACATTGAGTCATTCCCACTATGAGGGAAAAAAGCAAAGCAAAACAAAACAACAACCTCACCAAACATTTAAACAAAAATTAAGCAAACAAACAACAAGAAAATTCTAAGTCCTGGGCAGGCTTTGCCAGCTCTTGTTAGCTCACGCATCGTTCTTTGGAATTCAGGTGTTACCCCTCCGAGTTGGCACGCCCTTGGCAGGAAAGACTGACAGGCAGCTTGCTGCCAGAGAGCTCTGAGTTCCAGATGCTATCAATCTCATTTTTCTATCAGGGAGAATCTTTCTCCTTCCTCTCCCTTTATTTTTTGGAGCCTTTGTAATTGTAGTTCTTCATTAAACACTCCTGCTTTTTCCACCAAGAAGGGCTTTGTCCTGTGGGGCAAGTGGAACCATGTTACCAGGTAGAAAAACTGGTAAGGTCAAGCAAACAATTCCCGGCAATTCTCATAACTGGGAACAGTAGGTGTTTGAATCTGCTCCCGACCAGATTCCTGTCCTAGAGCACTACTCTCTATTAAGAGGACCATGGTAACTGGTCATGTAGCATAGAACCCAGAGTTCTTCAGGCTAATGATATTCCTAGATGGGCCACCCTGAGGGTTTAGCCAATAAGCTTCCCTTCTCAGATACTCCTTCCTGTAAAAGGTAGTCTAATCTTTGGTCTACCCTGAGTAAGTCGAATGCATCCATTTTCTACAATGAATAAACAGTTTAGACAAGCAAGGACTATCGCTTTCATCAAGAACTGCTGTGAGAGAAAGCCTTCTATACCGAGGCACACCACCTAAGTCTCCCGTAGAAGGCTTCTTCTTGATCCTGCCCCTCCCCTTCCATTGCTGGCCCGCGGCCCCAATTCCCAACTCCTTGTGGTTCCCAGTGGCATCTGCGTGTCTGGGAGTTTGGGAACCACAGTCCAGCCCCTGCCATCATTCGCCCCATCTTAGGTTGCATTCTGCCTCTCCTGAGCGGTGCGTCAGCGTGTCCCACAAGCACAGCACCTTACTGGCAGCGAGAATGGAATGTAGCCTAGTGCCCCTGCATTTCATCTGCCCAAGCAGTGTTCAGATACCCCAAAAGTGAGGTGAAATGCAGACCCACATTATCCCTTGATTGATTTTTTTGTCACACTGGTATTCTAGGATGCTCCTTTCACCCTACTGGGCCTCTACCATATGGAAGGTGTGCCTCTGCTGTGTGAATTGGGATATTCTGTCTCACAAATTTCCACGTGGGGATGCCCTGTGTTGAAATGCCTGTCACCATGACAGTTATCTTTCCTGCTCCCCTTCTTTTCAGCCCGCTCCCTATAGGCGCTGTAATCCCACAGTTCTTCTGCCCTCTTGGGCCTGTGAGTCTCTTCTTTTTTTTTTTTTTAAATTTTCAGAGGAAATTCCAATTTTTTTTTTCAAGACAGGGTTTCTCTATGGAGCCCTGGCTGTCCTGGAACTCACTCTGTAGATCAGGCTGGCCTCGAACTCAGAAATCCTCCTGCCTCTGCCTCCCAAGTGCTGGGATTAAAGGCGTGTGCCACCACCGCCCTGCGGCCTGTGACTCTCAGCCTCCTCCTGAAAAGTCCCATAGCTTCTTTCTCTTCCTGGGCTTTTCTCTGTCTCTCAGCTCCCTTTTAGAGCTTATAGGATCTCTTCCTCCAGCAGATTTATTTATTTTTACCACCCTTTCTCTCTTTCCTCTGACCCACGAAAGCCTTGTTGTTTTACCGCAAATGGCTTGGACTCAATACAGCTCAATGGTCAAAGATGACAAACTTTTGATTTCTAAATTTTCTCGTATGGTATAACTTCTGCCACTGCACAAACAAATAATCTCAACTCTCTTATATCTAAGCTTACTCTGTTCTACACTTCCAAAAGTCTCTTATTGCTAAAGTTTTTCTACTATTCGACTCCTAAAAATCCCTTATTTCTATTATTTATTATCTTTCTGCTCTTAAACATATCTCTTAACATTATGCTATAAACTACCTCAAGATTTGTAACTTTATTGGGTGTGGTTTAAAAAACCTATAACAAAATTTAGCTTAAAACTTATTACAAGAGGACCCCCAGAGCCCTATCCAGAGGCCCACCAGCAGCCATGCCACAAGGCATGGGCTGGTAGAGGACACCCAGAGGCCTGTCTGTCTCCATGTCACACAACATGGGTAAGGGGAGACACCCAGAGGCCTGCCCACAGCCATGCCATGTGGCACAGGTAGATAGACACCCAGATGCCCACCTGCTGCCACATCAAGAGGGAGGTTCAAAGTTTGATTGGAGGAGAACACTTCTGCCCACAGCAGGAGTCACCACCATGTGCAAGTATGTGGTGGACAGATGGGAGAGAAAGAGAATGAGACAGTTGAGCATTATGAAGAGAAGTGGAACTGGGGACTCAGTGATGAAGAGGAGCAGCCTGATGTGAGTAGACTTCTCTGTCTTCTGAGGCCATGATGAAATCCCAGCCCATGTCTCTACTGAGGACCGTGTCTAGGTCCATGGCCATGCAGCAACAAGGGTCTGTGTCAATGTCTGTGGCTCATATTACCACTAAAGACCGTGCAGATGTCCCTGGGCTGGGCTGCTACCTAGGACCACATTGATGTTTGAGTGCTGTGCAGAGATGGCTCCACCCCTCACTGGATGTAGCACCTGGGAGGGCCAGCTCTGCACCTTGCCTGGGCAGCACAGTAGAGCACATGGCCCTGGTGGCAGGGGCAAGGGTAAGCCAGCCTGAGGGCATGAGCACAGATGAGATGCCCTTCACACTTTGTCACAAGAGGCAGTTGGGATTGCTGCCCTGCCCCTTACTGGCTGCAGCACTCGGGAGAGCAGGCCCTGTACCTCACCTGGGCAGTACATAAGAGCTGACCCTGGTGGTGAAGATGCGGGTGAGTCAGCCCCTAGGGTGAGAGCTGGAGAGCTGTCCCAAGCCTTCACTGTCTGCAGCATTTGGGAGAGTGGGCCTCACACCTGAACTGGGCATCACAGTAGAACTGGCTCTGGTGGATTGGGTGTGACTTAGCTATCCCTGAGGGCATGCAAGTGGGAGAGCTGAGCCCTTGCTAGCTGTAGTATTGGGTGAGCTCTGTATCGGGCAGTGATGGAGAGCTTGCCCTGGTAGTATGTGTATGGGAGAACTGGTGTGCTGACCAACTCTGCCACCACTCAGGCTCAGACCCATGGCTTTGAGTTGGCCCACCCCAACATCTTCTTCATCTGTGAACTGCTGGGAATATGTGAAGGGGCCAGTCATACAGATTCAAAGCTGCAGGATTTCAACAACAACAACAACAACAACAACAACAACAGCAACAACAACAACGGGAAGTCTGAGAGGAGCCCCAGTGAGGATCCAGTATTGATGGTATGACAGAAGCTTGAACGTAAAGATGAGTGGACAAAAGAGTCTACTGTGGGGCAGGCTGTGACACACTACAGTTTCCATCATGAGATGTCTTTTATGCCTTGTTTTGTTTATTTTTGCTTTTTTATTTTCTTTTGGCGGTAATTGCAAGGGTGGAGAGTGGCTATGAAAGGCGAGGGAGATGAATGGGATTGGGGTGTATGATGTGGAACTCACAAAGATTCAATAAAAAGTGAAAAAAAACCCAATAGACTTATATTTATTTGTATAAAATCTATACATGGGTAATCTTTTTTTAATTATACATTTGCTTATTTACATTTTAAATGTTAACCCCTTTCCATGATACCCCACTGAAAACCCCCTATCCCATCCCCCTTCCCCCCGCAAACCCCCCTCCCAATTTCTTGACTTGCATTTCCCTATTCTGGGGAATCGAGCCTTCACAAGACCAATGACTTCTCCTCTCATTGATGTCTGAAATGGTCATCTTCTGCTACATATGCAGCTGGAGCCGTGGGACCTTCCACATGTACTCTTTGGTTCATGATTTAGTCCCTGGGAGCTCTGGAGGTACTGGTTGGTACATATTATTGTTCCTCCTGTGGAGTTGCAAACCTCTTCAGCTACTTGGGTCCTCTCTCTCTCTCCATTGGGGACCCTATTCTCATTCTATTGGTTGGCTGTGAGCCATGGGTGTTTTGATTCACATGGGTAATCTTAATGTGCTTCAACATGTTATATTTGTGTTTCAACTCTTATTTAGAATATACTGTATATATAACATAAATTCAACTATTTTTTAAAAAATAGATCTACTAAAAATAGATGTTTTAAAATAGTTACCACGAAGCTGGTAGCCATCTTTACTAAGATTAAAAAAGGATACATGCTATGTAACCTCACCACCATCCTGATTAAGATGACCAGACTACATGGTATAAATCAACAAAGGCAAATACTCATAAAACTTCTTCCCCCATGGCAGTGGGCAAAGAGACACCTTGTTGGTGTTGTTCTTCTATCAGTCAGGGGCAGAGCAGATGGCAGTCCTTTGTTCATCCTAGCTTGATGCCTGACTTGGTGGCCAAAACTATTTCATGCCTAGGACACATGAACATCAAATCAAATAATCAAATCAAATCAAATCAAGCCAAATCCAATCTGATCCAATCCAGGCAGTGTGGGAGGAGGAAGACAGACAAGAGACTTGAGAATATTCATACCACCCACAGATCTGACCTCCAGCACATAGCACTGGTGGACCATAGACACCCACTTGCTGCAGATCATGCAGTGAGGACAGATGATGTGACTTAGGGGCCCTCTCCTTTGTGGTCAGTTTTCAGAGGGAGCCACCACAATGTTCAAGTGTGTGGTAGACAGATGGGAGAGAAAGAGAAGTGGAGTAGCTTGAGCATTATGAAGAGAGATGGAACTGGAGACCATAGGATGAAGAGGAAAAGGGTGTTGTGAGTGGCCAGCCCCACCACCTGGGGACATGGTGAGGTCCCAGCCGGAGCCGCAACTGAGGGCCATGTCTGAGTCCATGGCTACACAGGATTAGGAGTCAGTGTCGATGTCTGTGGCTCATATTACTACTAGAGAACATGGGGACATCCTTGCCAGGTCAGGACAGCTGTCAGAGACCACTTGGATGTCCAGGGGCTGTGCAGAACCGGCCATGCTCCTCACTGGCTGTGGTGCTCTGGGGAGCTGGCTCCACTTCTCACTGGTGGTAGCACTTGGGTGAGCAGGCTCTGCACCTTGCTCAGGCAGCACAGTGGAACTGACCCTGGGGGTGGGGGTGGGAGTGAGTGTCAAAGACCAGCTTTGACACCACAGGGTAAGCTGAGTCAGGCAGCTCAGTGTGGCATCCACGATTGGAGTCAGTGCTGAAAGCAGCTGATTGGGGTCAGTGCTAAGAGGGGCTGATGAGCAACCAATGGGGGCTGCTGCCTATGGCAGTCAGCAATTAGAAAAAAGAAAAGGGGGGAAATCACATACACACACACACACACACAGTGGTGGAAGCAAAAGCAGGCTCGAGCATTTTATTTTTTTCTCTTAACCATTTTTATACCCTTTAAGACAGTTTTTCTATTTAAAAAGAAAGTTACCTCATGGCTACAAGTTACACATTTTATAAAAATAACCGCCATAAAAACATGTTCTTCAAAAACAGATTAAAATCATTACACAAGAAGAAATTACAGCAGGATTATTGATTATGTATTCCTTTTTGAAACATATCTAGCTAAACAATTCTAGCCTATCTTTCTTTCTACAAGCTCATTGTAACCCTAAAGTAATAATTCTTTTGTTAGAGATTAACAAAGTTTAAGTAGGAAAAGTCTATAGTATCAAGTTTCTCCTATGCTTAGCTGATGACAATCTGTACTTACCAAGTAATAGGTCATCTATCTTAAGTCTTACTTTTGAAGTCTTGATCAGCTAGGGTGGCTAATCATCTGTTATTTGTTCTTATACTCTTAATAGAATTGTTTACTCTTTATTTATGACCTTCTTATTTCCTGGTGCACACTGAAAACCTGTTATATCCCTAGATCATAAGATCAAGGAACTCGGGCTCAACCGAGAGTGAGGGCTTACTTTGATCATTAACTTGTCCTGAGCCTAGTTTTCTTGCTACTACAATTATGTGCTTGCAATGCATGAGTGCTCACTGTATTCCTTTCTCTAACTCATGCAGCTCTTGCCAGTCTATGAGAAAGGAACACATTCTGTTCTTGATTCTAACTTTAAACTTTCTATCAACTATCCCAACTTCCCAAAATTATTTAAATCAAGCTAACTTCCTAAAACTACTTAAATCAAATCAGGAATTCCATAAAATCATTAGTCCATCTAAACAGCATTATCTCAAGAACTTTTATCTTCATGTTGATCTGTAGGAAACTTGCCCAATAGGTGGGCTATCACCTAGGAAGTAATCACACCAGGCTACAGGCAGTGAGGGTCTCCTTGTGTCCACTCATTTCAAGCCAAATAAATGAGGAGTATGTCAAAGACAAACATGAGAAAACACGTCAGCAGCAAGAAGCAATCCTGAGATGAAGTGTCTGGGGCCAGACCTTTCCAGAGTGCACCCCTTCATAGTCAAGCAAGACAGTGGGATATGGCACCCATCAGGCGAGCCCACTTTGAGGATGAGTGTGGGAGAGCTGAACCCACTACTCACCTGCTGTGAATGGCATGGGCAGAGAAGTATTGCTTCTGCCCTCACATGCCTTGCCACTTCCAGCAGTCAAGAAACCTTCCCACAGAATCATGAGTGTAGGGGAGCTAGCTCTGCATATCGTCAAGTGCAGTACTCAGGAGAGCTGGCCCTGCACCTCGCCTGGAAAGCACAGCAGAGCTGGTCCTGGTAATAGGAGTGTGGGTGAGCTGGCACATGGGTGTGGGCAAGGGATAGCTGGCCCTGCCATTCCTCTGCTATGAGGTGGCCTGGGTAGGACAGGGAAGTGGGAGATGCCCTCACCCTTCACCATCTGAGAAAGTCAGGAGAACTGACCCCAGCTGAAGTCAGGAGGGTGGGTGACCTGGCCCTGCTCTTTGCTGACCTCAGCACTTGGGAGAGTGGGCTCTGTACCTTGCCTGAGCAGTACAGTAGATCTGGCCCTGCTGGTAGGAGTGAGGGTGCAGGTGAGCTGGCCCTGAGTGTGTGAGGGAGAACTGGACCCGCCCCTCCATGACACATGGCAACAGCAGGATAACCAGGAGGATGCCTGGTGAGGATCCAATATTGATGGTGTCACAGAAGCTGGAGGTCTTGACCCTGACTCATTGCGATGACCATTTGCAGATGAAGATGTGTGGACAGAGGGATACACTGTGGGACACACTGTGACACACTACAGCTTCCATAATGAGATGCTTTCTATGCTTTTGTTTTTTTGGTTTTTGTTTGTTTATGTGTTTATATGTTTTTATTTGGGGGGTTGCAAGGGCAAAGAGTGGATATGAGAGGATGGAGAGATGAGTGGGACTGGGGAGCATGATGTGAAATTCACAAAGAATCAGTAAAAAGTAAAAAAAAGACTTCTTAGTTCTGCTGAGTCCTCTGTTTCTCCTTTTTTAGACTAACAACACCAAGTCTCCAAAATATCTTTGATTAGAATAGATTTTTGTATGATGATAAATTTCTAAGGTTATAGAGATGTAGTCTGTTTAACAGAAGCTAACTTAGATGTGTATGTCTGACTACTTATTCCTTTTTCTACTCTGTTCAATAACAGGCTTGAAGAAAATTTAAATAAGAGACAACATTGATAAATACAGTTTATAAATCCCTAAGGTCTACTCAGGTTAACAGTAAATTACTTGAAGATATATGTCTAGCCTCTTTGTCTTTGCTAACTTTGTTATTTGGATATTTACTTAGATATTTGGATAAACTGACTCATATGAAAAACTGCAGTATTGTGCAATGGTACACCATAAGAAGGATCAGAAAACTAAGGTTCCCTGAAGGGGAAATTTCTGGTTTCTTTGGAAACTCAGTTATGCCATATGTTTTTTTTGGAGCAGATAGGTGAAAGAATGTTTTGCTGAAGCAGACACAGGTGAGAGGATGTTTTGCTGAAGCAGATGCATGAGAGGACATGTGATGCTTATGGCCCCACAGACAGTCGGGGGAAGGGCTATAGCATTGATTCGCCTTGCTCCACCTTGCTGGTCTTCACTGCTGACACTCTTGTATTGGTTTGCCTTGCATCAGTTGCTGATCTTTCCCTGTCATGACTTTATGGACAGTAACTCACCAAAGAACTTCTTGTGATATTCCAGTGGCTTCTTACCACTTCTTCGAACTCTGGTCAATTGGCAGAGTCTCACTGTTTCTTCTAGATCGAACTGGTGTTGCTGACTTGTGAATGGTGATTGCTCAGTGGACTGGACTGCTGATGCTGATTCATGATGATGTTTTGCTAGTGGACTGGACTGCTGACAGTGAAGACTGGAATAACCTCAAAGAAATATTTCTAAACAGGTCCACAAACTCCATTTCCTATTAATCTTTCTTTTCCATGTCTTTTTCTTTTTTTAAAAAGATTTATTTATTTATTTATTTACTTATTGTAAGTACACTGTAGTTGTCTTCAGACACCCCAGAAGAGGGCATCAGATCTCATTATGGATGGTTGTGAGCTACCATGTGGTTGCTGGGATTTGAACTCAAGATCTTCAGAAGAGCAGTCAGTGCTTTTAACTGCTGAGCCATCTCTCCAGCCCTCTTCTTTTCCACTTCTTTTGGTGGGTGCTGGGCTAGAAGGGAGGTTGAAGCATTTAAGAACCGTTATTAAAGTAGGTTTTAAAAAATTTAAACCTACAGTTACCAGTCCTTCTGAGGACTGTATTTATGGTTTAAAGTTTACTTTATTTGTGATTTAGAGTTTTATTTTGATGCTAGAGGACCTTGAATTAAATCTTAACTCTATTATTATTATTATTATTATTATTATTATTATTATTATTATTATTATTAGCTTCTCAGTGCAGCCCTGGCTGTTCTGAAACTTGCTCTGTAGACCAGACTGGCCTCAAACCCAGAGATCCTCCTGATTATACCTCCTAAATGCTGGGATTTAAGGCATGCACTCCTACCACCCTCCTGCTTCAACTTAAAAATTTTTTTTCTCATCTTTTCTTTTTTGGTTTTTCCAGACAGGGTTTCTCTGTGTAGCCACGGCTGTCCTGGAACTCACTCTGTAGACCAGGCTGGCCTCGAACTCAGAAATCTGCCTGCCTCTGCCTTCTAAATCCTGGGATTAAAGGCATGTGCCACCACAGCCCGGCTCAACTTAAAATTTTAAGGCTCAAACTTAACAGAGATACAACTGTAAAATTCTAGTCTTGTAAAGGCAACAAACTTGTAAACAGCTAAAGATAATCAAAACATACAAGTTAATGTTCAGTCAACCTACAAATGATCAAATTCTTTAATGTGGTTAAACTATGCTTACAGTCAGGCTAAGTAAACATATAATTCTTTTTACAGGGACAAGCCTCTTGAATATGTTTTAAAGGTTAAGCCTAAAGCAAGTAACTAAAAACAAGGAAAATTGGTTTAAAATCAGTTATACTTAATGGATTATGGTCCTCAAACCTCAGAGATCGCTGAATATGGCATTTAAATTATTTAATGAAAATGCTTCCTATGACAGACAAAAATGCCAGATCCTAGAGGTGACCCTACGAAAATCCTAACCCTGAGACCCTAAAGTCTCCAAAGAAGACAATGGGCACAGATGGCTTAACCTGAATTTGGTAATGCTAACCATTAGGAAAACTGCTCCATGCCTCACCTGTGGCCAGGGCTCTGCCCAAACTGGACACTGTTGGGATGACTGCTCTACTCTGCCTTGTCAAAGAAAGGTCAGTTTTCCCAAGTTTCTTCTACACAGGAAACTCTATCAGATCTTTTGGGTCTGGCAGTCAAAGGCAGATGCAATCCCATGTAGCAGCTGAATATTTAATGCTGTCTTGTGTGACAGCCAAAGGCCAACTACATCTGTCCACAATGAAGCCACTGATACCACCATAGGAGCCCAGGATAACTGTCCCAGTAGTGGTAAGTCTCTGTCATTTTAATTGATACACAGACCATTTGGATTATACTTCCTGCTATAATTTTTAAAAACTTTTTAATGAATTACATATTCACTTTATATCCCTATATCAGCACTCCCTCTCTCTCCAGTGCTCCCTTACACAGATCCTCCTTCCATTCCCCCTTTCTCTGAGAAGGTATCATTCCCCCCAGCAATGAAGTCACTGGGGAGCTAGCTGCATCCTCTCCCACTGAGGCCAGACAAAGTGACTCAGGGGAATGGGATCCACAGGCAGGCAAGAGATTCAGGGACAACCCCTGATCCAGTTGTTGAGGGATCTGCATGAAGACCAAGGTACATATCTGCTACATATGGGGGGTTGGGTGCAGCCTAGGTCCATCCCATACTTGCTTTTTGGTTGGTGGTTCAGTCTCTGGGAGCTCCTGATGCTCCATGGTACTTGACTCTGTTGGTCTTCCTTTGGAGTCCCTCTCCTCTTTGGGTCCCTTAATCCTTCCCAAACTCTTTCACTAGACTTCCTGAGCTAATGTTTGGCTGTGTGTCTCTGCATCTGTTTTCATTAGCTACTGGGTAGAGCCTTTCAGAGGACAGTTATGCTAGACTCCTGTCTGCAAGCACAACAAAGTGTCAGGGATTGTTTCTTGCCCATGGAATGGGTCTCAAGTTGGGCCATTCCCTCTATCTCTGTTCCATCCCTGTTCCTGCACATCTTATAGACAAGACACATTCTGAGTTGATGGGTGGGTTGTTGTCCTTATCCCTCCACTGGGAGTCATGCTTGGCTATAGGAAGTGGCCACTTCAGGATCCATATCGCCACTGCTATGGGTCTCAACTAAAGACACTCCCATGGACTCTTGGGACCCGCCCCCACCCCAGGCCTCTAGCATGTCCTATAGATGTACCCTGCTCCCTCCCCGCAAGTTATATCTTGTCATGTTTCATTTGGGCTGATCTTAACTTTAATTGGCCAGCCCGCATGGCTGTTTTCATGACTCACCTAGCCCATAGCATCTCTTTCTCTATTTTATTCTCTCTCCTGCTCCTCATGGTTTTCCTCAGATTCCAAGCTTGGGAACAACAGCAACAACCCATGCCTGTCTTTCTTTGGCTTAGCTATAGGCTGGAGGCATTTTTATTCTCCAACTAGGAATAACTTGGGGGTTAAGTTTACATAGTATCACTTGGGTCTATGTACAGATTCTCTTGTTCTGGGGGGGCAGTATTTAGCATTACAATATTTAGCAAAATACCAAACCCCAATAATCCCCTTTTTTGTCTAAATAAAAAGGCTCTTTTTCTTATAATAATAAATATCACAAAGTAGGACAATTATGAAACAATTATGAAAATTATTAAGTAAGAGATACATTTAAAATTCCAGTTTGTTGTCTGGTCCACACCTCTACCTGCTCTAACTAGGGATACAGGTGAAATTCTGACTCCAACCCTCAAGCCAGCTGGGATCCCATGGAGCCCAGCAGAAGTGGGCTCTGTCTGATCCTATCTGAGATCGATCTCTCTTCTGGTTGGCACTTCCACCTGTATTCAAGATGGATTTGGGGGGATATCCAAAGGGACCACCCTCTCAGAGACAAAGGTGAGGATGAATAGGTGAAAGAACTGCAATATGGGACCAGGAAGGGGGTTTGGGGTTTAAATAGGAAAATAAATAATTAAAACAAAAATCCAATTTGTTTGTATTCAGTAATTCAGGAGAAGGTATTTTATTATCTATCCTATTTTGGTGACTTCAGAGTTCTGCATTTAAATAAATTCTATTCTAATATGTATATTAGCTTAAAAACATCTTTTTAAACCTGAAGAATTTAAGCTTAAGCCACAGGATCATTTCATTAGATGCTGAAAAAGCATTTGACAAATTCAAAATCACTTCATGTTAAAAGTCTTGGAAAAATCAGAAATTCAAGGCCCTTACCTAAACATAGTAAAACCAATATACAACAAACCAGTAGCCAACACCAAACTAAATGGAGAGAAACTTGAAGCAATCCCTCTAAAATCAGGGACTAAACAAGGCTGCCCTCTCTCTTCCTATCTATTCAATATAGTACTCAAAGACCTAGCCAGAGCAATTAGACAACAAAAGGAGGTCAAAGGGATACAAATTGGTAAGGAAGAAGTCAAAATATCAGTATTTGCAGATGATATGATAGTATATTTAAATGACCCCAAAAACTCCACCAGAGAACTCTTACAGCTGATAAACAACTTCAGCAAAGTGGCTGGATATAAAATCAACTCAAACAAATCAGTAGCGATAAACAGGCTGAGAAAGAAATCAGGGAAATGACACCCTTCACAATAGTCACAAATTTCTATTTTCTATTTTCACAAATAGAAAATGCCTTGGTGTTACTCTAACTAAGCAAGTGAAAGATCTGTATGACAAGAACTTCAAGTCTCTGAAGAAAGAAATCAAAGAAGACCTCAGAAGATGGAAAGATCTCCCATGTTTGTGTATTGGCAGGATTAATATAGTAAAAATGGCCATCTTGCCAAAAGCAATCTACAGACTCAATGCAATCCCCATCAGAATCCCAACTCTATTCTTCATAGAGTTAGAAAGAGCAATTCTCAAATTCATTTGGAATAACAAAAAACCCAGGATAGTGAAAACTATTCTCAACAATAAAAGAACTTCTGGGGAAAACACCATCCCTGACCTCAAGCTGTATTACAGAGTAATAGTGGTTGCTGGGAATTGAACTCAGGACCTTTGGAAGAGCAGTCAGTGCTCTTAACCACTGAGCCATATCTCCAGTCCAAGTAATAGTGATAAAAACTACATGGTATTGGTACAGTGACAGGCAGGTAGATCAATGGACTAGAACTGAAGACCCAGAAATGAACCCACACACCTATGGTCACTTGATCTTTGTTTGACAAAGGAGAAAAAACCATCCAGTAGAAAGAAGACAGCATTTTCAACAAACGGTGCTGGTTCAACTGGCGGTTAGCATGTAGAAGAATGCAAATTGACCCATTCTTAGCTCCATGTGCAAAGCTCAAGTCCAAGTTGATCAAGTACCTTCACATAAAACAAGATACACTGAATCTAATAGAAGAGAGAGTGGGGAAAAGTCTCGAACACATGGGCACAGGGGAAAAGTTCCTGAACAGAACACCAATTACTTATGCTCTAAAATCAAGAATTAACAAATGAGACCTCATAAAATTGCAAAGCATCTGTAAAGTAAAGGACACTGTCAACAGGACAAAATGGCAAGCAACAGATTGGGAAAAGATCTTTACCAACCCTACATCCGATAGAGGGCTAATATCCATATATACAAAGAACTCAAGAAGTTAGACTCCAGAGAGCCAAATAACCCTATTATAATATGGGGTACAGAGCTAAACAAAGAGTTCTCACCTGAAGAATATCTAATGGCTGAGAAGCACCTAAAGAAATGTTCAACATCCTTAGTCATCAGGGAAATGCAAGTCAAAACAACCCCGAGATTCCACCTCACACCAGTCAGAATGGCTAAGATCAAAAACTCAGGTGACAGCAGATGCTGTCAAGGATGTTAAGAAAGAGGAACACTTCCATTGCTGGTGGGATTGCAAGCTGGTACAACCACTATTGAAATCAGTCTGGCAGTTACTCAGAAAATTGGACATAGTACTACCTGAGGACCCAGCTATACCACTCTTGGGCATATACCCAGAAGATGCTCCAACATATAACAAGGACACATGCTCCACTATGTTTATAACAGCCATATTTATAATAGCCAGATGGTGGAAAGGACCCAGATGCCCTTCAACAGAAGAATGGATACAGAAAATGTTTTACATTTACACAAATGTTTCACATTTACAGCTATTAAAATCAATGACTTCAGGAAATTTGCAGGCAAATGGATGCAACTTGAGAATATCATCTTGAGTGAGGCAATCCACTCACAAAGAACACACATGGTATGCACTCACTGATAAGTAGATATTAGCTCAAAAGCTCCGAATACCCAAGGTTCAATTCATAGACCATATGACGCTTAAGAAGGAAGACCAAAATGTGGATGCTTCAGTGCATTTTGCAGGGGTGAAATATGGAGACAAAGTGTGGAGTAGAGACTGAAGGTAAGGCCATCCAGAGACCCCATCTGGGAATCCATCCCATATACTGTCCCCAAACCCAGGTGTTATGCTGGATGCTGGGAAATGCTTGTTGATGGAAACCTGATATAGCTATCTCCCGAGAGGCTCTGCCAGAACCTGACAAATGCAGACGCAGATGCTCACAAGCAACCATTGGACTAAGCTCAGGGTCCCAAATGAAGAATGGGAGAAGGGATTGAAGGAGCTGAGGGGGTTTGCAGCCCCATGGAGGGAGCAACAGTGTCAACAGGCCAACCCCCCCAGAACTCCCAGGGACTGGACCACCAACCAAAGAATACTCATGGAGCGACCCATGGTGCTGGCTGCATATGTAGCAGAGGATGGCCTTGTTGGGCATCAGTGGGAAGAGAGGCCCTTGGGCCTCAGGGTGTTTGATGCCCCAAGGTAGGGGAATGCCAGGGAGGGAGGACAGGAGTGGGTGGGCAAGGGAACACCCTCATAGAGGCAGGGGGAGAGGAGATAGGATAGGAGGTTTTCAAAGGGGAGACATGGAAAGGGGAAAACATTTGAAACATAAATAAAGAAAATATCAAAAACAGAATTTAAGCTTATATTAAGATTATGACTATCTAGTCTTCAACCCCATCTGAGACCTGAGAAAGAATAAATATTATTTGAGTATGCAGAAAGTACAGGAATGTAGCTCCCAAGAATTATAGATATGACAGAGACATCTGGTCACCTCAACAGTCCCAAATGTTCTCCATAATGTTGGAACATTTATTTTCAGCCTTCTGGCCTAGAATATCTGACATACCTTATATGAAACAGAAATTATGAAGGACTTGATTATGCTGTCTTGGCAGAACTTGGCAATTGACTATCCTATGTCCATTTTTCCTTTTTGGACAGCATTTTGTCTGTAGATGAAGTTAGGTCACTTTTTCTGCTCAGTGGCTAGCTTGCCACACTTGAAGCAACTCCATATGGGTGTTTTTGATGTTCATCATCTTTCCTAGTCAAATGGGTTACTGCCATAATTTAACAAGTCTCAATATCAAAAGGATCTTAAATTAATAAAATTATGTTTAAATGCCATATTCTGTGACTCTCTGAGGTTACTGAAGACCACCTATCTATCTACAGTATATCTGAATTATTAAACATTGTTTATTCTTAGCTATTTACTATCTGAATAACCTTGAAAACAGTTTATTGTAATTAGCTAAATTAGTATCTAATATGACCATGAGTTTGACTATCTGACTATTTGTATTTCTTAATCATCTTTAATAGTTCATATCAGCAGCTTTCAAATGGATTAGAACTTTATATTGGATCTTTAGGAATATAAGTACAATACATCAAAAATCATTAAAAACGTATATACATTATTCATATCAAAACCCCTTAAATTTGTATCAATATACAATAACCTATACCAATGAATCAAAAAGTAACCTTATTCTGTGTTAATGTATAAAATTCTATATCAATGTAGCAAATTATAACCTCAAATTTGTACCAAAATATAAAGATCTTTACCAATGTAAGATTATGGCTATAAAATATTTTTTGGTTTAAGAGTAGATTCAATAATCCACCCCTATTTGTCTAATAGTCTCTTATGTCAATACAATAGAGAGAGGAAAGGAAAGATAGATATACTTGAGTCTAAGCTCCCTGTACAAGATTATCTGTATATACTCTCCTAAAATGACAACATAGCCAGGCGGTGGTGGCGCACGCCTTTAATCCCAGCACTTGGGAGGCAGAGGCAGGAGGATTTCTGAGTTCGAGGCCAGCCTGGTCTACAAAGTGAGTTCCAGGACAGCCAGGGCTACACAGAGAAACCCTGTCTCGAAAAAACCAAAAAAAAAAAAATGACAACATATTTATAGCTCATAAAATGATCATCTACCTGCAATTTAAGAGATTGGGATAGCAGTCTTATAATTGCTTCCTACTGAATTGGGGTAAAGGATTCCTGTTTGGGTGCCCAAAAGAAAATTGGAAAAATGGTTAAGTCAAAAGAAAGCTAGTTGGGATCATTTGTTGTTCAGTCTCTATGTGTTGATTAGGTTTAGAGCTTAACTGAAGTCCTCAATGGAACAGACTGAAAGACTGGATGAGTCAAGGACGTCTGGGATTAGCAGTCCTTTCTGAAACTGTTTTGGAAGCAAGTCTCGGGAAACAGCATCAGTTTGAGGCAATATTGATCAGGGAGCTGGAACAGCAGGTCTCAGCATCTCAACATCCCCAAAGCTGAATCCTGCCAGGGCTACCTTCCTGGTCTTCCATTCTACAATATACAAAACTTACAAGAAATATTTAGTTCTATAAAGACATTTGTATGGAATGTGCAGGGTGTACAGATCAACTTATTCAGAAGTTAGTTTGATCATATAATCAAACTGCAATATAAATCTTCATTCATGCAAATATGGTATGTAATAACAAGTCTTGAGAATTCTGTAGCCAACAAGATTATTGGCCATGTAAACTGAAGTTCTGGCTGGATATATATATATATATATATATATATATATATATATATATATATATATATATATATATCTGTTTCAGTCACTTTTAGAGTTGCTTCAGTAGAGGGTTTAGCAATATAATTTGCCAGTGCATCTGGTCCTTTTGATTTTCTTCCTTCTAAGCTGAGATCTTCAGGGGGGGGTCTCTCTCTATCAAATCTGATCCTTATTATTTTGGAAGGAGTCCAAAGTCTTTTCTTCTTTTCTCTTAACACAAACCTAGAGCCTCTCTCCCAACATAGCATATCCTTAGTCTGGTAGTCTGAAGTCATTAAATGTATGGACTGATTCAATCCAGTAGTCCCCTTTTTATTTAGGTCTGCTTTTTTTTGATCTCTCTCAAAAAGGGTTCACAATACCATCATGATAGAACTTATAACCATCTTCATTTTGATAATTTAAAACAATTATAACAATCACTATTATTTATTGAGACAGTGTTTCTCTAGGTTGACTGGAATTTGCTCTGTAGCTTAGGCTGGCCTCAAACTCACAAGGAACCTTTCTGTTCTGCAAATATTGTCTCCCAAGTATTGAGATCAAAGGCCTGGATTTACTTACTTTTTATCCATGTACCCTTGAAAACATATCATTTCCCATTTCTTTTTCTTTCTTTGGAGATTAACATTCATGTGGCTAATATCCTACATTCCCCTTTCTCTTTATATAAATTAATTTAATATCCATCTCTATATTCAACTTAATTCAAGTTTCCTTTCATTTACTGTATAAACATATTCCTAAGCTATGATGCTTGAAATTTTACCCCATGTTATCTCTCTCATGAGCATAGCTTTTCTTTTTCTGTTGGATAAAAGCAAAGCAACTCCACTTAAACCCCAACTCTGTGACCCCACACTGACCATCTTTCCTAGGGCAAAATGATTTTTGGCACCAGAAAAGCATATTTTCAAAGCATATATTTCAATATTGAAATTATAAACATACCTTATGTGGATAAATATACCCAGATATTTCTTTCTTTTTATATAAGTTTAAGATGGTGTGTATTTTATTTTTTAAACTACTAAGGACATTCCTAATTATTATTGAGCAAAAACCTAAGTAGTACTTTTAAGCAAAAAAAGTGTCATTTTGAATTCCAGACTGCTGTTTAGGAACAGCTGTATTTATCAACAGAGAGTTCTGTCTTGACTTTATTGTGTAAACCAGGCTGGTCTAGAATTCGCAGAGATCTGCCAGTCTCTGCCTCTGCATTTATTGTGTTTTAACTTAGATGCTCTGCTGCACCTGGCCACACTTCCATCCATTTGTTTACAGGGAGAGGAATTGCATTCTTCTGTCTGATTCTGGCCGCAGCTGCCAACTTAGGGCAGCATTTCCATATACCATGAGTGCTGAATATTAATTCCCATAGGACAGGATTGGGCTGACCTGTCACGCCAAGCTTGGGAGTACCTGAAATGGCTTATCCTATAGCTGTGGTCTTCAAAAGTCCCCACAGGTTCTGCCATCCACTGTTGTATTCAGTAGGTGTTACTGGGAGCCTGATTCCTACCCCTCAGTTGCCCTCAGGAGAAGCCCCAACTTTTGTGTTCTGTTTTTAAATTCAGTAGAGGCTTCTTTAAAAAGCCTCCTTCTGACACTGTCAATAGGACAAAATGGCAACCAATAGATTGGGAAAAGATCTTTACCAACCCTACATTTGATAGAGGGCTAATATCCAATATATACAAAGAACTCAAGAAGTTAGACTCCAGAGAACCAAATAACCCTATTAAAAATGGGGTACAGAGCTAAACAAAGAATTATCAACTGAGGAATACTGAATGGTTGAGAAGCAACTAAAGAAATGTTCAACATCCTTAATCATCACGGAAATGCAAATCAAAACAACCCTGCGATTCCACCTCACACCAGTTGGAATGGCCAAGATCAAAAACTCAGGGGACAGCAAATGCTGGAGAGGATGTGGAGAAAGAGGAACATTCCTCCATTGCTGGTGGGATTGGAAGCTGGTAAAACTGCTCTGGAAATCAGTTTGGCAGTTCCTCAGAAAATTGGACACAGCACTACCTCAGGACCCAGATATACCACTCCTGGGCATATACCCAGAAGATGCTCCAACATGTCATAAGGACACATGCTCCCCTATGTTCATAACAGCCTTATTTATAATAGCTAGAAAGTGGAAAGAACCCAGATGTCCCTCAACAGAGGAATGGATTCAGAAAATGTGGTACATTTACACAATGGAGTATTACTCAGCTGTTAAAAACAATGAATTCATTAAATTCTTAGGCAAATGGATGGAACTAGAAAATATCATCCTGAGTGAGGTAAACACACATGGTATGTACTCACTGATAAGTGGATATTAGCCCAAAAGCTCAAAATACCCAAGATACAACTCACAGACCACTTGAAGCTCAAGAAGAAGGAAGACCAAAGTGTGGATACTTTGATCCTTATTGGAAGTTGGATCAAAATACTCTTGGCTCACAGCCAACCAATAGACTGAGCATAGGGTCTTCAGTGGAGCAGTTAGAGAAAGGACCCAAGGAGCTGAAGAGGTTTGCAGCCCTGCAGGAGGAACAATAATATGTACCAACCAATACCCCCCAGAGCTCCCAGGGACTAAACCACCAACCAAAGAATACACATGGAGGGACTCAAGGCTCCAGCTACATATGTAGCAGAAGATGACCATTTCAGACATGAATGAGAGGAGAGGCCATTGGTCCTGTGAAGGTTTGATACTCCAGAATAGGGGAATGCAAGTCAGAAAAGTTGGGAGGTTGGTGAGCAAGGGGAGAGGGGATGGGGTAGGGGGTGTTCGGAAAGGGAATACCATTTGAAATGTAAATAAAGCAAATATCTAATAAAAAATTACTGCCAAAAAAAAAAAGCCTCCTTCTGCACTATCTTTCTGTAGGTTTCTGTTCCTTGGCTAGGAAACCTTCCCAGCCATTTGTCTTGTGCGATTCTGGGAAGCTTGGCTTTGGTCTTTTTTTTCTTTCTTTTCATTATTTTTTTTAAGAGACCAGACCTCTTGTCCAGTAAGCCTGACTATTCCCCACTTTTCCCAGGTCTTTTTTAGGATATAAGCTTGGGTTCTAATTGCCTTAAATTGAGTGCCATTTTGTTGTAATAGTTATTTAATCCCAATTGAGGGTTTTCTACCCCACCTTTGATCATTCAGTTCCCAGATAAAAGACACACACTTCTATAATTATGATAAGCCTTTAATGCTCTAAGCTGGGCAGGTATCTACCCCTAAGTGATTAGAATCTACTTCCCTATCAATAACCCTAAGTTATACCTTGTCATGTTTCATTTGGGCTGTTCTTAACTCCTATTGGCCAGCCCTCATGGCCATGCTTTAATGACTTGCCTATCCCATGGCATCTCTTACCCTCTCCATGTTCTCTCTCCTCCTTCTCACGGTTTTCTTCAGACCCCAAGCATGGGAACAAAATGCCCAGCTATAGAATGTGGACATCTTTATTCACCAATCAGGGATAACTTGGGGGGAAAGTTATATAGCATCACTTGGGTCTATCTGTGGATTCTCCCATCCCTGGGAGCAACCAGGCCTTGGGGGCCAGTATTTAGCATTACAATACATAGCAAATGACCAACCCCCCACCACTGACAGTTCCTTTGCTTTACAGAAACTTACAGTTTCATGAGGTCCCATTTTATGTTGTTGATCTTAGAGCCTTGAGTCATTAGCGTTCTGTTCAGAAAATTGTGTCCTGTACCAATTCGTTTAAGGGTATTTTCCACTTTCTTTTCTATTAGATTGAGTGTATCAGGTTTTATGTTGAGGTCTTTGATTCACTTGGACTTGAGCTTTGTACAAGGAAATAAGAATGGATCGATTTGCATTCTTCTACATGCCAACTTCTAGGTAGAACTGAAGCATCTACTCTGGTCTTCCTTCCTCTTGAGCTTCATGTGGTCTGTGAATTGTATCGTGGATCCACGTTCTTTGCCTAGTATCCACTTATCAGTGAGTACATGCCATGTGTGTCCTTTTGTGACCAGGTTACCTCACTTAGATGATATTTTCTAGATCCATCCATTTGCCTGTGAATTTCATGAAGTCATTGTTTTTAATAGCTGAGTAGTATTCCATTGTGTAAATGCTCCATATTTTCTGTATCCATTCCTCTGTTGAGTTACATCTGGGTTATTTCCAGCTTCTGGCTATTATAAATATGGCTGCTATGAATATAGTGAAGCATGTATCCTTATTATGTGTTGGAGTATCTTCTGGATATATGCCCAAGAGTGGCAGAGCTGGGTCCTCAGGTAGTACTATGTCCAGTTTTCTGAGAAACTGCCAGACTGATTTCAAGAGTGCATGTACCAGTTTGCAATCCCACTAGCAAAGCAGGAGTGTTCATTTTTCTCAGCATCCTCCACAGCATTTGCTGTCCCCTGAGTTTTTGATCTTGGCCATTCCAACTGGTGTGAGGTAGAATCTCAGGGTCATTTTGATTTGTATTTCCCTGATGACTAAGGATGTTGAACATTTCTTTAGGTGCTTCTCAGTCATTCGAGTTTTCTCAGTTGAGAATTCTCTGTTTAGCTCTGTTCCCCACTTTTTTTTATTAGATATATTCTTTATTTACATTTCAAATGTTGTCCCCTTTCCTGGTTCACCCTTCTCCCGAAAATCCCATAAGCCATCTCCCCTTCCCCAATCAATCCTCCCCTGCTTCCCTGTCCTGGTATTCCTCTACACTACAGCATCAAGTCTTTCCAGGACTGACCATCCTCTGCTGCCTATGTGTCTGGAGCCATGGGTAACTCCATGTGTACTCTTTGGTTGATGGTTTTGTACCTGGGAGCTCTGGGAGTACTTTTTTTTGATATGGTTATTTGGTTCTCTGGAGTCTCCAGTCTGTTAGTCTATGCCTTTTTATTCGTGAATTGAGTCCATTGCTGTTAAGAGATATTAGGAAATAGTGATTGCTACTTCCTGTTATGTTTTATGTTATTTTTATGTTTGCGTGGCTATCTTCTTTTGGGTTTGTTGAAAGGAGATTACTTTGTTGCTTTTTCTAGGGTGTAGTTTCCCTCCTTGTGTTGGAGTTTTTCATCTATTATCTCTTGTAGGGCTGGATTTGTGGAGAGGTATTGTGTAAATTTGGTTTTGTCATGGAATTTCTTGGTTTTTCCATCTCTGATAACTGAGAGTTTTGTTGGGTATAGTAGCCTGGGCTGGCATTTGTGTTCTCTTAGTGTCTGTATGATATCTTTCCAGTATCTTTCATAGTCTCTGGTGAGAAGTCTGGTGTAATTCTGATAGGTCTGCCATTATATGTTACTTGACCTTTTTCCATTACTGCTTTTAGTATTCTTTCTTTGTTTTGTGCATTTGGTGTTTTGAATATTATGTGACGGGAGGAATTTCTTTTCTGGTCTAGTCTATTTGGAGTTCTGTAGGCTTCTTGTATGTTTATGGGCATCTGTTTCTTTAGGTTAAGGATGTTTTCTTCTATAATTTTGTTGAAGATATTTATTGGCCATTTTAGTTGTAAATCTTTGCTCTCTTCTATACCTATTACCCTTAGGTTTGGTCTTCTCATTGTGTCCTAGATTTCCTGGATGTTTTGGATTAGGAGCCTTTTGCCTTTTGCATTTTCTTTGCTTTTTCTGTTGTGTCAATGTTTTCTATCATATCTTCTGTACCTGATATTCTCTCTTCTATCTCTTGTATTCTGTTGGTGATGCTTGTGTCTATGACTCCTGATCTCTTTCCTAATGTCTCCAGAGTTGTCTCCCTTTGTGATTTCTTTATTGTTCCTATTTCCATTTTTAGATCCTGGATGATTTTCCAATTCCTTCACTTGTTTGGTTGTATTTTCCTATAAATCTTTAAGGGATTTTTGTGTTTCCTCTTTAAGGGCTTTTACCTATTTACCTGTGTTCTCCTGTATTTCTTTAAGGGAGTTATTTAAGTTCTTCTTAACGTTCTCTATCATCATTATGAGATGTGATTTTAAATCCAACTCTTGATTTTCTGATGTGTTGGGGTATCCAGGGCTTATTGTGGTAGAAGAACTGGGTTCTGATGATGCCAAGCAGCCTTGGTTTCTGTTGCTTATATTGTTGCACTTGCCTCCCCCCATCTGGTTATCTGTGGTGTTAGCTGGTCTTGCTCTCTCTGACTGGTTTGTCCCTCCTGTAAGCCTGTGTGTCAACACTCCTGGGAGACCAGTTCTCTCTGGGCAGGATTTGGGTATGGAGAGCTGTGGCATGGGCTTAGCTCCGGGGTGCAGATGGAAACCGGAAGCCTTATGTAACTTTTGTAGTAATAATAGACAAAGCACTCAGCTCCAGAGTGACAGCTATTCAGTAGAGGAGGAGAGGAGAAAGGAGTTTAAGTGGACCGGGAGATAGTTTCCCATGTGCTATGGCCACAGAGGGTATAGAATGCCCATATGGTGGGTGCTCTAGAGGGTATAGGGTGCTCCAGTTGTCAGAGAGAGTACACTTACCTGGTAGGTGAGGGGATGTGGATGGGTAGAGCAGGTGGTGGGAAGAAGCAGGTGGACACTATATTTGGAGTTAAACATGGGGAATGATAGAAGCCAGCAGAACAAATGATCTATTATAGCAGAGTCAAATCATCAGCTTGGTTGAGAGAGACTGAGTCCCTTGGAAAGGAGTTTTAGCACCAGATAAATAAAAAGACAGAGGACATGACTGCTCCAAGGTATGGTTGAGAAGGGTTTATTGTAGATGTGAGGGAGAGAACAGCCAAGGTACTAGAAGTCCAAACTGAGCATGCAGCAGAGTGAACCAGGTTGTGAGAGGCAAGAAGAGAGGGAACAAAGAGAACACCTGGGAACCAAGAAGCACCAAGAGACCAAGAGACTATGTGTCCAAAATGGCTGAGTTATATAGGTATCAGAAGCTGGGGGAAGGGAAATGGAAGCCCAACCCCTAGGAGGAAGAGGTTTAGGATGGGGGCAGGATAAGAACTACTTGGAGGAGCCATGTGAACTGAGTGAGACTTATACCAGGTTCTTTGAGACCTACCCTCTTAACATATATTTACAATCCGAATTTATGGCATGAATAGATTTGAAACAGGACAGGTAGCAGAGGCCAAGAATAGTGCTGTATCTCATTTGCATTAATTTAACTTTTTATCCTTTTCATTAACTTTACTATTATCTGAGGTGAATATTGAGCACTCCCTTCTATGGATTAGGAAACTGAAAAACACTTTGGAAATCTGGGAAGTTGTAAATTCTGTAAAGACTGCATATTTTATAATAGGTTAACTACAGTTTGCTTTCAGAGAGTTTTCAGATCAATGTCCATTAGGGTCACTGCACAGACAGAGTGTCTCACAAAGTAGATCTTTAACAGAGTCATTACAGAAAGCAACTCAGCAAATTGTTCCTCTTGATGACTATAAAGAAAGTAGCTTCACTACCTAATACCTAAGTCATTAGGGGACAGCTGTTCTATGGCCCTGATGCAGAAGGGAAAAGGAATAGATTAAGAAGGGGTCAGGATATACTCTATAGTGAAAAAGAACTTGTCAAATCATTTGGGCTCACATAAGAGCAATTTTTTGTGTTTTTCTTTGGACATAGTCATTAGTCCTGGATGGCCTTTCAGGACCTCCTGAATCAAGTTGGCAGCCTAGGGAGATTCCAGTTTCTTCAGATGACTTTCATTTTGATTTGCAACATAATAATATCTCCTCATTCTCTATTGGAGAACTTTACAGCAGCCATTCCGAATCATCGCTGCTGGGTCCCCATCCTTGACAATGACACTCTCTCTGATAATGACAGTGGGATCCTGAGCCAAGATGATCTCCTGAGGGTCTCTATCCCCCTAGACTCCAACCTGAGACCAGAGAAGTGTCGTCGCTTCATCCAACCACAGTGGCATCTTCTTCATTTGAATGACACTTTTTCCAGTGTGACAGAGCCAGAAACAGAACCCTGTGTGGATGGTTGGGTGTATGACCAAAGCACCTTCCTCTCCTCCATTGTTACGGAGGTAAGTGACTTCATTTCCTGTCATATGTTCATGACAGGTGTTCAGCAATATCCTGGGTAGTGCACATGCTTTGAGCTTAGATTTCATCTTTTAGCCGATATTGATTACTTATTTATTAAATGTGAAACATATTTTCAATGAGTCTAAATAACAAATAAAGGACAGGGACCTGTTCTTCTAATTATTTTACTCTAGGGGATGACTACAGTTTAAGAAGTAACTCTTATGTATCAAATCAGTTTAAGCAAGTAATTCAGGTGCTCTGTTATAAATATTACAAGTTGGTATTTATTTTTCAACTTTTTTACGTTATTAAATTTATTTTTCAAAAATATTTTAGTTATTTTTTATTAGATATATTCTTTATTTACATTTCAAATGATTTCCCCTTTCCTGGTTCCCCTCAGCCCCCGAAGATCCCATAAGCCATCTCTCCTCCCCCTGTTCCCCATCAACCCCCTCCTGCTTCCCTGTCCTGGTGTCCCCTACACTGTGGCATCAAGCCTTTCCAGGACCAGGGGCCTCTCCTCCCTTTGACGTCCAACAAGGCACTCCTCTGCTGCCTATGCGTCTGGAGCCATGGGTAACACCATGTGTACTCTTTGGTTGATGGTTTTTTTCCCTGGGAGCTCTGGGAGTACTGGGTGGCTCATATTATTGTTTCTCCTACAGTGAGGCAAACCCCTTCAGCTCCTTGGGTCCTTTCTCTAGCTCCCTCATTGGGAACCCTGTGCTCAGTTCAATGGCTGGCTGAGAGTGTCCCCCTCTGTATTTGTCATGCACTAGCAGAGCCTCCCAGGTGACAGCTATATCCAGCTCCAGTCAGCAAGTACTTGTGGGCATCGATAATAGTGTCTGGGTTTTGTAACTGTATATGGTATGGATCCCTAGGTGGGGTAATCTCTGGATGGTCTTTCCCTCAGACTCTGCTCCATACTTTGTCTTTGTATCTCCTTTTGTGGGTATTTCGTTCCCCCTTCTAAGAAGGACCAGAGTATCCATACTTTGTTCTTCCTTCTTGGGCATCATTTGATATGTGAATTGTGTCTTAGGTATTCCAAACTTCTAGGCTAATATCCACTTATCAGTGAGTGCATACCATGTGTGTTCTTTTGTGATTGGGTTACCTCACGCAGGATGATATTTTCCAGTTCCACCATTTGCCTAAGAATTTCATGAATTCATTGTTTTAAATACCTGAGTAGTATTCCATTGTGTAAATATACCACATTTTCTATATCTATTTCCCTGTTGAGGGACATCTGGGTTCTTTCCAGCTTCTGGCTATTATAAATAGGGCTGCTATGAACATAGTGGAGCATGTGTCCTTACTACATGTTGGAGAATCCTCTGGGTATATGCCCAGGAGTGGTATAACAGGGTCCACCAGTAGTATTATGCCCAGTTTTCTGAGGAACTGCCAAAGTGATTTCCAGAGTGTTTGTACCCCATTTTTTTAATTGAAAAATGAAATAGAAATATTTTATGATAGAATTGAAGATTTACATGGAAAGTATTTCTGATAAACTTGTAGAAAAATTTAGAAAAACATGTTAAAATTGAAGATTATCATGGAAAGTTTTATATAGATATAATAATGGTAGGCATAAAAGTATTCCTAAGTTGATTGAAAGTGGAATTATAAACATTTTCTGGTAAAGTTGAAGGTTTACATGGAAAATATTTCTGATAAAATTGAAGAAATATATAGAAAAACATGTTAAAATTGAGGATTATCATGAAAATTATGCAGAAAAAATGATAGGCATAAAAATAATTCTAAATTGATTGAAAGTGGAATTATAAACATTTTTCAGGTAAAACTGAAGATTTACATGGAAAATATTTCTGATAAAATTCAAGAAATATATAGACAAACACATTAAAATTGACTATTTCATGGAAAATTTTACAGATAAAATGGTAGATATAATAAACCTTTCTAAATTAATTGAAGGTGGAATTAAAAATGTGATAAAATCAGAGATTTACATTGATAACATTTCTGTTAAATAGAACAAATATGTAGAAAAGCATATTAAAATTGAAGATTATCATGAAAAATAATGCAGATAAAATGGTAGACAAAAAACATTGCTAAATTAATTGAAAGAGGAATTACAAACATTTTCTGATAAAATTGAAGATTTGCATGAAATTATTTCTGTTAGTCTATGTCTTTTTATTGTGGAATTGAGTTCATTGATATTAAGAGATATTAAGGAATAGTGATTGTTGCTTTGTGTTATTTTTGATGTTATTTTTATGTTTGTGTGGTTATCTTCTTTTGGGTTTGTTGGAAGATTACTTTGTTGCTTTTTCTAGGCTGTAGTTTCCCTCCTTGTGTTGGTATTTTCCATATATTATCCTTTGTAGGGTTGGATTTATGGACAGATATTGTGTAAATTTGATTTTCTCATGGAGTATCTTGCTTTCTCCATCTATGGTGATTGAGAGTTTTGCTAGGTATTGTAGTCTGGGCTGGCATTTGTGTTCTCTTAGTGTCTGTATGACATCTTCCCAGAATCTTCTAGCTTTCATTGTCTCTGGTGAGAAGTCTGGTGTAATTCTGTTAGGCCTGCCTTTATAGGTTACTTGACCTTTTCTCCTTACTGCTTTTAATATTCTTTCTTTGTTTAGTGAATTTGGTGTTTTGATTATTATGTGCTGGGATGACTTTCTGGTCTGGTCCAGTCTGTTTGGAGTTCTATCGGCTTCTTGTATGTTCATGGGCATCTCTTTCTTTAGGTTAGGGAAGTTTTCTTCTATAATATTGTTAGAGATATTTACTGGCCCTTTAAGTTGTAAATCTTCGCTTTCTTCTATACCTATAATCCTTAGGTTTAGTCTTCTCATTGTGTCCTGGAGTTCCTGGATGTTTTGAGTTATAAGCTTTGTGCATTTTGCATTTTCTTTAACTGTTGTGTCAATGTTTTCTATGGTATCTTCAGCACCGAGATTCTTTCTTCTGTCTCTTGTATTCTGTTGTTGATGCTTGCATCTATGACTCCTGAATTCTTTCCAAGGTTTTCTATCTCCAGAGATGTCTCACTTTGTGATTTCTTTACTGTTTCTACTTACACTTTTAGATTCTGGATGGTTTTGTTCAGTTCCTTCTCTCGATTGTTTGTGTTTTGCTGTAATTCTTTCAGGGATTTTGTGTTTCCTCTTTAAGGGCTTCTGCCTGTTGACCCATGATCTCCAGTATTTCTTTAAGGGAGTTATTTAAGTCTTTCTTGAAGCCCTCTATCAACATCATGAGATATGATTTTAAATCCAACTCTTGCTTTTCTGGTGTGTTGTGGTATCTGGGACTTGCTGTGGTGGGTTCTGATGTTGCCAAGTGGCCTTGGTTTCTGTTTGTAGGGTTCTTGTGCTTGCCTTTTGCCATATGGTTATCTCTGTTTCTAGTTGGTTTTGCTGTCTCTGGCTGGAGCTGTTCCTCCTATGGGCCTGTAAGTCTGTGTCTGTACTCCTGGGAGACCAACTCTCTTCTGTCAGGATCTGTGCACAGAAGGCTGTGGAGTTGCCTGGCTCCCTGGTGCAAATGGCAGCCTGAAGACCTCTGTTCCAGCTGATCCACTGATCTTATCCCCTGTGCGTTCCTAGCTGTTCTCCTCCAGAGAGGAGGTGGAGATCTCACCTGCATGCTCAGAAGTGAAAGCTCTGCTGGGAGATCGCTCTCTCCTGGTGGACTGTGCACAGAAGGCTCTGGAGCTGCCCGGCTCCCTGGTAAAAATGGTGGTGGGAGGACTTCCTTCCCAGCTGCTCATACCCCATTTTTTAATGGGGTTGTTTGGTTCTCTGGAGTCTAACTTCATGAATTCTTTGTATATATTGGATATTAGCCTCTATCAGATGTAGGATAGGTAAAGATCTTTTCCCAATCTGTTGGTTGCCATTAGAGTCACACCAAGATACTTTATGTTGTTTGTGACTATTGTGAAGGGTGTCATTTCCTTAATTTCTTTCTCAACCTGTTTATCCTTTGAGTATAGGAAGGCTACTGATTTGCTTGAGTTAATTTTATATCTGGCCACTTTGCTGAAGTTGTTTATCAGCTGTAGGACTTCTCTGGTGGAGTTTTTGGGTCGCTTAAGTATACTATCATATCATCGGCAAATAGTGATAATTTGACTTCTTCCTTTTCAATTTGTATCCCTTTGACCTCCTTTTGTTGTCTAATTGCCCTATCTAGAACATCAAGTACTGTATTGAAAAGATATGGAGAGAGAGGGCAGCCTTGTGTAGTCCCTGATTTTGGTCTCCATTTAGTTTGGTGTTGGCTACTGGTTTGCTATATATTGCTTTTACTATGTTTAGATATGAGTCTTGAATTCCTGTTCTTTCCAAGACTTTTAACATGAAAGGATGATGAATTTTGACAAATGCTTTTTCAGTGTCTAATGACCATGTGGTTTTTTTCTTTGAGTTTGTTTATGGAGTGGATTACATTGATGGATTTCCTTATATTGAACCATCCCTGCATCCCTGGGATGAAGCCTACTTGATCAAGGTGAATGATCGTTTTGATGTGTTCTTGGATTCGGTTGGCAAGAATTTTATTGAGTATTTTAGCATTAATATTCATAAGGTAAATTGGTCTGAAGTTCTCTTTGTTGGATCTTTGTGTGGTTTTGGAATCAGCGTAACTGTGGCTTCATAGAACGAGTTGGGTAGTGTTCCTTCTGTTTCTATTTTGTGGAGTAGTTTGAAGAGTATTGGTGTTAGGTCTTCTTTGAAGATCTGATATAATTCTGCACTAAAACCATCTGGTCCTGTGCTTTTTTTGGTAGGGAGACTTTCAATGACTGCTTCTATTTCCTTAGGGTTATGGGACTGTTTGGATGGTCTATCTGATCCTGATTTAACTTTATTTGGTATCTCTCTAGGAAATGCTCCATTTCATCCACATTTACCAGTTGTGTTGAGTATAAGCTTTTGTAGTAGGATCTGATGATTTTTTGAATTTCCTCAGTTTCTGTTGTTATATATCTCTTTTCACTTCTGATTTTGTTAGTTTGGATACTGTCTCTGTGTCCTCTGGTTAGTTTGGCTAAGGATTTATCTATCTTGTTGATTTTCTCAATGAACCAGCTCCTGGTTTTGTTGATTCTTTGTATAGTTCTTTGTGTTTCTACTTGGTTGATTTTGGCCCTGAGTTTGATGATTTCCTGCCTTCTACTCCTCTTAGGTGTATTAGCTTCTTTCTGTTCTAGAGCTTTTAGGTGTGCTGTTAAGCTGCTAGTGTATGCTCTCTCCAGCTTCTTTTAGGAGGCACTTAGAGCTATAAGTTTTCCTCTTAGCACTGCTTTCATTGTGTCCCATAAATTTGCATACGTTGTGCCTTCATTTTCATAAAATTTTAAAAAGTCTTTGATTTCTTTTCTTATTTCTTCCTTGACCATGGTATCATTGAGTAGAACACTGTTCAGCTTCCAAGTGTATGTGGGCTTTCTGTTGTTTTTGTTGCTATTGAAAATCACCCTTACTTTTTAGTGATCTGATAGGAGGCATGGGATTAGTTCGATCTTCTTTTATCTGTTGAGGTCTGTTTTGTGACTAATTATATGGTCAATTTTGGAGAAGATACCATGAGGTGCTGAGAAGAAGCTGTTTTCTTTTGATTCAGGATGAAATGTTCTATAGATATCTGTTAAATCCATTTGGTCTAAAACTTCTGTTAGTTTCATTGAGTCTCTGTTTGGTTTGTGTTTCCCTGATCAGTCCATTGAGGAGAGTGGGGTGTTGAAGTCACCCACAATTATTATGTGAGGTGCAATGTGTGCTTTAAGCTTTAGTAAAGTTCCTTTTATGACTGAGGGTGCCCTTGCATTTGGAGCATAGATGTTCAGAATTGAAAGTTCTTCTTGGTAGATTTTTCTTTTGATGAGTATGAAGTGTCCTTTTGTGTCTTTTTTGATGACTTTAGGTTGAAAGTCAATTTTATCTGATATTAGAATGGCTACTCCAGCTTGTTTCTGGCAACATTTGCTTGGAAAATTGTTTTCCAGCCATTTTACTCTGAGGTAGTGTTTGTCATTAACACTGAGATGTGTTTCCTGTATGGAGCAAAATGCTGGGTTCTGTTTTCATATCCAGTCTGTTAATCTATGTCTTTTTATTGGGGAATTGAGTCCATTAATGTTAAGAGATATTAAGAAATAGTGATTGTTGCTTCCTGTTTTTTTTATGTAGTTTTTATGTTTGTGTGGTTATCTTCTTTTGGGTTTGTTGAGAGAAGATTACTTTCTTGCTTTTTCTAGTGTGTAGTTTCCCTCCTTTTGTTGGTGTTTTCCATTCATTATCCTTTGAAGGGCTGAATTTGTGTAAAGATATTGTGTAAATTTGTTTTTGTCATGGAATACCTTGGTTTCTCCATCTATGGTAATTGAGAGATTTGCTGGGTATAGCAGCCTGGGTTGGCATTTGTGTTCCCTTAGGGTCTGTATGACATCTGCCAAGGCTCTTCTGGCTTTCATAGTCTCTGGTGAGAAGTCTGGTGTAATTCTGATAGGTCTACCTTTATATGTTACTTAACCTTTTTTATTCCTTTACTGCTTTTAATAGTCTTTCTTTGTTTAGTACATTTGGTGTTTTAATTATTATGTGACAGGAAGAATTTCTTTTCTGGTCTAATCTATTTGGAGTTCTGTAGGCTTCTTGTATGTTCATGGTGATTGATTTCTTTAGGTTAAGGAAGTTTTCTTCTATAATTTTGTTGAAGACATTTGCTGGCCCTTTAAGTTGGAAATCTTCACTTTCTTTTATACCTATAATCCTTAGGTTTGGTCTTCTCATTTTTGTCCTGGATATCCTGGATATTTTGAGTCAGGAGCTTTTTTCATTTTTCATTTTCTTTGAACATTGCGTCAATGCTTTCTATGGTATCTTCTGCATATGAGATTCTTTCTTCTATCTCTTGTATTCTGTTGTTGATGCTTGGATCCATGACTCCTGACTTCTTTCCTAGGTTTTCTACGTCCAGAGTTATTTCCCTTTGTTATTTCTTTATTGTTTCTACCTCTATTTTTATATCCTGGGTGATTTTGTTCAATTCCTTCACCTGTTTGGTTGTCCTTTCCTGTAGTTCTTTAAGGGCTTCTACCTGTTTACTTGTGTTCTCCTGTATTTCTTTAAGGGAGTTATTTATGTCCTTCTTAAAGCCCTCTATCAGCATAATGAGCTGTGATTTTAAATCCATATCTTACTTTTCTGGTGTGTTGGGGGCATCCAGGCCTTGCTGTTGTGGGAGAATTGGGTTCGGATAGTGCCATGTTGCCTTGATTTCAGTTAGTAACATTCCTATGTTTGCCTTTTGCCATCTGATTATCTCTGGTGTTAATTGGTCCTACTGTCTCTGGCTGGTGCTTGTCTGTCTTGTGTGCCTGCAAGCCTGTCTCAGCACCCCTGGCTGACTGGCTCCTCCCTGGCACAGAGTGCTGTGGCACTGCCCAGCTCCTGGGTGCAGGTGGGGTCCTGGTGGACCCTGCCCCAGCTGTTCTGACACTCGGGTGTTCCCTGTGTTCATGGCTGTACCCATCTGCTCAGTCACAGGAGCAAAGATGGTGTCCTCACCTCTCAATGCTGGACTCCATGCAGAGCAGATGTCTCCTGGCAGGATAGGTGCACGGATGGCTGTGTCACTGCCCGGCTCCTGGGTGCAGTTTGGGCCCTGGCGGACTGTTCCCAACTGTTCTGACACTCAGGTGTTCCCTGTGGTCCTGGCTGTACCCATCCACTCAGTCATCTATTTTTCACCTTTGATGTCAAATAAGAAATAGATAGGAGATTGAACAAAACTATAGTTGTTTGGGAGTATGGCTCACTGGTATAATGCTTGTGTAGCATGTATGAGCTTAGAATTCCATCCCTAGCACTCTAAAATCTCAATACTTTGCCTTCTGTGATGGGGCAGAATGGGACTGTGCACAAGGTCCTGGTCTCCAACTTCAGTATTGTCAGCATGTCTATATCTATACCTCTATTATCTATCTGTCTGTCTGTCTGTCTGTCTGTCTGTCTGTCTATCTATCTATCTATCTATCTATCTATCCATCCATCCATCTATCTATCTATCTATCATTTATTATTTATTATGAGAGAATGCATTTGGGTAAGGGATCTAGAACATTTTTTAATGTTGTCAAGTTATTGCAATATATGGCTAAGTTTGAGAATTTCTTAGCATGGACTACAAGCCAGTAGTGCAACCTAAAGAACTAGGTCCTAATTACTAAACAAAGATTCCTGGAGTTAGGTGTGTTTAATCTGAGACCAGGATGGTAGAAGTCAGATGGTATTGAAATGGGAGAAGAGTTCAGGTGTCTTCTAGAATGAAACATGTTGAAACATTTTGATATAGTCTGACAGGCTATGAGCCTTACTTTGATGGTTTCGATATCTTTCAGTGGGACCTGGTGTGTGAATCTCAGTCACTGGATTCAATAGCTAAGTTTCTATTCTCGACTGGTTTGTTAGTAGGAAATATCCTATATGGCTGCTTAACAGACAGGTGAGTGTCTCTGGTTCATGGCTCTCCCTGTGTGTGAGTATTTTAGTCACATGTGAGTCATTCAATCATTATGGAATAGCCTTTGCAAATTATATTCTAACTGTAACTTGATCCTAGAGATCCACAAACACAAAAGGAAATTTCAGTCAGTGTCATGAGTGCAGTTTGAATAAAAGTCTCTATGTTGTGTGGACACATGAATACCTTCTCCATGAGTTATAGGGGCATTTCAGATGGGGAGAGGTGAGAAACAGTCAACAATGGGAATGAGATAAAGATGTTTCAGTACATGGATTTCATTCTATTTGAATATTAAAAACTGGAAAACAGCATTGACCCTCTTGCCAGGGGTTCTGTGCTCTCTCCCTGTAGTGCACAGAGAAAGGACATCATGCCTTTATTGATCAAGCACAATAGTAGGCTGTCCTTTGACACTTGTGGCACCAGTGGTGTGTAGGGAAGCTATGCCTGCCCCTTTTCTGTTCTACCAAAGATGATTTCCAAAGGACACACTTTCAGGTTTGGAAACTGTCACCAGAATTTGTGATCTAATAACTTAGATCTGGTGCTTGAAGACACCTCCTTTTCAGTAGATAACCATTTCTATCAAGCAAGTTGTTGCCTTTCTCTGTAGCAGAGGAGGCCTATCCTGGGCCCTCATATACACACAGCTCCCTTGTGCCTCTTTTATTTTAGCCTCAAGCATATTTAGAATCAGTGTGTATATATGCACGTGATGTGTGTGTGAGCATGTATGCCATGACTTGCAATGTGGAGACTATGGAGTCAGTTTACCTTTGCATGGCAGCTGGAGAGCATTTTGCCAGGCATGGGCTGCAAATATCTTTAGCCACCAAACTATCTCATTGGCTCTGCATCTCTTTTATAAGGTTTATTAATTCCATTCATAAGGGCTCCACTCTCATATTTTTAAAAAGAGTTTTAATTGTTCTTTGACAATTTCATGGTTGCCAGAAATTTATCTTTATATCTGCCCCCCCTGCCCCCCTTCACTGGTTTTCAGGTGCCCCAGCATATCCCTCTTTAACTTCATATAGTCTCATTAAAAGAAGTTATCATAGTGTTAGGTACTATTACAACATTTTTATGTGTTTAAAATGCAGGGTTTAGCCAGTATGTATGTCAGTGCTCCATGTGTGCACCTAGTGCTCCACCTTCCAGTGGTCACCAGAAGATGGTGACAGTTACATTCAAAACTGGAGTTGCTGATGATTGTAAGCTGCCATGTGGGTGCTGGAATAGAACCTGAGTCCTCTGGAAGAATAGCCAGTGCTCTTAGCTGCTGAGCTGTCTCCCCAGCCACACATTATGATATTTCAAGCGAAGTGTGTTTTTGCGGTTCTTCTTCCTCCACATCCCCTCCTGAAGGTCTCAATCTCCTTCCTGTTGCTCCCCCCAGATTTTCTTCCCTTTCATGTTCCATTGTCCTTTTTTCCACCACCGTCCTTCCCATTACCCAATATTTGGCCTGTTTTCTGAATTTTGCAGACTTTACCACATTTACAACTCTTTACATATATGCACTGTATAGGCTATGATCCTCATATATGGGAGGACATGCACTTTGCTCTTTCTGGATTGGTTGACCTCACTAAATATTGTATACTCTTTGGATCCATGCATTTCCTGAAAAATCTCATGATTCTTTTACGACTGAAGAATATTCCATTGTGTACATGTACTGCATTTTCATTATTATCTGTTGATAAGCAACTAGGCTGGTTCTATGTCTTTGCTATCACAAATATATATCAACAATAAAAATGATGAACAGGTGAATTTATGCCTGGATATGGAGTTTTTTGGGTCTGTACTCAGGAGTTGTATGATATGTGATATGGTAATTTTAATTTTTGAGTAACAGCTCAACCAATTTTCATATTGGTTGTACTAATTGCACCCCTGCCGGCTGTAAATAAATGTTCCTCTTTCCCCATATTATCCTCCACATGTATTTTCAGATTTCCTGATGATAGCCACCATGCCTGTGGTATTCCTTCTCACAGTTAACAAAATCTGAAAAGCATCTCTTAGTACTATCAGACCAGATAGTAATTTTCTAAATATGAATCCTAGAGGCACATCAGATTGTAGCAAGTTTGTAACCTGCTCTTCGTGGAGCAGTGCCACATAATGCCAGGCAAGTAATTTTGTTTGGAAGTCATGTTCATTAATATGTTTTGTGGCTTGTGTTTATTCTGTGTTTCTTTGTTAAATCCTGAGAGTAATGCTACAATCTCTCACTCCATTAAACCATTTTTCCTTTAATTTTGTGCTTTTGTTTTGTGTATTTGAAAAGATTGTTTACCTAAATGTAAATTTCAGATTCAGAATGATAATTTGTGCTTCTTTTTCTCAGTGAAAAGTCATTAAAATATTTATTCATTTTTCTATCTGTGAGTTGTTTTACTTATTTTAAAGAAGGTAAGTTTCAGATTCTGAATTTGTGGGTTGTTTTATTTTATTTATTTTAAAGAAGGTGTCTCACTGTGTAACACATGCTGGCCACCCATTCCAGGGTGGCCTTGAAATCACAATCCTCATGTCTCAGCTTCCAGTGACCTAGAATTATTAGGGTTAAAACAGATTTTGGGATTAAAACAGTGTTTCCCAACATCAGGAACTCCGAGGAAGATGAGTAAGAAGTCTGGCAGCTGGGTATGAGGTAATCTGACAAGAGGCAGGAGAGGGATCAGAGAAAGCAACAAATCTGGTTTCAATTCCCTCTGAGTAACTAACATGCAAAAGGCACCTTTGCTTTTACTTAGTGTGTGGTCAACTTTGTGAGTGCTTACACTTTTATACATGTTTGTGCGCCTAATTATAAAAGACTGAACTGTAGGTAAGGGCAGCTTCTAAGAAAGCATCTTCCTTGCCAGGAAGGAAGATACCCAAAGACCACCCCAGGGAAGGCAAGGAGAAGGAACATGGTGTATTAAGAGTTCTAGGTTCAGCTGTTGATGCAGACTTTCACATTGCTGCTTGGCTCTTCACTCAGGAGAGCCACTTCTGTTTTTCTGACCTTTCACTGTTAACAGTCTCTCTGCTCTCTTTTCTGTGATGGTCCCGGAACCTTGGGAGCAGCCATTTTAATCTTACAGTTTACAGGAATATGTTAACTGATCACTTTCTTCCATTTAGTCAAAGAACTAATTAAATTTAGATCTTTGTTTTGAATCCATTCTCATTATCTTGACTTTTCCATTAGAATTGTTAGTCTTTGATCAGAATAATTTATTAGTCTTCAAGGAATGTCATAGTGTTGTGCTGCAGAGATGGCTCAGTGATTAAGAGCACTGGCTGCTCTTCCTGAGGTCCTGAGTTCAATTCTCAGCACCACATGGTGACTCATGACCATCTATAAAGGGATCTGATGTCCTCTTCTGGCATGCAGAGGCATGTACAGCCAGACAGAACAGTCATACACAAAAAGGAATACATAAATAAGTAAAAAAGAAATTGTATCATATTTGATGTAAGACATCAATCTATATATCGAAGAAGCTCAAATATAAGTAACTAAGCCCCATTAATCTACATGCCTGTCTTTGTGCCAGCACTATGATTTTTTATTTTTTATTTTTTTAATTACTGGTTCTGTACTATATCTTGAGATTTGGAAGAGTAATCCTTTCTGAATTGTTCTTTTGTTGCAGGATTATTTTGCCAATATGGCTATTTGTGTTTCTGTATGTATTTTATAACTTTTTTTTTATTTCTGTGAAGAATAACATGGGGATTATGACTGGGATTACATTAAATCTGTAGATTATTTTTGTTAAGATAGTTATTTTCATAATATTAATCCTACCAATCTATGAGCACAAGAGGTCTTTCTATCTTCTAGTGTCTTCCTCAACATCCTTCATTAGAGGCTTAAAGATTTCATTGTAAAGATATTTTATATCCTTGGTTAGGTTTATTCCTAGATATTCTACTTTCTCAAAATTATTGTGAATGGGAGTGTCTATGATTTCTTTCTAAATTTTTTTTTAATTTTGGGTTTTCAAGACAGGGTTTTTCTGTAGAGCCCTGGCTGTCCTGGAATTCACTCTGTAGGCCTTGAACTCAGAAATCTGCCTGCCTCTGCCTCTCTAAATATTCTTGTTATTGATGAATAGAAAGGATACTATTTTGAAAGATAATTTTGTATCTTGTTAGTTTACTAAAAATGTTGATAATTTCTAGAAGATTTTAGGTAGAATTTATGGGACCTCCTATGTATAGTATTGTAACATCTGCAAGCAGGAATAATTTAACTTCTTTTCCTATTTGTATTCTTTAGTCTCCCTCTCTTGTCTTATTGCTCTAGCTAGTAATTTAAACACTTTATTGAAGAGGAGTGGGGATAAGTGGACAGGCCTGTTTTACTCCTGATTTTAGGTGGATTGCTTTGAGTCTTTTTTCACTTAAAATGATATTTGCTATGATATTGTCTTATATAGACTTTATTATGTTGAGCTATGGTTCCTACAACCCTGTTCTCTTCAGGACTGTTGTCATGAACTTATGTTAGATTTTGTCAAAGGCTTTTCTATCATATCACCCACTATATCATCCTTTGATATATACTCAAATACTCAATATTCAGTTCCAGAAAAGCTTGCTCAACTAGGTTCACTGTTACTATATTTATAATATCTAGGAAATGGAAATAACCCAAAAGTCCTTTATGAATGAATAATGGAAATGAGTACACATATACAATGGAATTCTATTCAGTTAAAGAAAAATGAAATCATAAATTTTGCAAGTAAAATGGAACTGGAAAATATGCTGAAGTAACCCAGAAAGAGAAAAACACTGCATGTTCTCTCTTAATTGCAGATCCTAGTTCCAGATCTTTAGATTTGAATATATAACCTGAAGTATCCAAAGAATTATGATGCAGGTGGTCGACGGCTGCAGATAGAGCATCAGTTTCTTTCAGGGATGAACTCTCACACAGGATATCCAATTCCAAGTGACCATCTCTGGACACATGGACTCTGTAATTTATCTGTTCGTTTATCTTTCTGTCTTTCTATCTGTTTGTCTGTCTGTCTGTCTATCTATCATCTATTATTTATGTCTCTCATGTGCATATGCATGTGATAATCTAAGAAATAGAAAAAGAGTATGAGGTGATGAGGAGAGAAAGAATGATAGAGATGGTCAGAGTGGAAGATAGATGCTATGAAAGGGATAATGGGATAGCAGAGGGACAATCAAAAAGTGGGGGGACAATAGGAAAATGGGGTGAGAATAATTGGAAAGGAAGAGTAATACATGGAAAGAGAAAAAGGATAATTAACGCCAATAAGTTTGAAAAAACATGAAATAACCCAAATGTCCTTAATAAATGAATTATTAAACTAGGCTACCACAAAGGTTTGGTGTTCAAGAAGTAGAACATTTACAAATTTAATAGATGACTCTTTCCTGTGAGAATACATATGATTTACATGATATACCTATGCATTTTTTGGACTGACTAAGCTTTATCTAGACTGTCATTTTATCATTTCATTTATCATCACTTTTTAATTCATAGCTTGTTCCAAGTTGAAACACACACTTAATAATTATGGCTATCTTGTATGAATTAGAATGTGTAATTAATGTCACAATGTAAATATGCTTCTGAGAATAGCAGATACCACAGTGTAGCTACCAGTTACTCCAATTACTTTAAATCCAGTACACATACCTTTGTTCAATAGAGTGGAAAGAATTCCTCTTCTAGTTGACAATCAAACTCTGAATTCTGACTTTTGGAATCTTTCTGTTTTCTTAAAAATTTGCTTGATAAAAATTTCTATGTGAGGGTCTTGAGAGATGGCTCTGAGGTTAAGAACACTGGATGTTCTTCCAGAGGTCCTGAGTTCAGTTCCCAGCAATCATATAGTGGCTTAGAACCATTTATAATGAGATCTGGTACCATCTTCTGGGCTGCATGCATAATGCTGTATATATAATAAATAAATCTTTAAAAAAGTTCCATTTGATAAAAAATTAAGTATTTTGTTATATCAATGAAACAAGGTACTAATACATGTTAAGTAAATACTTTAGTAAAAGGGTATTTATATAATGTTAAAACTCAAATGTTCTATACTGTCTTGTGACTTGAATTAGTAGGAAAAAGACCAGTAGCAAATTGGAGATGAAGCTTTGGTTCACACTGTTTTCAAACACAGAAAGTTGTTTGTCAGGATATATACTTTTGGTTATTTCTTGATTTTTATAATTTTAAAGTGTCTTCAGTTTGTATGCCAACTGCATTGTTCCCATGGTCTAATCCTTTCTTTCCCTCAGGTTTGGGAGGAGGTTAATCTTTATATGTGCTTCACTGCAAATGGCCATCACGGAGACCTGTGCAGCTTTGGCTCCCTCCTTCCTCATCTACTGTTCACTACGATTCCTGGCAGGGGTTTCTTTCTCAACCATTTTGACAAATAGTGGCTTGCTCAGTAAGTCAAAACTTTTAATGGACATTTTCCAAGCTTTGTTTTTGACCTGGATGTCCCTCCCATCTTAATTTGAAATTAAGATTCATTTTCTCTTCTTTCAGTAATAGAATGGACAAGACCTAAATTCCAAGCCTTCGCAACAGCACTGCTGTTGTGTGCTGGAGCGGTTGGACAGCTAATATTGGCAGGCCTGGCTTTTACTATTCGAAACTGGCAACACCTCCATCTGGCAATGTCTGTACCAATATTTTTCTTACTTGTACCCATAAGGTATGAACTTCCTTTCTCTTCTGTCTTATGGAAACCTGGAATGACCATATAATTTTATAAAATTATATACATGTGTGGTAAGAGATACAGTTATGTTGAGGAGGACTTATTATTTATTTGAAGATTCTAATTGTGAGTTTTGATTTTACTAATAACTGGATAAAATGTATCTCATCATATTCATATTATGGATAAATAAATAATTTCTGAGGAAGTGTATTCAATACATACATATTATCACTACCAGATATGGTATACTTAAGAAAACTATGTATTATTTGGTATTTAAATTTATTACTCACAAGTTAATTTTGTTTATTAAGGAAAAACTACCCTAAAAAAGTAGCCATGAGTCCTTACCAGAATGTTTTTGGAATTTCTGTGTTTCTTTACTACCAAGCTTTAATTATAATAGAATTTTTACAAAAACATTTCTTTTCTTACAGGAAAATCTTTAAAGATTAGATTGCCTCTACTGTAGTTTGTATTTGTATGAGCAACTTGAAAAAGGGAAACATTATGGAAACTTTTGTGACATTTACCTTTGCAGGTGATATGGATAAAAGACAAGAAGCAAATTTTTCCCCACTATTTAATGAAGAAAGAACATATATGGTTTCTCTAGCTTAAAATTGTTGGCAGGGACCTGGACAGATTGCTCAGAGGTTAAGAGCACTGACTGTTCTTCCAGAGGTCCTGAGTTCAATTCCCAGCAACCACATGGTGGCTCAAAACCATCTGTAATGGGATCTGATGCCCTCTTCTGGTGTGTCTGAAGACAGCTACAGTGTTCTCACATGCATAAACACAAACACAAACAAAAACAAAAAACCCCAACAACTGTAGGCAGAATGACCCACTCATCTCCTTTGTCCTTTATGTCCTCTTCCTTTTCTTTTCATGTTTTCATTTTAAATTTTAATTTAATTTTGATTTTCTTTGAAATGGAGTCTCACTGTGCAGCTTCAGCTGTCCTGGGACTTACTATACAAACCAGTTGGGCCTTGAACTCACAGAGAATCCACCTGCCTCTGCACACCTCATGCTAAGATTAAAGGTGTGTGCTATATAATCTGACTCATTTTTATTTTTTGGCTTGAAAGTTTAAAAAATTTATTAGATGTACAGATAGAATCCATGTATCTCATTTTCAAACATATTCTTTGAAGTTTTATATGTATGTTGCATATATGAGTATAACATATTTATCATCCCCACACCTCACTATCCCCTTCCAACTCCTACCAGGACCCCTATCACATCTTCCCAACTTTATGTACTATTTATGTATTTACATGCTTATTCCTTTTGAGTACAATGAATACTGCCCATGTGCTCATGGGTATAGGGTTATCCAACTGGGTTATGGTGAAGCCAGTGATCACAATCATTTTCTTTTTCTTTGTATTCTTTTTTTTGATAAAATTGACGATTTACATGTAAAATATTTCTGACAAAATTGAAGAAATATATAGAAAAAACGTTAAATTGACAATTTTCATGGAAAATTAAAGAGTAAAATGGTAGACATAAAAACTTTGCTAAATTAATTGAAAAAGGAAGTAGAAGCATTTTATGATAGAATTGAAGATTTATGTGGAAAATATTTCTGATAAAATTGTAGAAAAATATAGAATAACATATAAAATTAAAGATTATCATGGAAAATTACACAGATAAAATGGTAGGCATAAAAATATTTCTAAGTTGATTGAAAGTGGAATTATAAACATTTTCTGATTAAAACTGAAGATTTACATGGAAAATATTTCTTATAAAATTGAAGAAATATGTAGAAAAACATGTTAAAATTGAAGATTATCATGGAAAATAATGCAGATAAAATGGTAGACATAAAAAACATTACTAAGTTAATTGAAAGAGGAATTACAAACATTTTTTGATAAAATTGAAGATTTACGTGAAAAATATTTCTGTTAGTCTATGTCTTTTTATTGGGGAATTGAGTCCATTGATGTTAAGAGATATTAAGGAATAGTGATTGTTGCTTCCTGTTACTTTTGATGTTATTTTTGTGTCTGTGTGGTTATTTTCTTTTGTGATTTTGGAAGATTACTTTCTTGCTTTTTCTTTTCTTTTTTTTTTATTTTCTAAGTTTTTTTTTATTTACATAACAAATCATTTCCCCTTTCCCGTTTCCTCCGTCCCCGAAAGTCCCATAAGCCCCCTTCCCTCCCTCTTTTCTCCATTCAACCCCCTCTCGTTTCTCTGTCCTGGCGTTCCCCTACATCCAGTCTTTCCAGGACCAGGGGTCTCTCCTTCCATCTTCTTAGAGATCTATTGATATGCAAATTGTGTCTAGGGTATTCCTAGATTCTGGGTTAATATCCCCTTATCAGTGACTGCATACCATGTGTGTTCTTTTGTGATTGGGTTACCTCACTAAGGATGATATTTTCAAGTTCTGACCATTTGCCTAGGAATTTCGTGAATTCATTGTTTTTAATTGCAGAGTAGTATTCCATTGTGTAGATATACCACATCTTCTGAATCCATTCCTCCGTTGAGGGACATCTGGGTTCTTTCCAACTTCTGGCTATTATAAATAAGGCTGCTATGAATATAGTGGAGCATGTGTCCTTATTGCATGCAGGTAAAGTCTCTGGGTATATGCCCAGGAGTGGTGTAGCCAGATCCTCCGGGAGTGTCATGCCCAGTTTTCTGAGGAACCGCCAGACTGCTTTCCAGAGTGGTTGTACCAGCCTGCAATTCCACCAGCAGTGGAGGAGTGTTCCTCTTTCTCCACATCCTCGCCAACAACTGCTGTCTCCTGTGTTTTTGATCTTAGCCATCCTGACTGGTGTGAGATGGAATCTCAGGGTTGTTTTGATTTGCATTTCCCTAATGACTAAGGATGATGAACATCTCTTTAGGTGCTTCTCAGCCATTAGATATTCTTCAGGTGAGAACTCTTTGTATAGCTCTGTACCCCATTTTTATTTTATTTTATTTTTTTAATTTACATTCCAAATCACTTCCCCTTTCCCGTTTCCTCCCTCCCCGAAAGTCCCATAAGCCCCCTTCCCTCCCTCTTTTCTCCATTCAACCCCCTCTCGTTACTCTGTCCTGGCGTTCCCCTACATCCAGTCTTTCCAGGACCAAGGGTCTCTCCTTCCATCTTTTTAGAAATCTATTGATATGCTGATTGTGTCTAGGGTATTCCGAGATTCTGGGTCAATATCCCCTTATCAGTGACTGCATACCATGTGTGTTCTTTTGTGATTGGGTTACCTCACTAAGGATGATATTTTCAAGTTCTGACCATTTGCCTAGGAATTTCATGAATTCATTGTTTTTAATTGCAGAGTAGTATTCCATTGTGTAAATATACCACATCTTCTGAATCCATTCCTCCGTTGAGGGACATCTGGGTTCTTTCCAGCTTCTGGCTATTATAAATAAGGCTGCTATGAATATAGTGGAGCATGTGTCCTTATTGCATGCAGGTAAAGTCTCTGGGTATATGCCCAGGAGTGGTATAGCCGGATCCTCCGGGAGTGTCATGCCCAGTTTTCTGAGGAACCGCCAGACTGCTTTCCAGAGTGGTTGTACCAGCCTGCAATTCCACCAGCAGTGGAGGAGTGTTCCTCTTTCTCCACATCCTCGCCAACAACTGCTGTCTCCTGTGTTTTTGATCTTAGCCATCCTGACTGGTGTGAGATGGAATCTCAGGGTTGTTTTGATTTGCATTTCCCTAATGACTAAGGATGATGAACATCTCTTTAGGTGCTTCTCAGCCATTAGATATTCTTCAGGTGAGAACTCTTTGTGTAACTCTGTACCCCATTTTTTAATAGGGTTACTTGCCTCTCTGGAGTTTAACTTCTTGAGTTCTTTGTATATCTTGGATATTAGCCCTCTGTCGGATGTAAGGTTGATAAAGATCATTTCCCAGTTAGTTGGTTGCCGCTTTATCTTTTTGACAGTGTCTTTTGCCTTGCAAAAACTTTGTAATTTAATGAGGTCCCATTTGTCTATTCTTGATCTTAGAGCATAAGCTATTGGAGTTCTGTTCAGGAAATTCTCCCCTGTGCCCATATGTTCAAGGTTCTTCCCTAGTTTCCCTTCTATTAGTTTCAGTGTGTCTGGTTTTATGTGGAGATCTTTGATCCACTTAGAATTGAGCTTAGTGCAAGGAGATAAGAATGGGTCAATTTGCATTTTTCTGCATGTTGATCTCCAGCTGAGCCAGCACCATTTGTTGAAAAGGCTATCTTTTTTCCACTGGATGGTTTTATCTCCTTTGTCAAAGATCAAGTGACCATAGGAGTGTGGATTCATTTCTGGGTCTTCAATTCTGTTCCATTGATCTACATGTCTGTTACTGTACCAATACCATGCGGTTTTTAACACTATTGCTCTGTAGTACAGCTTGAGGTCCGGGATACTGATTCCCCCAGAGGTTCTTTTACTCTTGAGAATAGTTTTAGCTATTCTGGGTTTTCTGTTATTCCAGATGAATTTTTGAATTGCTCTTTCTAACTCTATGAAGAATTGAGTTGGGATTTTGATGGGGGTTGCATTGAATCTGTGTATTACTTTTGGTAAGATGCTCATTTTTACTATATTAATCCTGCCAATCCATGAGCATGGCAGATTTTTCCTTCTTCTGAGGTCTTCTTCAATTTCTTTCTTCAGAGACTTGAAGTTCTTGTCATACAGATCTTTCACTTGTTTGGTTAGAGTCACGCCAAGATACTTAATATGGTTTGTGGCTATCGTGAAGGGTATTATTTCTCTTACTTCTTTCTCAGCCTGCTTATCCTTTGAGTATAGGAAGGCTTCTGACTTGCTTGAGTTGATTTTATATCCGGCCACTTTGCTGAAGTCGTTTATCAGCTGTAGGAGTTCTCTGGTGGAGTTCTTTGGGTCGCTTATGTATACTATCATATCGTCTGCAAATAGTGATAGTTTGACTTCTTCCTTTCCAATTTGTATCCCTTTGACCTCTTTTTGTTGTCTAATTGCTCTAGCTAGAACTTCAAGTACTATATTGAAAAGATATGGAGAGAGAGGGCAGCCTTGTCTAGTCCCTGATTTTAGTGGGATTGCTTCAAGTTTCTCTCCATTTAGATTGACGCTGGCTACTGGTTTGCTGTAAATTGCTTTTACTATGTTTAGATATGGGCCTTGAATTCCTGATCTCTCCAAGACCTTTAGCATGAAAGGATGCTGAATTTTGTCAAATGCTTTCTCAGCATCTAATGAGATGACCATGTGGTTTTTTTCTTTGAGATTGTTTATGTAGTGGATTACATTGATGGATTTCCTTATATTGAACCATCCCTGCATCCCTGGGATGAAGCCTACTTGATCGTGGTGAATGATCGTTTTGATGTGTTCTTGGATTCGGTTGGCAAGAATTTTATTGAGTATTTTTGCATCGATATTCATCAGAGAGATTGGCCTGAGATTCTCTTTCTTTGTCGGATCTTTGTGTGCTTTTGGTATTATTGTAATTGTGGCTTCATAGAACGAGTTGGGTAGTGTTCCTTCTGTTTCTATTTTGTGGAACAGTTTGAAGAGTATTGGTGTTAGGTCTTCTTTGAAGGTCTGATAGAATTCTGCACTAAAACCATCTGGACCTGTGCTTTTTTTGGTTGGAAGACTTCCAATGACAACTTCTATTTCTTCAGGGGTTATAGGACGGTTTAGATGGTCTATTTGATCCTGATTTAATTTTGTTACTTGGTATCTGTCAAGGAAATTGTCCATTTCCTCAAGATTTTCTAGTTGTGTTGAATACAGGTTTTTGTAGTAGGATCTGATGATTTTTTGAATTTCCTCAGTTTCTGTTGTTATCTCTCCCTTTTCGTTTCTGATTTTATTAATCTGGATACTATCTCTGTGCCCTCTGGTTAGTCTGGCTAAGGGCTTATCTATCTTGTTGATTTTCTCAAAGAACCAACTCCTCGTTTTGTTGATTCTTTGTATGGTTTTATTTGTTTCTACTTGATTGATTTCAGCCCTGAGTTTGATGATTTCCTGCCTTCTACTCCTCTTTGGTGTATTTGCTTCTTTTTGTTCCAGGGCTTTCAGGTGTGCCATTAAGCTGTTAGTGTATGCTGTCTCCCGTTTCTTTTTGGCGGCACTCAGGGCTATGAATTTTCCTCTTAGCACTGCTTTCATTGTGTCCCATAAATTAGGGTATGTTGTGCCTTCATTTTCATTAACTTTCAAAAAGTCTTTGATTTCTTTCTTTATTTCCACCTTGACCAAGGTATCATTGAGTAGAGCATTGTTCAGCCTCCATGTGTACGTGGGTTTTCTTTTGTTTTTGTTGCCATTGAAGACCACCCTTATTCCATAGTGATCTGATAGGAGGCATGGGATTATTTCTATCTTCTGTTATCTATTGAGGTCTGATTTGTGACCAATTATATGATCAATTTTGGAGAAGGTACCATGAGGAGCTGAGAAGAAGGTGTATTCTTTAGCTCTAGGATGAAATGTTCTATATATATCTGTTAGTTCCATTTGGTCCAAGGCTTCAATTAGATTCACTGTGTCCCTGTTTAGTTTCTGCTTTCCTGAACGATCCATTTCAGAGAGCGGGGTGTTGAAGTCACCCACTATTATTGTGTGCGGTGCGATGTGTGCTTTGAGTTTTAGTAAAGTTTCTTTTACGAATGAGGGTGCCCTTGCATTTGGAGCATAGATATTCAGAATTGAGAGTTCTTGATGGTGGATTTTTCCCTTGATCAGTATGTAGTGTCCTTCTGTGTCTTTTTTGATGACTTTAGGTTGAAAATCAATTTCATCTGATATTAGGATGGCTACTCCACCTCGTTTCTTGGGGCCATTTGCTTGTAAAATTGTTTTCCAGCCTTTTACTCTGAGGTAGTGTTTGTCTTTGACACTGAGGTGCGTTTCCTGCATGCAGCAAAATGCTGGGTCCTGTTTACGTATCCAGTCTGCTAGTCTATGTCTTTTAATTGGGGAATTGAGACCACTGATATTAAGAGAGATTAAGGCATAGTGATTATTGCCATCTGCCATTCTTGACGCTATCTTTATGTTTGAGTGGTTATCTACTTTTGGGTTTGATTCAAGAAGGTTATTATCTCATTTTTTCCAGGGTGTTGTTTCTCTCCCTGTATTGGAGGTTTCCACCTATTATCCGTTGCAGGGCTGGATTTGTGGAAAGATATTGTGAAAATTTGGTTTTATCATGGAATATCTTGGTCTCTCCATCTATGGTGATTGAGAGTTTTTCTGGGTATAGTAGTCTAGGCTGGCATTTGTGCTGTCTTAGTGTCTGCATGAGATCTGCCCAGGATCTTGTGGCTTTCATAGTCTCTGGTGAGAAGTCTGATGTGATTCGGATAGGTCTTCCTTTGTATGTTACTTGGCCCTTTTCTCTTACTGCTTTTAGTATTCTTTCTTTGTTTAGAACATTCGGTGTTTTGATTATTATGTGACGGGAGGTATTTCTGTTCTGGTCCAGTCTGTTTGGAGTTCTGTAGGCTTCTTGTACGTTCATCGGCATCTCTCTCTTTAAGTTAGGGAAGTTTTCCTCCGTAATTTTGTTGAAGATGTTTACTGGCCCTTTAAGTTGCAAATCTTCACTCTCATCTATACCTATAATCCTTAGGTTTGGTCTTCTCATTGTGTCCTGGATTTCCTGGATGTTTTGGGTTACACGTTTTTTGCATTTTGCATTTTCTTTGACTGTTGAGTCGATGCTTTCTATGGAATCTTCAGCACCTGAGATTCTTTCTTCCATCTCTTGTATTCTATTGTTGATGTTTGCATCTATGACTCCTGATTTCTTCCCAAGGTTTTCTATCTCCAAAGTTGTCTCCCTTTGTGATTTCTTAGTTGTTTCTACTTCCTTTTTTAGTTCCTGGATGGATTTGCTGAGATCCTTCACTTGTTTGTTTGTATTTTCCTGTATTTCTTTAAGGTATTTTTGCATTGCCTCTTTCAGGATTTCTTCCTGATGACCCACGCTCTCCTGCATTTCTCTGAGTGATTTTTGTGTTTCCTCCTCATGGGAATCCATCTGTTGATCCATCATCTCCTGCATTTCTTTAAGCAGTTCTCGTGTTTCCTTTGTAAGGGCATCTAACCGTTGATTCATTTCTTTAAGCAATTTTTGTGTTGCCTCCTTATGGGCATCCGTCTGTTGACCCATGTTCTTCTGCATTTCTTTATTCCAATTTTGTGATTCCTTTGTGAGTGCATCTACCCGTTGATTCATCTCGTTAAGCGATTTTTGTGTTGTCTCCTTGTGCGCCTCCATCTTTTGATCCATGTTCTCCCGCATTTCTCTAAGCGATTTTTGTGTTTCCTTTGTAAGGGCTTCTAACCGTTGATTTATGGTCTCCTGTAACTCTTTATGAGATTTATTTGTGTCCTTCTTGTGATCCTCTAATAACATCATGAGAAGTGATTTTAAATCCAGATCTTGTCTTTCGGGTGTGGTGGGGTATCCAGGATTTGCTGCTGTTGGAGAGTTGGGTTCGGATGGTCCCACATTACTTTGATTTCTGTTAGTAACATTCCTACGTTTGCCTTTTGCCATCTGGATACCTCTGATGTTAGTTGGTCCTGCTGCCACTGGCTGTTGGTTGGACCTCCTGTGAGCCTGCAAAGCTATTTCTACCCCCCCCTGGATTGCCAGGATTCCCCTGGCACCGATTTCTGGGGCCTGCCTGCTCCTGAGTGACTTTGGAGCCCTAATGTGCCTTGCCCCAAGTGATCTTATATTGGCGAGGCCTTGCACATCCAAAGGCTCAGCCTAGTGGATTCCTGGAGCAGAGGTCGCCAAAGGGAGGCTGGTAGGCTCCTGCCCTGTGCAGGGGCGTGTGATCTCTCCTAGGGGGTGGGGGGGCGTCCCTCTGGCAGGCAGAAGTCCCACAGCAGAGCTAGCAAGGTGGTTACTGCAGATCTGCCCAGCTCTTGGGAGCCGCATACACACAAGCCGCCCGAGACCCAAGCGATATTATGCCTGTCTGTCTCAGAGCCTGGCAGTCCCAACTTCCTGGGCACTGGAGCAAAGATGGCGGAGTGCACTCTGCACTCTTTCCATGGCGCTGCTCACCCTGCAGAGGCGATGGCCTGCAGATCTGGCACCCAGACGACCACAGCGCTGTCCCGTTCTTGGGCGCAGGTGGAAGCCCCAACAGGCTGTGTGCCAAGTGATGTTATATTGGGGAGAGCCTGGGTACCTGTCTCTTCAGTGCAGTCTACCAGAACAGAGGTCGCGGAAGGGAAGCTGGTAGGCTCCCACCCAGTGCGGGGTCCCTCTGCCAGGCAGAAGTCCCACAGCAGAGCTGGCGTGCTGGTTACTGCAGATCAGCCCAGCACTTGGGAGCCGCATACACACAAGCCGCCCGAGACCCAAGCGATATTATGCCTGTCTGTCTCAGAGCCTGGCAGTCCCAACTTCCAGGCCACTGGAGCAAAGATGGCGGAGTGTACTCCGCGCTCTCTTCGTGGCGCTGCTCACCCTGCAGAGGCGATGGCCTGCAGATCTGGCACCCAGACGACCACAGCACTGTCCCGTTCTTGGGCGCAGGTGGAAGCCCCAACAGGCCATGTCCCAAGTGATGTTATATTGGGGAGAGCCTGGGTACCTGTCTCTTCAGTGCAGTGTACTGGAACAGGTCGCAGAAGGGAGGCTGGTAGCTCTTTATGCAATTTTTGTGATTCCTTTGTGAGTGCATCTACCCGTTGATTCATCTCGTTAAGTGATTTTTGTGTTGTCTCCTTGTGCGCCTCCATCTTTTGATCCATGTTCTCCTGCATTTCTCTAAGCGATTTTTGTGTTTCCTTTGTAAGGGCTTCTAACCCTTGATTCATGGTCTCCTGTAATTCTTTATTAGATTTATTTGTGTCCTTCTTCTGATCCTCTAATAGCATGAGAAGTGATTTTAAATCCAGATCTTGTCTTTCGGGTGTGGTGGGGTATCCAGGACTTGCTGCTGTTGGAGAGTTGGGTTCAGATGGTGCCATATTACTTTGATTTCTGTTAGTAACGTTCTTACGTTTTCCTTTTGCCATCTGGTTACCTCTGATGTTAGTTGGTCCTGCTGTCACTGGCTGTTGGTTGGACCTCCTGTGAGCCTGCAAAGCTATTTCTGCCCCCCCTGGTTTACCAGGATTCCCCTGGCACAGATTTCTGGGGCCTGCCCTGCTCCTGAGTGACTTTGGAGCCCTGATGTGCCTTGCCCCAAGTGATGTTATATTGGGGAGTCCTTGCACATCCAAAGGCTCAGCGTAGTGGATTCCTGGAGCAGAGGTTGCCAAAGGGAGGCTGGTAGGCTCCTGCCCTGTGCAGGGCTGTGTGATCTCTCCTAGAGTGTGGGGGGGAGGGGGCGTCCCTCTGGCAGGCAGAAGTCCCACAGAAGAGCTAGCACGCTGGAATGGCTAAGATCAAAATCTCAGGTGACAACACATGGTGGAGAGGATGAGAAAGAGGAACACTCCTCCATTGCTGGTGAGATTGCAAACTGGTACAACCACTCTGGAAATCAATCTGGACGTTCCTCAGAAAATTGGAAATAGATCTACCTGAAGATCTAGCTGTACCCCCTCTTGGGAATATACCCAAAAGATGCCCCACCATGCCACAGTGACACATGCTCTACTATGCTCATAGTGGCCTTATTTGTGATAGCCAGAAGCTGGAAACAATCCAGATGTCCCATGACAGAAGAATGGATACAGAAAACGTGATTCATTTACACAATGGAATACTACTCAGCTATTAAGAATGAGGACATCCTGAGTTTTTCGGGCAAATGAATGGAACTAGAATATATCACTGTCAGAGAGGTAACTCAGACCCAAAATGACATGCATGGTATGTACTCACTAATAAGTGGATATTAGCAAAAACAAAAAAGTACAGAATACCCAAGATACAGTTCACAGAACTCAAAAAGGTCAACAAGCTGAAATGCCCAAGTGAGGATGCCTCAGTCCCACTTGGGAGGTAGAAGAAAGCAACCACAAATGGGGAGGTAGGGAGGGACCTGGGACAGACAGTGGATGGGAGTATTCAGGGGGATAGGGAAACCTGATCTGGTATTGGGTGAGGGAAAAGGACTGAAGCCCTGAAGTCCAGCAGAAAGAATGGAGATAGGCAACCTCAGGAGATAGGAGGTTGGAGGGACCCTCTAAATGCACCAGAGACCTAGGAGGTGAGAGACTCTCAGGACTCAAAGGAACCTTAGATGAAATGCCTGACAGTAGGGAGAGGGGATTTATAGAGCCCACCTCCAGCAGGAAGACAGAGTATCAAATGAGGGTGAGAGTGGCCATCCCACAGTCACAACTCTGACCCATAAGTGTTCCTGTCTGAAAGAATTACAGGGATGGAAATGGAGAGTGGCCTGAGGAAAAGAAGGTCCAAGGACAGACCCAAAATGAGATCCAGCTCAATGGGAGGTCCCAAGGCTTGACACTTTTACCAAGGCTATGGAGCCCTCGTAAAAAGGGACCTAGCATGATCGCACTCTGGAAGACCTAACAAGCAGCTGTGTCAGATGCAGATATTTGCACCCAACCAATGGACAGAAGCAGTTGACCCCTGTTGTTGGATTAGAGAATGCTGAAAGAAGCTGAGGAGAAGGATGACCCTGTAGGAGGACCTGCAGTCTCAATTAATCTGGACCCCTGAGGTCTTTCAAACACTGGACCACCAAACAGGCAGCATACAGCATCTGATATGAGACTCTCAACTCATATACGGTAGAGGACGTTCCAGGTCTGTGTTCATTTCATTTAAGAGATGATGCCAAGGAGTTTAGAGGTCAGGTGGGGTGGGGAATGGGGACATCCAAGTGGAGACAGGGGGGTGGGGAGAAGGTATGGGATGTGAAACAGTTGGAGGGTGGGTGGGAGGGGGAATAAAATGTGGAGTGTAAATAAATAAATAAATTTAAACAAATTAAAAAAAACAATTTTAATTCCTTTTTGTTTCTTAAAATAAAAGTGCAGCACCATTTTGTAGTTTTAAATGTTGGTAAATTTAAACAAACTCTTTGTATTTTTTGCTTCTCTCTCTCTCTGTCTGTCTCTCTGTCTGTCTCTCTGTCTCTCTGTCTGTCTCTCTCTGTCTCTCTCTGTCTCTCTGTCTCTCTCTCTCTGTCTCTCTCTGTCTCTCTCTCTCTCTCTCTCTCTCTCTCTCTCTTTCTCTCTTTCTCAGGTTTCCATGTCTTCCCCCTATGCCTTCCAATTCCAGTCATTGCTCCCTGTACTTCCCCCCTCCATTTTCCCCACCTGATTCCTCCTGTTCCCATACCCATCTGCCTTCAATCCACCTGCCAATCTATTTTATTTCCCCTTCCTACATAGATCTATGTGTTCTTCTTAGCCTCTCTGGGTCTGTGGACTGTAGTGTGATTATCATTTATTTAACTGCTAATATTCATTTATAAATGAGTACATACCATAATATCATGTTTGCCTTTCTGGATCTGGGTTACCTCACAAAGCATTAATTTTTTTCTAGTTCTATCCATTTTACTGCAAATTTCATGATGTCATTTTAAAAAAACAGCCAAGCAATATTCCATTGTGTAAATATAGCACATTTCCTTTATTTATCCTTTGATGAGGGACATCCAGGTTGTTTCCAGTTTCTGACTATTATGAATAAAGTCACTATAAACATAGTTGAGCAAGTGTCTTTGTGGTAGGATGGAACATCCTTTGGGTATATGCTCAAGAATGTATAGCTGAATCTGGAGGTTTATCAATTCCCAGTTTTCTGAGGAACTGCCTCATTGATAGATTTCTATAGTGGCTGTATGTGATCTCCCTCCCACTAGAAGAGTTCCCCTTGCTCCACATCCTCACCAGCATGAGCTATCAGCTGTGTTTTTGATCTTAGACATTCTAGTAGATATAAGATAGAATATGAAAGTAGTTTTGATTTGCATTTCTTTGATGGCTAAGCATGCTGAATAATTCTTAGTGTTTCTAGGTCATTTGAGATTCCTCTGTTGAGAATTCTTTATTTAGCTCTGTACTCTTTCTAAATTGGATTTATTATTTTGTTTGTTGATATCTAGTTTCTTCAGTTGTTTATATATTATGGATATCAGCTCTCTGTTAGATGTGGAGTTGGAGAAAATCTTTTCCAGTCTGTAGGCTGCTGCTTTGAATGATAGAGTTCTTTCCCTTACAGAAGCTTTTCAATTTCATGATGTGCCATTTATTAATTGTTGATCTTAATGCCTGTATTTTTGTTGTTGTTTCCAGAAAGTTATCCCCTGTGCTAATGTGTTCAAGGTTGTTCCACACTTTCTCTTCTGTCAGTTTCAGTGTAACTGGTTTTATGTTGAGGTCATTTATCCACTTGGACTTGAGTTTTGTGTAGGGTGATAGATATAGATATATTTGCATTCTCCTACATCCAGTTAAACCAGCACCATTTATTGAAGATACTTTGCTTTTTCCACTGTATAGTTTTGGCTTCTTTGTCAAACATCAAGTGTCTATAGATGTGTAGGTTTATTTCTGTATCTTAAATTCTATTCCATTAGTCAAACTGTCTGTTTTTATGCCAATACCATGTAGCTTTAATACCTCCAGTAGTTCCTTAATTGTAAGGACCTATTTGCATTCTTTAGTCATTACAGATATTCAGTGAGGTCAGCATCATTTGTTGAAGATATAAAGTTGAATATTGTCCTTTTAAGATTTGTAAAGAATTGTGTTAGAATTTTAATGGGGATTGTATTGAACATATAGATTGTTTTTGGTAGGATGATCATTTTTACTGTGTTAATCATACCAATCCATGAGCGTAGGTGATCTTTCCATCTTCTGATATCTTCTTCAATTTCATTCTTCAAAGACTTGAAGTTTTTGTCATATAGGTCTTTCACTTGTTTGGTTAGAGTTATCTCAATTTATTTTATACATTTTGTGGCTATTGTGAAGGATTCTGTCTTCCTGACCTCTTTTTCAGTTCATTTGTCATTTGCATATAGGAGGGTTATGGATCTTTTTTGAGTTAATCTTGTATACAGTCACTTTGCTGATGGTGTTTATCAGCTACAGGAGTTCCCTGGTAGAATTTTTTGGGTCATTTATGTACATTATCATACCAGCTGTAAATAGCAATACTTTGACTTCTTCCTTTCCAATTTGTATTCCCTGATCTTCTTCAGTTGTCTTATTGCTCTAGTTAGAACTTCAAGTTCTATGTTGAATAGATATGGAAGGAATGGAAAACCTTATCTTATTCCTGATTTTAGTGGAATAGTTTTTATTTTCTCTCCATTTAATTTGGTGTTGGCTAATGGCTTGCTGTACATTGCCTTTATGATGTTTACGTATGTGCCTCACATCCTTGATCTGTTCAAGACTTTATCATAAAGGGGTTTAGATTTTGTCAAAGGCGTTTTTAACATCTAATGAGATAATAATGTGTTTTTTCTTTCAGTTCGTTTATATGGTGGATTACATTGACTGATTTTTTTTTGATTGTTGAACCATCTGTCTAAGATGAAGCACTCTTGGACATGGTAAAATACCTTTTTGATAAGTTTTTGGATTCGGTTTGAGTGTTTCATTGAGTATTTTTGTATCTATTTTCATAAGGGAAATTGAACTGTAATTCTCTTTCTTTGTTGAATTGTTGTGTAGTTTGGGCATGAGGGTGACTGTGGTCTCATAAAATGAATTAGGCAATGTTTCTTTTGTTTCTATTGTATAGGGTAATTTGAGGAGTATTAGCATTAACTCTTCTTTGAAAATCTGGTAGAGTTCTATGCTAAAATCATCTGCCCTGGGCCTTTTTTTAAAGACTTTTTTTTTTCATGAGTAAATCACAAAATGTTAATAAATTTATTTATTTAGGATAGAGTTTTTAATTAGATATTTTCTTTATTTACATTTCAAATGCTATCCCCTTTCCTCCTTTCCCCTTTGAAAATCTCCTATCCCATTCTCCCTCCACCTGCTTACTAACCCACCCACTCCTGCTTCCCTGACTTGGCCCTCTCCTACACTGGGGGAATGAGCCTTCACAGGTCAAAGGACCTCTACTCTCATTGATATCTGACCAGGCCATCCTCTGCTACCCATGTGGAAGGAGTCATGAGTCCCTCCATGTGTACTCTTCAGTTCGTGATTAAGTCCCTAGGAGCTCTGAGGGTACTGATTGGTTCATATTGTTGTTCCTCCTATGGGGCTATAAATTCCTTCAGCTCCTTGGGTCCTTTCTCTAGCTCATCTGTTGGGGACCCTGTGCTCAGTTCAAGGGTTGGCTGAGAGCATCCCCCTCTGTATTTGTCAGGCACTGGCAGAGCCTCTCAGAAAATAGTTATATCAGGCTCCTGTGAGCAAGCACTTGTTGGCATCCACAAAAGTGTCTGGATTTGGTAACTCTGTATGGGATGGATCCCCAGGTGGGGCAGTCTCTGGATGGTCTTTCCTTCAGTCTCCGTTCTACACCTTGTCTACACCCACGAGTATTTTGTACCCTATTTAGGAAGGACCAAAGTATCCACACTTCGGTTTTCCCACTAAAGCTTCATGTGGTCTGTGAATTATATCTTGGGTATTATTCCAAGCTTCTGGGCTAATCTCCACTTATCAGTGAGTGCATACCATGTGTATTTTTTTGTGATTGGATTACCTCACTCAGGATGATATTTTCTAGCTCCATTCATTTGCTTAAGAATTTCATGAATTCATTGTTTTTAATAGCTGAGTAGTACTCCACTGTGTAAATGTATCACATTTTCTGAATCCATTCCTCTGTTGAGGGACATTTGGGTTGTTTCCAGCTTCTGGCTATTATAAATAAGGCTGTTATGAACATAGTGGAGCATGTGTCCTTACTACATGTTGGAGTATCTTCTGGGTATATGCCCAGGAGTGGTATAGCTGGGTTCTCAGGTAGTACTATGTCCAATTTTCTGAGGAACCACCAAACTGATTTCCAGAGTGGTTTTACCAGCTTGCAATCCCACCAGCAATGAAGGAGTGTTCCTCTTTCTCCACATCGTCTCCAGCATTTGCTGTCTCCTAAGTGTTTGATCTTAACCATTCTGACTGGTGTGAGGTAGAATTTTGGGGTTGTTTTGATTTGCATTTCCCTGATGACTAAGGATGTTGAACATTTCTTTAGGTGCTTCTTATTCAGTATTCCTCAGTAGAGAATTCTTTGTTTAGCTCTGTACCCCATTTTATAATAGGGTTATTTGATTCTCTGGAGTCTAACTTCTTGAGTTCTTTGTATATATTTGATATTAGTCCTCTATCAGATGTAGGATTGGTAAAGATCTTTTCCCAATCTGTTGGTTGCTGTTTTGTCCTATTAATATTCTCCGTTGCCTTATAGATGCTGTATTAGTTAGGGTTCTCTAGAGTCACAGAATGTATGGGTAGTCTTTATATAGTTAGGGAATTTGTTGTTGACTTACAGCTTGTAGTCCAACTCCACAACAATGGTCAGCAGCAGCTGTGGATGGAAGTCCAAGGATCTAGCAGTTGCTCAGTCCCACAAGGCAAACAGGCAAGGAAGAGTGAGAAGATTCTTACAATGTCCTTATATAGATCTCCAGCAGAGGGTGTGGCCCAGATTAAAGGCTATAGGTCTCCAGCAGATGGTGTGGCTCAGATTAAAGGCATGTGCCACTGCGGTTTTAATCCCAGATGAGCTTGAACTTGGAGATCTTGTCTTAATCTTCTGGAATTCATAGCCACTATGTTTCAAGATCTCTATACCTTCCAATTCTTGATTAGTTCATTCCAGATATAGTCAAGTTGACAACCAGGAGTAGCCAGAGGTCCCACTTGTCAATTCTTGATCTTAGAGCATAAGCTATTGGTGTTCTGTTCAGGAAAATTTCCCCTGTTCCCATGTACTCGAGGTTCTTCACCACGTTCGTTTCTATTAGTTTCAGTGTATCTGTTTTTTTTAATTCGATATTTGCTTTATTTAAATTTCAAATGTTATCCCCTTTCCACATTATCCCTCTAAAACCCCCCTATCCCATCCCCCCTCCCCTTGTTTACTAACCCCCACCCTCCCACATTCCTGACCTGGCATTCCCCTACATTGGGGTATAGATCCTTCACAGGACCAATGGCCTTTCCTCTCACTGATGTCTGAAAAGGCCATCCTCTGCTGCATATGTAGCTGGAGCTGTGGGTCCCTCCATGTGTACTCTTTGGTTAGTGGTTTAGTCCCTGGGGGCTCTGGGGTACTGGTTGGTACATATTATTGTTCCTTCTGCAGAGCTGCAAACCTCTTCAACTCCTTGGGTCCTTTCTCTAGCTGCTCCATTGGGGACCCTCAGTCCATTGGTTGACTGTGAGCAATGGGTATTTTGATCTCCCTTCTAAGAAGGACCAAAGTATCTACACTTTGGTCTTCCTTCTTCTTGAGCTTCACGTGGTCTGTGAATTGCATCTTGAGTATTCTGAGATTTTCGGCTAATATCCACTTATCAGTGAGTGCATACCATGTGTGTTTTTTCGTGATTGAGTTACGTCACTCAGGATGATATTTTCTAGTTCCATCCATTTGCCTAAGAATTTCATGAATTCATTGTTTTTAATAGCTGAGTAGTATTCTTTTGTGTAAATACCATATTTTCTGAATCCATTCCTCTGTTGAGGGACATTTGGGTTGTTTCCAGCTTCTGGCTATTATCAATAAGGCTGCTATGAACATAGTGGAGCTTGTGTCCTTATTACATGTTGGAGTATCTTCTGGGTACATGCCCAGGAGTGGTATATCTGGGTCCTGAGGTAGTGCTGTGTCCAATTTTCTGAGGAACCACCAAACTGATTTCCAGAGTGGTTTTACCAGCTTGTAATCCCACCAGCAATGGAGGAGTGTTCCTCTTTCTCCACATCGTCTCCAGAATCTGCTGTCTCCTGTGTTTTTGATCTTAGCCATTCTAACTGGTATGAGGTGGAATCTCAGGGTTGTTTTGATTTGCATTTCCCTGATGACTAAGGATACTGAACATTTTTTTAGGTGTTTCTCCACCATCCAGTATTCCTCAGTTGAGAATTCTTTTTTAACACTGTACCCCATTTTTTAATAGTGTTATTTGTTTCTCTGGAGTCTAACTTCTTAAGTTCTTTGTATATATTGGGTTTTAGCCCTCTATGGGATGTAGAATTGGTAAAGATCTTTTCCCAATCTGTTGGTTGCCGTTTTGTTCTATTGATACTGTGCTTTGCCTTACAGAAGCTCTGCAATTTTATTAGATCCCATTTGTCAATTCTTGATCTTAGAGCATAAGCTATTGGTGATGGCTTCGGGAAATTTCCCCCCGTGCCCATGTGCTCCAGGCTCTTCTCCACTTTCTCTTCTATTAAATTTAGTGTATCTGGTTTCATATGGAAGTCCTTGATTCACTTGGACTTGAGCTTTGTACAGGGAGGTAAGAATGGATCAACTTGCATTCTTCTACATGGTGACTGCCAGTTGAACCAGCACCATCTGTTGAAAACGCTGTCTTATTTCCACTATCCAGTTTTGGCTCCTTTGTCAAAGATCAAGTGATCATAGGTGTGTGGGTTCATTTCTGGGTCTTCAATTCTATTCCATTGATCTACCTGCCTGTCATTGTACCAATACCATGCAGGTTTTTTTTTTTTTTTTTTTTTTTTTTTTTTAGCACTATTGCTCTGTAGTATAGCTTGAGTTCCAGGATGCTGATTCCCCTAGAAGCTCTTTTATTGTTGAGAATAGTTTTTGCAATCTTGGGTTTTTAGTTATTCCAAATGAATTTAAAAATTGCTCTTTCTAACTCTATGAATAATTGAGTTGGAATTTTGATAGGGATTGCATTGAATCTGTAGATTGTTTTTGGCACGATGGCCATTTTTACTATATTAATCCATGAGTGTGGGAGACTTTTCAATCTTCTGAGATCTTCTTTGATTTCTTCCTTCATAGACTTGAAGTTCTTGTCATACAGATCTTTCACTCATTTAGTTAGAGTCACACCAAGGTATTTTATATTATTTGTGACTATTGTGAAAGGAGTTGTTTCCCTAATTCCTTTCTCATCTGTTTTATCCTTTGAGTACAGGAATGCCACAGATTTGTTCGAATTAATTTTATATCCAGCCACTTTGCTGAATTTGTTTATCAGGAGTAGGAGGTCTCTGGTAGAATTTTTGGGGTCACTTAATTATACTATCATATCATCTGCAAATAGTGATATTTTGACCCATTCCTTTCCAATTTGTATCCTTTTGACCTCCTTTTGTTGTCTAATTGCTCTGGCTAGGACTTCAAGTACTATATTGAATAGATATGGAGAGAGTGGGCAGCCTTGTCTAGTCCCTGATTTTAGTGGGATTACTTCAAGTTTCTCTCCATTTAGTTTGGTGTTGGCTACTGGTTGTCTGTATATTGCTTTTACTATGTGTAGGTATGGGCCTTGAATTCCTGATCTTTCCAAAACTTTTATCATGAAAGGGTGTTGGATTTTATCAAATGTTTTCTCAGCATCTAATGAAATGATCATGTGGTTCTTTCTTTGAGTTTGTTTATGTAGTGTATTACATTGATGGATTTCCTTATATCACATTATCCCTGCATCCCTGGGATGAAGGGTAATTGATCATGATGGATGATCGTTTTGATGTGTTCTTGGATTTGGTTTGTGAGAATTTTATTAGGTATTTTAGCACTGATATTCATAAGGGGAAGTGGTCTGAAGTTCTTCTCCTTTGTAGGGTCTTTGTGTGGTTTAGGTGTCAGAGTAATTGTGGCTTTATAGAGCGATTTGGGTAGTGTTCCTTCTGTTTCTATTTTGTTGAATAATTTGGAGAGTATTGGTATTAGGTCGTCTTTGAAGGTCTGATTGAACTCAGCTCTAAACTGATCTGGTCCTGGGCTTTTCTTGGTTGGGAGACTTTAGATGACTGCTTCCATTTCATTAAGGGTTACGGGATTGTTTAGATCATTTATCTGGTCCTGATTTAACTTTGGTACCTGGTATCTGTCTAGGAAATTGCCCATATCATCCAAATTTTCCAGTTTTGTTAAGGCTTTTGTGGTTGGATCTGATGATTTTTTTGATTTCCTTGGTTTCTTTTGATATGTCTCCCTTTTCCTTTCGGATTTTGTTAATTTGGATACTGTCTCTGTGCCCCATAGTTAATCTGTCTAAGGGTTTATCTATGTTGTTGATTTTCTCAAAGAACTAGCTCCAAGACTGGTTGATTCTTTTTATAGTTTTTTTTTCTGTTTCTACTTGGTTGTTTTCCGCCCTGAGTTTACTCCTGCCATCTACTCCTCTTGGGTGTATTTGCTTCTTTTGTTCTAGAGCTTTAAGATGTGCTGTCAAACTGCCAGTGTATGCTCTCTCCAGTTTCTTTTTGGAGGCACTCAGAGCTATGAGTTTTCCTCTCAGCACTGCTTTCATTGTGTCCCATAAGTTTGGGTATGTTGTGTCTTTATTTTCATTGAATTCTATAAAGTCTTTAATTTCTTCCTTGATCAAGTTATCATTGAGTAGAGTGTTGATCTGCTTCTATGTGTATGTGGGCTTTCTGTTGTTTTTGTTGTTATTGAAGACCAGCCTTAATCCATAGTGATCTGATAGGAGGCATGGGATTATTTCAATATTTTTATAACTGTGGAGGTGTGTTTTGTGACCGATTATATAGTTAATTATGGAAAAGGTACCATGAGGTGCTGAGAAGAAGGTATATTCTTTTGCTTTAGGATGAAATGTTCTATAGATATCTGTTAGATCCATTTGGTTCATAACTTCTGTTAGTTTCACTGTGTCTCTGTTTAGTTTCTGTTTCCATGATTTTTCCATTGCTGATAGTGGGGTGTTGAAGTCTTCCACTATTATTGTGTGAGGTGCAATGTGTACTTTGAGCTTTAGTAAAGTTTCTTTTATGAATGTGGGTGCCCTTGCATTTGGAGCATAGATGTTCAGAATTGAGAGTTCATCTTGGTAGATTTTTCCTTTGGCCAGTATGAAGTGTCCCTCCTTATATTTTATTTTTTGACAACATTTGGTTGAAAGTCGATTTTATTTGATAAGAATTGCTACTCCTGCTTGTTTCTTGAGACCATTTGCTTGGAAAACTGTTTTCCAACCTTTGACTCTGAGGTAGTGACTGTCTTTGTCCCTGAGATGGGTTCCTCTGAGCAGCATGGGTGGTCCTACCTGTGCTCATAGGCCTGTCTGCACTCCTGGGAGGCTAGCTATCTCCCTGTGCCACCTGGGTATGGAGTGCCATTGCAGAGGATCATACCTAGCTGCAGACAGAAACTGGAAGGTTTATATTTAAAATAAAAAATGTATTATTGATCTTCACAGCATATTTCTTCTACCTTGTATTCCATTCTGTTTATGAGGCTTTCAATGGAACTTTTAAAAATTTTCTTCTAAAATTGTTTTAATTTATTCATTTTAAAAATACAATTTACTTTCATACAATACACCCCAACTGCAACTTCCCCACCAACCTCTACTCTGTCTCAGATTTCCCTTTAGAAAAGAGCAGATCTCCCTGTGATATCAACTTAAACATAACACGATAAAATAAAACTAGCCATGGGCTGCTATGTGCAGCAGGGAACAAAGCAGCTCCAAAGTCTTCTATGCTTAACCCGCCAGGAGAGAGTGATCTCACAGCAGCGATTTCACTTCTGAGTATGGAGGTGAGATCTCCACCTTCTTTCTGGAGGGGTACAGCTAGGAGGGCACAGGGCATATGGTCAGTGGAGCTGCTGGGACAGGAGTCTTCCCATCAGGATGCCATTTGCAGAAGGGAATCAGACAGCTCCACAGCCTTCTGTGCACAGACCTTGCCAGAAGAGAGTTGGTCTCCCAGGAGTACAGACACAGGCTTACAGGCCCATAGGAGGGACAAGCTCCTGCCAGAGACAGCAAGACCAACTAACACCGGAGATAATCAGATGGCGAAAGGCAAGCGCAACAGAAACCAAGGCTACTTAGCAACATCAGAGCCCAGTTCTCCCACCACAGCAAGTTCCGGATACCCCAACACACTTGAAAAGCAAGAGTTGGATTTAAAGTCTCATCTCACGATGCTGTTAGAGGGCATCAAGAAGGACATAATTAACTCCCTTAAAGAAATACAGGAGAACATGGGTCAAATGATTGAAGTCCTTAAAGAGGAAACACAAAAATTCCTTAAAGAAATACAGGAGAGCATGGGTGAACAGGTAGAGGCCCTTAAAGAGGAAACACAAAAATCTCTGAAAGAAATATAGGAAAGCATGGGTGAACAGGTAGAGGCCCTTAAAGAGGAAACACAAAAATCCCTGAAAGAATTACAGGAAAACACAAACAAGTGAAGGAACTGAAACCATCCAAGATCTAAAAGTGGAAGTAGAAACAATAAAGAAATCACCAAGTGAGACATCTCTGGAGATAGAAAATCTTGGAAAGAATTCAGGAGCCATAGATGCAAGCATCAACAACAGAATAGAAGAGATAGAAGAAAGAATCTCAGGGACTGAAGATACCATAGAAAACATTGAATCAACAGTCAAAGAAAATGCAAAATGTAAAAAGCTCCTAACCCCAAACATCCAGGAAATCCAGGACACAATGAGAAAACCAAATCTAAGGATTATAGGTATAGAAGAGAGTGAAGATTTACAACTTAAAGGGCCAGTAAATATCTTCAACAAAATTATAGAAGAAAACTTCCCTAACCTAAAGAAAGAGATGTCCATGAACATACAAGAAGCCTACAGAACTCCAAACAGACTGGACCAGACCAGAAAGTCCTCCCAGCACATAATAATCAAAACACCAAATGCACTAAACAAAGAAAGAATATTAAAAGCAGTAAGGGAAAAAGGTCAAATAACCTATAAAGGCAGGTCTTTCAGAATTACACTTCTCACCTGAGACGATAAAAGCTAGAAGATCCTGGGCAGATCTCATACAGACCCTAAGAAAACACAAATGGCAGCCCAAACTACTATACCCAGCAAAACTCTTAATTACCGTAGATGGAGAAAACAAGATATCCCATGATAAAACCAAATTTATGCAATATCATTCCACATATCCAGTCCTACAGAGGATAATAGATGGAAAATGCCAACACGAGGAGGGAAACTACACCCTAGAAAAAGCAAGAAAGTAATCTTTTTCCAACAAACCCAAAAGAAATTAACTACACAAACATAAAAATAACATCAAAAATAACACGAAGCAACAATCACTATTCCTTAATATCTTATAACATCAATGGATTCAATTCCCCAACAAAAAACATAGTCTAACAGAAATATTTTTCATGTAAATCTTCAATTTTATCAGAAAATGTTTGTGATTCCTCTTTCAATTTAGTAATATTTTTTATGTCTACCATTTTAACTGTAATATTTTCCATGATAATCTTTAATTTTAACATTTTTCTATATATTTCTCCAATTTTATCAGAAATATTTTCTATGTAAATCTTCAGTTTTGGCAGAAAATGTTTATAATCCACTTTCAATCAACTTAGGAATACTTTTATGCTTACCATTTTATTGGTATAATTTTCCATGAAAAAGTCAGTTTTAACATGTTTTTCTATATGTTTCTTGAATTTTATCAGAAATATTTTCCTTGTAGATCTTCAATTTTATCAGAAAATGTTTATAATTCCACTTTCAACCAACTTAGAAATATTTTTATGCCTACTATTTTATCTGTAATTTTCCATGATAATCTTCAATTTTAATGTTATTTTATATTTTTCTACAAGTTTATTAGAAATATTTCCCATGTAAATCTTCAATTCTATCATAAAATGTTTCTACTTCCTCTTTCAATTAATTTAGCAATGTTTCTTATGTCTACCATTTTACTCTTTAATTTTCCATGAAAATTGTCAATCTTAATGTGTTTTTCTATATGCTTCTTCAATTTTGTCAGAAACATTTTCATGTAAATCTTTAATTTTATCACAAAATGTTTTTTCCCTTTTCATTAAAAAATAAATAAAAAAATAAGACTAGCCATAAACCCTCATACCAAAACTGGACAAGGCAACCCAGCAGGTGAAAAAAGGTTCCAGGAGCAGGTAAAAGAATCAGACACCTCACTCTCATTTTTAGGAATCCAACAAAAAGCCCAAACTCCACAGCCAGTTGTGGTCACACATGCTGGTAGGATTTGCTGAAGGAGGTGGTGGCAGTTGGATTACAAGTTGGAGGCCAGCCTGGGCTTCACTTAGGTTTTTATTTGGATTATTGAGGTTGTTTTTTGTTTTGTTTTTTTTTTAATTTTCAGCATCATATCACGTTGGTTTTTCTTCAGTAATTCTATCTCTTTGTTGAATATGTTTTCATATCTTGCATCGAATTCTTTATTACTCTTTGTTTTTGTTATTTTGAGCATATTCACGTCTTATTTGAGGTGCTTAACATAGTTGTAATCACTTTGTTGAATTATTTATCTGGAGCTTTCCTGACCATTTTCATTATTGATCACTATTATGGAATTAGTAATTTTTGTAACTCATGTTGCCTTGGTTTATCATATTCTTGTTTCTGAGCTGGGACTGAAGCAGTTGGAAAACTTTATTGAGTGTTTCTTTATTTCTTTTTCTTTTGTTGGTTCAGGTTGCCTTTTTTATTTTACTAGAGACACAATGTTCAGGACAGGACTAAGTCATAGTATGGTTGACTGAGATGTACTTTTCCTCTTCAAATTGGTCCAGTGAGTTTCTGGGTTGCCTGGATGGGCCTGAGCAAGGAAAGCTGACGTTTCCTACTTACTACAAGAGGCTATGTGAGCTTAGCTTCCAAAATTACACACTCTCCTCTTTTAAAAATCATTTAATAAGTGCTACAGTACTGGATCAGCAAGGGAGACATACTTAGTTAAAATTGACTCTAAGGGGTGATTATAGGTTTGATACAGTGAGATGAGCTCATACCAACAAAAGTGTAAACCTTCTGTCAGATTCATTCATATAATTTAAATCTTCACAACATATCAATTGACATCATAGCACCAATGCTCCCATTATATAGTTGAGAAACTGAGTCAGCTTCTTCTTTCATACATAGTTAGATGCCATCAGGTTCTGGGAATAGAGATGAATACAATTCAGATGATATAATTAGTATGTAAAACTTCTTCAGAGGTTCTTAATTAGGAAAAATATTATGAATAAATATTTCCTACATTCTAACAAGGAAATCTGGAAAAGTACTATATAGGGGTCTCTTATATCTCAGTTCAGTGAACTCCATGAAGTTTGCATCCAAGTCATGGTAGGGAGTCAAACATGACTCCAGGTCTGCATTCCAAGAGTATGGGTGTACTGTATGGATCAGTTGTTTCCTAGTGAAGGTATCAGAAAACATAGGATTATATTTACTGTTATAACAGAATGAGTTATAATCACTAGACTATTAAAATTATTCAAATTTGGCACAAAAAATGACCACATAAGAATTGTTTATAATTCCAACCTCTTCTTGAGCAGGTGGTTGTCAGAGTCAGCTCGGTGGCTAATTTTGACCAACAAACCCCAGAAAGGCTTAAAGGAACTTAGAAAAGTTGCACACATAAATGGAATGAAGAATTCTGGAGATGTCTTAACCATGGAGGTAAGCATAATGGGAGCATAAAGGAATCACATGCTTGGCAATACATATCTAGATGTCAAGGTGCAATATGCTATTATTATATATATATAATGTATACATATTTCTTTCAAAAGGGACCAAAATGTGTTACTTTCTTTTTGCTTATTGAATTTAATTTATAAAAAGTATCCACAGGATTTTATTCATTTCAAAATTTTTCTTAGCATGTATTACTTATACATAATAATGAGTGTTATTGTAACATTTCCATATATATTATATTTTATCATATTTATCACTCCTTGCTCTTGTTCTTCTCTCTCTGGTCCTCCTCTTCTTACACAGTCCTCTTGTGCTATCATGTCTTTTTTGTGTGTGAAGCAGAAAATTCCATTTGGGTTAGCTATAAAAATATGAATGAAAGGTTATTTACGAGACTGCAGATAACTTCTGGTAGCTTTTCAATTGAAAAAACTTCTAAAAATAAATAATTGACTATCAATCTTCAGGAGCAGTAGGCCTTTACAAGTTCTTTCATCTAGCAATGGTCAGTAAGAAGGGAATGGACTTATAAGCCTCTCTATTTCCAATGATGGAATGTTGACTGGACCATCTGGGTGGGTCTTGTGCAGGTAACCATGACTGCTAAGAGTTTAAGAATACAATGGCTGTATAAACACTCAACAACAGAATTGTATGTGTATCACCACTTCTTCTGGCTCTTAGACCCCTCATGTTGTTCCTTGAACCTTGGAAGGGGTAATATAGAGAGATGAGCACCCAACAGTCATGTCTTTCCAGCACTGTGACCTGTTTTGAGTTTGCAGTAATTGCACCCAGTGAAAAAGAAGCTTCTCTGACAGCATCGGTACTCTAGGACACAAATAAAGCTATGTAGATGGCAATTCAACAGGCAGGTCAAATGCAAACAACAAAACAACTCCCAAAGCAGCAACAATAGCTTCCTGTCTTGGTTACTTTTCTATTGCCATGACAAAAACACCATGATCAAGTCATGGTGTTTATAAGAGAAGACATTTAATTTGGGAACTCACAGTTCCAGAGGGTAGTCTATGGTGGAGGCATGGCAGCAGGCAGGCAAACATGATACTGGAGCAGTAGATGAGAGATTATGCTTTATCTACAAGCACAAGAGAGGGAGGGAGGGAGTGAAAGAGGGAGGGAGAGTGAGAAAGCAAGAGAGCAAGAAAGGGACAGGGGAGAGAGAAAGAGAGCTAACTGGGAGTGGCATAGATTTTGAAACCTCACAGCTCACCCCCAGTAACACATCTCCTCCAACAAGACCACAAAATTCCCAAATAATTCCACTTAGTGGGGGACAAGCATTCAAAACCATGATATTATGGGGACTATTATTCAGACTACCATACTCTTTCCACTAAGGTCTGTGAGGTGCACAGCTATACAAGTTATCACATGTGGTACAGGCCTTAAGTCCAGTCAGAAAGTGGTTTGTTAACCCCATGGCAGTGATGCTGACACTGCACAAGACATACTTTCTCTGGCATGTTATAGTGAAGCATAAGTATTTATATCTGAATAAACTGATGACCAAGATTCTTCTGCAGCAGCCTACAGAGAACTTCCCGGGACTGTGAAAGCTAGTCAGCAGGGAGGAAGTTTCTGGCTCACTTTTCTAGTAGGAAACCATCAGCAATGTTATGGCCAACTTGACACAATCTAGAATCACCTAGCGTTAAGTTTCCAGGAATACCTGTGAGGTGTTTTTTATATTAGTTTAGTTTCTGAGCATGAATGTGAATGATCATCTTGATTAGGTTGAACAAGGAAGACTATATTAAAAAGGCCAGCACCATCCTTTAGGATTGGTCTCTGGTCAAGTTAAAAATAAGGAAGCTGATAGAATATATTCGTTACTTTTTGTTGCTGTGATAAAGTAAAGAATTTATTTGGTTTATGGGTCCAGAGAAAGGGTCCATAATGGTGGGGGAATCATGACAGTAGGCAGGCATAGCAACAGGAAACAGAGAGATTGAATTGGAAGTACGGTGAAGCTATAAACTTCCAAAGCCTACTCACTGTTATATGTACTTCTTTTACCAAGGATTCATCTCCTAAATGTTGGATATCATCCCCAAATATTATCAGAACTATGGACTAAGTGTACATATGTATGAGGTTATGGTGGACATTTTTTTCATTGAAATCACCACATTCTACTTTTTGGACCTCATGAGCTTGTAGACATATCATAATGCAAAATGCATTTAGACCCCATAGTCTTTCAAGTTTCAATACTGTTCAAAAGTCTTTTTTTTTTCAAAGTCTTAAGTACAAAATCTCTTTTGAGGCTTAAGTAAAATCGCTTTTTGTTTCTCTTTTTTTTTGTATTGAATATATTCTTCATTTACATTTCAAATGTTATACCCTTTCCGGGTTTCCCCCTCCCAGAAAGCCCCCAACCCATTCTCCCTCCCCCTGACTCCACGAAGATGCCCCTCCACCCAACCCACTCACACTTACTCCCCCCCCCTTGAATTCCCCACGCTGGGGCACCTATTGAACCTTCTTAGGCCACCTCTTCTCCCACCGATGCCCAACAAGGCATTCCTCTGCCACAATTGAGGCTGGGACCATGTGTACCCTTTGGTTGATGGCTTAGTCCCTGGGAGCCCTGGGGGAGGTCTGGTTGGCCGACATAAGGTTGCAAACCCCTTCGGCTCCTCCAGTCCTCCCTCCAACTCCTCCATTGGAGATCCCGTGCTCAGTACAATGGTTGTCTGCTAGCATCTGCCTCTGTATCTGTAAGGCTCTGGCAGGGCCCCTCAGGAGACAGCCATATCAGGCTCTTTTCAGCAAGCACTTTAAGAAAATCTCTTAACTGTTATTCACTGTAAAAAACCAAAACCAAAACCAATATAATTTTAACATACAATGGTACAGAATATGAATTCCTATCCAAATGTGAGTGTAGTAAAAAAACAGTGAACCAAAGCAAGACCAAAATCCAGCGGGACAAGCAGCCCAGGTCAAGTGTCTAGATCGTAAGTTTCAAAGGGCTTACTTAGGCGGGCCCTATGCTTTCGGACTTCTTGCCTGCAACATATATCTCCACTGTAATTGACCTTTCTTGGCAGATGTCCCATAGCTCTGGCACCTCCCACTTCTTGGGTTTTCACTGAAGCCCAGGCTTCCCTTTTACATCATATATATATATATATATATATATATATATATATATATATATATATATTATTTACATTCCAAATAATTTCCCCTTTCCCGTTTCCTCCTCCCCGAAAGTCCCATAAGCCCCCTTCCCACCCTCTGTTCCACATTCAATCCCCTCTCGCTTCTCTGTCCTGGCATTCCCCTACATCCAGTCTTTCCAGGACCAGGATCTCTCCTTCCATCTTCTTGGAAATCTATTGATATGTGAATTGTGTCTTGGATATTCCGAGCTTCTGGGTTAATATCCCCTTATCCGTGACTGCATACCATGTGTGTTCTTTTGTGATTGGGTTACCTCACTAAGGATGATATTTTCCAGTTCTGATCATTTGCCTAAGAATTTCGTGAATTCATTGTTTTTAATTGCAGAGTAGTATTCCACTGTGTAAATATACCACATCTTCTGTATCCATTCCTCCGTTGAGGGACATCTGGGTTCTTTCCAGCTTCTGGCTATTATAAATAATATCCAATATATACAAAGAACTCAAGAAGTTAAACTCCAGAGAGGCAAGTAACCCTATTAAAAATGGGGTACAGAGCTAAACAAAGAGTTCTCATCTGAAGAATATCTAATGACTGAGAAGCACCTAAAGAAATGTTCAACATCCTTAGTCATTAGGGAAATGCAAATCAAAACAACCCTGAGATTCTACCTCACACCAGTCAGAATGGCTAAGATCAAAAACACAGGAGACAGCAGTTGTTGGCGAGGATGTGAAGAAAGAGGAACACTCCTCCACTGCTGGTGGAATTGCAAGCTGGTACAACCACTCTGGAAAGCAGTCTGGCGGCTCCTCAGAAAACTGGGCATGACGCTCCCAGAGGATCCTGTTATACCACTCCTGGGCATATACCCAGAGGCTTTACCTGCATGCAATAAGGACACATGCTCCACTATGTTCATAGCAGCCCTTTACAGATTTATACAATGGACTCTGAAGGCTCCCTGGACTACAAGGAACTTCTAGCAACGACTCCAGTGCTGGCATTCATTTGGCTCGCCCCAGGCTCTCTGAAACTGCAGAGGGAGAATTTATGGTCTCCTCACCTTTACATCTTTAGTGACTCCAAAGCCAGTGCTACATGGATGACCCGGCTGCGCCAGCTTGGAATAGATTCTGACTCACTTTTACTACTGCAGCTTTCTATGTTGAGAAACCGTGTTTTTTCCTTAGGCTTTCTTTCACAAGCTGGAAGCTTAGATGGTGGGGTCTTCTCTTTAGAAGACACATTTCCCATTGTTTCAATGAAGAGCGTGAAGCCTTTCCTTAATGGCTTCAATCTCTTTAATGACTACAGCCTTTCTTTAAGCACATGCTTCGATTGTGAATCACTCTAGAGATCTTTGTTTTCCCTGCAAGCCTGACATTTTGCATTTCTTTCTGCTCTACTTGCTCTTTTTTTCACTGTAGACCTGCAGAGCAAGCAAGAAGTAGGGCGAGGCTGTGAACTCTCAAAGCTATTCCACCTTTTTAAAAAAAATTATTTATGTGCCTTGAATTGAGACTCCAGGGAGTGGGGAGGCCTGGCAGGGGGGTATCTTCTTGGAGACGGGGGGGGGGGGAGGACGAATGGGATAAGGAACTATGGGAGGGCAGACCAGGAGGGTAAAGACTGGACTGTAAAAAATAAAAATAATAAAAAATATTTTATTTATTTATATTCCAGTTGTTGCCTGCAGTTCTTCATGCCATTCCTCTTCCCTCTTGCCTCTGAGAGGGTGCACCATTTCTTGGGGCCTCAAGTCTCTTGAGGGTTAAGCACATCTTTTCCCACTGAGGCCAGACCAGGTAGACCTTTGATATATCTGTGCCAGGGGACTCGTACAAGTTCCTGGTGTATTCTCCTGGTTGGCAGTTTAGTCTACGGTACTCCCTGGGGTATGGATTAGTTGAGACTGCTAGTTTTCCTATGGGGTTGCCTTCTCCTTCATCTTCTTCAATCCTTTCTCTAGTTCAACCATAGGGGTCCGTTGTAATTTCTTAACCCAATAAGCCTGTATAAAAAACACACTACTCAGTTATATTTACAATCTATATGCCTATATTGGGCAGATCTATCACTATACTAATTTATTCCCAGCTATGATACCCCTTGCCACTTGTGGTTTCTCTAGGCCATGTAGTTCGGCTCTATCTTCCGTTTACCTCCTCTTCCTCCGTTCTCTCTTTCTTTCCTCTTCCCTCTCTAAGACCTCCGGTTCCACCTTTTCCTTCCACTGCCCAATCATCAGCTCTAGACTTCATTTGGTAAGGTTCAGTGAGATCACCTGAGTATGTGATCTATTCCCCTTTGGGGACAGCATTTCTTGAGAAAGCAGAATTAACATCAAAATACAAACAGCACCAGGGTAACCCACAACATTTCCCCCTTTTTGTCCAATTAAAAGGCTCTTCTCTCAGATGTAAATTGAGCAAACCTCTTACAATTATGCAAATGATAAAATATATAATATACACTTAATACTCAGTTTATCATATTTGTCAATTTAGATAAAGTGCTTTACCATCTATCCTAACTTAAAGAGCTTACAATTCCATACCTGAATTATGTTGTGATTTTAGCTTGCATCATCAGCTGAAAACTATCCTTTCAACTGTATCATCTTTCAATGCTAAACAACTTGAGTTTGATTATGAGACTATAACCAGTCTTCAACCCCAACTGAAATCCGAGAACAACTTAACTATTACCTGAAAATATAGGAAGCACAAAACATAGCTTCCAAAACTTAACCAATTTACAGAGATGGCTGACTACCTGGACAGTCCTTCATTCCTCAAAATATTGGAGCATCAGTCTTTAGCCTTCTGGCCTATGATCATCTGACAGACTTCAAATAGAGCAGGAATTATGAAAGGCTAGCTTGCTCTATATTGGCAGAGCCAAGCTGTTCACTACCTGGCAGTGTGTTCTTTTCTGGACAGCATTTTTGCTATCTGTAGATGGCAAATTTGTCCAGTGGCTACCTTGCCATAATTGGAGCAACTTCTGGAGGTTTTGATGCTCAATTTCTTCTTTGAATCATGAAGGAGACACTGTCAGGAGCAAACATGTCTCCCTTAAAAATTTCTAGTAATAATAAAATGATTAAATGTCAGATTCTGTGGATTTCTGATGTTTTTGAAGACTATATAAAGTATATCTTAACTGTTAAACCTTGACTATTCTTAGCTACTTTTTTAAAAATATAATTTATAATGGTATTCCTTTTTTATTTTTATATTTTATTTTTTATTAAACTAATATATTTGATTTTAAAATATACATCTAGTATTGACATTTTTTAAGTCATCAAAATAATTTATAATAGTTAATTGCCTCTTAAATATACATAATATCTTCTGAAGCTAAAAGTAATATGCACTCAACCAGTTTTAAAATCTATTTGGAATATTAAACATGATAGGAATAGAAAAAAATCTCTTATGAAGTCCTCTATGAAAGGAAATTGTGAAAAGTTCCTGATTAGACAGAAATTGTTCCACCTCCAAGAGAGAATACACAGCAGAACTGTGGCTTCATAGAATGAATTGGGTAGTGTTCCTTCTGTTTCTATTTTGTGGAATAGTTTGAAGAGTATTGGTATTAGGTCTTCTTTGAAGGTCTGATAGAATTCTGCACTAAACCCATCTGGTCCTGGTATTTTTTTGGTTGGGGGACTTTTAATGACTGCTTCTATTTCTTTAGGGGTTATGGGACTGTTTAGATGGTTTATCTCATCCTGATTTAACTTTGGTATTTGGTATTTGTCTAGAAAATTGTCCATTTCATCCAGATTTCTCACTTTTGTTGAATAAAGGCATTTGTAGTAGGATCTGATGATTTTTTGAATTTCCTCAGGTTCTGTTGTTATCTCCCTATTCATTTCTGATTTTGTTAATTTGGAAACTGTCTCTGTGCCCTTTGGTTAGTTTGGCTGAGGGTTTATCTATCTTGTTGATTTTCTCAAAGAACCAGCTCCTGGCATTGTTGAATCTTTCTATAGTTCTTTTTGTTTCTACTTGGTTGATTTCAGTCCTGAGATTGATAATTTCTTGCCTTCTACTCTTCTTGGGTGTATTTGCTTCTTTTTATTTTAGAGCTTTCAGGTGTGCCACTAAGCTGGTAGTATATGCTCTCTTCAGTTTCCTTTTGGAGACACTCAGAACTGAGTTTTCCTCTTAGCACTACTTTCATTGTGTCCCATAAGTTTGGGTATATTGTGCCTTCATTTTCATTAAATTCTAAAAAGTCTTTAATTTATTTATTTCTTCCTTGACCAAGTTATCATTGAGTAGAACATTGTTCAACTTCCATGTGTATGGGGACTTTCTGTTGTTTTGTTGTTATTGAAGACCAGCTTTAATCCGTGCTGATCTGATAGGATGCATGGAATTATTTCAGTCTTCTTGTATCTCTTGAGGTCAAATATATGGTCAATTTTGGAGAAGGTTCCATGAGGTGCTGAGAAGAAGGTATATTCTTTTGTTTTAGGATGAAAAGTTCTATAGATATCTGTTAAATCCATTTGGTTCATAACTTCTGTTAGTTTCAATGTGTCTGTTTAGGTTTGTTTCCCTGATCTGTCCATTGATGAGAGTGGAGTGTTGAAGTCTCCCGTTATTATTGTGTGAGGTGCAATGTGTGTTTTGAGCTTTAGTCAAGTTTCTTTTATGAATGTGGGTGTCCTTGCATTTGAAGCATAGATGTTTATAATGGAGAGTTCTTCTTGGTAGAATTTTCCTTTGATGAGTATCAAGTGTCCTTCCTTATCCTTTTTGATAACTGTTGGTTGAAAGTTGCTTTTATTCAATATTAGAATTGCTTACTCTGAGGTAGTATCCTTCTTTGACACTGAGGTGTGTATCCTGTATGCAGCAAAATGTTGGTTCTTGTTTATGTTTCCAGTCTGTTATTCTATGTCTTTTTATTGGAGAATTGAGTCCATTAATGTTAAGAGATATTAAGAAATAGTGATTGTTGTTTCCTGTTATTTTTGATGTTATATTTATGTTTGTATGCATATCTTCTTCTGGATTTGTTGAAAGAAGATTATTTTCTTGCTTTTTCTAGGGTGTTGTTTCCCTCCTTGTGTTGGTGTTTTCCATCTATCATCCTTTGTAGGGCTGGATTTGTGGAAAGATATTGTGTAAATTTGTTTTTGTCATAGAATATCTTGGTTTCTCCATCTATGAGTTTTGCTGGATATAGTAGCCTAGGCTGGCATTTGTGTCCTCTTAGGGTCCGTATAAAATCTACCCAGGATCTTCTAGCTTTCATAGTCTCTGGTGAGAAGTCTGGTGTAATTCTGATAGGTCTGCCTTTATATGTTACTTGACCTTTTTTCCTTATTGCTTTTTCTTTCTTTGTTTAGTGCATTTGGAGTTTTGACTATTATGTGATGGGAGAAATTTATTTTCTTGTCCAATATATTTAGAGTTCTATAGACCTCTTATATGTTTATGGGCATCTCTTTCTTTAGGTTAAGGAAGTTTTCTTCTATAATTTTGTTGAAGATATTTACTGGCCCTTTAAATTGGGAATCTTCACTCTCTTCTATACCTATTATCCTTAGGTTTGGTCTTCTCATTTTGTCTTGGATTTACTGGATGTTTTGGGTTAGGTGCCTTTCACATTTTGCATTTTCTTTGACTATTGTGTCAATGTTTTCTATGGTATCTTCTGCACCTGAGATTCTCTCTTCTATCTCTTGTATTCTGTTCGTAATGCTTGTGTCTGTGACTCCTGATCTCTTTCCTAGGTTTTCTATCTCCAGGGTTGTCTCCCTTTGTGATTTCTTTGTTGTTTCTATTTATTTTTTAGATCCTGGCTGTTTTTGTTCAGTTCCTTCACCTGTTTAGTTGCGTTTTCCTATAATTCTTTATGGGGTTTTTGTGTTTCTTCTTTAAGGGCTTCTACCTATTTACTTGCCTTCTCCTGTATTTTTTTAAAAGACATTTTCTTTCTTTCTTTTTCTTTTTTTAAATAATATTTATTTTATGTATGTGAGTGCATTGTGGTTCTCCTCAGACACACCAGAGGAGGGCATTGGTTCCTAGTACAGATAAGTGAGCCAACATGTGGTTGCTGGGAATTGAACTTAGGACCTCTAGAAGAAGAGCCAGTGCTTTTAACTGCTAAGCCATCTTTCCAACCCTCTCCTGTATTTCTTTAAGGGAGTTATTTATGTCCTTCTTAAAGTCCTCCATCATCATCATGAGATGTAATTTTAAATCAGAGTCTTGCTTTTCTGGTGTGTTGGGATATCCAGGACTTGCTGTGGTGGAAGAACTGGGTTCTGATGATGCCACATAGCCTTGGTTTCTGTGACTTATGTTCTTGCCCTTGCCTCTTGCCATCTTGCTATCTCTGGTGTTAACTGGTCTTGCTGACTCTGACTGTGGCTTGTCCCTCTTGCAAGCCTGTGTGTCAGAACCCCTGGGAGACCAGTTCTCTCTGGGAGGAATTTGGGTATGAAGAGCTGTGGCACAGGGTCAGCTCAGGGGTGCTGATGGAAACCAGAGGAATCCTGTCCCCAGCTGTTCCTTGGTTCCTGTGTCCTAATGGCTCTGGGTGGGTCCCTCTTGCCAGGAATTTGAGCAGAAGTGGTGGTCTTACCTGTGCTCACAGGTGAGTCAGCACTCCTGGGAGACCAGCTCTCTTCCTCTGCTATTTGGGTAAGGAGCTCTGTGGCACAGGATCAGCTCGTAGGTACTTCTACTTGAATATTGTAGAAAGCTCCTTAATATAGTTAGATCAGAATATAATATAACCATAAGTTTACTATCTGGATCTTAACTTGCATTACTTAATCATCCTAAATAATTTGTAATGGCAGTTATTGGAAGGACTGGGTCTAAGCCTTGTATTTTTTTAAATTTATTTATTTTTATTTCTTTTATTCATTTACATTTCAAATGTTATCCCATTTCCCAGTTTCCCCTCTGGAAACTTTGTATTCCATTCCCCTTACCCTGCTTCTATGAGGGTGCTCCCATACAACCATCCACTCCTGCCTCACTGTCCTAGCATTCCTCTACATTGGGGCATCAAGCCTTCACAGGACCAAGGGCCTCCCCATCCCTGCATTGATGCCAGATAAGGCCCCTTCAGCTACTTCAGTCCTTCCCCTAACTTCTCCATTGGGGTCCCTGTGCTCAGTCTGATGGTTGACTGCGAGCATCCACATCTGTATTGGTCAGGATCTGGCAAAGTCTCTCAGGAAACAACTGTATCAGGCTCTTGTCTGCAAGCACTTCTTGGCATTAGCAATAGTGTCTGGGTTTGGTGTCTGCATGTGGGATGGATCCCCAGGTAGGACAGTCTCTGGATGGTCTTTCCTTCAGTCTCTGTTCCCCTCTTTGACCCTGTATTTCCTTTAGGCAGGAGCAATTCTGTGTTAAAATTTTGGAGATTGGTGGGGTACCTCATCCCTCAGCCAGGAGCCATGCCTAACCTCTGGATATGGTCTTGACAGGTTCTCCCTCCCCTTTGTGGGTTATTTCAGCTAATGTCCTAATCCTGTGGGATCCTGGGAGCCTCTTACTTTTCTGGCAACTGGGCCTTTCTGGTTGCTACCCCCAATTCCCCATCCTCCATTGCTACACACCTCTGTTCGAATTCCTGACTCTCTGTACATATCCTCCATCTCCTCCCACACCTGATTCTGTCCCCTTTTTCCCCCTCCCTCTCCTCTCTTCCTCACAAGTCCCTCCTACCCTTTACTTCCATTAATTATATTGTTCCCCCTTCTAAGTAGGACTGAAGCATCTACTCTTTGATCTTCCTTCTTCTTGAGCTTCATGTGGTCTGTGAGTTGTATCATGGATATTCCATGTTCTTTGCTTAATATCTTATTGGTGAGTACCTACCATGTGCGTTCTTTTGTGACAGGGTTACCTTAGTCAGGATGATAGTTTCTAGATCCATCCACTTGCCTGTGAATTTCATGAAGCAATTGTTTTTAATAGCCGAGTAGTAGTATATTGTGTAAATGTACCACATTTTCTGTATCCATTCCTCTGTTGAGGGTCATCTGGGCTGTTTTCAGGTTCTAGCTATAGTAAATTGACTGTTATGAACATGGTGGAGCATGTGTCCTTATTACATGTTACAGCATCTTAGGGTATGTGCCCAGGAGTCTTATAGCTAGGTCCTCAGGTAGTACTATGTCCAATTTTCTGAGGAACCTCCAGACTGATTTCCAGAGTGGTTATAATCCCACTAGCAATGGAGGAGTGTTTCTCTTTCTCCACATCCTCACCAGCATCTACTCTCACCTGAGTTTTTGATCTTAGCCATTCTGACTGGTGTGAGGTAAAATTTCAGGGTCGTTTTGATTTGCATTTCCCTGATGACTAAGGAAGTTGAACATTTCTTTAGTTGCTTCTTGGCCATAGAGTTTCTTCAACTGAGAATTCTTGATTTAGCTTTGTTCCCCATTTTATTAATAGGGTTATTTGGTTCTCTGGAGTCTAACTTCTTGAGTTCTTTGTATACTTTGGATATTAGCCCTCTATTGGGTGTAGGATTGGTAAAGATCTTTTCCCAATCTGTTGGTTGCCATTTTGTTCTATTGACAGTGTCTTTTGCTTTATAGAAGCTTTGCAATTTTATGAGGTCCCATTTGTCGATTGTTGATCTTAGAGCATGAGGCATTGGTGTTCTGTTCAGGAAAATTTCCCCTGTGCCCATATGTTCAAGAATTTTCTCCACTTTCTCTTCAATTAGATTCAGTGTATCTGCTTTCATATGGAGGCCCTTGATCCACTTGGACTTGAGCTTTGTACAGGGAGATAAGAATGGATCAATTTGTATTCTTCTGGATGCAGACTGCCAGTTGAACCAGCACCATTTGTTGAAAATACTGTCTTTTTTTCGCTGGATGGTTTTAGCTCCTTTGTTAAAGATCAAGTGACCATAGGTGTGTGGGTTCATTTCTGGGTTTTTAATTTATTTCTTCCTTGACCAAGTTAACATTAAGTAGAGAGCTGTTCAGCTTCCACATGTATGTGGGATTTCTGGTTTTTTTTGTTGTTATTGAAGACCAGCCTTCATCCGTGGTCATCTGCTAGGATGCATGGGAATATTTCAATCTTCTTGTATCTGTTCAGGTCTGTTTTTTGACCAATTATATGGTCAGTTTTGGAGAAGGTTCCACGAGGTGCTTAGAAGAAGTTATATTTTTTTGTTTTAGTATGAAATGTCCTATAGATATGTTAAATCCATTTGGTTCATAACTAAGCCTTGTATTCTTAAATGAGTTTCATAGGCATAATACCTAACAAAGATTAAGAATATTAATTTCAAATTTTGTATTAATAAAAAAGTCATATTAATAAAAATCTTAAATCTGCGTCAATTTATAAGTTAAGCACCAATGTAAAAATTATAACTTCAGTTTGCATTAATTATAAAGATTTCTATCAATGTGAGATTATGATTGTATAATATTTTGTTTAAGATCAAATTTTATAACTATCTATATTTCTCCATTTCTTTAATTTCTACAATATTACTATATCCCCCTTTTCTTTTATACCTTTCTTTACTTTAGTTAAGAAAGAAGGATAGAGAAGATGAATGAAAAGGTAGAAATCCCTGAGTTTGAGTTCTCTACTTTCTCCCTGTCCAAACCTACAACATTTGCAAACTATTCCTTGAAATGGCCAACAAATCTATAATTCATAAAATAACCAGAGCCGTCTACCCCAATCTAAGGAACTGGGACAATGATCTTCTTTTGCTTGCTTCTAGCTGATTCGGGGCAATTTCCTTCTGGAGGTCCAAAGGGAAATAGGAAAATTGGTTTGGTTAAAGGTGGGCTAATTGGCATCATTTGCCTTCCAGCCTCTATGTGCTGCAGAAGTTCATGACTTAGCTAATGTCCTGACTATAACAGTCTGAAAGGCTGGATGGGTGAGCAAGCTGTTATGGAAACGTTCTGGAAGCAAGACTTTAGAGGAACCAGCTTCAATGTAATTGAGGTAGAGTCAAACAAGGAGCTGGAATGAAAGATTCCAGAATCTCAGCATCCCAGAGTGTGAATCTTGTTAGGGCTCTCTTTTCTCTTTCATTCTGCAATATACAAACCTTACAAGTAACACATAGCTCTGTAAAGGCATTCATATGAAACATGCAAGGTGTACATATCAGTTAAGGAAGATCAATAAAGAAAGCTCTTCTTTAGAGGTTAGTTTGATCACATAATCAAACTATACAATTTTCCATTCATTCCATCTTAAAGGATGGTATGTAATAATAAGTCAAGAGAATTTTGTGCCCAATAAATGTTACTGGCTGTATATAGACCATTAAGTCTCAGCTGGTCCCAGAGCTGTTTCTTTGTACAGAGACATATACATTACTACATATACATCACTAATCCTGTTGATCTTGTAAATATCCTTCTTCTTGTCAGTAGCCAAGGTCTTCAGGGGGTGTCCTTTTGTCATGTCTGATTTTTATCAACTTGCAAGGAACCCATAGCTTTCTTTTCCTGTGGCAATATAGACATAACCTGTCCCTCAATGTAACATATTTCCCATTTTCCATTCTGATGTCAGAACATCCTTAAAAAAAGAGGCTGGTTTAGTTCAGCAGTTTTTTTCCACAATCTAATGTTTTTCAGCTGCCATGATTTTTTTGTTCATTAGCATTTAAACATTTTAATAAAGCAGAATGTAATTTGTCTCTGGGGGTTTTGTTGCCCCCTTTTTCCTGTTCAGCATTTCTTTTAGAGTTTGATTAGATTTTCACACAATCACTTGTCCTGTAGCATTGTGTGATATGCCTGTAACATGTTTTATGTTATAATATATAAAAAACTGCTTCATCTTATTAGAGACATATGCAGACTGTTGTCTGTTTTAATTTGTATGGGTATTCTCATAATGGTCCTAACTTCTAACAAATGTGTAATTATGGAATCAGCCTTTTCTGAAGCTAAACCTTTTTTTTTGTTGTTGTTGTCTAATTGCTTTGGCTAGAAATTCAAGTACTATATTGAATAGGTAGTGAGAAAGTGGGCAGCCTTGTCCAGTCTCTGATTTTAATGGGGTTGCTTTGAGTTTCTCCCCATTTAGTTTGATGTTGAATCTTGTTTCTGTATCCAGTCTGTTAGCCTATGTCTTTTTATTAGGAAATTGATTCCATTGATGCTGAGAGATAGTAGGGATCAATGATTATTGCTTCCTGTTTTTTTTTTGAACCAGTATTTTTTTCCTTAAATATATTCTTAATTTAAATTTCAAATGTTGTCCCCTTTCCTGGTTCCCCCTCCCCCCAAAATCCCATAAGCCATCTCCCCTTCCCCAATCAGCCTTTTTAAGGACTTCTACCTGTTGACTCACGTTCTTCTGTACTTCTTATTGAAATCCTCTATCAGCATGACGAGATGTGATTTTAAATCCAGATCTTGCTTTTCTGGTGTGTTGGGGTATCCAGGACTTGTTGTTGTGGGAGAACTTGGTTCAGATGGTGCCATGTTGCCTTGGTTTGTGTTAGTAATGTTCTTGCATTTGCCTTTTGCCATCTGGTTATCTCTGGTGTTAGCTGGTGTTGCTTTCTTTGACTGTTGCTTATTTGTCATGAAAGTCTCTGTATCTGTGCTCCTGAGAGACCAGTTCTCCCTGTGTACACCAGTATGTAGGTACTCCTGTGAGACTCACTCTCTTGTGGTTGTATTTAGGTGTGTAGCTTTGTGGCCCCAATCAATTCTGGGTGCAGGCAGAAATCGGAAGACTCCTGTCCTAGGCTGCTCCTAGGCTCTTGTGTCCTTGGGGTTTCTGGCTGTTTCCTCTGAGCAGCAGGGTTGGTCCGACCTGTGCTGCCTGGTCCTCTCTGCACTCCTGAGTGGTTAGCTACCTCCCTGCATCACTTGGATTTGGTATGCAGTGGCAGAGGGTGATCTCAAGCTGTAGAAGGAAACCAGAGGGCTTCCACCAGAGGGTTCTGGGTGTGATCCTCTGGTGAGGGTGGTTCTACCTGTGCAGGCAGACCCCCCTATCCCCGCACTCCTGGGAGGTTAAGCTGCCTCCCTGTGCCACTTGGGTTTGGCATGCTGTGCCAGAGGATGGACCCAAGCCAGAGACTGAAACAGGAGGGCTTCTGCCAGAGGTTTCAGGGCATGAACCTCTGAGCAGCAGGCATGCTTTTACCTGTGCAGGCCGGTTTCTCCGCACTCCTGGGTGATTAAGCTGCCTTTTGGGACCACCTGGGTATGGAATTACGTTTGTGTTTCTTTTGGGGTTGTTGTGGAAAGATTAATTTCTTGTTTTTTCTTTCTTTCTTTTTCTTTCTTTTTTTTTGTTAGACACTTAAATCACATTTCAAATGTTATCCCCTTTCCCTGTTTCCCCTCTGCAAACACCTCATTCTGTCCCCTCTCACCATGCTCACTAACCCACCCACTCCTACTTCCCTGTCCTAGCATTTGCCTACACTGGGGCAACAAGCCTTCACAGTACCAAGGGCCTCTCTTCTCAATGATGTCTGACCAGGCCATCTTCTGCTACCCATGTGACTGGAGTCATGGGTCCTTCTATGTGTACTCTTTAGTTGGTGGTTAAGTCCCTGGGAGCTCTGGGGGTACTGGTTGGTTCATATTGTTCCTCCTATGGGGCTGTAAACCCCATCAGCTCCTTGGATCCTTTCTCTAGCTCCACTGTTGGGGACCCTGTGCTCAGTTCAAGGGTTGACTGAGAGCATCCCCCTCTGTATTTGTCAGGCACTGGCAGAGTCTCTCAGGAAACAGCTATATCAGCCTCCTGTCGGCAAACACTTGTTGGCATCCACAATAGTGTCTGGGTTTGGCGACTGTATATGGGATGGATCCCCAGGTGGAACAGTCTCTGGATGGCCTTTCTGTCAGTCTCTGCTCTATACTTTGTTTCTGTATTTCCTCCTATGAGCATTTTGTACCCTATTTAGGAAGGACCAAAGTATCCACACTTTGGTCTTCCTTCTTGAGCTTCATGTGGTCTGTGAACTATGTCTTGGGTATTTATTATTCCAAGCTTCTGGGCTAATTTCCACTTATCAGTGAGTGCATACCATGTGTATTCTTTTGTGATTGGGTTACCTCACTCAGGATGATGTTTTCTAGTCCATGCATTTGTTTAAGAATTTCATGAATTCATTGTTTTTAGTAGCTGAGTAGTACTCCATTGTGTAAATGTACCACATTTTCTGTATCCATTCCTCTGCTGAGGGACATCTGGGTTCTTGCCAGCTTCTGGATATTATAAATAAGACCGCTATGAACATAGTGGAGCATGTGTCCTTATTACATGCTGGAGCATCTTCTAGGTATATGCCCAGTGGTAAAATGGATCCTCAGGTAGTACTATGTCCAATTTTCTGAGAAACCGCCAGACTGATTTCCAGAGTGGTTTTACCAGCTTGCAATCCCACTAGCAGAGTGTTCCTCTTTCTCCACATTTTCAGCAGCATCTGTTGTCCCCTGAGTTTTTGATCTTAGCCATCCTGACTGGTGTGAGGTGGAATCTTTTTGATTTGAATTTCCCTGATGACTAATGATGTTGAACATTTATTTAGGTGTTTCTCAACCATTCAGTATTCCTCAATTGAGAATTCTTTGTTTAGCTCTGCACCCTATTTTTTAATAGGATTATTTGGTCTCTGGAGTCTGCCTTTTTGAGTTCTTTGTATATTTTGGATATTAGTCTCTATCAGATGTAGGATTGGTAAAGATCTTTTCCCAATCTGTTTGTTGCTGTTTTGTTATATTGACAGTGTCCTTTGCCTTACAGAATCTTTTTATGAGATTCCATTTGTCAATTCTTGATCTTAGAGCATAAGATATTGTTTCAGGAAAATTTCCCCTGTGCCCATGTGCTCAAGGCTCTTTCACACTTCCTTTGCTATTAGTTTCAGTGTATCTGGTTTTGTGTGGAGGTCCTTGATCCACTTGGACTTGAGCTTTGTACAAGGGGATAAGAATGGAGTGATTTGCATTCTTTTCCATGCTAACCACCAGTTGACCCAGCACCATTTGTTGAAAAGGCTATCTTTTCCTGCTGGATGGTTTTAGCTCCTTTGTCAAAGATCAAGTGACCATAGGAGTGTGGGTTCATTTCTGGGTCTTCAGTTCTATTCCATTGATCTACCTCCCTCTCACTGTGCCAATACCATGCAGTTTTTATCACGATTGCTCTGTAGTACAACTTGAGGTCAGGAATGGTGATTCCATGAGAAGTTCTTTTATTGTTGAGAATAATTTTTGCTATCCTGGGTTTTTTGTTATTCCAAATGAATTTTCAAGTTGTTCTTTCTAGTTCTATGAATAATTGAGTTGGAATTTTGATGGTGATTGCATTGAATCTGTAGATTGCTTTTGGCAAGATGATTATTTTTACTATATTAATTCTGCCAATCCATGAGCATGGGAGATCTTTCCATCTTCTGAGATCTTCAGTTTCTTTCTTCAGAGGCTTGAAGTTCTTGTCATACAGATTTTTCATGCGTTTAGTTATTTTCACACCAAGGTATTTTATATTATTTGTGACTATTGTAAAGGGTGTTGTTGTTTCTCTAATTTCTTTCTTAGCCTGTTTATCATTTGAGTAGAGGAAGCCCATTGATTTTTTTGAGTTAATTTTATATCCAGCCACTTTGCTGAAGTTATTTATCAGGTTTAGGAGTTCTCAGGTGAAATTTTTGGGGTAATTTAAGTATACTATCATATCATCTGCAAATAGTGATATTTTGACTCCTTCCTTTCCAATTTGTATTCCTTTGATGTCTTTTTGCTGTCTAGTTGCTCTGGCTAGAACTTCAAGTACTATATTGAATGGGTATGGGGAGAGTGGGCAGCCTTGTGTAGTCCCTGATTTTAGTGGGATTGCTTCAAGTTTCTCTCCATTTAGTTTGATGTTGGCTACTGGTTTGCTATATATTGCTTTCACTATGTTTAGTTATATATCTTGAATTCCTGATCTTTCCAAGATTTTCATCATGAAGGGGTGCTGAATTTTGTTAAATGCTTTCTCAGCATCTAATGAAATGATCATGTGTGTTTTTTTTTAATATAGTAGATAGTTTGTTTATATAGTGGATTACATTGATGGATTTCCTTATATTGAACCATCCCTGCATCCCTGGGATGAAGCCTACTTGATTATGCTGGGTGATCATTTTGATGTGTTCTTGGATTTGTTTTGCAAGAATGTTATTGAATATTTTAGCATCGATATTCATATGGGAGATTTGTCTGAAGTTCTCCTTTTTGTAGAGTCTTTGTGTGGTTTAGGTTTTACAGTAATTGTGACTTAATAGAACAAATTGTATAGTGTTCCTTCTGTTTCTATTTTGCGGAATAGGTTGAAGAATATAGTTAGTAGGTCTTCTTTGAAGGTCTGGTAGAACTCTGCATTAAACCCATCTGTTCCTGGGCTTTTTTTTGGTTGGGAGACCATTAATGACTGCTTCTATTTCGTTAGGGGTTATGGTACTGTTTACATCATTTATCTGATCCAAATTTAACTTTGGTACCTGGTATCTATCTAGAAAATTGTCCATTTCATCCAGATTTTCCAATGATTCAAAGTTGATTGAAAGTGGAATTATAAATATTTTCAGGTAAAATCGACGATTTACATGGAAAATATTTCTGATAAAATTCCGGAAATATATAGAAAAACATGTTAAAATTGACTATTTCAGGGAAAATTATACAGATAAAATGATAGACATAAAAAACCTTTCTAAACTATTTGAAGGTGGAATTAAAAACCTTTTGTGATAGAATCAGAGATTTACATGGAAAACATTTCTGGTGAGATAGGAGAAATATATAGAAAAATATGTTAAAATTGAAGAATATCATGAAAAATAATGCAGATAAAATGGTAGACTAAGCTCCGCCATCTTTGCTCCAGTGACTGGGAGGTTGGGACAGCCAGGTTCTGAGACAGACAGGCATAATATCGCTTGGGTCTCGGGCGGCTTGTGTGTGTGCGGCTCCCAGGTGCGGGGCTGATCTGCAGTGACCAGCGCGCCAGCTCTACTGTGCGACTTCTGCCTGGCAGAGGGACCCCGCACTGGGCGGGAGCCTACCAGCTTTCCTTCTGCGACCTCTGTTCCCGCAGACTGCACTGAAGAGACAGGTACCCCAAGCTCCCTATCCCCAATATAACATCACTTGGGACACGGCCTGTTGGGGCTTCCGTCTGTGCCCTAGAACGGGTCAGCGCTGTGGTCGTCTGGGTACCAGATCGGCGAGCCATCGCGTCTACAGGGTGAGCGGCGCACGGAGAGTGCCCTCCGCCATCTTTGCTCCAGTGACTGGGAGGTTGGGACAGCCAGGTTCTGAGACAGACAGGCATAATATCGCTTGGGTCTCGGGCGGCTTGTGTGTATGCGGCTCCCAAGTGCTGGGCTGATCTGCAGTAACCAGCGTGCCAGCTCTGCTGTGGGACTTCTGCCTGGCAGAGGGACGCCCCTTCCCCTACCCCCTAGGAGAGATCACACACCCCTGCACAGGGCAGGAGCCTACCAGCCTCCCTTTGGCGATCTCTGCTCCAGGAATCCACTAGGCTGAGCCTTTAGATGTGCAAGGCCTCCCTGATATAAGATCACTTGGGGCAAGGCACATTAGGGCTCCAAAGTCACTCAGGAGCAGGCAGGCCCCAGAAATCGGTGCCAGGGGAATCCTAGTAATCCAGGGGGGGCAGAAATAGCTTTGCAGGCTCACAGGAGGTCCAACCAACAGCCAGTGGCAGCAGGATCAACTAACACCAGAGGTATCCAGATAGCAAAAGGCAAACGTAGGAATGTTACTAACAGAAATCAAAGTAATGTGGGACCATCCGAACCCAACTCTCCAACAGCAGCAAGTCCTGGATACCCCACCACACCCGAAAGACAAGATCTGGATTTAAAATCACTTCTCATGATGCTATTAGAGGATCACAAGAAGGACACAAATAAATCTCATAAAGAGTTACAGGAGACCATAAATCAACGGTTAGAAGCCCTTACAAAGGAAACACAAAAATCGCTTAGAGAAATGCGGGAGAACATGGATCAAAAGATGGAGGCGCACAAGGAGACAACACAAAAATCGCTTAACGAGATGAATCAACGGGTAGATGCACTCACAAAGGAATCACGAAATTTGCATAAAGAAATGCAGAAGAATATGGGTCAACAGACGGATGCCCATAAGGAGGCAACACAAAAATTGCTTAAAGAAATGAATCAACGGTTAGATGCCCTTACAAAGGAAACACGAGAACTGCTTAAAGAAATGCAGGAGACGATGGATCAACAGATGGAATCCCATGAGGAGGAAACACAAAAATCGCTCAGAGAAATGCAGGAGAACGTGGGTCATCAGGAAGAAATCCTGAAAGAGGTAATGCAAAAATACCTTAAAGAAATACAGGAAAATACAAACAAACAAGTGAAGGATCTCAGCAAATCCATCCAGGAACTAAAAAAGGAAGTAGAAACAACTAAGAAATCACAAAGGGAGACAACTTTGGAGATAGAAAACCTTGGGAAGGAATCAGGAGTCATAGATGCAAACATCAACAATAGAATACAAGAGATGGAAGAAAGAATCTCAGGTGCTGAAGATTCCATAGAAAGCATCGACTCAACAGTCAAAGAAAATGCAAAATGCAAAAAACGTGTAACCCAAAACATCCAGGAAATCCAGGACACAATGAGAAGACCAAACCTAAGGATTATAGGTATAGATGAGAGTGAAGATTTGCAACTTAAAGGGCCAGTAAACATTTTCAACAAAATTATGGAGGAAAACTTCCCTAACTTAAAGAGAGAGATGCCGATGAACGTACAAGAAGCCTACAGAACTCCAAACAGACTGGACCAGAACAGAAATACCTCCCGTCACATAATAATCAAAACACCGAATGTTCTAAACAAAGAAAAAATACTAAAAGCAGTAAGAGAAAAGGGCCAAGTAACATACAAAGGAAGACCTATCCGAATCACATCAGACTTCTCACCAGAGACTATGAAAGCCACAAGATCCTGGGCAGATCTCATGCAGACACTAAGACAGCACAAATGCCAGCCTAGACTACTATACCCAGCAAAACTCTCAATCACCATAGATGGAGAGACCAAGATATTCCATGATAAAACCAAATTTTCACAATATCTTTCCACAAATCCAGCCCTGCAACGGATAATAGGTGGAAACCTCCAATACAGGGAGAGAAACAACACCCTGGAAAAAATGGGATAATAACCTTCTTGAATCAAACCCAAAAGTAGATAACCACTCAAACATAAAGATAGCGCCAAGAATGGCAGATGGCAATAATCACTATGCCTTAATCTCTCTTAATATCAATGGTCTCAATTCCCCAATTAAAAGACATAGACTAGCAGACTGGATACGTAAACAGGACCCAGCATTTTGCTGCATGCAGGAAACGCACCTCAGTGTCAAAGACAAACACTACCTCAGAGTAAAAGGCTGGAAAACAATTTTATAAGCAAATGGCCCCAAGAAACGAGGTGGAGTAGCCATCCTAATATCGGATAAAATTGATTTTCAACCTAAAGTCATCAAAAAAGACACAGAAGGACACTACATACTGATCAAGGGAAAAATCCACCATCAAGAACTCTCAATTCTGAATATCTATGCTCCAAATGCAAGGGCACCCTCATTCGTAAAAGAAACTTTACTAAAACTCAAAGCACACATCGCACCGCACACAATAATAGTGGGTGACTTCAACACCCCGCTCTCTGAAATGGATCGTTCAGGAAAGCAGAAACTAAACAGGGACACAGTGAATCTAATTGAAGCCTTGGACCAAATGGAACTAACAGATATATATAGAACATTTCATCCTAGAGCTAAAGAATACACCTTCTTCTCAGCTCCTCATGGTACCTTCTCCAAAATTGACCATATAATTGGTCACAAATCAGACCTCAATAGATAACAGAAGATAGAAATAATCCCATGCCTCCTATCAGATCACTATGGAATAAGGGTGGTCTTCAATGGCAACAAAAACAAAAGAAAACCCACGTACACATGGAGGCTGAACAATGCTCTACTCAATGATACCTTGGTCAAGGTGGAAATAAAGAAAGAAATCAAAGACTTTTTGAAAGTTAATGAAAATGAAGGCACAACATACCCTAATTTATGGGACACAATGAAAGCAGTGCTAAGAGGAAAATTCATAGCCCTGAGTGCCGCCAAAAAGAAACGGGAGACAGCATACACTAACAGCTTAATGGCACACCTGAAAGCCCTGGAACAAAAAGAAGCAAATACACCAAAGAGGAGTAGAAGGCAGGAAATCATCAAACTCAGGGCTGAAATCAATCAAGTAGAAACAAATAAAACCATACAAAGAATCAACAAAACGAGGAGTTGGTTCTTTGAGAAAATCAACAAGATAGATAAGCCCTTAGCCAGACTAACCAGAGAGCACAGAGATAGTATCCAAATTAATAAAATCAGAAATGAAAAGGGAGAGATAACAACAGAAACTGAGGAAATTAAAAAAATCATCAGATCCTACTACAAAAACCTGTGTTCAACACAACTAGAAAATCTTGAGGAAATGGACAATTTCCTTGACAGATACCAAGTACCAAAATTAAATCAGGATCAAATAGACCATCTAAACCGTCCTATAACCCCTGAAGAAATAGAAGTTGTCATTGGAAGTCTTCCAACCAAAAAAAGCACAGGTCCAGATGGTTTTAGTGCAGAATTCTATCAGACCTTCAAAGAAGACCTAACACCAATACTCTTCAAACTGTTCCACAAAATAGAAACAGAAGGAACCCTACCCAACTCGTTCTATGAAGCCACAATTACACTAATACCAAAAGCACACAAAGATCCGACAAAGAAAGAGAATCTCAGGCCAATCTCTCTTATGAATATCGATGCAAAAATACTCAATAAAATTCTTGCCAACCGAATCCAAGAACACATCAAAACGATCATTCACCACGATCAAGTAGGCTTCATCCCAGGGATGCAGGGATGGTTCAATATAAGGAAATCCATCAGTGTAATCCACTACATAAACAATCGCAAAGAAAAAAACCACATGGTCATCTCATTAGATGCTGAGAAAGCATTTGACAAAATTCAGCATCCTTTCATGCTAAAGGTCTTGGAAAGATCAGGAATTCAAGGCCCATATCTAAACATAGTAAAAGCAATTTACAGCAAACCAGTAGCCAGCATCAATCTAAATGGAGAGAAACTTGAAGCAATCCCACTAAAATCAGGGACTAGGCAAGGCTGCCCTCTCTCTCCATATCTTTTCAATATAGTACTTGAAGTTCTAGCTAGAGCAATTAGACAACAAAAAGAGGTCAAAGGGATACAAATTGGAAAGGAAGAAGTCAAACTATCACTATTTGCAGACGATATGATAGTATACATAAGCGACCCAAAGAACTCCACCAGAGAACTCCTACAGCTGATAAACGACTTCAGCAAAGTGGCCGGATATAAAATCAACTCAAGCAAGTCAGAAGCCTTCCTATACTCAAAGGATAAGCAGGCTGAGAAAGAAGTAAGAGAAATAATACCCTTCACGATAGCCACAAACCATATTAAGTATCTTGGCGTGACTCTAACCAAACAAGTGAAAGATCTGTATGACAAGAACTTCAAGTCTCTGAAGAAAGAAATTGAAGAAGACCTCAGAAGATGGAAAAATCTGCCATGCTCATGGATTGGCAGGATTAATATAGTAAAAATGAGCATCTTACCAAAAGTAATACACAGATTCAATGCAATCCCCATCAAAATCCCAACTCAATTCTTCATAGAGTTAGAAAGAGCAATTCAAAAATTCATCTGGAATAACAGAAAACCCAGAATAGCTAAAACTATTCTCAAGAGTAAAAGAACCTCTGGGGGAATCAGTATCCCGGACCTCAAGCTGTACTACAGAGCAATAGTGTTAAAAACTGCATGGTATTGGTACCGTAACAGACATGTAGATCAATGGAACAGAATTGAAGACCCAGAAATGAATCCACACTCCTATGGTCACTTGATCTTTGACAAAGGAGCTAAAACCATCCAGTGGAAAAAAGATAGCCTTTTCAACAAATGGTGCTGGCTCAGCTGGAGTTCAACATGCAGAAGAATGCAAATTGACCCATCCTTATCTCCTTGCACTAAGCTCAATTCTAAGTGGATCAAAGATCTCCACATAAAACCAGACACACTGAAACTAATAGAAGGGAAACTAGGGAAGAACCTTGAACATATTGGCACAGGGGAGAATTTCCTGAACAGAACTCCAATAGCTTATGCTCTAAGATCAAGAATAGACAAATGGGACCTCATTAAATTACAAAGTTTTTGCAAGGCAAAAGACACTGTCAAAAAGATAAAGCGGCAACCAACTAACTGGGAAATGATCTTTACCAACCCTACATCCGACAGAGGGCTAATATCCAAGATATACAAAGAACTCAAGAAGTTAAACTCCAGAGAGGCAAGTAACCCTATTAAAAAATGGGGTACAGAGCTACACAAAGAGTTCTCACCTGAAGAATATCTAATGGCTGAGAAGCACCTAAAGAGATGTTCATCATCCTTAGTCATTAGGGAAATGCAAATCAAAACAACCCTGAGATTCCATCTCACACCAGTCAGGATGGCTAAGATCAAAAACACAGGAGACAGCAGTTGTTGGCGAGGATGTGGAGAAAGAGGAACACTCCTCCACTGCTGGTGGAATTGCAGGCTGGTACAACCACTCTGGAAAGCAGTCTGGCGGTTCCTCAGAAAACTGGGCATGACACTCCCGGAGGATCCGGCTATACCACTCCTGGGCATATACCCAGAGACTTTACCTGCATGCAATAAGGACACATGCTCCACTATGTTCATAGCAGCCTTATTTATAATAGCCAGAAGCTGGAAAGAACCCAGATGTCCCTCAACGGAGGAATGGATTCAGAAGATGTGGTATATCTACACAATGGAATACTACTCTGCAATTAAAAACAATGAATTCACGAAATTCCTAGGCAAATGGTCAGAACTTGAAAATATCATCCTTAGTGAGGTAACCCAATCACAAAAGAACACACATGGTATGCAGTCACTGATAAGGGGATATTGACCCAGAATCTCGGAATACCCTAGACACAATCCGCATATCAATAGATTTCTAAAAAGATGGAAGGAGAGACCCCTGGTCCTGGAAAGACTGGATGTAGGGGAACGCCAGGACAGAGTAACGAGAGGGGGTTGAATGGAGAAAAGAGGGAGGGAAGGGGGCTTATGGGACTTTCGGGGAGGGAGGAAACGGGAAAGGGGAAGTGATTTGGAATGTAAATTAAAAAAATAAAATTAAAAAAAAGAAAAAAAATGGTAGACTAAAAAACCATTACTAAATTAATTGAAAGAATTTTATCAGAAAATGTTTATAATTTCACTTTCAATCAACTTAGAAATATTTTTATGCCTACCATTTTATCTGTATAATTTTCCATGATAATCTTCAATTTTAATGTTTTTCCATATATTTTTTTCAATTATCAGAAATATTTTCCATGTAAATCTTCAATTTTATCAGAAAATGGTTATAATTCTACTTTCAATCAATTTAGGAATATTTTAATTCCTACCAATTTATCTGTATAAATTTCTTCAATTTTATCAGAGATATTTTCCATGTAAATCTTCAATTTTATCAGAAAATGTTTTTACCTCTACTTTCAATCAATTTAGAAATATTTTTATGCCTACTATCTTATCTGTATAATTTTTCATGAAATAGTCAGTTTTAATGTGTTTTTCTATATATCTCTTGAGTTTTATCAGAAATATTTTCCTTGTAGATTTTCAATTTTATCAGACAATGTTTATAATTCCACTTTCAATCAACTTTGGAATATTTTTTTATGCCTACCATTTTATCTGTATAATTTTTCCACGAAATAGTCAATCTTAACGTGTTTTTCTATATATTTCTTCAATTTTATCAGAGATATTTTCCATGTATATTTACACAATGGAATACTACTCAACAATTAAAAACAATGAATTCATGAAACTCTCAGGCAAATCGGGAACAGGGGGAGGGAAGAGGGCTTATGGGACTTTTGGGGAGGGGGGAACTGGGAAAGGGGATATCATTTGGAATGTAAATAAAGAATATGGAAAATAAAATAAAAAAATTTAAAAAAATTAATTGAAAGAGGAATTACAAGCATTTTCTGGTTCCGAAGGTCCTCAGTTCAAATCCCAGCAATCACATAGTGGCTCACAACCATCTGTAATGAGATCTGATGCCCTCTTCTGGTGTGTGTGAAGACAGCTACAGTGTACTTGCATTTGGTGTTTTAATTATTATGTTTGGTGTTCTGTAGGCTGGGTGTTCTCATGTTGGGTCTTTCCACTGTGTCCTGAATTTCTTGAACGTTTTGAGACAGGACCTTTTTGCTTTTTGTATTTTCCTTGATTGTTGTGTCTATGTTTTATATTGTATCTTCTGTTGCTGAGTTTCTCTCTTCTATCTCTTGTATTCCGTTGGTGATGCTTGCATCTGTGATTTCTGTTCTCTTTTCTAGGTTTTCCATCTCCAGGGCTGTCTCTCTTTGAGTTTTCTTTAATGATTCTACTTTCATTTTTAGATCCTGGATGGTTTTGTTCATTTCCTTCACCTCTTTGTGTTCTCCTGTATTTCTTTAAGGGAAAGAAATGAAATTTATGAGTTTCTCCTTTAAGGGCTTCTACTTGTTTCCTTGTGTTCTTCTGCATTTCTTTAAGAGAGTTATATATGTCCTTCTTAAAGTCCTCTATCATCTTCATGAAATGAGAATTTAGATCTGAATCTTGTTTTAAGGGTGTGTTTGGGTCCAGGACTTGCTGTGGTGGGAGAACTGTGTTCTGATGTTGCCACGTCAAATTGGTTTCTGTTGCTTATGTTTTTAGGCTTGCCTCTTGCCATCTCATTATCTCTGGTGTTATTTGGCCTCCCTGTCTCTGAATGGAGCCTGTCCTTCCTGTGATACTGTGATCCTGTGATTCTGGGAGTTGAGCTGGGGGGTTGAGCTGCCACTGGTGTGTGTGCTGTGTGGGATCAGGTCTCTGTTCCTGACGGGCACAGGTGGGAGCCCGAAGGCTTTCTGGATCCGGCTGGGCTGGAATATCCTTCCCCGGGTTGCAGGGGTCCTGGTAGGCTGGATCTCTGGGCAGGGTTTAAGATCCTACCTGTGAAGCTGGATGTGTCTGAATACCTGGGGGGTCGAGCTGCAACTGGGTTGTGAGCTGTGAGGAATTGGGTCCAGCGATGGGTCTCTGCTCCCGGGCAGCACTGGTGGGAGCTGTAAAGTGCCCTCCCAAATATAATTTCTTTGGGTATCTTTCCAATTACTTCCTGTGGTAATGGAGTTGGTTATATGAGCAAATAGGATATTCCCTCACAAATTCCTTGACTTATTGCCACGTGATAGAGGATTCTTTCTTTAAACTTTTGATTTTAACATGGTGTTATTTTTTGGAATTCTGTAGCCTCTAGTACACTTCCTATCAATAGATGATCAATTTCATTATTACTTTGCACCAGAGGGCCTGGCATACCTGTATGCCATCTTATGTGTTTCATATATAGTGGATAACTCCTATTTCTGATCATTTGTTGTATCCTAATAAATAGTGAAGTCAATTCAGAATCATCCTGAATAAGATCAGCAATCTCTACATGTAAAACAACCTTTGCATATTGGGAGTCAGTTACAATATTGAAGGACTCTTGAAAATTTGACAACACCATGAATATTACATATAATTCAGATTTTTGAACCAATTTATAGGGCATCTCAGCCACCTTACTTAACGTCTTCTGATTTATATCCTGCTTTTGCTGATTTATATTAGCATCAGTGTAAAATGTAGGGGCTCCAGAAATTGGAATTCTTTTTATTATACGAAGGAGAATCCAATTAGTTCTCTTTACACACTGAAGTCACTTTCTTTTAGGGTATCTGTTGTTAATCTTTCCCAAGAAATTATTGTTTGCTCTTTGCCAATTTCATCTTGTGTCCATAATGAGGCAATCTCTGCATTAGTAAAAGGTACCATTCCAGCTAATTGTCAGTCTCATTTTTCCTTTTAGTATCAATTCAGAAACCTTTTCAATGTAGGTTTTTAATTTCTTACTCTGTTTATGTGCTAAAAATATCCATTATAAGATATAATCTTCTCTCTGCATAAGAATTCCTATAGGAGAATGTGTACAAGGTAAGATAACTAAGATGCAGGCCATCTTTGGATCAATACAATCTAGATGTGTATCCTGAAATTTCCTTTTTACCAGAGCTAACTCATTCCCAGCCTCTGCTGACAATCTCCTCAGGCTGTTTAAATCCTTATCACCTTTTAAGGTTTGAAATAAATTGCTTAGCTCTTGAGTAGCCAAGTCAATTGCGGGCCATAGTCATTTAATATCTCCCAGTAGCTTCTGAAAATCATTAAGAGTCCTTAATTAGTTTCTTTGATTTGTACCTTTTGTGGTCCAACTTTTTGTAGACTTATTCAATACCCTAGATAATTAATAAAATCCTCTCTTTATAATTTTAAAGGGGTGATTTGCAATCCCCAGCAAGGCAAGTTTTTTTTCTTACTGCATCAAACATTCTTTCCAGAATATTTATATCTGAATCAGCCAGTAGGATATCATCTATATAATAATAAATAGTGGATTGAGGACATTGTTTGTGAATCATCTCTGATGGCTGTTGTACAAAATATTGGCACAAGGTGGGGCTATATAACATTTCTTGTGGCAGGACTTTCCAATGATGTATTTTTATTGGATAATTTCTATTAAAGGCAGGTATTGAGAAAGCAAACCTTTCCTTATCATGTTCATGTAGAGGAACTGTGAAAAAACAATCCTTTAGATCAATCACTATGATAGGCTATTACTTAGGCAACAAGAAAGGCAATGGGATTGCAGGCCGCGGGGAACTCATTGGCTGAATAATGTTATTAATTGCTCTGAGATCTATCAACATTCTCCATTTGCCAGACTTTTTTTTAAATGACAAATACAAGAGAATTACAAGGGTTGGTGGATTCCTCTATATGCTGAGCCTCCAGCTGCTCCTAGACTAGCTGTTCTAATGGTCTTCTGTCACAGACCATTGATTAATCCAAAAGGGTTGGTCAGTTAACCACCTTAGTGGTAAGGCTGGTGTTTTAATGGCAGTGACTCCTTCATGTAAAGCTGAATTGTCAGTCCTTGCTATGTCTTGTTTATGGACATCCTGGACAGTCCATAACTGTCTTTGATAATATTTGTTAACTAATTTGATGTTTTTATTATTTCTTAGTCAGGGTTTCTATTCCTGCAAAAAAATATCATGACCAAGAAGCAAGTTGGGGAGGAAAGGGTTTATTCAGCTTACATTTCTACATTGCTGTTCATCATCAAAGGAAGTCAGGACAGGAACTCACACAGGGTAGGAACTTGGAGGTAAGAGTGGATGCAGAAGCCATGGAGGAATGTTGCTTACTGGCTTACTTCTCCTGTCTTGCTCAGCTTGCTTTCTTATAGAACTCAGGACCACCAACCTAGGGATGGCACCACCCACGATGGGCTGAGTCCTCTCTCCTTGATCACTAATTGAGAAAATGTCTTACAGCTGAATCTCATGGAGGCATTTCCTCAAAGGAGTCTCCTTTCCCTTTAACTCCAGCTACATAAAACCAGCCAGTACATATTAGGAGCCTGACTGGTTTTGTGGCCAACCTCTGAAACTGAAGGGATATTGATTTTGTTATACATTGTTGTAACATATCTCTTTCCCATAAGTTTATGGCTATATCAGACATGTATAGTCTTAATTTTCCTATCTCACTGTCAGGTCCTGTACATTTAAGCCATCTGGTGCTTTGTTTTATTTGGGATAAAGTCCTAACTCTTTGAAATTGGATGTCCACTTCTTGAAGTGACCAATCTACAGTCCAAGATTTTGGAGAGACGAGAGTGACATCTGCTCCAGTGTCAATATTGTTTATTTATTAATATTCTAAGCTTTAGCTTTTGATCTTCTACAGAAGTTTGCCAAAATGTTCCACTTTGGCCCCTTTTTAGGTTTTTTGAATTGTTTCTAGAAGTTGACCGTGTTATCTGGTCTCACAATGTCTGTTTTTAGAGTAGTGGTATTTAATTGTCTTGAGGAGGATAACACTCCCTGTCTGGCACTGGGGCCTACAAGAGCCCCCTTGGGTATTTTTTGGTAAGGTGTTGCCCAATTGTCTATTATTGCTCTACATTCCCTAGTCCAATGTCAGCCGTTGCCATGTCTTTTACATATTCCAGAGGGCACTGGCTCCCTTTAGGGATTAATTTGGTTTTCTCTGCAGTTTCTTCTGAAATGACCCTGCTCACCACAATCAAGACATTTGAGATTTTGGGTCATCTCAAAGCCTCTAGTGGCAGATTTTCCTTTTAAGGTCATATCAAGTGAACGACATCTGACATCAGCTGTATATATAATCCATGTGTCTATTGATGTTGACCTTGCCCTCAGAGATCTGATTACTTCCTCGCATTCAGCATTCACATTTTCAAAAGCTAGACTTGATTATTGCCTTTCTTGCTGATGGATCCGATATACTCCTTTCCACAGCTGAGGTCAGCCTTTGCAAAAAGTCAGGGAATGTTTCCTTTGGACCTTGCATGACCCGAGGAAATGGTTCAAGGTTTTTCCCTGATTCTGTGACTTTGTCTCAGGCATTTAAGGCTGCCAAGTGACACAATGCCAAGGTTTCTTCATCATATACAGCCTGCACCTCTATATCAGCAAAGCAACCTTCACCAAGCAGCAGATCTTCAAAAATCTCTGTACCCCTGGCTCTGTTACTGCTGTGTTATCTCCTTGCCTCTTTTCTCCACTGTAAATGTGATGCAGCTCTAGTATTGCTTTTGCCATATCCTTCCAGTCTTGAGGATTATTCCATTTTTAATAGCCCAAGAAGTCAGGATTTGTTTTACAAATAGTGAATGCATTCCAAAATTAGTGACACTAATTTTTTCTTAAATGTCCTCAGTTCTAACACATCCGTGGGTTATCATTCGAGTTCCTGATAACCCTGTGGATGTTCATTGTCTGGAGGTCTTTGTTATATACTAATCAGATAAACTAAAGTTTGTTTTCTAAGAACTCTTGGTTGGCTTTCTCTAATTTTATCTTTTGTCTTTACCTGAGTATTTTCCCTAATTAATATTTTAAGATCCTCCCCTTAAGTTCTGTACCCATGCTTCATCTCTCCTTTTATTGTCCCCCCTGTTCCAAAAGTTCCTGTATCCTCTGTTCAAGGATCTGCTTCCACATTTTAATTTTTACTTCATATTGTAATTTTGATATCTTGCTGTCTATTTTACTTGATTGATTAATTTAAAAAGGTTCTCTTCCAATCCTAGCTTCCAATCCTCATTATTTTCTCTCTGCTGCTCAGTCTGATCTGTGAGCGACTGCATCCTTTGTTCTAGCATCTTTTCTACCTCCTATCTCCAAACTTCATTTTCATCTCTGTTGCTATAAATTCTTGTGCCTTCAATTCTAGTGTCTCCTCTTGGCCATGTTGCCAAGTCTTAAATTTCTCTTTCTTCTGTTCTTTTGAGAAGACACAACAAACCAAGATAGTAACCATTATAATAATGATAATTGACAATGTATCAATTTCCTTTAAATAGATCTCTTCCAACCCATTCAAAATATCATCCTGCAAAACTCAAAAGGTATTATGTTTCTCATCTTTAAGTATATGAATATATATATTTCTTTATTATTAATTTATAATTCTTAGTACCTGATCCAAAGCTTTTCGTACTTTTGTCTCCCTCTGCTGTTCGATTCAGGACACTGCAGTCCTCTCTTATTTTATTCACAGGAGGGGCTAACTGCAGTAACTCCCAGAGCTTCTGTGCTTCTGAACCAGCTCTCTGTCTTTTGTTTGGGTTGCAGCCATCAGCATGTGCACTGATATCAGGCAGCCTTCAGTGCAAGCAGTTAGGAGAACGGATCTGACTGTCCCATGTCCTGTTTTGATGTGGGGGTTACGGGGAAGCGAGCATGGGAAGGCTCCCTGGGGAGTAAGTGCCCATATTAGCCTGCTGTGTCTGCAAGAAGGCTACCTTTCAGGCAGCAGCGCTCCAGAGTCCTCGGTCCCTACTTAGGATCAGGGAAACCCCAACTGTATTGCTACACTGCCACTGCCCAAGTTCCAGCTCTGGTTGGGGTGCGGCCCCTGGCTGCCCCTGTCTTGGTCTGCCTTGGTCTTCCTGGGAGGGAGCCTCTCAGCAGCTTTCTTTTTCTTTCTTTTTTTATTGAATATATTCTTCATTTACATTTCAAATGTTATATACCCTTTCCCAGTTTCCTCCCCTCCCAGAAAATCCCCAACCCATCCTCCCATCCCCTGCCTCCAAGAAGATGCCCCTCCGCCCAAACCACTCCCATCTACCCTACCTCGATTTCCCCATGCTGAGGCATCTATCAAGCCTTCATAGGACCAAGGACCTCTCCTCCCACTGATGCCCCACAAGGCATTCCTCCACCACAATTGCTGCTGGGACCATTTGTACCCCTTGGTTGATGCCTTAGTCCCTGGAAGCCCTGGGGATTCTGGTTGGCTGACATCATTCTTCCCACGAGGCTGCAAACCCCTTCAGCTCCTACAGTCCTCCCTCCAATTCCTCCATTGGGGACCCTGCGCTCAGTCCAATGGTTGGCTGCTAGCACCTGCCTCAGTATCTGTAAGGCTCTGGCAGGGTAGACCCCTCAGACCCACTCAGTTTTCAATTCACACACTGCTGCAGGCCTAGATCGCAGCCCCAGCCATTTATTGGTGGGCATTGGGGGTGGAGAGTGGATGGGTGGGGTGAACTTTTATCTCAGGTTGGTTGGGTTCTAAGCAATATGTTGGTGCATCAAATGTTGCAGTAATTTATTACTCCAATAAGCCCGAATAAAAACCACATAACTTAGTTGTTATATTTATAATCTATATGCCTATATTGGGCAGATCTATCACTATACTAATTTATTCCCCAGCTATGATACACCTTGCCACTTGCGACTTCTCCAGGTCATGTGGTTCAACTTCATCTTCCTTTCCACTTCTTTCTTTCATTCTCTCTCTCCTCTTCCCTCTCTGAGACCTCCAGTTCCACCTTTCCCTTCCACTAGGTCCATTCCATTAGCTCTAGCCTTTGTATGACCAGTCAGAGTGGGTAGAAGGTTCAGTGGAATCACCTGAGTATGTGATCTACACCTCATAGGAGCAGCCCCTCTTGAGGAAGCAGAATTAACATAAAAATACAAACAGCATCAGGGCAACCCACCCCAACTTCATCCAATGGTAGGGTGTAAGTATCTGTGTCTGTCTCAGTCAGCTGCTGATAGGGCCTCTCAGAGGACAGGCATACGAGGTTCCCACTCTGTAAGCACATCATAGCATCAGTAATAGTGTCAGGCCTTGGTGCCCCCCCCCACCCCCATAGATTGGACCTCCATTCCCTCAGTCTCTTCTCCATTTTTGTTTCTGCAGTTCTTTTAGACAGAAACAGTTCTGGGTCAGAAATTTTGACTGTGGGTTTGTAACCCCATTCTTCCACTTGAGGCCTTGTCTATCTACTGGAGGTGGACTCTGTGAGTTCCCTCTTCCCAGAGTAGGGCATTTTGGCTAAAGTCACCCCCACTGAGTCCTTAGAGTCTCTCACCTCCCTGGTCTCTGGTAATTTCTAGAGGGTCCCTTCCTCCACTCCAACTCCCTGAGGTTTCTCATTTCCATTCATTCTCCTGGCCCTCTGGGCTTCTCTCCTGTTCCCCCAGCACCCATACCTGATTCTGTTCTCCCTTTCCTCTCCTCTACCCCATTCCCACCTCACCCCGCTTCTCCAATCTGCCCCCATGATTGCTTTCTTCCCCTTTCTAAGAAGCATCATCACTTGTGCCCTTCTGCTTGTTACACTTCTTATGGTCTGTGGGTTGTATCCTAGGTATTCCGTACATTTTGGCTAATATCCACTTACCAGTGAGTACATACCATGCATGTCATTTTGGGTCTGGGTGACCTTACACAGGATGATATTTTCTAATTCCAACCATTTTCCTGCAAAATTCATGAGGCCCTCATTTTTAGAAGCTGGATAGTATTCCATTATGTAAATGAAGCACATTTTCTGTATCCATTTTTTTGGTTGAGGACACCTGGATTGCTTCCAGCTCTGGCTATCACAGATAAGGCTACTATGAACATAGTGGGATATGTGTCCTTGTGGCATGGTGGGGCATCATTTGAGTATATGTCCAAAAGTGGTATAGCTGGGTTTTCAGGTAGAACTATTTCTAATTTTCTGAGGAACCTCCAGATTGATTTCCATAGTGGTTTTACCAGTTTGCAAACCCACCAGCAATGGGAGAGTGTTCCTCTTTCTCTACATCCTCAACAGCATGTGCTGTCACTTGAGTTTTGATCTTAACCATTCTGATTGGTGTGAGGTGGAATCTCAGGGTCATCTTAATTTGCATTTCTCTGATCACTAAGGACTTTCAGCATTTCTTTAAGTGCTTCTTGACCATTCGAGATTCTTCTGTTGTGAATTCTCTGTTGAGGTCTGTGTCCCATTTTTAAATTGGGTTATTTGGTTTTTTGGAGGTTAACTTCTTGAGTTCTTTATATATTTTGGATATTAGCCCTCTATTGAATGTAGGGTTAGTGAAGATTTTTTTCCCCAATCTGTAGGTTGATAATTTGTCCAATTAATGGTGTCTTTTGCCTTACAGAGACTTTTCACTTTCATGAGGTCCCGTTTATTGATTGCTGATCTTAGAGCCTGAGCCATTGGTTGTCCTTCTCAGGGAATTCCCCCTGTGCCAATGAGTTTGAGCTCTTCCTACTTTCTCTTCTGTTAGATTCAAGGTATCTAGTTTTATGTTGAGTTCCTTGATCCACTTGGACTTGAGCTTTATGCAAGGTGATAAATATGGATCTATTTTAATTCTTCTACATACAGGCTGCCAGTAAGACCAGCATCATTTATTGAAGATGCTTTCTTTCTATTTTTTTATTAGATATATTCATTTACATTTCAAATGTCCCCTTTCCTGGTTTCTCACTCCCCCCAAAATCCCATAAGTCATCTCCCCTTCCCCAATCAACCCTCCCCCACTTCCCTGTCCTGGTATTCCTCTAAATTATGGCATCAAGTCTTTCCAGGACCAAGGGCCTCTCCTCCCTTTGGTGTCTAACAAGACCATCCTCTGCTGCCTATGTGTCTGGAGCCATGGGTAACTCCATGTGTACTCATTCGTTGATTGTTTTATCCCTGGGAGCTCTGGGAGTACTGGGTGACTCATATTTTTGTTCCTCCTGTGGCGCTGCAAACCCCTTTAGCTCCTTGGGTCCTTTCTCTAGCTCCCCCATTGGGGATCCTGTGCTCAGTTCAATGGCTGGCTGAGAGTGTCTCCCTCTGTATTTGTCAATCACAAAAGAAAATGCATGGCATGCACACACTGATAAGTGGATATTAGCCCAGAAGCTTGGAATACCCAAGACACATTTCACATATCAAATGATGCCCAAGAAGGAGGAAGAACAAAGTATGGATCCTTGGGTCCTTTGTAGAAAGGGGAAAAGTACCCACAGAAGGAGATACAGAGACAAAAGGTGGAACAGAGTCTGAGGGAAAGATCATCCAGAGACTACCCCACCCAGGGATCCATCCTATATACAGTTACAAAACCCAGACACTGTTGTGGATGCCCACAAGTGCTGGCTGACCAGAGCCAGATACAGCTATCACCTGGGAGACTCTCCTAGTGCATGAAGACACTTTCTTATTTCTACTGTATGTTTTGGCTCCTTTGTCAAAGATCAAGTGACCGTAGGTGTGTGGATTCATTTCTGGGTCTTCAGTTCTATTCCCTTGATCAAACTGTATGTCTCTGTACCAATACCATGCAGTTTTTTAAATCACTATTGCTTTGTAGTACAGCTTGAGGTCAGAGGTGGTGATTTCCCCAGAAGATCTTTATTGTTTTATCTATCCTGGGTTTTTTGTTTTTCCATATGAAGTTGAGAATTGCTCTTTTCATGTCTGTGAAGAATTATGTTGTGCCAAGGACCAGCTTCAACTGAGGGAAGAGTCTGGAAAAGGGTGGATGCAAGAGCAGCAAAGGAAAGGATTAGACACAGGACATAATTTGCTTCTTGAGAGGACAGAGAGGAAACACATCTTGGTGTGGTTTTTCCTACTCTGGACAACTTTTGTTTCTTTCATCCTTTGTTTATACATAAAATCATTTCCTCAGAAATTTTATGCATTGGCTACACAGCTTGTCAAAATACATTTTGTTCTAAAGTCTTCCTTGATTACATAAGAATATTGAAAGAGAAACAAAGTGAGCAAACAGCAGTTTTATAAGAACCAAAAATTAACATTATGATAAGATCAATTTTCTTTAAACTCAATATCTTCTTCCTTAAGACTGGTGTCACAAAGCCTTGTGGTTACAGAAATGATAGACAGGACAACTCTATTTGAATTTGATTTTGTTTCAGTTTGGCATAAGATTAATAGATAAAATGTTATTTCCTATTATATCAGCCTTGACTTTCTATAGAAGTTCAACCTTTAATTCTTATTTAATTTTTCCTTTCCTTCCTCTATATTTCTTTTATATTTGGCATAAGACCACCATCCTTTTTCTTTGATTCTTAAAATATGATTTGGACCCTTTGCTTAAACAAGGGTGGTCTATCAGTAAAGTTCTGGTCTGACAAGTCTGTCCAGGAAGGCAGGCAGTTCACTGAGCCAGGTTGCATTCTTTTGTGTCTCTGTCTTGAACCCTTGTTTCCTATGTTTCTTATACTTTATTACATTTCTGTAAAGAACAGAAGAACATCAGGGTTCCTAAAATTGCTTACTTTTGTCTTCAGGAAGGTACCAAGGCTTGTCATAAACTTACATGATCAAAGTCTCTTCCTAGGGGCTGGAGAGATAGCTCAGTTGTTAAGAGCACTGACTGTTCTTCTTCTGGAGGTACTGAGTTCAAATCCTAGCAACCACATGGTGGCTCACAACCATCTGTAATGGGATTTGATGCCCTCTTCTGGTGTGTCTGAAGACAGCTGCAGTGTACTAACATACATAAGATAAATAATTCTTTTAAAAAAAAACCTCTTCCTGTAAGTATAAGTTCCTTGTTTCTAAAGTTGAACATTAAAAACAACAATTCAATTACAGCTTGTGAGCTTCTAGAATTTCCCTAAGATTTTCTTCTTTAGTAACTCTTCTCAAATCCTCTTTCTCATGCTTACTAACAACACTTGTTAGTGATCTGAATGTTTATTTAAGTGATAAATTCTTAGGAAAGACCGAGTTTTTCTACATAACTGTTCTTTCCAGGGAACTTTCATTAATTTTATTCTTGTCTATACTATTTTTGTTATCCCAGCTCTAGCTTTTAGAGAGAGGCCTTTACAGTAAGAAGCATAAGTATAGCAAAAGATTTGCAGTGAATATCCATCAAGGGCAATGAAGGGTCAGTCTAGATTGTCCAAGCACTAGGACTTTGTCAAACAGTGTCTTTAGGACGCTTGGCGTCACCAGTGTTGGAATTTTGATGGGGATTGCCTTGAATCTGTAGATTATTTTTTGGCACTATGGCCATTTTTACTATATTAATCTTGCCAATCCATGAGCATGGGAGATCTTTCCATTTTCTGTGATTTTCTTCGATTTCTTTCTTCAGGGACTTGAAGTTCTTGTCATACAGATCTTTCACTTGCTTGGAGTCACGCCAAGATATTTTATACTGTTTGTGGCTATTGTGAAGGGTATTGTTTCCCTAATTTCTTTCTAAGCCTGTTTATTATTTGTGTAAAGGAAGGCTATTGATTTGTTTGAGTTAATTTTAATAGCCCAGTACTTTGTTGACTTTTTTTTTTTAATTAGTTGTAGGAGTTCTCTGGTGGAATCTTGGGGGTCAGTTATGTATACTACCATATCATCTGCAAATAGTGGTACTTTGACTTTTTTCTTTCCAATTTGTATCCTCTTGACCTCCCAGAACTTCAATTACTATATTGAATAGATAGGGAGAGAGTGGGCACCCTTGTCTAGTCCCCGGTTTTAGTGGGATTGCTTCAAGTTTCCCTCCATTTAATTTGATATTGGTTGTTGGTTTGCTATTTATTACTTTTATTATATTTAGGTATGTGTCATGATCTCTCCAGGACTTTTAACATGAAGGGGGTGTTATATTTTGTAGAAGGCATTTTCATCATCTACTGAGATGATCATGGTACTTTTTTCTTTGAGTATGTTTACATAGTGTATTATGTTGATGGGTTTTGTATATTCAACCATCCCTGCATCCCTGGGATGAAGCCTACTTGATCTTGGTGAATGATGGTTTTGATGTGTTCTTGGATTAGGCTTGTGAGAACTTTACTGAGTATTTTGCATCAATATTCATAAGCAAAAATTGGTCTGAAGTTTTTTTTTCCTTTTTGGGTCTTCATGTGGTTTAGGTATCAGAATAACTGTAGCTTCATAGAATGAATTAGGTAGTAGTCCTTCTGTTTCTATTTTGTGAAATAGTTTGAGGAATATTGGTATTAACTCTTCTTTGAAGGTCTTGTAGAATTCTGCACTGAAACCATTTTGCTCTGGGCTCTTTTTGGTTGGGATGTTTTAAATGAATATTTATAGTTCCTTAGGGGTCATGGGACTGTTTGGATAGTTTACCTGATCTTGATATAACTTTGTATGTGGTATCTGTCTAGAAAATTTCATCTAGATTTTCCAGTTTTGTAGAGTATAAGTTTTTGTAGTAGGATCTGATGATTTTTTGAATTTCGTCAGTTTCTGTTGTTATGACTTCCTTTTCATTTCTGATTTTGTTAATTTTGATGCTGTCTATGTGTCCTTAATTAGTTTGGTTAAGGGTTTATCTATCTTGTTGATTTTCTCAAAGAATTAGCTCTTGGTTTTGTTGATTCTGTGTATGGTTCTCTTTGTTTCTACATGGTTGATTTCAGCCCTGAGTTTGACTGTTTCCTGCTGTCTACTCCTCATGTGTGTTTGCTTCTTTCCTTTCTAGAGCTTTCAAGTGTGCTGTTATGCTGGTAGTGTATGCTTTCTCCAGTTTCTTTTTGTAGGCACTCAGAGCTATGAGTTTTCCTCTTAGCACTGTTTTCATTGAGTCCCATAATTTTGGGTATGATATTTCTTCATTTTCATTGAATTCTATAAAGTCTTTGATTTCTTTAATTCTCCCTCCTGACCAAGTTATCATTGAGCAGAGAGTTGTTCAGTTTCCATGAGTATGTGGACTTTCTGATATTTTTGTTGTTATTTAAGTCTATCCTTTGTCTGTGGTGATCTGACACAATCTCCTTGTATCTGTTGAGTTTTGTTTTGTGTTTGATTATATGGTCAATTTTGGAGAAGGTTCCATGAGGTGCTGAGAAGAAGGTATATTTTTTTGGTTTGGGATGAAATGTTGTGCTCAGTTCGTGGGAACTACAGGAGACTGCCAGAGATAGTGACACAGGTGTAAATATACACAAGAGTCTTTATTATTTGAGTCTGGACTCTGGATGCAGCCACCCCTGTTCCATAGGTAAGGAATGTGATCCTTAGGTCTAGGAGTTTGGGGTATTTATCTATCTATCTATCTATCTATCTATCTATCTATCTATCTATCTATCTATCTATCTATCTATCATCTATCTATCATCTATCTACGGGAGATGCATAAGCTGGGGCTTTCAAACCTTGGTGTTACATGATTGGTCAGGGAGTGAAGGAATGTTATCCTTCAAAACCAATAGCATTTGTTCAGATAGCAAGGCAGTACCATATATCTGGAAAAAGACCTTTTTGACTTGGGAAGAAATAACTCATTCTGTTATCAGAGGGTAGTGTATTTTTACAAGCTGGCCACAGCTGTCTGGGAACATTTGATTGCCTCTTTCCCATAGTTCAAGAGTGGGGGCCTTAGCACTTCAAGGGCATTAATATTCTGTCTCCTCCCAAGGCAGGGAACATCTGCACTGAGGGGGGAGTGCTGGCTGTTTAACTCAGGAAGGGGACTAGGGAGTGCAAGACTTGGTTGCCTTGTGTCTCTTCATTATGAAGATATGTTAAATCCATTTGGTTTATAACTTCTGTTAGTTTCACTGTGTCTCTGCTTAGTTTCTGTTTCAATGACTTGTTCATTGATGAGAGTGGGTTGTTGAAGTTTTCCACTATTATTCTGCAAGGGTTTTGTTTTTTTTTATTACAAACTTCCTTTTTTGAATTTTATTTTCTATATTCTTTATTTACATTCCAAATGATTTCCCCTTTCCCAGTTCCCCCCTCCCTGAAAGTCCCATAAGCCCTCTTCCCTCCCCCTGTTCCCCATTTGCCTAAAAATTTCGTGAATTCATTGTTTTTAATTGCTGAGTAGTATTCCATTGTGTAAATATACATGGAAAATATCTCTGATAAAATTGAAGAAATATAAAGAAAAACACGTTAAGATAGACTATTTCATGGAAAAATTATACAGATAAAATGGTAGGCATAAAAATATCCCTAAGTTGATTGAAAGTGGAATTATAAACATTTTCTAATAAAATTGAAAATCTACAAGGAAAATATTTCTGATAAAACTCAAGAAATATATAGAAAAACACATTAAAATGGACTATTTCATGAAAAATTATACAGATAAGATAGTAGGAATAAAAATATTCCTAAATTGATTGAAAGTCGAGGTAAAAAATTCTCTGATAAAATTGAAGATTTACCTGGAAAATATCTCTGATAAAATTGAAGAAATTTATACAGATAAATTGGTAGGAATTAAAATATTCCTAAGTTGATTGAAAGTAGAATTATAAATATTTTTTTTCTTTTTTTTTATTTTTTTAATTTACATTCCAAATCACTTCCCCTTTCCCGTTTCCTCCCTCCCCGAAAGTCCCATAAGCCCCCTTCCCTCCCTCTTTTCTCCATTCAACCCCCTCTCATTACTCTGTCCTGGCGTTCCCCTACATCCAGTCTTTCCAGGACCAGGGGTCTCTCCTTCCATCTTTTTAGAAATCTATTGATATGCTGATTGTGTCTAGGGTATTCTGAGATTCTGGGTCAATATCCCCTTATCAGTGACTGCATACCATGTGTGATCTTTTGTGATTGGGTTACCTCACTAAGGATGATATTTTCAAGTTCTGACCATTTGCCTAGGAATTTCGTGAATTCATTGTTTTTAATTGCAGAGTAGTATTCCATTGTGTAAATATACCACATCTTCTGAATCCATTCCTCCGTTGAGGGACATCTGGGTTCTTTCCAGCTTCTGGCTATTATAAATAAGGCTGCTATGAATATAGTGGAGCATGTGTCCTTATTGCATGCAGGTAAAGTCTCTGGGTATATGCCCAGGAGTGGTATAGCCGGATCCTCCGGAAGTGTCATGCCCAGTTTTCTGAGGAACCGCCAGACTGCTTTCCAGAGTGGTTGTACCAGCCTGCAATTCCACCAGCAGTGGAGGAGTGTTCCTCTTTCTCCACATCCTTGCCAACAACTGCTGTCTCCTGTGTTTTTGATCTTAGCCATCCTGACTGGTGTGAGATGGAATCTCAGGGTTGTTTTGATTTGCATTTCCCTAATGACTAAGGATGATGAACATCTCTTTAGGTGCTTCTCAGCCATTAGATATTCTTCAGGTGAGAACTCTTTGTGTAGCTCTGTACCCCATTTTTTAATAGGGTTACTTGACTCTCTGGAATTTAACTTCTTGAGTTCTTTGTATATCTTGGATATTAGCCCTCTGTCGGATGTAAGGTTGGTAAAGATCATTTCCAAGTTAGTTGGTTGCCGCTTTGTCTTTTTGACGGTGTCTTTTGCCTTGCAAAAACTTTGTAATTTAATGAGGTCCCATTTGTCTATTCTTGATCTTAGAGCATAAGCTATTGGAGTTCTGTTCAGGAAATTCTCCCCTGTGCCCATATGTTCAAGGTTCTTCCCTAGTTTCCCTTCTATTAGTTTCAGTGTGTCTGGTTTTATGTGGAGATCTTTGATCCACTTAGAATTGAGCTTAGTGCAGGGAGATAAGGATGGGTCAATTTGCATTCTTCTGCATGTTGACCTCCAGCTGAGCCAGCACCATTTGTTGAAAAGGCTATCTTTTTTCCACTGGATGGTTTTAGCTCCTTTGTCAAAGATAAAGTGACCATAGGAGTGTGGATTCATTTCTGGGTCTTCAATTCTGTTCCATTGATCTACATGTCTGTTACTGTACCAATACCATGCGGTTTTTAACACTATTGCTCTGTAGTACAGCTTGAGGTCCGGGATACTGATTGCCCCAGAGGTTCTTTTACTCTTGAGAATAGTTTTAGCTATTCTGGGTTTTCTGTTATTCCAGATGAATTTTTGAATTGCTCTTTCTAACTCTATGAAGAATTGAGTTGGGATTTTGATGGGGGTTGCATTGAATCTGTGTATTACTTTTGGTAAGATGCTCATTTTTACTATATTAATCCTGCCAATCCATGAGCATGGCAGATTTTTCCATCTTCCGAGGTCTTCTTCAATTTCTTTCTTCAGAGACTTGAAGTTCTTGTCATACAGATCTTTCACTTGTTTGGTTAGAGTCACGCCAAGATACTTAATATGGTTTGTGGCTATCGTAAAGGGTATTATTTCTCTTACTTCTTTCTCAGCCTGCTTATCCTTTGAGTATAGGAAGGCTTCTGACTTGCTTGAGTTGATTTTATATCCGGCCACTTTGCTGAAGTCGTTTATCAGCTGTAGGAGTTCTCTGGTGGAGTTCTTTGGGTCGCTTATGTATACTATCATATCGTCTGCAAATAGTGATAGTTTGACTTCTTCCTTTCCAATTTGTATCCCTTTGACCTCTTTTTCTTGTCTAATTGCTCTAGCTAGAACTTCAAGTACTATATTGAAAAGATATGGAGAGAGAGGGCAGCCTTGTCTAGTCCCTGATTTTAGTGGGATTGCTTCAAGTTTCTCTCCGTTTAGATTGATGCTGGCTATCGGTTTGCTGTAAATTGCTTTTACTATGTTTAGATATGGGCCTTGAATTCCTGATCTTTCCAAGACCTTTAGCATGAAAGGATGCTGAATTTTGTCAAATGCTTTCTCAGCATCTAATGAGATGACCATGTGGTTTTTTTCTTTGAGATTGTTTATGTAGTGGATTACATTGATGGATTTCCTTATATTGAACCATCCCTGCATCCCTGGGATGAAGCCTACTTGATCGTGGTGAATGATCGTTTTGATGTGTTCTTGGATTCGGTTGGCAAGAATTTTATTGAGTATTTTTGCATCGATATTCATAAGAGAGATTGGCCTGAGATTCTCTTTCTTTGTCGGATCTTTGTGTGCTTTTGGTATTAGTGTAATTGTGGCTTCATAGAACGAGTTGGGTAGTGTTCCTTCTGTTTCTATTTTGTGGAACAGTTTGAAGAGTATTGGTGTTAGGTCTTCTTTGAAGGTCTGATAGAATTCTGCACTAAAACCATCTGGACCTGTGCTTTTTTTGGTTGGAAGACTTCCAATGACAACTTCTATTTCTTCAGGGGTTATAGGACGGTTTAGATGGTCTATTTGATCCTGATTTAATTTTGGTACTTGGTATCTGTCAAGGAAATTGTCCATTTCCTCAAGATTTTCTAGTTGTGTTGAATACAGGTTTTTGTAGTAGGATCTGATGATTTTTTGAATTTCCTCAGTTTCTGTTGTTATCTCTCCCTTTTCGTTTCTGATTTTATTAATTTGGATACTATCTCTGTGCCCTCTGGTTAGTCTGGCTAAGGGCTTATCTATCTTGTTGATTTTCTCAAAGAACCAACTCCTCGTTTTGTTGATTCTTTGCATGGTTTTATTTGTTTCTACTTGATTGATTTCAGCCCTGAGTTTGATGATTTCCTGCCTTCTACTCCTCTTTGGTGTATTTGCTTCTTTATGTTCCAGGGCTTTCAGGTGTTTCATTAAGCTGTTAGTGTATGCTGTCTCCCGTTTCTTTTTGGCAGCACTCAGGGCTATGAATTTTCCTCTTAGCACTGCTTTCATTGTGTCCCATAAGTTAGGGTATGTTGTGCCTTCATTTTCATTAATTTTCAAAAAGTCTTTGATTTCTTTCTTTATTTCCACCTTGACCAAGTTATCATTGAGTAGAGCATTGTTCAGCCTCCATGTGTATGTGGGTTTTCTTTTGTTTTTGTTGCCATTGAAGACCACCCTTATTCCATAGTGATCTGATAGGAGGCATGGGATTATTTCTATCTTCTTGTATCTGTTGTGGTCTGATTTGTGACCAGAATTATAAATATTTTATGATAAAATTGAAGATTTACATGGAAAGTATTTCTGATAAAATTGAAAAAATATATGGAAAAACATTAAAATTGAAGATTATCATGGAAAATTATACAGATAAAATGGTAGGCGTAAAAATATTTCTAAGTTGATTGAAAGTGAAATTATAAACATTTTCTGATAAAATTGAAGATTTACCTGGAATATATCTCTGATAAAATTGAAGAAATATATAAAAAACGTGTTAAGATTGAATATATCATGGAAAAAATTATACAGATAAAATGGTAGGCATAAAGATATTCCTATGTTTTTTGAAAGTGGAATTATAAACACTTTCTGATAAAATTGAAGATCTACAAGGAAAATATTCCTGAAAAATTCAAGAAATATATAGAGAAACATGTTAAAACTGACTATTACATGGAAAATTATACAGATAAAATGAAAGGTATAAAAATGTTCCTAAGTTGATTGAAAGTAAAATTATAGACCTTGTCTGATAAAACTGAAGATCCACATGGAAAATACATCTGAAAAATTGAAGAAAAATACAGAAAACGTTAAAATTGAAGATTATCATGGACAATTATACCGACAAAATAGTAGGCACAAAAATATTCCTAAATTGATTGAAAGTGAAACTACAAACACCCCCCCCCCCCACGAAACCAAAGATCTACTTGAAAAACACCTCCGACAAAATCGAAGAATTACACAGAACAAATGTTAAAATTAAAGATTATCATGGAAAGTAATACAAACAAAATGGTAGACACAAAAAGCATTACTGAATTGAAAGAGGAGTCACAAACATTTTCTGATAAAATCGAAGATCCACATGAAAAACATCTCTGTTAGACTATGTTTTTTGTTGGGGAATTGAGTCCATTGATGTTATAAGATATCAAGGAATAGTATTGTTGCTTCCTGTTATTTTTGATGTTCTTTTTATGTTTGTGTGGTTACTTTCTTTTGGGTTTGTTGGAAAAAGATTACTTTCTTGCTTTTTCTAGGGTGTAGTTTCCCTCCTCATGTTGGCGTTTTCCATCTATTATCCTTTGTAGGGCTGGATTTGTGGAAAGATATTGTGTAAATTTGGTTTTATCATGGAATATCTTGGCTTCTCCATCTATGGTAATTGAGAGTTTTGCTGGGTATAGTAGTTTGGTCTGGCATTTGTGTTCTCTTAGGGTCTGTATGAGATCTGCCCAGGATCTTCTAGCTCAGGTGAGAAGTCTGGTGTAATTCTGATAGGCCTGCCTTTATAGTTTACTTGACCTTTTTCTCTTACTGCTTTTAATATTCTTTCTTTGTTTAGTGCATTTGGTGTTTTTATTATTATGTGCTGGGAGGACTTTCTGGTCTGGTCCAGTCTGTTTGGAGTTCTGTAGGCTTCTTGTATTTTCATGGACATCTCTTTCTTTAGGTTAGGGAAGTTTTCTTCTATAATTTTGTTGAAGATACTTACTGGCCCTTTAAGTTGTAAATCTTTACTCTCTTCTATACCTATAATTCTTAGGTTTGGTCTTCTCATTGTGTCCTGGATTTCCTGGATGTTTTGGCTCAGAAGCTTTTTGCATTTTTCATTTTCTTTAACTGTTGAGTCAATGTTTTCTATGGTATCTTCAGCCCCTGAGATTCTTTCTTCTATCTCTTGTATTCTGTTGTTGATGCTTGCATCTATGACTCCTGAATTCTTTCCAAGATTTTCTATCTCCAGAGATGTCTCACTTGGTGATTTCTTTATTGTTTCTACTTCCATTTTTAGATCCTGGATGGGTTTTTTCAGTTCCTTCACTTGTTTGTTTGTGTTCTCCTATAATTCTTTCAGGGATTTTTGTGTTTCCTCTTTGAGGGCCTCTACCTGTTCACCCATGCTCCCCTGTATTTCTTTTTTTTTTTTTAATTTAATTTAATTTTATTTTTTTAATTTACATTCCAAATCACTTCCCCTTTCCCGTTTCCTCCCTCCCCGAAAGTCCCATAAGCCCCCTTCCCTCCCTCTTTTCTCCGTTCAACCCCCTCTCATTACTCTGTCCTGGCGTTCCCCTACATCCAGTCTTTCCAGGACCAGGGGTCTCTCCTTCCATCTTTTTAGAAATCTATTGATATGCTGATTGTGTCTAGGGTATTCTGAGATTCTGGGTCAATATCCCCTTATCAGTGACTTCATACCATGTGTGATCTTTTGTGATTGGGTTACCTCACTAAGGATGATATTTTCAAGTTCTGACCATTTGCCTAGGAATTTCGTGAATTCATTGTTTTTAATTGCAGAGTAGTATTCCATTGTGTAAATATACCACATCTTCTGAATCCATTCCTCCGTTGAGGGACATCTGGGTTCTTTCCAGCTTCTGGCTATTATAAATAAGGCTGCTATGAATATAGTGGAGCATGTGTCCTTATTGCATGCAGGTAAAGTCTCTGGGTATATGCCCAGGAGTGGTATAGCCGGATCCTCCGGAAGTGTCATGCCCAGTTTTCTGAGGAGCCGCCAGACTGCTTTCCAGAGTGGTTGTACCAGCCTGCAATTCCACCAGCAGTGGAGGAGTGTTCCTCTTTCTCCACATCCTCGCCAACAACTGCTGTCTCCTGTGTTTTTGATCTTAGCCATCCTGACTGGTGTGAGATGGAATCTCAGGGTTGTTTTGATTTGCATTTCCCTAATGACTAAGGATGATGAACATCTCTTTAGGTGCTTCTCAGCCATTAGATATTCTTCAGGTGAGAACTCTTTGTGGAGCTCTGTACCCCATTTTTTAATAGGGTTACTTGCCTCTCTGGAGTTTAACTTCTTGAGTTCTTTGTATATCTTGGATATTAGCCCTCTGTCGGATGTAAGGTTGGTAAAGATCATTTCCCAGTTAGTTGGTTGCCGCTTTGTCTTTTTGACGGTGTCTTTTGCCTTGCAAAAACTTTGTAATTTAATGAGGTCCCATTTGTCTATTCTTGATCTTAGAGTATAAGCTATTGGAGTTCTGTTCAGGAAATTCTCCCCTGTGCCCATATGTTCAAGGTTCTTCCCTAGTTTCCCTTCTATTAGTTTCAGTGTGTCTGGTTTTATGTGGAGATCTTTGATCCACTTAGAATTGAGCTTAGTGCAAGGAGATAAGGATGGGTCAATTTGCATTCTTCTGCATGTTGACCTCCAGCTGAGCCAGCACCATTTGTTGAAAAGGCTATCTTTTTTCCACTGGATGGTTTTAGCTCCTTTGTCAAAGATCAAGTGACCATAGGAGTGTGGATTCATTTCTGGGTCTTCAATTCTGTTCCATTGATCTACATGTCTGTTACTGTACCAATACCATGCAGTTTTTAACACTATTGCTCTGTAGTACAGCTTGAGGTCCGGGATACTGATTCCCCCAGAGGTTCTTTTACTCTTGAGAATAGTTTTAGCTATTCTGTGTTTTCTGTTATTCCAGATGAATTTTTGAATTGCTCTTTCTAACTCTATGAAGAATTGAGTTGGGATTTTGATGGGGATTGCATTGAATCTGTGTATTACTTTTGGTAAGATGCTCATTTTTACTATATTAATCCTGCCAATCCATGAGCATGGCAGATTTTTCCATCTTCCGAGGTCTTCTTCAATTTCTTTCTTCAGAGACTTGAAGTTCTTGTCATACAGATCTTTCACTTGTTTGGTTAGAGTCACGCCAAGATACTTAATATGGTTTGTGGCTATCGTAAAGGGTATTATTTCTCTTACTTCTTTCTCAGCCTGCTTATCCTTTGAGTATAGGAAGGCTTCTGACTTGCTTGAGTTGATTTTATATCCGGCCACTTTGCTGAAGTCGTTTATCAGCTGTAGGAGTTCTCTGGTGGAGTTCTTTGGGTCGCTTATGTATACTATCATATCGTCTGCAAATAGTGATAGTTTGACTTCTTCCTTTCCAATTTGTATCCCTTTGACCTCTTTTTCTTGTCTAATTGCTCTAGCTAGAACTTCAAGTACTATATTGAAAAGATATGGAGAGAGAGGGCAGCCTTGTCTAGTCCCTGATTTTAGTGGGATTGCTTCAAGTTTCTCTCCGTTTAGATTGATGCTGGCTACTGGTTTGCTGTAAATTGCTTTTACTATGTTTAGATATGGGCCTTGAATTCCTGATCTTTCCAAGACCTTTAGCATGAAAGGATGCTGAATTTTGTCAAATGCTTTCTCAGCATCTAATGAGATGACCATGTGGTTTTTTTCTTTGAGATTGTTTATGTAGTGGATTACATTGATGGATTTCCTTATATTGAACCATCCCTGCATCCCTGGGATGAAGCCTACTTGATCGTGGTGAATGATCGTTTTGATGTGTTCTTGGATTCGGTTGGCAAGAATTTTATTGAGTATTTTTGCATCGATATTCATAAGAGAGATTGGCCTGAGATTCTCTTTCTTTGTCGGATCTTTGTGTGCTTTTGGTATTAGTGTAATTGTGGCTTCATAGAACGAGTTGGGTAGTGTTCCTTCTGTTTCTATTTTGTGGAACAGTTTGAAGAGTATTGGTGTTAGGTCTTCTTTGAAGGTCTGATAGAATTCTGCACTAAAACCATCTGGACCTGTGCTTTTTTTGGTTGGAAGACTTCCAATGACAACTTCTATTTCTTCAGGGGTTATAGGACGGTTTAGATGGTCTATTTGATCCTGATTTAATTTTGGTACTTGGTATCTGTCAAGGAAATTGTCCATTTCCTCAAGATTTTCTAGTTGTGTTGAATACAGGTTTTTGTAGTAGGATCTGATGATTTTTTGAATTTCCTCAGTTTCTGTTGTTATCTCTCCCTTTTCGTTTCTGATTTTATTAATCTGGATACTATCTCTGTGCCCTCTGGTTAGTCTGGCTAAGGGCTTATCTATCTTGTTGATTTTCTCAAAGAACCAACTCCTCGTTTTGTTGATTCTTTGTATGGTTTTATTTGTTTCTACTTGATTGATTTCAGCCCTGAGTTTGATGATTTCCTGCCTTCTACTCCTCTTTGGTGTATTTGCTTCTTTTTGTTCCAGGGCTTTCAGGTGTGCCATTAAGCTGTTAGTGTATGCTGTCTCCCGTTTCTTTTTGGCGGCACTCAGGGCTATGAATTTTCCTCTTAGCACTGCTTTCATTGTGTCCCATAAGTTAGGGTATGTTGTGCCTTCATTTTCATTAACTTTCAAAAAGTCTTTGATTTCTTTCTTTATTTCCACCTTGACCAAGTTATCATTGAGTAGAGCATTGTTCAGCCTCCATGTGTATGTGGGTTTTCTTTTGTTTTTGTTGCCATTGAAGACCACCCTTATTCCATAGTGATCTGATAGGAGGCATGGGATTATTTCTATCTTCTTGTATCTGTTGAGGTCTGATTTGTGACCAATTATATGGTCAATTTTGGAGAAGGTACCATGAGGAGCTGAGAAGAAGGTGTATTCTTTAGCTCTAGGATGAAATGTTCTATATATATCAGTTAGTTCCATTTGGTCCAAGGCTTCAATTAGATTCACTGTGTCCCTGTTTAGTTTCTGCTTTCCTGAACGATCCATTTCAGAGAGCGGGGTGTTGAAGTCACCCACTATTATTGTGTGCGGTGCGATGTGTGCTTTGAGTTTTAGTAAAGTTTCTTTTACGAATGAGGGTGCCCTTGCATTTGGAGCATAGATATTCAGGATTGAGAGTTCTTGATGGTGGATTTTTCCCTTGATCAGTATGTAGTGTCCTTCTGTGTCTTTTTTGATGACTTTGGGTTGAAAATCAATTTTATCCGATATTAGGATGGCTACTCCACCTCGTTTCTTGGGGCCATTTGCTTGTAAAATTGTTTTCCAGCCTTTTACTCTGAGGTAGTGTTTGTCTTTGACACTGAGGTGCGTTTCCTGCATGCAGCAAAATGCTGGGTCCTGTTTACGTATCCAGTCTGCTAGTCTATGTCTTTTAATTGGGGAATTGAGACCATTGATATTAAGAGAGATTAAGGCATAGTGATTATTGCCATCTGCCATTCTTGACGCTATCTTTATGTTTGAGTGGTTCTCTACTTTTGGGTTTGATTCAAGAAGGTTATTATCTCATTTTTTCCAGGGTGTTGTTTCTCTCCCTGTATTGGAGGTTTCCACCTATTATCCGTTGCAGGGCTGGATTTGTGGAAAGATATTGTGAAAATTTGGTTTTATCATGGAATATCTTGGTCTCTCCATCTATGGTGATTGAGAGTTTTGCTGGGTATAGTAGTCTAGGCTGGCATTTGTGCTGTCTTAGTGTCTGCATGAGATCTGCCCAGGATCTTCTGGCTTTCATAGTCTCTGGTGAGAAGTCTGATGTGATTCGGATAGGTCTTCCTTTGTATGTTACTTGGCCCTTTTCTCTTACTGCATTTAGTATTCTTTCTTTGTTTAGAACATTCGGTGTTTTGATTATTATGTGACGGGAGGTATTTCTGTTCTGGTCCAGTCTGTTTGGAGTTCTGTAGGCTTCTTGTATGTTCATCGGCATCTCTCTCTTTAAGTTAGGGAAGTTTTCCTCCATAATTTTGTTGAAGATGTTTACTGGCCCTTTAAGTTGCAAATCTTCACTCTCATCTATACCTATAATCCTTAGGTTTGGTCTTCTCATTGTGTCCTGGATTTCCTGGATGTTTTGGGTTACGCGTTTTTTGCATTTTGCATTTTCTTTGACTGTTGAGTCGATGCTTTCTATGGAATCTTCAGCACCTGAGATTCTTTCTTCCATCTCTTGTATTCTATTGTTGATGTTTGCATCTATGACTCCTGATTTCTTCCCAAGGTTTTCTATCTCCAAAGTTGTCTCCCTTTGTGATTTCTTAGTTGTTTCTACTTCCTTTTTTAGTTCCTGGATGGATTTGCTGAGATCCTTCACTTGTTTGTTTGTATTTTCCTGTATTTCTTTAAGGTATTTTTGCATTACCTCTTTCAGGATTTCTTCCTGATGACCCACGTTCTCCTGCATTTCTCTGAGCGATTTTTGTGTTTCCTCCTCATGGGATTCCATCTGTTGATCCATCGTCTCCTGCATTTCTTTAAGCAGTTCTCGTGTTTCCTTTGTAAGGGCATCTAACCGTTGATTCATTTCTTTAAGCAATTTTTGTGTTGCCTCCTTATGGGCATCCGTCTGTTGACCCATATTCTTCTGCATTTCTTTATGCAAATTTCGTGATTCCTTTGTGAGTGCATCTACCCGTTGATTCATCTCGTTAAGCGATTTTTGTGTTGTCTCCTTGTGCGCCTCCATCTTTTGATCCATGTTCTCCCGCATTTCTCTAAGCGATTTTTGTGTTTCCTTTGTAAGGGCTTCTAACCGTTGATTCATGGTCTCCTGTAACTCTTTATGAGATTTATTTGTGTCCTTCTTGTGATCCTCTAATAGCATCATGAGAAGTGATTTTAAATCCAGATCTTGTCTTTCGGGTGTGGTGGGGTATCCAGGACTTGCTGCTGTTGGAGAGTTGGGTTCGGATGGTCCCACATTACTTTGATTACTGTTAGTAACATTCCTACGTTTGCCTTTTGCCATCTGGATACCTCTGGTGTTAGTTGGTCCTGCTGCCACTGGCTGTTGGTTGGACCTCCTGTGAGCCTGCAAAGCTATTTCTGCCCCCCTGGATTACCAGGATTCCCCTGGCACCGATTTCTGGGGCCTGCCTGCTCCTGAGTGACTTGGGAGCCCTAATGTGCTTTGCCCCAAGTGATCTTATATTGGGGAGGCCTTGCACATCTAAAGGCTCAGCCTAGTGGATTCCTGGAGCAGAGGTCGCCAAAGGGAGGCTGGCAGGCTCCTGCCCTGTGCAGGGGTGTGTGATCTCTCCTGGGGGGGGGAGGGGGCGTCCCTCTGCCAGGCAGAAGTCCCACAGCAGATCTGGCGCGCTGGTCACTGCAGATCAGCCCAGCACCTGGGAGCAGGTTACACACAAGCTGCCTGAACCCGAAGCGATATTATGCCTGTCTGTCTCTGAGCCTGGCGGTCCCAACTACCTGGTCACTGGAGCAAAGATGGCGGAGGGCACTCTCCGTGGCGCTGCTCACCCTGTGGTCACGATGGCCCGCCGATCTGGCACCCAGACGACCACAGCGCCAACCCGCCCTCGGGCACAGAAGGAAGCCCCAACAGGCCGTGTCCCAAGTGATGTTATATCGGGGGGGAGAGCCTGGGTACCGGTCTCTCCAGCGCAGTCCGCGGGAACAGAGGTCGCGGAAGGGAAGCTGGCAGGCTCCCTCCCTGCGCGGGGTCCCTCCACCAGGCAGAAGGTCCCACCGCGGAACTGGCGCGCTGGTTACTGCAGATCAGCCCAGCACCTGGGAGCAGGTTACACACAAGCTGCCTGAAACCGAAGCGATATTATGTCTGTCTGTCTCTGAGCCTGGCGGTCCCAACTACCTGGTCACTGGAGCAAAGATGGCGGAGGGCAGTCTCCGTGGCGCCACTCACCCTGTGGTCACGATGGCCCGCCGATCTGGCACCCAGACGACCACAGCGCCAACCCGCCCTCGGGCACAGACGGAAGCCCCAACAGGCCGTGTCCCAAGTGATGTTATATCGGGGGGGAGAGCCTGGGTACCGGTCTCTCCAGCGCAGTCCGCGGGAACAGAGGTCGCGGAAGGGAAGCTGGCAGGCTCCCTCCCTGCGCGGGGTCCCTCTACCAGGCAGAAGGTCCCACCGCGGATCTGGCGCGCTGGTTACTGCAGATCAGCCCAGCACCTGGGAGCAGGTCACACACAAGCTGCCTGAAACCGAAGCGATATTATGCCTGTCTGTCTCTGAGCCTGGCGGTCCCAACTCTTTTCCCTGTTTCTTAAAGCACCGCACAGGTCCCCTGTATTTCTTTCGGGGATTTTTGTGTTTCCTCTTTAAGAGCCTTTACCATTTGACACATGTTCTCCTGTATATCTTTAAGGGAGTTATTTATATCCTTCTTGGTGTCCTCTAACAGCATCCTGAGAAGAGACTTTAAATCCAACTCTTGCTTTTCCGGTGTGCTGGGTCATCCGGGACTTGCTGTGGTGGGAGAACTGGGCTCTGATGTTGCCAAGTAGCCTTGGATTCTGTTGGTAGGGTTCTTGCGCTTGCCTTTTGCCATCTGGTTATCTCTGGTGTTAGTTGGTCTTGTTGTCTCTAGCTGGAGATTGCCCCTCCTATGGGTCTGTAAACCTGTGTCTGTACTCCTGGGAGACCAGCTCTCTTCTGGCAGGGTCTGTGCACATAAGGCTTTGAATCTGCCTGGTTCCCTGCTGCAAATGGTGGCTGAAAGGGAAGACTCCTGTCCCAGCTGTTACACTGATCGTATGCTCAGTGTGTTCCTAGCTGTACCACTCCAGAGGAAGGAGGAGGTCTCACCTCTGCGCTCAGAAGTGAAATCGCTGCTGGGAGTTCCTTCTCTCCTGGTGGGCTAAGCATAGAAGGCTGTTGAGCTGCCTGGTTCCCTGCTGCAGAGAGCGGCCCGAAGGGAAGACTCCTGTCCCCGCTGCTCCACTGATCGTATGCCCAGTGTGCTCCTAGCTGTACCGCTCCAGAGAGAAGGTGGAGATCTCACTTCCGTGCTCAGAGGTGAAATCGCTGCTGGGAGATCACTCTCTCCTGGCAGACTAAGCACAGAAGGCTTTGGAGCTGCCTGGTTCCCTGCTGCAGATGGCGGCTCGAAGGGCTAGAAGCTATTCTGCAAGGTTCAATGTATGTTTTGAGCTTTAGTAAAGATTCCTTTATGAATGTGGGTACCCTTGCATTTGGGACATAGATGTTCAGAATTGAGAATTCCTCTTAGTGAATTTTTTCCTTTGATTAATATGAAGTACCTTTCCCCATATTCTTTGATAACTTTTGGTTGAAAGTTTATTTTATTGGATAGTAGAATGGCAACTCCAACTCATTTCTTGGGACCATTTGCTTGGAACACTTTTTATTCTGAGGTAGTGTCTGCCTTTGTCACTGAGATGTGTTTCTTATATGCAGCAAAATGCTGGATCCTCTTTATGTATCCAGTCTGTTAGTCTGTGCCTTTTTTATTGGGTAACTGAGTCCATTGATATTGAGAACTGTTAAAGATAGATATTTTTGTTCCTATTATTTTTGTTGCTGGAAGTGGTATTTTGTGTGTATGATTCTCTTCTTCTGGGATTGTTGTGAGATGCTTAATTTCTTGTGTTTTCTTGGATGTAGTTTCCCTCCTTGTGCTGGAGATTTCCTTCCAGTATCCTCTGTAGGACTGGATTAATAGAAAGCTATTGTTTAAATTTGGGATATCTTCTTTTCTCCATCTATGTTGACTCAGAGTTTTGAATATTTTGAACCCTTGGTACCCAGTTGGTGACATGGTTTAAAAGGTAGAATGGCACAGATAACCTCCCACATCCTACAGCGTGTTTGCCTACCAGTTGGCACTCAGGAGCTTTTTGCACTTTGTATTTCCTATGACCATTGTGTCAATATCTTGTATGGTATCTTCTATACTTGAGACTCTCTCTTCTATGTCTTGTATTCTATTGGTGACACTTGCATCTGTAGCTCCTGATCACTTTCCTAAGTTGTCCATCTCCAGGATTGCTTATTTTTGTGTTTTCTTTATTGTTTCTAGTTCCATTTTTAGTTCTTGGGCCATTTTGTTCAATTCCTTCACCTGCTTGATTGTATTTTCCTGTATTTCTTTAAGGAGTTTGTTTCTTCTTTAAGATTTTCTATCTGTTTGTCTCTGTTTTCCTGTATTTCTTTAATGGAGGTATTTATATCATCCTTGAAGGCCTCTATCATCTTCATATGATGGGATTTTAGGCCAGTATCTTGCTTTTTAGACATGTTAGGGTATCCAGGGCTTGCTGTTGTGGTATAACTGGGTTCTGATGGTGCCAAATTGCATTGGGTTTTTTCATTTATAGTCTTACACATGCTTCTGGCCATCTGGCTATCTCTGATGTTAACTGGCCTGGGTATCTCTGACCGGAGCCAGACTCCTTTGAGTCAGGTAGAGCTCTGGGATCCTGGGTTAGTGCTCATTTCTTTGGAGACAGGCAGTGCTGTCTCTGGTCAGGGTGGGCCTCCTGTGTCTCTAGTTAGAAGAGGCCTCCTGTGTCCCTGGCTACTGAGGACCTGAGAGGCAGACAGGCTGTAGGATGTGGGAGGGTATAGGACCAGATGATCTGTCCCAGGTAGAGAAGCAGAATTGGAAGGTGGAGCTAGGAGGGCAGGTAGATCCCATGTTTTCTTGGCTCTGTAGATATTCCAGCTAGCATGGGTATTTGGGCAAGATTCTCACCTGTGTCTTTGGTTACTGCAGACCTCCTGTGAGGCACACATGCTGTAGGATGTGGGAGGTTATCTGTGCCATTCTACCTTTTAAACCATGTCACCAACTGGGTACCAAGGGTTCAAATACATCAGCCTATGGGAAACCCTTCCAGTCAAACCTCTATAGACTATAATCTAATAGCCTTCACTTGTTTTTGTTTTTTCTTCCTATTCTGTATCTCTTATCTGTACCCTACCTTCAATATTCTGAATCCATCTATACTTCCTAGCTTAACGTATTCTTTTTTTATTGAATATATTCTTCATTAACATTTCAAATGTTATACCCTTTCCCGGTCCCCCCCCCGCAGAAAACCCCCAATCCATCCTCCCACCCCCTGCCTCCAAGAAGATGCCCTTCCGCCCAACCCACTCCCACCTACCCCCTGTCAATTTTGCCATACTGGGGCATCTATCAAGCCATCATAGGACCAAGGACCTCTCCTCCCATGGATGCCTGACAAGGCATTCCTCCGCCACACTTGCTTCTGGAAGCATGTGTACCCTTGGTTGATTGTTTAGTCCCTAGGAGACCTGGGGGGTTTAATTGGCCAACATCATTGTTCTTCCCATGGGGTTACAAATACCTTCAGCTCCTCCAGTCCTCCCTCCAACTCCTTCATTGGAGACCCCACGCTCAGTCCGATGGTTGTCTGCTAGCATCTGCCTCTGTATCTGTATGATTCTGGCAGGACCCCTCAGGAGACAGACATACTAGGCTCCTTTGGGAAAGCACTTCTTGTCATCCACAATAGTGTCAGGATTTTGTGACTGTTTTTAGGATGAATCCCCAGGTAGGACAGTCTCTGGGTGGCCTTTCCTTCAGTCTCTGCTCCACACTTTGTCTCCTTTATTGCTCCTGTGAGTATTTTGTGACTTTCTCAGAGGAGCCAAAGCACTTCCACTTCAGTACTCCTTCTTCTTGAGCTTCCTGTGGTCTGTGAATGGTATCTTGTTTATTCTGAGGATTTGGGCTAATATCCACTTATCAGTGAGGGCATACCATGTGTGTTCTTTTGTGATTGGGTTACCTCACTCAGGATGACACTTTCTAGTTCCATCCATTTGCCTAAGAATTTAATGAATTCATTGTTTTTAATAGATGAATTCTCCATTGTGTAAATATTCCACATTTTATGTATCCATCCCTCTGTTGAGGGACATCTGGGTTCTTTCCAGCTTCTGGCTATTATAAATAAGGCTGCTATGAACATAGTGGAGCACGTGTCCTTATTACATGTTGGAGCATCTTCTGGGTATATGCTAAGGCATGGTATAGCTGGGTCCTCAGATAGTACTATGTCTAATTTTCTGAGAAACCACCAAACTGATTTCTAGAGTGGTTTTACCATCTTGCAGTCCCACCAGCAATGGAGGAGTGTTCCTCATTTTCTACATCTTCGCCACCATCTGATATCTCCTGAGTTTTTCATCTGACTGGTGTGAGGTGGAATCTCAGGGTTGTTTTGATTTGCATTTCCCTGATAACTAAGGATGCTGAACATTTCTTTAGGTACTTCAGAGCCATTCGAGAATTCTCTGTTTAGCTCTGTACCCCATTTTTTAATAGCGTTATTTGACTCTCTGGAGTCTAACTTCTTGAGTTCTTTGTATTCATTAGATATTAGCCCTCTATCAGATGTAGGATTGGTACAGATCTTTTCCTAATCTCTTGGTTGCCATTTTGTCCTATTGACAGTGTCATTTGCCTTACAGAAGCTTTGTAGTTTTATGAGGTCCATTTGTCTATTCTTGTACTTGGAGCATAGGCCATTGGTCTTCTGTTCAGGAAAATTTCCTCTGTGCCCATGTGTTCAAGGCTCTTCCCCACTTTCTCCACTATAAGCTTCAGTGTATCTGGTTTTATGTATAGGTCCTTGATCCACTTGGACTTGAGCTTTGTACAAGGAGATAAAAATGGGTCGATTTACTCTGGAGGGGAACAGCTAGGAGCGCACAGAGCATACAATCAGTGCTGTTGCTAGGGCAGGCTTCCCTTCTGGCCGCCATCTGTAGCAGGGAACCAGACAGCTCCAAAGCCTTCTGTGCACAGACCCTGCCAGAAGAGAGTTCGTCTCCCAGGAGTACAGAGACAGGCTTACAGGCCCATAGGAGGGACAAGCTTCAGCCAGAGACAGCAAGATCAACTAACACCAGAGATAATCAGATGGCAAAAGGCAAGCGCAAGAACCCTACCAACAGAAACCAAGGCTACTTGACATCATCAGAGCCCAGTTCTCCCACCACAGCAAGTCCTGGATACCCCAACACACCGGAAAAGCAAGAGTTGGATTTAAAGTCTCATCACATGATGCTGTTAGAGGACATCAAGAAGGTCATAAATAACTGCCTTAAAGAAATAAAGGAGACCATGGGTCAAAAAGTAAAAGCCCTTAAAGAGGAAACACAAAAATTCCTTAAAGAAATACAGGTGAGCATGGGTGAACAGGGTAGAGGCCCTTAAAGAGGAAACACAAAAATCCCTTAAAGAATTACAGGAAAACACAAACATACAAGTGAAGGAACTGAACAAAACCATCCAGGATCTAAAAATGGAAGAAGAAACAATAAAGAAATCACCAAGTGAGACAACTCTGGAGATAGAAAATCTTGGAAAGAATTCAGGAGTCATAGATGCAAACATCAACAACAGAATACAAGAGATAGAAGAAAGAATCTCAGGTGCTGAAAATACCGTTGAAAACATTGACTCAACAGTTAAAGAAAATGAAAAATGCAAAAAGCTCCTGAGCTAAAACATCCAGGAAATCCAGGACAGAATGAGAAAACCAAATGTAAGGATTATAGGTATAGAGGAGAGTGAAAATTTGCAACTTAAAGGGCCAGTAAGTATCTTCAACAAAATTATAGAAGAAAACTTCCCTAACCTAAAGAAAGAGATGTCCATGAACATACAAGAAGCCTACAGAACTCCAAACAGTCTGGACCAGACCAGAAAGTCCTCCCAGCACATAATAATAAAAACACAAAATGCACTAAAAAAAGAAAGAATATTAAAAGCAGTAAGGGGAAAAGGTCAAGTAAACTATAAAGGCAGGCCTATCAGAATTACACCAGACTTCTCACCTGAGACGATGAAAGCTAGAAGATCCTGGGCAGATCTCATACAGACCCTAAGAGAACACAAATGCCAGACCAAACTACTATACCCAGCAAAACTCTCCAATTACCATAGATGGAGAAACCAAGATATTCCATGATAAAACCAAATTTACACAATATCTTTCCACAAATCCAGCCCTACAAAGGATAATGGATGAAAAACGCCACCATGAGGAGGGAAACTACACCCTAGAAAAAGCAGGAAAGTAATCTTTTTCCAGCAAACCCCCCAAAAAGTTACCACACAAACATAAAAAGAACATCAAAAATAACAGGAAGCAACAATCACTATTCCTTAATATCTTATAATGTCAATAGACTCAATTCCCCAACAAAAAACATAGTCTAACAGAAATATTTTTCATGTAAATCTTTGATTTTATCAGAAAATGTTTGTGATTCCTCTTTCAATTTAGTAATGTTTTTTATTTCTACCATTTTAACTGTATTATTTTCCATTATAATCTTCAATTTTAACATTTTTTCTATATATTTCTTTAATTTTATCAGAAATATTTTCCATGTAAATCTTCAGTTTTGTCAGAAAATATTTATAATTCCACTTTCAATCAACTTAGAAATATTTTTATGCCTACCATTTTATCGGCATAATTTTTTCCATGAAATAGTCAATCTTAATGTTTTTTTATATATTTCTTCAATTTTATCAGAAATATTTTCCATGTAAATCTTCAATTTTATCAGAAAATGTTTATAATTCTACTTTCAATCAACTTAGGAATATTTTAATTTCTACCATTTTATCTGTATAATTTTCAATGAAATAGTCAATTTTAACGTGCTTTTCTATATATTTCTTCAATTTTATCAGAAATATTTATCTTGTAGATCTTCAATTTTATCAGAAAATGTTTATAATTCTACTTTCAATCAACTTAGGAATATTTTAATTTCTACCATTTTATCTGTATAATTTTCAATGAAATAGTCAATTTTAATGTGTTTTTCTATATATTTCTTCAATTTTATCAGAAATATTTCCCTTGTAGATCTTCAATTTTATCAGAAAATGTTTATAATTCTACTTTCAATCAACTTAGAAATATTTTTATGCCCACCATTTTATCTGTAATTTTCGATGATAATCTTCAATTTTAATATTATTTTATATTTTTCTACAATTTTATTAGAAATATTTCCCATGTAAATCTTCAGTTCTATCATAAAATGTTTCTACTTCCTTTTTCAAAAAAAAAAAAAAGAAATGGGTTGATTTGCATTTTTCTACATTTTGACCTCCAGTTGATCCAGCACCATTTGTTAAAATGCTGTTGTATTCCACTGGATATTCTTAGCTCTTTTGTCAATATCAAGTGACCATAGATGTGTAGGTTAATTTATGGGTCTTCATTTCTATTCCATTGATCTTCCTGCCTGTCTCTGTACCAATACCATACAGTTTTTAACACTATTGCTCTGTAATAGAGCTTGACGTCAGGGATGATGATTACCCCAGAAGACCTTTGTTGTAGAGAATGTTTTTCACTATCCTGGGTTTTTTATTATTCCAAATGAATTTTCAGATTGCTCTTTCTAGCTCTTTGAAGAATTGATTTGGAATTTTGATGGGTATTGCACTGAATCTGTAGATTGCTTTCATCAAGATGGGCATTTTTACTATAGTAATCCTGCCAATTCATGAGCATAGTAGATCTTTCCATTTTCTGAGATCTTCTATTTATTTCTTCAGAGGCTTGAAGTTCTTGTCATACAAATCTTTCACTTGCTTGGTTAGAGTTACACCAAGGTGGTTTATATTATTTGTGACTATGGTGAAGGGTGTCATTTCCCTCATTTCTTTCTCAGCCTGTTTATCATATAGGAAAACTACTGATTTGTTTGAGTTAATTTTATATTCAGCCACTTTGCTGAAGTTGTTTTTTTTTTTTTTTTTTAATTTAATTTTATTTTATTTTTTTAATTTACATTCCAAATCACTTCCCCTTTCCCGTTTCCTCCCTCCCCGAAAGTCCCATAAGCCCCCTTCCCTCCCTCTTTTCTCCGTTCAACCCCCTCTCATTACTCTGTCCTGGCGTTCCCCTACATCCAGTCTTTCCAGGACCAGGGGTCTCTCCTTCCATCTTTTTAGAAATCTATTGATATGCTGATTGTGTCTAGGGTATTCTGAGATTCTGGGTCAATATCCCCTTATCAGTGACTTCATACCATGTGTGATCTTTTGTGATTGGGTTACCTCACTAAGGATGATATTTTCAAGTTCTGACCATTTGCCTAGGAATTTCGTGAATTCATTGTTTTTAATTGCAGAGTAGTATTCCATTGTGTAAATATACCACATCTTCTGAATCCATTCCTCCGTTGAGGGACATCTGGGTTCTTTCCAGCTTCTGGCTATTATAAATAAGGCTGCTATGAATATAGTGGAGCATGTGTCCTTATTGCATGCAGGTAAAGTCTCTGGGTATATGCCCAGGAGTGGTATAGCCGGATCCTCCGGAAGTGTCATGCCCAGTTTTCTGAGGAGCCGCCAGACTGCTTTCCAGAGTGGTTGTACCAGCCTGCAATTCCACCAGCAGTGGAGGAGTGTTCCTCTTTCTCCACATCCTCGCCAACAACTGCTGTCTCCTGTGTTTTTGATCTTAGCCATCCTGACTGGTGTGAGATGGAATCTCAGGGTTGTTTTGATTTGCATTTCCCTAATGACTAAGGATGATGAACATCTCTTTAGGTGCTTCTCAGCCATTAGATATTCTTCAGGTGAGAACTCTTTGTGGAGCTCTGTACCCCATTTTTTAATAGGGTTACTTGCCTCTCTGGAGTTTAACTTCTTGAGTTCTTTGTATATCTTGGATATTAGCCCTCTGTCGGATGTAAGGTTGGTAAAGATCATTTCCCAGTTAGTTGGTTGCCGCTTTGTCTTTTTGACGGTGTCTTTTGCCTTGCAAAAACTTTGTAATTTAATGAGGTCCCATTTGTCTATTCTTGATCTTAGAGTATAAGCTATTGGAGTTCTGTTCAGGAAATTCTCCCCTGTGCCCATATGTTCAAGGTTCTTCCCTAGTTTCCCTTCTATTAGTTTCAGTGTGTCTGGTTTTATGTGGAGATCTTTGATCCACTTAGAATTGAGCTTAGTGCAAGGAGATAAGGATGGGTCAATTTGCATTCTTCTGCATGTTGACCTCCAGCTGAGCCAGCACCATTTGTTGAAAAGGCTATCTTTTTTCCACTGGATGGTTTTAGCTCCTTTGTCAAAGATCAAGTGACCATAGGAGTGTGGATTCATTTCTGGGTCTTCAATTCTGTTCCATTGATCTACATGTCTGTTACTGTACCAATACCATGCAGTTTTTAACACTATTGCTCTGTAGTACAGCTTGAGGTCCGGGATACTGATTCCCCCAGAGGTTCTTTTACTCTTGAGAATAGTTTTAGCTATTCTGGGTTTTCTGTTATTCCAGATGAATTTTTGAATTGCTCTTTCTAACTCTATGAAGAATTGAGTTGGGATTTTGATGGGGATTGCATTGAATCTGTGTATTACTTTTGGTAAGATGCTCATTTTTACTATATTAATCCTGCCAATCCATGAGCATGGCAGATTTTTCCATCTTCCGAGGTCTTCTTCAATTTCTTTCTTCAGAGACTTGAAGTTCTTGTCATACAGATCTTTCACTTGTTTGGTTAGCGTCACGCCAAGATACTTAATATGGTTTGTGGCTATCGTAAAGGGTATTATTTCTCTTACTTCTTTCTCAGCCTGCTTATCCTTTGAGTATAGGAAGGCTTCTGACTTGCTTGAGTTGATTTTATATCCGGCCACTTTGCTGAAGTCGTTTATCAGCTGTAGGAGTTCTCTGGTGGAGTTCTTTGGGTCGCTTATGTATACTATCATATCGTCTGCAAATAGTGATAGTTTGACTTCTTCCTTTCCAATTTGTATCCCTTTGACCTCTTTTTCTTGTCTAATTGCTCTAGCTAGAACTTCAAGTACTATATTGAAAAGATATGGAGAGAGAGGGCAGCCTTGTCTAGTCCCTGATTTTAGTGGGATTGCTTCAAGTTTCTCTCCGTTTAGATTGATGCTGGCTACTGGTTTGCTGTAAATTGCTTTTACTATGTTTAGATATGGGCCTTGAATTCCTGATCTTTCCAAGACCTTTAGCATGAAAGGATGCTGAATTTTGTCAAATGCTTTCTCAGCATCTAATGAGATGACCATGTGGTTTTTTTCTTTGAGATTGTTTATGTAGTGGATTACATTGATGGATTTCCTTATATTGAACCATCCCTGCATCCCTGGGATGAAGCCTACTTGATCGTGGTGAATGATCGTTTTGATGTGTTCTTGGATTCGGTTGGCAAGAATTTTATTGAGTATTTTTGCATCGATATTCATAAGAGAGATTGGCCTGAGATTCTCTTTCTTTGTCGGATCTTTGTGTGCTTTTGGTATTAGTGTAATTGTGGCTTCATAGAACGAGTTGGGTAGTGTTCCTTCTGTTTCTATTTTGTGGAACAGTTTGAAGAGTATTGGTGTTAGGTCTTCTTTGAAGGTCTGATAGAATTCTGCACTAAAACCATCTGGACCTGTGCTTTTTTTGGTTGGAAGACTTCCAATGACAACTTCTATTTCTTCAGGGGTTATAGGACGGTTTAGATGGTCTATTTGATCCTGATTTAATTTTGGTACTTGGTATCTGTCAAGGAAATTGTCCATTTCCTCAAGATTTTCTAGTTGTGTTGAATACAGGTTTTTGTAGTAGGATCTGATGATTTTTTGAATTTCCTCAGTTTCTGTTGTTATCTCTCCCTTTTCGTTTCTGATTTTATTAATCTGGATACTATCTCTGTGCCCTCTGGTTAGTCTGGCTAAGGGCTTATCTATCTTGTTGATTTTCTCAAAGAACCAACTCCTCGTTTTGTTGATTCTTTGTATGGTTTTATTTGTTTCTACTTGATTGATTTCAGCCCTGAGTTTGATGATTTCCTGCCTTCTACTCCTCTTTGGTGTATTTGCTTCTTTTTGTTCCAGGGCTTTCAGGTGTGCCATTAAGCTGTTAGTGTATGCTGTCTCCCGTTTCTTTTTGGCGGCACTCAGGGCTATGAATTTTCCTCTTAGCACTGCTTTCATTGTGTCCCATAAGTTAGGGTATGTTGTGCCTTCATTTTCATTAACTTTCAAAAAGTCTTTGATTTCTTTCTTTATTTCCACCTTGACCAAGTTATCATTGAGTAGAGCATTGTTCAGCCTCCATGTGTATGTGGGTTTTCTTTTGTTTTTGTTGCCATTGAAGACCACCCTTATTCCATAGTGATCTGATAGGAGGCATGGGATTATTTCTATCTTCTTGTATCTGTTGAGGTCTGATTTGTGACCAATTATATGGTCAATTTTGGAGAAGGTACCATGAGGAGCTGAGAAGAAGGTGTATTCTTTAGCTCTAGGATGAAATGTTCTATATATATCAGTTAGTTCCATTTGGTCCAAGGCTTCAATTAGATTCACTGTGTCCCTGTTTAGTTTCTGCTTTCCTGAACGATCCATTTCAGAGAGCGGGGTGTTGAAGTCACCCACTATTATTGTGTGCGGTGCGATGTGTGCTTTGAGTTTTAGTAAAGTTTCTTTTACGAATGAGGGTGCCCTTGCATTTGGAGCATAGATATTCAGGATTGAGAGTTCTTGATGGTGGATTTTTCCCTTGATCAGTATGTAGTGTCCTTCTGTGTCTTTTTTGATGACTTTGGGTTGAAAATCAATTTTATCCGATATTAGGATGGCTACTCCACCTCGTTTCTTGGGGCCATTTGCTTGTAAAATTGTTTTCCAGCCTTTTACTCTGAGGTAGTGTTTGTCTTTGACACTGAGGTGCGTTTCCTGCATGCAGCAAAATGCTGGGTCCTGTTTACGTATCCAGTCTGCTAGTCTATGTCTTTTAATTGGGGAATTGAGACCATTGATATTAAGAGAGATTAAGGCATAGTGATTATTGCCATCTGCCATTCTTGACGCTATCTTTATGTTTGAGTGGTTATCTACTTTTGGGTTTGATTCAAGAAGGTTATTATCTCATTTTTTCCAGGGTGTTGTTTCTCTCCCTGTATTGGAGGTTTCCACCTATTATCCGTTGCAGGGCTGGATTTGTGGAAAGATATTGTGAAAATTTGGTTTTATCATGGAATATCTTGGTCTCTCCATCTATGGTGATTGAGAGTTTTGCTGGGTATAGTAGTCTAGGCTGGCATTTGTGCTGTCTTAGTGTCTGCATGAGATCTGCCCAGGATCTTCTGGCTTTCATAGTCTCTGGTGAGAAGTCTGATGTGATTCGGATAGGTCTTCCTTTGTATGTTACTTGGCCCTTTTCTCTTACTGCATTTAGTATTCTTTCTTTGTTTAGAACATTCGGTGTTTTGATTATTATGTGACGGGAGGTATTTCTGTTCTGGTCCAGTCTGTTTGGAGTTCTGTAGGCTTCTTGTATGTTCATCGGCATCTCTCTCTTTAAGTTAGGGAAGTTTTCCTCCATAATTTTGTTGAAGATGTTTACTGGCCCTTTAAGTTGCAAATCTTCACTCTCATCTATACCTATAATCCTTAGGTTTGGTCTTCTCATTGTGTCCTGGATTTCCTGGATGTTTTGGGTTACGCGTTTTTTGCATTTTGCATTTTCTTTGACTGTTGAGTCGATGCTTTCTATGGAATCTTCAGCACCTGAGATTCTTTCTTCCATCTCTTGTATTCTATTGTTGATGTTTGCATCTATGACTCCTGATTTCTTCCCAAGGTTTTCTATCTCCAAAGTTGTCTCCCTTTGTGATTTCTTAGTTGTTTCTACTTCCTTTTTTAGTTCCTGGATGGATTTGCTGAGATCCTTCACTTGTTTGTTTGTATTTTCCTGTATTTCTTTAAGGTAATTTTGCATTACCTCTTTCAGGATTTCTTCCTGATGACCCACGTTCTCCTGCATTTCTCTGAGCGATTTTTGTGTTTCCTCCTCATGGGATTCCATCTGTTGATCCATCGTCTCCTGCATTTCTTTAAGCAGTTCTCGTGTTTCCTTTGTAAGGGCATCTAACCGTTGATTCATTTCTTTAAGCAATTTTTGTGTTGCCTCCTTATGGGCATCCGTCTGTTGACCCATATTCTTCTGCATTTCTTTATGCAAATTTTGTGATTCCTTTGTGAGTGCATCTACCCGTTGATTCATCTCGTTAAGCGATTTTTGTGTTGTCTCCTTGTGCGCCTCCATCTTTTGATCCATGTTCTCCCGCATTTCTCTAAGCGATTTTTGTGTTTCCTTTGTAAGGGCTTCTAACCGTTGATTCATGGTCTCCTGTAACTCTTTATGAGATTTATTTGTGTCCTTCTTGTGATCCTCTAATAGCATCATGAGAAGTGATTTTAAATCCAGATCTTGTCTTTCGGGTGTGGTGGGGTATCCAGGACTTGCTGCTGTTGGAGAGTTGGGTTCGGATGGTCCTACATTACTTTGATTACTGTTAGTAACATTCCTACGTTTGCCTTTTGCCATCTGGATACCTCTGGTGTTAGTTGGTCCTGCTGCCACTGGCTGTTGGTTGGACCTCCTGTGAGCCTGCAAAGCTATTTCTGCCCCCCCCCTGGATTACCAGGATTCCCCTGGCACCGATTTCTGGGGCCTGCCTGCTCCTGAGTGACTTTGGAGCCCTAATGTGCTTTGCCCCAAGTGATCTTATATTGGGGAGGCCTTGCACATCTAAAGGCTCAGCCTAGTGGATTCCTGGAGCAGAGGTCGCCAAAGGGAGGCTGGCAGGCTCCTGCCCTGTGCAGGGGTGTGTGATCTCTCCTGGGGGGGGGGAGGGGGCGTCCCTCTGCCAGGCAGAAGTCCCACAGCAGATCTGGCGCGCTGGTCACTGCAGATCAGCCCAGCACCTGGGAGCAGGTTACACACAAGCTGCCTGAACCCGAAGCGATATTATGCCTGTCTGTCTCTGAGCCTGGTGGTCCCAACTACCTGGTCACTGGAGCAAAGATGGCGGAGGGCACTCTCCGTGGCGCTGCTCACCCTGTGGTCACGATGGCCCGCCGATCTGGCACCCAGACGACCACAGCGCCAACCCGCCCTCGGGCACAGAAGGAAGCCCCAACAGGCCATGTCCCAAGTGATGTTATATTGGGGGGAGAGCCTGGGTACCGGTCTCTCCAGCGCAGTCCGCGGGAACAGAGGTCGCGGAAGGGAAGCTGGCGGGCTCCCTCCCTGCGCAGGGTCCCTCCACCAGGCAGAAGGTCCCACCGCGGAACTGGCGCGCTGGTTACTGCAGATCAGCCCAGCACCTGGGAGCAGGTTACACCCAAGCTGCCTGAAACTGAAGCGATATTATGCCTGTCTGTCTCTGAGCCTGGCGGTCCCAACTACCTGGTCACTGGAGCAAAGATGGCGGAGGGCAGTCTCCGTGGCGCCGCTCACCCTGTGGTCACGATGGCCCGCCGATCTGGCGCCCAGACGACTACAGCGCCAACCCGCCCTCGGGCACAGACGGAAGCCCCAACAGGCCGTGTCCCAAGTGATGTTATATCGGGGGGGAGAGCCTGGGTACCGGTCTCTCCAGCGCAGTCCGCGGGAACAGAGGTCGCGGAAGGGAAGCTGGCGGGCTCCCTCCCTGCGCGGGGTCCCTCCAGCAGGCAGAAGGTCCCACCGCGGAACTGGCGCGCTGGTTACTGCAGATCAGCCCAGCACCTGGGAGCAGGTTACACCCAAGCTGCCTGAAACCGAAGCGATATTATGCCTGTCTGTCTCTGAGCCTGGCGGTCCCAACTCTTTTCCCTGTTTCTTAAAGCACCGCACAGGTCCCCTGTATTTCTTTCGGGGATTTTTGTGTTTCCTCTTTAAGAGCCTTTACCATTTGACACATGTTCTCCTGTATATCTTTAAGGGAGTTATTTATATCCTTCTTGGTGTCCTCTAACAGCATCCTGAGAAGAGACTTTAAATCCAACTCTTGCTTTTCCGGTGTGCTGGGTCATCCGGGACTTGCTGTGGTGGGAGAACTGGGCTCTGATGTTGCCAAGTAGCCTTGGATTCTGTTGGTAGGGTTCTTGCGCTTGCCTTTTGCCATCTGGTTATCTCTGGTGTTAGTTGGTCTTGTTGTCTCTAGCTGGAGATTGCCCCTCCTATGGGTCTGTAAACCTGTGTCTGTACTCCTGGGAGACCAGCTCTCTTCTGGCAGGGTCTGTGCACATAAGGCTTTGAATCTGCCTGGTTCCCTGCTGCAAATGGTGGCTGAAAGGGAAGACTCCTGTCCCAGCTGTTACACTGATCGTATGCTCAGTGTGTTCCTAGCTGTACCACTCCAGAGGAAGGAGGAGGTCTCACCTCTGCGCTCAGAAGTGAAATCGCTGCTGGGAGTTCCTTCTCTCCTGGTGGGCTAAGCATAGAAGGCTGTTGAGCTGCCTGGTTCCCTGCTGCAGAGAGCGGCCCGAAGGGAAGACTCCTGTCCCCGCTGCTCCACTGATCGTATGCCCAGTGTGCTCCTAGCTGTACCGCTCCAGAGAGAAGGTGGAGATCTCACTTCCGTGCTCAGAGGTGAAATCGCTGCTGGGAGATCACTCTCTCCTGGCAGACTAAGCACAGAAGGCTTTGGAGCTGCCTGGTTCCCTGCTGCAGATGGCGGCTCGAAGGGCTAGAAGCTATTCTGCAAGGTTCAATGTATGTTTTGAGCTTTAGTAAAGATTCCTTTATGAATGTGGGTACCCTTGCATTTGGGACATAGATGTTCAGAATTGAGAATTCCTCTTAGTGAATTTTTTCCTTTGATTAATATGAAGTACCTTTCCCCATATTCTTTGATAACTTTTGGTTGAAAGTTTATTTTATTGGATAGTAGAATGGCAACTCCAACTCATTTCTTGGGACCATTTGCTTGGAACACTTTTTATTCTGAGGTAGTGTCTGCCTTTGTCACTGAGATGTGTTTCTTATATGCAGCAAAATGCTGGATCCTCTTTATGTATCCAGTCTGTTAGTCTGTGCCTTTTTTATTGGGTAACTGAGTCCATTGATATTGAGAACTGTTAAAGATAGATATTTTTGTTCCTATTATTTTTGTTGCTGGAAGTGGTATTTTGTGTGTATGATTCTCTTCTTCTGGGATTGTTGTGAGATGCTTAATTTCTTGTGTTTTCTTGGATGTAGTTTCCCTCCTTGTGCTGGAGATTTCCTTCCAGTATCCTCTGTAGGACTGGATTAATAGAAAGCTATTGTTTAAATTTGGGATATCTTCTTTTCTCCATCTATGTTGACTCAGAGTTTTGAATATTTTGAACCCTTGGTACCCAGTTGGTGACATGGTTTAAAAGGTAGAATGGCACAGATAACCTCCCACATCCTACAGCGTGTTTGCCTACCAGTTGGCACTCAGGAGCTTTTTGCACTTTGTATTTCCTATGACCATTGTGTCAATATCTTGTATGGTATCTTCTATACTTGAGACTCTCTCTTCTATGTCTTGTATTCTATTGGTGACACTTGCATCTGTAGCTCCTGATCACTTTCCTAAGTTGTCCATCTCCAGGATTGCTTATTTTTGTGTTTTCTTTATTGTTTCTAGTTCCATTTTTAGTTCTTGGGCCATTTTGTTCAATTCCTTCACCTGCTTGATTGTATTTTCCTGTATTTCTTTAAGGAGTTTGTTTCTTCTTTAAGATTTTCTATCTGTTTGTCTCTGTTTTCCTGTATTTCTTTAATGGAGGTATTTATATCATCCTTGAAGGCCTCTATCATCTTCATATGATGGGATTTTAGGCCAGTATCTTGCTTTTTAGACATGTTAGGGTATCCAGGGCTTGCTGTTGTGGTATAACTGGGTTCTGATGGTGCCAAATTGCATTGGGTTTTTTCATTTATAGTCTTACACATGCTTCTGGCCATCTGGCTATCTCTGATGTTAACTGGCCTGGGTATCTCTGACCGGAGCCAGACTCCTTTGAGTCAGGTAGAGCTCTGGGATCCTGGGTTAGTGCTCATTTCTTTGGAGACAGGCAGTGCTGTCTCTGGTCAGGGTGGGCCTCCTGTGTCTCTAGTTAGAAGAGGCCTCCTGTGTCCCTGGCTACTGAGGACCTGAGAGGCAGACAGGCTGTAGGATGTGGGAGGGTATAGGACCAGATGATCTGTCCCAGGTAGAGAAGCAGAATTGGAAGGTGGAGCTAGGAGGGCAGGTAGATCCCATGTTTTCTTGGCTCTGTAGATATTCCAGCTAGCATGGGTATTTGGGCAAGATTCTCACCTGTGTCTTTGGTTACTGCAGACCTCCTGTGAGGCACACATGCTGTAGGATGTGGGAGGTTATCTGTGCCATTCTACCTTTTAAACCATGTCACCAACTGGGTACCAAGGGTTCAAATACATCAGCCTATGGGAAACCCTTCCAGTCAAACCTCTATAGACTATAATCTAATAGCCTTCACTTGTTTTTGTTTTTTCTTCCTATTCTGTATCTCTTATCTGTACCCTACCTTCAATATTCTGAATCCATCTATACTTCCTAGCTTAACGTATTCTTTTTTTATTGAATATATTCTTCATTAACATTTCAAATGTTATACCCTTTCCCGGTCCCCCCCCCCGCAGAAAACCCCCAATCCATCCTCCCACCCCCTGCCTCCAAGAAGATGCCCTTCCGCCCAACCCACTCCCACCTACCCCCTGTCAATTTTGCCATACTGGGGCATCTATCAAGCCATCATAGGACCAAGGACCTCTCCTCCCATGGATGCCTGACAAGGCATTCCTCCGCCACACTTGCTTCTGGAAGCATGTGTACCCTTGGTTGATTGTTTAGTCCCTAGGAGACCTGGGGGGTTTAATTGGCCAACATCATTGTTCTTCCCATGGGGTTACAAATACCTTCAGCTCCTCCAGTCCTCCCTCCAACTCCTTCATTGGAGACCCCACGCTCAGTCCGATGGTTGTCTGCTAGCATCTGCCTCTGTATCTGTATGATTCTGGCAGGACCCCTCAGGAGACAGACATACTAGGCTCCTTTGGGAAAGCACTTCTTGTCATCCACAATAGTGTCAGGATTTTGTGACTGTTTTTAGGATGAATCCCCAGGTAGGACAGTCTCTGGGTGGCCTTTCCTTCAGTCTCTGCTCCACACTTTGTCTCCTTTATTGCTCCTGTGAGTATTTTGTGACTTTCTCAGAGGAGCCAAAGCACTTCCACTTCAGTACTCCTTCTTCTTGAGCTTCCTGTGGTCTGTGAATGGTATCTTGTTTATTCTGAGGATTTGGGCTAATATCCACTTATCAGTGAGGGCATACCATGTGTGTTCTTTTGTGATTGGGTTACCTCACTCAGGATGACACTTTCTAGTTCCATCCATTTGCCTAAGAATTTAATGAATTCATTGTTTTTAATAGATGAATTCTCCATTGTGTAAATATTCCACATTTTATGTATCCATCCCTCTGTTGAGGGACATCTGGGTTCTTTCCAGCTTCTGGCTATTATAAATAAGGCTGCTATGAACATAGTGGAGCACGTGTCCTTATTACATGTTGGAGCATCTTCTGGGTATATGCTAAGGCATGGTATAGCTGGGTCCTCAGATAGTACTATGTCTAATTTTCTGAGAAACCACCAAACTGATTTCTAGAGTGGTTTTACCATCTTGCAGTCCCACCAGCAATGGAGGAGTGTTCCTCATTTTCTACATCTTCGCCACCATCTGATATCTCCTGAGTTTTTCATCTGACTGGTGTGAGGTGGAATCTCAGGGTTGTTTTGATTTGCATTTCCCTGATAACTAAGGATGCTGAACATTTCTTTAGGTACTTCAGAGCCATTCGAGAATTCTCTGTTTAGCTCTGTACCCCATTTTTTAATAGCGTTATTTGACTCTCTGGAGTCTAACTTCTTGAGTTCTTTGTATTCATTAGATATTAGCCCTCTATCAGATGTAGGATTGGTACAGATCTTTTCCTAATCTCTTGGTTGCCATTTTGTCCTATTGACAGTGTCATTTGCCTTACAGAAGCTTTGTAGTTTTATGAGGTCCATTTGTCTATTCTTGTACTTGGAGCATAGGCCATTGGTCTTCTGTTCAGGAAAATTTCCTCTGTGCCCATGTGTTCAAGGCTCTTCCCCACTTTCTCCACTATAAGCTTCAGTGTATCTGGTTTTATGTATAGGTCCTTGATCCACTTGGACTTGAGCTTTGTACAAGGAGATAAAAATGGGTCGATTTACTCTGGAGGGGAACAGCTAGGAGCGCACAGAGCATACAATCAGTGCTGTTGCTAGGGCAGGCTTCCCTTCTGGCCGCCATCTGTAGCAGGGAACCAGACAGCTCCAAAGCCTTCTGTGCACAGACCCTGCCAGAAGAGAGTTCGTCTCCCAGGAGTACAGAGACAGGCTTACAGGCCCATAGGAGGGACAAGCTTCAGCCAGAGACAGCAAGATCAACTAACACCAGAGATAATCAGATGGCAAAAGGCAAGCGCAAGAACCCTACCAACAGAAACCAAGGCTACTTGACATCATCAGAGCCCAGTTCTCCCACCACAGCAAGTCCTGGATACCCCAACACACCGGAAAAGCAAGAGTTGGATTTAAAGTCTCATCACATGATGCTGTTAGAGGACATCAAGAAGGTCATAAATAACTGCCTTAAAGAAATAAAGGAGACCATGGGTCAAAAAGTAAAAGCCCTTAAAGAGGAAACACAAAAATTCCTTAAAGAAATACAGGTGAGCATGGGTGAACAGGGTAGAGGCCCTTAAAGAGGAAACACAAAAATCCCTTAAAGAATTACAGGAAAACACAAACATACAAGTGAAGGAACTGAACAAAACCATCCAGGATCTAAAAATGGAAGAAGAAACAATAAAGAAATCACCAAGTGAGACAACTCTGGAGATAGAAAATCTTGGAAAGAATTCAGGAGTCATAGATGCAAACATCAACAACAGAATACAAGAGATAGAAGAAAGAATCTCAGGTGCTGAAAATACCGTTGAAAACATTGACTCAACAGTTAAAGAAAATGAAAAATGCAAAAAGCTCCTGAGCTAAAACATCCAGGAAATCCAGGACAGAATGAGAAAACCAAATGTAAGGATTATAGGTATAGAGGAGAGTGAAAATTTGCAACTTAAAGGGCCAGTAAGTATCTTCAACAAAATTATAGAAGAAAACTTCCCTAACCTAAAGAAAGAGATGTCCATGAACATACAAGAAGCCTACAGAACTCCAAACAGTCTGGACCAGACCAGAAAGTCCTCCCAGCACATAATAATAAAAACACAAAATGCACTAAAAAAAGAAAGAATATTAAAAGCAGTAAGGGGAAAAGGTCAAGTAAACTATAAAGGCAGGCCTATCAGAATTACACCAGACTTCTCACCTGAGACGATGAAAGCTAGAAGATCCTGGGCAGATCTCATACAGACCCTAAGAGAACACAAATGCCAGACCAAACTACTATACCCAGCAAAACTCTCCAATTACCATAGATGGAGAAACCAAGATATTCCATGATAAAACCAAATTTACACAATATCTTTCCACAAATCCAGCCCTACAAAGGATAATGGATGAAAAACGCCACCATGAGGAGGGAAACTACACCCTAGAAAAAGCAGGAAAGTAATCTTTTTCCAGCAAACCCCCCAAAAAGTTACCACACAAACATAAAAAGAACATCAAAAATAACAGGAAGCAACAATCACTATTCCTTAATATCTTATAATGTCAATAGACTCAATTCCCCAACAAAAAACATAGTCTAACAGAAATATTTTTCATGTAAATCTTTGATTTTATCAGAAAATGTTTGTGATTCCTCTTTCAATTTAGTAATGTTTTTTATTTCTACCATTTTAACTGTATTATTTTCCATTATAATCTTCAATTTTAACATTTTTTCTATATATTTCTTTAATTTTATCAGAAATATTTTCCATGTAAATCTTCAGTTTTGTCAGAAAATATTTATAATTCCACTTTCAATCAACTTAGAAATATTTTTATGCCTACCATTTTATCGGCATAATTTTTTCCATGAAATAGTCAATCTTAATGTTTTTTTATATATTTCTTCAATTTTATCAGAAATATTTTCCATGTAAATCTTCAATTTTATCAGAAAATGTTTATAATTCTACTTTCAATCAACTTAGGAATATTTTAATTTCTACCATTTTATCTGTATAATTTTCAATGAAATAGTCAATTTTAACGTGCTTTTCTATATATTTCTTCAATTTTATCAGAAATATTTATCTTGTAGATCTTCAATTTTATCAGAAAATGTTTATAATTCTACTTTCAATCAACTTAGGAATATTTTAATTTCTACCATTTTATCTGTATAATTTTCAATGAAATAGTCAATTTTAATGTGTTTTTCTATATATTTCTTCAATTTTATCAGAAATATTTCCCTTGTAGATCTTCAATTTTATCAGAAAATGTTTATAATTCTACTTTCAATCAACTTAGAAATATTTTTATGCCCACCATTTTATCTGTAATTTTCGATGATAATCTTCAATTTTAATATTATTTTATATTTTTCTACAATTTTATTAGAAATATTTCCCATGTAAATCTTCAGTTCTATCATAAAATGTTTCTACTTCCTTTTTCAAAAAAAAAAAAAAGAAATGGGTTGATTTGCATTTTTCTACATTTTGACCTCCAGTTGATCCAGCACCATTTGTTAAAATGCTGTTGTATTCCACTGGATATTCTTAGCTCTTTTGTCAATATCAAGTGACCATAGATGTGTAGGTTAATTTATGGGTCTTCATTTCTATTCCATTGATCTTCCTGCCTGTCTCTGTACCAATACCATACAGTTTTTAACACTATTGCTCTGTAATAGAGCTTGACGTCAGGGATGATGATTACCCCAGAAGACCTTTGTTGTAGAGAATGTTTTTCACTATCCTGGGTTTTTTATTATTCCAAATGAATTTTCAGATTGCTCTTTCTAGCTCTTTGAAGAATTGATTTGGAATTTTGATGGGTATTGCACTGAATCTGTAGATTGCTTTCATCAAGATGGGCATTTTTACTATAGTAATCCTGCCAATTCATGAGCATAGTAGATCTTTCCATTTTCTGAGATCTTCTATTTATTTCTTCAGAGGCTTGAAGTTCTTGTCATACAAATCTTTCACTTGCTTGGTTAGAGTTACACCAAGGTGGTTTATATTATTTGTGACTATGGTGAAGGGTGTCATTTCCCTCATTTCTTTCTCAGCCTGTTTATCATATAGGAAAACTACTGATTTGTTTGAGTTAATTTTATATTCAGCCACTTTGCTGAAGTTGTTTAAGCTGTAGGAGTTCTCTGGTGGAATTTTTGGGATCACTTAAGTAAACGATCATATCATCTGCAAATAGTGATATTTTGACTTCTTCCTTTCCAATTTGTATCCCTTTGACCTCCTTTTGTTGTCTAATTGCTCTGGCTAGGACTTCAAGTACTATATTGAATAGATAGGGCGAGAGTGGGCAGCCTTGACTAGTCCCTGATTTTAGTGGGATTGCTTCAAGTTTCTCTCCATTTAGTCTGGTGTTGGCTACCAGTTTGCTGTATGTGGCTTTCACTATGTTTAGTTATAGGCCTTGGATTCCCGATCTCTCCAAGACTTTTACCATGAAGGGATGCTGAATTTTGTTAAATGCTTTTTCAGCATCTAATGAAATGATCATGTGCTTTTTTTTCTTTGTTTTTGTTTATGTAGTGGATTACATTGATGGATTTCCATATATTGAACCATCCCTGTATCCCTGGAATGAAGCCTACTTGATTGTGTTGAATGATTGTTTTGATGTATTCTTGGATTCAGTTCGCCAGAATTTTATTGAGTATTTTTGCATCAATGTTCATAAGGGAAGTTGGTCTGAAGTTCTCTTTCCTTGTTTGGTCTTTGTTTGGTTTAGGTATAAGTGTTATTGTGGCTTCATAGAATGAATTGGGTAGTGTTACTAGTATTTCTATTTTGTGTAATAGTTTGAAGAATATAGGTATTAGCTCTTCTTTGAAGATCTGATAGAATTCCCCCGCTACACCCCGCTACATCTGGTCCTGGGCTTTTTTTGGTTGGGAGACTTAATAACTGCTTCTATTTCCTCAGGACTTATGGGACTATTTAGATGGTTTATCTGATCCTGTTTTAACATTGGCACCTAGTCTGTGTCTAGAAAATTGTCCATTTCATCCAGATTTTCTAATTTTGTTGAGTATAAGCTCTTGTAGTAGGATTTGATGATTTTTTGAATTTCCACAGTTTCTGTTGTTATGTCTCCCTTTTCATTTCTGATTTTATTAATTTGGGTAGTGCCTCTGTGCCCTCTGGTTAGTGTGGCTAAGGGTTTATCTATCTCGTTGATTTTCTCAAAGAACCAGCTCCTGGTTTTGTTGATTCTTTGTATAGTTCTTTTTGCTTCTATTTGGTTGATTTCTGCCCTGAGTTTGATTATTTCCTGCTGTCTACTTCTTACTTTTGGGTGTATTTCTTCTTTTTGTTCTAGAACTTTCAGGTGTGTTGTCAAGCTGCTAGTGTAGGCTCTCTCCTTTTTTTTTTTGGAGGCACTTAGGGCTATGAGTTTTCCTCTTACCGCTGCTTTCATTGTGTCCCATAAGTTTTGGTACGATGTGTCTTCATTTTCATTAAATTCTAAAAAGTCTTTAATTTCTTTCTTTATTTCTTCCTTGACCAATTTTTTATTGAGTAGAGCATTGTTCATTGTCCATTTGTATGTGTGTTTTCTGCTGTTTTTGTTTTAACTTAAGATCAGTCTTAGACCGTGGTGATCTGATAGGGTGTATGCAATTATTTCAATATTGCTGTATCTGTTGAGGCCTGTTTTGTGACCAATTGTGTGGTCAGTTTTTGAGAAGGTACCATGAGGTGCTGAGAAGGTATATTCTTTTGCTTTAGGATGGAATGTTCTATAAATATTTGTTAGATTCCTTTGGTTCATAACTTCAGTTAGTTTCACTGTGTCTCTGTTTAGTTTCTGTTTCCATGATTTGTCCATTGCTGAGAGTGGGGTGTTGAAGTCTCTCAGTATTATTGTGTGGGGTGTAATGTGTACTTTGAGCTTTAGTAAAGAGTCTTTTATGAATGTGGTTGCCCTTGCATTTGGAGCATAGATATTCAGAATTGAGAGTTCATCTCGGTAGATTTTTCCTTTGACTAGTATGAAGTGTCCGTCCTTATCTTTTTTGACAACTTTTGGTTGAAAGTTGATTTTATTCAATATAAGAATGGCCACTCCAGCTTGTTTCTTGGGACTATTTGCTTGGAAAATTGTTTTCAACCTTTACTCAGGTAGTGACTGTCTTTGTCAGTGAGGCGGGTTTCTTGTATGCAGCAAAAAGTTGGGTCCTGTTTACATATCCAGTCTGTTAGTCTATGTCTTTTTATTGGGGAATTGAGTCCATTGATGTTAAGAGATATTAAGGAAAAGTGATTGTTACTTCCTGGTTTTTTCATTGTTAAAGGTGGAATTCTGTTTGTGTGGCTATCTTCTTTTGGATTTGTTGAAAGATTACTTTATTGTTTTTTCTAGGGTATAGTTTCCCTCCTTGTGTTGGTATTTTCCACCCATTATCCTTTGTAGAGCTGGGTTTGTGGAAAGATATTGTGTAAATTTGGTTTTTTCGTGGAATGTTTTCTTTTCTCTGTCTATGGTTATTGAGAGTTTTGCTGGGTATAGTAGCCGGGGCTGAAATTTATGTTCTCTTAGGGTGTGCTAAAGATATTTACTGGCCCCTTAAGTTGTAAATCTTTGCTCTCTTCTATACCTATAATCCTTAGGTTTGGTCTTCTCATTGTGTCCTGGATTTCCTGGATGTTTTGGGTTAGGAGTTTTTTGCATTTTACATTTTCTTTGACTGTTGAGTCAATGGTTTCGATGGTATCTTCAGCACCTGAGATTCTTTTTTTCTATCTCTTGTATTCTGTTGTTGATGATCTATGTTGTTGATGATCTATGACTCCTGATTTCCTTCCAAGGCTTTCTATCTCCAGAGTTTTCTCTCTTTGTGATTTCTTTATTGTTTCTACTTCCATTTTTATATCCTGGATGGTTTTGTTCAGTTCCTTCATTTGTATGTTTGTGTTTTTCTGTAATTCTTTAAGGGATTTTTGTGTTTCCTCTTTAAGGGCTTCTATCTGATGACCCATGTTCTACTGTATTTCCTTAAGGGAGTTATTTATGCCCTTCTTGAAGTCCTCGATCAGCATCATGAGATGTTATTTTAAATTCAGCTCTTGCTTTTCTTGATGTGTTGGGGGTATTCAGGATTTGTTGTTGTGGGAGAACTGGGTTCTGATAGTGACATGTTGCCTTGATTTCTTTTGGTAATGTTCTTGCGTTTGCCTTTTGCCATCTGGTTATCTCTGATGTTAGCTGGTCTTGCAGTCTCTGATTGTGACTTATCTGTCCTCCAAACCTGAGTATCTGTACTCCTGGGATTCCTGTTCTCTCTATGCACACAGTTATGTAGGCACTCCTGGGAGACCAGCTCTCCTGTGGTGGTATTTATGTATGTAGCTCTGTGGCCCAGGATCAGCTCTGTGCTCTCATGCCTGTCCACAGTCCTGAGAGGTTAGCTATCTCCTCCTGCCACCTGTATATGGTACACTGTGTCAGAGGAATGTCCCCAGCTGGAGACAGAAACCAGAAGGCTCCCACCTAAGGGTTCTGGACAGGTTCCTCTGACCAGCAGGGGAGGTCTTACCTGTGCTCCTAGGCCTCTCTGCACTCCTATGAAGGGATCTGTAGTATAAGGGGCAGAAGGCAAGAGGTATTTGGGAGGGCAGGGGTTTTGGTGGTTGCTGGGTATTGAGTCCTGCCAGGCCCCCAGCAGCCACTCTGGGACTCCAGAGGAGGGAGGGGCTTCTTACCAACTGCCCTGATTGCATCGGGTTCTCTAGGATGTATCAGGAGATGGTGTCTTCACTGTGGCAGACCCTGCGAGAGTCTGCCCCAGCAGAAAGAAGAGGCAGTGGAAGGGGCGGAAGGTGCTTAACTTATTCTTACTGCAGATTTTTTTTTTAGCTCTTTTGGTTTCATATTGCTTACCACTTTTATAGCTGACATTTCTTTGATGTATATATTTTTCACTAGACAGAAACAGTAGCTATTGATCTAGTTCTTTGCAGGTGCCCAGTATACCCACAGTGCCAATCATTTTGTGATAACTAGATCCTTCTTTAATGCTGTTGAAGGTTGTGAGAACAAGCATGAAGGAGGAGTTGGAGGCCTCACAGAAAAAATCTTCCCTATGGGATTTGTTCCGTACACCCAACCTGCGTAAGCGGATATGCCTTTTGTCCCTTGTGAGGTATGTTTTTTATTATTCCTATTAAAATGGTTTTTCTCACTGATGTGGACAATGAGGAATATCTAGAGCTGGAGGCAGTTGAAAGGTTTTGAATATAGACTAATTGTACAGTGTGGAGTATATTTATCCAACCACTTTCTGGAGTTATCATTCGAGATTGATGCTCAGAAGCTCAGTCATAGTACAAACTGGGGCTCCAAGTATCTAATTTTGTCTGTTTCAATTTCAAAAGAGATAAAATCTCAAAGTTAAGGTGCATGAATGCATGTATCTCAATGAATACATACATTATACAGTCCTCAACCAGATCAAGACACAGTGAAAATTCTGAAACTCTTCAAGGACTCATCATGTATCCCTAAAACTCTGCTATGCCTTGAAAAATTCAGTAGCAATGGTATGTCCCATCTTCATACAATGATTTTATTATAATTATACAATTAGGGGCTGGAGAAATGGCTCAGCAGTTAAGATCACTGACTGCTCTTCCAGAGGACCTGGGTTCAATTCCCAGTACTCATATGATGGCTCACAATGGTCTGTAATTCCAAGATCTGACATCCTTACACAGCATACATGGAGGTAAAACACCAATGTACATAAAATAAAGATACATTATAAAAATTATTATTTACAAAATATTCCAGAGAACAGAATGTAAGAATGAACAAACAACAACAAGAATAACAACAACAATAATGACAAGACCTAACAACTAGCCATTCTCTGTGGAGAGAACGAACACTTTAATTAAAAAAATCCTGTCCAACTGCCTTGGACAATAGAGTGCAGCATCTACAAAAGCTTGTTCAGTTTCTTATAGTTTGATGGCAAGAGGAGGTTGCTTGAGTGGCTTACCAGGAGGAACCAGGTGAATAGTTTGGGGACTTTGTTTTTAGACAAATGAGATGCTGATAGTTGAGATAAGGAACATTCAGGCAGCCTTTAAGAGCTTCTGAGAAACACTTCAGGTTTCTATTTCCTAGCAACGCCCAGCTCAGGTGGGGGTCCAGTCATTGCCATAAGCTCTACCACTTTGGACCAGCTTTGGCAGTTTAGCATTTCAGCCTTTTGTTGATGATAAGGGGTGATGGTCATCTTATGACTACTGGCTGAGTGGCAGTGTGAGAAAGCAGAGTCTGAAATGCTGTGCCAAAGCAGAGGATCAAATTAGCAGGCAATGGTGTGAGACCTGAGGGAATTCTGGCAGAAGCATCTGGTTCACTAGACAACTAGTCAGCTCATTGAATCTTTTCTGAAAACACCTGAAGAGATAGGGGGCAATTGTCACTATGAGGAAATTAGAAGTCAGAGGGCTGAGGAAAGGCATGAGTCAAGAGCCCAAAGGAGACCATAGTGAACATTCTGTACTGAAGTCTGCTCCCAGGGGTCCAGTTCTGTATGTCAGCTCAGGTAGGTTCTTGATACTCTTGTTGAGCTGGCCAGATTAGTTTACATAGTAACAACATTTCTTATTGAGGAAGAGACAAGTGCCTTTCTTAGCAGTCAGCAAGTCAAGGGCCCTCCAATTTTGTAGTACCACTGAGGTCAGATAGTTGAGCTGATTCTTGTGGAGCAATAATAGAGTCAATGTTGATTTCTGGATGGAATGTGCCAGTTAGGTGGAAATCTGTTGGGATAGATATAGACTACGGGTAGAAGATAAAGTTAAGGATCTTAGGGGGATCTTGGACATATATTTGAAACTTTCAGTCTTGCTCCACAATCCTGGTGATTGGGAGAGTGTAAAAGAGTCTCAGGATCAGGTGAAAGAAAGGAATCACTCTTAGAGCCAGGTGGTAAGCAGCAAAGTTTAAGCTTTTGACTGATAGGAGTACTTCTCAGATAAAGGATCTTTATCCAGTTTGAACTGTGGCAAATGGAGCCAAGTCATGACTCCCTGAAGCTTACATGGATGTTTTAAAGTTGACAAGAAGAGGTTAGTGGTGCCACTGCCTGTTTTAATCTGCATTGAAATCTTCACTGTAGGGTAAGCAGTTAATAAATGACTGCATACAGTTCAAACAGGTGCACTCCTTCAAATCATAGCAAAATAAAGCCTGAACATTTGTCAACATTACAAACATGCATCTGTAATAAGACAAAAACTTCTGGCAGGAAAGAGGACAAAGGGGAGGAAGAGCTTTAGGACCTGAAAGATGGTTCTGAGATAGAAATATGAACAGTCTTTCTTTGGCCCAATTGTCCTCACATCACCAGTGGAAGAGGAATAGGTGGATATAGGTTGAACAATAGAGATGTCTCCAGCACAAAGAGAAGTACTTTTAAAATTCTATATTTAGAAAAGAAAACAACCAAAGGAAATTAAAAATTTTTCAGCCCATGACTATTAACAATTTTAATTATTTTAAAAAAAGTTTTAGTAGCCAGTACTTATAAATGTTCTAAGACTAGATTAATATTTCTTATCAGAACCCAATTGATTAATATGCTAAACCTTGAATTTTCAAATTTTAATATTATATATTATCATTAAGTCTCATTTTCACAAATCTTAAACTATTTTTCCAGACATTTCTAGCTTGCATAAACATTTAGTCATTTACTATGAGACATGGGTGCTTAATTATTGAGAGTATTTATTGAAAAGGTAAGTCTTTTTTCTTTTTTTTCCTGTATTCTTCTCTCATATATTGCATACTGACTGCATTTACCCCTCCCTCCTCTCATATCAGTTCTTCCCTCACACCTCCCCAGTTCCCCAGATCTACTCCTTCCTTGGTTCCCTTCAGAAAACAGCAGGCCTTCCAGAAGTATCAACGAAACACAGCATAACAATTTACAATAAGACTAGGCACATACTTTTACATCAAGGTTGCATGAGGCAAGCTTGTAGAAGGAAAAAAGTTCCCAAAGCAGGCATATGAGTCAGAGACAGGGACTGGAGAGATGGTTCAGCAGTCAAGAGGACTGACTGCTCTTCCAGAGGTCCTGAGTTCAATTTCCAGCAACCACATGGTGGCTCTCAACTATCTATAATGGGATCTGATGCCCTCTTCTGGTGTGTCTGAAGAGAGTGATAGTGTACTCACATACATAAGATAAATAAATAAATCTCAAAAAAAAAAGAGCCAGAGACAGCTCCACTTTTGTTGTTAGAAGTCTCACAAGAACACCAAACTACACAGCAGTAACATATATGCAGAGGACCTAGGTCAGACCTATTCAGGCTTCTTGGTTGTCAGTTCAGTTTTTGTGAGACCCTATGAGCCCCAATTAGTTGATTTTGTAGTCTGTGTTTTGTGATTTCCTTGACTCCTCTGGCTCCTAAAATCCTTCCTGTCCCTCTTCCTCAGAATTCCCTGGGCTCCAGAAAAGAAAAGACTTTTAAAATCATCATTGGAGCATAAAGGAATAGTGAAAAAAGAAAATTAAGTCAATAACAACAGTTTGACAGTTTTGAGCTTATGATGTCATTGAAACCTGTTTGTAAGTTTACCCTTTTCAGTAGGAAGCTGGCTAGTTCTAGAAAAAAGCAAGGCTCGACCCATACATTTGAACCAGTTGTAGGTCTAGTAAGGTTTTTTTGTTTTTTTTTAATAACTAGACTGGCTGGTAATTGAGCCTCTGTTCTGAAACTTTTTTTTTTTTAACTTATGGAACTTAGGTAATTTAAACTTTTTTTAAAAAAAGCTCTTAAATTTATCTCATTATTAAGTAACATGTTCATCTCTTATATCTAAAGTTATTGTAAAGTGAGAATGTTTTAATGGTGAAAGCAGGTTTTTAAACTTTGATCAGATGAAGCACCAAAAGATGGTATCTGTCTAAGCATCTCTGTTTTTTCCCATTATAGGTACAATTTATTTATTTAATATAAAATAGAAAAATATATTCAGTTTGTATTTAAAAGAAAGCTAAACCACAAGGGCTTTTCTGCAGAGGTTAGGAGAAGAAGGAACATTCAGGAAGGAGTTGGATGAAAGAAAAAGAAAAGCAAAATTTAGGTATGATAATTCCTGTCCAACCAGTGGCTTGGGTAATTAGACATATAATGAAAGAGTGATCAATCAGGTGGCCCTGGAGAGCACAGAGTAGGTTGGAGGGGCTGGCTATCAACACCCATCACTGAGATCTGAGAAACGTAAGTTTTATCAGAGTGAGCAGGAAATATAGAGCAAGTAGCCTTTGTATAAATTAAAAATGACAAAGACTTACCTGCTACTTGGACAGTCAGCCTAGGCTCCTCCATGGTAAATTTGATGACTTTGATGGAGACAGAAGTCTCAGGGCAGCATCAGTCCTTCAATGCCAGGTGCTGAAGATCTGAGAGATTTTCTTGTGGAGGAGGAACTTGGAAGACTGATCTACTTTGGCAAGAGAGGATGGTGTAATCAACTGTACAGTCTCCTGATTGTTCAAAGTTTGGCCAGGGCCTCAGTGGTGGGTGAGGCTGGGGCAATTCTTTGTTCAGGAGCCAGTGTTGCCAGACTTGAAGCAGGTCCCAGGTAGAATCTGTACCCTATCTTCGTTGGTGGTAGTGACCTCTGAGATGTTGCCAGAGCTGGTATTTCTGCCTGTCACAGGAAGCCTTTTACTCCTCCCTTCTATTAAATGTCTTAAGTGCCATATTCAGCAGATATTTCTGAGAAGTTTAAGGGCCATTATCTAGTATCTGATTTTGAATATTCTTTTACATTAAACAAACTTTACTTGTCTTCAGTTACTTTCTTAGGTGTTACTTTGACAACATACACAGAAGACTGAAGCTTGTCCCTGTAAATGAATTACACGTGTACTGAGCATGACTAGAAATATAGTTTTGAGTACATTAAAGAATTTGATCATTTATAAGCTTACTGACCAATAACTTGACTTGCATGTCTTAATTATTTTTAACAGTTTATAAACTAGTAACTTTTATAAGATTGAGCCTAAAAATTTATTCTTTTAAACAGAAGATCCTTTAGTATTAAAATAAACTTTCAACCATAAATACAGTCCACAGAAATACTGGAACCTCATTTTTCTGATACTTTTATAGTGTACTTTTGTAAAATACCACAAAAGGGATCACAAAGGTGTCATGCACCTTTGAAACCAGCACTCAGGAGATGGAGGGAGGTAGATCTCTATAAGTTTGAGGATAGCCTGGTTTACAGAATGAGTTCTAGGACACCTAGGATCACACAGTGAAACCCTGTCTTAAAAACCAACCAACCAACCAACCAACCAACCAACCAACCAACCAACCAGCCAACCTACATGCCAACCAACAAGCCAACCAAAACAGCTCAACAAAACAAAACAAAACCCCCAAAGTACTCAGTCAATTTATCCAAATAGTTAAAGCCTAACACAAAGACATAAATGGTTAGACATGTATCTTTAAGGTAGAAGTAGTTAGACATATATTTTTAAGTCAGTTTGCATTAGCCTGAGTAGACCTTATGAAGATAAAAATCCTTAAATTAGTTCCTGTTAGCTGACTGATCCTGTATAACTTTAAGAAACTATAAACCTTAATTATCAAACATATGAGGTAAAACCTATTTTACATAAACAAGAGTTTAATTCATGTTACACATATAGTATGCTGTAGAAAATTAAGATGATACATATAGTTGTTTTAGCTATCAACTCTGTTAGAGAACTTAAAATAACTTTTTGTTACTGATTTTTAAAACATACCCAATGAACTTATACATCTTGAGATAAAGAAAAAATTGGTTTTAGTGAAGGATTCCTAAGAAAAGGATAGTAAAACTAAGGGGAAGAAAAGGAGGGTAATTTTGAAAGTTAAACATCTGCAATTATGCTTGTCATTTGTAAACTCTATTAGAAATAGTTTACCTTTTACCTGTTCTAAAGCATGTAGTGTCTTTTTTTGTGGGCTGTTCTGTTTTGATCTCACTTTTTTCTGTTACAGACTCAGGTGGCTAGCTTGATCCAGAACAGAGACATTGGAGGAAACTTTTAGACAAACACACTTGGGTCTAGAGCAGGTCAAATTCAAACTTCAGACTCAGCTTATTAGTGTAGAACAGTATGTGACAATATCCCAATATTATCCAAACCCCAAAGACATTTGAGTATCTATAAGACTGAATCCAGTGCTCAGAGGGAGATACAACAGCGGAAAGCACAGAAGTCTTAGAGATAAGGGATTATTTTTGGAGTGGAGAGTAAAGAAAGCTTAGAGATAAATGATTTTGAATAATTTCTCACCTATGGCAGTTGTTACGATCTGTGTGAATTAGGATGTTGAATGCACCATTTTCTGGCCATTGAGACTGATTTTATAAGGCAGTAAGGCCTAATGAAATCTGAATCTGAGGAGGGACAGAGACTTGAGAAGGCAGGCTAAGGAGTGGTGACATCTTGCTGATAGTGGGTAGAGCTTATGGTTGATGAGATGATAGAGAGCTGAGGAGGGAGGGACAGGAAAGGAATCACAGTATCAGGGCAAAAAGTAGATAGGAAAGAAGAAGAAGTCTTTCCTTTTAAGTCCAGGCACTGGGAACCTGAAGAAGATCTGCTCAAAGGAGACCAATGGCTTATACAAGTGAAAGTGGGGAGGGATTACAGACTCATCATAAGTATGCAGAAGGAGGGAGTGGTGAACTGGTGGAGGGGTGGGGTAAGTGTCTCTGGATGGAAACTCAATCCATAGGGTGTCCCCAAGTGAAGTGAAGTTCAAGTGAATTCCCAGACTGTGAGAGATGGTTATCCCAAACCAAGTGAAGGATGTCAAGGAGGGTGTGAGAGACTGCCTGGTGTACAGCAAGACTTTTGTGGCAGGCTTCAGTGAGGATGAGAAAAAAATCTGAAACTGTTCAGAGAGAAAGACATTTGTCCTAGTCTATAGGGAGAGGTGAGTAGGCATTCAGGAGAGAGAAATGGTGAGAGAGAGGGACTCAGAATCTGGAGTCAAATATGGTGGTGTATGACAAATGCAGATGACCTGGAAAAGCCCAGCAGTCAGTTTTTGGTTTAGTGAAAGGGGAAACTTATTCCCCAAAGGTGTCTCTTCTGGGTTTTTGGCACCAAATGTAAGCAGGTGTAGCAATAAACAACCAAATACAGCTATTTTCAGTGGATAAAAGAACAGTTTAATTTAAAAATATGTCAAGCTGCCTCAGACAATTGAGGACAGCAGCACCTGCAGAAGCTTGTTGGGTTTTATGTGGGTGGATAGAGCCTGGTGATGGGGGGAGGTCACTACTCAGAAGCTGGAAAAGCCAGGTGGTTAGCGTGGGGACTCTGTTAGATAGATGAGGTACTGACAGGTGCAATTAGGAGCATTCACACAGCCTTTCTCTTTCTTTTTTTTTTGGGGGGGGTTATTTTATCTATTTACATTTCAAATGCTGCCCTCCTTCCTGGTTTCCCTGCAGCACCTCCCCCATTCCACCTCTGTAAGGGTGCTTCCCCACCCACCCATCTACTCTTGCCTCACTGCCCTAATATCCACCTAAGCCGGGGCATCCAACCTCCACAGGACCAAGGGCCTCTGCTCCTCTGTTACATATGTAGCTGGAGCCATGGGTCCCTCCATGTATACTCTTTGGTTGGTGGTTTAGTCCCTGGGAGCTCTGGTGGGTTTGGTTAGTTGTTGAACTCACAGACTGGGAAGAACAATCAGTGCTCTTGACTGCTGAGTCATCTCTCTATCCCCCCCAGGCAGTCTTTAAGGGCTTCTGAAAAATGCTTTAGGTTTCTGTTTTCTAGCAAAACCCAGTTCAGGTAGAAGTAAAATCATCAGCACTCCACTTTGAGGACCTAACAAATATAGCTATTCCTTGAAATATAATTATATATATATATTTACTTTTTTACAGTCTAGTCATTATCTCCTCCCAGTCTGCCCTCCCACAGTTCCACATCCAATCCCGCCTCCCCCTGTCTCTAAGAGATGGTTCCCACCCCCTCACCCCCACCAGGCTTCCCCACTCCCTGGGACTTCAAGTCTCTCAAGGATTAGGCATATCTTCTCTCACTGAAGTCATACTAGGCAGTCCTCTGATGTATATGTTCGGGGGCCTCATACCAGATATATACTGCCTGGTTGGTGGCTCAGTGTCTGAGAGATCTCGAGGTCCAGGTTAGTTGAGACTTCTGGTCATCCTATGGGGTTGCCCTCTTCCTCAACTATTCCAGCCTTTTTCTAATTCTACCACAGGAGTCCCTGACTTCTGTCCATTGGTTGGGTGTAAGTAGCTGCCTCTGTCTCAGTCAGCTGGGACTCTCTGAGGACAGCCATGCTAGGCTCCCGTCTGTAAGCACACCATAGCACCAATAATAGTATCATGCCCTTGAGATGGATCCCAAGTTGGGCCTGTCACTGGACCTCCTTTCCCTCAGTCTCTTCTCCGTTTTTGTCCCTGCATTTCTTTTAGACAGGAACAATTCTGGGTCAGAGTTTTTGACTGTGGGATGGCAATCCCATTCCTCCACTTGATTCCCTGTCTTTCTACTGGAGGAGGACTCTAAGCCTTGAGAGTCTCTCACCTCCCAGGTCTCTGGTATATTCTAGAGAGTTCCCCCTACCTCCCACTTCCCATTTCCCGAGGTTGCATATTTCTATTCTTTCTGCTGGCCCTCAGGGCTTCTCTCCTGTTCCTGCCCCCCAATACCTGATCATATTCCCTTTCTCTTCCCCTCCCCTCCCCCACCCAGGTATCCTCCTCCCTCTGCCTCCCATGATTGCTTTCTTCTCCCTCCCAAGTAGGATGGAAGCCCAGTTAAAAAAACATTTGTTAGGACTACTATGCTGCTGCAATTACCTTAAGCCATGAAGGGGAGCGGAGCTAGTGTATAGGGTTTTTAAGAACAAACTAAAAAATGGCAAAATTTTAGGATAAACTGTAAGTTGCTAACCAAAGACAGGAAGAGATCTGTGAAGCAGTCTTGGGGAAAAACCTTATATAGAGAGATTTTGATTGACGAATAGGGAAGATACCTTGAGGCACCATGGCTTTGGAGCAGGTGACATCTAAAGGCACTGGTTTAAACCCTAATGCCAAAGTGTGGCAAGAAATTCCTTCTGGAAATCCGGATGTCACTCCTGTAACCGAAACCACTTGGCATGAAACTGCAGCCACATCTGGATCTCATCCTGAGGGAGAAAGCAGTTCAACAATTTCTACAGAAGATTTAAGAGAATGTCTGAGGAAACAATTGGAATACTGTTTCTCACAAGAAAATTTATCAAAGGACCTTTACTTGATATCACAAATGGATAGTGATCAGTTTGTCCCAATATGGACACTTGCCAACATGGAAGAAATAAAAAAGCTGACTACAGATCCAGATTTAATTCTTGAAGTCTTGAGATCTTCCCATATGGTATAAGTTGATGAGAAGGGAGAAAAGGTGAGACCAAGCCATAAGCGTTGTATTGTGATTCTCAGAGAAATTCCTGAGACAACACCTATAGAGGAAGTGAAAGCTTTGTTTCAAAATGAAAACTGCCCCAAAGTGATAAGCTGCGAGTTTGCACACAACAGCAACTGGTATATCACTTTCCAGACAGACACAGACGCACAGCAGGCTTTTAAATACTTAAGAGAAGAAGTTAAAACATTTCAGGGCAAGCCAATCATGGCAAGGATAAAAGCTATCAATACATTTTTTGCTAAGAATGGTTATCGATTAATGGATTCTAGTATGTATTCTCAACCTCTTCAGACTCCAACGCAATATCCCTCACCAGTCTTCATGCAGCCAATGTATAATCCTCATCAGCAGTACTCAGTGTATAGTATTGTGCCTCAGTCGTGGTCTCCAAGTCCTGCACCTTACTTTGAAACACCATTGGCTCCCTTTCCCAACGGTAGTTTTGTGAATGGCTTTAGTTCACCAGGATCTTATAAAACAAATGCTGCTGCTATGAATATGGGCCGACCATTCCAAAAAAATCGTGTGAAGCCTCACTTTAGGTCATCCAGTGGTTCAGAACACTCAACAGAGAGCTCTGTGTCATTAGTGGATGGACCATTGAGCAGATCTAGTTCAAGGATCTTTCTTTCTGAACGGCATAACCCAACAGTAACAGGGCATCAGGAACAAACTTATCTTCCAAAGGAGGCTCCAATTTTACAGCTGGAACAGAATGGGGACTTTGGAAGAGGCAGGAGAACTCTCTTCAGAGGCCGAAGACGAAGAGATGATGACAGAATCCCAAGACCCCAGGCTGCAGCATCTGAAGCAAAGGCTCCAACACCAAAGTTTGACTTACTTGCTACAAATTTTCCTCCTTTACCTGGAAGTTCATCAAGAATGCCAGATGAACTTGCTTTGGAGAATAGAATGTCTGATGTTGTTAAAGGTGTCTACAAAGAAAAGGACGGTGAGGATGTGAGAGTTAGTTGCCCAGTTCCTGCAGAGGATGGACAGACAGACTGCACTTCTGCACCACAGCTCAGCATAAGTCCTAGTCCTCCGTGTACAGCTGAGCTTCCTGCGTTAAGGACAACTCAGCAAGAGAAGGATCAAATGGAGGATTCTGTTGTCCCAAAGGACATTCTCAACCCAGTGACTGTACCAGTGTCTTCTCCAACTACTACAAGGGCGAATACTGCTTCACCTTGCAATAGTAGCATAAATACACCTATAGCTGTGGCCCTACAGGAACCTCGAAAGCTAAGCTATGCTGAAGTGTGCCAGAAGCCTCCTAAAGAGCCCTCTCCAGTCCTTGTCCAGCTGCTGCGGGAACGGTCCAATGTAGTGTCTCCCACCAGGGATGAGGAGCACGGAGCCCCTGAGAAGCCTGTTGAGAAGCCCCATGAGAAACCAGAAACAAGGGCTAGTAAGGATCATTCTGGCTTCCGAGGCAACACCATTCCCAGGGGAGCAGCTGGAAAAATCAGGGAACAGAGACGCCAGTTCAGCCACAGGGCTACACCTCAGGGAGTGACTCGACGTAATGGGAAAGAGCAATACATGCCACCCAGATCACCAAAGTAAAAACAAAACCGTACAAAAACTACTCAGAAGCTTCTCTTCCCACTAAACTTGAGCCTCTGTTGAACTGTTTTGGAGGAGAGAAAGTAGCCAGGAAAGAATGGGAGTATGTCCTAAATATTACCGATTTTGGAATTGTGAGTAGGAAGAGCCCAAAATTCATCTCTAAATGATTTTCAAATGCTGGAGGATTCCAATCAGTATAAATAGATATAAATATATATATATACACACATATATATAAATATAATTTTTCTATTTTTGTTTTTGATTTTAATTTGCAGGGATTTTCTGCCTGGAATCAATTTTGAGGGTTCAGGTTTAGGTTGGGAGAGAAAACAAAAAACATTATACACCCTTCAGTATAGGAGATGAGGGAGTGAGAGAAATATTTTTTGAAGAAACATTTCTGTAAAAATTAGAAATTACTTTTTTTAATCTATTTAAAGTTTGGCTTGAAGAATGCTATCTCTGACTAAATGGCCTTGTGTTGCAAAGTAGATGAGTGACTGGGGAGTCTGTTCTGGGTCTGAGTGTATGCAAAGGGGATTTAAGCCAAATCTGTTGTCATGTTAATTAAATGATTTCAAAGCTGAATGTAATACTTGAGTAGATTTTCTTTGTAGTTTGGAATTTACTTTGGGGTTGTTTTTTTTTTTTTTTGACATTACTAATACTGTATTGTCTGAGCTCTAACGCTCTGATTGTGTCTGAAGCTGTGACTACCAATCAGTTTGATAGTCAAGGAAAGAATGGAGATTATTCAAGGAAAAAAATTGAAAATTCTGTTTTAGACCTGAATACTGGATAGGTCAGATAGATTTCATAGGTTCAGACTGCCCTGTGATTTTTTTTTTCCTTTTTAAAATTTTTTTCTTACTTGCTTGTTAGTCTCTGTTCTTTGACTGTCTGCCCCAAAAGCAAAATGACTATTTACTGGACTGTATGTTTCTTACTACTTTGACCAGTTGAATCAAAACATATAACTGTTCTAAGTTGCCTAATGGAATATTGAAAGATTTTATTCAATTAGAATTTTAGGTCCCAGGATGGTACTGACTTGCCAGTAATTTATTTGTATTGGTGTTAAAAAATGAAATTGTGCTTCTGGGTGTGGGGGCATAAATCTTCAACCCTGACCTCCAGAGGCATGGCCAGTGGGCCTCAGTTCCAGTCCATCCAGGACTCTACCTTTCACTAGTCTCTGTCTAAAAAAAAAGAAAAGACAAAGAAAAGAAAGATGAAACCGTGTCAGTGACTTTTTAAATGGTCTAAAAGAAAAATTGAGACATTAATTTGGGGAACTTTATTATTTACAATGTTTATCATCTTTCTTTTGCTTCCCCCAAAAGTACAGTTTAGCATTCGCAGACTAAAACTAGCAAGTCAGGGATTTTTTGAAATAAAGTGAAAAGGTAGTTGGAAAAAATAAATGCTTAATTTCTCAGTGAATAAAGTTGTAGTTGTCATACATTAAATAGGCAAAGTTACATGCTGATGTTTAGAAAACAGCTTGAATAGGAAAAACCATGTTGCATTAATCTGTTTTAAGTCAGACCATTTTTATAATTTTATGTATGGTGGTGGTTTATTTTTCTTCTTAGGGATAGTTTACAATAACAAGAACTGTCTCTTATATTAGTGAGTTACGTATGTACAAATTGAAACTGTAAATTGTGAACACTGGAAAGTACCATTGTGACATAAACATCGTAGTAATATATTTAAAATGAATGTAAATGGAAGTTAAAATTACATTACTGTGAAACTTAACCTTCCAACTCTTAAGTGTCAGAGATTTGTGTTAGTGGGTAATTCTAAGAGCTTTGAAAACACTGCACAAGCCGTGTAACCCAGAATTATTATTTCTTTGTAACTTATTATTCAGCTTGGCGAGCGCTTTTGATTTGGCGGATTGATAACTTGGTATAATATATTTACTTAGATGGAAACAATTATTTCTACATACTTTTTTTTTAAATATCTGCTAGATGAAACATACAATAAAACTACCTGTTCTAAAATTTGGGAGAACTTTAGGTCCTTTAAAAAGTATTAATAATCGTTAGCTACATCTATGATAAAAGTGTTTATTCTGGTTTATTTAGAAATGATAAACATTTAAAGTGTTAACATCTTATGAATGCGGTGAATTAATAGAATAAACATTTTGCAAAAAAAAAAAAAGTAGGATGGATGCATCCTCACTTGGGCCCTTTGGCTTGTTAACCTTCTTGAGTTCTGTGGATTGTATTCCTTGATATTTTGACTAAAATTGGCTGCTTTGACATCAACTCCAGACTCATGATGTACCTTTTATTTGTTCTTTACAGATTTGTGGTATGGACATCTTCATTTGGCTTGCTGATCAACTTCCAGTACCTGAGAACTAATGTCTTCCTATTGCAGTGTCTTTTTGGTACAATCACCATTCCAGCCAATTTAGTTGGAATTTTTTTGGTGAATCACTTGGGCCGTAGAATAAGTCAACTATTTATTATATCCTTGTTTGGAATTTCCATTTTGGCTATAATATTTGTGCCTCAAGGTGAGGAAAAGATACAGGGTGAGCAAAGAAATGACCTCCTTCTCTTTCCTTGGGACTTTAAGGCTCACCTATAAAATCAGAACAAGACACACTCTAAAGATTTTTTGGTGTGGCTAATCTGATGTTAGGGTACGCTATTCCATTAAAGTACCTAGAGCTGAAAGTCAGTCACATTTGGTTAAAGTAGATGAATGTTTATTATATTCAAGATGCACCTGAAAACTGGTGCCAATTATTCCCAAGTTTTGTTAATCCACATAAGACCTCATAATCTGATTAACCATGTCCAACTCTATCTTATTACTTCATCTTGAGTAAGAATTTATTTTCTGAACTCTGTGTATCTACTTTATGAGCCTCACGATATAAGGACACAAATACAACCCTCATTTAGAAATCAAGAAAATGGGTGTCACTTGTATTGAAGTACATAAAAGTATGAATCAGATTAATCATTAAGACTTTAGAACCAACTACACTGAATTTAAATAGACTTAAGTAATAGATAGCAGTACAAAGGTGGTCATAACTCTTGAATATCAGCAATGATGTAATTTTTTTTTGTCTCACATGAAGGTTCAGTGCAAAGTTTGGATCTTACATAACACCAAATTGTGTAGAAAATGACTTTATGAAAGTTTCCTTGAGTGGTTTTTAAAAGTCTGACATGCTTCCTAGCAACAGTTCTTGAGTATTGAGACATTATTTCAAGCCAAAGCAATTTCCAGATTGCACACCATTGTAGGGATTCTATCTTTTCTTTTCTCTTTTTTTCTTTCTTCTTGCTCTGGCCCTGCTTGCTCCGGCCCAAAGATTAATTTGTTTATTTTATGTAAGCACAATAGCTGTCTTCAAATAGACCAGAAGAGGGCATCAGATCTTATTACAGATGTCTGTGAGCCACCAGGTGGTTGCTGGTATTTGAACTCAGGATCTTCAGAAGAGTAGTCAATGCTCTTAACTGCTGAGCCATCTCTCCAGCCCAATTCCATCTTTTCATAACATGATTTTGCAGTGTTGCAAATCAATTGTCTGTGAGTATCTGAATGAATATATAGTCCTTAGTCACTTCTCCACAACATTCCTATATTCTCCATGAGAAATTGCTGAGAGACTGGATAAAAAATAGGAAAGCAAGCTCCTTCTGAACTCACCCAGTTTTCTACTTCTTAAGCAAATATCAAGAGATTTAAGGCACATGAACCCAGTTGTTTAGAAGCTTTGATTCCCCATAAACTAATATATACAGATAGGTCACATTCTTCAATTTATTAGCCACTGAGGGAATTCTACCTTTGTACACTTTCTCTACACTATATTTTATACTTTTACTCATCCCCAATAAGGATGGTTTCCATTTGGGATTTGGGAAGTACAAATTCTACAGTTCATATTTCATGATTCTCCTTCATCTTCCTCTCTCTAGAAATGCAGATCCTACGCATGGTTTTGGCAACTTTGGGAGGAGCATTTTCTTTTGTCTCTGTTGGCAGTACTCTTGTGCATGCAAATGAGCTACTTCCCACTATAATCAGGTACAAGACTCAAGGTTCACTGTTAGGCTCAGAACAAACTTTTTAACTAATTAATTAGTTAATTAATTAAAATTTTCTGTGCATATGCATGTGAATATATGATAGGTGTTTATGCACATATGTGCTTGCTATCATGTGTCCATGGAGGTCAGAGACAACTTTCAGGAGTTGATTCTCTTCTTCTGCTCTTAAGAATTAAAATCAAGTCACCAAGCTTGATGGCAAACACTTTTACCTGCTGAGTCATCTTGCTGGCTTCTTAGTTATTTACATTCATTGACTGGATAGTTAGTTATCTAAAACAATTGATTGCGATGATAACAACAAATATGTCTAAAGTTTCTTCAAAGTTGCCTTTTGGTCAGTTCCTGTTAAATCTACATGTACCACTAAATTTAATCTCATGTAATACTTGAAACTCAGAAAAGACAAAAGTCATGAGAAATCATCTACTTTACTGTGTGTGTGTGTTTTACCTTTCAAGATCAATTCTAAAAAGTTAGCATAAAGAATAACAGGTTTATTATACATTTTCACATCTACTCATTTTGGTTGCTGTGCCGCTTTTGTCCAATTCCCTTCTATTAGTTTACCCTCATTCTTCTACCACCTCGTCCTTTCAGGCTTTGTGTGTGTGTGTGTGTGTGTGTGTGTGTGTATGAGTGTATGTGTGTGTGTATCATTAACTTCTTTTTTCACTTAAGATCTTTTTCTTTCCTCCTCATTGTCCCCTCTCTAGTTTCCAAGTTTCTACCAATAATTCTACCCTATGTACACATATACACAAAAGCTAAAATAGAGAAAATGTGTAGTATTTGTTTTTCCTGCATCTTGTTTTGTAAGTGATAAATGACTGTTTTAATATGTGGTCTTGAGAAAAGATACTATCAAGTGAAACAGAAATGGTAAAAACAAGAGTAAAAGTTATCAACATTGTTATGTTTAAATACACTGCTTATTTCCATAATTAATGCAAGGGCTAAGTCACAAATTACGAATGTGCATCCTCATTGAGTTATTTCGGCGTTTTGTTTTGTGTTCAAGGGCAACTGCTTTAGGAGTCATTGGAATTGCTGGTAGTACTGGGGCAGCCCTGTCTCCTTTATTTATGATCCTCAGAACATACTCTGCTTCCTTGCCCTGGATCATCTATGGGGTTCTTCCCTTCCTTGGTGCCCTTGTTGTTCTTCTCCTTCCTGAGACCAAGAATCAGCCTCTACCTGACTCCATCCAAGATGTGGAAAATGAGTAAGTAGAACGCTGCCCCTCATAGGACTTGGATGCTAATGGTCTGTGATGAGGCTGGTGAGACAGCCTTGTCTCCCAAACTTCTTTGTGTCAGGTAGGCTGATAACTAGGTGGGTTTTTTTGTTTTTTGTTTACCGTGGAAGTTGTATTTGGTATAGGAACCATTTACATATATATATTTATACATTGGTTTCCAATGTGCCTGGAAACTCTCTAAATAACAAAGACTAGCATAGGGAGATTTAGAGATAAGTAGGACAAGAATATATGTCTTTTGTTCTCTCTGACCTCATGTGAAGCACATATCCCTGATTATATTTCACAAGCATGTACAAACACAAATGTCACCTTTTCACTCATACCTGATAAGTGCTGGTAAGCTGTCTGAAACTCACAGTACTTATACTTGAGCGTGCAATGGTCACTGAATAACTTAAAGGAAATTACATGTAGGTTCTAAAGGACTTGCCACTAATGACACTGTATCTGAGTGACGGAATCTTATTTTTGCTATGAGATTCAAATTATTTTTGTTACACTAGGAATGAAAGTGTTCATGACAGAGAATAAGGGAATCTTCAACAAAGAGGTCATAGAATGTGAAATAATGGGCAGAATTTCAAAACTTATGAAATATTTCTATTGCCTCCTCTCACTCAAACATCCTTGAAGAATATCATGATAACCAAGGTTGAAAGTGCCCTCGTTTGCTTCTCTGTTGTTGTGATAAAACACTGAGCAAATGCAACTTGAGGAGAAAAGGTTTTATTTTAGTTTATAGGTTAGTCCATCATTGAGAGAATCTCAGACAGGAGTTTCAATCAGAAACTAATCAAGCAATGTTATTTACTACTTTGCTTCCTCTGGTGTGTTCAGCTACCTTTTGTATTCCACTCAGGCTATCTGCCTAAATATATCACCACAGTTAGTTGGGCTCTCTTATCTCAATTAGCAATCAAGAAAATTCTCTAAAGACATGCCACAGACTAATCTGATGAATGAGTTCCTCAACTGACATTCTTGCTTCTCAAGTACGTCAAGTTGACAACCAAGATTAGCCATTGCACAGAAGTTACCAGGAGGTTGGCCATTTACTTGTCAAAATGTACTCAAATCATTTTTGGCAGAAATAACGGATGTTTTCAAAGTGCTTGGGTGAAAGATGAGGATGTAGGGGATGTCATTTTTCTTTGTGTTCTCTTAGGTTTACTGTGTTTCTCATGTTTGCTGTATGTGTTACAGAGGAAGAGTCTCCAGACAAGCAAAGCAGAAAGATACTTTCATCAAAGTGACACAGTTTTAAGGAACTCCAAGAACTGAAATCTGATAAAGGAGCAAGATAAGAAAATTATCACTCAGATTTATGATGGTCCAGGTTCACTCTAGATATAGCAAAATTCTTGATCAAATAACAATATAGCAAAAGGTTTGTATTAAATTTAAAATTTCCATACTCAACTGATACATAAATTATCTCAATAACAAAAAGGAAAACATAACACAGTGAAATAAATCTTCAGAGATATTTTTATGATAACAGAGAGCTATGAAGTTTCCAGATAGGATGTGGATGAATCTTCTTCCAATTATTGTGTCATAATGCTTGGGAAAATTAAAGATGGATAATTTATTGTGGAATTCTCATTAGTTTCATCTCATGGTTGTTGGGATAATCTCTTGTGCACTGTTTAAATATTGTCTTTGTATTATTTCTGTACCAGCAGAGATTTGAGTATAACTGGACTTAGGTATTATTATTTTTATGAAGCATCACCTGTCTCAGTATTCTGTAAACATCTTCTCTATTACCTTCTGATAAATAATAATAAAGAGGTGAGATTTGTTCCGCTGTGGTAGACCCCTGCTAGTTCTGCCACAGGGAAGACCCCATTTTGTGATGCTTTTTAGAGAACCAGCAGCATGCAGGGCATTCGGTAAGAACCACCCCCACCTCTGAAGTCACATAGCCACTGGCTGGTACTCACTACCCAGCAACCACCAAAACCGGCCCTCCCTCCAGAATACCACTCCCCTTCCATGCCTTCTACACCTCCCTCCTCCTCCACCACCACCTGCCCCATTCGTTCCACTGCAGTAGACCCCTACCAGTTCTGCCACAGGGAAGACCCCATCTCCTGATACTTCCTGGAGAACCAGTCATATGCAGGGTATTTGAGAGAAAGGGAATTCCAGGAGTACAGATACTCCACAGAGCAAGACCAGTTAACACCAGAGATAACTAGATGGCCAAAGGCAATCGCAAGATTATTACCAACAGAAACCAAGGCAACATGGCACTATCAGAACCCAGTTCTCCCACAACAACAAATCCTGGATACTCCATCACATAGAAAAACAAGAGCTGGATTTAAAATCACATTTCATCATGCTGATAGAGAACTTCAATAAGGACATAAATAACTCCCTTAAAGAATACAGGAGAATATGGGTCATCAGGTAGGAGCTCTTAAAGAGGAAAAACAAAAATCCCTTAATGAAACACAGGAGAACATGGGTCAGCAGGTAGAAGTCCTTAAAGAGGAAACACAAAAATCCCTTAAAGAATTTCAGGAAAACACAAACAGACAAGTGAAGGAACTGAACAAAACTACCAGGATCTAAAAATGGAAGTAGAAACAATCAAGAAATCACAAAGTGAGACATCTCTGGAGACAAAAAACCTTGGAAAGAATTCAGGAGTCACAGATGCAAGCATCAACAACAGAATCCAAGAAATAGAAGAAAGAATCTTGGATGCTGAAGATTCCATAGAAAGCATTGACTCAACAGTCAAAAAAAAAAATGCAAAATGCAAAAAGCTTGTAATCCAAAACATCCAGGAACTCCAGGACACAATGAGAAGACCAAACCTAAGGATGATAGGTATAGAAGAGAGGGAGGATTTATATCTTAAAGGGCCAGTAATTATCTTCAACAAAATTATAGAAGAAAACTTCCCTAACCTAAAAAAAGAGATTCCTATGAACATACAAGAAGCCTACAGAACTCCAAACACACTGGACCAGAGCAGAAATTCCTCCTGTCACATAATAATCAGAACAACAAATGCACTAAAGAAAAAAAGAATATTAAAAGCAGTAAGGGAAAAAGTTCAAGTAACATATAAAGGTAGATCTATCAGAATTACACCAGACTTTTCACCAGAAACTATGAAAGCTAGAAGATCCTGGGCGGATGTCATACAGAACCTAAGAGAACATAAATGTCAGCCCAGAGTACTATACCCAGCAAAACTCTTAATTACCATAAATGGAGAAAACAAGACATTCCATGACAAAAACATTTTTACACAATATCTTTCCACAAATCCAGCTCTACAAAGGATAATGGGTGGAAAATACCAACACAAGGCGGGAAACCACACCCTAGAAAAGGCAATAATCTTTCAACAAACACAAAAGAAGATAGCAACACAAACAGAATTTCATCTTTAACAAAGAAGATAACAGTAAGCAACAATCACTTTTCCTTAAGATCTCTTAACATCATTGGTCTCAATTCCCCAATAAAAAGACATAGACTAACAGACTGGATATGTAAACAGGACCCAACTTCTTGCTGCATACAAGAAACCCACCTCAGTGACAAAGGCAGTCATTACTTCAGAGTCAAAGGTTGGAAAGCAATTTTCCAAGCAAATGGTCCCAAGAAACAACCTGGAGTGGCCCTTCTTATATTGGATAAAATTGACTTTCAACCAAAAGTTGTCAAAAAAGATAAGGAGGGACACTTCATACTGGTCAAAGGAAAAGTCTAACAAGATGAACTCTCAATTCTGAACATCTATCCTCTGAACGCAAGGGCACCCACATTCATAAAAGAAACTTTACTAAAGTTCAAAGCACACATTGCACCTCACACAATAATAGTGGGAGGCTTCAACACCCCACTCTCAACAATGGACAAATTATGGAAACAGAAACTAAACAGAGACACAGTGAAACTAACTGAAGTTATGGACCAAATGGATTTAACAAATATTTATAGTACATTCCATCCTAAAGCAAAAGAATATACTCTCTTCTCAGCTCCTCATGGTGCCTTCTCCAAAATTGACCATATAATTGGTCACAAAACAGGCCTCAACAGATACAGCAATATTGAAATTATTCCATGTACCTTATCAGATCACTATGACCTAAGGCTGGTCTTCAGTTCAAACAAAAACAATGGAAAACATAAACATAGACTTTGAACAATGCTCTTCTCAATGATAGCTTGGTCAAAGAAGAAATAAAGAAAGAAATTAAAGACTTTTTAGAATTTAATGAAAATGAAGACACATCATACCAAAACTTAAGGGGCACAATGAAAGCAGTGCTAAGAGGAAAACTCATAGCTCTGAGTGCCTCCAAAAAGAAAATGGAGAGAGCTTATACTAATAGCTTGACATTGCACCTGAAAGCTCTAGAAAAAAAAGAAGCGAATGTACCCAAGAGGAGTAGACATCAGGAAATAATGAAACTCAGGGCTGAAATCAACTAAATAGAAGCAAAAAGAACTATACAAAGAATCAACAAAACCAGGAGCTGGTTCTTTGAGAAAATCAACAAGGTAGATAAACCCTTAGCCAGACTAAGTAGAGGACTCAAAGGCACTACCCAAATTAATAAAATCAGAAATGAAAAGGGAGACATAACAACAGAAACTGTGGAAATTCAAAAAATCATCAGATCCTACTACAAGAGCTTATATTCAACAAAGTTTGAAAATCTGGATGAAATGGACAGCTTTCTAGATACATACCAGGTGCCAACATTAAAACAGGACCAGATAAATCATCTAAATAGTCACATAAGTCCTGAGGAAATAGAAGCAGTTGTTAATAGTTTCCCATCCAAAAAAAAAAAAAAAAGCCCAGGACCAGATGGGTTTAGTGGGGAATTCTATTAGATCTTAAAAGTAGAGCTAATACCAATACTCTTCAAACTATTCCACAAAATAGAAACTCAAGGAACACTACCCAACTCATTCTATGAAGCCACAATAACGCTTATACCTAAATCAAACAAAGACCAAACAAGGAAGGAGAACTTCAGATCAATCTCCCTCATGAACATTGATGCAAAAATACTCAACAAAATTCTGGCCAACTGAATCCAAGAATGCATCAAAACTATAATTCACCATGATCAGGTAGGCTTCATCTCAGGGATGCAGGGATGGTTCAATATATGGAAATCCATCAATGTAATCTGCTACATACACAAACTCAAGGAAAAAAACCACATGGTCATTTCATTAGATGCTGAAAAGGCTTTTGACAAAAATCCAGCATCTCTTCATGATAAAAGTCTTGGAGAGAGTGGGAATCCAAGGCCCATACCTAAACATAGTGAAAGCAATATACTGCAAACCTGTAGCCAACCTCAACTAAATGGAGAGAAACTTGAAGCAATTGCAGTAAAATTGGGGACCAGACAATGCTGCCCACTCTCTCCCTATCTATTCAATATAGTACTTGAAGTCCTAGCCAGAGCAATCAGACAACAAAAGGAGGTCAAAGGTATACAAATTGGAAAGGAAAAGTCAAATTATCACTGTTTGCAGATGATATGGTGGTATACTTAAACAACCCCCAAACTTCCACCAGAGAAGTTCTAACGCTGATAAACAGCTTCAGCAAAGTGACTGAATATAAAATTAAATCAGTAGCTTTCCTATACTCAAAGGATAAACAAGCTGAGAAAGAAATTAGGGAAATGGAACCCTTTACAATAGTCACAAATAATATTGCATACCTTGGTGTGATTCTAACGAAGCAAGTGAAAGATCTGTATGACAAAAACTTCAAGCCTCTGAAGAAAGAAATTGAAAAAGATCTCAGAAGATGGAAAGATCTCCCATGCTCATGGATTGGCAGGATTAATATAGTAAAAATGGCAATCTTGCCAAAAACAATCTACAGATTCAAAGCAATCCCCTTCAAAATCCCAAATCAATTCTTCATAGATCTATAAAGAGCAATTCTCAAATTCATATTGAATAACAAAAAACCCAGTATAGCAAAAACTATTCTCCATAACAAAAGATCTCCTGGGGGAATCACCATCCTTGACCTCAAGTTCTACTATAGAGCAATAGTGATAAAAACTGTTTGGTATTGGTAGGGAGACAGGCAGGAAGGTCAATGGAATAGAATTGAAGAACCCACACACCTACGGTCACTTGATATTTGACAAAGGAGCTAAAAACATCCAGTGGAATACGATAGCATTTTTAACAAATGGTGCTTGATCAACTGGAGGTCAGCAGGCAGAAAAATGCAAATCAACCCATTCTTATCTCCTTGTACAAAGCTCAAGTCCTTGTGGATCTAGGACCTATACATAAAACCAGACACACTGAAGCTTATAGAGGAGAAAGTGGGGAAGAGCCTTGAACACATAGGCACAAGGGAAATTTCCTGAATAGAACACCAGTGGCTTATGCTCTAAGAACAAGAATCGACAAATAAAACTGCTAAGCTTCTGTAAGACAAAGGTGATGGTCAATAGGACAAAACAGCAACCAACAAATTGGGAAAAGATCTTTACCAATACTACATCCAATAGAGGGCTAATATCCAAAGTATAAAATGAACTCAAGAAGTTAGACTCCAGAGAGTCAAATAACCCTAATAAAAATGGGGTACAGAACTAAACAGAGAAATCTCAAGTGAGGAAACTCGAATGGCTCTGAAGCACCTAAAGAAATGTTTAGCATTCTTAGTTATTAGGGAAATGCAAATCAAAACAACATTGAGATTTCCATCTCACACCACTCAGAATGGCTAAGATCAAAAACTCAGGGAACAGCAGATGTTGGAGAGGATGTGGGGAAAGGGGAACACTTCTCCATTGTTGGTGGGATTGCAAGCTGGTAAAACCACTCTGGAAATCAGTTTGTCGGCTTCTCAGAAAATTAGACATAGGACCTGAGGACCCAGCTATACCACTCCTGGGCATATACCCAGAAGATGCTCCAACATGTACTAAGAACACATGCTCCACTATGTTCATAGCAACCTTATTTACAATAGCCAGAAGGTGGAAAGAACCCAGATGTCCTTCAACAGAGGAATGGATACAGAAATTTTCGTATATCTACACAATGGAGTACTATTCAGCTATTAAAAACAATGAATTCATGAAATTCTTAGGCAAATGGATGGAACTAGATAGTGTCATCCTGAGCAAGGTAACCTATTCAGAAAAGAACACACATGGTATGCACTCACTGATAAGTGGATTTTAGCCCAAAAGCTCAAAATAAGCAAGTTACAATTCACAGACCACAGGAAACTCAAGAAGGAGTACTGAAGTGGGGTGCTTTGGTTCCTCTGAGAAAGGGAACAAAATATTCACAGGAGCAATAAAGGAGACAAAGTGTGGAGCAGAGACTGAAGGAAAGGCCACCCAAAGAGTGCCCTACCTGGGGATTCATCCTATAAACGTCACCAAACCCCGACACTATTATGGATGACAAGAAGTGCATTCCAAAAGGAGCATGTCATGGTTGTCTCTGGAGGGGCCCTGCCAGAGCCTTACATATACAGAGTCAGATGCTAGCAGCCAACCATTGGCCTGAGTGTGGGGTTCCCCAATGGAGGAGTTGGATGGAGGACTGTAAGAGCTGAAGGGGTTTACAGCCCCATGGAAGAACAAAGATGTCGGCCACCCAGACTCCCCAGGACTTCCAGGGACTAAACCATCATCCGTGGGGTACACATGGTTCTAGCCAAAAATGTGGCAGAGGAATGCCTTGTCGGGTATCAGTGGAAGGAGTGGTCCTTGGTCCGGTGAAGGCTCAATCGATGCCCCAACAAAGGGAAATCGAGGGGTTGGGGAGGTGGGAGTGGGTCGGGTGTAGGGGCATATACTTGGAGGAAGGGGGTGGGAGGAGGGGTTGGGGGTTATGGGGAGGGGGAAAGTGGGAAAGGTTTTAGCATTTGAAATGTAAATGAAGATTATATTCAATAAAAAAAGAAAAATTTAAAAAATCGAGAATGCTGCTAATCTTTTTGAAAAGGATATTAGGAAGGAAATGAAAAGAACATTCCTTTGCTCTTTATTAAGTAACACATACTCTTATCAAGAGTACTAGGGAACACAGAGTTGTTAGACCACATAGATTAAGAACTACTATAGAGAAAATGAAAAAAAGAAGGTAGGGTATTATTTCTTTCTACAGTAGTTAGAATATAAAAACAAGTTTTGAAAGGTAAAGTTGGAGACCAGATCACATTTTTAATGTCTTAAGGGTTTTAGCATTTAATATTTGTTATCAAAAATATTGATTACATGTTGAAATTGAAATGGACATTTCCTAGGCAAATATATGAAAGTACATTTGTATAAGTAGAAAAATCTGTGTTGATCAAAGTATTAATATTTGACATTCAAACAATTCAAAGAAGATGAATTAAATTTATGATTGTTGCAACACATGAAATTGTTAGTCTAAGATTCTTTTAGAAAATAGATCATCTGCTGCAGACATCTGCTGCAGTTATAGCTGTCACCAGACGTGTGATCTCAAGAAACAACTGAGCTTTTAACATTTTTTCCTCTGTTTGGAAATAAGAGTATGATTTAATGATTCTGAATGCCTCTTGTCCTTCCCCTTTAAAAGATAATGAAGTTAGAACCTCTAGAAGAAATCCTGGTATAATATAAATACTTTACAATTAATGGACAATGCACCCCCCCAAAAGATCAGTTCATTTCTTTTATGCCAGATTTGGTGGAATTTGCAAGGGCACAGGGAATAGTCCATCCATTTGCATGTGTTTAAGTGTTGATTTTTTTTTTGTGAGGAGAAGGCAGCAAGATTCTTGTCTACTAAATGAATCATTTATAGAAGCAAAACATCCTTAGTCATTAGGGAAATGCAAATCAAAACAACCCTGAGATTCTACCTCACACCAGTCAGAATGGCTAAGATCAAAAACACAGGAGACAGCAGGTGTTGGCGAGGATGTGGAGAAAGAGGAACACTCCTCCACTGCTGGTGGGATTGCAAGCTGGTACAACCACTCTGGAAAGCAGTCTGGCGGTTCCTCAGAAAACTGGGCATGACACTCCCGGAGGATCCTGTTATACCACTCCTGGGCATATACCTAGAGGCTTCCCCTGCATGCAATAAGGACACATGTTCCACTATGTTCATAGCAGCCTTGTTTATAATAGCCAGAAGCTGGAAAGAACCCAGATGTCCCTCAACGGAGGAATGGATACAGAAGATGTGGTATATTTACACAATGGAATACTACTCTGCAATTAAAAACAATGAATTCACGAAATTCTTAGGCAAATGGTCAGAACTGGAAAATATCATCCTTAGTGAGGTAACCCAATCACAAAAGAACACACATGGTATGTAGTCACTGATAAGGGGATATTAACCCAGAAACTTGGAATATCCAAGACACAATTCACATATCAATTGATTTCCAAGAAGATGGAAGGAGAGACCCCTGGTCCTGGAAAGACTGGATGTAGGGGAATACCAGGACAGATAAGCAAGAGGGGGTTGAATGGAGAAAAGAGGGAGGGAAGGGGGCTTATGGGACTTTCGGGGAGGGAGGAACCGGGAAAGGGGAAATCATTGGGAATGTAAATAAAAAAAATATAGAAAATAAAAAAATTAAAAAAAAGAAACAAAATAAGTCACCAGTGTTTTCCCTTCATTAAAAAAACAAAAAATTCAGTCTCAAACAGAGAATGGCAATGAATAGAAATAAATCTGTGAAAATAACATGAAGAAAAAGAGAGAGGTGAGTGGCCTATTCAAGGGCAGAAGAGGAAAAGTGAGACATTTGATTTGGTGAGAGATAGGAACTCTGGAAAAGAGTTGATGATGAAATTGATAAGCTATTAATAGGAAATGTGCTAGAAGCCTCAGAATTTTGTAAGAAACACGATGTTAACAGCAAAGATTGAAAGAAAGGTTTTTCTATCTCTTGGCAGAAAGCCCAGAAAATTATAAGGAAATGTCCTAGTTGTTCTTTGCATAACCTGCAGTAAGTAACCCAAGAGATACCCAAAGACATGAAATTATACAAATGGATGTGTTTTATTTTGCAGAGTTTGGAAAAATTAAAGTATGCACTATTCCATAGATACATATTCAGGATTTAAGTGGGCAACTGCTTTTCGGAAAAGGCTGATTTTGTAATTACACATTTGTTATAAGTTATGGTTATTATGAGTATACCTTTACAAATTAAGACTGAAAATGCTCCAGTATATTTCTCTAGTAAAATGAAAGATTTTTGCATATTCTACATAAAGTTTATTACATGCATACCACATAATCCTACAGGACAAGCAATTATAGAAAAATCAAATAATACTTTAAAAGAGATGCTTAATAAAAAGAAAGACCCCCCAGAGAAATATTACACAGTACTTTAAAAATTCTAAAGATTATGAACAGAAAACAATAGCTGCTGAGAGACATTGGATTGTGGGAAAAAAAACCCTGCTGAATTAAACCAGACTGTATGTTTTAAGGAAGTGTTAACTTATATATGGAAGTCAGGAAATGTGTTGCATGGGGTGGGGGAGAGACTATGCCTTTGTTTCAGCAGAAAACAAAAAACTGTATATTCCTTCAGTATTAATAAATACTAGCTTTAACTATGGGAGAGCTCCTGAAAATCTTGACTTCATACCTGAGGGAAGAAACCAAGAACCAAAACCAGGTAACATGAATGTCGATCCCTCTTCATGGGCACAGCTCTAAGACTGGCTGAGACATGTCACAGCCAATAAATATTATCGGCTACAGAGTTCTCAGTAGTTATTGTCACATGCTGTCCTTTCATATGGCATGGATGGAGATCTATATTACAGTTTGGCTATACGGTCCAAATGGACCTGAAAAGTTTAATGCTTTTCCTGATCAAATAAAGAGCAGAGAATAATCTTTAGCTGATTTGTGTATGCTGCACATTCCATACATATACCAATGCAGAAATATCTATTACCTTTAAAAGTTTATGTCTTTTCAGAACGAAATGACCAGACACCAATGAAGACAAGACAGGTAGCACAGGTGATCTAGCCTCGCAGACTGCCTCAAAAGCTGTTTCCTCAAAAACTTATATCCAGAATGACTTCATAGTGTTAGCTCAATTGTTCTGTCTCCCAAAACTTCCAGTTATGTCTTCAATTAAACTCTGCACATTCCCATCACAGAGAGACTGGAGAGCAAATGATATAGCTGGCTTTCCCACGACTTGATCAATTTCCCAATTTTCTTTTGTTTTTCATGTGAATTCATTTTATTTTATTTTATTTTATTTTTTCAGCACATGGTATTTATTGCTACTAGTGATTTCAAAGTTTTGTTCACACTCCATGTCTTATTCCCCCATCCCTGTCCACCCTCTAACTCTTCTACATCCCATACACATCTCTAACTCCCTGTCCATACATGGCCCCCAACCCCACCCCACCTGACCTCTAAACTCCCTGGGGCCTCCAGTCTCTTCAGGGTTAGGTGCATTGTCTCTGAATGAACACAGACCCAGCAGCCCTCTACCGTATGTGTGTTGGGGGCCTCATATCAGTTGGTGTATGCTGCCTGTTTGGTGGTCCAATATTTGAGAGATCTAAGGAGTCTAGATTAATAGAGATTGCTGGTTCTCCTATAGGGTTGCCCTTCTCCTCAGCTTCTTTCAGCCTTCCCTAGTTCAACAACAGGGGTCAGCTGCATCTGTCTATTGGTTGGGTGCAAATATCTGCATCTGACTCAGCTGCTTGTTGGGTCTTCTGGAGTGTGGTTACTCTAGGTCCCTTTTTGTGAGGGTTCCATAGCCTCAGTAACAGTGGGACCTCCCCTTGAGCTGGATCACACTTGGGTCTGTCGCTGGACCTTCTTTTTCCTCAGGCTTCTCTCCATTTCCATCCCTGTAATTCTTTCAGACAGGAACACTTATGGGTCAGAGTTGTGACTGTGGGATGACCTCCCTCTCCCTCATTTGATGCCCTGTCTTCCTGCTAGAGGTGGGCTCTATAAGTCTCCTCTCTCTGCTGTAGGGCATTTCATCTAAGGTTCCTCTCCTTTGAGTCCTGAGAGTCTCTCACCTCCCAGGTCTCTGATGCATTTTGAAGGGTTCCCCCAACCTCCTATCTCCTGAGGTTGCCTGTTTCCATTCTTTCTGCTGGCCCTCAGGGCTTCAATCTTTTTCCCTCACCCAATACCAGATCAGGTTTCCTTTCCCCTCCACTACCTTCCCCCACCCACTTTTCCTCCCAAGTCCCTCCCTCCCCACTTGTGATTGCTTTCTTCTCCCTCCCAAGTGGGACTGAGGTGTCCTCTCTTTGGCACTTTAGCTTGTTGACCTTTTTTAGTTCTGTGAACTGTATTTTGGGTATTCTGTACTCTCTCTCTCTCTCTCTCTCTCTCTCTCTCTCTCTCTGGCTAACATTCACTTATTAGTGAGTACATGCCATACCTGTCCTTTTGGATCTGAGTTACCTACTCAGGATAATATTTTCTAATTCCACACATTTGCCTGCAAAACTCAGGATGTCCTCTTAATAGCTGAGTAGTATTCCATTATGTAAATGAGCCACATTTTCTGTATCCATTCTTCTGTTGTGGGACATCTGGGTTGTTTCCAGATTCTGGCTATACAAATAAGGTTGCTATGAACAGAATGGAACACATGCCTCTGTGGCATGGTGGGGCATCTTTTGTGTGTATTTCCAAGAGTGGTATAGCTGGGTCTTCAGATAGATCTATTTCTAATTTTGTGAGGAACCTCCAGACTGATTTACAGAGTGGTTATACCAGTTTGCAATCCCACCAGCAATAGAGGAGTGTTTCTCTTTCTCCACATTCTCTCCAACATGTGTTGTCACCTGAGGTTTGGATCTTAGCCATTCTGATTGGTGTAAGGTAGAATCTCAGGGTCATTTTGATTTGCATTTCTCTGATCACTAAGGACTTTGAACATTTCTTTAGATGCTTCTTAGCCATTCGATATTGCTCCGCTGTGAAATCTCGGTTTAGTTGTATACCCTATTTTTTGATTTGGTTGTTTCAGTTTTTTGGTGATTAGCTTCTTGAGTTCTTTATATATTTTGGATATTAGCCCTGTATCAGATGTGGGGTTAGTGAAGGTTTTTTTCCCAATCTGTAGGTTGATGATTTGTCTTATTGACTATGTCCTTTGCCTTACAGAAGCTTTCCAGTTTCACGAGGTCCCATTTATCAATTCTTGATCTTAGAGCCTGAGCCATTGTAGTTCTGTTTAGAAAACTTCCCACTGTGCCAATAAGTTCAAGGCTCTTTCCCACTTTCTCATCTATTAGATTCAGTGTATGTTGAAGTCCTTGATCCACTTGGACTTGAGTTTTGTGCAATGTGACAAATATAAGTCTAATTTCATTTATCGACATACAGCCAGCCAGTTAGAACAGCACCATTTATTGAAGAAGCTTTCTTTTTTTTCCACTGTATATTTTTGGCTTCCTTGTCAAAGATCTAGTGTCCATAACTCTGTGGTTTTATTTCTGGGTCTTCAAATCTACTCCATTAACCAATGTGTCTGCCTCTGTACTAATACCATGCAGTTTTTATCGATATTGTTCTGTAGTAAAGCTTGAGGTCAGGGATGGTGATTACCCCAGCCATCTTTTTATTTTTAAGAATTGTTTTTGCAATTCTTGTTTTTTTGCCTTTCCAGATGAATTTAAGAATTGCTCTTTCCATGTCTCTGAAGAATTGTGTTGGGATTTTGATGGGATTGTATTGAATCTATAGATTGCCTTTGGTAGGATGGCCATTTTCACTATGTTAATTCTGCCAATCCATGAGCATGGGAGATCTCTCCATTTTCTGACATCTTCTTTGAGTTTTTTCTTGAAAGACTTGAAGTTATTGTAATACAGGTCTTTTACTTATTTGGTTAGAGTTACACCAAGATATTTTATATTATTTGTGGCTATTGTGAATGGAGTTGTTTCCCTAATTTCTTTCTCAGCCTATTTGTCATTTGTATAAAGTAGGGCTACTGAATTATTTGAGTTAATTTTATAGTTGGCCACTTCCCTGAAGTTGTTTTTCAGCTGGAGAAGTTCTCTGGTAGAATTTTTGGGGTCATTTATGTATACTATCATATCATCTGCAAATAGTGATACCTTTATTTCTTCTTTGCCAATTTGTATCTCCTTGATCTCTGTTTCTTGTCTTATTGTTCTAGCTAGCACTTTGAGTACTACGTTAAATAGATATGGGGAGAGTGGGCATCCTTGTCTTGCCTGAGATTTCAGTGGGATTGCTTTAAGTATGTCTCCATTTAATTTGATACTGGCTGTTGGTTAGCAGTAAATTGCTTTTATTATGTTTAGGTAAGGTCCTTGAATTCCTGATCTCTCCAATACTTTAACATGACGGGGTGTTGCATTTTGTCAAATGCTTTTTCTGCCTAAGGAGATGATCATGTGATTTTTTTCTTTGAGTTTATTTATATGGTGGATTATGTTAATGGATTTTTGTTTATTAAACCAACATTGCATCCCTGGGATGAAGCCTACTTGATCATGGTGAATGATAGTTTTGATGTGTTCTTGGGTTCAGTTTGCAAGAATTTTATTGAGTATTTTTGCATTGATAGTCATAAGCGAGATTGGTCTGAAGTTCTCTTTTTTGGTTGGGTCCTTGTGTGGTTTAGGTATCAGAGTAATTGTGACTCCATAGAATGAGTTAGGTAGTGTTTCTTCTCTTTCTATTTTATGGAATAGTTTGAAGAATACTAGTATCAGGTCTTCTTTGAAGGTCTGGTAGAATTCTGCACTAAGGTCACCTGGCCCTGAGTTTTTTGGGGTTGGGAGATTTTTAATGATTTCTATTTCCTTGTGTGATATGGACCTGTTTAGATAGTTTACTTGCTCTTGATTTAACTTTATTATGTGATATCTGTCTAGAAAAACCATCCATTTCATCTAGATTTTCCAGTTTTGTTGAGTATAGGCTTTTATAATAGGATCTGAAGATTTTTTTGAATTTCCTCCATTTCTGTTATGTCTCCCTTTTTATTTCAGATTTTGTTAATTTGGATACTGCTTCTCGGCCCTTTATGTCGTTTGGCTTGGGGTTTATATAACTTGTTGATTCTCTCAAAGAATCAGCTTCTGTTTTTTTTTTTCTTCTATTGTTTTCTTTGTTTCTATTTTGTTGATTTTGGCCCTGAGTTTGACTGTTTTCTGTAGTCTACCTCTTGGTTAAGTTTATTTCTTTTTGTTCTAGAGCTCTCAGGTGTGCTGTTAAGTTGTTAGTGTAAGGTCTCTCCCATTTCTTTTCTAGGGCACTTAGTGCTATGAACTTTCCTCTTAGCACTGCTTTCATTATGTCCCATAAGTTAGGGTATGAAGTGTCAATATTTTCATTAAATTCGAGGAAGTCTTTAATTTCTTTATTTCTTTCCTGATCAAGTTATCATTGAGTAAAGAGTTGTTCAGTTTCCATGTCTATGTTGACTTTCTGTAGTTTGTGCTGCTATTGAAGATCAGCCTTAGGCCATGGTGATCTGATAGGATGCATGATATTATTTCAATCTTCTTTTATCATTTGAGGGTTGAATTGTGACTGATTGTATGGTCAGTTTTGGAGAAGGTACCATGAGGTGCTGAGAAGAAGGTGTAGACTTTTGTTTCAGGGTGAAATGTTCTGTAGATATCTGTTAAGTCCATTTGGTTCATAACCTCTCTTAGTTTCACTGTGTCTCTGTTCAGTTTCTCTTTCAATGTCTTGTCCATTAGTGTTGAAGTCTCCCACTATTATTGTGTGGGGTTCAGTGTGTGTTTTGAACTTTAGTAAAGTTTCTTTTATGAATATGGGTGCTCGTGCATTTGGGGCATAAATCTTCAGAATTGAGCCTTTTCTTGATGGGTTTTTCCCTTGATGACTATGAAGTGTCCTTCTTCATCACACTTGATAACTTTTTGCTGAAAGTCTATTTTATTGGATATTAGGATGGCAACTCCTGCTTGTTTCCTGGACCATTTGCTTGGAAGACCCTTTTCCATCCTTTTACTCTGAGATAGTATCTGTCTTTGTTATTGAGGTATGTTTCTTGTAATCAGCAAAATCCTGGATCTTGTTGTGTATCCAGTCTGTTAGCTTATGTCTTTTTATAGGTGAGTTGAGTCCATTAATATTGAGATATATTAAAGAGAGATGACTGCTGGTTCATGATATGTTTTTCTCATTTAAAAAGGAAGTAAAAACATTTTATGATAAAATTGAAGATTTACATGGAAAATATTTCTGACAAAATTGAAAAAATATAAAGAAAAACACATTAAAATTGACAATTTTCATGGAAAATTAAAGAGTAAAATGGTAGACATAAAGAACATTGCTAAATTAATTGAAAAAGGAAGTAGAAACATTTTATGATAGAATTGAAGCTTTACATGGAAAATATTTCTGACAAAATTGTAGAAAAATATAGAATAACATGTTAAAATTGAAGATTATCATGGAAAATTACACAGATAAAATGGTAGGCATAAAAATATTTCTAAGTTGATTGAAAGTAGAATTACAAATATTTTCTGATAAAATTGAAGATTTACATGGAAAATATTTCTGATAAAATTAAAGAAATATGTAGAAAAACACCTTAAAATAGACTATTTCATGGAAAATTATATAGATAAAATGGTAAGCATAAAAATCTTTCTAAGTTGATTGAAAGTGGAATTAAAAGCATTTTCTGGTAAAATTGAAGATCTACATGAAAATGATTTCTGATAAAATTCAAGAAATATATAGAAAAACACGTTAAAATAGACTATTTCACAGAAAATAATAGATAAAATGGTAGGCATAAAAATATTTCTAAATTGATTGAAAGTGGAATTATAAACATTTCTGAAAAAATTGAAGAGTTACATGGAAAATATTTCTGATAAAATTGAAGAAATATATAGAAAAACATGCCAAAATTGAAGATTATCATGGAATATAATACAGATCAAATGGTACACATGAAAACATTACTAAATTAATTGGAAGAGGAATTACAAACATTTTTTGATAAAATTGGAGATTTACATGAAAAATACTTCTGTTAGTCTATGCCTTTTTATTGGGGAATTGAGTCCATTGATGTTAAGAGATATTAAGGAATAGTGATTGTTGCTTCCTGTTATTTTTGGTGCTATTTTTATGTTTGTGTGGTTACTTTCTTTTGGGTTTGTTGGAAGAATATACTTTCTTGCTTTTTCTAGGGTGTTGTTTCCTTCCTTGTGTTGACATTTTCCATCTATTATCCTTTGTAGGGCTGGATTTGTGGAAAGATATTGTGTAAATTTGGTTTTATTCGGGACAATCTTGGTTTCTCCATCTATGGTGACTGAGAGTTTTGCTGGGTATAGTAGTCTGGACTGGCATTTGTGGTCTCTTAGGGTCTATATGAGATCTGCCCAGGATCTTCTGGCTTTCATCATCTCTGTGAGAAGTCTGGTGTAATTCTGATAGGTCTGCCTTTATAAGTTACTTGATCTTTTTCCCTTACTGTTTTTAATATTCTTTCTTTGTTTAGTCCATTTGGTGTTTTGATTATTATGTGATGGGAGGACTTTCCGTTCTGGTCCAGCCTATTTGGAGTTCTGTAGGCTTCTTGGATGTCCATGGACATCTCTTTCTTTAGGTTAGGGAAGTTTTCTTCTATAATTTTGTTGAAGATATTTACTGGCCCTTTAAGTTGTAAATCTTTGCTCTCTTCTATACCTATAATCCTTAGGTTTGGTCTTCTAATTGTGTCCTGGATTTCCTGGATGTTTTGGGTTACAAGCCTTTTGCATTTTGCATTTTCATTGACTGTAGAGTTGTGAGAAGCCTCTCAGAAACACCAGGCCAGCCCCCCACAGGGTAAGGCTATCCAGGGAAATGACTCAGCAAAAAAAAAAAAAAAAAGCGAGGAAATACCACGAATACCACAAGGTGGGCAGGGCAGGGCCGAATGGCAGAGACGACCAGCCAATTGCAGTCGTCCAACTCAGGTGATTGCTGAACTCCCCGCCAAAATGTTTATAAAAAGTATATGCCTGGTGAACTCAGGGTCTCCTCTGGCCTGCCTGTTGGGGGGCCCCAATGTACATTGGAACATTAAACCTCTTGTGGATTGCGCTTCCGGTCTCTGTGGTCTTATTGAGTGGGGGGGGGGGTCTTCCAACGAACTCTAACATCTGGTGTGTTGGCCGGGAAAAACGCCCCCTCAAGACCCAGACATCGTGGACTGGAGGACCGACTGCAAGGTAATGTGGGATCCCTGTCTGTCGTCTCTGCCTGTATGTGCATCTTGTGTGCCTCTTTCTTTTTTTCTGGCGGCCGTGTTCAGTCTGTAGTTTCGGTTTGATCTGTAGTTGCCAGAACGGTGGGCCAACGGACACCGTGGCAACTGGGGGGGGGGGGCTCGGAGGACACTCTTTCGTTTTTGGACTTGGACTGACGACCGTGTTTGAGATCATGGGACATACTGCTTCCATCCCCCTGACTCTGACGTTAGACCATTGGAGGGAAGTTAAAAGTAGAGCTCACAACAAGTCAGTGGAAGTTAAAAAGGGAAAGTGGCAGACTCTATGCTCTTCAGAGTGGACCACTTTTGGGGCTGGATGGCAGGCCTAGGGCTCTTTTTCTCTTTCTATTATCAAAGGTATAAAGAAGCAAATGTTCGGGAACTGGTCTGCGAGTCACCTGGACCAAGTCCCATATATTGTTGTCTGGGAGGATTTAGCCACCTTTCCGCCCTCCTGGGCCCATCCCTTCCTTTCCTCTGCAGGACCCTTGCCTGTGGGGACCTATGCTCTCAAGGAGGCCCCCAAGAAGACCGTCTTATTAGACCCTGATGCCGACCTTTTCCTTTTAGATTCCCCTCCAACCTACCCCCCTTCCCTTCAGCCACAGGGAGCAGAAGGTGGCGCCCTGAGTTGCACCCAGAGTGGCTCCTCTGTTCCATCAGCCCCCTCCCCTCTTGGGTCGGAAGGACTTCGGGAGGGACCAGCACAGGGGACTCAGAGCAAAAGGGGAACCTCCCCAGAGACTGCTATGGTTCTCCCCCTGAAAGCATTCAGGTCCATTGATAATCAAGGAAACCAACTACTGCAATACTGGCCATTCTCTTTGGCAGACCTCTAAAATTGGAAAACCCACAATCCTTCCCTTTCTGATAAACCTAAGGCCCTTATTGATTTTCTAGACTCTCTCCTTTTTTCTCATCAGCCCACTTGGGATGATTGTCAGCAGCTGTTGCAGGTCCTCTTTACCACTGAGGAAAGACAGAGAATCCTACTGGAGGCCAGAAAGAATGTTCCAGGCACGGATGGGAGGCCCTCACTACTGCCTGTTGACATCGAGGCCGGATTCCCACTCTCCCGACCAAACTGGGACTTTAATACTCCCGAAGGTAGGGAGCACTTGAAGGTCTATCGCCAGATTCTGATGGCGGGTCTCTGAGCGGCTGAGAAGCACCCCACCAATTTGACTAAGGTAAGAGAGTTATACAGGGTCTTGATGAGTCTCCTTCCATGTTCCTAGAATGACTCATGGAAGCTTTCCACTGTTTTACACCTTATGACCCTAGTAGTGAGGAGCATAAGGCTACGGTGACAGTCACGTTCATAGATCAGTCTTACAAGGACATAAAGCGAAAGTTGCAGAAACTTGAAGGGTTGCAAGATAAGTCAGTGAGAGAGTTAGTGCAGGTTGCAGAGAAAGTGTATCATAATAGACACTGAAGAAGAGAAGGAAGAAAGAAAATAGAAAGAACAGGAAGCTAGAGAACTAAAGAGAGATAAAAGACAAGAGAGGAAATTACACAAGATACTGGCCACAGTAGTTAGAGAAACTAGAGAGCCTAGTAAGACAGTACCTGGCAACCGAAGGGGGCCAATAGCAAAGGATTAGTGTGCTTATTGTAAAGAAAAAGGGCACTGGGTCAGGGACTGCCCCAAGAAAAAGAAGAGGGGCCTTTCCAGTGGCCCTGAAGGCAAGCCTCCAGATTCTAGAGTGCTGGCTATGTGCGGAGAAGACAGTGACTAGGGGGGATGGGGTTCAGAACCCCTCTCCGAACCCAGGGTAACTCTAAAGGTGGAGGAGAAGCCCACCCAGTTTCTGGTGGATATGGGGGCCCAACACTCCTTGCTCCTACACCCAGATGGGCCAGTGTCCAGCAAGAGATCTTGGGTACAGGGGGCTACTGGTAACAAACAATATTCATGGACTACCTGAAGAACAGTGGACCTCGACGTGGGCCGGGTATCCCACGAGTTCCTTGTGATCCCAGACTGCCCTTACTCCTTACTAGGGCGAGATCTTTTAACCAAGATGGGAGCCCAGATTCACTTCTTGCCCGAGGGTCCCCAATTGAGAGACCAATATGGGGGGCCTATTCAAGTCTTGACCATGAGGCTGTACGATGAGTACCAACTGTTTGGGGAGAAAGATATTCAGGCCTAGGCTGACATAGACTGGTGGCTGCAGTCTTACCCCCAAGCTTGGGCCGAAACAGCAGGAATGGGAGAGGCCAAGTTCCAACCTCCTGTCCAGGTGGAACTTAAAGCTCTGTCTAGCCCTGCCAGTGTCCGCCAGTATCCTATGCCTAGAGAGGCAAAAGATGGTATTCGGGACTCCGCCATCTTTGCTCCAGTGGCCGGGAAGTTGGGACAGCCAGGTTCTGAGACAGACAGGCATAATGTCGCTCGGGTCTCGGGCGGCTTGTGTGTGTGCGGCTCCCAGGTGCGGGGCTGATCTGCAGTGACCAGCGCGCCAGCTCTATTGTGGGACTTCTGCCTGGCAGAGGGACCCCCCGCACTGGGCGGGAGCCTACCAGCTTTCCTTCCGCGACCTCTGTTCACGCAGACTGCGCTGAAGAGACAGGTACCCCAAGCTCCCTATCCCCAATATAACATCACTTGGGACACGGCCTGTTGGGGCTTCCGTCTGTGCCCGAGAACGGGTCAGCGCTGTGGTCGTCTGGGTGCCAGATCGGCGGGCCATCGCGTCTACAGGGTGAGCGGAGAGTGCCCTCCGCCATCTTTGCTCCTGTGACTGGGAGGTTGGGACAGCCAGGTTCTGAGACAGACAGGAATAATATCGCTTGGGTCTCGGGCGGCTTGTGTGTATGCGGCTCCCAAGTGCTGGGCTGATCTGCAGTAACCAGCGCGCCAGCTCTGCTGTGGGACTTCTGCCTGGCAGAGGGACGCCCCCTCCCCCCCTAGGAGAGACCACACACCCCTGCACAGGGCAGGAGCCTACCAGCCTCCCTTTGGCGACCTCTGCTCCAGGAATCCACTAGGCTGAGCCTTTAGATGTGCAAGGCCTCCCCAATATAAGATCACTTGGGGCAAGGTACATTAGGGCTCCAAAGTCACTCAGGAGCAGGCAGGCCCCAGAAATCGGTGCCAGGGAAATCCTGGTAATCCAGGGGGGGCAGAAATAGCTTTGCAGGCTCACAGGAGGTCCAACCAACAGCCAGTGGCAGCAGGACCAACTAACACCAGAGGTATCCAGATGGCAAAAGGCAAACGTAGTAATGTTACTAACAGAAATCAAAGTAATGTTGGACCATCTGAACCCAACTCTCCAACAGCAGCAAGTCCTGGATACCCCACCACACCCGAAAAACAAGATCTGGATTTAAAATCACTTCTCATGATCCTATTAGAGGATCACAAGAAGGACACAAATAAATCTCATAAAGAGTTACAGGAGGCCTCCGCCATCTTTGCTCCAGTGACCAGGTAGTTGGGACCGCCAGGCTCAGAGACAGACAGGCATAATATCGCTTCGGTTTCAGGCAGCTTGTGTGTAACCTGCTCCCAGGTGCTGGGCTGATCTGCAGTAACCAGCGCGCCAGTTCCGCGGTGGGACCTTCTGCCTGGTGGAGGGACCCCGCGCAGGGAGGGAGCCTGCCAGCTTCCCTTCCGCGACCTCTGTTCCCGCGGACTGCGCTGGAGAGACCGGTACCCAGGCTCTCCCCCCAATATAACATCACTTGGGACACGGCCTGTTGGGGCTTCCTTCTGTGCCCGAGGGCGGGTTGGCGCTGTGGTCGTCTGGGTGCCAGATCGGTGGGCCATCGTGACCACAGGGTGAGCAGCGCCACGGAGAGTGCCCTCCGCCATCTTTGCTCCAGTGACCAGGTAGTTGGGACCACCAGGCTCAGAGACAGACAGGCATAATATCGCTTCGGGTTCAGGCAGCTTGTGTGTAATCTGCTCCCAGGTGCTGGGCTGATCTGCAGTGACCAGCGCGCCAGATCTGCTGTGGGACTTCTGCCTGGCAGAGGGACGCCCCCTCCCCCCCCAGGAGAGATCACACACCCCTGCACAGGGCAGGAGCCTGCCAGCCTCCCTTTGGCGACCTCTGCTCCAGGAATCCACTAGGCTGAGCCTTTAGATGTGCAAGGCCTCCCCAATATAAGATCACTTGGGGCAAAGCACATTAGGGCTCCAAAGTCACTCAGGAGCAGGCAGGCCCCAGAAATCGGTGCCAGGGGAATCCTGGTAATCCAGGGGGGGCAGAAATAGCTTTGCAGGCTCACAGGAGGTCCAACCAACAGCCAGTGGCAGCAGGACCAACTAACACCAGAGGTATCCAGATGGCAAAAGGCAAACGTAGGAATGTTACTAACAGTAATCAAAGTAATGTGGGACCATCCGAACCCAACTCTCCAACAGCAGCAAGTCCTGGATACCCCACCACACCCGAAAGACAAGATCTGGATTTAAAATCACTTCTCATGATGCTATTAGAGGATCACAAGAAGGACACAAATAAATCTCATAAAGAGTTACAGGAGACCATGAATCAACGGTTAGAAGCCCTTACAAAGGAAACACAAAAATCGCTTAGAGAAATGCGGGAGAACATGGATCAAAAGATGGAGGCGCACAAGGAGACAACACAAAAATCGCTTAACGAGATGAATCAACGGGTAGATGCACTCACAAAGGAATCACAAAATTTGCATAAAGAAATGCAGAAGAATATGGGTCAACAGACGGATGCCCATAAGGAGGCAACACAAAAATTGCTTAAAGAAATGAATCAACGGTTAGATGCCCTTACAAAGGAAACACGAGAACTGCTTAAAGAAATGCAGGAGACGATGGATCAACAGATGGAATCCCATGAGGAGGAAACACAAAAATCGCTCAGAGAAATGCAGGAGAACGTGGGTCATCAGGAAGAAATCCTGAAAGAGGTAATGCAAAAATACCTTAAAGAAATACAGGAAAATACAAACAAACAAGTGAAGGATCTCAGCAAATCCATCCAGGAACTAAAAAAGGAAGTAGAAACAACTAAGAAATCACAAAGGGAGACAACTTTGGAGATAGAAAACCTTGGGAAGAAATCAGGAGTCATAGATGCAAACATCAACAATAGAATACAAGAGATGGAAGAAAGAATCTCAGGTGCTGAAGATTCCATAGAAAGCATCGACTCAACAGTCAAAGAAAATGCAAAATGCAAAAAACGCGTAACCCAAAACATCCAGGAAATCCAGGACACAATGAGAAGACCAAACCTAAGGATTATAGGTATAGATGAGAGTGAAGATTTGCAACTTAAAGGGCCAGTAAACATCTTCAACAAAATTATGGAGGAAAACTTCCCTAACTTAAAGAGAGAGATGCCGATGAACATACAAGAAGCCTACAGAACTCCAAACAGACTGGACCAGAATAGAAATACCTCCCGTCACATAATAATCAAAACACCGAATGTTCTAAACAAAGAAAGAATACTAAATGCAGTAAGAGAAAAGGGCCAAGTAACATACAAAGGAAGACCTATCCGAATCACATCAGACTTCTCACCAGAGACTATGAAAGCCAGAAGATCCTGGGCAGATCTCATGCAGACACTAAGACAGCACAAATGCCAGCCTAGACTACTATACCCAGCAAAACTCTCAATCACCATAGATGGAGAGACCAAGATATTCCATGATAAAACCAAATTTTCACAATATCTTTCCACAAATCCAGCCCTGCAACGGATAATAGGTGGAAACCTCCAATACAGGGAGAGAAACAACACCCTGGAAAAAATGAGATAATAACCTTCTTGAATCAAACCCAAAAGTAGATAACCACTCAAACATAAAGATAGCGTCAAGAATGGCAGATGGCAATAATCACTATGCCTTAATCTCTCTTAATATCAATGGTCTCAATTCCCCAATTAAAAGACATAGACTAGCAGACTGGATACGTAAACAGGACCCAGCATTTTGCTGCATGCAGGAAACGCACCTCAGTGTCAAAGACAAACACTACCTCAGAGTAAAAGGCTGGAAAACAATTTTACAAGCAAATGGCCCCAAGAAACGAGGTGGAGTAGCCATCCTAATATCGGATAAAATTGATTTTCAACCCAAAGTCATCAAAAAAGACACAGAAGGACACTACATACTGATCAAGGGAAAAATCCACCATCAAGAACTCTCAATCCTGAATATCTATGCTCCAAATGCAAGGGCACCCTCATTCGTAAAAGAAACTTTACTAAAACTCAAAGCACACATCGCACCGCACACAATAATAGTGGGTGACTTCAACACCCCGCTCTCTGAAATGGATCGTTCAGGAAAGCAGAAACTAAACAGGGACACAGTGAATCTAATTGAAGCGTTGGACCAAATGGAACTAACTGATATATATAGAACATTTCATCCTAGAGCTAAAGAATACACCTTCTTCTCAGCTCCTCATGGTACCTTCTCCAAAATTGACCATATAATTGGTCACAAATCAGACCTCAACAGATACAAGAAGATAGAAATAATCCCATGCCTCCTATCAGATCACTATGGAATAAGGGTGGTCTTCAATGGCAACAAAAACAAAAGAAAAGCCACGTACACATGGAGGCTGAACAATGCTCTACTCAATGATAACTTGGTCAAGGTGGAAATAAAGAAAGAAATCAAAGACTTTTTGAAAGTTAATGAAAATGAAGGCACAACATACCCTAACTTATGGGACACAATGAAAGCAGTGCTAAGAGGAAAATTCATAGCCCTGAGTGCCGCCAAAAAGAAACAGGAGACAGCATACACTAACAGCTTAATGGCACACCTGAAAGCCCTGGAACAAAAAGAAGCAAATACACCAAAGAGGAGTAGAAGGCAGGAAATCATCAAACTCAGGGCTGAAATCAATCAAGTAGAAACAAATAAAACCATACAAAGAATCAACAAAACGAGGAGTTGGTTCTTTGAGAAAATCAACAAGATAGATAAGCCCTTAGCCAGACTAACCAGAGGGCACAGAGATAGTATCCAAATTAATAAAATCAGAAACGAAAAGGGAGAGATAACAACAGAAACTGAGGAAATTCAAAAAATCATCAGATCCTACTACAAAAACCTGTATTCAACACAACTAGAAAATCTTGAGGAAATGGACAATTTCCTTGACAGATACCAAGTACCAAAATTAAATCAGGATGAAATAGACCATCTAAACCGTCCTATAACCCCTGAAGAAATAGAAGTTGTCATTGGAAGTCTTCCAACCAAAAAAAGCACAGGTCCAGATGGTTTTAGTGCAGAATTCTATCAGACCTTCAAAGAAGACCTAACACCAATACTCTTCAAACTGTTCCACAAAATAGAAACAGAAGGAACACTACCCAACTCGTTCTATGAAGCCACAATTACACTAATACCAAAAGCACACAAAGATCCGACAAAGAAAGAGAATCTCAGGCCAATCTCTCTTATGAATATCGATGCAAAAATACTCAATATAATTCTTGCCAACCGAATCCAAGAACACATCAAAACGATCATTCACCACGATCAAGTAGGCTTCATCCCAGGGATGCAGGGATGGTTCAATATAAGGAAATCCATCAATGTAATCCACTACATAAACAATCTCAAAGAAAAAAACCACATGGTCATCTCATTAGATGCTGAGAAAGCATTTGACAAAATTCAGCATCCTTTCATGCTAAAGGTCTTGGAAAGATCAGGAATTCAAGGCCCATATCTAAACATAGTAAAAGCAATTTACAGCAAACCAGTAGCCAGCATCAATCTAAACGGAGAGAAACTTGAAGCAATCCCACTAAAATCAGGGACTAGACAAGGCTGCCCTCTCTCTCCATATCTTTTCAATATAGTACTTGAAGTTCTAGCTAGAGCAATTAGACAACAAAAAGAGGTCAAAGGGATACAAATTGGAAAGGAAGAAGTCAAACTATCACTATTTGCAGACGATATGATAGTATACATAAGCGACCCAAAGAACTCCACCAGAGAACTCCTACAGCTGATAAACGACTTCAGCAAAGTGGCCGGATATAAAATCAACTCAAGCAAGTCAGAAGCCTTCCTATACTCAAAGGATAAGCAGGCTGAGAAAGAAGTAAGAGAAATAATACCCTTTACGATAGCCACAAACCATATTAAGTATCTTGGCGTGACGCTAACCAAACAAGTGAAAGATCTGTATGACAAGAACTTCAAGTCTCTGAAGAAAGAAATTGAAGAAGACCTCGGAAGATGGAAAAATCTGCCATGCTCATGGATTGGCAGGATTAATATAGTAAAAATGAGCATCTTACCAAAAGTAATACACAGATTCAATGCAATCCCCATCAAAATCCCAACTCAATTCTTCATAGAGTTAGAAAGAGCAATTCAAAAATTCATCTGGAATAACAGAAAACCCAGAATAGCTAAAACTATTCTGAAGAGTAAAAGAACCTCTGGGGGAATCAGTATCCCGGACCTCAAGCTCTACTACAGAGCAATAGTGTTAAAAACTGCATGGTATTGGTACAGTAACAGACATGTAGATCAATGGAACAGAATTGAAGACCCAGAAATGAATCCACACTCCTATGGTCACTTGATCTTTGACAAAGGAGCTAAAACCATCCAGTGGAAAAAAGATAGCCTTTTCAACAAATGGTGCTGGCTCAGCTGGAGGTCAACATGCAGAAGAATGCAAATTGACCCATCCTTATCTCCTTGCACTAAGCTCAATTCTAAGTGGATCAAAGATCTCCACATAAAACCAGACACACTGAAACTAATAGAAGGGAAACTAGGGAAGAACCTTGAACATATGGGCACAGGGGAGAATTTCCTGAACAGAACTCCAATAGCTTATACTCTAAGATCAAGAATAGACAAATGGGACCTCATTAAATTACAAAGTTTTTGCAAGGCAAAAGACACTGTCAAAAAGACAAAGCGGCAACCAACTAACTGGGAAATGATCTTTACCAACCTTACATCCGACAGAGGGCTAATATCCAAGATATACAAAGAACTCAAGAAGTTAAACTCCAGAGAGGCAAGTAACCCTATTAAAAAATGGGGTACAGAGCTCCACAAAGAGTTCTCACCTGAAGAATATCTAATGGCTGAGAAGCACCTAAAGAGATGTTCATCATCCTTAGTCATTAGGGAAATGCAAATCAAAACAACCCTGAGATTCCATCTCACACCAGTCAGGATGGCTAAGATCAAAAACACAGGAGACAGCAGTTGTTGGCGAGGATGTGGAGAAAGAGGAACACTCCTCCACTGCTGGTGGAATTGCAGGCTGGTACAACCACTCTGGAAAGCAGTCTGGCGGCTCCTCAGAAAACTGGGCATGACACTTCCGGAGGATCCGGCTATACCACTCCTGGGCATATACCCAGAGACTTTACCCGCATGCAATAAGGACACATGCTCCACTATATTCATAGCAGCCTTATTTATAATAGCCAGAAGCTGGAAAGAACCCAGATGTCCCTCAACGGAGGAATGGATTCAGAAGATGTGGTATATTTACACAATGGAATACTACTCTGCAATTAAAAACAATGAATTCACGAAATTCCTAGGCAAATGGTCAGAACTTGAAAATATCATCCTTAGTGAGGTAACCCAATCACAAAAGATCACACATGGTATGAAGTCACTGATAAGGGGATATTGACCCAGAATCTCAGAATACCCTAGACACAATCAGCATATCAATAGATTTCTAAAAAGATGGAAGGAGAGACCCCTGGTCCTGGAAAGACTGGATGTAGGGGAACGCCAGGACAGAGTAATGAGAGGGGGTTGAACGGAGAAAAGAGGGAGGGAAGGGGGCTTATGGGACTTTCGGGGAGGGAGGAAACGGGAAAGGGGAAGTGATTTGGAATGTAAATTAAAAAAATAAAATTAAATTAAATTAAAAAAAAAAATAAAATAAATAATAAAAAAAAAGAAAAGCAAAAAAAAAAAAAAGAAACCATGTACAGAATGAGTACCTACTTATAACCCCATATTCAACAATAAACAGAATTAGTTATGAAATGATAACAGTGACTTCCTCTTGGGTGTACAGGCAAGAGCAAGGGACTGGAAAGAAAAACAGACTTTTAGTGTTCTGGGAAGCCCCTATATTGTCATTAATATTTTGGTTACACGGAGAAAGAGAAGGTATGTAATAAACAGGCTAAGATTCACTAAAAAAAAAAAAAAGACTGTCTTATTTACTGTGTGAGATCCTGTCTCAAAAGTCAGAAAATAAAAATCAAACTCTTGACTTAATAAAATTGGAGGTAAAAGTTAAATATTTAAATTTGATTTTTTCTTTAAAAACAGATTGGGTGCTAGTACCAGTGCCTACTTTATTATGGTCTCACTGTTTCATTGAACGTAAAATAGGTATAAAGTTTGTAGAAATATATTAAAACCATGGCAAACCACGGGGCTCTGCAGGGCCCGTCCACTCGCAGGGCCATTTGTAATTACTCCACCTTCTTGGTTGTTGTTGTTTGTTTGTTTTTGCTTTTTGTTTTTCAGACAATATCTAATTATGTAGCATTGGCTGGCCTGGGAACTTACAGAGATCCTCTTGCCTCTGCCTCTCAAATGTTGGGAATAAAGGTGTGCATCACCATGCCCAGGTTATTTAATTTTATATAAACATTGAGATAAAATGTTCTCAAGGGAAAGATCAAATATTCTGGTTTCATAATCAAGTGGCACATTGAAAGTAGTTTAAAATTGAGAAAAGTAAACCCATAAAACTCTGAGGGAGATACCACACTGCTGTGATCGAAGAAATGTTTATTAATATAGAATTATAGATGGTGGAGAGCAAAAATTAATACAAGTTTGATAGTCCCCATCTGGTATTGTTGCCTCAAACCATAATAATTGATTATAGGGGTTCATTTGTCTAATGGAGACACAGTTGCAAACTGGAGGATATTCTTTCTTTGATGCAAGCTTCAATCTCACGTGGGAGATTCTGTTATTTCCATAAGAGAAGTCTGAGAACTACACAGGGCAAATTTTGTTAATTTTTGAATTCTAATTTTTACTATTTCTGTGTTATAGCACTTGTATGTTAGAAGTAATTTAAAATAAGTACATTTATGCAGCTAACATTTTCATTAATATATGTTTTTCTTAACTTAATCTTTAAAAATTAACTTTTGATTTACTTTGAACAGGATCCTATTCTAAGGTTATTGATTTTTATTTTGTTCTTGTTATTTGTTTATTTATTTATTTTTAAATTTTTTATTGAATATATTTTCATTTGCATTTCAAATGTTATACTTTTTCCCGGTTTCTGCCCTCCCAGAAAACCCCCAACCCATCCTCCCACCCCCTGCCTCCAAGAAGATGCCCCTCCACCCAACACACTCCCACTTATCCTGCTTGATTTCCCCATGATGCCTGACAAGACATTCCTCTGCCATACTTTGGGCTGGAACCATGTGTACCGCTTGGTTGATGGCTTAGTCCCTGGGAGCCCTGGGGCATCTGGTTGGCCAACATCATTGTTCTTCTATCAGGCTGCAAACCCCTTCAGGTCCGCCAGCCCTCCCTCCAACTCCTGCATTGGGGACCCTGCGCTCAGTCCAATGGTTGGCTGCTAGCATCTGCCTCTGTATCTGTAAGGCTCTGGAAGGCCACTCCAGAGACAACCATAACAGGCTCCTTTCAGTATGCACTTCTTGTCAGTCACAATAGTGTCAGGGTTTGGAGACTGTTTATAGGATGAATCTCCAGGTAGGACAGTCTCTGGGTGGCCTTTCCTTCAGTTTCTGCTCCACACTTTGTCTCCATAGTTGCTCCTCTGAGTATTTTGTTCCCTTTCTCAGAAAAACCAAAGCACCCAAACTTTGATCTTCCTTCTTCTTGAGCTTCCTGTGGTCTGTGAATTGTAACTTGTTTATTTTGAGCTTTTGGGCTAATATCCACTTACCAGTGAGTGCATACCATGTGTGTTCATTTGTGATTAGGTTACCTCACTCAGGATGACACTCTCTATTTCCATCTATTTGCCTAAGAATTTTGTGATTTCATTGTTTTTAATAACTGAAGAGTACTCCATTGTGTAGATATACCACATTTTCTGTATCCATTCCTCTGTTGAAAGACATCTGGGTTCTTTCCAGCATCTGGCTATTATAAATAAGGCTGCTATGAACATAGTGGAGCATATATCCTTATTACATGTTGGAGCATCTTCTGGGTATATGTCCAAGAGTGGTATAGTTGGGTCCTCAGGTAGTACTATGTCTAATTTTCTGAGGAACCGCCAAACAGATTACCAGAGTGGTTTTACCAGCTTGCAATCCCACCAGCAATGGAGAAGTGTTCCTCTTTCTCCACATCCTCTCCAGCACCTGCTGTCCCCTGAGTTTTTCATCTTAGCCATTCTGACTGATGTGAGGTGGAATCTTAGGGTTGTTTTGGTTTGCATTTCTCTGATGAATAAGGATGCTGAACATTTCTTTAGGTGCTTCAGAGCCATTCGAGTTTCCTCAGTTGAGAATTCTCTGTTTAGTGGAGCTTTTTGGGTCACTTAAGTATACTATCATATCACCTGCAAATAGTAATAATTTGACTTCTTCCTTTCCAATTTGTATCCCTTTGACCTCCTTTTGTTGTCTAATTGCTCTAGCTAGAACTTCAAGTACTATATTGAATAAATATGGAGAGGGAGGGCAGCCTTGTCTAGTCCCTGATTTTAGTGGGATTGCTTCAAGACAGCTGATAAACTACTTCAGCAAAATGGCCAGATATAAAATTAACTCAAGCATCAGTAGCCTTCCTATACTCAAAGGATAAACAGGCTGAGAAAGAAATTATGGAAATGACACCCTTCACAATAGCCACAAACAATATAAAGTATCTTGGTGTGACTCTAACCAAACAAGTGAAAGATCTGTATGACAAGAACTTCAAGTCTCTGAAGAAAGAAATCGAAGAAGACCTCAGAAGATGGAAAGATCTTCCATGCTCACGGATTGGCAGGACTAATATAGTAAAATGACCTTCTTGCCAAAAGGAATATACAGATTCAATGCAATTCCCATCAAATTCCCAACTCCATTCTTCGTAGAGTTAGAAAGAGCAATTCTCAAATTCATCTGGAATAAGAAAAAAACCCAGAATAGTTAAAACTATTCTCAACAGTAAAAGAACTTCTGGGGGAATCAGTATCCCCTACCTCAAACAGTACTACAGAGCAATAGTGTTAAAAACTGCATGGTATTGGTACAGCAACAGGCAAGTAGATCAATGGAACAGAATTGAAGACCCAGAAATGAACCCACACACCTATGGTCACTTGATATTTGACAAAGGAGCTACAACCATCCAGTGGGAAAAAAGATAGTCTTTTCAATAGATGGTGCTGGTTCAACTGGAGGTCAGTATGCAAAATAATGCAAATCAATCCATTCTTATCTCCTTGTACTAAGCTCAAGTCCAAGAGGATCAAAGACCTCAACATAAAATCAGAAACACTGAAACTAATGGAAAAGAAACTGGGGAAGAGCCTTGAGCACATGGGCACAGGGGAAAATTTCCTGAACAGAACACCAATAGCTTATGCTCTAAGGTCAAGAATTGACAAATGGGACCTCATAAAATTACAGTTTCTGTAAGGCAAAGGACACTGTCAAAAGGACAAAACGGCAACCAACAAATTGGGAAAGGATCTTTACCAACCTTATATCTGACAGAGGGCTAATATCCAAGATATACAAAGAACTCCAGAGGTAACCCAATCACAAAAGAACACACATAGTATGCAGTCACTGATAAGGGGATATTAACCCAGAATCTCGGAATACCCTAGACACAATACACATATCAATAGATTTCCAAGAAGATGGAAGGAGAGACCCCTGGTCCTGGAAAGACTGGATGTAGGGGAATGCCGAGACAGAGAAGCGAGAGGGGGTTGAATGGGGAAATGAGGGAGGGAAGGGGGCTTATTGGACTTTCGGGGAGGGAGGAAACGGGAAAGGGGAAATGATTTTGAATGTAAATAAAAATAAAAAAAAAGAAGATAGATTCCAGAGAGCCAAATAACCCTATTAAAAAATGGGGCACAGAGCTAAACAAAGAATTTTCACCTGAGGAATATTGAATGGCTGAGAAGCACCTAAAGAAATGTTCAACATCCTTATTCATCAGGGAAATGCAAATCAAAACAACCCTGAGATTTCACCTCACATCAGTCAGAATAGCTAAGATCAAAAACTCAGGAGATAGCTGGTGCTGGCGAGGATGTGGAGAAAGAGGAATACTCCTCCACTGCTGGTGGGGTTGCAAGCTGGTAAAACCATTCTGGAAATCAGCTTGGCAGTTCCTCAGAAAACTTGGCATAATATTACCGGAGGACCCTGCAATACCACTCCTGGGCATATACCCAGAGGATTCTCCAGCACGCAATAAGGACACATGTTCCACTATGTTCATAGCAGCCTTATTTATAATAGCTAGAAGCTGGAAAGAACCTAGATGTCCCTCAACGTAGGAATGCATACAGAAAATGTGATATATTTACACTATGGAATACTACTCAGCTATTAAAAACAATGAATTCATGAAATTCTTAGGCAAGTGGGTGGAACTGGAGAATGTCATCCTGAGTGAGGTGACCCATTCACAAAAGGTCACACATGATATGCACTCACTGATAAGCAGATATTAGCCCAGAATCTTGGAATACCCAAGAAACAATTCACATATCAAATGATGCCAAGAAGAAGGAAGGAGAGGCCCCTGGTCCTGGAAGGGCTCAATGTGGCAGTGTAGGGGAATGCCAGGAAGGGGAGGCAAGAGTGGGTTGGTTGGGGAGCAGGGGGAGGGAAGAGGGCATATCTGGACTTTTGGGAAGGAGGGCATCCTGTAAGGGGGAAATCATTTGAGATGTAAATGAAGAATATATCTATTAAAAAAAAACACCCTGTCTCAAAAAAAACAAAAACAAAAACATCCTAATCATAATAAAATCTAAGTATAAGGTGATATGTGTTCCATCAATTTGGCACACAAGTTATTTTGCTTAAAGTAACAATAAATGGTTTTTATATGTACCTTATAACGGTCTAGTACTTTATTATATTAAATCGTTGAACACTCAAAAAAAAAAAGAATTCTCTTTTTAGCTCTGTATCCTTTCTGCAAGATGGACATTTTTACTATATTAATCCTGCCAATTCATGAGCATGGGAGATCTTTCCATCTTCTTAGATCTTCTTTGGTTTCTTTCTTCAGAAACTTGAAGTTTTTGACATACAGATCTTTCACCTGCTTGGTTAGGGTCACACCAAGGTATGTAATATTATTTGTGACTATTGTGAAGGGTGTCATTTCCCTAATTTCTTTCTCGGCTTCTTTATCCTTTGAGTAGAAGAAGGCTACTGATTTGTTTGAGTTAATTTTATATTCAGCCACGTTGCTGAAGTTGTTCATTAGCTTTAGGAGTTCTCTGGTGGAATTTTTGGGGTTGCTTAAATATACTATCATATCATCTGTAAATAGTGATATTTTGACTTATTCCTGTCCAATTTGTATCCCTTTGACCTCCTTTTGTTGTCTAATTGCTCTGACTAGGACTTCAAGTACTATATTGAATAGATAGGGAGAGTGGGCAGGTTTGTCTGGTCCCCAATTGGGATTGCTTCAATTTTCCCTCCGTTTAATTTGATGTTGGCTACTGGTATTGCTTTTTTTTTTTTTAATTTAATTTAATTTTATTTTTTTAATTTACATTCCAAATCACTTCCCCTTTCCCGTTTTTGCTTTTTACTAAGTTTAGGTATGGGTCTTGAAATCCTGATCTTCCCATGACTTTTATCATGAAGAGATGCTGAATTTTTTCAAAAGCTTTTTCAGCATCTAATGAAATGACCATGTCTTTTTTTTCTTTGAGTTTGTTTATATAGTGGATTACCTTGATGAATTTCCATATATTGAACCATCTTTGTGTCCCTGGGATGAAGCCTACTTGATCATGGTGAATTATTTTTTTGATACATACTTGGATTTGGCTGTCCAGAATTTTATTGAGTATTTTTGCATCCATGTTCATAAGGGAAATTGGTCTGAAGTTCTCTTTCCTTGTTTGGTTTAGGTATAAGCATTATTGTGACTTCATTGAATTAATTTGGTAGTGTTTCTTGTGTTTCTATTTTGTGGAATAGTTTGAAGAGTATAGGTATTAAGTCTTCTTTGAAGATCTGATAGATTCCCCACTAAACCCATCTGGTCCTGGTCTTTTTTTGGTTGGGAGACTATTAATAGCTGCTTCTATTTCCTCAGGACTTATGGGACTATTTAGATTGTTTATTTGATCCTGTTTTAATATTGGTACCTGGTATATGTCTAGAAAATTGTTCATTTTGTCCAGATTTTCAAACTTTGTTGAGTATAAGCTCTTGTAGTAGGATCTGATTATTTTTTGAATTTCCACAGTTTCTGTTGTTATGTCTCCCTTTTCATTTCTGGTTTTATTAATTTGGGTAGTGCCTCTGTGCCCTCTGGTTAGTATGGCTAAGGGTTTATCTTTCTTGATGATTTTCTCAAAGAACCAGCTCCTGTTTTTGTTGATTCTTTGTACAGTTCTTTTTGTTTCTATTTGCTTGATTTTGGCCCTGAGTTTGATTATTTCCTGCTGTCTACTCCTCTTGGGTGCATTTGCTTCTTTTTTTTCCTAGAGCTTTCAGGTATGTTGTCAAGCTGCTAGTGTAAACTCTCTCCATTTTCTTTTTGGAGGCACTTACAGCCATGAGTTTTCCTCTTAACACTGCTTTCATTGTGTCCCTTAAGTTTTGGTATGATATATTCCCATTTTCATTAAATTTTAAAAAGAAATTAATTTTAATTTCTTTAATTTCTTTCTTTATTTCTTCTTTGATCAAGCTATCATTGTGTAGAACATTTTTCATGTCCATGTGTATGTATGTTTTCCATTGTTTTTGTTTGAACTTAAGACCAGCCTTAGTTCGTGGTGATCTGATAGGGTGCATGGAATTATTTCAATATTCCTGTATCTTTTGAGGCCTGTTTTGTGATCAATTATATGGTCAGTTTTGGGGAAGGTACCATGAGGTGCTGAGAAGAAGGCATATTCTTTTGTTTTAGGATGGAATGTTCTATATATATTTCTTAGATCCATTTGGTCCGTAATTTCTGTTAGTTTAACTGTGTCTCTGTTTATTTTCTGTTTCCATGATTTTTTCCATTGCTGAGAGTGGGGTGTTGAAGTCTCTCAGTATTATTATGTGGGGTTCAGTGTGTGCTTTGAGCTTTAGTAAAGTTTCTTTTATGAATGTGGTTGCCCTTGCATTTGGAGCATAGATGTTCAGAATTGAGAGTTCATCGTGGTTGATTTTTCCTTTGACCAGTATGAAGTGTCCCTCCTTATCTTTTTTGATAATTTTTGGTTGAAAGTCGATTTTATTCAATATAAGAATGGCCACTCCAGCTTGTTTCTTGGGACCATTTGCTTGGAAAATTGTTTTCCAACCTTTGACTCTGAGGTAGTGACTGTCTTTGTCACTGAGTTGGGTTCCTTGTATGCAGCAAAAAGTTGGGTCCTGTTTACATATCCAGTCTGTTAGTCTATGTCTTTTTATTGGGTAATTTAGTCCATTGATGTTAAGAGATATTAAGGAAAAGTGATTGTTACTTCCTGTTTTTTTCATTGTTAAAGGTGGAATTCTGTTTTTGTGGCTATCTTCTTTTGGATTTGTTGAAAGAAGATTACTTTATTGTTTTTTCTAGGGTATAGTTTCCCTCCTTGTGTTGGCATTTTCCACTCATTATACTTTGGAGAGTTGGATTTGTGGAAAGATATTGTGTAAATTTGGTTTTGTCATGGAATGTCTTGTTTTCTCCATCTATGATAATTTAGAGTTTTGCTGGGTTGACATTTTTGTTCTCTTAGGGTCTGATTGCCATCTGCCCAGGATCTTCTAGCTTTCATATTTTCTGGTAAGAAGTCTGGTGTAATTCTGATAGGTCTGCCTTTATATGTTATTTGACCCTTTTTCCTTACTGCTTTTAATATTCTTTGTTTAGTACATTTGCTGTTTTGATTATTATGTGCTGGGAGGACTTTCTGTTCTGGTCCAGTCTGTTTGGAGTTCTGTAGGCTTCTTTTATGTTCATAGGCATCTATTTCTTTAGGTTATGGATGTTTTCTTCCATAATTTTGTTGAAGATATTACTGACCCTTTAAGTTGTAAATCTTAGCTCTCTTCTATAGTTTTCTTCCATAATTTTGTTGAAGATATTACTGACCCTTTAAGTTGTAAATCTTAGCTCTCTTCTATACCTATAATCCTGTTGCTTCCTTATGTAGACCCAGTCATCAGTCTGGAAGTAGTGAGGGGTCTCTGATATCCCTGGAAGATTTAAGGCAGACAGTTTGGGACAAATCTCATGCTCTATCTACTGAAGGGCTTGTAGCCTCAAGAAGAGGTTCTTATCAGTGAGTTGGGATACCTCCAGGGAGGGTCCAGTGAACACCAAGGGAGTTGGGGTACCAAACAGGATCTCAAAAGGGGTCAGGTTAAAATGGTAGGGGTGTTCTGGGCTCAGAACCTGACCAGGGGAAGGAGCACCACCCAGTCAGCACAAGTCTCCAAGGATAATTCAGTTAAGGGCTCTTTTAGGGTTCTGTTTATTCTCTCTACCATCCCTGAGCTCTGGGGAAGGTACGCACAGTTGAGCTTCCAATAAGTCCCCAATATCTCTGCCAATCCCTGACTTATCTGAGAGATAAAAGAAGGGCCATTGTCCAATCCAATTACCTTGAGCACTCAGAATCTCGGGGAAGTTTCCTCTAATATCTTCTTGGCTACCACAGTAGCTGTTTTCTGTTTGGTGGGGAAAGCCTCAACCCATCCAGAGAAAGCATCCACAAACACTAGAAGGTATTTGTAACCATATTTTCCTGGCTTAACTTCTGTAAAATTGACCTCCAAATATACTCCAGGCTGTTCTCTCCTAGGTGTTTTGCCCTGTTTATTCTTGGTTGCGTAAGCATTCACTTGCTGGCATACCTTACACTGTTCTACTATCTCTCTGACCCAAAACCTGAGGTTCATTATATATATTTTAGATTTCTTAACTGTCTGGACAAGCCTTTTATTCCCTATATGAGTCCATCTGTGCATTTGGCCTAGTAAGTCTTTTGCTTGCTTTCTGGAGAGTATAGTTTTTCCTTCTTGTGTGCGACATTGCCCCTCCTTCTGTAGGTAACAGTTGGTAGGGTGGATAGCAATCTGAATCCTTTCTTCTGTATATTTTAAATGAGGCCATCCCTTAATCTAGTGCCATTCCCAGGCAGGTGTCTCTTGCAGGCCCATAACTGGGATAGGCTCCTGCATAGCCACTTCTCAAGGAACTTGATCTGCCTGGTTATTGCCCCAGACCACTGAGTCTCTTCCCTTCTGATGTCTTGGGCAATGACTAATACTCACAATTGCCAGCTTCATAAGATCCAGTATTTCCTGCTTGTTTTTCTAATTTCTTTTTCTTCTGATGTGAGCAGTTCTCTCTCTTGGTATATAGCCATGTGGACATGGGCTGTGGCAAAGGCACACCTGCTATCTGCATAGATGTTAATTTACTTGCCAGCCCCAAGTTCCAAGGCTTTGGTGATGGCAATTAGCTCCATTTTCTGTGCTGACATGTGGGGTGGTGGAGGAGGTATACGGGTACAACCCAGATGACATTTGTGCCATCCATCATGGCAGCATCCGTTTGTCTTTGATCTTCACGGAGAAAACTGCTTCCATTTGTAAACCAGGTAGCCTCAGCTCCTGGCAGGGGTCAGTCAGAGAGGTCTTTCCTCAACCCATGGGCTTTCCTTTTGAGTCAGTTATTTGCAGCCTGTTGGGCAGGAAGTGTATCTGGGCCTCCATCTTGGAGAGTAAGTCTCGCTCCAAGAAAGGGTAGAGACAATCTGGGATGACCATAAATGAATGGAATACCTGGCCTATGCCTAGGTCCACTGTCTATGAAGACATTTTGGTGCCAGTGGTTCTGTGGACCCAAAATTTTTTTCTTGGAAATGGGGCCATTGGCTTGGAGAAGGACTGAGTATTGAGTCGCTGTGTCCACCAAGAATTGAGTGGGTTTCCCCTTCACTCTCAGAGTTAGCCTGGGTTCAGGAGGGGGTCCAAACCCCATGTATCCCAATCACTGTCTTCACCCAAGGCTAACACCTTTGCCATTTGGAGGTGCTTTTCCCAAGGCCTGGCATTTCCTGCCCCCAGCTTCTGTTTGTTGGGACACTCTTGGGCCCAGTGGCCCCTCTCCTTGCAATATGCATACTGCTCCTTCTCACAGTGTTTTCTGTCTCTCTTTGGTTGGAGTCTCTCTTCTCTCTTTCCCTAATTACTGTAGTCAAGATTCTCTGTAAATTCCTTTCTTGTTATTTTTCTTTTTTTCATTCCCTTTCATCTTCTTTCTCTTTCTCTGCTCCTTCTTCTCTTCTGTCTCCCTGTTATAGTAAAACTTTCTCAGCAACTTGCACTAACTTTCTCAGCAACTTATCCTGCAGTCCCTCTAGCCTCTGAAGCTCTTTCCTGATGTCTCTCCTAGCCTGGTCTATAAAAGTCAGTCACAGTGGCTTTGTGCTCCTCACTGCTGGGGTCATAGGGTGGATACTGACAGAATGTCTCCATAAGTCACTCTAGAAAGGCAGCAGGCAACTTATCTGACCCCTGTTTAACTTCTCGTACTGTGGTCAAATTTGTGGGTCATCGTTTTGTGGTCCTCTTGTGACCTGCCAATGGAGCCTGGAGATAGACCTTCAGGTGCTCCTTACCTTCTGCTGTATTAAAGTCCCAGTCAGGTCTAGTCAGGAGAAACCTGCTGTGGATGACAGCCTTGTTAATCCGTGGTGCCCCTGTGTCTGAGGGGACACTTTTTCTGGCTTCCTGCATTATTTTTTCTCACTCTTTGGTTGTGAAAAGCATTCTCATGAGTTGTTGGATATCATCCTAGGTGGGCTGATGAGTAAACAAAACAGTCTCACAGAGATTAATCAGTCCCTTGGGGTTATCTGAAATGGGGAGGGGTTGGGGCTTCCAGTTGTACAAGTCAGCTGAAGAGCATAGCAAATATTGCAAAGCTTGATTGCCCTTATTTAGAGGCTCATAGGTCCTCATCGGGAGAGACTCCATGGTATCAGGGGAGGTGGCTCTCAGACTTTGGGCCTCCATGGCAGGACCGGGAATTTGGGGGTCTCCTCCCACTTCTCTCCCCAGAAAAGGAGGGGTTCAACAGCCCTGGTCCAGTATAGGCTGAGGATCCTGGGACTGGTGCTAGCTCTGGCAGGGTCATGGGGACAAAGGTAGGGGGATATGATGGAGGAGGGTCTTGGAGCAACAGATCCGCTGTTGAAGGGTCTTGGAGGATCAACTTCTTCTCAGGTCTTGATCCCTCCTCCCATGTTTCCTTTTTCCTGATGTCCAGAATCTGCTAGGAGGGTCTTGGGAAAAGAAAGGTTTTTATCCATGAGGGGGTAGGGGTACTCTACTAGATTCTTCCAGGTAACTATATAAGGCACTTGGTCTGGGTACCTGAGGGATCCCAGCCTAAAGATTTTTTCCCCTACTGCTTTGATCACCTGCAAGTTGAAGGTTTCTACGTGTTGACACCACACTCAGAAGGTGGGCCATCTGGAGAAGAAGAGAGTAACTAACCTGTCCTTGTTTATTACTACTGACAAGTTTTCTTCTCTTTCCCTAACTTCCCTCCTGTGGTTAATTTGGATGTTTAATGGGATAGATTCAGTCTGTCCCAGGTCCAAAAAAACAAAAACAAAACAAAAAATGTCAGTCCAAGTACAAGAACAGAGAAAGACAATCAACACACAGACAGTTCGCCCCTGACATGGGCACAGACAGTCCAAGTCCAAGAACACAGAGAAAGACAATCAACACACAGACAGTTTGCCCTTACAATGGGTGCAGAAAACAGGTTACACAGACAATTTGCCCCTGCCATGGGTGCAGAAATCAGGTTATAGGAAGATTCTGTTGGCTCCCGCCGATATGGTGTCTTGTCATTTCCAAAAGGATCAGAGTCTTCCCGACTCCTTCTGAGGAGCCTGAAGCATCCTCCAGACTCCCCACAATCATGGCATTAAGGACATCTGCCTGCTGCAAATGACTGCACCAGACCAGAGGCTTTCCAGCAGTTAGCGAGCTTGTGAGCCAAAAGTGAAAGCAAAAGACAGACAAACACAGACAAACACAAGTAGGCGCCTGTTGCCGAGCTTGTTCTTTTTCCCTCCACTCAGTCTAATTAGTGGTCCCTCGGGGGAGGGGGATCTCCTCGAATCTCAGAATGAGCCCCCAAATGTGAGACCCCCAACTCTTGGTTAGTGGTACTTACTTCAAGATGCCTGCCGAGTGAGACACTGAGATGCAGATCAATGCAAAAGCAAGAGGTTTATTTTCCAGCACATCAGGGTTAGGGTCAACCCTCAGTCAGTCCCTCTAGGTAAGTGACAAGAATGCGATAATAATAGCCTTTCTTAAGAAATAATTTTTTGTACTTATATTTGCATTTCTAGACTATTTTGAGATATTTGAGTATTCTCTCGTATATCTTTTAGTTATTCTTATAATGTACTAAGAATAATCAGTTTATTGGCAGACATCACCATGCTATCACACACTTACTAATTCACACTGTTCTTGTGACTGCATACATAAGACTTGCACATGCACAAATTTAAGCCAACCCAAATCTTTGCACAGGTGGCAAGGGATTAATGAATTCCCACATATGGATGAGAAGCTATTGATATTCATGTCTGATGGAAGAGGGATATATGTGGCCCCTGAGAAGCTACCTATGTTCCTGAATCCTACAGCCATGCACATATAGGCAGCACTAAGAGGACTCATGGGTTACACACACACACACACACACACACACACACGAAATTATGAGAGAAAAATGGTGGTGGGGGACAAGGAAGAAATTGGAAAGAAGGAAATGAAAGAGTGGACTTGATCAAAACTCATTGTTTGCGTGTGTGAAATTCTCAAACAACTAAAAAAAGTTAAAAAGTAAGGGGGAAATCTGTTTATGACTTTCTTCTATTTTAAAATCCAATTATTTAAAAAACTTTGTCCTTTATTGCTAGGTCATTCTGAATTCATCATATGCTTTGGAAAACTTTGTCAGATAGATGACAAATGTCATCTATCCTGCAGCTTGTCTCAGACTGTTGACTACTTCCTTTGCTGTGCAGGATTTTTTTTTGACATAATCTCATTTGTCAATTTTTACTTCTATTGTCTTTTAGATTATTCTGAAAACCTTGCCCACACTAGGCCTATAGTGCATTTCTCCTCCCTTCATGTTTGTTTATTTTTTTCTATTAGTTTCTGTGACCTTAGTTATATTTGAGTCCTTATTTCTGTTATGTTTGAACATGATAATTGATAAAGGTCCATTTTCATTCTTTGGCATGTGACTTTTATTTTTTGGCTCTTTTTTTTTTAAATTCAGGCTTATCAATATGACCACATTTCTTCAATTTATGATCTTTTTAGTTTCTCAGAAATTAGTTCACTATAGATGCAAGAATTAATTTCTGGACTTTCAGTTCAGTTCCATTGTAACAGAATCTTGATTTGATGCCAACAGTGCAGTATATTTTAAAGTCAGGTAGTGTAATGTAATGTCTCCATTTATTTTTTGCAGGTTTTTTGGGGGGTTAGGATTTGTTGGTGTTGTTTTAAATCAAGATTATTTTGATTATCCAAGACACTTCTAGTTTCATTAATGTTTTGATAAAGATTTTTTTTAATTATTTATTTTATTTTATTTTTTTACATTTTTTTTATTTTATTTTTTTAATTTACATTCCAAATCATTTCCCCTTTACCGTTTCCTACCTCCCCGAAAGTCCCATAAGCCCCCTTCCCTCCCTCTTTTCTCCATTCAACCCCCTCTCGTTACTCTGTCCTGGCGTTCCCCTACATCCAGTCTTTCCGGGACCAGGGGTCTCTCCTTCCATCTTTTTAGAAATCTATTGATATGCGGATTGTGTCTAGGGTATTCCGAGATTCTGGGTCAATATCCCCTTATCAGTGACTGCATACCATGTGTGATCTTTTGTGATTGGGTTACCTCACGAAGGATGATATTTTCCAGTTCTGACCATTTGCCTAGGAATTTCGTGAATTCATTGTTTTTAATTGCAGAGTAGTATTCCATTGTGTAGATATACCACATCTTCTGAATCCATTCCTCCGTTGAGGGACATCTGGGTTCTTTCCAGCTTCTGGCTATTATAAATAAGGCTGCTATGAATATAGTGGAGCATGTGTCCTTATTGCATGCGGGTAAAGTCTCTGGGTATATGCCCAGGAGTAGTATAACCGGATCCTCCGGGAGTGTCATGCCCAGTTTTCTGAGGAACCGCCAGACTGCTTTCCAGAGTGGTTGTACCAGCCTGCAATTCCACCAGCAGTGGAGGAGTGTTCCTCTTTCTCCACATCCTCGCCAACAACTGCTGTCCCCTGTGTTTTTGATCTTAGCCATTCTGACTGGTGTGAGATGGAATCTCAGGGTTGTTTTGATTTGCATTTCCCTAATGACTAAGGATGATGAACATCTCTTTAGGTGCTTCTCAGCCATTAGATATTCTTCAGGTGAGAACTCTTTGTGTAGCTCTGTACCCCATTTTTTAATAGGGTTACTTGCCTCTCTGGAGTTTAACTTCTTGAGTTCTTTGTATATCTTGGATATTAGCCCTCTGTCGGATGTAAGGTTGGTAAAGATCATTTCCCAGTTAGTTGGTTGCCGCTTTGTCTTTTTGACAGTGTCTTTTGCCTTGCAAAAACTTTGTAATTTAATGAGGTCCCATTTGTCTATTCTTGATCTTAGAGCATAAGCTATTGGAGTTCTGTTCAGGAAATTCTCCCCTGTGCCCATATGTTCAAGGTTCTTCCCTAGTTTCCCTTCTATTAGTTTCAGTGTGTCTGGTTTTATGTGGAGATCTTTGATCCACTTAGAATTGAGCTTAGTGCAAGGAGATAAGGATGGGTCAATTTGCATTCTTCTGCATGTTGACCTCCAGCTGAGCCAGCACCATTTGTTGAAAAGGCTATCTTTTTTCCACTGGATGGTTTTAGCTCCTTTGTCAAAGATCAAGTGACCATAGGAGTGTGGATTCATTTCTGGGTCTTCAATTCTGTTCCATTGATCTACATGTCTGTTACTGTACCAATACCATGCAGTTTTTAACACTATTGCTCTGTAGTAGAGCTTGAGGTCCGGGATACTGATTCCCCCAGAGGTTCTTTTACTCTTGAGAATAGTTTTAGCTATTCTGGGTTTTCTGTTATTCCAGATGAATTTTTGAATTGCTCTTTCTAACTCTATGAAGAATTGAGTTGGGATTTTGATGGGGATTGCATTGAATCTGTGTATTACTTTTGGTAAGATGCTCATTTTTACTATATTAATCCTGCCAATCCATGAGCATGGCAGATTTTTCCTTCTTCTGAGGTCTTCTTCAATTTCTTTCTTCAGAGACTTGAAGTTCTTGTCATACAGATCTTTCACTTGTTTGGTTAGAGTCACGCCAAGATACTTAATATGGTTTGTGGCTATCGTGAAGGGTATTATTTCTCTTACTTCTTTCTCAGCCTGCTTATCCTTTGAGTATAGGAAGGCTTCTGACTTGCTTGAGTTGATTTTATATCCGGCCACTTTGCTGAAGTCGTTTATCAGCTGTAGGAGTTCTCTGGTGGAGTTCTTTGGGTCGCTTATGTATACTATCATATCGTCTGCAAATAGTGATAGTTTGACTTCTTCCTTTCCAATTTGTATCCCTTTGACCTCTTTTTGTTGTCTAATTGCTCTAGCTAGAACTTCAAGTACTATATTGAAAAGATATGGAGAGAGAGGGCAGCCTTGTCTAGTCCCTGATTTTAGTGGGATTGCTTCAAGTTTCTCTCCATTTAGATTGATGCTGGCTACCGGTTTGCTGTAAGTTGCTTTTACTATGTTTAGATATGGGCCTTGAATTCCTGATCTTTCCAAGACCTTTTCCAAGCATGAAAGGATGCTGAATTTTGTCAAATGCTTTCTCAGCATCTAATGAGATGACCATGTGGTTTTTTTCTTTGAGATTGTTTATGTAGTGGATTACATTGATGGATTTCCTTATATTGAACCATCCCTGCATCCCTGGGATGAAGCCTACTTGATCGTGGTGGATGATCGTTTTGATGTGTTCTTGGATTCGGTTGGCAAGAATTTTATTGAGTACTTTTGCATCGATATTCATAAGAGAGATTGGCCTGAGATTCTCTTTCTTTGTCGGATCTTTGTGTGCTTTTGGTATTAGTGTAATTGTGGCTTCATAGAACGAGTTGGGTAGTGTTCCTTCTGTTTCTATTTTGTGGAACAGTTTGAAGAGTATTGGTGTTAGGTCTTCTTTGAAGGTCTGATAGAATTCTGCACTAAAACCATCTGGACCTGTGCTTTTTTTGGTTGGAAGACTTCCAATGACAACTTCTATTTCTTCAGGGGTTATAGGACGGTTTAGATGGTCTATTTGATCCTGATTTAATTTTGGTACTTGGTATCTGTCAAGGAAATTGTCCATTTCCTCAAGATTTTCTAGTTGTGTTGAATACAGGTTTTTGTAGTAGGATCTGATGATTTTTTGAATTTCCTCAGTTTCTGTTGTTATCTCTCCCTTTTCGTTTCTGATTTTATTAATTTGGATACTATCTCTGTGCTCTCTGGTTAGTCTGGCTAAGGGCTTATCTATCTTGTTGATTTTCTCAAAGAACCAACTCCTCGTTTTGTTGATTCTTTGTATGGTTTTCTTTGTTTCTACTTGATTGATTTCAGCCCTGAGTTTGATGATTTCCTGCCTTCTACTCCTCTTTGGTGTATTTGCTTCTTTTTGTTCCAGGGCTTTCAGGTGTGCCATTAAGCTGTTAGTGTATGCTGTCTCCCGTTTCTTTTTGGCGGCACTCAGGGCTATGAATTTTCCTCTTAGCACTGCTTTCATTGTGTCCCATAAGTTAGGGTATGTTGTGCCTTCATTTTCATTAACTTTCAAAAAGTCTTTGATTTCTTTCTTTATTTCCACCTTGACCAAGTTATCATTGAGTAGAGCATTGTTCAGCCTCCATGTGTACGTGGGTTTTCTTTTGTTTTTGTTGCCTTTGAAGACCACCCTTATTCCATAGTGATCTGATAGGAGGCATGGGATTATTTCTATCTTCTTGTATCTGTTGAGGTCTGATTTGTGACCAATTATATGGTCAATTTTGGAGAAGGTACCATGAGGAGCTGAGAAGAAGGTGTATTCTTTAGCTCTAGGATGAAATGTTCTATATATATCAGTTAGTTCCATTTGGTCCAACGCTTCAATTAGATTCACTGTGTCCCTGTTTAGTTTCTGCTTTCCTGAACGATCCATTTCAGAGAGCGGGGTGTTGAAGTCACCCACTATTATTGTGTGCGGTGCGATGTGTGCTTTGAGTTTTAGTAAAGTTTCTTTTACGAATGAGGGTGCCCTTGCATTTGGAGCATAGATATTCAGAATTGAGAGTTCTTGATGGTGGATTTTTCCCTTGATCAGTATGCAGTGTCCTTCTGTGTCTTTTTTGATGACTTTGGGTTGAAAATCAATTTTATCCGATATTAGGATGGCTACTCCACCTCGTTTCTTGGGGCCATTTGCTTGTAAAATTGTTTTCCAGCCTTTTACTCTGAGGTAGTGTTTGTCTTTGACACTGAGGTGCGTTTCCTGCATGCAGCAAAATGCTGGGTCCTGTTTACGTATCCAGTCTGCTAGTCTATGTCTTTTAATTGGGGAATTGAGACCATTGATATTAAGAGAGATTAAGGCATAGTGATTATTGCCATCTGCCATTCTTGACGCTATCTTTATGTCTGAGTGGTTATCTACTTTTGGGTTTGATTCAAGAAGGTTATTATCTCATTTTTTCCAGGGTGTTGTTTCTCTCCCTGTATTGGAGGTTTCCACCTATTATCCGTTGCAGGGCTGGATTTGTGGAAAGATATTGTGAAAATTTGGTTTTATCATGGAATATCTTGGTCTCTCCATCTATGGTGATTGAGAGTTTTGCTGGGTATAGTAGTCTAGGCTGGCATTTGTGCTGTCTTAGTGTCTGCATGAGATCTGCCCAGGATCTTCTGGCTTTCATAGTCTCTGGTGAGAAGTCTGATGTGATTCGGATAGGTCTTCCTTTGTATGTTACTTGGCCCTTTTCTCTTACTGCATTTAGTATTCTTTCTTTGTTTAGAACATTCGGTGTTTTGATTATTATGTGACGGGAGGTATTTCTGTTCTGGTCCAGTCTGTTTGGAATTCTGTAGGCTTCTTGTACGTTCATCGGCATCTCTCTCTTTAAGTTAGGGAAGTTTTCCTCCATAATTTTGTTGAAGATGTTTACTGGCCCTTTAAGTTGCAAATCTTCACTCTCATCTATACCTATAATCCTTAGGTTTGGTCTTCTCATTGTGTCCTGGATTTCCTGGATGTTTTGGGTTACGCGTTTTTTGCATTTTGCATTTTCTTTGACTGTTGAGTCGATGCTTTCTATGGAATCTTCAGCACCTGAGATTCTTTCTTCCATCTCTTGTATTCTATTGTTGATGTTTGCATCTATGACTCCTGATTTCTTCCCAAGGTTTTCTATCTCCAAAGTTGTCTCCCTTTGTGATTTCTTAGTTGTTTCTACTTCCTTTTTTAGTTCCTGGATGGATTTGCTGAGATCCTTCACTTGTTTGTTTGTATTTTCCTGTATTTCTTTAAGGTATTTTTGCATTACCTCTTTCAGGATTTCTTCCTGATGACCCACGTTCTCCTGCATTTCTCTGAGCGATTTTTGTGTTTCCTCCTCATGGGATTCCATCTGTTGATCCATCGTCTCCTGCATTTCTTTAAGCAGTTCTCGTGTTTCCTTTGTAAGGGCATCTAACCGTTGATTCATTTCTTTAAGCAATTTTTGTGTTGCCTCCTTATGGGCATCCGTCTGTTGACCCATATTCTTCTGCATTTCTTTATGCAAATTTTGTGATTCCTTTGTGAGTGCATCTACCCGTTGATTCATCTCGTTAAGCGATTTTTGTGTTGTCTCCTTGTGCGCCTCCATCTTTTGATCCATGTTTTCCCGCATTTCTCTAAGCGATTTTTGTGTTTCCTTTGTAAGGGCTTCTAACCGTTGATTCATGGTCTCCTGTAACTCTTTATGAGATTTATTTGTGTCCTTCTTGTGATCCTCTAATAGCATCATGAGAAGTGATTTTAAATCCAGATCTTGTCCTTCGGGTGTGGTGGGGTATCCAGGACTTGCTGCTGTTGGAGAGTTGGGTTCGGATGGTCCCACATTACTTTGATTACTGTTAGTAACATTCCTACGTTTGCCTTTTGCCATCTGGATACCTCTGGTGTTAGTTGGTCCTGCTGCCACTGGCTGTTGGTTGGACCTCCTGTGAGCCTGCAAAGCTATTTCTGCCCCCCCTGGATTACCAGGATTCCCCTGGCACCGATTTCTGGGGCCTGCCTGCTCCTGAGTGACTTTGGAGCCCTAATGTGCTTTGCCCCAAGTGATCTTATATTGGGGAGGCCTTGCACATCTAAAGGCTCAGCCTAGTGGATTCCTGGAGCAGAGGTCGCCAAAGGGAGGCTGGCAGGCTCCTGCCCTGTGCAGGGGTGTGTGATCTCTCCTGGGGGGGGGAGGGGGCGTCCCTCTGCCAGGCAGAAGTCCCACAGCAGATCTGGCGCGCTGGTCACTGCAGATCAGCCCAGCACCTGGGAGCAGGTTACACACAAGCTGCCTGAACCCGAAGCGATATTATGCCTGTCTGTCTCTGAGCCTGGCGGTCCCAACTACCTGGTCACTGGAGCAAAGACGGTGGAGGGCACTGTCCGTGGCGCCACTCACCCTGTAGACGCGATGGCCCGCCGATCTGGCACCCAGACGACCACAGCGCTGACCCGTTCTCAGGCACAGACGGAAGCCCCAACAGGCCGTGTCCCAAGTGATGTTATATTGGGGATAGGGAGCTTGGGGTACCTGTCTCTTCAGCGCAGTCTGCGGGAACAGAGGTCATGGAAGGAAAGCTGGTAGGCTCCCGCCCAGTGCGGGGTCCCTCTGCCAGGCAGAAGTCCCACAGCAGAGCTGGCGCGCTGGTCACTGCAGATCAGCCCCGCACCTGGGAGCCGCACACACACAAGCTGCCCGAGACCCAAGCGATATTATGCTTGTCTTTCTCAGAACCTGGCTGTCCCAACTTCCCAGTCACTGGAGCAAAGATGGTGGAGGGCACTCTCCATGGCGCCGCTCACCCTGCAGACCTGATGGCCTGCCGATCTTTTGATAAAGATTTTATTGAACTTGTAGCTTTGTTATTGTGAACGTTTATGCACTAGTAATTATGCAACCTGTGAACATAGGACATATGTCCTTTTATTTGTGTATTCATCAAATTCTTTTTCTTGTATTCTTTTTTTTTTATAACAGCATGTGGTTGCTGGGGATTGAACTCAGGCCCTCTTGAGGAGCAGTCAGTGCTCTTAACTATTGAGCCATCACTCCAGGATCATTGTTTTATCCATACAACATAGCTTTCATTGTAGAGACACCTTACCTGCTTGATCAAATGCACTCTTTTATTTATTTTTTCATTTTTTATTATTGCTTTGAGAAATTTGATGCAGTTTGATCATATTCATCCTTTCCACCATACCTCCCAGTTCTACCCCTCCCATTTCCCAACCTACCCAACTATATCTTTGTTCTTGTTCTTGTTGTTTTAACCCTTCAAGTCTAATTTGTGTTGCCCATATATTCTTGAATGTGTGGATTTCTTTTTTTTTTTTGTAAAAAAAAAAGAATTGCATTTATTTTGAAGCTATAATTTTTCTTTCTAAAAATTTCCTTTTATTTTTGGTTTCTTGTTCAAAGGATAATTTAGTGGGTTGGCATGGACAGTAGTAGCACTGATCTTTGAAAAGAGGACTTAATTTCAAGTCTGTAATAATCATAACTTGTTTTGTGATATTTGTGATATTGTTTTTTGTTGCTGTTTGGTATAAATAAATTTACGAACTTAAATAAATAATAAGAGATTACCAGATGGCAAAAGGCAAGCACAAGAACCCTACCAACAGAAAACAAGGCTACTTGGCAATATCAGAGCCCAGTTCTTCCAACACAGCAAGTTCTGGATACCCCAACACACCGGAAAAGTAAGAGTTGGATTTAAAGTCTCTTCTCATGATGCTGTTAGAGGACATCAATAAGGACAGAAATAACTCCCTTAAAGAAATACAGGGGAGCATGGGTCAAAAGGTAAAGGCCCTTAAAGAGGAAACACAAAAATCCCTGAAAGAAATACAGGAGAGCATGGGTGAACAGGTAGAGGCCCTTAAAGGGGAAACACAGAAATTCCTTAAAGAATTATGGAAAACACAAACAAACAAGTGAAAGAACTGAACAAAACCATCCAGGATCTAAAACTGGAAGTAGAAACAATAAAGAAATCAGAAAGTGAGACATCTCTGGAGATAGAAAACCTTGGAAAGAATTCAGGAGTCATAGATGGAAGTATCAACAACAGAATACAAGAGATAGAAGAAAGAGTCTCAGGTGCTGAAGATACCATAGAAAACATTGACTCAACAGTCAAAGAAAATGCAAAATGCGTAAAGCTTGTAACCCAAAACATCCAGGAACTCGAGGACACAATGAGAAGACCAAACCTAAGGATTATAGGTATAGAAGAGAGCGAAGATTTCCAACTTAAAGGGCCAGTAAATATTTTCAACAAAATTATAGAAGAAAACTTCCCTAACCTAAAGAAAGAAACATCCATGAATATACAAGAAGCCTACAGAACTCCAAAGAGAATGGACCAGAACAGAAAATCCTCCTGTCACATAATAATCAAAACACCAAATGCACTAAACAATGAAAGAATATTAAAAACACTAAGGGAAAAAGGTCAAGTAACCTATAAAGGCAGGCCTATCAGAATTACACCAGACTTCTCACCTGAAATGATGAAAGCCAGAAGATCTTGGGCAGATCTCATACAGACCCTAAGAGAACACAAATGCCAGCCCAGACTACTATACCCAGCAAAACTCTCAATCACCATAGATGGAGAAACCAAGATTGTCCATGATAAAACCAAATTTACACAATATCTTTCCACAAATCCAGCACTACAAAGGATAATAGATGGAAACCGCCAATATGAGGAGGGAAAATACACCACAGAAAAAGCGAGAAAGTAATCTTTTTCCAACAAACCCAAAAGAAAGTAACTTCACAAACATAAAAAGAACATCAAAAATAACACGAAGCAACAATCACTATTCCTTAATATCTTATAACATCAATGGACTCAATTCCCCAACAAAAAACATAGTCTAACAGAAATATTTTTCATGTAAATCTTCAATTTTATCAGAAAATGTTTGTGATTCCTTTTTCAATTTAGTAATGTTTTTATATCTACCATTTTAACTGTATTATTTTCCATAATAATCTTTAATTTTAACATTTTTCTATATATTTCTTCAATTTCATCAGAAATATTTTCCATGTAAATCTTCAAGCTTGTCAGAAAATGTTTATAATTTGACTTTCAATCAACTTAGGAATAATTTTATGCATAGCATTTTATCAGTATAATTTTTTCCATGAAATACTCAATCTTAACAAGTTTTTCTACATATTTCTTCAATTTTATCAGAGATATTTTCCATGTAAATCTTCAACTTTATCAGGAAATGTTTATAATTCCACTTTCAATCAGTTTAGCAATATTTTTATGCCTACCATTTTATCTGTATAATTGTTTCATGAAATAGTCAATCTTAACGTGTTTTTCTATATATTTCTTCAATTTTATCAGAGATATTTTTCCATGTAAATCTTCAATTTTATCAGAAAATGTTTATAATTCCACTTTCAATCAACTTAGATATATTTTTATGCCTACCATTTTATCTGTATAATTTTCCATGATAATCTTCAATTTTAATGTTTTTCTATATATTTTTTCAATTTTATCAGAAATATTTTCCATGTAAATCTTCAATTTTCTCAGAAAATGTTTATGATTCTACTTTCAAACAACTTAGGAATATTTTTATTCCTACCAATTTATCTGTATAATTTTCCATGAAATAGTTAATTTTAATGTCTTTTTCTATATATTTATTGAATTTTATCAGAAATATTTTCCTTGAAGATACTCAATTTTATCAGAAAATGTTTATACTTCCACATTCAATCAACTTAGAAATATTTTTATGCCTACCATTTTATCTGAAATTTCCCATGATAATCTTCAATTTTAATGTTATTTTATATTTTTCTACAATTTTATTAGAAATATTTCCCATGTAAATCTTCAATTCTATCATAAAATGTTTCTATTTCCTGTTTCAATTAATTTAGCAATGTTTTTTATGTCTACCATTTTACTTTTCAATTTTCCATGAAAATTGTCAATCTTAATGTGTTTTTCTATATGCTTCTTCAATTTTGTCAGAAACATTTTCCATGTAAATCTTTAATTTTATCATAAAATGTTTTTACTTCCTTTTTCATTAAAAAATAATTAAAAAAAGAAGAGAAAAGCTAGGCTGAGCCTACAAGATAAGCTATTGTGCTGCGTGTGGCAGACCCAGAAAAATAGAGCTAGTTTCCAGGCTCTTTGGAGCCCTGAGGATTATTAATGGGTACAAGATTAAAGGACTGAACTTTTTGCCCTGTTGGACTTTGATTTTGCTTTGATTTGAATACTACCGTACTCTGCTTCTTCTGTAATGAAGTAGGAAATTACTTTTTTTATTTTACATTAGCCCATAGTTGAGAGACTTTGAACTTTTAAGGAGACTTTGGAATTTTGAGAGAGCATAGACATTTTAGAAAGACTAAAAAAAAATCTAGAGATACTTTGGGTATTTTAGAGACTTGAACAGTTTGGAGAATTTTTGAACATTGAAAGTGATGGAAAGGATGGGAGCCATCCAGTTTGTCTGCTGCTGGAGATGGTCCTCTGCCACAGGACTCCATACCCAGGGGACTCAAGGAGTTAGCTAGCCTCCCAGGAGTGCAAACAGGCCTGTGAGTGCAGGAAGGAACACCCCTGCTGTTCAGAGTAACCTGCCCAGAACCCTCAGGACACAGGAACCCAGGGGCAGCCTGGGACTGTAGCCCTTCAGTTTTTATCTGCTGGTAGAGATGATACTCTGCCACAGGGCACCAAACCCAGATGGCACAGAAAGATATCTAGACCACAAGGAGTTCAGACAGGCCTGTGGGCGCAGGAAAGACCACCACTGCAGCTCAGAAGAATCTGCCTGGAACTTTCAGGACACAGGAACCAAGGGGTTGCCTGGGACAGGAGGCTTCCGATCTCTGTCTAAGCCCAGAGCTGGTTCTGGGCCACAGAGCTATATATACAAATACCATTAGGAGAGAGCTGGTCCCCCAGGAGTGCTTACACACCTTTGAGAACAGACCCTGTACCACAGCTCTCCATACCTAAATTCCTCAAGGACAGAACTGGTCTCCTAGGAGTACTGACATGCAGGCTTGCAGGACAGACAAGCCACAGTCAAAGACAGCAAGACCAGGTAACACCAGAGATAACCAGCTGGCAAAGGGCAAGTGCAAGAACAGAAGCAACAGAAACTAAGGCTACTTGGCATCATCAGAACCCACTTCTCCCACCACAGTGAGCACTGCTTTACTCCAACACACCAGAAAAACAAGACTGTAATCTAAAATCACATCTCATGATGATGATAGAGGATTTAAAGAAGGACACAAATAAATGCCTTAAAAAATACAAGAGAGCATAGGTAAACAAGTAGAGACCTTAAAAAGGAAACATAAAAATCCCTTTCAAGAATTACAGAAAAAACACAACCAAACAGGTGAAGGAACTGAATAAAAACATCCAGGATCTAAAAATGGAAATAGAAACAATGAAGATATCACAAAAGGAAGACAACCCCAGAGATAGAATAGCTGGGAAAGAGATCAGGAGTTGTAGATGCAAGCATCACCAACAGAATACAAGAGATAGAAGAGAGAATTTCAGGTGCAGACGATACCTTAGAAAACATTGACACAACAGTCAAAGAAAATGCAAAATGCAAAAATTCCCTAAGTGAAAATATCCAGGAAATCCAGGACACAGTGAGAAGATCCAACCTAAGGATAATAGGCATGGAAGAAAGTGAATAAACCTGAGATTCCATCTCACACCAGTCAGAATGGCCAAGATCAAAAACTCAGGGGACAGCAAATGCTGGAGAGGATGTTGAGAAAGAGGAACACACCTCCATTGCTGGTGGGATTGCAAGCTGGTAAAACCACTTTGGAAATCAGTTTGGCAGTTCCTCAGAAAACTGGGCATAGAAACCTGAGGACCATGACATACCACTCCTGGGCATATAGCCAGAAGATGCTCCAACATGTCATAAGGACACATGCTCCACCATGTTCATAGCAGCCTTATTTATAATAGCCAGAAGCTGGAAAGAACCCAGATGTCCCTCAATAGAGGAATGGATACAGAAAATGTGGTACATTTACACAACAGAGTATTACTCAGCTTTTAAAAATAATGAATTCATGAAATTCTTAGACAAATGGATGGAGCTAGAAAACATCATCCTGAGTGAGGTAACCAATCACAAAAGAACACTCACTGTATGCAATCACTGATAAGTGGATATTAGCCCCAGAGCTCAGAATCACCAAGATACAACTCACAGACCACATGAAGCTCAAGATGAAGGAAGGCCAAAGTGTGCATACTATGATCTTTATTGGAAAGTGGATCAAAACACCCATGGCTCACAGCCAACCAATATAATGAGCACAGGGTCCCCAATGGAGTAGCTAGAGAGAAGACCCAAAGAGCTGAAGAGGTTTGCAGCTCCATAGGAGGAACAATAATATGTACCAACCATTACCCACAGAGCTCCCAGGGACGTATATATACCATCACCAAAGAGTATATATGGAGGGTCCCATGGTGCCAGCTATATATGTAGCATAAGATGACCATTTCAGACATCAATGAGAGGAGAGGACATTGGTCTTTTGAAGGCTCAATTCCCCAAAATAGGGGAATGCAAGTCAGGAAATTGAGGGGGGATGGCGAGGGGGAGGGGGATCAGACAGGGGGTTGTTGGTGGGGTAACATGGAAAGGGGTTAGTATTTTAATGTAAATAAAGTAAATATCTAATTAAAAATAAAAAAAAGAAAGTGAAGATTCCCAACTTAAAGGGTCAGTAAATGTCTTCAACAAAATTATAGAAGAAAACCTCCCTAATCTAAAGAAAGAGATGCTCATGAACATACAAGAAGCCTACAGAACTCAAAATAGATAGGACCAGAAAAGAAATTCTTCCTGCCACATAATAATCAAAACACCAAATGTACTAAACAAAGAAAGAATATTAAAAAGCAGTAAGGGAAAAAGGTCAAGTAACATATAAAGGCAGACCTATCAGAATTACACCAGACTGCTCACAAGAAACTATTAAAGCTAGAAGATACTGGGAAGGTGTCATACAGACACTAAGAGAACACAAATGCCAGCCCAGACTATTATACCCAGCAAAACTCTCAATTACCATAGAGGGAGAAACCGAGATATTCCATGACAAAGAAAAATTTACACATTATCTTTCCACAAATCTAGTCCTACAAAGGAGAATAGAGATGGAAAACACCAACACAAGGAGGGAAACTACAGCCTAGAAAAAACAAAAGAGTAATCACCTTTCAACAAATCCAAAAGAAGTTAACAACACAAACATAAAAATAGCATCAAAAATAACAGGAATCAGCAATCACTATTTCTTAATATCTCTTAACATCAGTGGACTCAATTCCCCAATAAAAAGACATAGATTAACAGACTGTATACAAAAACAGGACCCAGCATTTTGCTGCATACAGGAAATGCACCTCGGTGTCAAAGACAAACATTACCTCAGAGTAAAAGGCTAGAAAACAATTTTCCAAGCAAATGGTGTCAGGAAACAAGCTGAAGTAGCCATTCTAATATCAGATAAAATCAACTTTCAAACAAATATCATGAAAAAAGATAAGGAAGGACACTTCATACACATCAAAGGAAAAATCTACCAAGAAGAACTCTCAATTTTGAACATCTATGTTCCAAATGCAAGAGCACCCACATACATAAAAAACTTTACTGAAGCTCAAAGCATACATTGCACCTCAAACAATAATTGAGGGGGATATCAACACCTTACTCTCACGAATGGACAGATCAGGGAAACACAAAATAAATAGAGACACAGTGAAACTAACAGAAGTTATGGACCAAATGAATTTAACAGATCTCCATAGAACATATGACCATAAATCAAAAGAATATACCTTCTTCTCAGTACCTCATGGTACCTTCTCCAAAACTGAACATATAATCAATCACAAAACAGACCTCAACAGATATAAGAAGATTGAAATAATCCCATGCCTCCTCTCAGATCACTATGGATTAAGACTGGTCTTCAATAGCAACAAAAACAACAAAAAGCCCCCATACACATGGAAGTTGAACAACACCCTACTCAATGAGAACTTGGTCAAGGAAGAAGAAAAGAAAGAAATTAAAGCCTTTTTAGAATTTAATACAAATGAAGCCACAACATACCCAAACCTATGGGGCACAATGAAAGCAGTCCTAAGAAGAAAACTCACAGCTCTTAGTGCCTCCAAAAAGAAACTAGAGAAAGAATACAGTAGCAGCTTGACAGCACTTCTGAAATCTCTAGAAAAAAAAAAAAGCAAATACGCCCAAGAAAAGTAGATGACAGGAAATAATCAAACTCAGGACTGAAATCTACCAAGTAGAAAGAAGAAAAATTATACAAAGAATCAACCAATCTAGGAGCTGGTTTTTTGAGAAAATCAACAACACAGATAAACCCTTAGATATACTAACTAGGGGACACAGAGACAGTATACAAATTAACAAAATCAGAAAGGAAAAGGGAGACATAACAAAAGAAACTAAGGAAATCCAAAGGAAAAAATCATCAGATCCTACCACAAAAGCCTTTACTCAACAAAACTGGAAAATCTGGATGAAATGGACAATTTCCTAGAGAAATACCAGGTACCAAAGTTAAACCAGAATCAGATAAATGATGTAAACAGTCCCATAATGCCTAATGAAATAGAAGCATTCATCAATAGTCTACCAACCAAGAAAAGCCCAGGACCAGATGGGTTTAGTGCTAAGTTCTATCAGACCTTCAAAGAAGAACTAATACCAATGCTCTCCAAATGATTCCACAAAACAGAAACAGAAGGAACACTACCCAATTCATTCTATGAAGCCACAATTACTCTAATACCTAAACCACACAAAGACCTTATAAAGAAGGAGAATTTCAGACCAATTTTCTTTATGAATACCGATGCAAAAATACACAATAAAATTCTCTCAAAACAAATCCAAGAACACATTAAAATGATCATCCATCATGATCAAGTAGGCTTCATCCCCGGGATGCAGAGATGGTTCACTATAAGGAAATCCATCAACTATATAAACAAACTCAAAGAAAAAAAACACATGATCATTTCATTAGTTGCTGAAAAAGCATTGGACAAAATACTACTACACCCCTTCTTGATAAAAGTCTTGTAAATATCAGGAATTTAAGACCCATACCTAAACATAGCAAAAGCAATATACAACAAACCAGTAGCTTACATCAAACTAAATGGAGAGAAACTTGAAGTAATCCCACTAAAATGAGGCTCTAGACATGGCTGCCCACTATCTCCTTTCCTATTCAACATAGTACTCAAAGTCCTAGCCAGAGCAATTACACAACAAAAAGAGGTCAAAGGGATACAAATTGGACAGGAAGAAGTCAAAATATCACTAATTGCAGATGATATGATAATATACTTAAGTGACCCCAAAAATTCCACCAGAGACTCCTAAACCTGATAAACAACTTCAGCAAAGTAGCTGGATATAAAATTAACTCAAACAAATCTGTGGCATTCCTGTATTCAAAGGATAAACAGGATGAGAAAGGAATTAGAGAAACAACACCCTTCACAATAGTCACAAATAATATAAATTAACTTGGTGTGACACTAACTAAACAAGAGAAAGATCTGTATGACAAGAACTTCAAGTCTCTGAAGAAAAAAAATCAAAGAAGATGGAAAGCTCTCCCACGCTCATGGATTGGCAGGATTAATATAGTAAAAATGGCCATCTAAAAAGCAATATACAGATTCAATGTAATCCCCATCAAAATTCCAACTCAATTCTTCATAGAGTTAGAAAAGAGCAACTATCAAATTCATTTGGAATAAAAAAAAACAGGATAGCTAAAACAGTTCTCAACAATAAAAGACCTTCTGGAGGAATCAGCATCTCAGATCTCAAGCTGTACTATAAAGCAATAGTGATAAAAACTGCATGATATTGGTACAGTGACAGTCAGGTAGATTGATGGAATAGAATGGAAGACCCAGGAATGAACCCACACACCCATGGTCACTTGATTTTTGACAAAGGATCTAAAACAATTCAGTTGAAAAAAGATAGCCTTTTCAACACATGGTGCTGTTTCAACTGGTGGTTAACATGCCAAAGAATGCAGATCAATCCTTTCTTATCTCTAAATCCAAGGGAATCAAGGACCTCTACATAAAACCAGATACACTGAAACTAATAGAAAAGAAAGAGGGGAAGGGTCTCGAGCACATTGACACAGGGGAACATTTCCTGAACAGAACACCAATAACTTATGCTGTAATCTATTGACAAATGGGACCTCATAAAATTACAATGCTTCTGTAAGGCAAAGGACACTGTCAATAGGACAAAAATGGCAACTAACAAATTGGGAAAAGATCTTTACCAACCCTACACCCGATAGAGGGCTAATATCTAATATATACAAAGAACTCAAGAAGTTAGACTCCAGAGAATCAAATAACCCTATTAAAATGGGGTACAGATTTAATCAAAGAATTCTCAACTGAGGATTATTGAATGGTTGAGAAGCACCTAAGGAAATGTTCAACATCCTTAGTCATCAGGGAAATGCAAATCAAAACAGCCCTGAGATTACAGACTCAGGTGACAGCAGGTGCTGTCGAGAATGTGGAGAAAGAGTAACACTCTTCCACTGCTGGTGGTATTGCAAGCTGGTGCAACCACTCTGGAAATCAGTTTGGTCATAACATAATACAAATGGTCTTGTGTAGTAGCTTCCTCTGGGATAAAGCTTTCTCTCTTGGAGGTAAGCCCATTAAGACACAGGGTGTTCTAAGAGAGAGGTAAAATATTTCGTCCTGCAGGAAAGATCTGTGATTTATGGTAATAAACAACTTAATAGTTTCAGAAAAGTTCCTGAAATTAACTTGATTCCTTAGGTTCCTTCATCCCCCAGAGTATGTAAGCTGTAAGGACTTCTGAGAGATACTCTCATACCAGTGAAGGCTGCCTAAACCACCAGAAAGAGGCACTCTCTAGCCTGTCCAGCTCTATCCTGTCTAGCTGCCTGTAAAATGTGAAACAAGCTTCAGCTTTTCAGCTTTTGTGAACTGTCACCTGGCTTCAGGTAGGTTTTTGATGATGCAGTTGCTTTCGAGTCATTTATGCTCCTACAAATAGCCCATTACCCATATTACTATATTATTGCTATAGGTAACCCCAATAGAGCTGATTGGTTGAATTTTTTTGCCTCTTTGCTTTGATGTGCCATTGGTTTTTTATCCATGGTAAACAGATGTTTCTTCACATCTACCCACAGATAGTGCCACACAACAGACCTCCAGCCCAATTCCTAGTAAAGTCACTGTTCCCATTTGAAATTCCATATCTCAGGCCTTCACTGTTCATGTGATCATTCAACTTTTAGCAGAACTGTCCATTAAGCTCTGCTTACAATATTCTGAGGCTTCTCTATCATGTATCTACAAAGTCATCTAGATTCCTTCAATACATCAAAAGATCCAAGAACAAAAAGTTGGCTTTACCACAATAATCTCACTTGTCTAGTTCCATTCTTTATATGTTACTTTTGCATTGCAACAGCTGTTATATACAACAGAGACAACTTAAGGGAGAAGAGACGTTTCAGGATTGATTTTGGATTCAGGAGACTCATTCTTGATGGGTAGGCATGGCAGCATGCATAGAGGCAGAAGTTTTTGACAGAGTCTTCTCATATCCAAGTAGAACAGGAAGCATGACTGGAATCAAGGTTAGCTTCAAAGGTAGCCTTTAACTTCTAAAGGTTCCACAGACTCCTAACTTCACGTTGGGAAATAGGCAATCAAACATGAGCCTATGAGAAAAATCTCAAATGCTAATCTTAATACCACCTTCACATTAAATTCCAGGTGTTCCATTTAGGGAGTCACAACATGACAGAATTTGCTTCAAATAGAATGACCTAAACTCTAAAATAAAAATTCTCAAGGAAGTTTTCTTCCTGAGGCTGACACTTTTTTCTCTCTTCAGCAGTGGAGAGACATTGTATTAGTGGAGAGCTAGGCTCAATTGCCAGGTGTCCTGCTTAGTTTCTGTCAACAGACTGTGGCCATCTGGGAAGAGGGAACTTCAATTGATAAAATGCCTCCTTAGGTAACTATACCCAAGAAAACATGAGAAACTCAAACCCAAAAGAAGAGAGTCACATGCACACAGTACTACCTACAACATCAAAATAACAGGAATTAACTATCATTGGTCATTAATATCTCTCAACGTCAATGGACTCAATTCACCAATAAAAAGACACAGGCTAACAGACTGTTTATGAACAGGATCCATTATTATGCTGCATACAAGAAACACAGCTTAGAAACAAAGATAGACTTTACTTCAGAGTAAAGGTTTGGAAAAGGTTTTCCAAGCAAAGATACCTCAGAAATAAACTATAGTAGCTATTCTAGTATCTAATAAAATAGATTTCCAATCAAAAGTAATCAAAAGAGATGGGGAAGGACACTTCATATTATCAAAGGAAAAATACACAAAGATGATGTCTCAATTCTCAGCATTTATGCCCTAAATGTAAGGGCACCCACATTCCTAAAAAATACTTTATTAAGCTCAAAACACACATTGAATCACAAATAATAATAGTGGGAGACTTAAGTACCACACTCTCACCAATGGACAGGTCACCAAAACAGAAACTAAACAAAGAAACAATAAAGCTAACAGATGTTATGAATCAAATGAATTTAACAGATAAATCTATAGAACCTTTCACCCCACAACAAAAGAATATATCTTCTTCTCAGTACCTCACAGAATCTTCTCCAAATGTGACCATATAATTGGGCACTAAACAAGCTTAGACAGATACAAGAAGATTGAAATAATGTGCATTCTATCAGATCACGATGGATTAAGGCTGAACCTGTGGAGGGGTAACCGGGAAATGGGATATCATTTGAGATATGATGGAATGGAATGATTAATTTAAAAAAAGATGCTGCCTTGTCTGCTTGCATCCACATCTGCATTTGTCAGGCTCTAAACTACCAACCAAAGAGATGTACAATAACAGAAGCTCACATACTCAGTGGAAACTGAACAACTCTCTACTCAATGATTAATTGGTCAGGGATGAAAAGACTTTCCAGAATTCAATGAAAATGAAGTCACAGCATACTCAAATTTATGGAACAAAATGAAAGCAGCACTAAGAGGAAAATTCATAGCACTAAGTGCCTTCATAAGGAAACTAGAAAGATCTCATACTAGCAACTTAACAGCACACCTGAAACTCTAGAACAAAAAGAAGCAAACACACCCAAGAGGATATTTTATGGAAGTATTTTTTAAATGATGGTTCTCTACTTTCAGAGAACTAGCTTGTGTCAAGTTATAAGACTAGCTGGCACACAAAGGGAAAGGATATGATGTACAAGCCAAGGAAGGGGGCCTGGAAAGGAAAGCATTCAGCAGGAGCCAACCAAGTCAGCATCTTTTATTTTTTTATTGGTTCTTTCATTTATTTACATTTCAAATGTTATCCCCCTCCCCAGTTTCCTCTCCACAAATCCCCTCTCCCCTCCTCCACCCCTACCTGTATGAGGGTGCACCCCCACTCCATCCTCAGCACCTTAGCATTCCCCTATGATGGGTCAGATGGGTCATTGAGCCTCCACAGGACCAAGGAGCTCCCCTCCCATTCATGCCAGAGAAGGCAATCCTCTACTACATTTCTGGCTGGAGCCCACGTGTACTCTTTGGTTGGTGGTTTAGAGCCTGATCAATACAGATGCAGGTGCACACAGCCAAGGCAGATTTTTTTTAAAATTAATCATTCCATTCATTTACATCTCAAATGATATCCCACTTCACAGTTACCCCTCTACAAACCCCCCATCCCACATCCACCCTCTCCCCCTCCCCTTTGCCTCCATGAGGGTTCTCCCCCACCCATACACCCTGTCCCTCCCCATGGTTCCAGCATCCACCTAAGTGGAAGGGGGGGCATCAATCCCTTACAGGACCAAGGGCATCCCCTTCCATTGCTGTCAAGTCAGGCCATCCTCTGCTACATATGTATCTGGAGTCATGAATCCCTCCCTGTACACTCCTTGGTTGGTGGTCTAGTCTCTAGGAGCACTGGGTGGTTCAGCCAGCTGATGATGTTCTTTCTATGGGGTTGCAATCCCCCTCTGTCTCTCCAGTCCAAGGCAGCATTTCTACCCTGCAAAACTGTGAGAAAGAATGTTTCTGTTGTTTAAACTGAAAGAGACAGAGAAGGAGAAGGAGAAACAGTTTCTTTTCATAGTTTATTTGGAAAGTAACTTATGGATAAAATTATTAATAACATACTTTGAAATATCTTGAAAAATATTCAGTTTATTTAAAAATTAAGAATAGTACATAGGTTTGTTTTATTTGTCTGCACTGAAAAAGTTTATGAGGTAAAATACCAAAAGCATGATCTATGTCCTTTGTGTGTAAACTCATCATGGTTTCTTTACCTATTCAGTTGTGAATGGGTTCAAGGCTATTTTACTGTGGGGATTTTTATTTACTGTGAGCAAATTGCCATAATTAAAATGGATTTCCAATTTTTCTGTGGGATACTGACTTGGAATCCTTCATGTTTATACCTACAAGGTGTACAGGTGGTGGTATGACCCAGAAATACTGTACTTTCTGGCTATGAAAAAATGTGTACCTGTATTCTATGTTGTTAATTGAGCAGGCACCAGGCTAGCAGGATATGTAAATGTTTGTTATGGAGGCAGGAGAACTGGCAGAACTGGCAGGAAGGGAGAAAGGCAGATAGGGAGAGGATGCAGAAGGAGAAATGGAGCAAGGCAGGGGAGATAAAGCAGTAAGAGCCATGTGGAAAAAGGTGATGGCAGGGGAGTTGTGTTAAGTTAAAAGCTAGCTTAGGACTGCCCCAACAAAACAGCAAACAACCTTAAACTGTATAGATGTTTCTGTGCCTTTATTATTACCCCATGCATAGCCCCAAAAAGCCCCGCAATGCAAAAGCACAGCTAGAGGATATTGTAGCTCAAGGTTCATTTTCCTTAGGAACCTCTACACTGATATTTCTAGTAGCTTCACCAGTTTACATTTGAGCTAGTTGACTAAAATGGTTCTTTTTTTGGTCTACATCCTTGCCAGGGTTATCATTTTTTGTTGATGATAGACATTGGCTGTGTGTGTGAGATTGAGAGTGGTCTAAAGAGAGAAAAGAGAGATGAAAATATCAAATAAGAATTTTCAATAAACACTCTTTGTTATCACCTGAATGTTTTAGAGTCAGCATAAGCAATATATTGTCTATCATATCACATTAAAATATTAAACTGCCTCTAAATGAAGACATCTCAATTTCAGAATCACTTGCTATTTACTTATTTGGCTTCTTTTTAGATAAATGCTTTATTACTTCACTTTACAAAACAAATTTACTTTGGAGATAAAGAGTATGTATTTAGAAGTTAAAAAGCTTAAATAAAGAATTTCTTCATTTTGATTACATTTCCAAACCTGTTTTAAACTGGAAAGAGTAATTCTATTGGGGTACAGTGCCAGGAGCCATCCAGGAGAGGCTAAAAGCTAGCAGGTGATCTTCCTGAGATGGTTTCACCATGGACTGTAAAACTATGATGGATGCATCCTTTTAGACAAGGTTGAAGGAACTACATTTTAGGAAAGATTCATAAGCTTTTCCTGTTATTTTTTTGTTATAGTATTTTATTTTATATAAAAATCTAATTGCAATAATAACCAAGAAAGTAAAATCCAGTAAGTGTATAGACTACAGAATTGTTTTTAGGAATGTAATCTGATAACAAATCCTACTTTACTTACAAAGCTCAAATGCAAAACTGTTTTTCTTGCTATAGTTATCAGAGGATAAGGATGAAGTGTTCTTCATCTCAAGCCAGGCTTGAGTGACAGCTTTTTAGTATAAAAATGTACAACATAAACATAAAATACCAAAACACTTCATTTAGTCCACAAGTACTTTGAAGAGTTTGTAGTGAGTACGTTCTATGGAGTGATAATCATCATCATCATCATCATCATCATCATCATCATCATCATCATCAGCAGCAGCAGCAGCAGCAGCAGCAGGAGTGTCAGTTCTCCTTCCAGAACCTATAAAACCCCAGTGCTATAGCCAAGCAAGTGAACACCGAGGCTGCAAGATAACGAATTGTCTCAAGTTTGCTCGACTCCATCAGTGTTTTTAAGGAAGCGATTTCAGTGTCAATTTTATTACTGGTCTCTGAAATAATACTTTTGGTTTGTGTATCCTTTTTGGTAAATTCATTGGTTGCTTCCATAAGTTGTTTTTCTTGATCTGTAAACATATCTGTCACTCTGCTCCTTTCCAGGTTGATGTCCAACTTATTGTCGGCTCTGATTCGACTGGTTTCATTAGTCAGCTGCTGCTTAACTTGATCTAGTTCAATTTTCATTTTCTCATTCCTTGCTCTCAGATTTGCAAATTCACTTTTCTCTAGGATGACCATGTCTTTCTTGATGGAATTCAGATGAGTCATTAGCTGTTGGACTGTAATTTCCTGTTGAGCTTTAGTCACCATCTCCTTGTAGATAGTATCCAGGCTGACATTTGATAACGTACTTAGTACTGATACAATTGTCTGTGCTTGTGTTTTGCCAAATCCGTGAGTTTCCAAGTCCTGCACCAACGCATGGGTATCAAAAGTTAATTTTCTTTGTTCTAAAGGAGTTATGTCCACTGGCCTTCTATCATAACCCGCCTTAGTTGTGGTGGTCAAGAAACCTCTCCGCAGGGCGGGTGACAGACGCCCAAGGTCATGGCTCAGGAACCGCCACGTACAGCGGCTCCTCATGGTCTCGGAGCTCCGGGTCAGCAAGGGGAAGCCGAATGCGTGTTGATTCTCGCAGAGGCTTTCGGACAATGACGTTCTCTCACCATAAGGATGCTGGGAAATGTAGTTTCCGGTCTGTCATTAAACCACCTACTTGGCAGGTTTCTCTTCTACGAAGCTAGGCCTCTTCACAGAGTCACACTTCACACGATTTCAGAGCGTATCCCCCTACCCCACTGCCCCTTCCCCATCTCTTCCCGCCTTTACCGCCCTAAGAAACCGGGGTCTTGAAGAACCTACTGGTGCCCATTTACTAGCGGTGAGTTAGTCCCACATCAAGCTTCTCAGACTGAATCCAGTGGAGCCGCATAGCAACATCAGCTTTTCCTGTTATTAAATAGATATATAAGAATCATTAGGTATTAGCCCACCATTTGGGGTAGATTTTAGCAGATCAAAGAAGATGTACTGTCTTGTAGTGCTGCTATATAGACAAATAGATGATTTCTTAATTCTTAATGATGATACTATAAGAATTCCTAAAATTATACTAGTAATTATTAAGTCCTTTGTAATAGGACCACAATTAAAGTCCTCTCTGATAGGAAAACTGCAATGAGAAATCTTAAAGTTTTCAAGTGTCATGAGTTAATTACTTCTGAGAGAGAAAGCAGGCATTTATACTTAGAACACATTCCAAGAGATTGTAAAACAATTAGCCAAAGGCCATAAAAGGGAACTAATGATTTATTGTGGGTGCAAGGACAGAAGATAAAATATTGATTGGGTTTATATATATAAAGCTTCAATGATAACTTAGTCACAAAAATTATGATCTTTACCTCTTCTTCAACCTGTGAAACTAGTGACAGATGATGAATGTCTAGTTTTAATGGGAACATATGTAAACACCTCTGTTGTAAACTTCTTATTTAATTTATGATTTGAATTTTTAAAAATTTAATTTAGTTTTTTTACTTATTCTTTGTGCATCCTGCTCACTGCCCCTCTCTCAGTCACTCCTTCCCATAATACTTTGCCCACCTCTCTTCTCATTTGAGCAGGTGGGAACCCCTTATGATTTGAATATATGTGTAAATTTATGGTAAACGTTTACCATGTGATCAAGTATTCTGAAAGATATATAAGTGCTGAGGACAAAGAGAGCAGAGAGAATTTTTTTAGAGAGAGAATTTTTTGGAGAAGAGCTTATAAATAAAGATTAAAATTACTTTTCAAGTTGTTCCTTTTTCTTCCTGTGACTTTCACTAGCAGACTGGGAAGTTGTTGCAGAGATAAGAACAAAGGCTACTTAAATTTTTCAAAATCAAGTCTTGCTCCCGCTGATGCTCTTTCCCCTTGGTTATCTTCAAGAGAGGACCTCAACTCCAGAGCTGGCCCCTGACAATACAAGTTCCTAAAAAGACTCAGACACTAATGAAATTTGTATCTGATATATTTGCCTGTCACCTTAGTGTGTGTCTTTGAAGAGACTGTAGCACATTTTCCTGCACCTAAGATAAGTGACTTGGGGAGTGGAGAGTTGAGCTTTGGAAGGTAAGACATGGTAACCCTGAGAGCTGAGGAAATTGAAGAGTAAGTCTGTGTCAGATTGGTTTTTGGAAAGGAAGAACAAAGAAGGAGGTCATCTACATATTGAATCAGGAAGGAGGAAAAATGGAGAAGGCAGGCCAGATCCATAGTGAGCACCTGTCCAAAAATGTGTACAAATCTGCCTCTGAATCCCTGGGGAAGGACAATCCAGGTGTCAGGATTGTTGAGTATCAAGATCTGTCTAAGTGAAAGCAAAAAGATCTTGAGACTGATGTAACTTTTTTTTTCAAAACCTATTTTTAATGATGGATCTTAAACATTTTATCCTCCCTTTTAGCCCACCACCCACCAGAGGCAGTGGGAAAGAAAGGATATGGGGGAAGTGGACCTGTTTAGAAAGGTCTCTATGGAGCAAATCTTATCGGCATTGTCAGGAAATCAGCAGTTTAGTTCACAGGAGTCAGCAGCTGCAGCTTGAGTAACTCGAAAACACTTTATGGATATACCAGCAGTCCAGTTTGGTAGAGCAGGGTTAGCAGCTGTGGTGGCACAACCTAGCAGGAGCAGCCAGGCCTCACCCTCAGCACAAGTCAGTAGGAGGGACCAAGAAGGGGAGGAACATCAGGGAAATTTGTCTGCTGAGCCTTTCTCAGTGAAGGGAAGATCAGTGAAGATTCAAGGATTGCACAGGTTGCTCTATAAGCAAGACAAGCTCAGTATCTATCACTGGCCATCTAATTCTATTTATACTCTCTCCAAACATCACATGTCCTCTATATGTCTTGCCTCAGCATGTGTGTTGGGTCATCATGCATCTGTCTCAGCTGATATCATTCTGCCAATCAGCCTGAGGCTTAAGAAGTGGCAAGAAACTGCAGCACACCACCAGAAGATTTTTGGTGTGTTTCTTTCTGTGAAGTCCCAACAAATGGAAGTCAACTATGCAATGTAATGTGGACCAATACATGTGTGTCATTAGCTGTCTTAGTTAGGGTTTTATTGCTGTGAACAGACACCATGACCAAGGCAACTCTCATAAGGACAATATTTAATTGGGGCAGGATTACAGGTTCAGAGGTTCAGTCCATTATCATCAAGCTGGGAGCATGGCATCATCCAGGCAGGCATGGTGCAGGCAGAGATGAGAGTTCTACATCTTCACTTGAAGGCTGCTAGTAGAATACTGACTTCCAGGCATTTAGGGTAAGGGTCTTAATCCCACATCCACAGTATGGACACACTTATTCCAACAAGGCCACACCTCCTAATAGTGTCACTCTATGGGCCAAACACGTACAAACTATCACTTTAGCAAATAATTTCTCATCACATGGTTTTTTTAAATGTGCTTATTTTCACAGAACATCCTTTCTCCTGTGTCATGGAGTGCTTCAGCAAAACATCCTTTCACGAGTCTGCCTTTGTCTTTCACCTGTGTCCACTTCAGGAAGACACTCCTTAGCTGTGTAGTGGTGGCACACACCTTTAATCCCAGCACTTGGGAGGCAGAGACAGGTGGATTTCTGAGTTCGAGGCCAGCCTGGTCTACAGAGTGAGTTCCAGGACAGCCAGGGCTATACAGAGAAACCCTGTCTCAAAAAAACAAAACAAAACAAAACAAAAAAACAACATCTTTAAGATCTAGGACTAAGAAGTGAGCATTGTTGCCAGTGATAGTGGATAGAACAGATAGTGTAAGGATTGGAGACCACATAGTGAATATAGACAGTAGCAGCTTTAATGATGTGAAGCTCTTGGACTAGATAAAATGTTCTGTTAAGTTTTTGATTAGAAATATTGTATTGTAGGATGAAGAGGTTCATCATAGAAACTGTTTGGATAAAAGGGACTGAATAGTGGTTTGAGGCCTCTGAGACTGGTTACATGTAGGGGCTTTTGAAGTTTGAAGATGTTGGCAGAAGGGTCTTTGAGTATAATAGAAAGGTGTTTATGAAATGTAGCAAGGGAAGATACGATGAGGTAATATTTTATAAAATAGGATTGACTAAGAAAGGGGGTACAGTATAAGAGGGGTTTTGCAATTTTTGAGAGCGGGAGATTGTGTAAATGGAGGTCAAGGAAAGGAAGAGGAGGAGTGAAGGGGTATTCTAGAAGCTGTTGCTGGTGTAGAAGGCAAAACTCACACCTATTGTGGAAAGGATAGCTCTTCTTAGTAATGAAATAAAGTGTGAGGGTTTGAGGAGAAAAGATTGTGAAAAGGAAATGACTTTGAAGGAACATGTTAAAAGAGGAAGTCTGGAAGTGTCTGGAAGACTGGTGTATTAGTCAGGGTTCTCTAGAGTCACAGAACTTATGGAATGTCTCTCTATATTGAGGGAATTTATTGTGATGACTTATAGTCTGTAGTCTGACTACCCCAACAAAGGTCAGCTGTGAATGGGAAGTCCAAGAATCTAGTAGCTGTTCAGTACCATGAGGCTAGTTGTTTTATCTGGTCTTCTGCAGAAGTAGTTACAACAGAAGTGCTGGGAAGTAAATGAAAGCAGGAGAAGAGTGAATCTTCCTTCTTCCAATATCTTTATATAGGTGTCCAACAGATGATTTGTCCCAGATTAAAGGAGTGTACCACCACAACTGGATCTGAGATTTGGTTTGTCGACAGGCTGACCTTGAACTCAGAGATCTCCTTGACTTAGTCTCCTGGGATTAAAGGTGTGTACTACCTTGCCTGGGCCTAAGCTTTTTATAGACACTCAAGATCTCCATACCAAGATCTAGGTCAGAAACTTGTGTCTTTATCTCAAGATCTGGATCACAGGTGAGCCCTCCAATTCTGGTTTATAGTTCATGCTGGATATAGTCAAGTTGACAACCAGAAATAGCCATTACAACTGGTATCCCTGAAATTTATGAAGAACATGATGGGGTGACCTGACACAAGATGTCAGACCCTAGGTTTCTGGAGATCAATTAGTGTGAGTTTAGTCAGGTCTAGAGCAGAGCCTGAACCCCATCAATCCTCAACTACTAGGCCAAGTAAGTACAAAGGATTTGCTGGAGGGTAGGATGACTCCTGGAAAACTGTGCCCTAGGGGAAGTCTGATGCCCAGTGGCCCTCTTGTTGACATTTAGGGTATGGTTATGTATGTGAATAGGTTTGGCCCAATAGACCAATGTGTTTGAATGCTTCGCCCATAGGGAGTGGCATTATTAGGAGGTGTGGCCTTGTTGAAGTAGGTAAGGCCTTGTTGGAAGAAGTGTGTCACTGTGGGGTGGGCTTTGAGGTCTCCTCCTATGCTTAGGCTCCACCCAGTGGGGATGATAATCTTTTCCTGGCTGCCTTTGCATTAAGATGTTGAATTCTTGGGTCTTCTAGCACCAAATCTGCCTGTATGATGCCATGCTTCCCACCATGACAATTATAGCTGAACCTGAAATTGTAAGCCAGCCCCAACTAAATGTTTTCCTTTTATAAGAATTGGCTTGGTCATGGTGCCTCTTCACAGTAACAAAATTCTAAGATGGTAGGTCTCTGTGGTTATAGGCAGGCAAGGGCCCAGTGACTTTTCTTGCTGCACTTGAAACAAGGGCCTGGAGGTAGTTGGGACAGCCAGGCTCAGAGACAGACAGGCATAATATTGCTTCAGTCTCAGGCAGCTTGTGTGTAACCTGCTCCAAGAGCTGGGCAGATCTGCAGTAACCAGCGCGCCAGCTCTGCTGTGGGACTTCTGCCTTGCAGAGGGACCCACACACTGGGCAGGAGCCTACCAGCTTCCCTTTGGCGACCTCTGTTCCGGGATCTACCACACTGAGGAGGCAGGTACCCAGGCTCCTCCCAATATAACATCGCTTGGGACACAGCCTGTTGAGGCTTCCATATGCTTCCAAGAACTGGACAGCGCTGTGGTCGTCTGGGCGCCAGCTCTGCTGTGGGCCATTCCCCCTGCAGGGTGACCTGTGTCGCCGAGAGAGTGCAGAGTGCCCTCTGCCATCTTTGCTCCAGTGTCCAGGTAGTTGGGAACTCCAGGCTCAGAGACAGACAGGCATAATATCGCTTGGCCCTCAGGCAGCTTGTGTGTAACCTGCTCCAAGAGCTGGGCAGGTCTGCAGTAATCGACGCGCCAGCCCTGCTGTGGGACTTCTGCCCTGCAGGGGGACGCCCCCTCGACCGCCCCCCCGGGAGAGATCACACACCCCTGCAAGGGGCGGAAGCCTACCAGCCTCCCTTTGGTGACGTCTGCTCCAGGAATCCACTACGCTGAGCCTTTGGATGTGCAGGGACTCCCCAATATAACATCACTTGGGGCAAGGCACATCAGGGCTCCAAAGTCACTCAGGAGCAGGCAGGCCCCAGAAATCGGTGCCAGGGGAATCCCGGTAATCCAGGGGGGCCAGAAATAGCTTTGCAGTCTCACAAGAGGTCCAATCAACAGCCAGTGGCAGCAGGACCAACTAACACCAGAGGTAACCAGATGGCAAAGGGCAAACGTAGGAACGTTATTAACAGAAATCAAAGTAATATGGCACCATCCGAACCCAACTCTCCAACAGCAGCAAGTCCTGGATACCCCACCACACCCGAAAGACAAGATCTGGATTTAAAATCACTTCTCATGATGCTATTAGAGGATCACAAGAAGGACACAAATAAATGTAATAAAGAATTAGAGGAGACCATGAATCAACGGTTAGAAGTGCTTACGAAGGAAACACAAAAATCGCTTAGAGAAATGCAGGAGAACATGGATCAACAGATGGAGACCCACAAGGAGACAACACAAAAATCGCTTAAAGAAATGGATCAACGGGTAGATGCACTTTCAAAGGAATAACAAAAATTGCATGAAGAAATGCAGAAGAATATGGGTCAACAGATGGATGCCCATAGGGAGGCAACACAAAAAATGCTTAAAGAAATGAATCAACGGATAGATGCCCATACAAAGGAAACATGAGAACTGCTTAAAAAAATGCAGGAGGCGATGGATCAACAGATGGAAGCCCATGAGGAGGAAACACAAAAATCGCTTAGAGAAATACAGGAGAACTTGGTTCAACAGGTAGAAATCCTGAAAGAGGAAATGCAAAAATACCTTAAAGAAATACAGGAAAATACAAACAAACAAGTGAAGGATCTCAGCAAATCCATCTAGGATCTAAAAAAGGAAGTAGAAACAACTAAGAAATCACAAAGGGAGACAACTTTGGAGATAGAAAACCTTGGGAAGAAATCAGGAGTCATAGATGCAAACATCAACAGTAGAATACAAGAGATGGAAGAAAGAATCTCAGGTGCTGCAGATACCATAGAAAGCATCGACTCAACAGTCAAAGAAAATGCAAAATGCAAAAAACGTGTAACTCAAATCATCCAGGAAATCCAGGACACAATGAAAAGACCAAACCGAAGTATTATAGGTATAGATTAGAGTGAAGATTTGCAACTTAAAGGGCCAATAAATATCTTCAACAAAATTATGGAGGAAAACTTCCCTAACCTAAAGAGAAAGATGCCGATGAACGTACAAGAAGCCTACAGAACTCCAAACAGAATGGACCAGAACAGAAATACCTCTCGTCACATAATAATCAAAACATCAAATGTATTAAACAAAGAAAGAATACTAAAAGCAGAAAGAGAAAAGGGCCAAGTAACATACAAAGGAAGAGCTATCCAAATAACATCAGACTTCTCTCCAAAGACTATGAAAGCCAGAAGATCCTGGGCAGATCTCATGCAGACACTAAGACAGCACAAATGCCAGCCTAGACTACTATACCCAGCAAAACTCTCAATCACCATAGATGGAGAGACCAAGATATTCCATGATAAAACCAAATTTTCACAATATCTTTCCACAAACCCAGCCCTGCAACGGATAATAGGTGGAAACCTCCAATACAGGGAGAGAAACAACACCCTGGAAAAAATGAGGTAGTAATCTTCTTGCATCAAACCCGAAAGTAGATAACCACTCAAACATAAAGATAGCGCCAAGAATGGCAGATGGCAATAATCACTATGCCTTAATCTCTCTTAATATCAATGGTCTCAATTCCCCAATTAAAAGACATAGACTAGCAGACTGGTTACGTAAACAGGACCCAGCATTTTGCTGCATGCAGGAAACGCACCTCAGTGTCAAAGACAAACACTACCTCAGAGTAAAAGGCTGGAAAACAATTTTACAAGCAAATGGCCCCAAGAAACGAGGTGGAGTAGCCATCCTAATATCGGATAAAATTGATTTTCAACCTAAAGTCATCAAAAAAGACACAGAAGGACACTACATACTGATCAAGGGAAAAATCCACCATCAAGAACTCTCAATTCTGAATATCTATGCTCCAAATGCAAGGATACCCTCATTCATAAAAGAAACTTTAGTAAAGTTCAAAGCACACATCACACCTCAAACAATAATAGTGGGTGATTTCAACATCCCACTATCTGAAATGGATCGTTCAGGAAAGCAGAAACTAAACAGGGACACAGTGAATCTAATTGAAGCCTTGGACCAAATGGAACTAACAGATATATATAGAACATTTCATCCTAGAGCTAAAGAATGCACCATCTTCTCAGCACTTCATGGTACCTTCTCCAAAATTGACCATATAATTGGTCACAAATCAGACCTCAACAGATATAAGAAGATCGAACTAATCCCATGCCTCCTATCAGATCACTATGGAATAAGGGTGGTCTTCAATGACAACAAAAACAACAGAAAACCCACGTACACATGGAGGCTGAACAATGCCCTACTCAATGATAACTTGGTCAACGTGGAAATAAAGAAAGAAATCAAAGACTTTTTGAAATTTAATGAAAATGAAGGCACAACATACCCTAATTTATGGGACACAATGAAAGCAGTGCTAAGAGGAAAATTCAAAGCCCTGAGTGCCGCCAAAAAGAAATGGGAGACAGCATACACTAGCAGCTTAATGGCACACCTGAAAGCCCTGGAACAAAAAGAAGCAAATACACCCAAGAGGAGTAGAAGGCAGGAAATCATCAAACTCAGGGCTGAAATCAATCAAGTAGAAACAAATAAAACCATACAAAGAATCAACAAAACAAGGAGTTGGTTCTTTGAGAAAATCAACAAGATAGATAAGCCCTTAGCCAGACTAACCAGAGGGCACAGAGACATTATCCAAATTAATAAAATCAGAAGCGAAAAGGGAGAGATAACAACAGAAATTGAGGAAATTCAAAAAATTATCAGATCCCACTACAAAAGCCTGTATTCAACACAACTAGAAAATCTCAAGGAAATGGACAATTTCCTTGACAGATACCAAATACCAAAATTAAATCAGGATCAAATAGACCATCTGAACTGTCCTATAACACCGGAAGAAATAGAAGTCGTCATTGGAAGTCTTCCAACCAAAAATAGCACAGTTCCAGGTGGTTTTAGTGCAGAATTCTATCAGACCTTCAAAGAAGACCTAACACCAATACTCTTCAAACTGTTCCACAAAATAGAAACAGAAGGAACACTACCCAACTTGTTCTATGAAGCCACAATTACGCTAATACCAAAAGCACACAAAGATCTGAAAAAGAAAGAATCTCAGGCCAATCTCTCTTATGAATATCGATGCAAAAATACTCAATAAAATTCTTGCCAACCGAATCCAAGAACACATCAAAACGATCATCCACCACGATCAAGTAGGCTTCATCCCAGGGTTGCAGGGATGGTTCAATATAAGGAAATCCATCAATGTAATCCACTATATAAACAATCACAAAGAAAAAAACCACATGGTCATCTCTTTAGATGCTGACAAAGCATTTGACAAAATTCAGCATCCTTTCATGCTAAAGGTCTTGGAAACATCAGGAATTCAAGGCCCATATCTAAATATAGTAAAAGCAATTTACAGCAAACTGGTAGCCAACATCAATCTGAATGGAGAGAAAATTGAAGCAATCCCACTAAAATCAGGGACTAGAAAAGGCTGCCCTCTCTCTCCATATCTTTTCAATATAGTACTTGAAGTTCTAGCTAGAGCAATTAGACAACAAAAGGAGGTCAAAGGGATACAAATTGGAAAGGAAGAAGTCAAACTATCACTATTTGCAGACGATATGATAGTATACTTAAGCGACCCAAAGAACTCCACCAGAGAACTCCTACAGCTGATCAACGACTTCAGCAAAGTGGCCAGATATAAAATCAACTCAAGCAAGTCAGTAGCCTTCCTAAACTCAAAGGATAAGCAGGCTGAGAAAGAAGTAAGAGAAATGATACCCTTCACGATAGCCACAAACCATATAAAGTATCTTGGTGTGACTCTAACCAAACAAGTGAAAGATCTGTATGACAAGAACTTCAAATCTCTGAAGAAAGAAATTGAAGAAGACCTCAGAAGATAGAAAAATCTGCCATGCTCATGGATTGGCAGGATGAATATAGTAAAAATGACCATCTTGCCAAAAGCAATATACAGATTCAATGCAATCCCCATCAAAATCCCAACTCAAATCTTCATAGAATTAGAAAGAGCAATTCAAAAATTCATCTGGAATAACAGAAAACCCAGGATAGCTAAAACTATTCTCAAGAGTAAAAGAACCTCTGGGGGAATCAGTATCCCGGACCTCAAGCTGTACTACAGAGCAATAGTGTTAAAAACCACATGGTATTGGTACAGTGACAGGAATGTAGATCGATGGAACAGAATTGAAGACCCAGAAATGAATCCACACTCCTATGGTCACTTGATCTTTGACAAAGGAGCTAATACCATCCAGTGGAAAAAAGATAGCCTTTTCAACAATTGGTTCTGGCTCAACTGGAGGTCAACATGCAGAAGAATGCAAATTGACCCATTCTTATCTCCTTGCACTAAGCTCAATTCCAAGTGGATCAAGAACCTCCACATAAAACCAGACACACTGAAACTAATAGAAGGGAAACTAGGGAAGAACCTTGAACATATGGGCACAGGGGAGAATTTCCTGAACAGAACTCCAATAGCTTATGCTCTAAGATCAAGAATAGACAAATGGGACCTCATTAAATTACAAAGTTTTTGCAAGGCAAAAGACACTGTCAAAAAGACAAAGCGGCAACCAACTAACTGGGAAATGATCTTTACCAACCTTACATCTGACAGAGGGCTAATATCCAAGATATACAAAGAACTCAAGAAGATAAACTCCAGAGAGGCAAGTAACCCTATTAAAAAATGGGGTACAGAGCTACACAAAGAGTTCTCACCTGAAGAATATCTAATGGCTGAGAAGCACCTAAAGAGATGTTCATCATCCTTAGTCATTAGGGAAATGCAAATCAAAACAACCCTGAGACTCAATCTCACACCAGTCAGAATGGCTAAGATCAAAAACACAGGAGACAGCAGTTGTTGGCGAGGATGTGGAGAAAGAAGAACACTCCTCCACTGCTGGTGGTATTGCAAGCTGGTACAACCACTCTGGAAAGTAGTCTGGCGGTTCCTCCGAAAACTGGGCATGACATACCCGGAGGATCCTGTTATAACACTCCTGGGCATATACCCAGAGGCTTTACCTGCATGCAATAAGGACACATGCTCCACTATGTTCATAGCAGCCTTATTTATAATAGCCAGAAGCTAGAAACAACCCAGATGTCCCTCAACGGAGGAATGGATTCAGATGATGTGGTATATTTACACAATGAAATACTGCTCTGCAATTAAAAACAATGAATTCACGAAATTCCTAGGCAAATGGATAGAACTGGAAAATATCGTCCTTAGTGAGGTAACCCAATCACAAAAGAATACACATGATATGCAGTCACTGATAAGGGGATATTAACCCAGAATCTCGGAATACCCTAGACACAATTCGCATATCAATAGATTTCCAAGAAGACGGAAGGAGAGACCCCTGGTCCTGGAAAGACTGGATGTAGGGGAATGCCAGGACAGAGAAGTGAGAAGGGGTTGAATGGGGAAAAGAGGGAGGGAAGGGGACTTATGGGACCTTCGGGGAGGGAGGAATCGGGAAAGGGGAAATGATTTTGAATGTAAATAAAAAAACTTAGAAAAAAAACAGAAACAAAACAAACAAACAAAAAAAGAAACAAGGGCCTGGTGACTCCTGACACTACATCCCTTTTCTTTGGGATACCAGAGCATAGTGAGTCAATTGAAAGGCCTTAGCCAAGATTTAGTAGCTATATTTTTGGTTGTGCTTGTTAAGGCCTAGATAAAATGTTAAGGCCTGGGTAACTGTTTTTTGTCTACCCGGCCATTTTGTGCTGTTACTAATATTATAAGGAAACTTTCTCATGTGCTGATACTAGGGAACTTTCTCATATTCTAGTTGATTGCAGATTCTGTGATGTTCTGTGCTTTTGTGTTCTTGGAAACCAATCATAATAGAAGCCAGTTAGAACTGCTTTCTATAGTTAGTCACCATAAGCTTGGACCTGAACCAACTGCCAGATAGCACTTCTTACACCTGTCTATGAGTTTTATATGTTTTTTTTTTGCTTTTATAAACTTCTACTGGGATGGATTCCAACATAAAATAGACATCTACACCAATGTCACACATATCCATTCCACAGAGAAAAAGCCCTCCGTCTTCAGAGTTTGAAAGCCAGACTGACTGCCCAAGTTATCATGGAGACCATAGAGACCACAGAGAACTCCCTCCCCAAACTTTCAGAACTATAAACCTGGGAACTCCAAATGTTAACTTTTCATTTACATTCTTAAACTTTAACTTCTGACCCTAGTCAATATCTGTCTCAGTAGATTTCCACTTGACTAACAGACAGTTTCCAGGAATTAGCTGTGGAGTACAAACTGCTTCAAATGGCTTTGAGCCCTAAATTTGCTGACAGTTGAGTTGAACCAGTCCTGCTGATGTGATTGCTCCCCATTTCTTCATTTGGATCATTGAACCAGATGCTTTTGATGAATGCTGGATTGCCTGAATTTCCTCCCAGCCTCTGACTAACATTCCAGCCTTCCTGGGCCCTAGCAATTTCAGCAGAAAGTAGCTACAGAAGAGAGTACATCGTCTTTTATCCATGAAATGCTGGAATATCACTTCATATGAAAACTCACCGGCGTAGGGTAGAAAATGGCTCCCTATAGTGCTTACTGGCACACCAGGAAATGTACCTATTAAAACCAAATAAACCCAGATCTATCAACAATATTTTTACAATTTGGAAACTGATGAGGTTCTTGTCCTCATTCCATTTTGTATCAGGCTTATCTTTAATCTTCTTATATCTTTAAAAGCAAGACTTGATTACAATATTAGATTTTCCTGGTGCTCTTTTTATACTCAAACTGTATGTTCTGTATCTCTTTTTGCTTACTTTTTCACTTAGAACTTTACAAGAGTGAACACTAATAACCATTGTTAAGGTACAGAAAATTTCAGTGGCCTGCTCTCAGGGACCTAGCAACTGTTTACGCCATCACCTGCCCCTGCCACAAATATGCCATGTATATCAGGTGCATCACTTGCGTGCTGCACATAAAACTACCACCAGCCACACAAGCTCAATCTCTCTGCATTCCCTCTCTCTGTTCTCTCTGTGTGACCCTCTCTTCCCTAATGGATCTCTCAATGCTATCTGTCCATCTGTCTTTCTATCTGTCTGTCTATCCATACATCCACTTGTCTGCTTCTATCCCTTCCTCATGTCCTCACCCAACTTTCCTCCACCAATAAACCTCTTTTGCACAAGATATGTGGCATGGCATTTTTTTTTTCAGGAGTCCACCTTGGCATAGTCATGCTGCATTGCATTACAAAACAATTATACAATAGAATAAAAGTTAGGCTGTCCTGAAATCTCTATCAATTAAGTTAGTTTAAAACTTTTGAATTTAGCCACTGCCAGATTTCTAGGAGAAGGGCAGGAGATGGAACCTTCTCTGCAAATTATCACAATAATTGTCACTCTCCCAGTGGCTAATGTTTTCCCCTTTTGTATACTCTTGAGTTGAGCCTCCATAGTCTACATTGCTATAACATGATTGTCTTCCAAGCATAAATAGGAGGAGTTACTAAGCCCCACTTACAACGTTGAACCACTTTTCTAGTCCAAAGTGTCTAAATTTTCGATATTTCTCCAAATAGTTGGATAGTCATGCCTGTCACAGAAACATTCCATACTTTGACACCAACTTTTGGCTTAGTTAATTTTCTATCTCTGTGAAGAGACACCATAACAAAGAAAAATTATAAAACAAAATATTTAATTTAGTGCTTGCTTACAGTGTCAGAACATGAGTCCATGTTCGTCATAGAAAGAATCCTGGCAACAGATTGGCAGGTAAAGCGCTGGAGCAGTTTTTTAAGTGCTTACATCTTTATCTGCAAGAAAGTGGCAAAGAGAGAGAAAATCTCATTAGGAATGGTGTGGAGATTATTATTATTATTATTATTATTATTATTATTATTATTATTACTGCTATTACTATTACTATTATTATTATTTGCTTTTCTATCTTTATTTTATTTTAATTTATTTACATTTCAAGTGTTATCCCCTTACTTGGTTTCCCCCTCTCTTGGAAATGCCCTCTCCTATCCCCACTCCCCCTGCTTATATGAGGGCGTTCCTCTACCAACCCATCCACTCCCACCACCCTGCCCTCAGTTCCCCTACACTGGGGCATCTATCAAACCTTCATAGGACCAAAGACTTCTCCCCTCATTGATGTCTGACATGGATGTCCTCTGCTACATATGCAGCCAGAGCCACATGTACTACTTGGTTGGTGGCTTAGTCCCTGGGAGCTCGGGGGGGGGGGGGTCTGGTTGATTGATATTGTTGTTCTTCCTATGGGGTGGCAAACCCCTTGAACTCTTTTAGTCCTTTCTCTAACTTCTCCACTGAGGACCCTACACTCAGTGCAATGGTTGGCTGCAAGCATCCAACTCTGTAAGACTCTGGCAGGGCCTCTCAGGAGACAGCTATATCAGGCTCCTTTCAGCAAGCCTTTCTTAGCAACTACAATAGTGTCAGAGTTTGATGACTATATCTGGGATGAATCCCCAGGTGGGAAAGTCTTTGGATGGCCTTTTCTTCAGTCTCTGCTCTGCACTTTGTCTCCATATTTGCTCCTCTGAGTATTTTGTTCCCCTTTCTAAGAAGGACCGAAGGACCTACACTTTGGTCTTCCTTCTTCTTGAGCTTCATGTGGTCTGTGAATTATATCTTGGGTATTCCACGATTTTGAGCTAATATCCATTTATCAGTGAGTGCATAGCACATATGTTCTTTTGTGATTAGGTTACCTCACTCAGGATGATATTTTCTAGTTCCATCCATTTGCCTGAAAATTTCATGAATTAATCATTTTTAATAGTTGAGTAGTACTCCATTGTGTAAATGTACTACTTCTTTTGCATCCATTCCTCTGTTGAAGGACATCTGGATTCTTTCTAGGTTCTGGTTATTATAAATAAGGCTGCTATGAACATAGTGGAGCATGTGTCCTTATTTCATGTTGGAGCATCTTCTGGGTATATGCCCAGGAGTGGAATAGGTGGGTCCTTAGGTAGTACTATGTCCAATTTTCTGAGGAACCTCCAGACTGATTTCTAGAATGGTTGAACCAGCTTGCAATCCCACTAACAGTGGAGGAGTGTTCCTCTTTCTCCACATCCTCACCAGCATCTGTTCTCACCTGAGTTTTTGATCATAGCCATTCTGACTGGTGTGAAGTGGAATCTCAGGTTGTTTTGACTTGCATTTCCCTGTTCACTAAGGATGTCGAACATTTCTTTAGGTGATTCTCAGCCCTTCAAGTTTCCTCAGTTGAGAATTCTCTGTTAAAAGGGTTATTTGGTTGTCTGAAGCTCTGAATTTCTTGAGTTCTTTGTATATATTGGATATTAGTCCTCTATCTGAAGTCGGATTGGTAAAGATCTTTTCCAGTCTGTTGGTTGCTGTTTTGTCCTATTGACAGTCTCCTTTGCCTTACACAAACTTTGCAATTTTATGAGGTCCCATTTGTCAATTCTTGATCTTAGAGCATAAGCAATTGGTGTTCTGTTCAGGAACTTTTCCCCTGTTCCCATGTGTTCAAAACTTTTCCCAACTTTCTCTTCAATTAGATTCAGTGTATCTGGTTTTATGTGGAGGTTCTTGATCCACGTGGAATTGTGCTTTAAACAGGGAGATAAAAATGGATCAATTTGCATTCTACAAGTTGACCACCAGTTGAACCGGCACCATTTGTTGAAAATGTCTTTTTCCACTGGATGGTTTTAGCTCCTTTGTCAAAGATCACGTGTCCATAGGTGTGCAGGTTCATTTCTGGGTCTTCAATTCTATTACCCACTGATCTACCTGCCTGCTACTGTACCAATGCTATGCAGTTTTTAGCACAATTGCTCTGTAGTACTGCTTGAGGTCAGGGATACTGATTCTCCCAGAAGTTCTTTTATTGTTGTGAATAGCTTTCACTCTTCTGGGTTTTTTTGTTATTCCAAATATTTTTGAGAATTGCTCTTTCTAACTCTGTGAAGAATTGAGTAGGAATTTTGATGAGGATTTTCCTTCCTTATCTTTTTTGATTACTTTAGGTTGAAAGTCGATTTTATTCAATATTAGAATTGATACACCAGCTTGTTTCCTGGGACCATTTGCTTGGAAACTTCTTTTCTAGCCTTTTACTCTGAGGTAGTGTCTGTCTTTGTGCCTAAGTTAAGTTTCTTGTATGCAGCAAAATGTTGGGTTCTGTTTATGTATCCAGTCTGTTAGTCTATGTCTTTTTATTGGAGAATTGAGTCCACTGATATTAAAAGATATTAAGGAAAAGTGATTGTTGCTTCCTGTTATTTTTTTTCTTAGAGGTGGAGTTATATTTGTGTGGCTCTCTTCGTTTTGGTGTGTTAAAAGATTATTTTCTTGCTTTTTCTTGGGTGTAGTTTCCCTCCTTTTGTTGGTGTTTTCCATTCATTATCCTTTGAAGGGCTGAATTTGAGGAAAGATATTGTGTTATTTTGTTTTTGTCATGGAATACCTTGGTTTCTCCATCTATGGTCATTGAGAGTATTGTTGAGTATAGTAGTCTGGGCTGGCATTTGTGTTCTCTTAGGGTCTGTATGAGATCTGTCCAGGATCTTCTAGCTTTCCTAGTGTCTGGTGAGAAGTCTGGAGTAATTCTGATAGGTCTGCCTTTATATGTTACTTGACTTTTTTCCCTTACTGCCTTTAATATTCTTTCTCTGTTTTTTGCATTTGTTGTTTTGATTATTATGTGACAGGAGGAATTTCTTTTCTGGTCCAATCTATTTGTAGTTCTGTAGGCTTCTTGTATGTTTATGTGCATCTCCGTCTTTAGGTTAGGGACGTTTTCTTCTATAATTTTGTTGAAGGTATTTTCTGGCCCTTTAAGTTGGTAATGTTTGCTCTCTTTTATACTTAATATCCTTAGGTTTGGTCTTCTCATTTGTCCTGTATATCCTGGATGTTTTGGGTTAGGAGCTTTTTGCATTTTACATTATCTTTGAGTGTTGTTTCAATATTTTCTATTGTACCTTCTGCACCTGAGATTTTCTCTTCTGTCTCTTATATTTCGTGGTGATGCATGCATGTGTGACTCCTGATCTCTTTCCTAGGTTTTCTATCTCCAGGGTTGTCTCTCTTTGTGATTTCTTTATTGTTTCTATTTCCATTTTTAGTTCCTGGATGGTTTTGTTCTATTCCTTCGCCTGTTTGGCTGTGTTTTCCGATAATTCTTTAAGGGATTTTTGTGTTTCCTCTTTGAAGGCTTCTGCCTACTTACCTGTGTTCTCCTGTATTTCTTTAAGTGGGTTATTTATGTCTTTTTAAAAGTCCTCTATTAGCATCATGAGATGTGATTTTAAATCAGAGTCTTTCTTTTCTGGTGTGATGGGGTATCCTTCACTTGATGTTGTGGGAGAACTGGGTTCTGATGATGCCAAGTAGCCTTGGTTTCTCTTGCTTATGTTCTTGCCCTTGCCTTTTGCCATCTGGTTATCTCTGGCGTTAGCTCTTCTTGCTGTCTCTGACTTTGACTCGTCCCTCCTGCAAGCCTCTGTGTCAGTACTCTTGGGAGACCAGTTCTTTGTAGGAAGAATTTAGGTATGAAGGGTTGTGGGGCAGAGTCAGCTCTGGGGTGTAGACAGAAACCAGAAGGATCCTGTCCCCAACTGTTTCTTGGTTCCTGTGACCTAATGGCGTTAGTAGTGTTCCTATTGGCCAGGAATTTGAACAGAAGTGGTGGTCTTACCTGTGCTTGAAGGCATGTTGACCCTCCTGGGATATCAGCTCTCTCCTGGTGCTTTTTGGGTATGGATTCTTGTGTCAGAGGATCAGCTCAGCTGGCGCAGAAGGAAACCAGAAGGCTCCTGTCCCAGGCTGATGCTATGATCCTATGTCCTGAGGGTTCTGGGTGGGTCCCTCTGAGCAGCAGTGGTGGTTTTCCCTGCACTCACAAGTTTGTCAGCACTCCTGGGCAGATAGCTTTCTCCCTGCAGTATTTGCGTATGGATCTCTGTGGCTGGCATAGAGATATTAAACCTCCAAGCCTACCCAAGTAATGAATGTCCTCCACCAAGGTCTCAAATTTTAATCTATTCAAGCAGTTCAATCTAATGAGAACCAAGCATTCAAACATATGAGTCTGTGGGGGGCACTCTTATTTGAAACAGCATGTGAACCATGCTTTATCTTAACTAATTTAATTCTTTTTCTTAACTTTTTAAAACAAAATTTAATATTAAACACAACACATTGAGTAAAAAATAAAATAGTTCACTCTGAAGTCTTTTAAATTGCACATTCTGTAGTGAATAAAATGTAATAGGTTAACTCTTTGTTTTTTTATTTTCTGAGATTTACAGATCAATGTCCATATTTGATCGTGGGAGTTGTGTAAACAGAATTCCTTTAAAAGTAAATCTTTAACAAATCCAAATGCAGAAATAAAAACATTAATAGAATGCTTGGTGACTTTAAAAGAAGAAGCTCCATACCTAACACTTAGCTCACTAGAGGGTAAAGTTTCTATGACTGCAATAGAAAAGTGAGGAGGGACACATTAAGAACAACTCAGGATCAACTATTTAGCCTCAATGGCCTTTCAGGAACTCCTGAATCAAGTAGGAGGCCTAGGGAGATTCCAGATCTTACAGATAGCTTTTGTTTTCTTCCTGCAGGGCCTTGTGATGTCTCATATTATAATGGAGAACTTTACTGCAACCATTCCTAGTCATCGGTGCTGGGTCCCTATCCTTGACAATGACACTGTTTCTAATAATGACAGTAGGATGCTAAGCCAAGATGACCTCCTGAGGATCTCCATCCCCTTGGACTCTAACCTGAGACTGAATAAGTGTCGTCGTTTTGCCCAACCACAGTGGCATTTTCTTCGTTTGAATGGCACTTTCTCCAGTGTGACAGAGCCCGACACTGAGCCCTGTATAGATGGCTGGGTATATAACAAGAGCAACTTCCTTTCCACCACTGTGACTGAAGTAAGTCTTTACCCAAAATGATTTCATGATGTGGCTTTAGCAATAGCACAAATAGTGGATATTCCTTTAGCTCAGTTTTCAACATTTAGTCAACAGTAATTACTAATATATTAAATGTGAAACATTTCTCATTCTTCTAGTATTCTATTCTGAGTGGTGTGTGTGTGTGTGTGTGTGTGTGTGTGTGTGTGTGTGTGTGTGTGTGTGTGAACATGTGTGCTTGGTTTACAAGGAGGTAAAAAGAGGGTGTTGTGTCCCAGGAAACTGAAATTACAGATATTTGTGAGCCACTATGTGTATGCTAAGAACTGAACTCAGGTCCTTTGCAGCAGTAGTAAGTGCCCTGTATTGCCTAGGTATATCTTCAACCTCATGTACTAATCCATTTTAAGCTAATACTTATGTGCCTTTTTAGATACATTATGACAAGGCTGTGTTGTTCAGCCTTGATTTAAAATTTAAAAAGAACTGGGTGAGTATATAAAACCACGAGACCAGCTAAGGTTATTGCTCAAAAGGAGAGTGATTATGTTTCATGTGTGTGATCCAGGATTCAATCTCCCCATTTCCAAAGAAAAGATATTATGTTTTACCTCTATAACTGGCTAGAATGTTTCTCATTGTTAGAACACTGTCACACTTGGTTAAATACTCACTTTTAGCAAAAATAAGAAAAGACAGAAGGAAAGAAATAAGGGGGGGAAGAATGCTGTCACTTGTAGGTTCTATCTATATCTAGTGGAATAATATGAGAGTTTATACACTGATATGTGTGATCCAGAAAATTCTTTAAGTATCTCAAATGATTGCACTTTATGGCCTATTTGAGAGAACTTCTTAGCTTGTTTTACAAATCTTTTTTTCATCAGATATTTGCTTTATTTACATTTCAAATGTTAACTCCTTCCACATTACCCCACTGAAAACCCCCTATCCCATCCCCCCTCCTCCTGCTCACTCTCCCACCCCCAATTTCCTGACTTGCATTCCCCTATTCTGGGGAATTAAGCCTTCAGAAGACCAATGGTCTCTCCTCTCATTGATGTCTGAAATGGTCATCTTCTGCTATATATGCAGCTGGAGCCATGGGACCCTACCTGTGTACTCTTTGGTTGGTGATTTAGTCCCAGGGAACTCTGGGGTTACTGATTGGTACATATTATTGTTCCTCCTATGGAGCTGCAAACCTCTTCAGCTCCTTTGGTTCTCTCTCTAGCTGCTCCATTGGGGACCCTATTCTCATTCTATAGGTTGGCTGTGAGCCATGGGTGTTTTGATCCATTTTCCAATAAGGATTAAAGTATCCACACTTTGATCTTCCTTATTCTTGAGTTTCATGTTGTCTGTGAGTTGTATCTTGGTTATTCTGAGCTTGTGGGGTAATGTCCACTTATCAGTGATTGCATACAGCGAGTGTTCTTTTGTGACTGGGTTACCTTACTCAGGATGATAGTTTCTAGGTATATCCATTTGCCTAAGAATTTCATGAATTCATTGTTTTTAATAGCTGAGCAGTACTTCATTGTGTAAATGTACCACATTTCCTATATTCATTCTTCTGTTGAGGGACGTCCGGGTTCTTTACAGCTTCTGGCTATTATAAATAAGGCTACTATGAACATAGTGGAGCATGTGTCCTTATGACATGTTGGAGCATCTTCTGGGTATATGCACAGGAGTGGTATAGCTGGGTCCTCAGGTAGTGCTATGTTCAGTTTTCTGAGGAACCACCAAACTGATTTCCAGAGTGGTTTTACCAGCTTGTAATCCCACCAGCAATGGAGGAGTGTTTCAAATCATTAACTTAAGCTACAGAGAGTTAGATGAAGGTTCTTAGAAAGAGGTAACTTTAGCTGATAGTAGAAATAATATTGTATTCAAAAGGAATATTGATGAGTAAGATAGGGCTACAAGGTCACCCAGAGGTTATGCTGAAGGCTTAGACAAATGGCACTGAGTAGCTATAATCTCTGAGTTGATCACTTTCTTCTTTTTTTAGTGGAACCTGGTGTGTGAATCTCAGGCACTGAATTCTGTCACTAAATTTTCATTTATGATTGGCCTATTTATAGGAGGTGTCATAAGTGCCCAGCTGTCAGACAGGTGAGTGTGTTTAAAGTGCTTCTACCCATTGTACCTTTACTTTTAGCAGCTGTGACTCACTGAAGATGAAGTAATGATTGTATATTATCGTAGCCGCCTGCAGCTACATGCGAACCGGTGACCTGAAAAAGATACTTAGGGATGGGTGGGGAGGATGACGAAAGGAAACACGGGACTAAGACAACATAGCTGTTCAAAGTCCAACTTTACTCAGGAGAAACAGGGGATATAAGCTTTGGGGGCGTGACACTCCCTCCCAAAGCTGCGAGTCTTCTCAGCAGGTCTCCAGCAGGCTGAGTGATGTTGCCAAAACAGATCTCACAAAGGTGATACTTCCACAGGGTCTGCTACTCCGCAGGAGATGGCAGGAAACTGTAGCTCTTTTGAAGTGCCAGAGGGGCTCTGACATCTCTGTCAGGTGGGAGGAGGTGTGGCTGGAATTCCTCAGCTCCATGTAGGTGAAATGCAGGCAGCTGAATTCTGTCTAGAGGCTATATGGCATTACAATGGCTCTCTACATCTCCTCCTTCCTTATTAGTTTAAACAAGTGGATAGTAAATCCGTCCATGACGGCGGACTGTTGACCAGGGGTGGGAGCAGAGGACTAATTCCCCTCGTGGAGAACAAATAATTGTTTCCACCTTTTAGACGGCTCTTGGTGTCTTTTGGAGGGCAGGGGCAGAGCCTTAGGTTAGTGGGACATCCCCACAGAGTGCATGGTGGTCAGAAGATCGACACCAACCCCTTTGCAAATCAGACTTGCTCCCCAGAGACTCAGAACCAGATACTTAGATCCTCTCTGTGCAATGCTTGGCTGTACACCCCCTGATGCCCATGTCAGCTCATAAGCAGACACACATAGATCTGAGTTCTATGTGGCTCCATGAAGGAGATCCACTTATCTATAGGTTTTGATGCTGGAGTCATGTAATTGCCAAATGCCTTACTAGTCTTTAACAGACAGCCTGTTTTCAATTCAGGTGAGCCTGGATGGAGACAATCTGCTTAAAATACAAGACAAAGAGTTGAGCAAGACACAATATTCAGTTGCAAATTAGCTGTCTTTGGAAGGTCCCAGGTATTCAAATGTTAATGAGTAGCTCACAAAGCTAAACTTCCCAGTATGAGGGATGCGGCTTTGAAAATCAACGGATACTTCCCCCCCCCAATAGTTGACTATTACTTACTGGAAGACACAGGATCTGTGTCTAGTTGACGAACTAACCTCTCTGGCAACCATCTGGCGCCATCTTCTTCTTGTGCAAAAATGCATACTGAGCCTCTTCCCCCAGATTAGAACAGGGTCTGGGCCTTTCCAAGTATTAGTTAAAGGGTCTCTCCCCTTAACCATAGCATATGAATTAGAAGTGGTTGGGGGGCCAGTGTCGCTCTGCAGCAGAATGGCCTTTAACGTCAGTTTGCAAGAAATTTAAAACAAATAAGACAAAGACGAGATGTGCTTTTGGTGATCTTGAAGGGTATAATTTTCCCTTCTTTGTTTTAAAAAGCCAATTTTTAATAGTGCGATGTGCATGTTCAACAATTCCTTGGCCCATTGGGTTATAAGGAATTCCAGTTTTATGTTTAATACCAATATAAAAGGGATTTTTTCTAACAAGAATGAAGTTTTGTAATTGTGAAAATCAAGATCCTGCTGGCGTATTAAAATTAAATGTGCCACACGTCTCCAATAAAGGAACAGACGCAGCAATGTACCAACTATCGATAAAAAGATTAAAAGCACAATTTACAGATTGAAACACATTTAATACTGCTGTCAATTCCGCTAACTGAGCTGAGAGCCCAGGTGTCTCTATGACCACCTGTTGATTATTCATGAGGTATCCTGCTCTTCCTTTGGAGGAGCCATCCGTGAAAATCACGAGAGCATTATGCAACGGCTGTAAAGATGTCATATTAGGAAATACAACCTTATGCACATTTAAAAACTTTATCAACTTATCTTGAGAATAATGGTTATCTATAATTCCTCCAAATCCTATTTGAGTGAGCAACCAGTCTGTACTATGCTGCTTCAGCCAAGCATCTTGATCTACATTAAAAGGCTGAACAATGATATCTGGTTCTTGCTAAAATAAGTTACTGCTTGCTTTCTCCCAAGTATAATCATCTGGGCTACCGCCTCATAATAAGGTAGGATATTATGTTTAGGTGACACTCTCAAGTGAATCCACATAAGTGGAGCCTTTTGCCACAATAATCCTGTAGGCACATGAGTTGTATTAAAAATCAACAGATGTAAAGGCAAAGAATAATCTATATAGGTAACAAATTGATTTTCAATAGCTTTTTCTACCTGCTGTAAGGCCTGCAGTCCTTCTGGGGTTAAAGATCTAGGGGGTGTAGGATCAGCATCCTCTTTTAGAATATCAAATAAAGGTCTTAATTCTCCTGTAGTAAGCTTTAATAAGGGCGAAGCCAATTAATATCACCTAACAACTTTTGAAAATCATTTAAGGTCTTTAAACTGTCTCTGCGAAAAGTTATCTTCTGGGAAAAAACAGCTTGATCTGTAAGTCTGAAACCCAAATAATTATAAGGATCTTGGGTTTGTACCTTCTCTGGAGCTATTTGCAGTCTATTTTCAGCTAAAGCCTGTTGTAAATCTTTATAACACAAGAGCACATCTTGAGGATTTCTACCCGAAATCAAAATATCATCTGTGTAATGGACAACATAAAGCTCTGGCCACTGCTGTCTCACAGGCTGAATGGCCTGTGCCACAAACTTTTGACATAAGGTGGGACGGTTAGCCATGCCCTGAGGAAGGACTGTCCATTGGTATCGTTTCATAGGTTCCATGAAGTTAATGGAAGGAACACTAAAAGCAAATCTTTTACAATCCTCAGGGTGCAAAGGAATAGTAAGAAAGCAATCTTTCAAATCTATAACTATTTTATAATATCCTTTAGGAATAGCCATGGGAGATGGAAGTCCAGTTTGCAAAGCTCCCATAGGTACCATGGTTTCATTAACCTTTCTTAGATCTTGTAACAATCTCCATTTACCAGATTTCTTTTTGATAACAAGTATTGGTGTATTCCACAGTGACTGAGATTCTCTTAGATGTCCTGCCTCTAGTTACTCCTGCACTAGCAACAAGGCGGTTTCTATTTTTTCTTTAGATAATGACCACTGATCAACCCAGACTGGATTATTATTAAGCCATTTAATTTTATCAGCATGGGGTGTAGGCGAGATAGCGGCCACTACCGAAAATTTCCCAAACCTCTAGTATTAATATTAGGCTTAGGACCTTCAAACATTTTAATGCCTTGCTTTTCTTTTCCTAGCCCCTGACCAGGCAAAAATCCTTGTTCCAGCATCTGCTTAGTGACTACCGAATTAGGACTACACATTATAAGTACCATCTGTGATAAAAGATCTCTTCCCCAAAGGGTAGTAGGCAAGTTTGGCATAACATAAGGCAGAATTTGTCCTGAATTACCCTCTTCGTCTTTCCAGGTTAAGAGTTTAGCACTTTGTTTTGGATTATTGGCATAACCGATCCCTTGGAGATGAGTGAGTGTTTCTGACAAGGGCCAAGCTGATGGCCAATCTTGTCCTCTTAATTGTCACATCAGCTCCAGTATCTATTAATCCTTCAAAGCTTTTTCCATCAATTGTTAATTTAAGGTTAGGTCTTTTATTAGTGATAGATTGAACCCAATACACACCAGAGGAACCAAAGCCACTCTGTCCTCTCTTATCTTTAACAAATCTGGAAGGAATTGGATGCAAGGGAACTAAGACAAGCTGAGCAATTCTTTGATTAGCAGGTACAGTTATAACACCATGAGGGGAAGCAGCCATAATATTAATTTCTCCCTCATAATCATTATCTATGACACCAGGATAAATCTGTAACCCTCTTACAATAGTATTGCTTCGTCCTAGAAGCAGTCCCCAAGTTTCTGCAGGCAAAGGTCCAAAAACTCCTGTAGGCAGAGTCTGAACTCCCATTTCTGGAGTTAATACGACACTGGAGGTTGAACAGATGTCCAGTCCTGCGCTTCCTGGTGTTGCCCTGATAAGTCCAAAATCGGATTTCCCTGGCCTGGCAGCAGCTTCGTGGCCCCATAAGCTGCTGGTTGTGGATGTTTGGGGGCCTGAGGCTGGCCCCTCCGCCCGTTTCCCGGCAAGGGACAGCCCTGAAAATCTATCTTAGATTTGCATTCATTGACCCAGTGATTGCCCTTCCAGCATCTGGGACAAACTTCTGGAGCACAACTTGATTGCCCACTTATAGCGCCTTTGTTCTTAGGACAGTTAGCTTTAAAATGACCCAAACTTCCACAATTAAAGCACGTTTTATTCCTTTGTCTCTGTGAAAGTATCCCTTGTACAGTTGTTCCTTGAAGAGCTGCAGCCATGGCTAGACCCTGATTGTAAGAAGGCCCAATCTCCGAACAAAGGCGAATATACCCAGCTAAGTCTTTCTGCCCCCTGTGAGGTCTGATAGCAGTGTGACAAGCTGCATTAGCATTCTCATAAGCCAACTGTGTGATAAGCATATTTTCTGCCTGAGAACCTTCAAGAATTCTATTGGCTGTTTTCAGTAGTCTATCCACAAAATCTTTAAAAAGTTCATCAGGAGCCTGTCTAATGCTAGTTAAATTTCCACTGAGATCTCCCTTAGTCGGTAATTGATTCCACGCGCAGCGGGAAGCCATTGCAATCTGAGCATACACTCCAACGGGATACCTGATCTGATTAGCATTACCTTCATACTGACCTTCTCTTATTAGCATATCAGTATCCAACTCTGGGTTACCTGCCTGAGCATTTACCCCAGCAGTTCTCTTACTAGCTTCACGCCATTCAGAAGTCCAAAGTAAAAAATCTCCTCCTGACAAAGTAGCCTTACATAGAGTCTTCCAATCTTGTGGAGTTAAATTTGACTCCATCACAGTATCTATTAAAGCTTGTGTAAAGGGAACCATAGGACCATACTGTGACACGGCTGCTTTTAATTCCTTTATCACCTTGAACTCCAAGGTCTGATACTGTTTAATTCTATTCTGCTCATCCGTGATCTCAATGACAGGGAAGGCCAGCACATCAGATGTATCCTCTCCTTCCCTGCGAGCCTGACTCACAGCTCTTTCTAGCGGCGGCTGGAGCATCTCAGAATCATTGCTCCTTCCTGCACTTGATACCTTTTTCAGCTCCTGTAGCTTATTAGTCAATTTCTGCAGCTTAATTTCAAACTCTAATTTATGTAACTGCATTTCCATCTGGGTATCATCTTGAATAGTAGAGGCCATAGGCGGAGCAGAAGGTGCAATGGGAGGCCAATCCTCATCATCATATTTGGCAGCTCCTTCCTCTAGATGAGCTTTCTTTTTGAATGTTAGCTCACCAGTACTATCTTTATATCTTTCTAATTTAGGGTTGAGAGGACCCTTTTCTGACGGAGTCCTCTCTGGAGGGCATCCTTCTTGAGATTCCTCAAGATCTCCCTGTATACTATCTGATGCCTGCGAGATCTTTTCATCAATAGCATCCTTTATAAGCATCCAAAGGCAGAGAGTAGTAGTTCCTGCCTTGGTGGCTCTTAACGCTTTTCCAATTTTTTCCCAGGTTCTCTCATCTAAAGTTCTTTTTTCTTGGAACCATGGGCAACCATGATCTATCTGATCTAAAAAAAATGTACTAACCGTTGCTCTTCAAACCCGATTCCTTTCGCCTGAAGCAGCTCTTGAATGCTGCCGACAAACGGCTGCTTAGAAGTTTCCTGCCCCATTTCCGCTGTCTACCCCTAAGCGAGTCCAGCGCTGGGTCAACGCTGTCCCACTTAGCCTGTATCCATTTCCGCACCTACAACCACAGCTTCAACAAGATGAAATGTTACACTAGCGCTAGTATTTAACTCCTGTAGTTGCTCACCGTGCCGGATACCATCTTCTTCCTTTTTCTGCGAAGCTTTGCCAAAGACAGGGTCACCTTCGTATCTTCTTCTATCTAGCCAACACACGTTCGGGCGCCACCCGTAGCCGCCTGCAGCTACATGCGAACCGGTGACCTGAAAAAGATACTTAGGGATGGGTGGGGAGGATGATGAAAGGAAACACGGGACTAAGACAACATAGTTGTTCAAAGTCCAACTTTACTCAGGAGAAACAGGGAATATAAGCTTTGGGGGCGTGACCCTCCCTCCCAAAGCTGCGAGTCTTCTCAGCAGGTCTCCAGCAGGCTGAGTGATGTTGCCAAAACAGATCTCACAAAGGTGATACTTCCACAGGGTCTGCTACTCCGCAGGAGATGGCAGGAAACTGTAGCTCTTTTGAAGTGCCAGAGGGGCTCTGACATCTCTGTCAGGTGGGAGGAGGTGTGGCTGGAATTCCTCAGCTCCATGTAGGTGAAATGCAGGCAGCTGAATTCTGTCTAGAGGCTATATGGCATTACAATGGCTCTCTACATATTATCTGTTCTAGTTCTGCCACTGAACCATTAAAAAAATTAATGAACAGATGTTCAAGAGGTAGGTGCATAAAACAGTTTAGAAATAAAAAAGTGTTCATTATGGGATCAAGACTAAGAAATACCACACAATTAGTTTCACTGTATTTATATATTTTATTGAAAACAGTGTTGTACTTGGTCAAGATACTCAGCTCCCTTCCTCCTGGACATTGAACTGAGTAGATGTGTTATCAAGTGAAAAATATATGGTATTTTAGTTGCTTGATCATGACAATCAGAATGTGTTTTGATGCCTGTGAAATATACAACTATGTGTCATTGGGGATGTGTTGATTGAAGGAGACAGTTGTCTGAGTCCAGCCATCTCAGGGATAACTTCTCCATTTTGCTGCTAGGGTCAAACCAAGTTCATGTTTCCAGGCTAGAAACCAGCTTCTATCCTGTTTCTCCAGATGTTTCTTGATTGTCTGTTAACCAGTAAATTAGAAAAGAATGTAAAGAGAGAAGTTGCCGTTTATCTAAACTAAGATGCACAAGTCATAAATTTACATAACTGTTTGCCTGTCATGACCTAATTGACTACATGCTTGTTCACTTCTTTGTTCTTTAATCATTTTGAGTGATGGGTCAGATGTCTAGAATAAGGTCTGACCTTCAAGGCTCTGAGTCAAGGACCTAGTATCCTTGATAAAGCCCAAACCACACATTTACTCTCTTCCTGTGACTGACTGACCTCAGTGAGTGGCAAAAACCTTAATGGAAATTCCCTTTCTCATCCCTTTGTGTCAAAATATGACTAGCAATGCTATATCCCCTCTTGCTCTCCCTTGATTTGTGGTTTCATCCTTTAAAAATGCTGTAAAATTTCTCTTCAAGGACACGGTTTAGATCCTGTGCAGACTACCTGCTCGAGTGATCAGAGAATAAAGCTTTCATTTTAACCTCACTTTTTGAAGTGAATTTCCTCAGCTTCTCCCAGAACTCAACATTGGGAAGTTATAACTATTACTTCTATGCTTGTTTCTGATGACAAATCTTTCTGAAAGTTATACAATAACATAATATTGTGTAATTAGGCAAGTAAATACTGTAACAACTAATTGTAGAATAAGAATTGGAATCTTGGGGACTAGAGAGATGGCTCAGAGGTTAAGAGCACAGACTGATCTTCCAGAGGTCCTAAGTCCAATTCCCAGCATCCACATGGTGGCTCACAATCATCTATAATGGGATAAGATGCTCTCTTGTGGTGTGTCTGAAAACAGCTACAGTGTACTCACATAAACTAAATAAGTGAACCTTTTCATTTATTTATTTTTATTTTTTATTTTATTAGATATTTGCCTTATTTTCATTTCAAATGATATCCCCTTTCCTCATTACTCCTCTGAAAACCCCCTATCTCATCCCCACTCCCACTGCTTACCAATACCCCCTCACACTTTCCTGACCTGGCATTCCCCTACACTGGGGCATTGAGCCTTCATAGAACCAATGGCCTCTCCTCTCATTGATGTATGAAAAGGCCATCCTCTGCCACATATGAAGCTGGAGCCATGAGTCCCTCCATGTGTATTCTTTGGTTGGTGGTTTAGTCCCTGGGAGCTCTTGGGGTGTTGTTCGGTACATACTACTGTTCCTCCTATGGGGCTACAAACCTCTTCAGCTCCTTGGGCCCTTTCTCTAGCTCCTCCATTGGGGACCTTGTGCTCAGTCTAGTAATTTGCTGTGAGCCATAGGTATTTTGATCCACCTCCTAAGGATTAAAGTATCCATACCTTGGTCTTCCTTCTTCTTGAATTTCATGTGGTCTGTGAGTTGTGTTTTGGGTATTCTGAGATTTTGGCCTGATATCCACCTATCAGCGAGTGTGTACCATGTGTGTTCTTTGGAGATTGGGTTACCTCACTCAGGAAGATATTTTCTAGTTCCATCCATTTGCCTAAGAATTTCATGAATTCATTGTTTTAATAGCTGAGTAGTACTCCATTGTGTAAATGTACCACATTCTCTGTATCCATTTCTCTGTTGAGAGACATCTGGGTTGTTTCCAACTTCTGGCTATTATAAATAATGTTGCTATGAACATAGTGGAGCATGTATCCTTATTACATGTTGGAGCATATTCTGGGTATATGCCCAGGAGTGGTATATCTGGATCTTCAGGTAGTACTATATCCAATTTTCTGAGGAACTGCCAAACTGATTTCCAGAGCGGTTTTACCAGCTTGCCATCCTACTAGCAATGGAAGAGTGTTCCTCTTTCTCCACATCCTCTCCAGTATCTGCTGTCCCCTGAGTTTTTGATCTTAGACATTCTGGCTGGTGTGAGGTTGTATCTAAGGGTTGTTTTGATTTGCATTTCCATGATGATTAAGGATGTTGAACATTTCTTTAGGGGTTTCTCAGTCATGCTGTATTCTTCAGTTGAGAATTCTTTGTTTAGTTCTGTATCCCATTTGTAATAGGATTATTTGGTTCTCTGGAGTCTAACTTCTTGAGTTCTTTGTATACATTGGATATTAGCCCTCTATCAGATGTAGGATAGGTAAAGATCTTGTTCCAATCTGTTCATTGCCGTTATGTCCTATTGACAATGTCCTTTGCCTTACACAAGCTTTACAATTTTATGAGGTCTGTTTGGTCTTATTCTTAGAGCATAAGCTATTGGTGTTCTATTCAGGAAAATTTCCCCTGTACCCATGAGTTCTTCCCTAATTTCTTTCCTATTAGTTTCAGTGTATCTGGTTTTATGTAGAGGTCCTTGATCCACTTGCACTTGAGCTTTGTACAGGGAAATAAGAATGGATCAATTTGTGTCCTTCTACATGTTGACTGCCAGTTTACCTAGCACCATTTGTTGAAAATGATGTCTTTTTTCCACTGGATGGTTTTAGCTCCTTTGTCAAAGATCAAGTGACTATAGGTATGTGGGTTTGTTCTGGGTTTTCAGTTCTATTCCCTTGATCTTCCTGCCTGCCACTGTACCAATATCATACAGTTTTTATCAATTTTGTTTTGTAGTATAGTTTGAGGTCAGAGATGGTGATTCTGCCAGAGGTTCTTTTACTGCTGAGAATAGTTTTCACTATCCTGTGATTTTTGTTATTCCAGATAAATTTGGAAATTGCTCTTTCTAACTTTATGAAGAATTGAGTTGGGATTTTGACAGGGATTGCATTGAATCTCTAGATTGCTTTAGACAAGATAGCCATTTTTACTATATTAACCCTGCCAATCCATGAGCATGGGAGTTCTTTCCATCTTCTGAGATCTTCAGTTTCTTTCTGCAGGGACTTGAAGTTCTTGTCATACAAATCTTTCACTTGCTTTGATAGAGTCACACCAAGGTATTTTATATTATTTGTGACTATTGTGAAGGGTGTTATTTCCCTAATTTCTTTCTCAGCCTCTTTATTGTTTGAGTATAGGAAGGCTACTGATTTGACTTATTTTTATATCCAGCCAATATGCTGAAATTATTTATCAGATTTAGGAGTTCTCTGGTGGAATTTTTGGGGCCACTTAATTATACTGTCATATCATCTGCAAATAGTGTTATTTTGACCTATTCCTTTCCAATTTGAATCCCTTTGACCTCCTTTTGTTGTCTAATTGCTCTGGCTAGGACTTTGAGTACTCTATTGAACAGGTAGGGAGAGAGTGGAGAGCCTTGTCTAGTCCCTGATTTCAGTGAGATTGTTTCAAGGTTCTCTCTATTTAGTTTGATGTTGGCTATTGGTTTGCTGTATATTGCTCTTACTATGTTTAGATATGGGCCTTGAATTCCTGATCTTTCCAAGACTTTTATCATGAATGGGTGTTGGATTTTGTTAAATACTTTTGCAGTATCTAAAAAAAAATGATCATGTGTTTTTTTTTCCTTTGAGTTTGCTTGTATAGTGGATTACATTGATGGATTTCCACATATTGAACCATCTCTGCATCCCTGGGATGAAGCCTACTTGATCATGGTTGATGATTATTTTGATGTGTTCTTGGATTCAGTTGGCAAGAATTTTATTGAGTATTTCTGCATCGATATTCATAAGGAAAATTGGTCTAAAGTTCTCTTTCTTTGTTGGTTCTTTGTGTGGCTTAGTAATCATGGCAATTGTGGTTTCATAGAACAAATTGGGGAGTGTTCCTTCTGTTTCTATTTTGTGGAATAGTTTGAAGAGTATTGGTAGTTGGTCTTCTTTGAAGGTCTGATAGAATTCTGCACTAAACCTATATGCCCCTGGGCTTCTTTTTTGGTTGGGAGATTCTTAATGACTGCTTCCATTTTTTTAAGGGTTATGGGATTGTTTAGATCATTTATCTGATCCTGATTTAACTTTGGTACCTGGTATCTGTCTAGAAAATTGTCCATTTAATCTAGATTTTCTACTTTTGTTGAGTATAGGCTTTTGTAGTAGGATCTGATGATTTTTTTTTATTTCCTCAGTATCTGTTGTTATGTCTACCTTTTCATTTCTGATTTTTTTGTTTGTTTTGGTTACTGTCTCTGTGTCCACTGGTTACTTTGGCTAAGGGTTTATCTGTCTCTTTGTTTTTTTCAAAGAACCAGCTCCTAGTTTGGTTGATTCTTTGTATAGTTCCTTTTGTTTCCACTTGGTTGATCTCAGCCCCGAGTTTGATTATTTCCTGCTGTTTACTCCTCTTGGGTATATTTGCTTCTTTTTGTTCTAGAGCTTTCAGATGTTGTATGAAGTTGCTAGTGTGTGCTCTCTCCAGTTTCTTTTGAGGCACTCAGAGCCACGAGTTTTCCTCTTAGCATTGCTTTAATTGTGTCCTATTAGTTTAGGTATGTGTTGCCATCATTTTCATTAAATTCTAAAAATTCTTTAATATTTTTCTTTCTTCCTTGACCCAGTTATCGTTGAGTACAATGTTGTTCAGTTCCATGTGTATGTGGAATTTCTGTTATTTTTGTTGTTATTGAAGACCAGCCTTAGTTCGTGGTGTTCTGATAGGAGGCATGGGATTAGTTCGATCTTCTTATATCTGTTGAGGTCTGTTTTGTGTCACAGTATATGGTCAGTTTTGGAGAAGGCAATGTGAGGTGCTGAGAAGAAGATATATTCTTTTGTTATAGGATAAAATGTTCTGTAGATATCTGTTAAATCCATTTGGTTCATAACTTCTGTTAGTTTCTCTGTGTGGTTTCTGTTTTCATGATTTGTCTATTGATGAGAGTGGTGTATTGAAGTCTCCCGAGGTACACAGAGATATACTGAGTATAACATCACTTGAGATACAGCCAGCTAGGGTTTCCCCCTTTGCCCAAGAGCTGGGTAGCTCTGCAGTCATCTGTGCACCAGCCCTGCCATTGGATGTTTGCCCTGCATGGTGACCCGCGCTTGGAGGGGGGTCCCACAGCCTCCGCCATCTTTGCTCCAGTGATTGACCAGACAGGGACAACTAGGTACACAGAGATATCCCAAGTATAACATCACTTGGAGCAAGACACACCAGGGCTCCAACAGCACCCAGGAACAGGGCAGTCCCTCAGCAATCTCTGCCAGGAGAAACCCAGTCATCCAGGGGTGCAGAAATAGCCTTGCAGGCTCACAGGAGGTTCAAGCACCATCCAGTAACAGCAGGACCAACTAACACCAGAGATAACCAGATGTCAAAAGGCAAACATAGAAACATTACTAACAGAAATTAAGGGAATATGGCATCATCCAAATCCAACTCTCTGACAACAGCAATTCCTGTATACCCAGATACACCAGAAAGGCAAGATTTGGATTTAACATCACATCTCATGATGCTATTAGGGAATTTCAAGAAAGACATAAATAAATCTCTTAAAGAAGTACAGGAGAACATGAGTCAAAAGGTAGAAGCCCTCACAAAGGAAACACAAAAATCATTTAAAGAAATTCAGGAGAATATGGGTCAACAGATAGAAGTCCATAAAGAGGAAACACAAAAATCACTTAAAGAAATACAGGAGAACTTGGGTCAACAGGCAGAAGTCCTGAAAGAGGAAAAACAAAAATATCTTAAAGAATTATAGGAAAACACAAGCAAACAGTGAAGGAACTGAGCAAAACCATCCAGGATCTAAAAAAGGAAGTAGAAACAACTAAGAAATCACAAAGAGAGACAACTTTGGAGATAGAAATCAGGGGTCATAGATGTAAACATCAACAATAGAATACAAGGGACAGAAGAAAGAATCTCAGATGCCGAAGATACCATAGAAAGCATTGAATCAACAGTCAAAGAAAATGCAAAATGCAAAATGCAAAAAGTTTGTAATCCAAAACATCCAGGAAATCCAGGACACAATGAGAAAACCAAACCTAAGGATTATAGGTTTAGATGAGAGTGAAGATTTACAACTTAAAGGGACAGTAAATATCTTTAACAAATTTATGGAAAAATCTTCCCTAACCTAAAGAGAGAGATGCCCATGAATATATAAGAAGCCTATAGAACTCCAAACAGACTAGACCAGAACAGAAATACCTCCCATCACATAATAATCGAAACACCAAATTGCTAAACAAAGAAAGAATATTAAAAGCAGTAAGAGAAAAAGGCTAAGTAACATACAAAGGAAGACCTATCAGAATTATACCAGACTTCTCACCAGAGACTATAAAAGCTAGAAGATCCTCGGCAGATCTCATACAGACTCTAAGAGAACACAAATGCCAGCCCAGACTACTATACCCAGCAAAACTCTCAATCACCATAGATGGAAAAACCAAGATATTCCATGATAAAACCAAATTTACACAATATCTTTCCACAAATCCAGCCCTGTAAAGGATAGTAGGTGGAAATTGCCAATACTAGGAGGGAAACTACACCCTGGCAAAAGCAAGATAGTAACCATCTTTCATCAAACCCAAAAGAGGATAACCACTCAAATATAAAAGTAACATCAAAAATAACAGGAAGCAATAATCACTATTCCTTAATATCATGTAACATCAATGGACTCAATTCTCCAATAAAAAGACAAAGACTAACAGACTGAATACATAAACAAGACCCGGCATTTTGCTGGGTGCAGGAAAAGCACCTCAGTGTCAAAGACAAAAACTACCTCAGAGTAAAGGCTGGAAAACAATTTTGCAAGCAAATGGTCCCAGGAAACAAACTGGAGTAGACATTCTAATATCAGATAAAATTGACTTTCAACCTAAAGTCATCAAAAAAGACACAGAAGGACACATCATACTGGTCAAAGAAAAATCCACCAAGAAGAACTCCCAATTCTGAACATCTATGCTCCAAATGCAAGGGCACCTTCATTCATAAAAGAAACTTTACTAAAGCTCAAAGCACACATTGAACCTCGCACAATAATTGTGGGTGACTTCAACACTCCACTCTCCACAATGGACAGATCAGGAAAACAGAAACTAAACAGGGACAGAGTGAAACTAATTGAAGCATTGGACCAAATGGATTTAACAAATATATATAGAACATTTCATGCTAAAGCAAAGGAATATACCTTCTTCTCAGCACCTCATGGTACCTTCTCAAAATTGACCATACAATTGGCCACAAAACAGACCTCAACAGATATAAGAAGATCGAACTAATCCGATGCCTCCTATCAGATCACTATGGAGTAAGGGTGGTCTTCAATAGCAGCAAAAACAACAGAAAACACACATACACATGGAAGCTTAACAATGCATTACTCAATGATACTTTGGTCAAGGAAGAAATAAAGAAAGAAATCAAAGACTTTTTAGAATTTAATGAAAATGAAAGCACAACATATGCAAACGTATGGGACACAATGAAAGCAGTGCTAAGAGGAAAACTCATAGCCCTGAGTGCCTCCAAAAAAAAAACTAGCAGCTTAATGGCACACCTGAAAGGCCTGGAACAGGATGAAGCTAATACACCCAAGAGGACTAGAAGGCAGGAAATCATCAAACTCAGGGCTGAAATCAACCAAGTGGAAACAAATAGAACCAGACAAAGAATCAACAAAACCAGGAGCTGGTTCTTTGAGAAAATCAACAAGATAGATAAACCCTCACCAGACTAACTAGAGGGCACAGAGACAGTATCAAAATTATCAAAATCAGAAATGAAAAGGGAGATATAACAACAGAAACTGAGGAAATTCATAAAATCTTCAGATCCTACTATAAAAGCCTATACTCAAGAGAACTGGAAAATCTGGAGGAAAAGGACAATTTCCTAGATGATACCAAATATCAAAAGTAAATCAGGATCAAATAAACCATCTAAACCATCCTATAACCCTAAAGAAATAGAGGTGGTCATTGAAAGTCTTCCAACCCAAAAAATGCACAGGTCCAGATGGTTTTAGAGCAGAATTCTATCAGACCTTCAAAGAAGACCTAACAACAGTACACTTCAAACTATTCCACAAAATAGAAACAGAAGGAACACTACCCACCTCATTCTATGAAGCCACAATTGCAATGATACCAAAACCACACAAAGATCCAACAAAGATAGAGAATTTCAGACCAATTTTCCTTATGAATGTTGATGCAAAAATACTCAATAACATTCTTGTCAACTGAATCCAAGAACACATCAAAATGATTATTCACCATGATCAAGTAGGCTTCGTTCCAGTGCTGCATGGATGGTTCAATATACAGAAATCCATCACTGTAATCCACTACATAAAAATCTCAAAGAAAAAAACCACATGGTCATTTCATTTGATGCTGAAAAAGCATTAGACAAAATTCAGCATTCTTTCAGGCTAAAATTCTTGGAAAGATAAGGAATTCAAGAATCATATCTAAACATAGTAAAAGCAATATACAGCAAACCAGTAGCCAACATTAAACTAAATGGAGAGAAACTTGAAGCAATCTCACTAAAATTCAGGGACTAGAAAAGGCTGCCCTCTTCATATCTTTTCAATATAGTACTTGAAGTTCTAGCTAAAGAAATTAGACAACATAAGGAGGTCAAAGGGATACAAATTGGAAAGGAAGAAGTCAAACTATCACTATTTGCAGATGATATGATAGTATACTTGAGTAACCCAAAAACTTCACCAGAGAACTCCTACACCTATAAACACCTTCAGCAAAGTGGCTGGATATAAAATCAACTAAAGCAAGTCAGTAGCCTTCCTATACTCAAAGGATAAGCAGGCTGAGAAAGAAATTGGGGAAATGACACCCTTCACAATAGCCAAAAAACAATACAAACTATCTTTGTGTGACCCTAACCAAACAAGTGAAAGATCTGTATGACAAGAACTTCAAGTCTCTGAAGAAGGAAATCAAAGAAGACCTCAGAAGATGGAACAATCTTCCATGCTCGTGGATTGGCAGGCTTAATATAGTAAAAATGGCCATCTTGCCAAAAGCAATATACAGATTCAATGCAATGCCCGTCTAAATCCCAACTCAATTCTTCATAGAGTTAGAAAGAGTAATTCTCAAATTCATCTGGAATAACAAAAAAACCCAGGATAGCTAAAACTTTCTCAACAGTAAAAACTTCTGGGTGAATCAGTATCCTGGACCTCATACAGTACTACAGAACAATAATACTAAAAACTGTGTGGTGTTGGTACAGTGACAGACATGTAGATCAGTGGAATAGAATTGAAGACCCAGCAATGAACCCACACTCCTATGGTCACTTAATCTTTGACAAAGGAGCTAAAACCATCCAGTGAAAAAAGCCTTTTCAACAAATGGTGCTGGTTCAACTGGAGGTCAGCATGCAGAAGAATGCAAATAGATCCATTCTTATCTCCTTGTACTAAGCTCAATTCCAAGTGCATCAAGGACCTCCACATAAAACCAGACACACTGAAACTAATAGAAAACAAACTGGGGAAGTGCCTTGAGAACATGGGCACAGGGGAACATTTCCTGAACATAATACCAATAACCTATGCTCTAAGATTAAGAATTGACAAATGGGACCTCATAAAATTGCAAAGTTTGTGTAAGGCAAAGGACACTGTCAATCGGACAAAACGGCTACCAACAAATTGGAAAACGATCTTTACCAACCCTATATCCGACAGAGGGCCAATATTCAATATATACAAAGAACTCAAGAAGTTAGACTCCAGAGAGTCAAATAACCCTATTAAAAATGGGGGTACAGAGCTAAACAAAGAATTTTCACCTGAAGAATATCAAATGGCTGAGAAGCACCTAAAGAAATATTCAACATTCTTAGTCAATAGGTAAATGCAAATCAAAACAACCGTGAGATTTCACCTCACACCAGTCAGAATGGCTAAGATCAAAAACTCAGGAGACAGCATGTTTTGTCAAGGATGTGGAGAAAGTGGAATACTCCTCCACTGCTGGTGGGATTGCAAGGTGGTACAACCACTCTGGAAAGCAGTCTGGCAATTCCTCATAAAACTGGGCATGACTCTTCCAGAGGACCCTGTTTTACCACTCCTGGGCATATACCCAGAGGACTCCCCGGCATGCAATAGGGACACATGCTCCACTATTCTCATAGCAGCCTTATTTATAGTAGCCAGAAGCTGGAAAGAACCCAGATGTCCCTCAACGGAGGAATGGATACAGAAAATGTGGTATATTTACACAATGGAATACTACTCAGCAATTAAAAACAATGAATCAATAACATTCTTAGGCAAATGGTTGGAACTGGAAAATATAATCCTAAGTGAGGTAACACATTCAGAAAGAATACACATGATATGCAGTCACTGCTAAGTGGATATTAGCCCAAAAGCTTGCAATACCCAAGACACAATTCACATGTCAGTTGATTCCCAAGAAGAAGGAAGGAGAGGGCTCTGGTCCTGGAAAGACTCGATGCACAGTGTAGGGGAATACCAGGACACAATAGAAGGAGGAGGTCTACTGGAGAACAGGGGGAGGGAAGAGGGCTTATGGGACTTTCGGGGAGGGGGAAACCGGGAAGGGGGAAATCATTTGGAATATAAATAAAGAATATAGAAAATAAAAAAAATGAATTCTCCCACTATTATTGTGTGAGGTTCAATGTGTGCTTTGAGCTTTAGTAAAGTTTCTTTTATGAATGTAGGTACTCTTGCATTTTGAGCACACGTTTTCAGAATTGAGAGTTCATCTTGTTAGATTCTTCTTTTGATGAGTATAAAGTGTCCTTTATATTTTTTGATTACTTTAAGTTGAAAGTTGATTTTATTCAATGTTAGAATTGATACACCAGCTTGTTTCCTGGGACCATTTGCTTGGAAACTTCTTTTCTAGCCTTTTACTCTGAGGTAGTGTCTGTCTTTGTGCCTAAGTTGAGTTTCCTGTATGCAGCAAAATGCTGGGTCCTGTTTATGTATCCAGTCTGTTGTCTATGTCTTTTTATTGGAGAATTGAGTCCATTGATATTAAGAGATATTAAGGAAAAGTGATTGTTGCTTCCTGTTTTTTTTTTTTTTAGAGGTGGAGTTATGCTTGTGTGGCTATCTTTTTGGTGTGTTAAAAGATTATTTTCTTGCTTTTTCTTGGGTGTATTTTCCCTCCTTTTGTTGATGTTTTCCATTCATTATTCTTTGAAGGTCTGTATTTGAGGAAAGATATTGTGTTATTTTGTTTTTGTTATGGAATACCTTGGTTTCTCCATCTATGGTCATTGAGAGTATTGTTGAGTATAGTAGTCTGGACTGGCATTTGTGTTCTCTTAGGGTCTGTATGAGATCTTTTCAGGATCTTCTAGTTTCATAGTCTCTGGTGAGAAGTCTGGTGTAATTCTGAAAGATCTGCTTTTATATGTTACTTGGCGTTTTTCCTTACTGTTTTTAATATTTTTTTTTGTTTAGTGCATTTGTTGTTTTGATTATTATGTGACAGGAGGAATTTCTTTTCTGGTCCAATCTATTTGTAGTTTTGTAGGCTTCTTTTATGTTCATGGGCATCTCTTTCTTTAGGTTAGGGATGGTTTTTTTCTATAACTGTGTTGAAGACATTTACTGGTCCTTTAAGGTGGAAATCTTCACTTTCTTCTATACCTATAATCCTTAGGTTTGGTCTTCTCATTGTGTCCTGTATTTCCTGGATGTCTTGGGTTAGGAGTATTTTGCATTTTGTATTTTCTTTGACTGTTGTGTCAATGTTTTCTATGGTATCTTCTTTACCTGAGATTTTCTCTTCTATCTCTTGTATTCTTTTTTTATTTTTTTATCTCTTGTATTCTATTGTCTATGCTTGCATCTATGACTCCTAACTTCTTTTCTAAGTGTTATATCTCCATTGTAGCTTTTTTGTGATTTATTTATTGTTTCTACTTCCATTTTTAGATCCTGGATGATTTTTTTTCAATTCCTTCACCTGTTTGGTTGGATTTTCCTGTATTTCTTTATGGGACTTATTTATGTCCTTCTGAAGTTCTCTATCAGCATCATGAGCTATGATTTTAAATCCAAATCTTGTTTTGCTGGTATGTTGGTGTATCTAGGGGTTGCTGTTGTGGGAGAACTGGGTTTGGATGGTACCATTTTGCTTTGGTTTCTCTTGGTATCATTCTTGCATTTGCCTTTCACCATCTGGTTATCTCTGGTGTTAGTTGACCCTGCTGTCTCTGACTGGCACTTGTCTCTCCTGTGTGCCTGCAAGCCTGTCTCAGCACACCTGTGAGACCAGCTTTCCCCTGGCACAGAGGGCTGCGGAGCAGTCCAGCTCCTGGGTGCAGATGGACCCTGGATGGACCCTGTCCCAGCTCCTCTGCCACTCCTGTGCTCGTTGCACTCCTGGTTGGACCTGCTTTGCACGGTTACTGGAGAGAACATGCCAATGTCCCCTCCAAACCCGGGAGTCAAAGCACTCCCTAGAGACCAGTTTTCTCTTGGCAGGACCAATGCACAGAGGGCTTCGGAGCAAACCATCTCCTGGGTGCAGATGGAGCCCAGAAGGACCCTGTCCCAGGGTTCTGCCTCACTTGTGCTCCCTCAATAAATCTTTAAAAAAAAGAATTGGTGTCTTGTTCCTGATAATATTTTCCTTAAATCAACAACAATTTCTGCAAATCAACTTGCTTCAGTTTTCTTCCCTGTTACTTGGACACTTCTTAAAACAAAGTAGGTTGATGTAGAGCATAACCAATCACATATTTATTACAGATTTATACATTTCATTTCCAGGTTTCAGAAATAGTCACATAACATGGATCTTTATCAGCATTACAGTTCTGAAGTATTTTTTGTTTTTTTATTTTAAATTTCATTTAACCTTCTTGTTAACTCTCTAGATTTTATTCCCCTCCCAATCTACCCTCTGACTGTTCTTCATTTCATACCTCCTTCCCCCTGTCTCTACAAGATGTCCCCAACTCCCTACCCCACCCATCAGACTTCTAAACTCCCTGGGGCCTCCAGTCTCTTGAGGGTTAGGTGCATGTTCTCTGACTGAACCTAGACACTACAGTCCTCTGCTATATATATGTCGGGGGCCTCATATCGTCTGGTGTGTGCTGCCTGGTTGGTTGTCCAGTGTCTGAGAGATATCAGGGGTCCTGGTTAATTCAAACTGCTGGTCCACCTACAGGGTCACCCTCCTCCTCAGCTTCTTCCAGTTTTTCCCTAATTCAACCACAGAGGTCAGCAGCTTTTTTCCATTGATAGGGTGCAAATATCTGCATCTGACTCTTTCAGCTTCTTGTTAGATCTTTTGGAGGGGGTGTCACGATAGTTCCCTTTTTGTGAGTTCCTCAGTAATATTGTTAGGCCTTGGGTCCTCCCCTTGAGCTGGATCCTACTTTGGGCCTGTCACTAGAGCCAGTATGTTTACAAAGAGATGAAACATGGGATGTTCTAGGGGAGGTGAAACCTTTACTCTTCAGGTAAGCTCAGGAGTTAAACAATCAAATAACATAAAGAAGTCCCTGAGAGTGACCAGATTAATTAGTACCCTCCATTTTCATGCATGTATAAGTAGTAACCATTTGTCAGTGACACTGAGACAAGCTGATCTGCCTAGAAAGGGCTCAGACTAGCTGAACACTCTGGAAAAGACAGACTTCATTAAAATTACAAATTTATGAGGAAAAGGCTCAAACTAACAGTGTTACCAGCAAAGGCCACCCACTAACATGTTGAACTATCTGTGGGCCAAACAGGATACTCTGTGTTTCCAGCTTTCATGAGTTATCTTCCATGCAGGATGTGTTTGGTGATAAAGCTGTCTTTGAGTCATGTTACTCCTTTAAGGAACTCCTCACCCATATTCCTTTGACTAACTCAATAAAATATTCTGGTTCAACAAGTTAGATTTTTGTAGCATCTTTTCTTTAGTCTCTTTTCAGTTTCCTATCTGAAGCGAGTAGATGTTTGTTAATATCCTTCAAAAATAGTGTCTCATAATGCTACCATGCAGCAATATTAGTTTCTTCTTTGAGGAGTGCCACAGAATGTGTCAATACTCACAAATGGGAGCAGTACACTCTTTCAGCTTCTAGGAAATATGTGTCAAAGCTTTAGATAATATGAAACAGAGATATTAGAGACTATTAAAGTTCTTCCTCCTAGCCCCATGCTCCCAGAAATAGGACTCAGAGTCAAAATGTATTTCCAAATACTTTGGCCATATACCTATGCTCTTCTATGACTATATCATAACCAAAGATAACCCACTTATTTTAATCAACATTCTGCCACATGGCTGTTTACCTGTGCTCAGGTACCATTCATCTATCTCCTCACATTTTCCAGGGCTGATCTTCACACCCTGGTGATATTCCCAAATCCTTTCTCTCTTTTGTATATTCCATCCCTATTTTTTGCCTAAGCCATAGGCCATAGGCTTTTTAATTGACACGTGATACATCAATAGAATACACAATGTAGTCTGTCTACTAGTGAAGACAGAAAACAAAGAATGCTTTTTAAAAGAGCAGGTTAATAAAGTCACTGAAGTCACAGAGTACTAAATTTTCACAACAAAAATCAATCAAGAACAGTGTACATGAACAACGCAAATTTGAATCCCAGAATTTCTATATTTTAGTGATTCTTCTTTTGGAAAGAGACAACAAGGCTATGCCAAAGGCTTGCCATCTAAAGCATCATTACATTTATCAATTTTATAAATTACTGTTTCCTGAGAATATATACATGATTTATTTTATAGCATTACATAATTTTTGAGCCAACCAACCTTTATAATATCTACCATTTAATCATTTTATTTAATATGCCATTTATTTATGTATTCTTTTCCAATATAAATTGAGTCATATTCATAAGCCATGTACGTCATATAAATAATTGTCTTAGTTAGGGTTTCATTTCTATGAAGAGACACCATGACCAAAGTAACTCTTATACAGGACATTTAATTGTGACTAGCTTACAGATTTAGAGGGTCAGTTCATTACCATCATGGCAGGAAGCTTGCCAGTGTACAGACAGACATGATGCTGAAGGAGGAGATGAGAATTCTGTATCTTGATCCAAAGGCAGGCAGAAGGATATTGTCTTCTGCAGGTAGCCAAGAAGAGGCTCTCTTTCACACTTGGTGGATATTAGCATTGAGAACTCAAAGCCTATGCCCACAGTGACACATCTCCTCTAAAAAGGCCACAACTACTCCAACAAGGCCATACCTCCTAATAGTGTCTTGTTCAACCTCAAACACATAAACAGTATGCTAAGTTGGGTGGGATTTTACCTGGAGGTTACACATGCTTTCGTCTATCTTCTTGAACACAGAATTCAGCTCCATTTCACTGTCTGGTGCCCATTTAATACTTGAACCACACATTTCATATTTTTTCTTTCTCAGTTTGTGTATTTTCATCAAAATGCTCTTCATAAGTTTGAAATTTAGTAACTGCACAACAAAATTTATTCTAAGGTCTTTTGAGATTTCTGTTGCTAATGTAATGAGTCTAAATCTCTTTAGCCTCAGGCATACTCTTAGAATCAGGGCAAAAAGCAACCACATTTTCCCCCAAAATATCACAAAACTGTCTCTATGCAACATACTAACATTATTGTCCTCTGAAATCTCTTGATCCAGGATTTCACAGTTCAAATTACTCTCAGCACCAATGTCTTCCATATTCTTACTAGGCCCGTTTAACACAACTTAATGCATTCTACTTACTTCCAAAATCCAAAATCCCCAAATCCACATTCCTCTAAACAAAAACATGGTCAGGCCTGTCACAGAAATACCCCACTCCTGGTACCAATTTCTGTCTTAGAGTTTTATTGCTGTGAAGAGATACCATGACCAAGGCAATTCTTATAAAGGACAGCAATTAATTGTGACTGGCTTACAGTTTCAGACTTTCAGTCCTTTATCATCATAGCAGGAAGCAGGGCAATGTCCAGGCAGGCATGGTTCTGGTGAAGGAACTGAGAGTTCTGTATCTTAATCCAAAGGGAGGCAGAAAGAGAATGCCTTCTGTAGGTAAGTAGGGGGTGGCTTTCATCCACATTTGGAAGATCTTGAGCATTGAGACCTCAAAGTCCACCCTCACAGACAATGCATTTATAAATACATTCCTCCAACAAGGTCACATCTATTCCAATGAACCCAGACCTCCTAATAATGTCACTTCCCATGACCCAGGCACATCGAAACTATCACAGTGCTCATGAGATGAAGTGCATAATCCATTTTATAATGTGACTAAGCTGTTGAGAGTTGCAAATAATGCATCAATTTCCCGGCTCCCATTGCTTAGCATAGTTGTTCCTATAAAGTCTGTACAAATCATTTGTTCAATTTGACAGAAAGTATTGTATTTCTAATATTTTGAGAAACTCAGAATTTTGTTTTCCTGTGTTAAATCACCATTCCTTTGTGTTTCTTCATTCTTGTTGTTGCTTATTTCTGTGAAACTTTCTAGAAGTCTCTTGCCCTGCATCATGACTGTCTTATAGCCTCTACTGGAAAGTGGAATAGCAATTTCAAGGTCTATAAATTCAAATTTACCAAAAGTAGCTTGTATAAAGGCACAGATCAGAAATTTCTGAAATATTACTGTAGCCATGATCTCTAAATTACTAAACTTGCATGTGCTGGCTTAGGCATCTAATTTTACAAGTACTATTTGTGTTTTGTACTATGCTCATGTGTCCACTAAAAGTTCGTGTGTGAATACTTTGTGCTTTAGCTAATGAAGGTGTTTGTGGAGGACACAGAACTTTTGTCAGTGGAGTTTCTTGAATGAACTGGGTTGCTTGAGTACATATTGTGGAAAAACCTATTTAAGGTCTGGTATGATACTAGTTCAACCTCTGAATGAGTCACCTATCTCATGTTCATGGGACCATAGTGAACAATTACCGTGTTTTTTTCTATTGTACATCTGTTGGTATTCTATCAAAATATGTCTTTTCTCCCTTAAGTAGCTTTTAACAGGTATCTTGTCATATTAATAAAACAAATCAGTAATAAATATGCTACGTTCATGATGTGGTATGGTATCTTTATGATATGTTATAATACCAACATAATATCTTATCATATGAAATGAGTTAATAAAATCACTGGTAAGAAACTGAGAAGAATATTTTAACTGTATATTTATTTATAAAAATGAAAAAATCTTTTGACTTCATGTACCCTCTGTTATTTATAATACCTTATTATTCATAATTATAGCTGTCTTGAAGTTTCAAGCAAACTAACTTGTTCCCATAATCTACTTTCTCCCTTTACCTCAGGTTTGGGAGGAAGTTCATTTTAACATGTGCTATATTACAAATGGCCATCACTGGAACCTGTGCAGCTTTTGCTCCCACCTTCCTCATCTACTGCTCACTTCGATTCCTGGCAGGAATGTCTGTGGAACCCATATTAGTAAATAGTAACTTGCTCAGTAAGTCAAAGCTTTTGAAATAGGACCTTTTTCAAATTTTAGTTTTGACCCTGCAAATCCCTTTCAAGTCAATATATCTTTTTCTTTCAGTATTTGAATGGACAAGCCCTAAATTCTTAACCATTGTGGTAATGCTTTTATCTTGTGCTGCTAGTACTGGAAATATGATATTGGCAGGCCTGTCTCTTTTAATTCAAAATTGGCACCACCTCCAGCTGGCAATGTCTGTACCAATATTCTTTTTCCTTATACTCACAAGGTAAGAACTTTCTTTCCTTTTCTGTGTTACTGAATTCTGTGAATTAATGAACAGGAGTAAGGACATAAGAAATGCATTTCTCTTTGGTTTACGCCTGACAGTGTGAGCTCCTCTTTGCAATTATAGGAGAGGAAGACAAGGTCCACTGTCAGATAAAACTGAGGAGACTAAATTCTGTCTAAACTTGAGGTAAATATTAAATAATTTTCTAAAATCATTCATAAGTGTGATAAGAGTTATTGGTACATTGAAGAAGGTTCGCTTCTTATAGAAAAGGTGTTTAACTGCAAATTCTGTATTTCACTAATTAACTAGATGAACTGTGTAACATCTAATTAAGTTCATATTATGAATAAACATTTAATATTAAAGTAAGTATATTGAATATATTGGATATATTATCAAAATAGAAAAAATTTATACTATTTGCCAGTTAAGTACTATTATGCAGAATTTAAGTTTCTTTGGTAGGAAAAACGAAACAAAAGAAAACCAAACCAAACCAAAGTAGAGTACCAATGATTGCAGCCTAAATATTTTCCTTCTTTTTGCCTGTCTTTATGTGATGGCTATTCTTGGTTGTCAACCTGACTACATCTATAATGAACTAAAATTCATAAATGATAAGCACACCTGTGAGAGTTCATTTTTCCTAGGTTTGAAGTGAGTGAATCCACTTCTAGTCCTGACCTTTGAAGTAGGAAGACACATATCTTTGATTTGGATCTTGAGGCAGGAAGAAAAATTTTAATCTGGGCCATACCTTCTGCTAGAAACCTACAAAAGGACATGGAAGAAGAAAGCTTTTACTTTTTGCCTGCTTGCCCTCACATTGTTAGCACATCGATTCCTGGAATTGGAGACTACTTCTTTGGGATTTCAGAATATACAGAAGACCAGCTTTGTGGGACTGAGCAACTATTAGATTCTTGGACTTTCCTTTCATAGCTAGTTATTGTTGGATTAGCTTAACTGAAGTCTGTAAATCATTCTAATAAATCCCATATATATGTCATTTTCAATCTTATTCAGTATTTTTTTGAATTTTTCTTTTAGGGTCTGTGTCTATTTTTCATAACCCCTTTTTATCTCTAAGATTTTAGCATTTTCCTCATTCTGAGTCATAAATTTCTTTATTTTATTTTATTTTCTATATTCTTTATACACATACCAAATGATTTCCCCTGTCCCAGTTCCCCCCTCCCTGAACGTCTCATAAGCCCTCTTCCCTCCTCCTGTTCCCCATTTGCCTAAGAATTTCATGAATTCATTGTTTTTAATTGCTGAGTAGTATTCCATTGTGTAAATATACATGGAAAATATCTCTGATAAAATTGAAGAAATATATAGAAAAACACGTTAAGATTGACTATTTCATGGAAAAATTATACAGATAAAATGGTAGGCCTAAAAATAATCCTAAGTTGATTGAAAGTGGAATTATAAACATTTTCTAAAAAAACTGAAAATCTACAAGGAAAATATTTCTGATAAAACTCAAGAAATACATAGAAAAACATGTTAAAACTGACTATTTCATGAAAAATTATATAGATAAGATAGTAGGCATAAAAATATTCCTAAATTGATTGAAAGTAGAAGTAAAAACGTTTTCTGATAAAATTGAAGATTTACATGGAAAATATCTCTGATAAAATTGAAGAAATTTATACAGATAAATTGGTAGGAATTAAAATATTCTTAAGTTGACTGAAAGTAGAATTATAAACATTTTCTGATAAAATTCAAGATTTACATGGAAAATATTCTGATAAAATTGAGAAAAATATATGGAAAACATTAAAATTGAAGATTATCGTGGAAAATTATACAGATAAAATGGTAGGCATAAAAATATTTCTAAGTTGATTGAAAGTGAAATTATAAACATTTTCTGATAAAATTGAAGATTTAAATGGAAAATATTTCTGATAAATTTGAAGAAATATATAAAAAACACGTTAAGATTGAGTATTTCATGGAAAAATTATACAGATAAAATGGTAGGCATAAAAGTATTAGTATGTTTTTTGAAAGTGGAATTATAAACACTTTCTGATAAAATTGAAGATCTAAAAGGAAAATATTCCTGAAAAAATTCAAGAAATATATAGAAAACCATGTTAAAACTATTACATGGAAAATTATACAGATAAAATGGAAGGTATAAAAATGTTCCTAAGTTGATTGAAAGTAAAATTATAGACATTGTCTGATAAAACTGAAGATCCACATGGAAAATACTTGTGACAAAATTGAAGAAAAATAAAGAAAAACGTTAAAATTGAAGGTTATCATGGACAATTATACCGACAAAATGGTAGGCACAAAAACATTCCTAAATTGATTGAAAGTGGAACTACAAACACCCCCCAGACGAAACCAAAGATCTACATGAAAAACACCTCCGACAAAATCGAAGAAATACACAGAAAAAAAATGTTAAAATTAAAGATTATCATGGAAAATAATACAGTCAAAATGGTAGGCACAAAAAGCATTGCTGAATTGAAAGAGGAGTCACAAACATTTTCTGATAAAATCGAAGATCCACATGAAAAACATCTCTGTTAGACTATGTTTTTTGTTGAGGAATTGAGTCTATTGACGTTATAAGGTATTAAGGGATAGTGATTTTTGCTTCCTGTTATTTTTGATGTTCTTTTTATGCTTGTGTGGTTACTTTCTTTTGGGTTTGTTGGAAAAAGATTACTTTCTTACGCTTTCTAGGGTGTAGTTTCCCTCCTCATGTTGGCGTTTTCCATCTATTATCCTTTGTAGGGCTGGATTTGTGGAAAGATATTGTATAAATTTGGTTTTATCATGGAATATCTTGTTTTCTCCATCTATGGTAATTGAGAGTTTTGCTGGGTATAGTAGTTTGGTCTGGCATTTGTGTTCTCTTATGGTCTGTATGAGATCTGCCCAGGATCTTCTGGCTTTCATGGTCTCAGGTGAGAAGTCTGGTGTAATTCTGATAGGCCTGCCTTTATAGGTTACTTGACCTTTTTCTCTTACTGCTTTTGATATTCTTTCTTTTTTTTAGTACATTTGGTGTTTTGATTATCATGTGCCGTGAGGACTTCTGTAGGCTTCTTGTATGTTCATGGACATCTCTTTCTTTAGGTTAGGGAAGTTTTCTTCTATAATTTTGTTAAAGATATTTACTGGCCCTTTAAGTTGTAAATCTTCACTCTTTTCTATACCTATAATCCTTTTGCATTTTGCGTTTTCTTTGACTGTTGAGTCGATGCTTTCTATGGTATCTTCAGCACCTGAGATTCTTTCTTCTATCTCTTGTATTCTGTTGTTGATGCTTGCATCTATGACTCTTGAATTCTTTCCAAGATTTTCTCTCTCCAGAGTTGTCTCACTTTGTGATTTCTTTATTGTTTCTACTTCCAGTTTTAGATCCTGTATGGTTTTGTTCAGTTCCTTCACTTGTTTGTTTGTGTTCTCCTGTAATTCTTCCAGGGATTTTTGTGTTTCCTCTTTAAGGGCCTCTACCTGTTCACCCATGCTCCTCTGTATTTCTTTCAGGGATTTTTGTGTTTCCTCTTTAAGGCCTTTACCATTTGACCCATGTTCTCCTGTATTTCTTTAAGGGAGTTATTTATGTCCTTCTTGATGTCCACTTGCTGTGGTGGGAGAACTGGGCTCTGATGTTGCCAAGTAGCCTTGGTTTCTGTTGGTAGGGTTCTTCGGCTTGCCTTTCGCCATCTGATAATCTCTGGTGTTAGTTGGTCTTGTTGTCCTCGGCTGGAGCTTGCCCCTCCTATGGGCCTGTAAACCTGTGTCTGTACTCCTGGGAGACCAACTCTCTTCTGGCAGGGTCTATGCACAGAAGGCTTTGGAGCTGCCTGGTTCCCTGCTGCAAATGGCGGCTGGAAGGGAAGACTCCTGTCCCAGCTACTCCAATGATCATATGTTTTTTGCGCGCCTAGCTGTACCCCTCTGGAGAGAAGGTGGAGATCTCACCTCCATACTCAGAAGTGAAATTGCTGCTGGGAAATCACTCTCTCCTGGCAGATTAAGTCCATAAATTTCTTTAATCTCTCCTCTAATGTTTGTTTTCGTATATTATCTTTTTCCCTTTTTTCATCTTTGATATGTTAGCATTTTCCTGTCTGATTTATAAATTTCTTTAATTTACTCTCTAATGCTTGCCTCTATATTTCATTTTTCTCCTTTTCTTTTCTTTCAGATATCTTAGTATTTTCCTCCTTCTTATTTACAAATATCTGAAATATCTCTTCTAGTGCTTGTCTCCATATTACACCTTTTTCCTTTTTCTTATTTTTTTTTAGATATCTTATTATTTTCCTCTTACTGTCTTGTAAGTTTCTGAAGCTTTTCCTTGAAGGCTTGTGGCTATCCTTCATACCTTTCTCTTCCTGTTCCTCTATAGCCCTCTTTTTTTGAGAAGACATAGGAAGCCGAAATGATTATGAGAACAAGAATGAAGATCATCAATTCAATAATCATAATCAGTAATGTTTTGCTTTCATGCGGGTTATCTATCTTCTGCTCCTTTGTTTCCATCCTTGATTCATTCACAAAAGCATTACATAATCTCCAAAAATCTTGTGTTATTGTGTATCTCATCTTCATATACCGTATTCTCTTAAATCAATGAATTTCAAACTACTTATAGCTATCTATGAAATTTTATATCCAATTCTTTCCCTTTAACATAAAACATATTTTTTCTTTATCTTTTCTGAAGTTTTGTTGTTTTTGAATTTCTTTTGTATATACTCTGTTTCCCTCTGATGTTCAGTTCAGGACACTCCTGTGGTTGGTTTGTTCTAATCCTTTTGCTCACAGGGAGGGGTGGAAAGTTCCTTCAACTGGAATAAAACCAGTTTAAGGCCATCTGAGTCCTGGGGTATTTTGCCATCTTGCTTTGTTGGGCTGAGTCCGCCCCTGTGACCTTTCCCATCTCTGCTAAGATGGTGCCTGTTTCAAATGGGCTGTGCTTTAAGCCTTCCATGTGTTTGAGGTGTTTTAACCCTCAGCACACGTATTTAGGAAGTCCACCTCCGAAATTGGCAAGTTGAGCTAGTCCATAGCCAAGTTGCATGCCAACCTGGACTCTGTTGCCTTTGGCCCAGTCTTTGTAGGCTAGCTCTGCTTGCATGGCAGTACTATTCTATCACCTATTTGATCAGAGCACAAGTAATTGTGAGCTACAATTCACCTGTGTGTAACAGGGGTAGAGGGGTCTAGTGTCTATTTAGCCCTGGGCACTAGTGGATTTTAGCAGCATGAGTGTTGCTCTGCCAGCATTTGTGCATAGCAGGTGTCCTCCTTCCTCCTGTACCATTTTGACATTTTGTTAGTAAGCTGTAGGCAGTATTCTGGGCATGTTCTGAGCTACTGTAGTCCTTCCACCTATTAAAACCCACTCAAGTGTCAATCATTTGCCAATCTAATTTATCTCTGGCTTCTACTCTGCCTGCCTGTCCTTAGGGTGAACTTCTCTTGGCCATATACTCTTGGTCCATCCTGTCGGATGGAAACTTCCTCATCTTTTTGACTTTCTTTCCTCCCTTCTGGTTCTCTTGAGACCCCTCATTTGATTCTAAGCCCTTCCTTCCTATCCTTCTACCCAATCATTAGCCCCTGCCATTTATAGACCATTCATATATTATTTTGGAGAATTCTTTACAGTACCTTGATTAATACAGTGTCATAATATCAGGTTACAGTCTGGTCTGAGGCACAGTATTCAGGTTCTGAACAAGATGAACCCCAACAGGATCCCTTTCCTTACCTCCTTTTAAAAAGACTTGGCAAATACTGCCACAGGGTCATCAGAATAGGCATATTTGATCAGAAATGACTCAACAAGTTGACCACAGAGTTAATACAGATAGAGGAGTTTATACATACAAGTACAAAAGACTCATCTGCCACACATTTTTTCATCCACACAGCCTATCAATATTATTATGTGTCAGGAGCCATCTAGGAAAAGCTAAGAGTAGCAGATGGCCTTCCTGGAGGTGGCCCACTTTTTTGCATGGAGTAAAGTGGGTAATCTCTGAGAGGCAAGTCAGAGACTCTCAGGATTGCTTCTTCCAGCTGGAATGCCTTGTTTTGTTATTATGAAATTAATATAACATTCCCTAGGCATTAACCAAACCTATTGAGCTGATTTCCTGCAAATAAACATAAAGATTAACTTTCATGAATTAATGCTGTTTTGATAAATTAATGACATTATAGAGTTCCCTTTTGATTCAAATAATCTTAGAAGTTTTTTTTATTGCTGCAGTCCTTTTATTTATTTATTTTTTATTTTAATTTATTTACGTTTCAAGTGTTATCCCTTTACTTGGTTTCCCCTAAAGGATGGCTTTAGTTGTTTTGCTAAAAAGATGTCATAAAATTAGAATCAAGAATAGAATGTGCCCACTCCTCATAATAGTAAGTAAATGATGCATAATAAGAAATACAAAGAAATTTCATAATTACACCAAAAAGGGAAACAAGCTTAGGACAAATTTGTGCTCAAGGCAAAACATTCATTCTAAGTCAGCTCCAAGGAAGAAGACACAGGTATGCTCTATGATAAGACAAGGTCAAACTGTTGCTTTGGACTTATAATGAGCTTATAGGTTGAAACACTGCTTTGAACTTAATATCAACATTATTTTGTATCTCCCATTTTTTTTTATTTTCTAAGTTTTTTTTATTTACATTCCAAATCATTTCCGCTTTCCCGTTTCCTCACTCCCCGAAAGTCCCATAAGCCCCCTTCCCTTCCTCTTTTCTCCATTCAACCCCCTCTCATTTCTCTGTCCTGGCGTTCCCCTACATCCAGTCTTTCCAGAACCAGGGGTCTCTCCTTCCATCTTCTTAGAAATCTATTGATATGCGAATTGTGTCTTGGGTATTCCGAGATTCTGGGTTAATATCCCCTTATCAGTGACTGCATACCATGTGTGTTTTTTGTGATTGGGTTACCTCACTAAGGATGATATTTTCCACTTCTGACCATTTGCCTAGGAATTTTGTGAATTCATTGTTTTCAATTGCAGAGTAGTATTCCATTGTGTAGATATACCACATCTTCTGAATCCATTGCTCCGTTGAGGGACATCTGGGTTCTTTCCAGCTTGTGGCTATTACGAATAAGGCTGCTATGAACATAGCGGAGCATGCGTCCTTACTGCATGCAGGTAAAGCCTCTGGGTATATGCCCAGGAGTGGTATAGCCGGATCCTCTGGGAGTGTCATGCCCAGTTTTCTAAGGAACCGCCAGACTGCTTTCCAGAGTGGATGTACCAGCTTGCAATTCCACTAGCAGTGGAGGAGTGTTCCTCTTTCTCCACATCCTCGCCAACAACTGCTGTCTCCTGTGGTTTTGATCTTAGCCATTCTGACTGGTGTGAGATGGAATCTCAGGGTTGTTTTGATTTGCATTTCCCTAATGACTAAGGACGATGAACATCTCTTTAGGTGCTTCTCAGCCATTAGATATTCTTCAGGTGAGAACTCTTTGTTTAGCTCTGTACCCCATTTTTTAATAGGGTTACTTGCCTCTCTGGAGTTTAACTTCTTGAGTTCTTTGTATATATTGGATATTAGCCCTCTGTCGGATGTAGGGTTGGTAAAGATCATTTCCCAGTTAGTTGGTTGCCACTTTGTCTTTTTGACAGTGTCTTTTGCCTTGCAAAAACTTTGTAATTTAATGAGGTCCCATTTGTCTATTCTTGATCTTAGAGCATAAGCTATTGGAGTTCTGTTCAGGAAATTCTCCCCTGTGCCCATATGTTCAAGGTTCTTCCCTAGTTTCCTTTCTATTAGTTTCAGTGTGTCTGGTTTTATGTGGAGATCCTTGATCCACTTAGAATTGAGCTTAGTGCAAGGAGATAGGAATGGGTCAATTTGCATTCTTCTGCATGTTGACCTCCAGATGAGCTAGCACCATTTGTTGAAAAGGCTATCTTTTTTCCACTGGATGGTTTTATCTCCTTTGTCAAAGATCAAGTGACCATAGGAGTGTGGATTCATTTCTGGGTCTTCAATTCTGTTCCATTGATCTACATTCCTGTCACTGTACCAATACCATGTGGTTTTTAACACTATTGCTCTGTAGTACAGCTTGAAGTCCGGGATATTTATTCCCCAAGAAGTTATTTTACTCTTGAGAATAGTTTTAGCTATCCTGGGTTTTCTGTTATTCCAGATGAATTTTTGAATTGCTCTTTCTAACTCTATGAAGAATTCTGTTGGGATTTTGATGGGGATTGCATTGAATCTGTATATTGCTTTTGGCAATATGATCATTTTTACTATATTAATCCTGCCAATCCATGAGCATGGCAGATTTTTCCATCTTCTGAGGTCTTCTTCAATTTCTTTCTTCAGAGACTTGAAGTTCTTGTCATACAGATCTTTCACTTGTTTGGTTAGAGTCACGCCAAGATACTTAATATGGTTTGTGGCTATCATGAAGGGTATTATTTCTCTTACTTCTTTCTCAGCCTGCTTATCCTTTGAGTATAGGAAGGCTTCTGACTTGCTTGAGTTGATTTTATATCCGGCCACTTTGCTGAAGTCGTTTATCAGCTGTAGGAGTTCTCTGGTGGAGTTCTTTGGGTCGCTTATGTATACTATCATATCGTCTGCAAATAGTGATAGTTTGACTTCTTCCTTTCCAATTTGTATCCCTTTGACCTCTTTTTGTTGTCTAATTGCTCTAGCTAGAACTTCAAGTACTATATTGAAAAGATATGGAGAGAGAGGGCAGCCTTGTCTAGTCCCTGAATTTAGTGGGATTGCTTCAAGTTTCTCTCCATTTAGATTGATGCTGGCTACCGGTTTGCTGTAAATTGCTTTTACTATGTTTAGATATGGGCCTTGAATTCCTGATCTTTCCAAGACCTTTAGCATGAAAGGATGCTGAATTTTGTCAAATGCTTTCTCAGCATCTAATGAGATGACCATGTGGTTTTTTTCTTTGAGATTGTTTATGTAGTGGATTACATTGATGGATTTCCTTATATTGAACCATCCCTGCATCCCTGGGATAAAGCCTACTTGATCGTGGTGAATGATCATTTTGATGTGTTCTTGGATTCGGTTGGCAAGAATTTTATTGAGTATTTTTGCATCGATATTCATACGAGAGATTGGCCTGAGATTCTCTTTCTTTGTCGGATCCTTGTGTGCTTTTGGTATTAGTGTAATTGTGGCTTCATAGAACGAGTTGGGTAGTGTTCCTTCTGTTTCTATTTTGTGGATCAGTTTGAAGAATATTGGTGTTAGGTCTTCTTTGAAGGTCTGATAGAATTCTGCACTAAAACCATGTGGACCTGTGCTTTTTTTGGTTGGAAGACTTCCAATGACAACTCTATATTTTTCGGGGGTTATAGGACTGTTTAGATGGTCTATTTGATCCTGATTTAATTTTGGTACTTGGTATCTGTCAAGGAAATTGTCCATTTCCTCAAGATTTTCTAGTTGTGTTGAATACAGGTTTTTGTAGTAGGATCTGATGATTTTTTGAATTTCCTCAGTTTCTGTTGTTATCTCTCCCTTTTCGTTTCTGATTTTATTAATTTGGATACTATCTCTGTGCTCTCTGGTTAGTCTGGCTAAGGGCTTATCTATCTTGTTGATTTTCTCAAAGAACCAACTCCTCGTTTTGTTGATTCTTTGTATGGTTTTATTTGTTTCTACTTGATTGATTTCAGCCCTGAGTTTGATGATTTCCTGCCTTCTACACCTCTTTGGTGTATTTGCTTCTTTTTGTTCCAGGGCTTTCAGGTGTGCCATTAAACTGTTAGTGTATGCTGTCTCCCGTTTCTTTTTGGCGGCACTCAGGGCTATGAATTTTCCTCTTAGCACTGCTTTCATTGTGTCCCATAAATTAGGGTATGTTGTGCCTTCATTTTCATTAACTTTCAAAAAGTCTTTGATTTCTTTCTTTATTTCCACGTTGACCAAGTTATCATTGAGTAGAGCATTGTTCAGCCTCCATGTGTACGTGGGTTTTCTTTTGTTTTTGTTGCCATTGAAGACCACCCTTATTCCATAGTGATCTGATAGGAGGCATGGGATTAGTTCTATCTTCTTGTATCTGTTGAGGTCTGATTTGTGACCAATTATATGGTCAATTTTGGAGAAGGTACCATGAGGAGCTGAGAAGAAGGTGTATTCTTTAGCTCTAGGATGAAATGTTCTATATATATCAGTTAGTTCCATTTGGTCCAAGGCTTCAATTAGATTCACTGTGTCCCTGTTTAGTTTCTGCTTTCCTGAACGATCCATTTCAGAGAGCGGGGTGTTGAAGTCACCCACTATTATTGTGTGCGGTGCGATGTGTGCTTTGAGTTTTAGTAAAGTTTCTTTTACGAATGAGGGTGCCCTTGCATTTGGAGCATAGATATTCAGAATTGAGAGTTCTTGATGGTGGATTTTTCCCTTGATCAGTATGTAGTGTCCTTCTGTGTCTTTTTTGATGACTTTAGGTTGAAAATCAATTTTATCCGATATTAGGATGGCTACTCCACCTCGTTTCTTGGGGCCATTTGCTTGTAAAATTGTTTTCCAGCCTTTTACTCTGAGGTAGTGTTTGTCTTTGACACTGAGGTGCGTTTCCTGCATGCAGCAAAATGCTGGGTCCTGTTTACGTATCCAGTCTGCTAGTCTATGTCTTTTAATTGGGGAATTGAGACCATTGATATTAAGAGAGATTAAGGCATAGTGATTATTGCCATCTGCCATTCTTGACGCTATCTTTATGTCTGAGTGGTTATCTACTTTTGGGTTTGATTCAAGAAGGTTATTATCTCATTTTTTCCAGGGTGTTGTTTCTCTCCCTGTATTGGAGGTTTCCACCTATTATCCGTTGCAGGGCTGGATTTGTGGAAAGATATTGTGAAAATTTGGTTTTATCATGGAATATCTTGGTCTCTCCATCTATGGTGATTGAGAGTTTTGCTGGGTATAGTAGTCTAGGCTGGCATTTGTGCTGTCTTAGTGTCTCCATGAGATCTGCCCAGGATCTTCTGGCTTTCATAGTCTCTGGTGAGAAGTCTGATGTGATTCGGATAGGTCTTCCTTTGTATGTTATTTGGCCCTTTTCTCTTACTGCTTTTAGTATTTTTTCGTTGTTTAGAACATTCGGTGTTTTGATTATTATGTGATGGGAGGTATTTCTGTTCTGGTCCAGTCTGTTTGGAGTTCTGTAGGCTTCTTGTACGTTCATCGGCATCTCTCTCTTTAAGTTCGGGAAGTTTTCCTCCATAATTTTGTTGAAGATGTTTACTGGCCCTTTAAGTTGCAAATCTTCACTCTCATCTATACCTATAATCCTTAGGTTTGGTCTTCTCATTGTATCCTGTATTTCCTGGATGTTTTAGGTTACACGTTTTTTGCATTTTGCATTTTCTTTGACTTTTGAGTCGATGCTTTCTATGGAATCTTCAGCACCTGAGATTCTTTCTTCCATCTCTTGTATTCTATTGTTGATGTTTGCATCTATGACTCCTGATTTCTTCCCAATGTTTTCTATCTCCAAAGTTGTCTCCCTTTGTGATTTCTTAGTTGTTTCTACTTCCTTTTTTATTTCCTGGATGGATTTGCTGAGATCCTTCACTTGTTTGTTTGTATTTTCCTGTATTTCTTTGAGGTATTTTTGCATTACCTCTTTCAGGATTTCTTCCTGATGACCCACGTTCTCCTGCATTTCTCTGAGTGATTTTTGTGTTTCCTCCTCATGGGATTCCATCTGTTGATCCATCGTCTCCTGCATTTCTTTAAGCAGTTCTCGTGTTTCCTTTGTAAGGGCATCTAACCGTTGATTCATTTCTTTAAGCAATTTTTGTGTTGCCTCCTTATGGGCATCCATCTGTTGACCCATATTCTTCTGCATTTCTTTATGCAAATTTTGTGATTCCTTTGTGAGTGCATCTACCCGTTGATTCATCTCGTTAAGCGATTTTTGTGTTGTCTCCTTGTGCGCCTCCATCTTTTGATCCATGTTCTCCCGCATTTCTCTAAGCGATTTTTGTGTTTCCTTTGTAAGGGCTTCTAACCGTTGATTCATGGTCTCCTGTAACTCTTTATGAGATTTATTTGTGTCCTTCTTGTGATCCTCTAATAGGATCATGAGAAGGGATTTTAAATCCAGATCTTGTCTTTCGGGTGTGGTGGGGTATCCAGTACTTGCTGCTGTTGGAGAGTTGGGTTCGAATGGTCCCACATTACTTTGATTTCTGTTAGTAACATTCCTACGTTTGCATTTTGCCATCTGGATACCTGTGGTGTTAGTTGGTCCTGCTGCCACTGGCTGTTGGTTGGACCTCCTGTGGGCCTGCAAAGCTACTTCTGCCCCCCTGGATTACCAGGATTCCCCTGGCACCGATTTCTGGGGCCTGCCTGCTCCTGAGTGACTTTGGAGCCCTAATGTGCCTTACCCCAAGTGATCTTATATTGGGGAGGCCTTGCACATCTAAAGGCTCAGCCTAGTGGATTCCTGGAGCAGAGGTCGCCAAAGGGAGGCTGGTAGGCTCCTGCCCTGTGCAGGGGTGTGTGATCTCTCCTGGGGGGGGAGGGTGCGTCCCTCTGCCAGGCAGAAGTCCCACAGCAGAGCTGGCGCGCTGGTTACTGCAGATCAGCCCAGCACTTGGGAGCCGCATACACACAAGCCGCCCGAGACCCAAGCGATATTATGCCTGTCTGTCTCAGAACCTGGCTGTCCCAACCTCCCAGTCACTGGAGCAAAGATGGCGGAGGGCACTCTCCGTGGCGCCGCTCACCCTGTAGTCGCGATGGCCCGCTGATCTGGCACCCAGACGACCACAGCGCTGACCCATTCTCGGGCACAGATGGAAGCCCCAAAAGGCCGTGTCCCAAGTGATGTTATATTGGGGATAGGGAGCTTGGGGTACCTGTCTCTTCAGCGCAGTCTGCGGGAACAGAGGTCGCGGAAGGAAACTGTGTCCTTCTTTTGATCCTCTAATAGCATCATGAGAAGTGATTTTAAATCCAGATCTTGTCTTTTGGGTGTGGTGGGGTATCCAGGACTTACTGCTGTTGGAGAGTTGGGTTCGGATGGTGCCATATTACTTTGATTTCTGTTAGTACCGTTCCTACGTTTGCCTTTTGCCATCTGGTTACCTCTGATGTTCGTTGGTCCTGCTGTCACTGGCTGTTGGTTGGACCTCCTGTGAGCCTGCAAAGCTATTTCTGCCCCCCCTGCTTTACCAGGATTCCCCTGGCACAGATTTCTGGGGCCTGCCCTGCTCCTGAGTGACTTTGGAGCCCTGATGTGCCTTGCCCCAAGTGATGTTATATTGGGGTGTCCTTGCACATCCAAAGGCTCAGCGTAGTGGATTCCTGGAGCAGAGGTCGCCAAAGGGAGGCTGGTAGGCTCCTGCCCTGTCCAGGGGTGTGTGATCGCTCCTAGAGTGGGGGGGGAGGGTGCGTCCCTCTGCCTGGCAGAAGTCCCACAGCAGAGCTGGCACTCTGGTTACTGCAGATCTGCCCAGCTCTTGGGAGCCACGTGCACACAAACTGCCCGAGACCCAAGCGATATTATGCCTGTCTGTCTCTGAGCCTGGCAGTCCCAACTTCCCGGCCACTGGAGCAAAGATGGCGGAGTGCACTCTGCACTCTCTCCGTGGCACTGGTCACCCTTCAGAGGCGATGGCCTACAGCAGGTCTGGCACCCAGACGACGACAGCACTGTCCCGTTCTTGGGAGCAGGCGGAAGCCCCAACAGGCCGTTTCCCAAGCGATGTTATATTGGGGAGAACCTGGTTACCTGTCTCTTCAGTGCAGTCTACTGGAACAGAGGTCGCGGAAGGGAAGCTGGTAGGCTCCCGCCCAGTGCGGGGTCCCTCTGCCAGGCAGAAGTCCCACAGCAGAGCTGGCACGCTGGTTACTGCAGATCTGCCCAGCATTTGGGAGCCGCATACACACAAGCAGCCCGAGACCCAAGCGATATTATGCGTGTCTGTCTCCGAGCCTGGCAGTCCCAACTTCCCGGCCACTGGAGCAAAGATGGCGGAGTCTGTATCTCCCATTTTGTGTTAACTTTTATTTATGATGTAATTTTCTACAGAACTTTTATCTAGAACATACAAAAAATCCAGAGAAAAGAAATAAATTTTGTGACTTGGGGGGCTCTGATCCATCCATCCATACATACATACATACATACATACATACATACATCTATCCATCTAAATGTATATGTCTGTTTATATATACATATACATATATGTGTGTGTGTGTGTGTGTGTGTGTGTAGGTATATGTGTGTATATGTAAGCTTGCACGACCACTGGTGGAGTTGATTGAGGTAGATGGTTGGGCCTGCTAGAAGGTGTGTATATGAATGTATGTATGTCTGTGCATACTTGTCTATGTAAAGGATTCTAATTATTTTTCTTTTAATTGCAATATTTTATCTACGAGATTCTTCTATACACAAAGAAATTTTGTCTATAAAAAGCTAAAAGCAAGAAATGCAAGGTGATATAGCCATTTCAACATCTTTCAATTTGTGTGTTTTCTGTATGAGTGATTCTTTCTTTCCTTTCTGATTCACAGTGAGTTAACCAGTTTGATTAGTGAGGGGCTTCTGGCTGTCTGATCAGAGAAGGACCAGAGAAGGGAGCACTAGCAATAAATCCTTTACTTAATTATCTGCTGTTAAGCAACAGGCATTAATTTGTTGGAAGTCATTGGCTTCTGGCCCCAAAATAATGAATCAAGGAGAAGAAATATTATTTATACTAAGCAACTTTTACTCCCACAAAACCAAGCTTGCCCCTCCACCTTTACTCCATCCCAATGGACTGTCATCTAGAGAGAACCAGTGCTGGGACAAGCTTCCAGCCCTTATGCATCTGTTTTCATCATGTAAATGAGAAGCAGGACCAGTTTTACCTTGCTTGCATGGCCATAAGTCAGCAGCTGATTAGAAGAAGTTATGAATGTAATGTGGATGATATAATTAGTATACAAAATTCATACAATGCATTTCATTTAGAGAAAAGAACACATTATTAAACGACATTTCCTATACTCTGACAAGGAAGTTGGTATATGTCTGTGGAAGCATCCCTCATAGTCTAGTTCCATGAACCACACTACAAATGTAAATCCAGGTAGAGGGAGATAGATCCCCACTGGGGATCTGGGTATGCATTTCAGAAGGGCAGTGAGTGCATTATATGGCTGAATCATTGCTCAATTTCAATGAAGGTATTAGACGACAAAAGATTATAGAGGTTGATATAACAGAATGTTGTAGTTATTCAATTAAAGAACAAAATTTTGAAGCTTAAATTTTGTGTGGAAAATGACAGCACAAGAATTGTTTCTACCTCCAACATCTTCCTTGACAGGGGGCTGTCAGAGTCAGCTCGATGGCTGATTATGACCAACAAACCCCAGAAGTGCTTAAAGGAACTTAGAAAAGTTGCAGAAATTAATGGAATGAAGAGTTCTGGAGACACCCTAACCATGGAGGTGAGCATAATGGGTGATGTTTATGACATAAAGGAAATACAAGCTTGACATGTCTGTGAGTTAGTGCCCTAGATGCACTATGCTGTCATTAAGAACACTGCATATGGGAGTTTCATTCTAATGAGACTAAAAGCACTGATGTTTTCATTCCTTCGTATCTTGAATTTGATTTGTAAAATTGTTCTGCAGAGCATGCCATTCACAATGTAACTGTTTTAGTTTAACATTAGTGATCTATACTAGTGTGCTACTCTTAATATATTTAGATAATATATTTTGATAATTTTTGTTTTATTTTTTTCATTAACCTCACAGTACCCTACAGAATGTGAGAGGAACATAGGATGATGGTGGGATAAAAATAAATATTTTCTTCTTCCCAACAAATGCCCAATTACTTTCTCTCTCTGTGTGTCTTTTATTTTTTGGTAAACTAATAAGATAACTTAATATTTCTTACAGAAATATGGAGAAGATCTATTTATAGGAGGATGGACAATGTATAAGGGGCTACATCACTTAAAAAACCTCTCCCTTATCCAGTGCAATCATTAATCATCCATCCTTTCTCAAGATGATGGAATTTTATTCACTGAATTTTGAGTAGGTCTAATGCAGATAACCACAGCTGTTGAGTTGAGAGTGTAACCACCATGTCATATCTAGAATATAGCATTGCATATCACCCTGTGCCTAACTTTAGACCTTATATTATGTCAGAACTCTCTTTCAGCATGGTCCCTGGTTCTTGGAAATAGTGCTGTAAACATCTAGTGTAGGATTTACTCATTTAATAATTATTTAATTTAATAATCATTTTCTGAAATATGGCCAGTTTCAGTTTTGTAGTAACTTTCTCAGACTTTGGAAAGAAGCTTCTCTGATTAAAATTGAAAACAACATTAATATATGGATATGAATGAAATCATTAGAAGGCAATTCAGCTGTCACATAATCTCTATATAGATAAATAGATGAATTACCTTTACTACTAGGGCACAAGAATCCATTGTTGAATAAATGATATAGACTAGCAGCAGCCTACATAGCAACTTTCAGTGCAGTGAGACTAACCACCAGAGAATAAGATTCCAGATTAATTTTAGCTTGGTTTTTATATGCCCAGCAAACAGAAGTTGTAGTATATTCAGCAACTGGCTCTTAACATTTATTCTATTTGGAAATTACTCATACTTGTGTAAATTGTAAGGATCTTTAATCACTGGCTGATGATCTGCCAGACATGCCTACAAGGACTAATTTATGTTAAGTTAGCTTGCATGAGTGACAGAATGGTTATCTTGATAAGTAAAGTTGATGAGAAATGATCACCTTAAAGGAAGAAAACATTCCCTGTACTTATGTCCTGAGGTACATAAGAAGATGCAGCTAGCTGAGAATAATATTCAATGTTTTCTTCTTCTTGCAGGCATATACAATGCAACTATCTATTTTCTCAAATTCCTATAAGGTGACATTCCTACCTGAAATTACTACATAATTAATGTAGGTGCCAAAATAATCATTTTTTCCTTCAAAGATGTTTTTGTAAAGGTATCTTATAACATCAACAGGAACACCTACTAGTAAAGAAAAAGTGGATTTGTGGATGAGGTCTTGTCATGGTAATGCTCATATGTACTCCCAGTGCCTTTGTACTCATTGAGGGAGGAATATAGAAATATTAGAAACTCTGTAGTGAAAAGCCCTTGAATACTCTAAGTATATCTCAAGGAGCCCTTCCAGTGCCTCTTGGGAAATGAGAATGATGAAAGAGGCACAGGCAGTGGAGGTAGAAACCATGAATTTCTGAAGACCCTATCAAAGAGGAATGATCAAACAAGTTAACATTTGCAGCCAAGGCATTAGCTAAGCGTTTTCATTGCCTGCAGTGAGACACCATGCTCCACACCAGACAGAAGGAAAACAGCTGTGAGTGCAAGAGTCCAGTCATCAAATGATCCAGCTTGTGAAAATGAAGCAAACCTCTAAAAGGAAAGATCTTAAACTGAGGCCCTTGACCTCAGTTCATGGGAATTCATGTTCCAGGAAAGCAGTCGCCTGGGAAATTGTTTTCATGGGGATTAATAAATGAAAGGCAATAGAATTATGGTTCAAAATGGCCAGACTCCACTCTGAGCTGCTGACAGAATGTGAGTGTGTGACGACCACATAGTACTGGTTTTGCAAACATGAAGTGAAGGATCTGATCCAGTCTCTAAGAGCAGCAGAGGCTTTAGGATATGTGGCAGGGCAAGAGGCACTTGCCCTCAGAGAGCACTGCATAAATCTGTGAAGTTGAATATCCTGTGCTGAAATGGAGATTCCTGGATGTCGTAAATGCCAGAGCCACAGAATGTCTGTTGCAGAACATTGCATACATGAAGTTTAGCTGTCTCAAGAAAAAAGTTATGTGTGATCAAAACAATATAGCTAGAGAAGCAGACTACCTACTCCTTTAGAACCAGGACTTTCTGTTTTGAATCACAGACTGAAAACATGAAACTTGTGTTGAGTAGTCTTATGTCAACTTGACACACATAATAGAGATATCTGAAATGAGGAAACCTTACTTGAGAAAATTCCTCCATAAGATCCAACTTTAAGGCAATTTCTTTCTTTTTTTGTTTTGTTTTTGTTTTTGCTTGTTTGTTTTTGTTATGTTTTTAATTTTTATTATTTTACTTATTTACGTGCCAGTTGTTGTCAAGCCTCCCTGTCCCCCTCCCACAGTTCTTCATCCCATTGTTCCTCCCCCTTGGCTCTGAAAGGGTGCTCCCCTGCCATCAGGCTCTTCCCTGGGGCCTCAAGTCTCTCCAGGACTAAGCAAATCTCCCACTAAGGCCTTGACCATGCAGACCTCTGCGATATTTGTACCAGGGGCCTCCATCCAGCCCATGTATGATCCTGGTAGGTGAGTCAGTCTCTGGGAGCTTCCTGGAATCTGAGTAAGTTGAGACTGCTAACCTTCCCATCATATCTTCTGCAAATAGTGATACTTTGACATCTTCCTTTCTAATTTGTCTCTTCTTGATCTCCTTTTGTTGTCTAATTGCTCTGGCTAGAATTTTGAGTATGATATTTAATAATTTGAAAGTATGCAACCTCATCTTGTCCTGAATTTTAGTGGGATTCCTTCTAGTTTCTCTCCTCTTTATTTGATATTGGATGTTGGTTTGCTATATATTGCTTTTATTAGGTTTTGGTATATTTCAGGATTTCTGATGTCTCCAAGAATTTTAACATGAGAGAGTGTTGTATTTTGTCAAATGCTTTTTCAGCATTTGATGAGATGATCATGTTCCTTTTTTCATTGAGTTTATTTATATATGTTGAGGGATTTTCTTTTTTTAATGCTAGAAATTATTTTTTAATTAATTAATTTTTTTACACTACATATTTTATTCCTCCCCATCACTGTCCACCCTCCAACTGTTCCACATCCCATACCTCCTCCCTACCTCCTGTCTCCACGTGGATGTTCCCACCCTCCACTCCATCTAACCTCTAAACTCCCTGGAGCCTCCAGTCTCTTGAAGGCTAGGTGCATCATCTCTGAATGAACACAGACCCAGAAGCCCACTACTGTATGTGTGTTGGGGGCCTCATATCAGCTGGGGTATGCTGCCTGTTTGGTGGGCGAGTGTTTGAATGATCTCAGGGGTCCAGATTGAGATGGCTAGTCCTCCTAAAGGATTACCCTTCTCCTCAGCTTCTTTCATACTTCCTTAATTCAACCACGGGGGGTCAGCTGCTTCTGTCCATTGGTTGGGTGCAAATATCTGCATCTGACCCTTTCAGCTACTTGTTGGGACTTCCAGAGTACGGTCATGCTAGGTCCCTTTTTGTGAGTGCTTCATAGCCTCAGTAATAGTGTCAGGCCTTGGGAACTTCCCTTAAGCTGAATTCCACTTTGGCCTGTTGCTAGACCTCCTTTTCCTCAGTCTCCTTTCCTTTTCCATCCCTGTAATTCTTTCAGACAGGAATAATTATGGGTCAGAGTTGTGACTGTGGCATGGCCCCCCCTCTCCCTCATTTGATGCACTGTCTTCCTGCTGGAGGAGGACTCTATAGTCTCTCACCTCTTATGTCTCTGGTGCATTCTGGAGGGTCCCCCCAACCTCCTATCTCCCGAGGTTGCCTGTTTCCATTCTTTCTGCTGACCCTGAGGGCTTCAGTCCTTTTCTCTCACCCAAAACCAGATGATGTTCCCCTCTCCCCTCCACTCACTCCTTCCACCCACTTTCCCTCCCAGGTCTGTCCCTCCTTCCTCACTTGTGACTGCTTTGTTCTCCCTCCCAAGTGGAACTGAGGCATCCTCACTTGGACCCTTCATATTGACCTTTTTGAGTTCTGTGAACTTTATCTTGGGTAGTCTGTACTTTTTTTTTTGACTAACATCCACTTATTAGTGAGTACATGCCATGCACGTTCTTTTGGATCTGAGTTACCTTACTCAGGATGTTATTTTCTAGTTCCATTCATTTGCCTGCAAAACTCAGGATGTCCTTGTACTTAATAGCTGAGTAGTATTCCATTGTGTAAATGAACAACATTTTCTGGATCCATTCTTCTGTCATGGGACATTTGGGTTGTTTTCAGCTTCTGGCTATCACAAATAAGACTGCTATAAACAAAGTAGAACACATGTCCCTGTGGCATGGTGGGGCATCTTTTGTGTGTATTCCCAAGAGTGGTACAGATAGGTCTTCAGGTAGAACTATTTCCATTTTTCTGAGGAACCTCCAGAGTGATTTTCAGAGTTGTTGTAACAGTTTGCAATCCCTTCAGCAATAGAGGAATGTTTCTCTTTCTCCACATCCTCTCCAACATGTGTTGTCACCTGTAGTTTTGATATTAGCCATTCTGATTGGTGTAAGGTGGAATCTCAGGATAGTTTTGATTTGCATTTCTCTGAACACTAAGGACTTTGAAAGTTTCTTTAGGTGCTCTCAGGCATTTGAGATTCCTCAGTTATGAAATCTCAGTTTAGTTCTATACCCACTTTTTGATCAGGTTGTTTGGGGTTTTTTTTTGGTGATTAGTTTCTTGAGTTCTTTATGTATTTTGGATATTATCCCTTTATTGGATATGAGGTTAGTGAAGATTTTTTTCCCCAATCTGTAGGTTGCCAATTTGTCTTATTGGCTATGTCCTTTGCCTTACAGAAACTTTCCAGTTTCATGATGTCCCATTTATCAATTCTTGATCATAGTTCTTGAGACATTGGAGTTCTGTTTAGAAAATTTCCCCCTGTGACAATGAGTTCAAGGATGTTTCCCACCTTCTCTTCTAATAGATTCAGTGTATCTGGTTTTGTGTTGAAGTCCTTGATCCACTTGGACTTGAGCTTTGTGCTAGGTGTAAAAAATGGGTCTATTTTCATTTTTCTACAAATAGACAGCCAGTTAGACCAGCACCATTTATTGAAGATACTTTCTTTTTTCTATTGTATATTTTTTGGCTTCTTTGTCAAAGATCAAGCGTCCAAAGTTGTGTGATTTTATTTCTGGGTCTTCAATTGTATTCCATTGATTAACATGTTTGTCTCTGTACCAATACCATGCAGTTTTTTAATCAATATTTCTCTGTAGTAAAGCTTGAAGTCAGGGATGGTGATTCACCCTGAAGTTCTTTGATTGTTAGGAATTGTTTTCACTATTCTGGGTTTTTTGCCTTTCCAGATGAATTTGAGAAATGCCCTTTCCATGTCTTTGAAGAATTGTGTTGGGTTTTTGATGGGATTGCATTGAATCTCTAGATTGCCTTTGGTAGGATGGCTATTTTTACTATGTTAATTCTGTCAATCCATGAGTATGGGAGATCTCTCCATTTTCTGACATCTTCTTTGAATTCTTTCTTGAGAGACTTGAAGTTATTGTCATACCGGTCTTTTACTTATTTGGTTAGATTTACCCCAAGATATTTTATATTATTTGTGGCTATTGTGAAGGGAGTTGTTTCCCTAATTTCTTTCTCAGCCTGTTTATCATTTGTATAAAGGAAGGCTACTGACTTATTTGAGTTAATTTTATATCCTGTCACTTTGCTCAAGTTGTTTATTAGCTGGAGAATTTCTCTGGTAGAATTTTTGGGGTCATATGTATACTATCATAGCATATGCAAATAGTGATACCTTTATTTCTTCTTTGCCAATATGTATCCCCTTGATCTCTTTTTGTTGTCTTATTGTCCTTGCTAGCACTTTGATTACTACATTAAATAGATATGGGGAGAGTGTGTATATTTGTCTTGTCTCCAATTTTAGTGGAATTGCTCCAAGTATCCATTTAATTTGATATTGGCTGTTGCTTTGCAGTAGATTGCTTTTATTATGTTTAGGTATGGCTCTTGAATTCCTGATCTCTCCAATACTTTAACATAAAGGGGTGTTGTATTTTGTCAAATGCTTTTTCTGCATCTAAGGAGATGATCATGTGATTTTTTTTCTTTCAGTTTGTTTACATAGTGGATATGCATAATGAATTTTTGCATATTAAACCAACATTGCATCCCTGGGATGAAGCCTACTTGATCATGGTGAATGATAGTTTTGATGTGTTCTTGGATTTAGTTTTCAAGAATTTTATTGAGTATTTTTGCATCGATATTCATGTGAGATTGGTCTGAAGTTCTCTTTTTTGTTTGGGTCCTTCTGTGGTTTAAGTATCAGAAAAATTGTGGCTTTATAGAACAAGTTAGGTAGTGTTTCTTCTCTTTCTATTTTATGAAATAGTTTGAGGAAAACTGGTATTAGGTCTTCTTTGAAGGCTGGTAGAATTCTGTAGTATGACTACCTCGCCCTGGGCTTTTTGTGGTTGGGAGGTTTTTAATGACTTCTTCTATTTCCTTTCGTGATATGGGCCTGTTTAGATAGTTTACCTGCTCTTGATTTAGTATGTAGTATCTATCTAGAAAAAAACATCCATTTTATCAAGATTTACCGGTTTTGTTGAGTATAGGCTTTTATAGTAGATCTGATGATTTTTTTAATTTCTTCCATTTCTGTTATGTCTCTTTTTTTATTTCTGATATTGTTAATTTGGATACTGCTTCTCTGCCCTTTAGATAGTTTGGACAAAGGTTTATCTAAATTGTTGATTCTCTCAAAGAACCAGCTTCGAGTTTTGTTGATTTTTTGTGTCTATTTTGTTGATTTTGGCCCTGAGCTTTACTATTTCCTGTAGTCTACTCCTCTTGAGTGAATCTGCTTCTTTTTGAGCTAGAACTCTCAGGTGTGCTGTTAAGTTGTTAGTGTAAGATCTCTCCTATTTCTTTTCTAGGCCACTTAGTGCTACGAACTTTCCTCTTAGCAATGCGTTCATGGTGTCCCATAAGTTAGGGTATGAAGTGTCAATATTTCCATTAAATTCCAGGAAGTCCTTAATTTCTTTCCTGACCAAGTTACCATTGAGTAAAGAGTTATTCAGTTTCCACATGTATGTTGGCTTTCTGTAGTTTTTGCTGTTATTGAAGACCAGCCTTAGGCCATGGTGATCTGACAGGATGCATGGTATTATTTCAATCTTCTTTTATCATTTGAGGGTTGACTTGTGACTGATTATATGGTCAGTTTTGAAGAAGGTACCATGAGGTACTGAGAAGAAGGTGTATTCTGTTGTTTTAGGGTGAAATGTTCTGTAGTTGTCTGTTAAATCCATTTGGTTCATAACCTCTCTTAGTTTCACTGTGTCTCTGTTTACCTTCTGTTTCAATGACCTTTCTGTTGGTGAGAGTGTGGTGTTGAGGTCTCCCACTATTATTGTGTGGGGTTCAATATGTATTTTGAGCTTTAGTAAAGTTTCTTATATGAATGTGGTTGCTCTTCCATTTGGGGCATAGATGTAGGTGGCTTTATGTGCTTGTGGTTTTCTTCTTTTGTCTTTGTCATGAGATTCTTAATATTTTGTCTTTTCTTTGGTGCAGGTACCTTCTTTGTGTTGGAGTTTTCTTTTTAGCATCCTTTGTCAGGCTGGATTGGTAGATAGATACTGTTCAGAATTGACAATTTCTCTTGGTGGATTTTCCCCTTGATGAATATGAAGTGTCCTTCTTCATAATACTTAATAATTTTTGATTGAAAATCTATCTTATTGGATATTAGGATGGCAACTCCTGCTTGTTTCCTGGGACCATTTACTTGGAAGACCTTTTTCCATCATTTTTTTTATTGAAAAAGGAAGTAAAAATATTTTATGATAAAATTAAAGATTTGTATGGAAAATGTTTCTGACCAAATTGAAGAAGCATATAAAAACACATTAAGATTGACAATTTTCATGGAAAATTAAAGAGTAAAATTGTAGACATAAAAGGCACTGCTAAATTAATTGAAAAAGGAAGTAGAAACATTTTATGATAGAATTGAAGATTTACATGGGAAATATTTCTAATAAAATTGCAGAAAAATATAAAATAACATTAAAATTGAAGATTATCATGGAAAATTACATATAAAATGGTAGGCATAAAAATATTTCTAAGTTGATTGAAAGTGGAATTATAAACATTTTCTGATAAAACTGAAGATCTACAAGGGAAATATTTCTGATAAAATTCAAGAAATATATAGAAAAACACGTTAAAATTGACTATTTCTTGGAAAATTGTATAGATAAAATGGTAGGAATAAAAATATTCCTAAGTTGATTGAAAGTAGAATTATGAACATTTTCTGATAAAAATGAAGATTTACATGGAAAATATTTCTGATAAAACTGAAAAAATATATAGAAAAACATGTTAAAACTGATTATTTCATGGAAATTATACAGATAAAATGGTAGGTATAAAACTATTCCTAAGTTGATTGAAAGTAAAATTATAGACATTGTCTGATAAAATTTAAGATTTACATGGAAAATATTTCTGATAAAATTGAAGAAATATGTAGAAAAATGTTAAAATTGAAGATTATCATGGAAAATTATACAGACAAAATGGTAGGCATAAAAATATTTCTAAGTTGATTGAAAGTGAAATTATAAACATTTTCTGACAAAATTGAAGATTTACATGGAAAATATTGCTGATAAAATTAAAGAAAGGTATAGAAAAATGTTAAAATTAAAGATTATTATGGAAAATAATACAGTTAAAATGGTAGACATAAAAAAATTACTAAATTGAAAGAGGAATCAGAAACATTTTCTGATAAAATTGAAGATTTACATGAAAAATATTTCTGTTAGACTATGTTGTTTGTTGAGGAATTGAGTCCAGTGATGTTATAAGATTTTAAGGAATAGTGATTGTTGCATCCTATTATTTTTGATGTTATTTTTACGTTTGTGTGGTTACTTTCTTTTGGGTTTGTTGGAAAAAGATTACTTTCTTGCTTTTTCTAGGGTGTAGTTTCCCTCCTCATGTTGGCGTTTTCCATCTATTATCCTTTGTAAGGCTAGATTTGTGGAAAGATATTGTGTAAATTTGGTTTTATCATGGAAATCTTGTTTCTCCATCTATGATAATTGAGAGTTTTGCTGGGTATAGTAGTTTGGGTTGGCATTTGTGTTCTCTTAGGGTCTGTATGAGATCTGCCCAGGATCTTCTAGCTTTCATCATCTCAGGTGAGAAGTCTGGAGTAATTCTGATAGGTTTGCCTTTATAGGTTACTTAACCTTTTCCCCTTACTGCTTTTAATATTCTTTCTTTGTTTAGTGCATTTGGTGTTTTGATTATTATGTGCCGGGAGGACTTTCTGTTCTGGTCCAGTCTGTTTGAAATTCTGTAGGTTTCTTATGTGTTCATGAACATCTCTTTCTTTAGGTTAGGGAAGTTTTCTTCTATAATTTTGTTGAAGATATCTACTGGCCCTTTAAGTTGGAAATCTTCACTCTCTTCTATACCTATAATCCTTAGATTTGGTCTTCTCATTGTGTCCTGGATTTCCTAGATGTTTTGGGTTACAAGCTTTTTAATTTTGCATTTTCTTTGACTGTTGAGTCAATGTTTTCTATGGTATCTTCAGCACCTTAGATTCTTTCTTCTATCTCTTGTATTCTGTTGTTGATGCTTGCATCTATGACTCCTGAATTCTTTCCAAGATTTTCTATCTCCAGAGATGTCTCACTTTGTGATTTCTTTATTGTTTCTACTTCCATTTTTAGATCCTGGATGGTTTTGTTCAGTTCCTTCACTTGTTTGTTTGTGTTTTCCTGTAATTCTTTAAGGGATTTCTATGTTTCCTCTTTAAGGGCCTCTACCTGTTCACTCATGCTCTACTGTATTTCTTTAAGGGAATTATTTATGTCCTTCTTGATGTCCTCTAACTGCTTTGTGACATGAGACTTTAAATCCAACTCTTGCTTTTCCAGTGTGTTGGTGTATCCAGGACTTGCTGTGGTGGGAGAACTGGGCTCTGATGTTGTCAAGTAGCCTTGTTTTCTGTTGGTAGGGTTCTTACATTTGCCTTTCACCAGCTGATTATCTCTGGTGTTAGTTGGTCTTGTTGTCTCTAGCTGGAGCTTTTCCCTCCTACGGGCCTGTAAGCCTGTGTCTGTACTCCTGGGAGACAAACTCTCTTCTGGCAGGGTCTGTGCACAGAAGGCTTTGGAGCTTCCTGGTTCCCTGTTGCAGATGGTGGCAGGAAGACTCCTGCCCCAGCAGCAACACTGATCTTATGCCCTGTGCACTCCTACCTGTTGCCCTCCAGAGAGAAGTTGGAGATCTCACCTCTGCACTCAGAAATGAAATCACTGCTGGGAGATCACTCTCTCCTGGCGGGCTAAGTACAGAAGGCTTTGGAGTTGCCTGGTTCCCTGCTGCAGATGACGGCCAGAAGGAAAGACTCCCTTTTTCCATCTTTGAGATAGTGTCTGTCTTTGTTATTGAGGTGGGTTTCTCGTATGTAGCAAAATGCTGGATCTTGTTTGTATATTCAATCTGTTAGCTTATATCTTTTTATAGGTGAGTTGAGTCCATTAATATTGACAGATATTAAAGAGAAATGACTGTTGGTTCCTGATATGTTTGTTTTTGTAGGTGACTTTATGTGCTTGTGGTTCTCTCCTTTTAGCTTTGTTGTGAGATTATTAATATTTTGTCCTTTCTTTGGTGCAGGTACCTTCTTTGTGTTGGAGTTTTCCTTTTAGCATCCTTTGTCAGGCTGGATTGGTAGATAGTGTTTGAATTTTTTTTCTTGGAATATTTTGGTTTCTCCATCTATGCTGATTGAGAGTTTTGCTGGGTTTAGTAGCCTCGACTGGCATTTGTGTTCTCTTGGAGTCTGTATGACCTGTGACCAGGCTCTTCTGGCTTTCATAGTGTCTGTTGAGAAGTCTTGTGTTCTTCTGATAGGTCTATCTTTGTATGTTACTTGGCCCTTTTCCCTTGCAGCTTTTGATATTCTTTCTCTGTTCTGTGTGTTTAGTGTCTTGATTATTTCGTGATGGGAAGATTTTCTTTTCTGGTCCCATTTATTTGTTGTCCTATAGGCTTCTTGTACTTTTATGGCCATCTCTTTTTTTTAGGTTGGGGAAGTTTTCTTCTACGATTTTGTTGAGGACATTTTCAGGTCCTTTGAGCTGGGAATATTCCGTTCTCCTCTATTTTGATTATTCTTAAATTTGGTCTTTTCATAGTGTCCCAAATTTCTTAGATGGTTTGGGTTAGGAGTTTTTTTGTTTTCAATTTTCTTTGACAGTTGTGTCAATCTCTTCTACAGTATCTTCTACACCTGAGATTCTCTCTTCTATCTCTTGTATTCTGTTGGTGATACTTACATCTGTAATTCCTGACCTCTTTCCTAGGTTTTTGATTCCCAGGCTTCCCTACATTTGTGTTTTCTTTGTTTTTTCTACTTCCACTTTTATGTCTTGCATCACTTTATTTAATTCCTTCACCTGTTTTCCAGTATTTCTTTCAGCAAGTTTTTGATATCCTTCCTAAAGGACTCTATTATTTTCATGAGATAGGATTTTAGGTCAGCTTCCTGATTTTCAGGAGTGTTGTTGTATTCAGGACTTTCTGTGGTGGGAGAACTGGGTTCAAATGAAGTGCATGTATATTGGCTTCTATTGCTTTTAGTATTGGTCTTGCCTTTCGCCATCTGGTTATTCCTGGTGTTTGTTGGTCTGGAGTCTGCTTCTTTTGTCCCTGGGTTGCTTCAGTTCTCCTGGTAGGCCTGAAGCCCTGGCTGTAGCAGGCCACATGTGGAACCTTCCAACTGAGGTTTCTTCACAGTGGCAGAGAAGCTGCTGATCTGTTGCAGTAGATCTCCTTGGAGGCCTTCAGACTGTTAGGTCTTCAGTGAAGCAGTCCAGATGTTCTCCAGCTGCTCTGAGTGCAGCGGATCCTCAACTGCCCTGAGTGCAGCGGATCCTCAACTGCTCTGAGTGCAGCGGATCCTCAACTGCTCTGAGTGCAGCGGATCCTCAACTGCCCTGAGTGCAGCGGATCCTCAACTGCTCTGAGTGCAGCGGATCCTCAACTGCCCTGAGTGCAGCGGATCCTCAACTGCTCTGAGTGCAGCGGATCCTCAACTGCTCTGAGTGCAGCGGATCCTCAACTGCTCTGAGTGCAGCTGATCCTCAACTGCTCTGAGTGCAGCGGATCCTCAACTGCTCTGAGTGCAGCAGGTTCTCTAGGATGGATCAGGAGATGGTGGTGTCTTCACTGGACCATACCAGCCAAAAGTCTGCTCCAGCAGAAAGGACTGAGAGGCAGAAGGGATGGAAGGCACTGAAGTGGAGTGGGTGGGTGGGGATTCTGGTGGGTGATGGGTCCCAAGTCCACTGGGCCCGCAGCAGCAGCTCTGGGACTCTGGAGAGGAGAGGGGGTTTTTACCAACTGCTCTGAGTGCAGTGGGTTCTCTAGGATGGATCAGGAGATGGTGACTTCACTGGAGCAGACCAGCCAAGATTCTGCCCCAGCAAAAAGGATCAGGAGGCAGAGAAATTTTCATATATCGAACCATTCTTGCATCCCTGTGATGAAGCCTACTTGATTATGGTGGATGATATCTTTGATGTGTTCTTGATTCAGTTTTTGAGAATTTTAGTGAGTACTTTTGCAATAATATTCATAATCAAGATTGGTCTGAAGTTCTTTTTCTTTGTTGGGTCTCTGCTTGGTTTAGGTATCAAAGTAACTTTTGCTTCATAGGATGAATTATGTACTATTCCTTCTGCTTCTATTTTTGTGATATATATTTGAGGAGTATTTATTTGTATTATCTCTTTTTTGAAGGTCTGGTAGAATTGTGCACTAAAACCATCTGGCCCGGGGCTTTTTTAGGTTGAGAGATTTTTGATGACTATTTCTATTTTCTTAAGTGTTATGGAACTGTTGAGATAGTTTACCTCATCGTGATTTAATTTTAGCATGTGATATCTATCTAGAAAACCATCCATTTCATCTAGATTTTCCACTTTTGTATAGTTTTTTTTTATAGTAGGTTCTCACGATTTTTTAATGTCTTCAATTTCTGTTGTTATATCTCCCTTTTCAATTTTGATATTGTTGATTTGTATATTGTCCCTATACACTTTAGTTATTTTGACTAAGAGTTTATCTATCCTGTTGACTTCCTAAAAGAACCAGCTCTAGGTTTTGTTGATCTTTTGTACCATTTTCTTTGTTTCTCCCTGCTTGCTTTCAGCTCTGAGTTTGATTAATATCTTCCATCTTCTCCTCATGGGTGTGTTTGCTTCTTTCTGTTCTTGAGCTTTCAGATGTGCTGTTAAGCTGCATGTGTAGGATCTCTCCATTTTTTTTTAATTTTTATTTTCTAAGATTTTTTTATTTACATTCAAAATCATTTCGGCTTTCCCATTTCCTCCCTCCCCGAAAGTCCCATATGCCCCCTTCCCTCCCTCTTTTCCCCACTCAATCCCCTCTCGCTTCTCTGTCTTGGCATCCCCTATATCCAGTCTTTCCAGGACCAGGGGTCTCTCCTTCCATCTTCTTGGAAATCTATTGATATGCAAATTGTGTCTAGGGTATTCTGAGACTCTGGGTTAATATCCCCTTATCAGTAACTGCATACCATGTGTGTTCTTTTGTGATTGGGTTACCTCACTAAGGATGATATTTTCCAGTTCTGACCATTTGCCTAGGAATTTCGTGAATTCATTGTTTTTAATTGCAGAGTAGTATTCCATTTTGTAAATATACCAGATCTTCTGAATCCATTCCTCCGTTGAGGGTCATCTGGGTTCTTTCCAGCTTCTGGCTATTATAAATAAGGCTGCTTTGAACATAGTGGAGCATGTGTCCTTATTGCATGGAGGTAAAGCTTCTGGGTATATGCCCAGGAGTGGTATAACAGGATCCTCTGGGAGTGTCATGCCCAGTTTTCTGAGGAACCACCAGACTACTTTCCAGAGTGGTTGTACCAGCTTGCAATCCCACCAGCAGTGGAGGAGTATTCCTCTTTCTCCACATCCTCGCCAACAACTACTGTCTCCTGTGTTTTTGATCTTAGCCATTCTGACTGGTGTGAAATGGAATCTCATGGTTGTTTCGATTTGCATTTCCCTCATGACTATGGATGAATAACATCTCTTTAGGTGCTTCTCAGCCATTAGATATTCTTCAGGTGAGAACTCTTTGTTTAGCTCTGTACCCCATTTTTAATAGGGTTACTTGCCTCTCTGGAGTTAAACTTCTTGAGTTCTTTGTATATTTTGGATATTAGCCCTCTGTCAGATGTAGGGTTGGTAAAGATCATTTCCCAGTTAGTTGGTTGCCGCTTTGTCTTTTTGACAGTGCCTTTTGCCTTGCAAAAACTTTGTAATTTAATGAGGTCCCATTTGTCTATTCTTGACCTTAGAGCATAAGCTATTAGAGTTCTGTTCAGGAAATTCTCCCCTGTGCCCATATGTACAAGGTTCTTCCCTAGTTTCCTTTCTATTAGTTTCAGTGTGTCTGGTTTTATGTGGAGGTCCTTGATCCACTTGGAATTGAGTTTAGTGCAAGGAGATAAGAATGGGTCAATTTGCATTCTTCTGCATGTTGACCTCCAGTTGAGCCAGCACCATTTGTTGAAAAGGCTCTCTTTCTTCCACTGGATGGTTTTAGCTCCTTTGTCAAAGATCAAGAGACCATAGGAGTGTGGATTTATTTCTGGGTCTTCAATTCTGTTCCATTGATCTACATGCCTGTCACTGTACCAATACCATGCAATTTTTAACACTATTGCTCTGTACTACAGCTTGAGGTCCAGGATACTGATTCCCCCAGAGGTTCTTTTACTCCTGAGAATAGTTTTAGCTATCCTGGGTCTTCTGCTATTCCAGATGAATTTTTGAATTGCTCTTTCTAACACTATGAAGAATTGAGTTGGGATTTTGATGGGGATTGCATTGATTCTGTATATTGCTTTTGGCAAGATGGTCATTTTTACTATATTAATCCTGCCAATCCATAAGCATGGCAGATTTTTCCATCTTCTGAGGTCTTCTTCAATTTCTTTCTTCAGAGACTTGAAGTTCTTGTCATACAGATCTTTCACTTGTTTGGTTAGAGTCACACCAAGATACTTTATATTGTTTGTGGCTATCGTGAAGGGTATCATTTCCCTTACTTCTTTCTCAGCCTGCTTATCCTTTGAGTATAGGAAGGCTTCTGACTTGCTTGAGTTGATTTTATATCCGGCCACTTTGCTGAAGTTGTTTATCAGCTGTAGGAGTTCTCTGGTGGAGTTCTTTGGGTCACTTAAGTATACTATCATATCGTCTGCAAATAGTGATAGTTTGACTTCTTCCTTTCCAATTTATTATCCCTTTGACCTCCTTTTGTTGTCTAATTACTCTAGCTAGAACTTCAAGTACTGTATTGAAAAGATATGGAGAGAGAGGGCAGCCTTGTCTAGTCCCTGATTTTAGTGGGATTGCTTCAAGGTTCTCTCCATTTAGATTGATGCTGGCTACCGGTTTGCTGTAAATTGCTTTTACTATGTTTAGATATGGGCCTCAAATTCCTGATATTTCCAAGACCTTTAGCATGAAAGGATGCTGAATTTTGTCAAATGCTTTCTCAGCATCTAATGAAATGACCATGTGGTTTTTTTCTCTGAGATTGTTTATATAGTGGATTACATTGATGGACTTCCTTATATTGAACCATTCCTGCATCCCTGAGATGAAGCCTACTTGATCGTGGTGAATGATCGTTTTGATGTGTTCTTGGATTCAGTTGGCAAGAATTTTATTGAGTATTTTTGCATCAATATTCATAAGAGAGATCGGCCTGAGATGCTCTTTCTTTGTCGGGTCTTTGTGTGATTTTGATATTAGCATAATTGTGGCTTCATAGAACAAGTTGGGTAGTGTTCCTTCTGTTTCTATTTTGTGGAATAGTTTGAAAAGCATTGGTGTTAGGTCTTCCATGAAGGTCTGATAGAATTCTGCACTGAAACCAACTGGACCTGTGCGTTTTTTGGTTGGAAGACTTCCAATGACGACTTCTATTTCTTCAGGGGTTATAGGACGTTTTAAAAGGTCTATTTGATCCTGATTTAATGTTGGTATTTGTAGCTGTCAAGAAAATTGTCCATTTCCTCAAGATTTTCTAGTTGTGTTGAATACAGGCTTTTGTAGTGGGATCTGATGATTTTGTGAATTTCCTCAGTTTCTGTTGTTATCTCTCCCTTTTCGTTTCTGATTTTGTTAATTTGGATACTGTCTCTGTGCCCTCTGACTAGTCTGGCTAAGGGCTTATCTATCTTGTTGATTTTCTCAAAGAACCAACTCCTTGTTTTGTTGATTCTTTGTATGGTTTTCTTTGTTTCTACTTGATTGATTTCAGCCCTGAGTTTGATGATTTCCTGCCTTCTACTCCTCTTTGGTGTATTTGCTTCTTTTGTTCCAGGGCTTTCAGGTGTGCCATTAAGCTGCTAATGTATGCAGTCCCCCGTTTATTTTTGGCAGCACTCAGGGCTATGAAGTTTTCCTCTTAGCACTGCTTTCATTGTGTCCCATAAATTAGGGTATGTTGTGCCTTCATTTTCATTAAATTTCAAGAAGTCTTTGATTTCTTTCTTTATTTCCTCCTTGACCAAGTTATCATTGAGTAGAGCATTGTTCAGCCTCCATGTGTATGTGGGTTTTCTGTTGTTTTTGTTGCCATTGAAGACCACCCTTATTCCATAGTGATGTGATAGGAGGCATGGGATTAATTTGATCTTCTTATATCTGTTGAGGTCTGATTTGTGACCAATTATATGGTCGATTTTGGAGAAGGTACCATGAGGTGCTGAGAAGAAGGTGTATTCTTTTGCTCTAGGATGAAATGTTCTCTCTATATGTATATCTGTTAGTTCCATTTGGTCCAAGGCTTCAATTTGATTTACTGTGTCCCTCTTTAGTTTCTGCTTTCCTGAACGATCCATTTCAGAGTGTGGGGGTGTTGAAGTCACCCACTAATATTGTGTGAGGTGCGATGTGTGATTTGAGCTTTAGTAAAGTTCCTTTTACGAATGAGGGTGCCCTTGCATTTGGAGCATAGATATTCAGAATTGAGAGTTCTTGATGGTGGATTTTTCCTTTGACCAGTATGTAGTGTCCTTCTGTGTCTTTTTTGATAAGCTTAGGTTGAAAGTCAATTTTATCTGATATTAGGATGACTACTCTGGCTCGTTTCCTGGGACCATTTGCTTTTAAAATTGTTTTCCCGCCTTTTACTCTGAGGTAGTGTTTGTCTTTGACACTGAGGTGCGTTTCCTGCATGCAGCAAATTGCTGAATCCTGTTTATGTATCCAGTCTGTTAGTCTATGTCTTTTATTGGGGAATTGAGACCATTGATATTAAGAGAGATTAAGGAATAGTGATTATTGCCACCTGCTATTCTTGATGCTATCTTTATGTTTGAGTGGTTATCTACTTTTCGATTTGATGCAAGAAGGTTACTATCTCATTTTTTCCAGGGTGTTGTTTTTCTCCTTGTATTGGCGGATTCCACCTATTATCCTTTACAGGGCTGGGTTTGTGGAAAGATATTGTGAAAATTTGGTTTTATTATGGAATATCTTGGTCTCTCCATCTATGGTGATTGAGAGTTTTGCTAGGTATAGTAGTGTAGACTGGCTTTTGTGTTCTCTTAGTGTCTGCATGAGATCTGCCCAGGATCTTCTGGCTTTCATAGTCTCTGGTGAGAAGTCTGATGTGACTCGGATAGCTCTTCCTTTGTATGTTACTTGGCCCTTTTCTCTTACTGCTTTTAATATTCTTTCTTTGTTTAGTACATTTGATGTTTTGATTATTATGTGATGGGAGGTATTTCTGTTCTGGTCCAGTCTGTTTGGAGTTCTGTAGGCTTCTTGTATGTTCATCGGCATCTCTCTCTTTAGGTTAGGAAAGTTTTCCTCCATAATTTTGTTGAAGATGTTTACTGGCCCTTTAAGTTGCAAATCTTCACTCTCATCTATACCTATAATCCTTCGGTTTGGTCTTCTCATTGTGTCCTGGATTTCCTGGATGTTTTAGGTTACACGTTTTTTGCATTTTGCATTTTCTTTGACTGTTGAGTCGATGCTTTCTATGGAATCTTCAGCACCTGAGATTCTTTCTTCCATCTCTTGTATTCTATTGTTGATGTTTGCATCTATGACTCTTGATTTCTTCCCAAGGTTTTCTATCTCCAAAGTTGTCTCCCTTTGTGATTTCATAGTTGTTTCTACTTCCTTTTTTAGATCCTGGATGGATTTGCTGAGATCCTTCACTTGTTTGTTTGTATTTTCCTGTATTTCTTTAAGGAATTTTTGCGTTTCCTCTTTCAGGATTTCTGCCCGTTGACCCAAGTTCTCCTGTATTTCTCTAAGCGATTTTTGTGTTTCCTCATGGGCTTCCATCTGTTGATCCATCGTCTCCTGCATTTCTTTAAGCAATTCTCGTGTTTCCTTTGTAAGGGCATCTATCCGTTGATTCATCTCTTTAAGCAATTTTTATGTTGCCTCCCTATGGGCATCCATCTGTTGACCCATATTCTTCTACATTTCTTATGCAATTTTTGTGATTCCTTTGAAAGTGCATCTACCTGTTGATTCATTTCTTTAAGCGATTTTTGTGTTGTCTCCTTGTCGGCCTCCATCTGTTGATCCATGTTCTCCTGCATTTCTCTAAGCGATTTTTGTGTTTCCTTTGTAAGGGCTTCTAACCGTTGATTCATGATCTCCTGTAATTCTTTATGAGATTTATTTGTGTCCTTCTTGAAATCCTCTAATAGCATCATGAGAAGTGATTTTAAATCCAGATCTTGTCTTTCGGGTGTGGTGGGGTATCCAGGACTTGCTGCTGTTGGAGAGTTGGGTTCGGATGGTGCCATATTACTTTGATTTCTGTTAGTAACGTTCCTATGTTTGCCTTTTACCATCTGGTTACCTCTGGTGTTAGTTGTTCCTGCTGTCACTGGCTGTTGTTTGGACCTCCTGTGAGCCTGCAAAACTATTTCTGACCCCCCTGGGTTACCCAGATTCCCCTGGCGCCGATTTCTGGGGCCTGCCCTGCTCCTGAGTGACTTTGGAGCCCTGATGTGTCTTGCCCCAAGTGATGTTATATTGGGGAATCCCTGCACATCCAAAGGCTCAGCGTAGTGGATTCCCGGAGCAGAGGTCGCCAAAGGGAGGCTGGTAGGCTCTGGCTCTGGGCAGGGTTGTGTGATCTCTCCAGAGGTGGGTCCCTCTGCAGGGCAGAAGTCCCACAGCAGAGCTGGCATGTCGGTTACTGCAGACCTGCCCTGCTCTTAGGAGCAGGTTACACACCAGCTGCCTGAGACCCAAGCGATATTATGCCTGTCTGTTTCTGAGCCTGGCAGTCCCAACTGCCCTGATGCTGGAGCAAAGATGGCAGAGTGCACTCTGCACTCTCTTGTTGGCGCAGGTCACTCTGCAGCGGAGATGGCCCACAGCAGAGCTGGCGCCCAGACGACCACAGTGCTGTCCCGCTCTTGGGCGCAGATGGAAGCCCCAACAGGCTGTGTCCCAAATGATGTAATATTGGGGTGAACCTGGGTACCTGTCTCCTCAGTGCAGTCGATCCAGGAACAGAGGTTGCCAAAGGGAAGTTGGTAGGCTCCCGCCAAGTGCAGGGGTCCCTCTGCAAGGCAGAAGTCCCATAGCAGAGCTGGCACACCGGTTACTGCAGATGTGCCCAGCTCTTGGGAGAAGGGAACACACAAGCTGCCTGAGACCCAAGCTATATTATGCCTGTCTGTCTCTGAGCCTGGTGGTCCCAACTGCCCTGGTGCTGGAGCAAAGATGGCGGAGTGCCCTCTCCCATTTTTTTTTATGAAGGTACTTAATGCTATGACTTTTACTCTTAGCACTGCTTTCATTGTGTCTTCTAAGTTTTGGTATGATGTGTATACATTTCCTTTTTTTTTTTATTCGAGACAGGGTTTCTCTGTGTAGCACTGGCTGTCCTGGAACACACTTTGTAGACCAGGCTGGCCTTTAACTCAGAAATTCTCCTGCCTCTGCCTCTCTAGTGCTGGGATTAAAGGCATGCACCACCACCGCCCGGCTTTTTTTTATTATTTTCTATATATTTTTATTTACATTCCAAATGATTTCCCCTTTCCCATTTCCTCCCTCCCCGAAAGTCCCATATGCCCTCTTCCCTCCCTCTGTTCCCCATTCAACCCCCTCATGTTTCTCTGTCCTGGCATTCCCCTACATCCAGTCTTTCCAGGACCAGGGGTCTCTCTTTCCATCTTCTTGGAAATCTATTGATATGTGAATTGCATCTTGGGTATTCCAAGGTCCTGGGTTAATATCCCCTTATCAGTGACTGCATACCATGTGTGTTCTTTTGTGATTGGGTTACCTCACTAAGGATGATATTTTCCACTTCTGACCATTTGCCTAAGAATTTCGCGAATTCATTGTTTTTAATTGCACAGTAGTATTCCATTTTGTAAATATACCACATCTTCTGAATCCGCTCCTCCGTTGAGGGACATCTGGGTTCTTTCCAGCTTCTGGCTATTATAAATAAGGCTGCTATGAACATAGTGGAGCATGTGTCCTTATTGCATGCAGGTAAAGCCTCTGGGTATATGCCCAGGAGTGGTATACCCGGATCCTCTGGGAGTGTCATGCCCAGTTTTCTGAGGAACCACCAGACTGCTTTCCAGAGTGGTTGAACCAGCTTACAATCCCACCAGCAGTGGAGGAGTGTTCCTCTTTCTCCACATCCTTGCCAACACCTGCTGTCTCATGTGTTTTTGCTCTTAGCATTCTGACTGGTGTGAGGTGGAATCTCAAGGTTGTTTTGATTTGCATTTCCCTAAAAACTAAGGATGTTGAACATTTCTTTAGGTTCTTCTCAGACATTATTCCTCAGGTGAGAACTCTTTGTTTAGCTCTGTAGTCCATTTTTTAATAGGGTTACTTGGCTCTCTGGAGTCTAACTTCTTGAGTTCTTTGTATATATTGGATATTAGCCCTCTGTCAGATGTAGGGTTGGTAAAGATCTTTTCCCAGTTTGTTGGTTGCCACTTTGTCCTTTTGACAGTGTCCTTTGCCTTACAGAAACTGTGTAATTTTAAGAGGTCCCATTTGTCAATTCTTGATCTTAGAGAATAAGCTATTGGTGTTCTGGTCAGGAAATTCTCCCCTGTGCCCATATGTTCAGGGTTCTTCCCTGGTTTCCTTTCTATTAGTTTCAGTGTGTCTGGTTTTATGTGGAGGTCCTTGATCCATTTGGAATTGAGCTTAGTACAAGGAGATAAGAATGGATCGATTTGCATTCTTCTGCATGTTGACCTCCAGTTGAACCAGCACGATTTGTTGAGAAGGCTATCTTTTTTCCACTGGATGGTTTTAGCTCCTTTGTCAAAGATCAAGTGACCATAGGAGTGTGGATTCATTTCTGGGTCTTCAATTCTGTTCCGTTGATCTACATGCCTGTCACTATACCAATACCATGCAGTTATTAACACTATTGCTCTGTAGTACAGCTTGAAGTCCAGGATACTGATTCCCCCAGAAGTTCATTTACTCTTGAGAATAGTTTTAGCTGTCCTGGGTTTTCTGTTATTCCAGATGAATTTTTGAATTGCTCTTTCTAACTCTATGAAGAATTGAGTTGGGATTTTGATGAGGATTGCATTGAATCTGTATATTGCTTTTGGCAAGATGGTCATTTTTACTATATTAATCCTGCCAATCCATGAGCATGGCAGATTTTTCCATCTTCTGAGATCTTCTTCATTTTTTTTCTTCAGAGACTTGTAGTTCTTGTCATATAGATCTTTCACTTATTTGGTTAGGGTCACACAAAGATACTTTATATGGTTTGTGGCTATTGTGAAGGGTATCATTTCCCTTATTTCTTTCTCAACTTGCTCATCCTTTGAGTATAGGAAGGCTACTGATTTGCTTGAGTTGATTTTATATCTGGCCACTTTGCTAAAGTTATTTATCAGCTGTAGGAGTTCTCTGGTGGAGTCTTTGGGTCTTTGGGAGAAGTATACTATCATATTGTCTGCAAATAGTGATAGTTTGACTTCTTCCTTTCCAATTTATATCCCTTTGACCTCCTTTTGCTGTCTAATTGCTCTAGCTAGAACTTCAAGTACTATATTGAAAAGATATGGAGACAGAGGGCAGCCTTTTCTAGTCCCTGAATTTAGTGGAATTGCTTTAAGTTTCTCTCCATTTAGATTGATGTTGGCTACCGGTTTGCTGTAAATTGCTTTTACTATGTTTAGATATGGGCCTCGAATTCCTGATCTTTCCAAGTCCTTTAACATAAAAAGATGCTGAATTTTGTCAAATGCTTTCTCTGCATCTATTGAAATGACCATGTGGTTTTTTTCTGTGAGATAGTTTATGTAGTGGATTACTTTGATGGACTTCCTTATATTGAACCATCCGTGCATCCCTGGGATGAAGCCTATTTGATCATGGTGAATGATCGTTTTAATGTGTTCTTGTATTCGGTTGGCAAGAATTTTATTGAGTATTTTTTCATCAATATTCATAAGAGAGATTGGCCTGAGATTCTCTTTCTTTGTCGGATCTTTGTGTGATTTTGGTATCAGCATAATTGTGACTTCATAGACCGAGTTGGGTAGTGTTCCTTCTGTTTCTATTTTGTGGATTAGTTTGAAAAGCATTGGTGTTAGGTCTTCTTTGAAGGTTTGATAGATTTCTGCACTAAAACCATCTGGACCTGTGCTTTTTTTAGTTGGAAGACTTCCAATGACCACTTCTATTTCTTCAGGGGTTATAGGACGGTTTAGAAGGCCTATTTGTTCCTGATTTAATTTTGGTATTTGGTATCTGTCTAGGAAATTGTCCATTTCCTCGAGATTTTCTAGTTGTGTTGAATACAGGCTTTTGTAGTAGGATCTGATGATTTTTTTTTAATTTCCTCAGTTTCTGTTCTTATATCTCCCTTTTCATTTCTGATTTTGTTAGTTTGGATACTGTCTCTGTGCCCTCTGACTAGTCTGGCTAAGGGCTTATCTATCTTGTTGATTTTCTCAAAGAATCAACTCCTAGTTTTGTTGATTTGTTGTATAGTTTTCTTTACTTCTACTTGATTGATTTCAGCCTGAGTTTGATGATTTCCTGCCTTCTACTCCTCTTGGGTGTATTTGCTTCTTTTTGTTCCAGGGCTTTCAGCTGTGCCATTAAGCTGCTAGTGTATGCTGTCCCCCGTTTCTTTTTGGCGGCACTCAGGGCTATGAATTTTCCTCTTAGCACCACTTTCATTGTGTCCCATAAATTAGGGTATGTTGTGCCTTCATTTTCATTAAATTTTAAAAAGTCTTTGATTTCTTTCTTTATTTCCTCCTTGACCAAGTTATCATTGAGTAGAGCATCGTTAAGCTTCCACATGTATGTGGGCTTTCTGTTGTTTTTGTTGCCATTGAAGACCACCCTTATTCCATAGTGATCTGATAGGAGGCATGGGATTAGTTGAATCTTCTTATATGTGTTGAGATCTGTTTTGTGACCAATTATATTGTCGATTTTGGAGAAGGCACCATGAGGTGCTGAGAAGAAGGTATATTCTTTTGCTTTAGGATGAAATGTTCTATATATATCGGTTAGTTCCATTTGGACCAAGGCTTCAATTAGTTTTACTGTGTCTCTGTTTAGTTTCTGCTTTCCTGAATGATCCATTTCAGAGAGCGGGGTGTTGAAATCACCACTATTATTGTGTGAGGTGCGATATGTGCTTTGAGCTTTAGTAAAGTTTCTTTTACGAATGAGGGTGCCCTTGCATTTGGAGCATAGATATTCAGAATTGAAAGCACATCCAAAGGCTCAGCGTAGTCTATTCCTGGAGCAGAGGTCGCCAAGGGGAGGTTGGTGCACTCCCACCCTGTGCAGGTGTGCTCTCTCCCATTGCAGGGGGGTCCCTCTGCAGGGCAGATGTCCCACAGCAGAGCTGGCGCATAGGTGACCACAGAACTGCCCAGCTCTTGGGAGCAGGGAGCACACAAGCTGGCTGAGACCCAAGTGATATTATGCTTGATTTTCCCTGCGTCTGGAGGTCTCAGTTGCCCTGTTGCCGGAGCAAAGATGTCAGAGTGCCGTGTCTCCATTTTCATTGAATTTTATAAAGTATTTTATTTCTTTATTTCTTGTCTCACCAAGTTATTGAGCAGAGAATTGTTTACTTTTCATGATTATGTGGGTTTTCAGTTGCTTCTGTTGCTATTGAAGTCTTGCCTTAGTCTGTTGTTATCTCATAGAATGCATGTGATTATTTTAATATTCTTGTTTCAGTCCTTTCTCTAACTCCTCCGTTGGAGACCCCATGCTCAGTCCAGTGGTTGGCTATCTCTGTATCTATCTCTGTATTTGCCAGACTCTGAAAGAGCCTCTCAGAAGACAGCTATATCAGTCTCCTGTCTCTAAGCACTTCTTGGCATACCCGATAGTGTCTGGGTTTGGTGTCTGTATATGGGATGGATTCCCAGTTAAGGCAGTCTCTGGACGGCCTTTCCCTCAGTCTCTGCTCCACACTTTGTGTCCTTCTTTGCTCCTGTGAGTATTTTGTTCCCCCTTCTAGGAAGGACTGAAGCATCTACACTTTATTCTTCCTTTTTCTTGAGTTTCATATGGTCTGTGAATCATATCTTGGGTATTCTGAGCTTTTGGGCTAATATCCACTTATCAGTGAGTACATACCATGTGTGTTCTTTTGTGATTGGATTACCACAGTTAGGAAGATATTTTCTAGTTCCATACATTTGCCTAAGAATTTCATGAAGTAATTTTTAGGTATGTCAGCACTTCTGGAAGACCAGCTCCCTCAAGGTGGAATTTGGGTACGGAGAGTTGAGGCACAGGGTTAGCTCTAAGGCTCAGATGGAAACCAGAGGATCAAGCATATATTTCTTTAGGTTGGAAATTTTTTCTCGGTGTTGTGGCTTGGTGACTTCTTCTATTCCTATCATTGCTAGGTTTGGTCTTTTCAGTTTCCTAGATGTCTTGGATGGTTTGTGTCACGATATTTTTAGATTCATCATTTTCTTTGACCCATGTATTGATTTCTTCAATCATATCTTTCATCTCTGAGATTTGTCCTTCCATTTCTTGTATTCTGTTGGTGATGCTTAACATCTGTAGTTCCTAAACTCTTCCCAAGGTTTTCTACCTCCAGTATTCCATCAGTTAATGTTTTCCTTATTGATTCTGCTTCCATTTTCATTCCATTGACAGTTTTATCCATCTCATTTACTTGTTTTATTATATTTTCCTGTATTTCTTAAAGGATTCAGTCATTTCTTCTTTAAAGGTCTCTGTCATCATAAGATTGGATTTAAGATTTTCTTATGCTTTGGCTGTGTTAGCATATCCAGAGCTTGCTCTAACAAGATATCTGCTCTCTACTGGTTCTGTATTGACGAGGCTCTTGTTTTTTGTGTTCTTACCAGTTCTTTAGTTAGCTGTTTGTCACTTGTGTTGGCTGGATGTCCTTGATACCAGCAGGACTCCTCAGGGAGGCAGGCAGAACCTAACAATGAATCTGAGGGAATAGGACATTGCTTCCCTCTGATGGCTATTCCATGCATTGTTGGGAAAATGGTCTAATCTGAATGTCTATGGGGTCCCTGTAGTCCTCCTCAAGGAAGCAGGATGTTCCTGGGGTCCCACAAGCCTCCTTAGGATGTCAGTTTGAGCTGTGTTCCATCTGATAGTGGTCAAGGGACCACACATAACTCACCTCTGTTGTGCACCTCACTGGCTACCCCTTCTCTTTTATCTCTCCAAATCCTTCTACCTACCTCTTTGGTTCCCTTTAATATTCATGACTTTTTTGCTTTGTTTTTATATACATTCCTGTTATATGTATATATGTTTATATTCCTAGATATATAAGCAAAACCTAATCAGTTTGTGTGATTTCAGTGCTGATCATTTGGTATTGAAAACCACTTGGTATCCTTTTTTTGGGGGAATAGTATTTCTCCCTCTCTCAGCATTCCTTTCTTTCTTTGTGTAGGGTTCAGGCTTTGAGGACTTTTCCAAGCCCAATTTAGCATGTTTGTTTTCTTGACCAGTTCATTTTTAGGCAGTCAGGTTGGGGAGACTATGAATGTTGCTTCTGACAGTCATAGTACTTTGTGCTTTTAAATGGTGTTGGAAATGTTCCTGTAGATAGCCATGGCCCACAGTTAAAGGATGAAGACACTCACCCATCTCAAAAATTTTATCATTCCTGTCTATAGGCAATGCAGGGACAAAAAAATGGAGCAGAGACTGAAGGAAAGGTCATTCAGAGACCACCCCAACTTAAAATCCATTTCATGTACAGATGCTAAACCCTGATATTATTACTGATGCCAAGTTGTGCTTGCAGACAGGAGCCTGGTATTGTTGTCTTCTGAGTGCCTGACTGAGGCACTCTTTAGTTGTTTTCCTTTCTAATCTTTATTTCCAGAACCAAGGACTCTTTTAATGTTCAATAGCCATCTATAATCCCTTGTTTAATAATCTTCACTGTAGAAATCCCATGAGTGTTTTTTTGTCTCCTGGGCTTTCATTTCACTCGAATTTTCGGCTGTAAATGTATTTTTGATATTCATAGTTTCAGTATAGAGGAGGAATAATTATTGATCTGTTCTACAAGTGTCCCAAATGCCCCAGAGTTCTCATTATTTTGTGACAATTAAACAGACCATTGGTTTTATTTTTGAAGGTTGTGAGAACAAGAATGAAAAAGGAACTTGAGGCAGCAAAGACAAAACATTTTCCAAGAGACTTGTTGCACATACCCATTCTACGTAAGCGGATATGTATCCTGTCCTTTACGAGGTAGGCTTACAATGTGCCTATTGAAATAGTGTAGAGACAAATGTTCTCACTGACAGATTTGAGGTAGAATATGACAATTTCTGAAGCTAGAAACAGTCAAAGAAATTTGAGTATAGCCACAAAGAACTTACTGTGTGGTGAGGAGTGTATACATCCAGGCTCATCGCCTAGGACTGAAATTGAGAATGCCAATCATGGTGTAAACTTGGATGTTGTTACTCCTTGTTTGTCTGGTTCCACTTCAAAGGAGATAAAAATTCTAATACAATGTACATAAATATATTTAACTCAAGAACATGTATGGATGTAAAGGCAGAACCTACACACAGGTGAATGTATGAAAAGACCCCATTATATATAACATAAACCCACTAACACTTTCCAAAACTTCAAGAGTGATTATGTGCTTCCTCAACACACAGTGATCTTTGGTGGCTAAAAAAAATATATTCTAGAAGTAAAATATACCAAAAGTCAAAATGCCTTCATAGTGAAACTACTAGAACTTGGTTTCTTGTCCACTTATATTAACATCTGTTGAACATCAATTCCAAACCTGTAATATGCTGTTTTTCTTTTTTTACTATAGACTTTTATTTACACTATCAACTACTGGCCTGGCAATTCACCTCCCATACCTGACTGCTAATGTTATCCTGGTGCAGTTTCTCACTAGTGTAGTGTCCATACTATTCAGTGTTGTTGGACATCTTGTACTTAATCAGTTGGGCCGTAAAATAACCCAGATGGTTATCATACCCCTGAGGGGAATCTTCATTCTGAGTGCTGCATTTGTACCTCAAGGTAAGGAAAGAGTACAGGGTAAGCAAAAAAAATTATGTTCTTCCATTTCCTCAGGATTTATCACCCTTTACCTAAAATAGATTAGAGTAGTAATCAAACAATTTCTGGTGACCATGCTTGAAACTTAGTACACATGCTCCATTAAGGAGCTGGATAAAAAAAAAGAAGTCATAATTCAGTAAGGAATATTTATTACAGTTAAAAGTATCTGGGACTGATGTTATTTATTCCCACTATAGATTATTCATTTTTGGTCATTATATTTTTATTCTAGCCATATATATGTTAGGGCTTATAATTATCCCCTAGATTATACAAAAATGTCTGACCAACTCTGCATGCTATGCCAGTTGGGTTGTTAAACAAGAAAATAATTTTTAGTTGTGTTAGAATATAGAAGATGTGCAGAGAAGAACAAATAGACTGAAAATTAAAAATCTCAAGACTGACTTTACTAAATTAAGTACATACATGTAATTAGTAGTGGTACCCATGTAGACAATTAGCTTTGCTAGAATGCAGGATTGTAATATGTTTTTTAAAATTCCATGATGATGGGTTCTATAACCCTTGAACTCTCAGTTTCTCTCTCTCTTTGTCTTAGTCATTGTTCTATTTCTGTGAAGAAACACAATGGAAAGTCTCATAAAAGAAAGCACTTACATGGAGGTTTGTTTAATGTTCCAGAGATTTAGTTCACTATCATCATAACAAGGGGCATAACTACAGGAAAACAGGGACCTGGTAAAGGAGTTAATATCTAAAACCTGATTCATAGACCAAGAGAGACTGGCCTGGGATAAGCTTTTGACACCTCAAATTCCAACCTATGATATATAGTTCCTCCAACACACCTACTTATCATTCTATTCTTTTCCAATAGTGGCCCTGGCCCTGGAGACTAAGAATTCAAAACTCTGATGTCTTTGAGGGGACATTCTTATTCAAACTACCACTTCCAATCTCTGGGCCCCATAGGCATCCAGTCCAACTTCAAAAGTCCCCAGTCTATTGCTGTCTCAACACTATTTAAAACTCCAAAGTTTATATGACACTCTTCTGAGACTCACAGCAATCATTTAACTCTAATCCTTTGTAAATTCAAAATAAAAAACAGATCACATCCAACATACAATTGCACTGAATATTCATTATTATTCCAAAAGGAAACAATGAGGAGTTATTGTCCCAAAGCAGATGAAAACCTGCAGTGCAAACTCCAAACTCTGCATTTCCATGTCTGATGTCAAACACCCTTTTGAACCAAACTCCTTTCATCCTTGCTGGCTGAAATCCATTTCTATGTCTTGGATTGGTTCCACTCCTGCTCTTCAGCTCCTCTTAGCATGTATGACATTGACATCTTCAATATCTTCAGGTCTTAAATGAAATCCAGGATTCATTTTCACAGCTTCAGATAATGGTCTCTTTTGGTCTCCATCATGGAACCACCTGACACATACTTGGAATCAGATGATTTCCTCAGTCATGGAGGTATATTTTACCACCCTATTTTTATACCCTTGACTTTTAGTCCAAATCAGTTGACTAAACCTATCAAATTTGGCTGCTTGAAGGGATGAAATTTGGCTCCCTTATTCAATTATATTTGCACAAGCTTTCTTTTGGTGATGGTTTCCTTTACAACTTAAGATTTTCTTTAATTTTGAAAAGTTGGAAGCATAGTAGTTTAGTTCTTAACATGCGGTAATCATTCCATTTATTCCAGTAAGCATTAGACTGTTCTTTAAAGTCGTTTTATCTCCTTAAGAACTGGGCTTAGCTCTATTATAGTTACTGGCACTCATTTTCTCTTCAAACTATGCATTTTGCATTGTTTTTATTTCTTTGTTTACCCCTTTTCATGTAGATCTATCTAATAGTGACCACTAATAACCACATGACACAATCAATGTTGGGCTGTCTGGTAATCTCAGAGTTAATCCCGAACTATTTAGTCTTAAGCATACTGTTTTCAGGACAGGGGCAAAAAGCAGCAACATTCTTTGCTTTGAAATCACAAGAATGGTCTCTAGCCACTTATTCCCTCTGAATTTTTTCCCTCTGAAACCTGTCGAGCTGAGCCTCTACCATTCAAATAAGCCTTAGCACTCTCCTTCATTCTTCTACTACTATGGTCCACTAAGCCTCACTTAAATTATCCAACCACTCTTCTAGTCCAAGTCCCAATGCTTTCAGTATTGTTTTAATAAACAGTATGGTTAAGCTTGTCACAAACATGGTCAACCAAGTCCCTGGTGCCAGTATCTGTCTTAGTGACTGTTCTATTTTTTGTGAAGAAATATCATGACCAACCAAGTCAACTCTTATGAGAGATAGCATTTAATTGGGGACTTGCTTGGAATTTCAGGGGTTTTGTCCATTATCATCATGGTAGTAAGCATGGTGGCAGGAAGTATGGATGGAGGGAGGTGTGGTATGGAGAGGTAGGGAAGAGCTTCATCTTAATCCAAGATACTGGGCCTGCCATGGGCTTCTGACCCCTCAGTTCCCACCACCAGTGACACACCTCCTCTACCAAAGTCACACACTATAGTCCTTCCAATCATTCCCAAAAGTTCTACTCCTGGTACTAAGCATTTCAATATATGAATTTATGGAGCGCATTCAAACAACCACATCACTCAGGGAACATTCCAGTGTCTGAAGTTTTCATGAGACTTTTGAAATGAAGTTGGAAAATAGTTCTAAGAAACTTTCTTCAAAAGGTATCCAGAGTCTGACATTGTCCTAGAAGAAATCCTTATTCTTTATTCCTGAGGACTATGCCACCTCAGCAGTATAGGCCTCCATGTTTATATGACACTCTTGTGTTTTATTCCATTTATAACATGGATTTCAATGGCCTATGATTCTTTAAGAGTTTAGATTCTTTCCTGATTTCCCCCATGACAGTCTCATATTCTGTATGAAGGACCATTGAGACTCTAGAGATGAAATATGAAAGTGAATTCCCCCTGGACTCACCACTCTCTGAAATGTGAAGGAATGATTCTCCACAAACCGTCATGAATAAATTGGTCACTTTTATCAACATACTAGACATTGTAGAATTTCCTTCTTCTCTGTATTTTATACATACACACACCTCTGATGATGATATTTTTGTTTGGGAATTGAGACCTACAAATCACTACAGCCAAGCTGAACTAACCACTGCCCTTGGTCTTTCTCTCTCTAGAAATGCAAACCCCACGTGTTATTATGGCCACGTTGGGAGGAGCAATTGGTCCTCTATGTCTGAGTGTTTTTCGTCTTCATACAAATGAGCTACTCCCGACCACATTAAGGTACAAGTTTCAAGTCAGTCACAGAATAGACTTCTCCACTCATTCTACGTGACTAAAGGAAGAAAATAAAGACTGGGTAGTTATCTAACCAATTAGTTGTAAAGAGAATATTTATAACTTTAGTATCCTGGAATTTCACTTTGTTTTAGGACAGGTAAATCTACTAAAGCAGTACTATTTAGCATCTCAAGTAAATATATGGAACAACTAAAAGCAACAGTATACTCTAAATGTCTTTACATTTATTATATTTATTTAAGGAAATTTCATAGAGATATGGAATATATTTTTACCATAATCATTTTCATTATTCTTTCTGATCATCTTATTATTTCTACCTAATTCATTATTCTTTACAATTGAATGCTCTCATACCCTAATTTTTAGGGTGTGTAGGTGAAGATACATTTCTTTAAATTGGCATACAACTCAATTAGTTGCTTTATAACATTATCACAGAGTTCTTTCTGTTGATTCAACTCCACCAGTCCCTGATCCACACTTCTGCTGGTCCACTTCTATTGCTCAGTAAACCCCTTTATTTTCATGCCATGTTTACTCTCAAACTCTTATCCATCTTGAGATGGGTTCTACCTCTTTTAATATCTCCTTCCTACTTTTAGAGTCTATAACCATACCTCACATATGTATACACACATAAATCTAAAATATAAAATTTATATATACGTTATACAGTATTGGTCTTTGTTTCATTGTGTTGGATAAGGAAGTGTCTTCACAGTCTGAATCTGACCAAAAATATTACAAAATCAGACAAATTTGAGAAGGAAGAGTAAGTTACCAAGATATTTAAATTTAATTGCACTGGTTTCTGACAAGTAACAGGTTTTAATGTTTTTAGAAGGATCTGTATGATACTAAATCACAAGTTTCAAGTGTGTATTTTTACCAGACATTTTTCTGCATTGTATTCTTGCTCCAAGGGGAACAGGTATAGGAGTCATTGGAATGTTTGGTAATATTGGATTATTCCTGTCGCCCCTGATTATGATGCTAGCGCCATACTCTGCCAACTTGCCCTGGATCTTCTATGGAGGCCTCTCTATCCTCAATGGGTTTAGTGCATATTTTCTTCCTGAAACCAAGAATCGGCCTCTTCCTGACTCCATCTATGATATAGCAAATGAGTGAGTAAAACCTCTCAGTGTCCTGTAGGGGAACTGTTTGCTAATGGACTGTGCTGAAGGAGGCAAGGCATCAATGAAGGACAGGATCAATTGGATTTAGTTAATGGTGGTCACTACCTTTGATTGGGGTGTTTATCTTCTATATATTCTGATATTTGGAGTTATTTTAATTGTGGTCAGTAGTTTTGAATGGGTACAATTTGTTAATCAATTTGTACTGTAGATTTAGATGTTCCTAGAGGCTCTCTAGGTCACAAAGTCTACTTATGCTTAAGCTGTGCCAGGGCAAATTTATTGGTTTTATTGGTTGGTATTCTGCTTTGACATATATATCAATATATCCACATAGCAACATATCTATCTATTGATATATCTTATGATATACCACAAGTATACAAGGATGCACAAATATAAGTGTAATTTCATCCCTCAGACCCAGTTACCTTTCAACTCAGTGAATGCTGATATACTGTATGAAAGTAACAGTCTACATGTTTGAGTATGCAATGTTCATGGAATAATTTAGGGTAAATAAATAACATACAAGACTAAAGGATGTCATAAATGACTATGCATCTAAGTGATGTATGCTTCTATTCTCTGTGACATTTCAATCACCTTGGTTTCTCTAGAAATGAAATGTTCAGGAAGAGAATAATGTATAGGTCAATTAGGGGATCTTAACAAGGAAATGATGGAGTATTTTTTAAAAATATTTCTGTGTACTTCTTTTTGGGGGCAGGGCTTCAAGACAGGATTTCTCTGTATAGCAATGGCTGTCCTGGAATTCACTCTGTAGACCAGGCTCGCCTCTCACTCACAGTCTGCTTACCTCTGCCTCCCAAGTGCTGAGATTAAAGGAATGCACATCACTGTATGGCAAATGCTTTCCTCTAAAACTCATTTGGTAATCCTCTAACGACCAACATAGAAATTACTAAATCTCACTCACAACTTACCTGATAATTTATTTTACAATATTAACCAAAATCCTCCAGAAGTAGTCATTGTTACAAAGGTGATGGGTGTAAGTAGATTATTCTGTGAAGAACCCAGGGTCTAACCCATTTCCTCCAGATTTTAATTATTTTGGTTTTATGTTTATGTTTTTTATTGTATGTGTTCTAGTTGGAAAGAGTCAAGACAAGCAAAGAAGGAGGATCCCATCATTAAAGTCACAAGGTTTTAAGGAACTACTGAAATTTTCATCTAATCAAGAACAAGAGGAAAAAAATGCTATTCAAGATATGTTGACAATTTTACCAGGATGAATACTCAGAATTATTCATTGATACTAACAAATGTCTTAATAAAGAGAGATAAAATAGGAGACACAGATTACATTGGAACTGCTGCAATAGATTATTATATGTCAAATACCTATGAGTAATCACATAAGTTTGAAGAACTGGAAAGAACATTGAAAGAATTGAAAATTACATTGATAGAAATCATGCTTGACTATTTTTGTAATCATGTACACCTCTTTTGGTTTTAGATGGTATGTTTATTCTATTTTTTCCATGTCTGTGATATAATACCTGAGGAAATTAAAGGAATAAATCTTTATTGTTTTTCCCAAATCCACATCACTGGCTTCAGTTCATAGTTACTAGGAGGCACTTCAGCTCTAGTGTTAAACAGTAGCAGGGTAGGAGGAGAGTGTCTATTTCACATTGACAAGGAAGGTAAGTTGGGAAGAAGGGAGGGAAAGAGAGAGAGGGGGAAAGTAGGAAGGGGAAAGAGGGAGGGAGTGAGAGGAAAGGAGAGAGAGAGAAAGAGAGAGAGAGAGAGAGAGAGAGAGAGAGAGAGAGAGAGAGAGAGAGAGAGAACACAGGAGAAGGAAGTAAAAGAAGACAACATCAGAGAAAAGTGGAGAAAAGTAACTGTATATAATCAAGAACAAAGTACAATCCTGAAAGCAATGCTTCCCCAAATTGTTGCATCAAAGTAACCCTCCAACCTATACCCCTCAAATTTTCCATTTCCCTGTAATAACACCAAGTGGAGGGAACCAGTTCTTCAGCAAGATGAAACTTTTAGAGCCATTTAAATCCAAGTTATAACAAGAAGATTGACTACATTTTAACAACCGTTGTTCAGCACTACAGAGAACAGTGGAAAGATTGTATAGGTTGGAACAGAAGAGTATGCATGATGAAGATACAGGACAAAGCAAAAGGCCAGGTGATAACTGAGTTACAAAGTAGGACAATTACACTAACAGTACCAAAAGAATACACTGACAACAGTGACATATCTCCTCAATCTGTTCATTTGTGTGTATAATCTGGATTACTGATAGAAGCCAGGCATAGAGAAAGAGTGCACTGAGTAGGTGAGGAAGAAACGTCTTAAAGGAAAGGGATAGTGGAACAGAGTTGATATTAAAAAGAAGGGAAAAAACATGGTGGGAACAGAAAGCAGTGGTTGAATGGAATGGTGGGTAAAACATAGAGGACATGAAGAAGGATAAGTAACATTAGGCATCTTTAAATAAGGTATTTTAAAACACTCTCTTAAACACATATATTTCATATAACACACGCACACACACACACATACATACACACATATAAATATATATGAAAAAACTGGAATTATCACATATGGGGTGGGAAGAAAAAAATGCTTCTCCCAAAAATTGTGGATTATAAAACAAAAAATTTAATTGTAATCATGGGATAACTCAACTAAAATCATTAGTCTTAATCAATTCAAGATTAACCCCCTCCCATTTTCATCTTCACACAGGAGCAGATCCTGTGTTCCATCCCTTCACCCTGCCCACACTCAGAGACAGTTTGAACCCCAGGAGTTCTGACATATTCAGGCTCATAGGTGAGTCCCCCACCACTGCCCCAATACATGGCCTAACTGGGACCCCCAAGGCCCAGAGGATGCAGGACCTCTAGTTCTGCCTGAGACACAAGTTCCTTCTGGTTTGCATCTATGCTTCAGATCAGATTGCTTAAGTCACCCTCCTCATCTCTTCCAAACCTAGAGACATTTTTATATCCAGGAGTTCTGACTCAGCCAGGCTACAAATCAGGCTCTCCAGATGCCCTGCCTTACACAGAGACAGTCTGATCCAAGGAAGCCCAACATAATCAGGCTCACAGGGGTGAAAAGCTCCAGTAAAAGACAGCAAGGCCCATTAACAACAGATATAACCAGATGGCAAGAGACAAGTGCAAGAACAGAAGAAACAGAAGTCAATGCTACATGGCAACATCAGAACCCGGTTCTTCCACCAGTGCAAGCCCTGGATACCCTAACATACCTGAAAAGCAAGATTGTGATCTAAATTCCTATCTCATGGGGAATTAAGTAGGACCTTAAGTAGCTCAGGAGCTAGGACTGTTCCACAGCCCTCTGTGCACCAGTCCTGCCAGGAGAGAGCTGCTCTCCCAGGAATGTTCTCACTCCTAGGCTTGGAGGTGAGCTTTCCATTTTCTCTCCAGTAACTATCCAGAGCAGGACTGGCCAGAAGCACACAGGGCACAGGAACAACTAGGACATGATCTTTTGGGTCTCCAGCTATACCAGCGACCTGGGGCTATTCCACAGCCCACTGTATGCAGATCCTGCCAGAAGAGAGAAGGTCTCCCACAAGTGCTGACACAGGTTTACAGGCCCATAGGAGGGACAAGCTCCAGACAGAGACAACAAGACCAACTAACATTAGAGATAACCAAATTGTTAAAGGCAAGGACAAGAATCCTATCAACAGAATCCAAAGCAACGTGGCATCATCAGAACCCAGTTCTCCCACCATAACAAGCCCTGGATACCCCAACACACTGAAAAAGAAAAATTTAGATTCAAAGTCACATCTTATAGTGCTGATAGAGGGCTTTAAGAAGGACATAAATAAATCCCTTAAAGAAATACAGGAGAACACAGGTGAACAGGTAGAAGCCCTTAAAGAGGAAACACAAAAATCCCTTAAAGAATTACAGGAAAACACAAACAAAGAGGTGAAGGAATTGAACAAAACTATCCAGGATTTAAAAATGGAAGTAGAAACAATAAAGAAATAACAAAGGGAAAAAACTGTGGAGATAGAAAACCTAGGAAAGAAATCAGGAGTCATAGATATAAGCATCACCAACAGAATACAAGAGATAGAAGAGAGAATCTCAGGTGCCGAAGATACCGTAGAAAACATAGACAAAACAGTCAAAGATAATGCAAAATGCAAAAAGCTCCTAACCCAGGAAATCTGGGACACAAAGAGAAGACCAAATCTAAGGATAATAGGTATAGAAGAAAGTGAAGATTCCTAACTTAAGGGCCAGTAAATATTTTCAACAAAATTGTAGAAGAAAACTTCCCTAACCTAAAGAAAGAGATGCCCATGAATATGCAAGAAGCCTTCAGAACTCCAAATAGATTGGACCAGAAAAAAACCTCCTCCTGTCACACAATAAATAAAACACCATCTGTACTAAACAAAGAAAGAATATTAAAAGCAGTAAGGGAAAAAGGTCATGTAACATATAAAGGCAGACCTATCAGAATTACACCAGACTTCTCACAAGTGACTATGAAAGCTAAAAGGTCCTGGAAAGATCTAACATAGACCATAAGAGAACACAAATGCCAGCCCAGACTATCAGATCTAGCAAAAGTCTCAATTACCATAGATGGAGAAACCAAGATATTCCATGACAAAAACAAATTTATACAAAATCTTTCCACAAATCCAAACCTACAAAGGATAGTAGATGGAAAACGCTAACACAAGGATGGAAACTACAGCCTAGAGAAAGCAAGAAAGTAATTTTCTTTCAACAAACCCAAAAGACAATAATACCACAAACATAAAAATAACATCAAAAATAACAGGAAGCAACAATCATTATTCCTCAGTATCTCTTAACATCAATGGGCTCAATTCCCCAATAAAAAGACATAGATTAACAGACTGGATACACAAACAGGACCCAGCATTTTGCTGCATACAGGAAACGTACCTTACCTCAGTGTTAAAGACAAACAGTATCTCAGAGTAAGGGACTGGAAAACAATTTTCCAAACAAATGGTCACAGGAAACAAGCTGGTGTAGCCATTCTAATATCAACTTTCAACCAAAGTAAGTTAAAATCAACTTTCAACCAAAAGTAATCAAAAAAGATAAGGAAGGACACTTCATAGTCATCAAAGGAAAAATCTACCAAGAAGAACTCTCAATTCTGAACATCTATGCTCCAAATGAGAGGGCACCCACCTTCATAAAAGAAACTTTACTAAATATCAAAGCACACATTGCACCTCACACAATAATTGTTGGGGACTTCAAAACCCCATTCTCCTCAATGGAAAGATCAGGGAAACATAAACTAAAAAGAGACACAGTGAAAGTAACAGAAGTTATGAACCAAATGAATTTAACAGATATCTATAGAACATTTTATATTAAAACAAAAGAATATACTTTCTTCTCAGCACTTCATGGTACCTTCTCCAAAAGTGGCCATATAATCGGTCAAGAAACAGACCTCAGCTGTTCCGGTATCGACTGCACTGAGGAGACAGGTATCCAGGTTCTCCCCAATATAACATCGCATGGGACACGGCCTGTTGGGGCTTCCATCTGCTCCCAAGAACAGGACAGCAGCACTGTGGTCGTCTGGGCGCCAGCTCTGCTGTGGGCCATCCCACATGCAGGGTGACCTGCTCCACCGAGAGAGTGCAGAGTGCACTCCGCCATCTTTGCTCCAGTGGCCAGGTAGTTGGGACCACCAGGCTCAGAGACAGACAGGCATAATATAGCTTGGGTCTCAGGAAGCTTGTGTGTAACCTGCTCCAAGAGCTGGGCAGATCTGCAGTAACCAGTGCACCAGCTCTGCTGTGGGACTTCTGCCTTGCAGAGGGACCCCCCCCCCCCCCCCCGCACTGGGCGGGAGCCTACCAGCTTTCTTTTGGCGAACTCTGTTCCTGGATCGACTGCACTGAGGAGACAGGTACCCAGGTTCTCACCAATATAACATCGCTTGGGACACGGCCTGTTGGGGCTTCTGTCTGCCCCCAAGAAGGGGACAGCACTGTGGTTCTCTGGGCGCCAGATCTGCTGTAGGCCATCGCCTCTGCAGGGTGCACTTCGCCATCTTTGCTCCAGCACCAGGGCAGCTGGGACCGCCAGGCTCAGAGACAGACAGGCATAATATCCCTTGGGTCTCAGGCAGCCTGTGTGTAACCTCCTCCAAGAGCTGGGCAGATCTGCAGTAACCAGCACGCCAGCTCTGCTGTAGGACTTCTGCCTTGCAGAGGAACCGGCCGCCCCCCCCCCCCCCCGCACTGGGCGGGAGCCTACCAGCTTCCGGCAGAGAGACGCCCCCTCCGCCCCCCTCTGGAAGAGATCACACACCCCTGCACAGAGCAGGAGCCTACCAGCCTCCCTTTGGCGACCTCTGCTCCGGGAATCCACTACGCTGAGCCTTTGGATGTGCAGGGATTCCCCAATATAACATCACTTGGGGCAAGGCACATCAGGGCTCCAAAGTGACTCAGGAGCAGGGCAGGCCCAAGAAATCGGTGCCAGGGGAATCCCGGTAATCCAGGGGGGTCAAAAATAGTTTTGCAGGCTCACAGGAGGTCCAACCAATAGGCAGTAACAGCAGGACCAACTAACACCAGAGGTAACCAGATGGCAAAACACAAACGTAGGAATATTACTAACAGAAATCAAAGTAATATGGCACCATCCGAACCCAATTATCCAACAGCAGCAAGTCCTGGATAGCCCACCACACCGGAAAGACAAGATCTGGATTGAAAATCACTCCTCATGATGCTATGAGAGGATCACAAGAAGGACACAAATAAATCTAATAAAGAATTACAGGAGACCTTGAATCAATAGTTAGAAGCCCTTACAAAGGAAACACAAAAATCGCTTAGAGAAAAGCAGGAGAACATGGATCAAAAGATGGAGGCGCACAAGGAGACAACACAAAAATCGCTTAAAGAAATGAATCAACAGGTAGATGCACTTTCAAAGGAATCACAAAAATTGCATAAAGAAATGCAGAAGAATAAGAGTCAACAGACAGATGCCCATAGGGAGGCAACACAAAAATTGCTTAAAGAAATGAATCAACGGATAGATGCCGTTACAGAGGAAACACGAGAATTGCTTAAAGAAATGCAGGAGACGATGGATCAACAGATGGAATCCCATGAGGAGGAAACACAAAAATCACTTAGAGAAATACAGGAAAACTTGGGTCAACAGGCAGAAATCCTGAAAGAGGAAATGCAAAAATACCTTAAAGAAATACAGAAAAATACAAACAAACAAGTGAAGGATCTCAGCAAATCCATCCAGGATCTAAAAAAGGAAGTAGAAACAACTACGAAATCACAAAGGGAGACAATTTTGGAGATAGAAAACCTTGGGAAGAAATCAGGAGTCATAGATGCAAATATCAACAATAGAATACAAGAGATGGAAGAAAGAATCTCAGGTGCTGAAGATACCATAGAAAACATCGACTCAACAGTCAAAGAAAATGCAAAATGCAAAAAACGTGTAACCAAAAACATTCAGGAAATCCAGGACACAATGAGAAGACCAAACCGAAGGATTATAGGTATAGATGAGAGTGAAGATTTGCAACTTAAAGGGCCAGTAAACATCTTCAACAAAATTATGGAGGAAAACTTCCCTAACCTAAGGAGAGAGATGCCGATGAACGTAAAAGAAGCCTACAGAACTCCAAACAGACTGGACCAGAACAGAAATATCTCCCATCACATAATAATCTAAACATCAAATGTACTAAACAAAGAAAGAATATTAAAAGTAGTAAGAGAAAAGGGCCAAGTAACATACAAAGGAAGACCTATCCGAATCACATCAGACTTCTCACCAGAGACTATGAAAGCCAGAAGATCCTGGGCAGATCTCATGCAGACATTAAGAGAGCACAAATGCCAGCCTAGACTATTATACCCAGCAAAACTCTCAATCACCATAGATGAAGAGACCAAGATATTCCATGATAAAAACCAAATTTTCACAATATCTTTCCACAAACCCAGCCCTGCAAAGGATAATAGGTGGAAACCGCTAATACAGGGAGAGAAACAACACCCTGGAAAAAATGAGATAGTAACCTTCTTGCATCAAATCCAAAAGTAGATAACCACTCAAACATAACGATAGCATCAGGAATGGCAGGTGGAAATAATCACTATTCCTTAATCACCCTTAATATCAATGGTCTCAATTTCCCAATAAAAAGACATAGACTAACAGATTGGATACGTAAACAGGACCCAGCATTTTGCTGCATGCAGGAAACGCACCTCAGTGTCAAAGACAAACACTACCTCAGAATAAAAGGCTGGAAAACAATTTTACAAGCAAATGGCCCCAAGAAACGAGCAGGAGTAGCAATCCTAATATCAGATAAAATTGATTTTCAACCTAAAATCATCAAAAAAGACACAGAAGGACACTACATAATGATCAAGGGAAAAATCCATCAAGAAGAACTCTCAATTCTGACTATCTATGCTCCAAATACAAGGGCACCCTCATTCGTAAAAGAAACTTTAGTAAAGTTCAAAGCACACATCACACCTCAAACAATAATAGTGGGTGATTTCAACATCCCACTATCTGAAATGGATCGTTCAGGAAAGCAGAAACTAAACAGGGACACAGTGAATCTAATTGAAGCCTTGGACCAAATGGAACTAACTGATATATATAGAACATTTCATCCTAGAGCTAAAAAATACACCTTCTTCTCAGCTCCTCATGGTACCTTCTCCAAAATTGACCATATAATTGGTCACAAATCAGACCTCAACAGATACAAGAAGATAGAAATAATCCCATGCCTCCTATCAGATCACTATGGAATAAGGGTGGTCTTCAATGGCAACAAAAACAAAAGAAAACCCACGTACACATGGAGGCTGAACAATGCTCTACTCAATGATAACTTGGTCAAGGTGGAAATAAAGAAAGAAATCAAAGACTTTTTGAAAGTTAATGAAAATGAAGGCACAACATACCCTAACTTATGGGACACAATGAAAGCAGTGCTAAGAGGAAAATTCATAGCCCTGAGTGCCGCCAAAAAGAAACGGGAGACAGCATACACTAACAGCTTAATGGCACACCTGAAAGCACTGGAACAAAAAGAAGCAAATACACCAAAGAGGAGTAGAAGGCAGGAAATCATCAAACTCAGGGCTGAAATCAATCAAGTAGAAACAAATAAAACCATACAAAGAATCAACAAAACGAGGAGTTGGTTCTTTGAGAAAATCAACAAGATAGATAAGCCCTTAGCCAGACTAACCAGAGGGCACAGACACAGTATCCAAATTAATAAAATCAGAAATGAAAAGGGAGAGATAACAACAGAAACTGAGGAAATTCCAAAAATCATCAGGTCCTACTACAAGAACCTGTATTCAACACAACTAGAAAATCTCGAGGAAATGGACAATTTCCTTGACAAATACCAAATACCAAAATTAAATCAGGATCAAATAGACCATCTAAACCGTCCTATAACCCCTGAAGAAATAGAAGTTGTCATTGGAAGTCTTCCAACCAAAAAAAAGCACAGGTCCAGATGGTTTTAGTGCAGAATTCTATCAGACCTTCAAAGAAGACCTAACACCAATACTCTTCAAACTGTTCCACAAAATTGAAACAGAAGGAACACTACCCAACCCGTTCTATGAAGCCACAATTACACTAATACCAAAAGCACACAAAGATCCGACAAAGAAAGAGAATCTCAGGCCAATCTCTCGTATGAATATCGATGCAAAAATACTCAATAAAATTCTTGCCAACCGAATCCAAGAACACATCAAAATGATCATCCACCACGATCAAGTAGGCTTCATCCCAGGGATGCAGGGATGGTTCAATATAAGGAAATCCATCAGTGTAATCCACTACATAAACAATCTCAAAGAAAAAAACCACATGGTCATCTCATTAGATGCTGAGAAAGCATTTGACAAAATTCAGCATCCTTTCATGCTAAAGGTCTTGGAAAGATCAGGAATTCAAGGCCCATATTTAAACATAGTAAAAGCAATTTACAGCAAACCGGTAGCCAGCATCAATCTAAATGGAGAGAAACTTGAAGCAATTCCACTAAAATCAGGGACTAGACAAGGCTGCCCTCTCTCTCCATATCTTTTCAATATAGTACTTGAAGTTCTAGCTAGAGCAATTAGACAACAAAAAGAGGTCAAAGGGATACAAATTGGAAAGGAAGAAGTCAAACTATCACTATTTGCAGACGATATGATAGTATACATAAGCGACCCAAAGAACTCCACCAGAGAACTCCTACAGCTGATAAACGACTTCAGCAAAGTGGCCGGATATAAAATCAACTCAAGCAAGTCAGAAGCCTTCCTATACTCAAAGGATAAGCAGGCTGAGAAAGAAGTAAGAGAAATAATACCCTTCACGATAGCCACAAACCATATTAAGTATCTTGGCGTGACGCTAACCAAACAAGTGAAAGATCTGTATGACAAGAACTTCAAGTCTCTGAAGAAAGAAATTGAAGAAGACCTCAGAAGATGGAAAAATCTGCCATGCTCATGGATTGGCAGGATTAATATAGTAAAAATGAGCATCTTACCAAAAGTAATACACAGATTCAATGCAATCCCCATCAAAATCCCAACTCAATTCTTCATAGAGTTAGAAAGAGCAATTCAAAAATTCATCTGGAATAACAGAAAACCCAGAATAGCTAAAACTATTCTCAAGAGTAAAAGAACCTCTCTGGGGGAATCAATATCCCAGACCTCAAGCTGTAGTACAGAGCAATAGTGTTAAAAACCTCATGGTATTGGTACAGTAACAGACATGTAGATCAATGGAACAGAATTGAAGACCCAGAAATGAATCCACACTCCTATGGTCACTTGATCTTTGACAAAGGAGCTAAAACCATCCAGTGGAAAAAAGATAGCCTTTTCAACAAATGGTGCTGGCTCAGCTGGAGGTCAACATGCAGAAGAATGCAAATTGACCCATCCTTATCTCCTTGCACTAAGCTCAATTCTAAGTGGATCAAAGATCTCCACATAAAACCAGACACACTGAAACTAATAGAAGGGAAACTAGGGAAGAACCTTGAACATATGGGCACAGGGGAGAATTTCCTGAACAGAACTCCAATAGCTTATGCTCTAAGATCAAGAATAGACAAATGGGACCTCATTAAATTACAAAGTTTTTGCAAGGCAAAAGACACTGTCAAAAAGACAAAGCGGCAACCAACTCACTGGGAAATGATCTTTACCAACCTTACATCCGACAGAGGGCTAATATCCAAGATATACAAAGAACTCAAGAAGTTAAACTCCAGAGAGGCAAGTAACCCTATTAAAAAATGGGGTACAGAGCTAAACAAAGATTTCTCACCTCAAGAATATATAATGGCTGAGAAGCACCTAAAGAGATGTTCATCATCCTTAGTCATTAGGGAAATGCAAATCAAAACAACCCTGAGATTCCATCTCACACCAGTCAGGATGGCTAAGATCAAAAACACAGGAGACAGCAGTTGTTGGCGAGGATGTGGAGAAAGAGGAACACTCCTCCACTGCTGGTGGAAATGCAGGCTGGTACAACCACTCTGGAAAGCAGTCTGGCGGTTCCTCAGAAAACTGGGCATGACACTCCCGGAGGATCCGGCTATACCACTCCTGGGCATATACCCAGAGACTTTACCTGCATGCAATAAGGACACATGCTCCACTATGTTCATAGCAGCCTTATTTATAATAGCCAGAAGCTGGAAATAACCCAGATGTCCCTCAACGGAGGAATGGATTCAGAAGATGTGGTATATTTACACAATGGAATACTACTCTGCAATTAAAAACAATGAATTCACGAAATTCCTAGGCAAATGGTCAGAACTTGAAAATATCGTCCTTAGTGAGGTAACCCAATCACAAAAGAACACACATGGTATGCAGTCACTGATAAGGGGATATTGACCCAGAATCTCGAAATACCCTCGACACAATCCGCATATCAATAGATTTCTAAGAAGATGGAAGGAGAGACCCCTGGTCCTGGAAAGACTGGATGTAGGGGAACGCCAGGACAGAGAAGCGGGAGGGGGTTGAATGGAGAAAAGAGGGAGGGAAGGGGGCTTATGGTACTTTCGGGGAGGGAGGAAACGGGAAAGGGGAAGTGATTTGGAATGTAAATTAAAAAAATAAAATTAAAAAAAAATTCTTGCCAACCGCCTTCCGCGACCTCTGTTCCCACAGACTGCGCTGGAGAGACAGGTACCCCAAGCTCCCTATCCCCAATATAACATCACTTGGGACATGGCCTGTTGGGGCTTCCGTCTGTGCCCGAGAACGGGTCAGCGCTGTGGTCGTCTGGGTGCCAAATCGGCGGGCCATTGCGTCTACAGGGTGAGCGGCTCCACGGAGAGTGCCTTCCGCCATCTTTGCTCCAGTGGCCAGGTAGTTGGGACCGCCAGGCTCAAAGACAGACAGGCATAATATCGCTTCGGTCTCTGGCAGCTTGTGTGTAACCTGCTCCCAGGTGCTGGGCTGATCTGCAGTAACCAGTGTGCCAGCTCTGCTGTGGGACTTCTGCCTGGCAGAGGGACGCCCCCTCACCCCCAGGAGAGATCACACACCCCAGCACAGGGCAGGAGCCTACCAGCCTCCCTTTGGCGACCTCTGCTCCAGGAATACACTAGGCTGAGCCTTTAGATGTGCAAGGCCTCCCCAATATAAGATCACTAGGGGCAAGGCACATTAGGGCTCCAAAGTCACTCAGGAGCAGGCAGGCCCTAGATATCGGTGCCAGGGGAATCCTGGTAATCCAGGGGGGGGGCAGAAATAGCTTTGCAGGCTCACAGGAGGTCCAACCAACAGCCAGTGGCAGCAGGACCAACTAACACCAGAGGTATCCAGATGGCAAAAGGCAAACGTAGGAATGTTACTAACAGAATTCAAAGTAATGTGGGACCATCCGAACCCAACTCTCCAACAGCAGCAAGTCCTGGATACCCCACCACACCCGAAAGACAAGATCTGGATTTAAAATCACTTCTCATGATCCTATTAGAGGATCACAAGAAGGACACAAATAAATCTCATAAAGAGTTACAGGAGACCATGAATCAACGGTTAGAAGCCCTTACAAAGGAAACACAAAAATCGCTTAGAGAAATGCGGGAGAACATGGATCAAAAGATGGAGGCGCACAAGGAGACAACACAAAAATCGCTTAACGAGATGAATCAACGGGTAGATGCACTCACAAAGGAATCACAAAATTGGAATAAAGAAATGCAGAAGAATATGGGTCAACAGATGGATGCCCATAAGGAGGCAACACAAAAATTGCGTAAAGAAATGAATCAACGGTTAGATGCCCTTACAAAGGAAACACGAGAAGTGCTTAAAGAAATGCAGGAGACGATGGATCAACAGATGGAATCCCATGAGGAGGAAACACAAAAATCGCTCAGAGAAATGCAGGAGAACGTGGGTCATCAGGAAGAAATCCTGAAAGAGGTAATGCAAAAATATCTTAAAGAAATACAGGAAAATACAAACAAACAAGTGAAGGATCTCAGCAAATCCATCCAGGAACTAAAATGGAAGTAGAAACAACTAAGAAATCACAAAGGGAGAGAACTTTGGAGACAGAAAACCTTGGGAAGAAATCAGGAGTCATAGATGCAAACATCAAGAATAGAATACAAGAGATGGAAGAAAGAATCTCAGGTGCTGAAGATTCCATAGAAAGCATCGACTCAACAGTCAAAGAAAATGCAAAATGCAAAAAACGTGTAACCCAAAACATCCAGGAAATCCAGGATACAATGAGAAGACCAAACCTAAGGATTACAGGTGTAGATGAGAGTGAAGATTTGCAACTTAAAGGGCCAGTAAACATCTTCAACAAAATTATGGAGGAAAACTTCCCGAACTTAAAGAGAGAGATGCCGATGAACGTACAAGAAGCCTACAGAACTCCAAACAGACTGGACCAGAACAGAAATACCTCCTGTCACATAATAATCAAAACACCGAATGTTCTAAACAAAGAAAGAATACTAAAAGCAGTAAGAGAAAAGGGCCAAGTAACATACAAAGGAAGACCTATCCGAATCACATCAGACTTCTCACCAGAGACTATGAAAGCCAGAAGATCCTGGGCAGATCTCATGCAGACACTAAGACAGCACAATTGCAAGCCTAGACTACTATACCCAGCAAAACTCTCAATCACCATAGATGGAGAGACCAAGATATTCCATGATATAACCAAATTTTCACAATATCTTTCCACAAATCCAGCCCAGCAACGGATAATAGGTGGAAACCTACAATACAGGGAGAGAAACTACACCCTGGAAAAAATGAGATATTAACCTTCTTGAATCAAACCCAAAAGTAGATAACCACTCAAACATAAAGATAGCATCAAGAATGGCAGATGGCAATAATCACTATGCCTTAATCTCTCTTAATATCAATGGTCTCAATTCCCCAATTAAAAGACATAGACTAGCAGACTGGATACGTAAACAGGACCCAGCATTTTGCTGCATGCAGGAAACGCACCTCAGTGTCAAAGACAAACACTACCTCAGAGTAAAAGGCTGGAAAATAATTTTACAAGCAAATGGCCCCAAGAAACGAGGTGGAGTAGCCATCCTAATATCAGATAAAATTGATTTTCAACCTAAAGTCATCAAAAAAGACACAGAAGGACACTACATACTGATCAAGGGAAAAATCCACCAAGAAGAACTCTCAATTCTGAATATCTATGCTCCAAATGCAAGGATACCCTCATTCATAAAAGAAACTTTAGTAAAGTTCAAAGCACACATCACACCTCAAACAATAATAGTGGGTGATTTCAACATCCCACTATCTGAAATGGATCGTTCAGGAAAGCAGAAACTAAACAGGGACACAGTGAATCTAATTGAAGCCTTGGACCAAATGGAACTAACTGATATATATAGAACATTTCATCCTAGAGCTAAAAAATACACCTTCTTCTCAGCTCCTCATGGTACCTTCTCCAAAATTGACCATATAATTGGTCACAAATCAGACCTCAACAGATACAAGAAGATAGAAATAATCCCATGCCTCCTATCAGATCACTATGGAATAAGGGTGGTCTTCAATGGCAACAAAAACAAAAGAAAACCCACGTACACATGGAGGCTGAACAATGCTCTACTCAATGATAACTTGGTCAAGGTGGAAATAAAGAAAGAAATTAAAGACTTTTTGAAAGTTAATGAAAATGAAGGCACAACATACCCTAATTTATGGGACACAATGAAAGCAGTGCTAAGAGGAAAATTCATAGCCCTGAGTGCCGCCAAAAAGAAACGGGAGACAGCATACACTAACAGCTTAATGGCACACCTGAAAGCCCTGGAACAAAAAGAAGCAAATACACCAAAGAGGAGTAGAAGGCAGGAAATCATCAAACTCAGGGCTGAAATCAATCAAGTAGAAACAAATAAAACCATACAAAGAATCAACAAAACGAGGAGTTGGTTCTTTGAGAAAATCAACAAGATAGATAAGCCCTTAGCCAGACTAACCAGAGAGCACAGAGATAGTATCCAAATTAAGAAAATCAGAAACGAAAAGCGAGATATAACAACAGAAACTGAGGAAATTCAAAAAATCATCAGATCCTACTACAAATACCTGTATTCAACACAACTAGAAAATCTTGAGGAAATGGACAATTTCCTTGACAGATACCAAGTACCAAAATTAAATCAGGATCAAATAGACCATCTAAACCGTCCTATAACCCCTGAAGAAATAGAAGTTGTCATTGGAAGTCTTCCAACCAAAAAAAGCACAGGTCCAGATGGTTTTAGTGCAGAATTCTATCAGACCTTCAAAGAAGACCTAACACCAATGCTCTTCAAACTGTTCCACAGAATAGAAACAGAAGGAACACTATCCAACCCGTTCTATGAAGCCACAATTACACTAATACCAAAAGCACACAAAGATCCGACAAAGAAAGAGAATCTCAGGCCCATCTCTCTTATGAATATCGATGCAAAAGTACTCAATAAAATTCTTGCCAACCGAATCCAAGAACACATCAAAACGATCATTCACCACGATCAAGTAGGCTTCATCCCAGGGATGCAGGGATGGTTCAATATAAGGAACTCCATCAATGTAATCCACTACATAAACAATCTCAAAGAAAAAAACCACAGGGTCATCTCATTAGATGCTGAGAAGGCATTTGACAAAATTCAGCATCCTTTCATGCTAAAGGTCTTGGAAAGATCAGGAATTCAAGGCCCATATCTAAACATAGTAAAAGCAATTTACAGCAAACCAGTAGCCAGCATCAATCTAAATGGAGAGAAACTTGAAGCAATCCCACTAAAATCAGGGACTAGACAAGGCTGCCCTCTCTCTCCATATCTTTTCAATATAGTACTTGAAGTTCTAGCTAGAGCAATTAGACAACAAAAAGAGGTCAAAGGGATACAAATTGGAAAGGAAGAAGTCAAACTATCACTATTTGCAGACGATATGATAGTATACATAAGCGACCCAAAGAACTCCACCAGAGAACTCCTACAGCTGATAAACGACTTCAGCAAAGTGGCCGGATATAAAATCAACTCAAGCAAGTCAGAAGCCTTCCTATACTCAAAGGATAAGCAGGCTGAGAAAGAAGTAAGAGAAATAATACCCTTCACGATAGCCACAAACCATATTAAGTATCTTGGCGTGACTCTAACCAAACAAGTGAAAGATCTGTATGACAAGAACTTCAAGTCTCTGAAGAAAGAAATTGAAGAAGACCTCAGAAGATGGAAAAATCTGCCATGCTCATGGATTGGCAGGATTAATATAGTAAAAATGAGCATCTTACCAAAAGTAATACACAGATTCAATGCAATCCCCATCAAAATCCCAACTCAATTCTTCATAGAGTTAGAAAGAGCAATTCAAAAATTCATCTGGAATAACAGAAAACCCAGAATAGCTAAAACTATTCTCAAGAGTAAAAGAACCTCTGGGGGAATCAATATCCCAGACCTCAAGCTGTAGTACAGAGCAATAGTGTTAAAAACCGCTTGGTATTGGTACAGTAACAGACATGTAGATCAATGGAACAGAATTGAAGACCCAGAAATGAATCCACACTCCTATGGTCACTTGATCTTTGACAAAGGAGCTAAAACCATCCAGTGGAAAAAAGATAGCCTTTTCAACAAATGGTGCTGGCTCAGCTGGAGGTCAACATGCAGAAGAATGCAAATTGACCCATTCTTATCTCCTTGTACTAAGCTCAATTCTAAGTGGATCAAAGATCTCCATATAAAACCAGACACACTGAAACTAATAGAAGGGAAACTAGGGAAGAACCTTGAACATATGGGCACAGGGGAGAATTTCCTGAACAGAACTCCAATAGCTTATGCTCTAAGATCAAGAATAGACAAATGGGACCTCATTAAATTACAAAGTTTTTGCAAGGCAAAAGACACTGTCAAAAAGACAAAGCGGCAACCAACTCACTGGGAAATGATCTTTACCAACCCTACATCCGACAGAGGGCTAATATCCAATGTATACAAAGAACTCAAGAAGTTAAACTCCAGAGAGGCAAGTAACCCTATTAAAAAATGGGGTACAGAGCTAAACAAAGATTTCTCACCTCAAGAATATATAATGGCTGAGAAGCACCTAAAGAGATGTTCATCATCCTTAGTCATTAGGGAAATGCAAATCAAAACAACCCTGAGATTCCATCTCACACCAGTCAGAATGGCTAAGATCAAAAACACAGGAGACAGCAGTTGTTGGTGAGGATGTGGAGAAAGAGGAACACTCCTCCACTGCTGGTGGAATTGATGCTGGTACAACCACTCTGGAAAGCAGTCTGGCGGTTCCTCAGAAAACTGGGCATGACACTCCCAGACGATCCAGCTATACCACTCCTGGACATATACCCAGAGGCTTTACCTGCATGCAATAAGGACACATGCTCCACTATGTTCATAGAAGCCTTATTTATAATAGCCAGAAGCTGGAAAGAACCCAGATGTCCCTCAACGGAGGAATGGATTCAGAAGATGTGGTATATCTACACAATGGAATACTACTCTGCAATTCAAAACAATGAATTCACGAAATTCCTAGGCAAATGGTCAGATCTTGAAAATATCATCCTTAGTGAGGTAACCCAATCACAAAAGAACACACATGGTATGCAGTCACTGATAAGGGGATATTGACCCAGAATCTCGGAATACCCTAGACACAATCCGCATATCAATAGATTTCTAAAAATATGGAAGGAGAGACGCCTGGTCCTGGAAAGACTGGATGTAGGGGAACGCCAGGACAGAGTAACGAGAGGGGGTTGAATGGAGAAAAGAGGGAGGGAAGGGGGCTTATGGGACTTTCGGGGAGGGAGGAAACGGGAAAGGGGAAGTGATTTGGAATGTAAATTAAAAAAATAAAATAAAATAAATAAAAAAAACAGTGAATTCACGAAATTCCTAGGCAAATGGTCAATACTTGAAAATATCATCCTTAGTGAGGTAACCCAATCACAAAAGAACACACATAGTATGCAGTCACTGATAAGGGGATATTAACCCAGAATCTCGGAATACCCTAGACACAATACGCATATCAATAGATTTCCAAGAAGATGGAAGGAGAGACCCCTGGTCCTGGAAAGAGTGGATGTAGGAGAATGCCTAGACAGAGAAGCGAGAGAGGGTTGAATGGGGAAAAGAGGGAGGGAAGGGGGCTTATGGGACTTTCGGGGAGGGAGGATAGGGGAAAGGGGAAATGATTTTTAATGTAAATAAAAATATAAAAAAATAGGATTTAAAAAAATTAAAGTTACACTTCTGCCCTCTTCCATGTCCATCCTTCTATCAGTTTGGGTAATGTAATTACAATGGGAACAAATGGCATGAATTGACCTGAAGCAAAGATGAAGACTTGCATATTCCATGTATTAGTTACTTTTCTATTGTTGTGATAAAATACTGACCATAGCAAGTTATAGAAAGCATGTTTAATTGGGGATTTACAGTTCCAGAGGAATAGGAGTGGGGAGCATGGCAGTAGGCAGGAAAGTGTGACACTGGAGCAGCATCCAAGAGCTCGTATC